>BSBK01004311.1:0-1315528 GCA_027943335.1 Chamaecyparis obtusa | reverse complement strand
TGATTTTCTTTATGATCGAATCAATTCGATAAAGATGAGTATTGAATCATAATTGATATTAGATCGGTATTAAAGCCGATAACCATTGGTAATGGATCGGTATCAAAATTGATTAGTATTGGTATCACCCGATAAGTATTGGATCGGTGTTATGTATCAGACACAATTCATTATAAAAGGACAATAGGCATGACTCCTCAAGGAGTCACATCTATCATAGAAGTGGCCATTCACTCCCACATGTATAAATATTGATTGGTCTGTTCAGTATTAGCACCGAAATCAATAAGTGCAAAGTACTATGAACAACAATACAGTTTTGGATATATTTCTTCATTGCAAGATACCATAGTAAAATACAAGTTATTAAATTTACTTACATTCAGTTTTAGACTCCTACAAATAAACCTCAGCATTGTCAGAATCATTGTGTGTGTGTGTGTGTGTGTGTGTGTGTGTGTGTGTGTGTATATATATAATCAACATTATCTATAAAATTAAATTGAAGTTTGAATAATAAGTTTTCCTTGAATTAACATGGTATCAAAGCTCTGGTAAAGGAAGATCCAAGAAGCTCTCAAACTTATAATACCTTAACATGGTCAATGGGCCATGTTCCACCAGCCCTACAAGTCTGGTCAATAGTTCTTCAACCCAATCTACTCCATTAGCCTTCTAGGCTTGTATCCCTCACCAGTCACACATCTGCCCTTTTCTCCAGAATGTTCTGAAAAACTAAGGAACCTCTTTACCTTTTCAGATACCCTTTTGGGTTCTATAAATCCTACCCAAACCCAGGATAGGTTCCTTTGGACCATCTATAATATCCAATACCCTAGCAACCACCAACTAGGCCTAATTCACCCCCATTTACAAAGAAACTCTTAAATGTCTTCATTCCCTTGACTCCCAACCAAGGAATAGTCTTCATTAAGGTTAAGAAACAATAGATTTTCAATTTTTTAAGACTACATCCCTCACCTATACTTCTATCCACCAAACCCTCACCTTTAGGGTCATTCAACTAGGGCCTGTCCAAAGAGAACTCCACAACTACCTCCTGATCAATTGGATTGATCTAACACATCATTATGGATCCCAAAACCATCAATCCATCACAAAAATCATCCACTATTAAGGCTATTCATCCACCATAGTGACTAGTGCCAAACCAGGGCACTCCTTACATAAAAACCTGCATTACCCTGTGGCTCCACCAATTTGTTTCTCCATATCCTTGCATAAAAACACTACAATACAAGGATATAATAAAAAATTTGACTATCCCCACCAATCACAGTAATCACAGAGGTGGGAGAGTCAATTCATGAGTGAAGACTTCAATCGCAAACACTGACTGTGACCCTAATACCCAGGAACAATCTTAATGCCAGTTAATTTCTTGGATTGACAACAATCAAAAACCTTTAAATAATTGCATGGAAATATAAATAACACCTTATAAAATGGTCTTACATCATGATTCAAACATTAACACATCACCAAATACATTTTAAGACACAACCCTCATTGACTTTACCCACGGGACAAAGTAACAATATGCAGAGAAATATTTGTTTTATTGATTGAATCTCTCACCAAATGGTTTCTTCAACATATAACTCCACCCCCCTATACACTCACATAGATCTCCAAATACATATACTTCTAAACTCCTAAAAACTGACTGCCACTCATCTAACTAACCTCAAACTATCAAAAACTATTCCATAACAGTCTTAAACTGACTGTCTCAACAAAATGTGATTAAAAGTTGTTGTCAAGTTGACAACCAATGTTTTCAACTTGAAAACATGAATCTAATGTCCCTTCTCATGAATTTTAAAAGGTTTAAAAACAACCTTATTAACCATACTAACCCTTAACCCTTAGATGACCCATCTAGGCCATAATTGTATGAATGTAATTTTACATCTTTTTTGGCATCTTTGCACTTTTGAGTGCATTTACATATTTTAATGGCATTAATGGTCATATAAAAAACCTAGATAACCATATAGGTCATTACCCCTTACATTTAAACTTGGATCCATTAAGTGACCCCAAGGTTGCATCATAAACTCTTATGCCATCCAATGGCTTACATAGCATCTTTTGTGATCATATTGCCAAATGATCCAAAATCATTACAAACATGATGAAAAAAACATTAAATGACCATCCATGGTCTATTAAAATGCCAAATGATCTCAAGTGGTCATGTCCATTCCTCCTAGGATCCTTAGTGACCCTGGTAGGCCTTCATGGTTCAAGCTCTGACCTTGGTGCTCCTGCACCATACTCCTCAACTTGAAAAATTTCCAAGTCCTCTTGGAAACCCTTCAAACACAAAAATAGCAGCAAACAAAACCTTTTGATCTTCACCTTTGGTTTATAAAGATCCACATTAAGGATCCATGGAATCCTTGCATACTGTTCCTACAAAATATACTCAAGTATCTTCAAAATTTTATTGCCTCTCATGCGAAAAAAGTAAAACACATTATGATCCTCAATTACCATTTTATCCTTGGTCTCCCTCCATGAGACTACTATTGCAATCTTCCACTCATCCTTGTCTTCAAATCGTGAGTCTCTCCTCATAGAGACCAATTCATCTTCCATGCTATGCCTCTCCTCTAGGCATTCCAAACTATCTTCAGCATTCATGGTTTCTTCTTTAGCCACACTCATGACCCCATAGGAAGGTTCTTTCACCCCTACTGCCACCTCTTATTGGTCTTCCTCCTCATGCCTTTTCTCCTTGGCATACCAACAACTCACCGATCATCTTGGCTCCCTTTCCAACTATGCTATCATGTTGCTCATCATCATTCATCACCAAAGGACACATCATTTCTCCTACCTACAAAATTTTATCAATTTCAAGCCCCTCAAGACTTGATTCCACGATGCCTTCATCATCAACCTTCTCTTCAATCTTTGATTCCTCTAGAACCTCTTTGCTCCTAGGTTCCTCCATCTTTTCATGGATAATATTCTTCTCATATTCTTCATCTTCATCTGCTACTTGTTCTAGGAGTAGTGCCATCTTCTCCCACTTCCTCTTGTTCTCATCCAAAGATTCTTTGAGACTTCTCCAACTCTCTTCTTCTTACTTCCTCTTCTTAGCTTCTTCTCTTTCCTTCTTTTCTTGATCTCTTTTCTTATCCTCAGCCAAATACTCTTTTAGAGCATAGTACATCTCCTTCTTTGACCTTATTAGGAACATCTTCCCCATCCTAGGATTCTTCTGGTTTCCAGCCACCTCTTTGGAACACTCAAGGAGGATAGTTCAACTCCAAGGCCTCAACAAAGGACTTTCAACCTTCCAAATCCTAGAACTTACTCGCTTCGATACCACCTAATGCAGAGGTGGTGTGTAAACCTTCTTGAGACCATACCTTGATTGAAATGCAAGATCAATTAGCTAATAAGTGAGACAACTTCTCACATCAACATCAATTCAAGCATGCACTATTTAGTCCTTCTCCCAATGTGCCTAGAGCCTCCAAGTTATCAAATCACCAAACAAGACTTCTATCCTTGTTCCAACACCTTAGAATATCTTAACATGGTCAATGTTCCATGTTCCACTAGCCCTCCAAGTTTGGTCAATAGTTCTTCAACCCAATCCACTCCATTAGCCTTCTAGGCTTGTAGCCCTCACCAGTCACAAATCTACCCTTTTCTCTAGAATGTTCCAAACAACTAAGGAAACTCTTTACCTTTTTAGATACCCTTTTGGGTTCTATAAATCCTACCCAAACCCTAGGATAGGTTCCTTTGGACCATCTATCAGATCCAATACCCTACCAACCACGAACTAGGCCTAATTCACCCCCATTTACAAAGAAACTCATAAATGTCTTCATTCCCTTAACTCCCAACCAAGGAATATTCTTCATTAAGGTTAAGAAACAATAGATTTTCAAGTTTTTAAGGCTTCATCCCTCACCTATACTTCTAGCCGCCAAACCCTCACCTCTAGGGTCATTCAACTAGGGCATGTTCAAAAAGAAGTCCACAACTACCCCCTGATCAAACCAATTGATCTAACACATCATTATGGATCCCAACACCATCAATCCATCAAAAAAGAATCCACTATTAAAGGCATTTATCCACCATAGTGACTGGTGCCAAACCAGGGCACTCCATACACAACAACCTCCATTACTTTGTGGCTCCACCAATTTTTTTCTCCATATCCTTGCATAAAAACACTACAATACAAGGATATAATAAAAAAATTTACTCTCCCCACCAATCATAGTAATCACAGGGGTGGGAGAGTCAATTCATGAGTGAAGACTACAATCCCAAACATTGACTATGACCCTAATACCTAGGAATAGTCTTGATGCCAGTCAATTTCTTAGCTTAACAAAAATCAAAAACCTTGAAATAATTGCACGGAAATATAAATAACACCTTATAAAGTGGTCTTACATAATGATTCAAACATTAACACATCACCAAATATGTTTTAAGACACAGCCCTGGCTGACTGTACCCACAGGACAGAGTAATAATATGCAGAGAAATATTTGTTTTATTGATTGAATCTCTCGCTAAATGGTGTCTTACACATCCAAATCCACACCCCATGTCCACTCACATAGATCTACAAAGAAATAGACTTCTAAACTCCTAAAAATTGATTTCCACTCATCTAACTAACCCCAAACTATCTAAAACTGTTCCATAACAGTCTTAAACCGACTGTCTCAACAAAATGTGATTAAAAGTTGTTGTCAAGTTGACAACCAATTTTGTCAACTAAAAAAAATGAATATAATGTCCCTTTTGATGACTTTTAAAAGGTTTCAAAACAACCTTATTAACCATACTAACCCTTAACCCTTAGATGACCCATCTAGGCCATAATTGCATGAATGTAATTTTACATCTTTTTTGGCATCTTTGCACTTTTGAGTGCATTTACATATTTTAATAGCATTAATGGCCATATAAAAAACCTAGATAACCATACAGGTTATTACCCCTTACATTTATCCTTGGATCCATTAAGTGACCCCAAGGTTACATCATAAACTCTTATGCCATCTAATAGCTTACATAGCATTTTTTGTGATCATATTCCCAAATGATCCAAAATCATTTCAAACATGATGAAAACAACATGAAATGACCATCCATGGTCTATTAAAATTCCAAATGACCTCAAGTGGTCATGTCCATTCTTCCTAGGATCCTTAGTGACCCTGGTATGCCTCCATGGTTTAGGCTCTGAACTTGGTGCTCCTGCACCAGCTATGTGGTGTAATGGTCATAAAGTATGCATCAAAAATTTGGATGACAAGAAGAAAACTTGTGATTCTGGGATAACTACATTCTTGAAGGTGACTAATGTTTCATCTAGAAGTGACATACATCCTCAAGTCTCAAAAAATTGATACTATGGGAATTTGGATGATATACTCGAGTGGGACTTTAGGTCCTTCAAATTAGTTATGTTTGTCATCTAATGGTACATGATATGATTGAATGAAAATGATCCTAACAGAACTATTATTGAACATGACAATGGATTTACAATGGTTAATGCAATGTCATTTGAGCGAGTTGGAAATGAGCCCTATATTTTTCCAAGTCAATGTGAGTAGATATTTTACTCAAAGGTTCCACGTAAACCGGGTTGGTCATTTGTTGTTATACATAATCCTAGAGGAAGGTCACTAAAGTATAATGTGGTGGAAGAAGTGTTGGAAACTGCAATTTAAATAATTGTTGTATTGTCATTAATGTCAAACCTTAATTGGTAAGATAGTTTCTATCTAGGAGAGGACCATATCTATTGATTGATCAGAAGGATTAGGGTAAGAAGATAACAAGAGAACCTAAGGAAAGGTTGAGTTATTTGATACTTCAATGGGTACTTGATTATTTGGCACATTGATAAGATAATGTATTGTTTATCTAAGTAAGAAGAAAGACTAAAGAGGTAGGCTTAACCAAGAAACAGTGAAGAAATCTAGTTTAACCTGAATAATGTTAGTGTCGACTGAGTGCTAGTATATGTCGAGTAAATTTAGTGTTGACTGAACATAAATTTATGTCAAGTGACAAAAAATTACCAAGAAAAGATAGTGTTATCCAAGGAAGATAGTTTGTCTAAATGAACGAGTTATGTAGTGATGACCGAGGAGAAGAACACAGTATTGACCGAGTGTCATTAATTTATATTTAGAGAAAGAATTGAGGTTCCCAGCTGACATAGTTGAATTCTTGGGATATGTAAATCATGTTGACTTTATTAATGAATTGTATGGATAATTTAATGCATGGTAAATCATTTTATTATGGATTCAATGAGAAGTTTGAAGATGTATCTAGAAGGAAGGATGAAGAACTTATATTATGGAAGGATTCAATGAATCTGACCTAAACCTAAGATCTATAAAGGAGATTAAGTGGAAAAAGATGGATCTACCTAACTGAAGAGGTATAAAGGAAAACCTAATTGTGAGGTTACAACAAAAAGAGAGTTGAAAGGAGCTAGAGTTGTTGTTGTTATTGACTGATAAGTCTAAGAAGAAGTTTGAAGTTTTGAAGAGTTGTGATTGCTTGAAGTGAATTCCGAGAAGATCAATGATGGAGATGGATATGAAGCTTAGTCAGTAAATCAACATATATGTGCGAAGAGGATTTGTATTTGTAAAGTCACTTTTGACAGTGTTTAATTCCTTTAACAGTGTCACACCTAGCAGTGTGTTTGTAAACATTTAACTAGGTTGGCTTTTCACAGAGCTCACTTCAGAAGAGTGAATATATCAGTAGCATGTTACAAAGTGGTTTTTCCCAAGTTGGATTTCCACTATAACTTTGGTGTTATACTTGTGTGAATGTTATATTCTACAAGTTATTTACATTTGGATAGTGGACTACATGTTATATGTTTCTGATATATACTTTAGAGACCGAGTTGAGTTGGTGATTAGATATGAGATTGTTGAAGTAATAGAAAGTTCAATTGGTACATCTAGACCTGAGAACAATTGATTCAGCCCCCCCCCCCCCTCTATTATTCTAAATAATTTTAACAATTGGTATCAAAGTTGTTGGTGCTTATAGAGAAAATTTTAAAGGTACTTGAAGCTAATGATCAAGATGTATAAAAAGGAGGTACCGAAGTTGAACAAAGAGAACCTCCCTGCATGGCAGAGTCTGATGAAATTACATCTAGCTGGTATTGGTGATTCGATGAAGTACTATGTGGAACATGACTATGTTATACATATTGCACCTTTGCTTGTCGAGGAGATGAAAGAAAAACAAGAACACAATCAAGAAATGTTGGAGATTGCATCTACCTTAAGCTATCCTAAATTTGAATATATCAAAGACTGGACAACTGCTAATCAAATGTGGGATACTTTGCAACTATCTATGGTAGTGATACAAATGTACTGAGAGCAAAAGATGAAAGTTTGAGAGGTAAGTTTGATGAAATGAAAATGCAAGAAGTTGAAAATATTTCTCAATACTGTGGTGGAATTAAGGAGATAGTGCATGCTATTAGAGGAGCTAATGGAATCATTGATGATGATACTTTTATTGGTAAGGTATTGAGAACTTTTCTTCCTATCTATGCTATCATAATTTCTACAATTCAAGAATCAAGATGTAACTCTGGTAATGTTCTAACTTTGGAAAGTCTTGTTGGTAAGCTTACTACTTTTGAGCTATCTAACTATGATAACTACACTGTTACTAATGTTGAATCTGCATTCAAGTCACAAATGGTTTTGCATAAGTCTAAGAGAGAAAAAGAAAAATGTGTGAAAATTGATATTGACAGTGACAATGATAGTGACGCTTCTGATGAGGAACTAAATGATCTTGATCCACTCATGGCTAGAAGATTAAAAAGAGGAAAAGGAAAATATAAAGGTAAAATTCCTATAATCTATATTTCATGTAACAAAGTTGATCATATTGCAACAAGATGTCCTAACAGGACTGACAAGGATGAGGAAAGAGAAATCAAGTACAAGGATAAGAGAGATAATAGAGATCACAAAAGGTATAGGAACTACAAGGACAAAGGTAACAAATCTTGTTATATTTCTAAAGAGGAAATTCACAGTGACACTGATAATTGTGATATTGAAGTAGTTTATATTTCTATGAAAGATGATTCTAATGAAGATGAGAAAACTGCACTTATTTCTTATGTGAGTAAAGGTGATAAATGGATTATTGATAGCGGTTGCTCACATCACATGACTGGTGATAAAATTAAATTTGAAACCCTAGATCATTACAAAGGTAGAAGTGTTAAGTTTGGCAATGATGCACCATTAACTGTGAGAGGTAAAGGATCAATTAAGCTGACTGATAAGATCACATGTGAAAATGCCTATTGGGTTGATGGTCTTAACTAAAATTTACTGAGTGTTGCACAACTAAACAGTGGTGGTTACCAAGTGGAGTTTCATCACAAAAAGGCTAAAATATTTGATGCCAATGGTGAACTAATTGGAAGTGGAGAACAAACTAGAGGTAACTCGTTCTATCTAGACCTATCTGAAGAGACATGTTTGTTTGCACAATTTGATGATGTATGGTTATGGCATAAGTGATTGTGTAATGTAAATTTTGACAATATGGCAAATATTAGTAAAAATAAGAAAGTTAGAGGTTTATCAAGATTTAAGAAACCTGATAATGTGATGTGTAAACAATGTCAGTTGGCAAAAATGACAAAGTCTAGTTTCAAGAGAAAGACATTTACTTCTAAAAATGTTTTGGAATTGGTTCATACTGACCTTTGTGGACCTATGGGTGTACAAAGTTATTGTGGTGATAAAGACTTTATTTTGTTTGTTGATGATTACACTAGGATGATGACTGTAATGTTTTTGAAATAAAAATTTGATGCATTTTAGTTTTTTAAGTGGTATTTGGAAAAAGTTGAAAAAGAAATAGGTAGAAGCCTGAAATATCTGAGATCTGACCGAGGTGGAGAGTTTATATCAAATGAGTTCAATATGTTATGTAATGATAGAAGAATCAAGAGACAGATGTCTACACCAAGAACACCTCCATAGAATGGTATAGCTAAGAGAAGAAACAAGTCAATTATGGATTGTGAAGGAACACTGATGATTGAGAAGAATGTTGCACAAAAATCTTGGAGAGAAGTTGTAAGTATAGTTGTTTATACCTTAAACTGAGTACAAATCAAGAAAGGTACAAATGATATACCTTATGAGCTATGGCATGGATATGTACCTAATGTGAAATATTTTAGAATCTTTGGGAGTAAATGTTATTTACTAAAAGAAAATAGGAATGGAAAATTTGATACAAAAAGCGATGAAGGTATATTCCTAGGTTATTCCACTAAGAGAAAAGCTTATAAGTGTTTGAATTCTAACACTAACAAAGTTGTGGAAAGTGAAAATGTTAGAGTTGATGAATATGTAGAGAAAAATGAACTAGAAGGAAAACAAGAACCTGAAGATTATAGATCTTTTGTGTACATGGAAGAAGGAGAGGCAAGTAACACACTTACACTAGATGTAGAGTCATGAGTAAGCAATGCCGAGCATCAGGAGGATACTGTCGAGCAATCAGAAGAAGAAACTAATAATTTGCATGATGAACTTGAAGATCAAGGAGAAAAGAAATCTGAACCTACGTTGGCATAGTATGTAAGAAGACATCATAAGCCTGAGAAAATCATTGGAGATAAGGAATTTGGAGTCTTGACAAGAAGTAATTTGAAAGACCCTACATGTTTACTATGTGAGTTTGAGCCTAAAACTGTAAAAGATGCTTTAGAGAATGATGACTAGATACAAGCTATGAATGAAGAAATAAATCAGATAGAAAAGAATGATACTTGGACTCTGGTGTCGAGACCAGAAGATAAGAATGTTATTGGAACAAAATGGGTATTCAGAAACAAGCTTAATGAACATGGAAAAGTCAAAAGGAACAAGGCAAGATTGGTATGCAAGGGTTATGCACAAGAAGAAGGAATAGACTATGGTGAAACATTTTCCCCTATAGCAAGATTAGAAGGAGTGAGATATCTACTTGCATATGCTACATACAAATATTTCAAGGTATATCAAATGGATGTCAAATCTACATTTCTAAATGGTATATTAGAAGAAGTATACATTGAACAACCTGAAGGATTTGTTGACCCAAGCAAGAAAAATATGGTTTGAAAATTGAACAGGGTGATGTATGGATTGAAACAAGCCCCCAGAGCATGGTATGAGGGGCTACATGATTATTTGATAAAGATTGGATTTTCAAGAACAAATGACAACAACAATCTATATATGAAAGCTGAAGAAGGTAAAGGGATTTTGTTAGCTGAAATTTTTGTTGATGATATCATATTTGGTGGACAAGATGCCCTATGTTAGAAAATTTCAAATGATATGCAAACTGAGTTTGAAATGTCTATGTTTGGTGAGATCAAATTCTTTGTTGGATTACAAGTCTATCAGATGGAGAAAGGTATCTTTATTACTCAATATAAATATGTTAAAGAGATATCAAAAACTTTTGGTATGGAGGATTCTAGACCAGTAAGTACTCCTATGGCTACTAGACATAAACTATCTAAAACTATTGATAATGTTGAAGTAAATCAAACCCTGTATAGATCCATTATTGGAAAGCTATAATATGTTGTCCACGTTAGACCAGATATAGCCCTAGTAGTTGGGATTGTGGCAATATTTTCTTCCAATCCTAAGGAAAATCATATGATGGAAGTAAAGAGAATAATGATATATCTAAAAGGGACAGAAGATTATGGATTGTACTATAAGAAGAATGAGAAATTTGAACTAAAACTTTACACTGATGTAGATTGGTCAGGAAATATTGATGAGAGGAAAAGTACAAGTAGTGGAGCATTCTTTCTAGGGAAGAGATTAGTCTCCTGGACAAGCAAGAAATGAAATTGCATTTCTCAATCTACAGTAGAAGCTTAGTATGTAGCAGTTGTAGTGAATTGTTTAAATTTGGTATGGATCAAGTGATTGTTGAAAGGAATGAAAGAGGAAATCACTGAGCCGATTGTTATTTTCTACGATAACACAAGTGCTATCAATATATCAAAGAATCTAGTTATGCACACAAAGACTAAACATATTGCTATCAAGTATCATTACTTGAGAGAACTGGTACAGGATAAAGAAGTGAGAATGGAGTATGTGAATACAAAGGAACAACTAGCAAACATATTCACAAAAGCTTTACCTAAGGATGCTCATGAATATCTTAGAGGTAAACTAGGGGTGATTCCCCTAACTGAGGTTGCCTAGTCAACTAGGAGCACTGCATCAAATATGCCACATAGAATATTTCACAAATTGATGCAGAAAAGGTTGCACTTTAGGAGCTTCCTGGAGTTGTGAGAAGTACAGAAAAGCTGATAATCAGTCATAAGAAAGATGATAGAGGGAGAAATACTATATATTGAACTGACAAGAAAACATCTACATGTAGAAGATGTAAGTAATAGATACTGCTTTGTCATTATTGTCAAAGAGGGAGAGATTCAGATGAAAACACATTGAAACATAGAGGTATGATCCAAGATTTAGTGATAGTTGGTTGGATTGAAAATATTCAGAGGGAGTAACTGTGTGAGCGGTCAGGAAAGGAAAACTTGTTGTGAATCAGAATGAAGCTAAGGATATTACACAAATATGATGCATAGACAAATTTTTTGGATTGGTTGGTAAATCATTTGTTATTCATGTGGTGTTTCCATCAATGCTAAAGAGGGAGATTGTTGGAAACTATAATTGAAACAATTGTTGTATTTTCATTGATGTCAAACCTTAACTGGTAAGACAATTGCTATCTAGGAGAGTACCATATCTATTGATTGATGTGAAGGATTAGGGCAAGGAGATAACAAGAGAACTGGAGGAAAGGTTGAATTATTTGATACTTTAATGGGTACTTGATTAGTTGGCACATTGATAAGATAGTGTATTGTTTATCTAAGTAAGAAGAAAGACTAAAGAAGTAGGCTCAACCGAGCAAAAGTGAAGAAATATAGTTTAAGTTGAGTGATGTTAATGTCAATCGAGCACCAGTATATGCTGAGTAAATTTAGTGTTGACTAAACATTAGTTTATGTCGAGTGATAGGAAATTACTGAGCAAAGATAGTGTTAGCCAAGGAAGACAGTTTGTAGAGATGACCGAGTTACGCAGTGATGACCAAGGAGAAGAAAATAGTATTGACCGAGTGTCAGTAATTTATATTTGGAGAAAGAATTGAGATTCTCAGCTGACATAGTTGAATTCTTGCGATATGTAAATCATGTTGACTGCATTAATGAATTGTATGAAGAATTTAATGCATGGTAAATCATTTTATTATGGATTCAACGAGAAGTTTTAAGATGTATCTAGAAGGAAGGATAAATAATGATGGAATGATTCGATGAATTTAACCTAAACCTAAGATCTACGGAGGAGATTAAGTGGAAAAATATGGATCTACCTAACTGAAGAGGTATAAAGGAAAACCTAATTGTGAGGTTATAGCAAAAATAGAGCTGAAAGGAGTTGGAGTTTTTAATGTTATTGACTGATAAGTCTAAGCAGAAGGCTGAAGTTGAAAAGAGTTGTGATTGCTTGAAGAGAATTCTGAGCAGATCAGTGATGGAGATGGAAATGAAGCTCAGTAAATAAATAAACATATATGTGTGAAGAGGATCTATATTTACAAAGTCACTTTTGACAGAGTGTTTAAATCCTTTAAGAGGGTCACACCTAGCAGTGTGTTTGTAAACCTTTAATATGGTTGGCTTTTCATAGAGCTCACTTCAGAAGAGTGAATATATCAGTAGCATGTTACAAAGTGGTTTTTCCCAAGTTGGGTTTCCACTACAACTTTGGTGTTATACTTGTGTGAATGTTATATTCTACAAGTTATTTACATTTGGATAGTGGACTATATGTTATATGTTTCTAATATATACTTTAGAGACCGAGTTGAGTTGGTGATTAGATATGAGATTGTTAAAGTACTAGAAAGTTCAATTGGTACATCTAGACCTAAGAACAACTAATTCACCCCCCCCTCTCTATTGTTCTAAATAATTCTAACAAGAAGAAAATACCAAAGAACTGGACAATGATGTATATGATGATTAGGATCAACAGTTAGTTGATGATGTGTCTAATAAAGATGTCAAAGAAGAGGAAAAAGATCAGGATGATGTAGGATTTAATTTTCATGATGATGATGATGATGATGATGATCCTTCGAATATTGATTATGGATCAGATGATACAAACAAAGAGTTGTATTTAGAAGAAGATCATGAATGACATAATTGAAATGTATGAGGTATGTGATTAGTATATATATTATATATTTGATATTGATTTCTTGATAGAGTTTTATTTTTTATTTTATTTTTTTGCAAAAGTGGACAAGCCACTGAATATATATTATTTAAATAAACTTGATTCAAAAGCTCAACAGGGAAAGAATCAGTAAGAAAACTTGGAATCGTCGCTAAATACAAAAGTTTAAAACATCAAAATTTACAAACAATACCCAATTCAAGGATACATAAGCACCCTATTTACATTTTGGAGAGAACACTTCCTCCATGTATAAAACTATTCATTCAATGATAAAATTCAAAAAATAAACTATCCTTTGTAAACTGTCAGAGTCATTCCTCCATTTCAACACACTCAGACATTGGAAGAGATCTTGTTCCACCCGTATTTCAAGCTACATTTTCCCAGCCACTGTCAAGTTGAGGTTGTGATGGTGATCTCCAACCCGACCCAGGACCTGACCTCCAAATTGAAGGATACTTAGGAGAAGTCACCACATCCCACCCACAACATTGTTCTCCCTGCAAAGGAGGAGACCACCCCAAGCCAGTGGCGTCATCTGAGGGGATATTAGTATGTAGATCCAAAACCCCTTGTTCTTGAACCAGTTGTGGAGCTGTTATCTTTTCCTACCGAGAATCCCTCACTTCCTGCAAGCCAAAAGCCAACCAATTTGAAGGCCTATGAATAGGCTGCAACATATACATTTTGTTTGGAAATCCAAGAAGATCCAATAGGGCATGCCTAGTTCTCTTTACTTTGTCTTCTAATTGAAAGACAAGAGCCCACGTTGTAACTTGTAGGGTAGATTTCATGAATCGAGAGCTTTTCTTATCAAAAGATCTTTGGAGTGCTTAAAATGTAGCCATAAACTCATGCTTCTAAAGTAATTGAGACAGTGAAAATAGGCCCCCCACCAAAGCATGACCAGCCCATAGGTCATAATGTTGCATTGTGACCTTGAGCCTATTGTCATTCAAAAATTGTTGCTTGACGACTTTTGAAGCTAGAATCTCAAGAAGTTGCACTGATTGTAATAAATCCATGGAATTTGACAGAAATATAGACACCAAATTCGATGGATAAAGGAAATTCTTTGAAGAAGGGGAGAGAATATCATCCCCAATTACTTGCCTTATTGCCCAAAGAACAAAGGGAGAATGGACACAAAACATCTCATCCATGGTGATGTCATCCACATGCAATGGAAGAACATTTTCCTCCACCCTCGGTTGAATCCAAATCTGATAATTTTTAGGCAAAATTGCCTTGTGAAACTTAGAACAAGATTTTCACTTGACGCAAATCTCCACAAGATTTGACATCTTCAGACAAACAAATTCCAAATGCACTGTGCCAACTATCTTATAGGGTATAAATGTACCTGAAATATTGCAATTTGATGCCATATCATGTGTGAATTTAGTGCAGACAGATACAAATTTGCGGAAAATATTTGAGGGACAATTCGACACACACATTCGAGGATATGCCATGTGAAACAATTACTTCAGTAAACACAACAGTTACATCAAAGCATGCAACCTGCACCACGCATCCCTACAAGAACTTCATGTACATAGTGATGCCCAATAGAGTTTTATTTGACTTTTATAGCTACGTAATTAATTCATTATTTTTTTATTGTAATGCCATTACATAATTAATTTATAGTAATTAATCTCCTTTAATGAATGATAATGATGTGTCTAAAAATTATAATACTTACTTTTGTGATTATTTAAGGTGATGTTATACATGATAATGATATGACCTAATGCTTAATGTCATTTATACTTTTACATTACAAATATTTGCATTATGTTGTGTTCCCTACTGAGACATTTATGGAAAATTTAATGGATGAATCCTTTTAATGGTTTGTTATGCAATAACACAATGATACATTCCCACAACCTTATATAACACTTTACCAAATTAGAGTAGCTTAACCATCTATTAGTGATGCAGAGATAGGGGCACTAATTTTGAAAGATTTAGAAAAATTGTTTGATCTTAGTTCACCAATAGGAGGCACAATTAGGACCTCAATCTTCCATTCTTTTTTATGACATTCAAAAGGGAAGTCAACATAGCTATGACTTGTTGGAACATGAAAAATAAGGTGAATCACTATTGGAAATGGTCACAATAGACTATCCAAGTCTCAACTCTAACTCCATGAATATTCAATGTTATTAATAATTATGTTTTTTTTAATATAATTGTTTTTGTTTTAATTTGATCTTTTAATAAGATGTGCATTTGATTTTGTTAATTTAATCTTTATTTTAAAAATCTAATAAATAATTTAGCCTTAACTATAACACTAAACTAAATTGAACACTAACCCTCACCCAAATTGAATTTTGGATGCCTTGAACAAATTAGAACCTAAACATAATCTTAATTGAATATTAAACCCAATTAAACTATATTCAGTTCTTTAACATTCAACTTTGATAGGAGCATGCAAACATATTTACATATATTATTGTTAAGGTTGAATGTTCTAACTTAAATAACATAAACATTGTTATAAAACACATTCATTTTAATTGTATACTCAATTATCATTACAATTAGGTTAAATTATAGTTAGAATTAAAATATAATTCAATTTGAGTTATAATTTAGATTTAATTAGGGTTATAATTAAGGTTTGGTTAGGGTTAAATTGGAGTAAACTACTCCATTAGGGTTCAAATTAGCTAGGTTAAGAATAAAGTTAGGTTAGGGTTATAATTCAATTAGAGAGGAACTTTGAGTTAAGGTTAATAATAAGGTTCTGTTAGGGTTACATTTAAGGTTCAATAAGGTTTAGATTTAAATTTAGTGTTGAATTCGAGTTAGGGATTAATAAAAATTGTGGTCAAGGTTTAATCAAATTTTAGAGTAGATTTCAATTAGCATTAGGGTCTATTATAGTTACAAGAAAAATATTTCATCTAGAATTAGGGTTCCATTTTAGTTAGGGTTAAGGTTAGATTAGAGTTAGGATTCAATTAGGGGGAATCGTTGAGTTGACATTAGAGTTAGGTTTGAATAAGGGTTAGATTTTAATTAATGTTAGAGTCAGAGTTAAATTAGGTTTATAATGGGACTTAAGGTTTCCATTAGAATAAGATCTATACTAAAGTTACCATTTAAGTTTAATTAATTCCAGGGTCATAATTCAATTAGTGGTAGAGTTCAACTAAACTTAGTATTCAAATAGGGTTAGGGTTTTATTCATCTAGGTGTTTAATTATGGTTAAGGATAAACTTAAGATTCAATGGAATAGGGTTAGGAATATAATATAATTATGATTTAATATCATGGATAGGGTTAGGGATAGAATTTAGTTAGGGTAATGGTTTAATTGAGGTTTAATCAAGACTAGAGTTCATGTTTGATTAGGCTTATGGTTTCATGTTTGTTTATCAAGGGCACATTTTTGTTTTTTAAAATTTTGATGAATGTCGACCAAATGTTTTTTTAGTAAATAAAATAAAATAAAATTTAGAAAACCTAGCCTAAGTCTTTTATATTTTTTGCATCAAAATATCATACTTTTTTAAATGATTAATGAATCACTTAATAAATACATTACTCGTTAAACTTAAATGCCAAAATAAATCAAAGACTGGTCTAATTGATTAAAAAAGACTTTGATGTTGGAGCTCTATTGCCATGGAGAAGAAAAAAATGGAGCTCTACATCCATGGAGATCCCTACCACCATGGAGATCCATGTGTTCTCATTGACGCGTGTATGTTGTGAGGGGTTGACTTTTTATGGCTCTGTTATGCATTTGGTTTGGTGGATTTTTCTTTGTAAAAGAATGAATATCTCTATGTTTGTATATGTTCACTTGCAGTTGTAGAAAAACATTGTGTAATCTAGAAATGATATATTTGTTATTGTGATCTTCTATAAAAGAGAAAATGTGCCACAATAAACAAAAACACCTCGTGTTTGGATGATAAATCAAGATTAGGGTTTTATAAAATGCCACAATAAACAAAATTTGGATGGTAAAATTTCCTTGGTTTCAATTACAATTTTTAATAGATGTAAATTTTGGCTTAATAAAGACTTCTAATTCAAACACTATTTAACAAATAGTTTACTTTTCTTTTCTTATTTAACAAAATCATGTATATCTCATTCTTGGATATGCCCCAGGGGTCATCTTCGATTAGGTGGCCTAATTCCAATGTTGGCAGGTGAGATGGTGAACATAGGATAATCATTTTATAGGTGAGAAATCACTTAGAGTCTTCTTATCTGCATTTCAAACATAATCAGGTTTATTTATCTCCCTATTGCTATAAATTACTCTATGAAGTTTTCTAGGGGTATTAGCTAGGTCTATGAAGTAGCTGAGATCAAAATTTATCAAACAAAGATCTTCCATGTTCAATACTTTGCATTAGACTCATATCCACCTTCTACAAAACTCATGCATTTATAAAGCTTCGCATGACCCTCCTATTATGACTACTCCACAATGTCTCTTCCACTCTTCTTATCACCAATCATCATAACACAGTAAATTTCCAAGGTTCACTCATTCCCTTACCTCAACACACAACTCTATTCCTCATGACACTCTTGTCCAATTCTGTACCCCATCCTGGGTACAAAATACTCTTTCTTCAACACACAAATCTCTTCCTCATGTCACTCTTAGTTATTTGGCCTAAGAGGCCAAAATTGGTCAAAGTGGGTCAAAGGCCCTAGAATGTGTCAAATGCGTCAAGAACTAGTTGAAAATAGATGCAGATAGTTTGTAGGTCCATAAATACCTCTCTTTGGGTCGAGGGTAGAGAGAGAAGTGGATTGGAAGGAAGTTTTACAATAAAATATTAATGTTTACTATTATTTTTTGTTTATCGTGGCACATTTTCTCTTTGATTGGAGCTTAGTTGCCATGGAGATCCCTGCATTTTCATTTTCACCTCTATGTCATGAGAGGTTTACTTTTTCTAGATTTGTTATGCATTCAAGTATCTGGATTTTTCTTTTCAAAAGAACGAATATCTCTATCTCTATATATATTCACTTGGAATTGTAGAAAAATATTGTGTAATCTGGAAATGATATCTTTGTTATTGTGCTCTTCTATAAAAGAGAAAATGTACCATGATAAACAAAAATGCCTCATGTTTGGACAATAAATCAAGATTAGTGTTTGAAAAAATGTCACAATAAACAAAAATGCATCACATTTGGACGACATAAATGCCTCACATTTGGACAACAAAAATGCCTTGGTTTCAATTACATTTTTTAATAGATGCAAATTTTGGCTTAAGAAAGCCTTCCAATTCAAACATTAACAAATAGTTTACTTTTCTTTTCTTGTTTGACATAATCATGTATATCTCATTCTTGAATATGCTCCAGGGGTGAGCTTCAATTGGGTAGCCTAGAAATGGACTAGAAATGACCATTTACAACACTCTTAACCTTCCATGGGCATATTTTCATGTGATTTTACCCTTTTGACCAATTCAGGACCTTATTGTGCAATTGTGACAATTTGTTACAAATGACTTACATTTTGTTCTTCGTTACTCCAAAAGCACCCAAACATTCCAAATGTATCATATAAGAGATTCCAAAGGCAAAGCATAATACAATGAGACTATAAAGGACCCAAATATTCTACCAAGAACCTTGGATTGAGATTCTTTATAGTTTTCTAATAATTGATTGCATAATCATAGTCATAACTGTCTAAATTCTATAGCAGTGATAGTCTTATGGTTGGTTTTTCATAAATTCAATTTTTTCGATATCTTACAATCCTTGTAAGTTTCAGATTATTTTGTGTTTCTCCTTGAAGAGCATGTTTCCCTTTTTTTTTCAAGGCATGTACCCATTGGAGTAACCCAATTAGGATTTTGATGTGATTAAGATCCTTGAATTGCAAATGAATCATTGGGTCTTTAAGGGAAGGAGATTGAGTTTTCTGATCTAAACATTGCTTCATCTGCATCATTGTACCACCATTCTTTAATTATTATCCATAATCTATTATGAAGCCCCAATTTTTATACATGCACAAGGAGGACATTGGAAAATAATTTGCCTTTATACCTACCAATTGCATTTTATATGATGACATATCTTTGAAGAATTTTGTCAAAAAGTTTGCATGCTTTATTTGTGCTTCCATTTTTCATGTGCATATCTACAAGAGCATTTCGAGGCATGGTATCTAACAAAAATCCACCTTCCATTTTACATTGATGGATGTCCATACATGTACATATGTTGTTTTGAGGCTCCCATTTTATCACACGCAGGAAGGATGCTTGCAAAGGTTGTTGAATTGGGATTTACACCTACTTTGTATTTTCTTGAAAGTTTCTAAAGCCTTTTCAAAATCTATTTTGTCCATATCCTGCAATCATTGTAATCCATGAAATGATTTTGTCTTCAAGGACATTGTCATGGTTTGTTGATTCTTTGGTGTATCTCCATGCCCTCACACAGCTTGTATGATTCACTACATACCCTAGTGACAGTAAAAACTAATTAGACATACTCATTTCTCTATTTTAATTTATGGTTAAGGGACATCACACCATTCATGATCCACTCAACAATAGGATTGACCTCCAAGATCCTCAAACTGATCACAATCTCACAATATCCCAACTCTGATCACAATACCTCTGATCAACAAAATATTCTATCTCCAAGTAACCCCAAGGATTAGGCCTATTTTCATTAGGCCACCAACACACTACAATCCCCAATTCCTATACAACCTTCTCCAAGTACTCAACTTGTCTAAAAAAATAACTCTTCTATGTCCCATATCAAACTCTGATTATATTCCTCTTTATGATTGATCACATTCTTTCTCATACTATTCCCTATGATATACATACTCCAACAATACCCCAACTAAAGTTCCTTTCTCCACAACACACTTAATTAAATCAAACAACCATACTTCCATTATGCCCCTAGAAATTCCAATATCTCTAATGGTTCTTAAAACTTTTATGAACCTAAAAAATGACTCTCAAACTCTCTTGTTGTATTAACTAATATTAGACTATGATTGTCTCTACCTACACATTCCAACAAACCCTTATCGGACTCCCCCCTTATACCTTAGTGCCCTAACTCGCATAACAAAAAATTGTTCCTCTACAATAAATTTGATTCTTTATATTGTCAACAGTTACTATCAATGTCTCTATTCTAAGATAGTCACCAAGAAAATCAAAAGCAATGATTTCCTTTCTTCCTATCCACTTGAACACATTCAAGACTCACCATTACACCTCTCCAAATCACTAAATCCCCTTCCAAACCATTTCATTATTTAGATCCATCAACATATCAATGTACTATACAATCTCAGACAACATTTCAAACATTTCCCAGATCAAAAGCACATGCCAAATTGAGCATGGTGTCCTGCAATCTTAGAGGAATAAAATACATTCCCTCTCCCATTATCCTACAAAAATAGAGGGTTGGGTGAATGTAAATCAAAGAGATTCTACATTTTACAAAGCTACTAGTTAACCTAAGTCAAGGTTTTTTTATTCACACCAAACTTAGAATATCTTGCTCAATATAGAATGAAGTTAAATGGAACTAAAACCAAAATGGGGTGCATTCAATCCTTCATAAAAAATAATAAGATTCAGATCAATGTGTCATGCTTCTAGCATGAAAGAAGACTGTAACTAGACTATAATAACATAACGGAATAATGGAATATGGAGGAAAACCTTACTTTTATTGATATAAAAGATTTTTAGTGTCATTTCTCTGTTGTAAATGATGTATACTCATGGTGGAGTCGAAGATCTGGTGTAACAAAAAAACAAAGTGATTGGGATCTATCTATATTGATTTATTTTCAAAATGACTGATTGATCCAAGTTACCTCTTTCATTGTGAAAAGCACATGGAATCAGTTAAAAAATGATTGTTAGGTATTGAAACAAGGATACATATATTTTTCATAAATCTTTAAGCTGGTCAGGGTCCCTTGGAACCAAATCATAGTAATGGAAATTTCATTTACATAGGTCATTAAGTCTAAAGGTAGTGACTATCTTGTCTTAATATTGAATCACATCATAGTCCAATTCATTCCATACCATGTATATCTTCCTTAAGAATTAAATTCATGCATGTTAGGGTCTATTTGGTGAGATTCATTGTTTTTATATTAGAACCTTTATTAAAATTGAGTCATAGGATGGAAAAGTATCATTGAACCCATAGAAGTCAAAATCCTAATTCTAGGATAGACCTTCATCAAGATTTTGTAGTTTCATTTTTTTGCCTCACAAGTGGTTGTATAAATTGTTCATGAGTGTGGCAGTGTTATTTTGGCTTTAGAGACCTAAAAGGAGTCTAGTTTTCACAACTTCAATGAATGAATTAGTGAAGTCCTATACATGTCCCACATGGAAGCACAAATTTGTCTTTTGAATTAGTCATAACATTGATGCAAGGAGATTTGGAAGATGAGAGTTTGATGTTTGAACATATCATGGAAACTATTCCAAGGATGAATTATCCTTTTATCCAAAGGGGATCAATGTCCTTTCTCTTCAATCAAAATGGGGGTGCAGAGGGTTACTTTGCATCATTTGGGTATATCAAAATGAGTGGTATATCAAGACAATGCAAAGAAACCCATACACCCCTAATTCCCATGAAGAGAGAAAGGATGTTGATCACCTTTGGATAAAGAGGCTTCTGAACAGAAAGATGGTATCCTACCATTTATACCTGAGAATAATTTCCAAGGGATCATATATTATTTCTCCTACCAAAGACACATGTGTGGTCCTTATCATAGTTGTAACACAATCTCTATCTCATGAGGTTCTAGTGGACCCAGCTGATTTGGATTGACCCATACCACATTCAACTTTCTACATTGAAAAAGTACCATATCCTTCTCTTCAAGGGTGGGTTATTAATTACTTCCATGTCATGTTTTATTTATTTATATGTACCTAATTCTAATCAGTAAATAAGTTACTTTTGTCTACCCCTAATTATTTATTATCTACGATGCAATCTTTAGCATGTGTATCATGTGACTTTTGTAAATCTGATTATGATTGACCTTCATATAAGATGTAAGCTAACATTGGATAAATGAATTTTGTATGCAAGAAATTGAACCCCCTTTGGTGAGGATCTTGTGGAGTCTACATAAAGGCAAGGTGACGATTCTTCTCATGGATCGGCAGGTATAAGTCAATACACCCTATAGAAACCATTTATTATTTGCTTGTTTTCTCTTTACACCCATCTTGGAGTGGGTTAATAATAAGCTAGGTTTTAGCAGCTATATTTTTTCAAAACTTTGATTTTTTCTTACCTAATCCACCTTGACATCCACATGGTATAGCTCATTCCACTTTCTTGACCCTCCTATATGCTTTAAATTGGGCTTGTCCAATTACAATCATCAACACTTGAGGCCCGAGTTGGGCTTATTCAAATTTAAATATCAACCTCAACTTTAGGGATGAATTCTTCATCAACATTACCCTCAAAAATGAATTTTGGGAAAAAGAATGAGCCATTCTTATCAATCCATGAAATGGACCTTTGTCAACCTGCCATAAAATGTATTTGAAACATTTGAAAAAAAATAACAAGATATGGTGAACCATCTATTACAACTTCTTGATGTCTCTCTCCATGGAATCCTAAAATTTATTTCCTCTCACAATGACAATCTATCCTCTACCAAATATCTCTCTCATTTGATGGAGTGCAAGCACCACAAAATAAGTATTTTTCAGATGTGGCTTCCTCGACTGAGGGAAACTCAGGAAGAGAAGAGGAAAGCAAGACATGTAGTAGGTCTAAAAGAGGGAGATCAACTAGAGGTCAAACAATTATAAGAAAATAAATAAATGCATGGAATTGTTTTCTTTCTCAAGGGGGTTCATCTTCTTACAAAGATGAGAGCATAGGTGACATTGAGGTTCCCTTGAGGTACAAACATCTACAAAAATAACGGGTACCCAAGGAACTTCCTCTTATAAACATTGATTTTTGTGTTAATGAGAGGATATATCGCATAGCATCATCATTAGTACATGGTTTGGGCATATTATCCATGAAAAAAATAAAGGTCTATTATAAAAAAATTTCTGAATTGTTGGAGTATGTCAGACCCTATTACATTTACAAAGATTGGATGCATCTGGTTTGATATACATGAAGTATGCATAGGTATGCACTGTCAACAAATTATATACAACTAAAAGATAATGATCAAATTAAAAGAGAGGCTATGTACATTGAAAGAAGGCCAAAAGAAACAATGAATATTGCAGGGTTTATAAATAGTACACGACCTAGGTCAACCAATAGGCAACCCAATTACATATTCAAGGTACGAGAGGGAAATCATGTATTTGTATTTGCAATAAAATCAATAAGTGAAGGGGAAGATCTGCTAATCGATTACAATTTGAATCACATAGATATAAAAAAAAGTTACTATCATGGGGATGGTACATAATATATACCATTTAAACAAACCTCGAATTAATGACTCCAATATACCATTTTTTTATTAAGTTTTTTTGTAAGTCTCTTGGTTTCATTTTTTTCACAGAGCAACATTGATCATAGGAGGGAGGATCTGACCCGTACCATGAATCAGGATGCACATCTAGGAACTTCTTCCCAGTAGGTAAACCTCATTGTAATTGTACAAATTAGATACAAGAAAAATGTTATATTATTATGTTCTTTTCTTTATGGTTTTGGATTAGTTTTGATAATGTTACTAATATTCTTGTCACAAGTGGATGCACCTCTAGGCACCTCTTCCCAACAAGTAAACCTTATTGTAATTGTTATATCATTATGTTCTTTTCTTTATGGTTTTGGATTAATTTTGATAATGTTACTAATATTCTTGTCACAGGTGGATGTTCAAGGAAAGATAATTGTAGTACTTGACAACCTCCAAACTATTATAGACTCACTATCATGTGATGATGGCATCACATATTCCTCAAACCCTATTGAAATGATAAGAAGGATGCAAAGAAAAAAAATCAAGAAATGATTACATTGTTATTCATAGAGCCTCAAACTGATGAGATACAAGAGAGGGTGAAACATTAATTGAATGAGAGATTACAATACTTGAAAGTAAGCTTTCATGAAATCTTTAATTACAACATAAGCTCATCCATGGTTTATAATTTATACTCTTTTATGTCATTAACTAAAATATGTACGTGTTCTTTTTATAAAAAAAATTGTGTCCTCATGATGTTGTTGACCATGATTTGAGTGCTTTATGTAGTTCAAGTGTTGTCCATGTTCCTATTCATACACAACCTTGGTTGACCCCATCATCTGCACCTATGTTGTTGACTCAAATATTGACAACAGGTAGCAAGAAAGCATCAATTAGTGTATCATCCTATACATCAAGACATTTACTTGGGCATGTTTTGGTATCATTTACTAGATCTTCTTGTAATACTAGTATGTCGACATTGTCGGTCACATTTGTGGTGACCAATGATTTTGTCTCCATAAAGATAGAGAAGGTTCTAGGTACTTAAAAATTATTATTATTATATAGTCCAATTGTAATTTACTTATTGATCACTCTTTTTTTACTAATGATCTCATGATTTTTTTTTATAGGAAATGATGTTTTTTATAAAAATATAAATGATCTTACATTGGAGATTTTCAGGACCACCATACATACAAGGTGGAATACCCAAAATCAATAATTAAAAGATGAAATCATAATTCATTTAGTTTTATTTTTTGGAAATGACACATTCAACAAAACCAAGGTCCTTCAGAAAGCTGACACATATCTAAAGTATGTGAGAGTCCAATATAGGGCATATTTAGAGAAGAACGTAAAGTATGAGCATCCCCCCATGATTCTAGAGAGGGAGTGGAAGGACCTGGCTTTCGATGGAAAGGAGAAAGAAGAAAAGAGAAAAGGACGTACACCATAGGGGGAAAGAAGGTATGTGATACTATCAATAATGTAATTATGTATTAATTTATTTTTATTTTTACATAACCTAACATATTTCAAACTTTTCATAGGTTTCCTAAGACATCAAAGGAAACAAAGGAAAGACTAGAAAAACATCGGTAGTACAAACTTGTCTCTGGTGGTTATATGAAAGTTTTCACACGAATTGTAACTATCAATAAATGAAATATCATACTGAAATAATAGATTGCAAAAAAAATTAATCACCCAATAAAATAAAAACTCATGATATTATGCAAAGATGCAGGACTCTGAATTCAATAGAGCGCCCACAGAAGATGACATCAAGATTGCCTTCCAACAAGGCTATGGAGTCGTGGTTGAATGCCTAATAGAATTGAGTGGGAAAACATAAGCTTCCAATGCATATGTCATGCAGGTAAATAACCTAAATGAAGATTATTTAAAATTTAATACTTGAGAAATAATCTATTCGATATTAATTTCCACCATAAAGTGACTATATTTTTTTTTAAATAAGCAAGAAATGATAGCAATGCATATGACATTGGAATGCAGTATGTTGAGGTTGGAGCACAACCTACACATGATGAAGTTCGTCATGTGCATCCCAGTACTGGAGGTATTCATGTGCTATACAATTTTTTTAATGTAATTATTAATACAATTAAACATCTTTAATTGCAATTGGTGTAGTAATTAGTTTAATCTCTTCTATTTTTATTTTAGATCATGTAAAGAATGGTGAACATGTGAAGCATGATCAGGTTAGACAACATGAGGAATGTGATGTTCCCCCATCAGGTAAAGAGTTAGACCACTATTATTCTTTTAAATGAATTTAATTGCAATTAGTGTATTGATTAATGTAACCTTTTATGTTTCAACTCTAGAGGATTTAGAGGGTGTTCAAGGTGTTGAGGATGAGGCTATATGACATGATTAGGAAGATGATGTAGCCCCATTAGGTAAAGAGAACCCTTGTAATATTATTTTAATTAGTGAAATACTTGTAACAATAATAAAAAATCTTATGAATTTAACCCATTTCTTTGTTATTGCAGCAGACCCCCTTTTGCATAGGCCTCCACGTCATGAGTACAGGACTAGGCATAGGGCACGACCAGAGGGCACAACACCTAAAGAGGGGGAAAATGATGAAGGAATTGATGCTCCACTTAGTCTTTTCTTATCTTCTTAAAAAAATAATTAATGAATTAATTTTATGTGTTAATGAATTTAATTATGTATTAATAAATGTTAATGAATGATATGTGTCAATGAATGTTATGTGATAATAAATGTTAGGTGTTAATGAATGCTATATGATAATGAATGAATGCTATATTTTATTAATGCATGAAATAATTAATAAATATTATATGTTAACGGGGAATTTATAATGATGTTAGGGGGGGAGGGGCTAAATGAGCTTCCACCTTCATGTGGTTGGCCCTTTTAAATAGATAATATTAAACTATTCTTGAAACTAAGAGAAGCTCAATAAGGTAACACAATTTTCAATATTTCATTATGCTCCATTGTTAATGTTATTGAACAATAAGTATTGAATCTTAATTGCAGGGTCCAACAGAGCCAACACAAACAACAACACAAGAAGTTACTTAGTGGAGACCATCATAGGTAATGTCCTTGATTAAGATTTTGTTGTTTATATTCATGTTGCTGATTGAATAAAAATTAATTTTTTATTTATATTCATATTTCTGATTACATTTGCAATATTCATTTAACTTTTTAAAAGGGAAGCCACATCATCCCAACCTCCATTCCATGTTCACATTCCATAACCCAAGCCAAACCCCTATGGCTTCTCCTATTAGGACCACTCCACAATGAATCTTAAAAAGCCTTCCATACACCAATCATCACAATGTTATAACTTCCCAAGGGTTCACTCTTTCCCTTGGCTCACTACCCAAGTCTCTTCCTTAAGCCACTCATGGCCTTTTATACCCTATCAAACCTCTCTCACACACAAAGAACCACCTATCCATTCCATTTTGTCTTAAAAGGAAGTCTCTGCACATTCAAGGATAGCAATTTTGAAATGGTCTCCTTTCCACTTTTTTGAGTCTATTAATGACTCCTTGGGACCCTTCATATCCCCTCCAACCTCAACTTAATACCATTCACTCACAAACCTAACCATTCTCCATGCACAAGTAAACTTCCTCTTTGTCATTTATGACAGTCACAACACCAATTAGGACAGTCATTTCCATCACCATATTCTATGACATTTAATAACCACAACAGTTTCTAGGGGCTTGATACCATCACATTAATACTCTTCACAAAGACTTCCTTCACAAATATCATCAACACACAATAACAAGCTAGTTCCTCTTGTTCTCCAATTAGGACTAGGCATATAAATTCTGAGACAACAACAATATTTCAAATTTGAAATGTCCTCCAACTCCTTATTCCTATGGGCCATAACCTACCCTCTCTTTGGATACTATTACAAGTCTGTTATATAGTGTCAAGCCCCTTTTTCATCCTCCAATGCATATAGATACAATTATAGATGAACATCCTCCAATGACTTGAAGCATCAGATGTCCCAAAGATAGGAAGAGAGATATACATATATATATATATAGATGAAAATCTTCCAATGACTACTTAATGAAGCATTGGATGTCCCAAAGATAGGAAGAGAGAATAGATATAGATTAACATCCTCTCTCTCTCTATTCATGTCTTTGGGGCATCCAAAGCTTCAAGACCTGATTGATCTTTCAAACTAAGAGAAATACTTGACATCATCAAATTGCTTGACAACTTCAGTATTTTGTCTTCAATAAAACTTCAAGAAAAAGGTATATGTGAGCCGTTTGGCTATATTTGAAGCCAAGTAATTTGACTAAATTACCTATATTATCGACTAAATTAAGTTTATATTCTTGTAATTTTTTTGGTTAATTTTTTTACTTTCTACCACATAAGCTAACATGTAATTGTTGATAAATGTTGGTTACAAATTAGGAAAGGAATAGTTAAGGTATGCTTACCCTTCAAAGACTCATTCATGGCTTCTTGTGGGTTCAATTCCGGTATGCTAAAAATTGAGAGACCTTCTTGTGGGTTGAAACCCATAGCAATTGTGATTTTTTTTCTCGACATTTCTTTTTAAACGTGAAGTTACACCTTGGCTGAGAAATAATTAAAACTATGAGTTTATACCTTGAAACTTGTGCTAGCTACTCAATCCTTTAAACATTAATGACCTCCATCTGAAATGAAAAGACATGCTTTGTGTAAAAAAAGGTTTGAAAATATTGTTTTATGTGAAAACTCTAAGACATCATGGCTTTGGTATTATGAAACCCTTATCTTCTATCTGCCAGTGTGGATATTGCACTTTGTAATTGTATAGCACTGATATATATGAAACAATGGATACTTCCATTATATCTTATCTGTGACTGTGTTATTCAATCACATCATTTAATAGCACTCTTATCACTATTTTCCTGAATTGCTTCATGCTCAAAATGGATACTTTGATTGTATTCTTTGTAACTATCCCTAAATCATTGAGAATTGTTCATATGCCTTTATATTTACCTTGTAATCATTATGTCAAACATGAATTACTCTATGAATGTATTATTATTATGATTGTGCTAAGGGTTGACTGTATTAATTGATGCTCAATCACTACTATTTATCAATGATACCATTGATTTGTCTATCTTAGTTTGGATTTCATAGTGTTCTTTGTCTTGGAAATGAAACCCTCTTTCTATGTTCATCTTGACCTTATGGCATATTTGTGCACTTGTGCAACACTAGGTGTAGGTATGCAATGAACATTTATTTGAAACTTCATGTTAATTCATACTATTATGAAGCTAAATATAATTGTTCTAACCAAATTGAGTCTATTTTCGCTTCATTATGAATCACACAATCTTCAACCTCTTGCTATTACAAATAACTGCAAATCCTTAGTCATGGCACAATTCCAACTGTATATGCTTGTTTGTTCTTGATAATAAAATCTTTACCATGATATGATCATAACATATTCATTAATGGATTATCTTTTGAGTTCAGAATAATGCATTGACTAATTTTTTCTTTTTATATTTATTCTATTTGTAACATTGGAAACATTTTCACATGTTATTGTTATTGTTATTGTCTTCATGCTTAGATTTGCATTCAAAAGTGTTTTGAGTTTCCATAGTAATGCATGTAGTTGTGATTTCCACTTACTATTGATGATGAATGTCCTTATATATTAAAATATTGTGTCAACATAATCAACATTGAATTTTTCATTTTCAAAAAAAGGATGTCCTTTGTATACTCTACATAGTTGGCCTTTGATACATTTTTTTATTTATAGCTCGAGGAATGCATTGTCTTTATGCTTTTATGACTAATTCAATTTCAAATCAATGTCATTTTATTGTCATGCTTGTAATATGCACTTGTAATGATTGTTTGGGTAAGAATTACTCTACAATAGATATTGAGTCTTTCATTTAGTGTGAAAATATGCTTTGTACCACGTTTACTTTCTATATTTTTAACACAACATTGAATGAAATTTTTGGTATTTCAATCATGAGGAATTTTTTGGTTCGTTTCTTATTTGTCTAGAGTTCCTAATATTTTCTATTTTGTTGATGATGTTGTTAGCAATAACAACGCACCAACACAACTAAGAGGGGGGGAGGGTGAATCAGTTGTGTACTAAATCTAAAACTTAAATCCTTTTAATCTGATTAATTTAAAAAAACTAAAAAAATAATATAACCACAAGAATGCCACAAAATTAGAACACCATAACACAAGGATTTTTTGTTGAGGAAAACCCTAGTAAGGGGAAAACCACGGTGGGGATGGAACCCCCAAATAATGCACTAGAAATATTATGTCCTTGTTAGGATTTGGTTATTACATTTAGTACATGTCCTTGTTAAAGGATAGACCCTATTAGGAGTCTTTCCAATCCTGTTAGGAGTTGAATACAAAGGTAGGCTCATTGCCTGAGAACACTACCCAAAGTTAAGGTTAAATCCACCTTCTGAAGGTTAAACCCACCTTTTGGATCCACTATCCAAATAAATATATAAGATTATACAACAATATTACTAAAATAACTTACAACAACTATCCTTCCCTATATAGTTTCAATGAACTACTCAATGAATGATCTCTGCTCTACATCCAGTAGACCTCACAACAAGAAGCTTACAACCCTTTTAAAAACCATACCATCAACACTCTAAGGAATTAATTTCCTTTATACAAGTTACAAAAATCAATTAGGTAGGCATGTTAGGACTTCCTCAATGCACAAATGAATACATATACCCTTCCTAAGATACACACGATATCTTAAACAAGTATACAACAAATACAGATCATCAAATGCGCGCCAATATATCCAATCCATGCTAGAAACCATATGAACAAGTGTTATCATAGAATATTCTCCCATGTATCTTATGTCAAGCCTCAAGCTCTCATACCACAATCCATGCTTGCATCCGAGTTATCCTGAAAACTTAGAGACCATCTCTATCATAATTCTTTGTTATAGCAATATAACTAGCCTCCACCAAATAAACCATAACTCATGAAAAGAACTAGATAATGATCTATGACCTTAGACATAAGGTCCACACACCTCCTCCTTCAAAAATCTAATCTCATGTACCCTAGAATGTCATACAATGTTTGTAATGCCTTGTCACACTTTCCGGCTCCAAACATAACTAGTTTTTCTGAGACTCCTGATGAAACCAACTAAAACATATGTTGACATAAATTAAAAAACATGAATTTCAACACCTCAAACAACAATAATTCCAAAAATCTCCCCCTTTTGAATTGATGGCAACATATGTGAAAAATGATCAACCCAAAAGTAGCCCTTTTAATATGACCCCCTCAATATCCTTGTCAATGCTCCCCCTAACACAGTAAGGGTTTTTCACCTATAACTATCCCCCTTTGACATCAATGGAAAATGGCACCAAAGGTCTTCTTCTTCCCCATCTCTGCACATCCCACCTCTGCAAGGTGTAGCTTTTTCAAATCTTCATGCCTGTACAAAATCATGTGCTTGATCATTGACCTGTTACCATTTAGATAAGTGAGTTTATTGATCAGATGGGTGAAATTTTTGAGAGTATAATGGACAACTACTTTGTATAATTTAAGAAGAAAATGAGGAAAAGAAGTAGGATCCCAGTATCACTAGTGGAAAAGTAATACAAAGACATATGTTTCCTAGTTGATACATATTTCACATATGCACAAGCTATTGAACGAAGGGTATCATGGCTAAGGCCATTACCCTATGAAGTCAACATAGATGAAACAGTAGTAGCTATAACAACCTTATTGGTAGAGGAAGTAGATAGAAAAGCTAATTCATTTAGAACATATGAGGAAGCTAAATCCAAGATAACCATGGAGAGGAAAAGAAAGAAGATAGTGAAAAACCTAGAAAATATGCTAGGAGAGGGAGAAGAGGTAGATGCACCTCTTGCATTGACTCAATGGTTAGGAGAAGACAAGACTAGTGAGTCAAAATAAAGTGAAGAGGAGGAGCTTGTGGTAGTTAAGAAAGGCAAGAAGGCATCAGTTTCCAAGCCTATTAAGAAGCAAATTCAGAAACCTAAGCCCACTCCCTCCCTGGTACTTAGGCCTAGAGATAGGGTAGCTTCAACCATTTCAACTGTCGAGCCACAAAAGAAGACCCCTACTTTAGGGAAAAGAAATCCAGTTCAAGCTAAGGCTGTATCAAGAAATGTAAGGAAGAAGCCAAGAAGAAATCTGATTTTGGAGAAAGATGATGAGGAAATAGAATCTAATGAGGATATTAAGAATAAGGCACTACCTCAGAGGAAGAAACTAATAGTGGAAGAGATATGCCACAACATCAAAGCACTTTCGGCCTAGTAGGTTTCAAGTAGATAAAGTTTGAGAAACTAAGCATTGAAGATAAAGAGAGAGTAGAACAAGCTATGCTTGAGATGCTCTGTATATTCAAGATGACACCATTATAGTTAGGTAATCACATTCTTGATGAACTGTATAAGAGGATAGCTCAAAAATGGGAATATTCTTTGATGACAAAAAATAAAATAAGGGAGAGAACACTTTCTCAAGTCATGCCTGACATATCCCCCAAATACATCAACCAATATATGGATAAGTACAGAAGAAGATTTGTACCTAAGCTCTAAGCATATTCTGTATTACAACACAAAGTTGAAGAACTTGTGCAATAGAAAAAAAAGATTGTGGAAAATTATTTTGGTCTTATTGTTGATAAGAGTGCACAACCGAGTGCAGGAACATCCAGTGGAGTAGGACTAGACAATATGGAAGATATTGTCGAGCCACCAAATGAGGAAAAGGAAGAAAAGAAGGATGAAATAAGTGATTCACAGGATGTGATCACAATTGTTGATATCGCTGAGGATACTCTAGTGAAGCAAAATGTATTGATTGAGGAAGATATACAAAAACAAATACAAGATGAGGCAGTATCTAAAAAGTTTCTACCATGCACTAATCTTGTATTAATGCATGATTTTACCATATCATACGCACCAAAATGCATAAGCACTATTCTATTTCTTGTACGCACTGATAAAATCATCATAAGCATGAAACTAACTTGAACATGTTATTTTACATTACACACGATATTCCAAACTAGCCTACACATTACAAAATCAATAGTCTTCTTTGACCTAATCATACGTGCTATTATAGCCATCAGATGTGCTACAAGACAACTAGGGCACAACATTTTACACATTATTTCATTATTTATTATATGCATTATTTTAGTGCACGGATGCGCTAAAATATTATCCTACGCGCTATCTCACTGTTGGAAACTACAATTGAAACAATTGTTATATTGTCATTGATGTCAAAACTTAATTGGTGAGATAGTTGCTATCTTGTAGAGTACCATATCTTTTGATTGATGAAGAGGATTTGAAAAGATGAGATAACAAGAGGACCTAAGGCAAGGTTGATTTATGTGATACTACAATGGGTACTTGATTAGTTGGCACATTGACAAGGTAATGTGTTGTTTATCTCTAACACTAAGTAAATAAGTCAATAGATTTGAAGTATAGGCTTAACTGAGGAAAAGAGAAGAAATTTAATTTAAGCCGATTGATGCTAGTGTCGATCGAGCACCAGTATAAGCTGAGCAAATTTAGTGTCAACTGAGCATCAATAGTTGATGAGTATCATAGAATTAAATGAGCAAAGAAAAAATTTTCTAAGAAGAATTTTTTTAGCGATGACCAAGTTATCCAGTGATGACTGAGGAGATGAACATAGTATTGACCGAGTGTCAGTAATTTATAGTGTGTGAAGGAATTGAGAATTCCAGCCGACATAATTAAATTCTTGGTATATGTAAAATGTGTTGACATTATTAATAAATGATATGGAGCATTTAATGCATGATAAACAATTTTCTTATGGATTCAAGGAGGAGTTTGGAGAAGTATCTAGAAGGATAAGGAGGAAAACAAAATGATGGAAGGATTCGATGAATCTGACATAAACCTAAGATCTACAGAAGAGATTAAATGAAAGGCTAAGAAGAGCTATGAAGAGCTGAATAGAGTTGAGGTGATTGCTTGAAGGGATTTTCAAGCAGATCAAAGATGGAGATGGAAATGAAGGTCAGTCAATAAATCAACATATGAGTCTATTGGATTTGTATTTACAAAGTGATTTGTATATTTTAGATCAAAACCTACTGTTACTTTCTAACCATTATATCAGTCAAAATCCTTTAATCAAGGTTGACCTAACAGTTATTTTGTAAACCCTTTAATGAAGGTGACATTCTAGTGGAATGTTCTTAAGCCCTCTAACCAAACCACTCTTAATAGGGTGATAAAGTCCTTTAACAGGGTCACACCTAAAAGTGTGTATTGTAAACCTTTAATAGGTTTGGCTTCTCACATAGCTCTTTTCAGAAGAGTGAAAATTAGTAGCATGTTACTGATAGTTTTTCCTATATTGGGTTTCCACGTTAAATCCTAGTGTTATACTTGTGTGAATGTTATTTGATGTGAATGTTGTTAAAAGTTTTATATTCTGCAAGTTGATTACTTTTGGATAGTGGACTACAAGTTTTATGTTGCTAATATATTCTATAGAGACTGAGTGAATTGATAAATAGATCTACATTTTTTGAAGAGTTTAAAAGTTCTATTGGTACATCTAGACCTGAGGATAACTAATTCACCCCCCCTCTCAATTATTCTAAAATAATTCTAACAATCGGTATTAGAGTTGTTGGTACTTGTAAGGAGAAATTTTAAAGTTACTTGAAGCTAATGATCAAGATGTACAAAAAGGAGGTACCAAAGTTGAACAAGGAAAACTTCCCTGCATGGCAGAGTTTGATGAAATTGCACCTAGATAGTATTGGTGATTCGGCGAAATACTATGTGGAAAATAGTAATGTACCAGTTGTTGCACCTATGACAGCCGAGGAGATGAAGGAAAAACAAGAACACAATCAAGAATTGTTGGAGATTGCATCAGCCCTAAGCTATCCTGAATTTGAAGACATCAAGAACTATACTAATGCAAAGAAAATGTGGGACACACTTGCAGCTATCTATGGTGGGGACACAAATGTGTTGAGAACCAAATATGAAAGCTTGAGAGGTAAGTTTGATGAAATCAAAATTCTATCATTGATGAGGATAACATTGAAACATGTACTAATGAGGAAAGAGATCTATTCATGTGTAACATACTTGCTAGAGAAGCACTCTTGTCAGCCCTTCTGGAGAATGAGTATAGTCAGGTAAAATATTTGAAAACGTCTCATGAAATATGGTTAGCTTTACACTCTACTTTTGAAGGTGATGAACATGCAAAGAAAGTTAGATTACATAATTGGATATGTCCATTTGAAGATATAAGAATGATGGAAGATGAATCTGTTAGAAACTATATTGCTAGAATGTCAGAGATTGTCGCAGGTATAAAATCTTGTGGCGGAACAAAGATAGAGAATGAAGTGATATGGAAAATTCTGAGGACGTTGACTCCTACATTCAAGCAAACAACACAGATGATTGAACAAGTCATACCTTGTACTATGAACTTTACAAGAGAGACTCTTCTTAGAAGATGGGAAGTAGCAGAAATGAACCTGAGGTTATCAGGAGACCTACCTAGAATGGAGACAACATTCAGTGCTCTTAGTGTTCACCGTACTTTGTCAAGAATCATCAGTGTGAGTGGAGATTATGCTAGTAGTAGCAGATCTAGAAATGAAGAAGATGGGAAGATTGAAAAAGGTATTGCCTTGCTTGTGAAGAGAGAACTAGACAGTAAGAAAAATTTTAAATGTTGGACTTGTCAAGAATTTGGTCATTTTGCATCTAAATGTCCTAAGAGAGTTAAGAAGTATAGAACTTTAATCCTAGAAGATCTAAAGAATGTTACTATGCAAATGATGAAGAACTTGAAGCTAGGTTGGAGAAATCTTTGAGTGAAAGTGATACTGAGAATAATGATGATATAGGATTTGTAGCAATTAAAGAAGAAAATCCTGAAATAGAAATTAAGGAAGAAAAGCCTTTAATTTCTCAAGTAGGAAAGAAAGCTGATTAGATTATAGATAGTGGTTGTTCACATCATATGACTGGAAACATGAAAAAGTTCATAAAGTTTAACAATTATGATGGAGTTGTTAGAGTTGGAAACAATGCACCTTGTTTGATTAAAGGTATAAGATCTATTACTCTTGATGGAAAGACTAATACTGATGATGTTTACTTTGTGGATTGTTTGAAACATAATCTTTTGAGTGTTGGACAGTTAGTTGATAAAGAATATCAAGTTTGGTTTACTGAGAAAACTTGTGTGATTAAAGACAACAATGGAAATTTGATTGGTACTAGATCTAGAACTAGAGGTCATGTATTTCAGTTGAATCCTACTAAGATGACATGCTTGATTACTAAGATTGATGACAGTTGGTTATGGCATAGAATATTTTGTCATATAAATTTTGATAACATTGTGAAATTGAGTACTACACTTGCAGTAAGAGATTTTCCTAAAATTATGAAGCCTACTAACATGATTTGCAAGGAATGTGGCATGGCTAAATAGAAGAGAAGCTCATTTCCCAGCAAGAAGTTTACAATGACAGAGAAGTTGGAGATTGTTTATACAGACTTGAGCGGTCCTACAAGGACTAGAGGATTCTATGGAGAAAGGTATTTTACGATTCTTGTTGATGACTTTACAAGAATGATGTGGATTGCATTTATTAAAGAAAAATCTGAATCATTTGATAGGTTTAAGATCATTAAAAATAAAGTTGAGAATGAATCTGGAATGAAGATTAAATGTTTGAGATCGGATAGAGGTGGAGAATTTACTTCTAAATAATTTAACATCTTTTGTGAAGTGAATGGTATTAAGAGACAACCTTCAACCCCTAGGACAACTGAACAAAATGGTATTGCAAAAAGGAGAAAAAGATCAGTGACTAAAGCAGAAAGAGCTATGTTATTTGAGAATGACTTAGCAAAGATATTTTGGGGAGAAGCAGTGAACATAGTGGTGTATACAATGAATAGAGTACAAATCAAAGTAGACACAGACAAGACACCCTATGAACTATGGTTTGGACATGCACCATCAGTTAAGTATTGTAGAATTTTTGGAAGCAAATGTTATATTAAGAGAGATGATGACATTGGAAAGTTTGATCCTAGAAGTGATGAAGGTATATTTCTTGGATATTCATTGAAGAGCAAAAATTATAAATGTTACAATAAGAGAAATAAGACTATTGTTGAGAGTGCAAATGTAAAAGTTGATGAAAAGTTCAAAATTTAGGAAAGAATGCTTGATTATGAATCAGATGAACTCACTCAACCTAGACCTAACCCTAAGACTACTAAATTATTTTATGAAATTGATAGTGATTTGTTGAATGAAAGCCATAGTGAGGTCATTGCAGAACTGACACCTGAAGTAAGATCTGAGACAATGACACCTAACAGGAATCTGTCAAGGAATCATCCTTATGAGAAGATTATTGGAAGCATAGATAGAGGAGTTCAAACTTGAAATAAGGTACAAGAATAGTTATGTTTGATTTCTCAAATTGAACCTAAATCTACTAGTGAAGCTTGTGAAGATGAACATTGGATTAAAGCTATGAAAGAAGAACTAGATCAGATTGAAAAGAACAAGACATGGGAATTGGTCCCTAGACCTAAGGATAAGAATGTTATAGGAAAAAAATGGGTATTCAAAAACAAGATGAATGAACAAGGAGAAGTGGTAAGGAACAAAGAAAGATTGGTATGTAAAGGATACTCACAGCAAGAAGGAATTGACCATGAAGAAAATTTTGCACTAGTAGAAAGAATTGAAGCAGTAAGAATGTTTTGGCCTATGCAGCTTTTAAGAAATTTAAAGTATATCAGATGGATGTGAAGTCAGCATTTCTAAATGGAGAATTGGAAGAATAAGTTTACATTGATCAGCCTAAAGGTTTTCCTTTAACTCAAGAAGGAGACATGGTATGTAAACTAAAGAAAGATTTATATAAACTAAAGCAAGCACCTAGAACTTGGTATGCGAGATTGGATAAGTATTTTTTGAAATTAGGGTTTACAAAAGGTGCAACTGATAGCAACCTGTATACAAAATAAATTGAAAATGGTTTGTTGGTTGTAGTAATTTTTGTTGATGATATTATCTTTAGAGGAGAAGATGAAGCCAGTGATAAATTTGCAGATGAAATGAAGACTGAATTTGAAATGAGTATGATTGGTGAAATGAAATACTTTTTAGGATTGTAGATAACACAGAATAGTGATGGTATCTTTGTAAGTTAGAAAAATTATTTGAATGATTTATTAATGAGATTTGGAATGGAGAACTGTAAACTAGTTGGAAAACCTATGGTAACTGTACACAAGTTATCTAGCACAGATGAGACTCTTGCAGTGGAACAGAAGAAGTGCAAATCTATGATTGGAGGATTGTATTATTTGACTCATACAAGACCTAATATAGCACATTCAGTTGGAATTGTAGCAATATTTCAAGTTGAACCTAGAGAATCACATTATGCAGTAGTAAAGAAAAAATGAGGTACTTAAGAGGCACAATTGAGTATGGATTGTGGTATGAAAAATCTAATGATTTTACCCTATGTGCATATATAGATGTTGATTGGGGAGGCAGTGTTGATGATAAAAAAGGCACTAGTGGTGGAGCATTTTTCCTTGGAGGAAGATCGGTTTCTTGGCTAAGAAAGAAGCAGAATTGTATTTCATAGAGCATAGTAGAAGTAGAGTATGTAGCAGTAGAAAAAAATTGTAATCAGATAATTTGGATGAAGCAAATGTTGAAGGATATTGGAATAAAATTTTTTGAGCTTTTTGTTATACATAGTGATAACACTAGCACAGTTAGTATGTCTAAGAACCATGTGTTACATTCTAAGACAAAACATATAGAGATAAAGTATCATGTAGTGAGAGAGAAAGTAGTAGAGAAAGAAGTCATACTTGAGTACATAAGCATAAAGGAGTAGATTGTAGACATATTTACAAAACCTTTGCCTAAGGATACATTTGAGTATTTGAGAGGTAAGCTTGGGGTTATGCCCCAACCTACTTTTGAGAAGTGATGCAGATTGTTGCATGCATCTAGTGGTATATGAGCCTTATTTTTCTTCTGGACTAGATGTTGGTACTTCCTCTATGGGGGAGTATGTGTATTTGAGCTGAGTCATGAAGACTCTAGTGAATGTATTTTCTGAACAGTGTCTTTCGACATTGAAGTTGTTGTTGACATAATGATGAAATTTCTATCATTGATGTCAATGGGGGAGAGGTTTACATGAAAAACCATTTGAAACATTTTTTGGAGAGAACTAAATAGGAAAATGAAGCAATATTTGATTGATAAAGAAGACTTGAAGAATTTTCAGAGCAGCAGTGTTGCAGCGTTGGATTTATGGAACTTGGATTTTTTTCATCTATGTTGCCATCAATGCCAATGGGGGAGATTGTTAGGAATGAATTCTGAATATATCCTATGGGGGAGTATTAGCAACCATTCTATAGCATTTTTTGTTGCATTCATGATTGTGATTGTCATTGATGTCAACACATTGATCTACTAAAGATTAGCAGAGAAGCAGATAGTGTTTGAGTTAGCGCACTTGGGATATTCAAGATGAAGCTATGTAGAGTTGGTGAATTACTCTATGATTTTTTATAAGATCATGGTTAAGAGCACATTTAATAATTCACTTATTCATGGAATTTATGAGGAAATCAGCAGAAGCAGTATTCAGGCAGTGTTCCTAAGTAGTAGTTTGCAGAAATCAGATGATATCTCCTAATCAGGATGGAATCTGGTTATGCATAGTTAGAGAGAAGTTGGAGACATGTTGATAGTGATGTGGTTGATAGCACAATATTTGAGGTCACACGAGTGAAGAATTATATTGATTGGAAGCTGACGGTTTTGTGTAATTTTGATGTAATGTGTGGAAAATTTTATTTTATAATTTGTATGCCAACTCATTTGTAATTACTTGAGTGTGGTATAAAGGAAGGAATGTATTCCTTTTTGTAATTTGGAATGTAATGAATGTAATTTTTTTGTGAAAGGGAAATTATTGAAGGAGGACATGCGAAGTACTAAGATCTAGTATTGAGATCTGAAGAAGGAGTTGGTGCAGTTTGGCACTGTCAGAGAAGGAGTATTGGATTGTTGAGGTTAGTAATATTTTGGTATTATTATATTGAGTAATACAAATATTAGTTGGAAAATGAGTTCAGTGATCTTACCTTGAAGCTGTTTGGGCAGTGGGTCCTTCTGTCTTCCATAACTCCTAACAGAGCTAGAATCTTTTAATAGGGATTCAAAATCTCCTAACAGGGATTCATATGTACTGAATGTATTTCATAAGACTCCTAACAAAGTCCATCCTTTCACAAGTAATATTCATATTAGTGCATCTTTTGTGGGCATCATTCCCACTGAGGTTTACTCTTTGATCACAAGAGGTTCCCTAGTCAACATACCTTGTGTCATTGTGTTATTATGCATGTATATCTTTCTATGGTTGTTGATTACATTACTTGCATGGTTAAAATCTATTAAGGTTGATAAAAGTCATATTTGTCTGATAACTAATTCACCCCCCCCTTCTCAGTTATCTTGGTGGACTTTACTTTCTAACATGGTTACCAAGTTTAATCTCATCACAAGAAGGCTAAAATATTTAGTGTGACTAGTGAACTAATTAGAAGTGGATAACAAACAAGAGGTAATTTGTTCTATCTAGACCTATCTGAGGAAACATGTTTGTTTGCACAATTTGATGATGTATGGTTATGGCATAAGAGGTTGTGTCATGTGAACTTTGACAATTTGGTAAATATTAGTAAGATGAAGAAAGTTGGAGGTTTTCCAAGATTGAAGAAACTTGATAATGTGATGTGTAAATAATGTCAATTCGGAAAAATGACAAAGTGTAGTTTCAAGAGCAAGACATATACTTCTGATAACATTTTGCAATTGGTTCATACTAACCTTTGTGGACATATTGGTGTGCAAAGTTAATGTGGTGATAAATATTTCATTATGTTTGTTAATGACTATTCTAGAATGATGACTGTGATGTTTCTGAAAGAGAAATTTGATGTCTTTCAGTTGTTTAAGTGGTATTTAGCAAAAGTTGAGAAAGAAATAGGTAAAAGATTGAAATGTTTTAGATCTGATAGAGCAGGAGAGTTCATATTAAATGAGTTTAATATATTCTGTAAGGATAGAGGAATAAAGAGATAAATGTCTGCACCAAGGACACCACCACAGAATGGTATATCAAAGAGAAGAAATAGATCAATTATGGATTGTGCTAGAACATTGATGATAGAGAAGAATGTTGCACAAAAATACTAGAGAGAAGTTGTAAGTACAACTATTTATACCTTGAACTAAGGACAAATCAAGAAAGGTACAAATGCTACACCTTTTGAATTAAAGTATGGTTATGCACCTAATGTGAAATACTTTAAATTATTTGGAAGAAAATGTTATATACTAAAGGACAATAGGAATGGAAAACTTGATGCTAAAAGTGATGAAGGCATATTCCTAGGATATTCCACTAAGAGAAAAGCTTACAAGTGTTTGAATTCTAACACTAACAAAGTTGTGGAAAGTGTAAATGTTAGAGTTGATGAATATGCAAAAAAGAATGAAGTTGAGTACAAGCAAGAACCTAAAGATTATAGATCTTTTGTATACATGGAATAAGGAGATGCTAGTAATGTACCTAAACCAAAAAACAAAGATGTTTAGCAACAGCATGAACTTGTCGAGTGATCCAAAGAAAATGTTGAGCATCAGGAGGATTCTACTGAGTAATCAGGAGAGGAGGTAGAGAATCTACAAGATGAACCTGATGATCAAGAACAAGTAGAAAGGAGATCTAAGCCTACTTTGGCACAGTATGTGAGAAGACATTACAAACCAAAACAAATCATTGGAGATAAAGAATCTAGATTCATGACAAGAAGTAAGTTGAAAGATCAAACATCCTTGCTATGTGAATTTGAGCCTAAGACAATGAAATATTCTTTAGAGAATGAAGATTGGATACAAGCCATCAATGAAGAAATAGAGGATATAGAAAAGAACAAAACCTGTACACTAGTGTCGAGACTAGAAGATAAGAATGTTATTGGAACAAAGTGGGTGTTCATAAATAAGCTAAATGAACATGGAGAAGTCACTAGGAACAAAGCTAGATTGGTATGCAAGGGATATGCACAGGAAGAAGGCATTGACTATGGGGAGACATTTGCTCTAGTTGCAAGATTGGAAGGAGTAAAAACTCTACTTGCATATGTAGCTTTTAAAGGATTCAAAGTTTATCAAATGGATGTCAAATGTGCATTTCTGAATGTAATACTTGAAGAAGACATATACATTGAACATCCAGAAGGATTTATTGACCCAAGCAAGAGGAACATGGTTTGTAAACTATATAAGGCATTGTATAAATTGAAACAAGCCCCTAGAGCATGGTATGAGAGATTGCACAATTATTTGATAAAGATTAGATTTGTAAGGACAAATGACAACAACAATCGGTATTTGAAGATTGAAAATTTTTATCAGATGAAGAAAGGTATCTATATTACACAATCTAAGTATGTCAAGGAGATACTGAAAACTTTTTGTATGGAAGATTCTACACTAGTAAGTACACCCATGGCTACTAGACAAAAACTATCAAAAACTGATGATACAACTGAAGTGAATCAAACCTTGTACAGGTCTATGATTGGAAATTTACAATATGGTGTCCATAGAAGACTAGATATTGCCCTAGAAGTCAGGATTTTTGCAATATTTTTTGCAAATCTTAATGAGAATCACATGATGGCAATGAAAAGTATATTGAGATATCTAAAAGGAACAGAGGACTATGGATTGTAGTACAAGAAGAATGACAAGTTTGAACTAAAAGTTTACATTGATGCAAATTGGGCAGGAAATGTGGATGACAGAAAGAGTACAAGTGGTGTTGAATTCTTTCTAGGAAATACATTAGTCTCTTGGACAAGCAAGAAATAGAACTTCATTTCCCAATCTACGATAGAAGCTAAATATATAGCATCAACATTGAATTGTTCAAATTTAGTGTGGATCAAGTAATTATTAAATGGTATGAAGGAGGAAATCACTGAGCCAGTTGTTATTTTCTATGATAACACAAGTGTTATTAATATATCAAAGAATCATGTAATGCACACTAAGACTAAGCATATTGCTATCAAGTATCATTACTTGAGAGAGCTAGTTAAAGACAAAGAAGTGAGACTGGAATATGTGAATACAAAGGAACAATTAGCAAATATATTCACTAAGGAATTACCTAAATATGCTCATAAATACCTTAGAGGTAAATTAGGAGTGATTTCCCTAACTAAAGCTACCTAGTAACATATAGGAGCATTGCATAAAATGTTGCAAATTAGAATATCTAACAAATTGATGCAAAGGAGGTCACACTTTAGGAGTTGCCTAGAGTTGTGAAAAGTAAAGCAATAGATGTTGATCAGTTATAAGAAAGATGATAGATGGAGTAATAAAATTCAAAGAATTGACACAAAGATATCTGCATGGTGAAGATGAAATGTCTTTGGCATTATTGTCAAAGAGGGAGAGATTTGCTAAAGGCTAAGGAAAAGATACAAAAGAAGATCCTCCTAAGCAAAGAGAGAGTGATCATAAGAAAAGGGAGAGTTTCGGTAAACTATTGTACAAAATATTTTTGATTGTATGGTAGAATATGTGGTGATATATGGTGTTTCCATCAATGCCAAAGAGGGAGATTGTTAGAAACTATAATTGAAACAATTGTTATATTGTCATTGATGTCAAACCTTAACTAGTGAGACAATTGCTATCTAGTAGAGTACCATATCTTTTGATAGATGAAGAGGATTTCAAAATAGGAGATAGCAAGAGGACCTAAGGAAAGGTTAAGTTATGTGATACTACAATGGGTACTTGATTAGTTGGCACATTGACAAGGTAATGTGTTTTTTTATCTTTAACACTAAGTAAAGAAGTCAATAGATTTGAAGCATAGGCTTAACTGAGAAAAAGCGAAGAAATTTAGTTTAAGTTGAGTGATGCTAGTGTCGACCGAGCACCAGTATAAGCCAAGAAAATTTAGTGTCGACCAAGCATCAGTAATTTCCAAGTATCAAAGAATTAACCAAGCAAAGATAGTGTTTTCTGAGAAGAAAAATTTTAGCGATGACCGAGGAGATGAATACAGTATTGATCGAGTGTCAGTAATTTATAGTTTGTGAAGGAATTGAGAATCCCAATCGACATAGTTCAATTCTTGGGATATGTAAAATGTGTTGACATTATTAATGAATGATATGGAGCATTTAATGCATGGTAAATCATTTTCTTATGGATTCAAGGAGGAGTTTGGAGAATTATCTAGAAGGATAAGGAGGAAAACAAAATTATGGAAGGATTTGATGAATCTGACCTAAACCTAAGATCTACAGAAGAGATTAAGTGGAAAAAGATTAATCTATCTGATCAAGGAGGTATAAGGATGACCTAATTATGAGGTTATGAAGAGTGTGGAAAGAGGTTGATGTTATTGAATTATGAATCTAAGCAAAAGGCTAAGAAGAGATGTGAAGAGCTTAACAAAGTTGAGGTGATTGCTTGAAGGGATTTCTGAGTAGATCAAAGATGGAGATGGAAATGAAGGTCAGTTAGTAAATCAGCATATGAGCTTATTGAATCTTGTAATCACCTAAAATTGGGCTAATAGAACCTAAGGCCCTATTTTCCCTAATTTGAGAATAATACCTTAATTATGTTAATTTGATCTTCGATTGTTGACATAATTCTTAAAATTCAATAAAATTAATTCAATCTCAATTCAAGCATTTATCATCAAGGTATCAAGCAAAATCAAGTTAATTACCTCTATGCCCAATTAATTAAATCAATCCCACCAAATTCATGGCTAGAGTAATTAATTAAAGGAAATAAATAAATCTCTCTCAAATTAAGAAACACAACAAACACACTTTGAATTATTGAGAGGTAATCACATGGATCAAGGATCAAGCTTGGATGCATCTCAACCACTCCTCACAGGTGCATATCAATCGTTCAAAATCTCCTAAGTTCTATAAAAGAGAATTCTCAAATGCTCATTCTTCCTTCCTAGCTCTTTTATTTTAGTACTAACTCTTTGATTTTGATAGTTGTTTTCATGCTTTCATTTAGATTCCATATGCTCTTAGATAATTAGAAAAGATCTCAATTTGTGTTTATAGTAAGAAATTCATGATATGATGGCTAATTGTGATGGATTTTATAGCTTTAGTTTCATATTTTCATGATAATCTTGAATCTCTCATTTTATCATTGCATTGTCACTATTTAGGGTTAGATCTAAGAGAAAATTCCTAACTCTTTCCATACTTGTGCTAACTAGAGAGAATAGGATGATTTCAATTGTTTATTTGCTTCATTTTGGTTTAAATCTTTCTAACAATTGATGCAATGTCCTATTGAAGTGTTGTGTTGCAAGTCCATAACTCACACACACCATTTCTGGTGCCCACTGTGGGGCTGAGCCCCAGATTTTCTATTTTTTTAGCTTTTTCTACTAATTTTCACTGTGTTTTCTTTCTGCTAGGAATCACATACAGGAAATAGGATCGCATCCTAGAAGAACTATCGTACCCTGCATTTCCTAGATCACATCCAGGATTTCCTGGATTACATACGATCAGATATTGTTTCTAGTTTATTTTAGGATCGTATCTAGTGATTTGGGCCCCATTTGGATAATGAGGCCACATATAGGAAATAGAATCCCATCTACTCAAATCTAGGATCGCATCTAGGGAAATTTATTGAATTCTTGGTTTTCCTAACCCCTAACAATTCGATTTGATGTTTCTATGGTTTTAAAATAGCTTAAGTGTAGTTTGCAGGATGAATGACAAAGACCCAAGTGCCTCAAACTACTAACCATTGCTTTAAAAACATTAAAAGGACATTATTTCTTTGATTTATATACTACAACATTTGGGGTCAAATTTTGATGCCAATTTGGAATGCCACTACAATTTTTGTATGTTTTTTGTGTGTTTTTTTGCAAGTTCCCCCGACGGTGTCGTAATAGCGATGATATTATCGTAATTGCAACACCCATTTGGTTATAAACAAAAAAAAAAGAAAAAGGAAGTGTCATTTGTAATTTATGAATTCGAAGAGCTGTCGCGAAGATGATACTACATTTCTGCGTGGCATGAAGAGGGCATCCGAGTTTGGCGTGCATGAAGTGGCCGGCACCGTTTGGGAAGAGGGCACTGGCACTTGAGGTAGGCATTCGAGATTTTTCTTCTCATTATCTCAATTTCAGTGGCATTGTTTACATCTTAGCATTGTTAATAGTGGCATTGTTTACATCTTAATTAGCATTTGGAATGCTCGATGACTCACGAGCTTTGAGAGCTAGGGCATCGTTGCTATTACCTTCAAGGCATTGTGTGAAGTGTTTGATCTCTCTTTATTTGTTTCATTGTTGATATTCACTGTGGTACTCCCTGTTTGTGATCATTTCATGAGGAAATGTCTTAATAGCTCGTGGGCTACAAGCTAGGGCATCATACATTGTTTATGAGCTCACTGTTTAATACTTGCATTGTTTACATCTTATCATTTGGAATGCCTGATGACCCATGAGCTTTGAGAGCTAGGGCATCACTTCTATTACCTTCAAGGCATTGTGTGAAGTGTTTGATCTCTCTTTATTTGTTTTGTTGTTGATATTCACTATGTGGTACTCCCCGCTTATGATCATTTCATGAGGAAATGTCTTGATGGCTCACGGGCTGCAAACTAGTGCATCATACATTGTTCATGAGCTCACTGTTTAATACTGGCATTGTTTACATCTTTTCATTTGGAATGCTTGATGATCTGTGAGCTTTGAGAGCTAGGGAATCATTTCTATTACCTTCAAGGCATTGGGTGAAGTGTTTGATCTCTCTTTATTTGTTTTTCTATTGATATTCACTATGTGGTACTCCCTGTTTATGATCATTTCATGAGGAAATGTCTTGATGGCTCGCGGGCTACAAGCTAGGGCATCATACATTGTTCATGAGCTCACTGTTTAATACTGGCATTGTTCTTGAGCTCACTATTTAATATCTAGCATCATGCAAACATACATTAATACACGTACTATTTTGAATTTGAGCTCGAGCATCATGCAATGTTATTCTTGTCATTGCATGCTTGCTGCTGTTGTGCACCATATATTGTTTTATATATTGTTTATTTCATTGAGACCGTGAGCTTGGCATTTGTAATGTATTTTCTGTTATTGGATCAATGCTACCATGTTGTTGAGTCTATGTATGGCTTGACTAAGCACATGCATAATTGTAGATGAGGATCAATAATATGGTGCTAGGCATTGTTTAGATCCTTTGGATCTAACCCCATCTTTTCCTTCCTTGCAGGTTTTGGATCATACAAGAGCATATTGGATTGAACCTTGGGTCAACACTTCATTACTTCAGGCAATGTTTGGTACCTTCATTATTTATGTTCATCCACTTATGTATGCTTACATTCATTCATATTCTTCTGAAAGTTGGCTATTAGTGACCATATAGGACCATTCTTGACATTTTTGGGTCATTTGATGAAAAGATGTAAATAGGGACATCAATAATAAAATAGGGATATCTTCATAGGGATATATTAAGATTAATATCATAAGTAAAAACATTACACAGTGGCATTTAGATTAAGTACAATATGAATTCACATGTCTTTAATTATGATACACTTTTGAAATTATCACTCATTGGTCATTTGACAATTCAAGATATAAGTATCAGAATATAAATTGTTGCAAAAGGAAGAAATCCATATGTATCTATCATCATTTAATACAAAATATAAAAGTATCCCACAGAAACACAATTACTATTATAACAACCATCATCTAATCCCATGGTGTACTAGTCTCAAGGTAAGAACAATTTACTTAAGCCATCATATAAGTATCATCTTAAATTTTAAATAGACACTGACTATGCATATACAACACTGAGCCATAATAAATTACAGAGTTTCACTACAATTTCTATGTCCACTGCCATTAAAATATATCACTCCTCTTGTTATATAGGCATCCTTCTCATTAAGTGTTTCCATTAAAATATATCACTCTTGTTATATAATGTATATCCATACTTGTTTAAAATTCCATACTTGTTGCTCTTAAATATTATTACCATTTCACTCAAATTTACATGACATTAAAACCAAGCCCAAAATGTATACATATGTGTAAGTATTGGAAAAGCTGGATTCTGCAACTATTGAAAAAAAAAAAAACCTATACCAATAGCAGCTTATGAGAAGCTATACTTGTGCTTACCACACCATACCTCAACATCATAATGCTTATCATTTTCAAGCTTGAGCGAAGCTTCGTACCACGCACCATTTGTAGATTTGTACACAATGCTGATTTAGACTAGAGGTAAACTACATGTTTCATGTAAACAACATGTTGAATGCAATCTCTTTTGCGCATTTTCAAGAGTTTTCCCACCAATACAAGCGTAAATAATGCATTGAACGTAATCTATGAATAGTGCGTGGTATGAATTCTCGCTGAAGCTTGAAATATATCCACTCCTCATGTTATCGTCAAAATTAAATTCAAATATTTCTCAAAACATTTATTCTTGTAGAATTAAGATATCCTTATCTCAATAATAAAACAAGCTTCCATAATAGCTTTTGAATCACATTAACATACGCCCATGTTCTGTAGCATAGTTCATTTTAGAAGTGTATGGCGGATGTGAAGTGTGAAGTGTTTGTGTGAAGTGTTTGATCTCTCTTTATTTGTTTTGTTGTTGATATTCACTATGCGATACTCCATGTTTATGATCATTTCATGAGAAAATGTCTTGATGGCTCGTGGGCTACAAGCTAGGGCATCATGCATTGTTTTTGAGCTCACTGTTTGAGCAACTCATGTCCCTATTTGATTGGCCAGTGCTCTATTTGTTATATTGAGTTTACATCATATATTTAGTCTTAATAAATACCTTATAAAACAACATAAAACTAACCCAAAATACTTTGTCTTAATAAAATCTTAATAAAACAATATATTTAGTCTCAATAAAATATTATAAAACAACATATATTGTGTGAAGTGTTTGATCTCTCTTTATTTGTTTTATTGTTGATATTCACTAGCTATGTGGTACTCCCCATTTATGATCATTTCATGAGGAAATGTCTTGATGGCTCGCAGGCTGCAAGCTAGGGCATCATACATTGTTCATAAGCTCACTATTTAATATTGGCATTGTTTATGTCTTTTCATTTGGAATGCTTGATGACTTGTGAGCTTTGAGAGCTAGGGCATCACTTCTATTACCTTCAAGGCATTGTGTGAAGTGTTTGATCTCTCTTTATTTGTTTTTTTGTTGATATTCACTATGTGGTACTCCTTGTTTATGATCATTTCATGAGGAAATGTCTTGATGGTTCACGGGTTGCAAGCTAGGGCATCATGCATTATTTATGAGCTCACTGTTTGAGCACCAGCCAATCAAATAGGGACATGAGGTGCTCAAATAGTGAGCTCATAATGACATAAACAATGCATGATGCCCTAGCAAAACAAATAAAGAGAGATCAAACACTTCACACAATATATGTTATTTTATAAGATTTTATTAAGACTAAATATATTGTTTTATTAAGATTTTATTAAGACAAAATATTTTGGGTTAGTTTTATGTTGTTTTATAAGATTTTATTAAGACTAAATATATGATGTAAACTCATAATTATACTTGATATATATATACTTCAAAGGAGGAGTTATGAAATATAGGTGTAGGTAGTTATCTCTTCTATAATGATGGAGGAGTGAAAGGTAATGATCAATGAGGTTGCTGCTATTAGATCATACATTAATACACTTACTATTTTGAATTTGAGCTTGGGCATCATGCAATGTTATTGTTGTCATTGCATGCTTGTTGTTGTTGTGCACCATATATTGTTTTATACACTATTTATTTCATTGAGACTGTGAGCTTGGCATTTGTAATGCATTTTCTGTTATTGGATCGATGTCTCCATGTTGTTGAGGTTGTAGATGCATTGAATCACCACTTCCATTCTATTTTGATAGCAGCAATATAACAAACAAACCACCATCCAATCAAATAGGGACATCAGTATAAATGATGCAGATTTGTGTACCTCTTTATTTTGATGTAGCTTACTCACTGCATGCAATGAGGCCTCCTTGGGGCTGCCAACCATGTTGTGATGTTATGATCTTTACTTGATATCACAATAGTGACTCACCAGGTGTTCATGCAAACATAAATGCAGCAATTTACTCTCTACAACATTCTTCTGAGTGCACAAGTCATGTAGAATGGTTTTTCTTTCAGAAGTGTATGGCTTGACTATGCACATGCATAATTGTAGATGAGGATCGGTAATAGGATGTCATTCATTGCTTAGATATTTTTTATCTAACCCCCATCTCTCTTTTCTTTGTAGGTTCTGGATCACAGAGGGGCACACTAGATTCATACCTAGGTCAAAAATTCATCACTTCATGCAATGTCTAGCACCCTTATTATTTATGTTCATCCTCTTATGTATGCATGTACTCTTGCATTTTCTTTAGAAAGTTATTTTCCTTGTATAGTATATACAAGTTATTTTTCATATATATACATGTAATCTTTAGATGCAAAAAAAAAATTTCGTTTACATGTATCTTTGTATGAAATGAACACAAATTTAACAAGATCATCTAATAATGCAAACTAGGGTACTTGATGTTACATAGAGCTTGCTATGACTTTGTCCCAGGCCCTCCTAGAATCAAAGAGGCTAATCTCCTAGCCTTAAGGGTGCTATCCTAGTCCCCTTCTAAGAAGTTTCAAACTCCTCCTTTCTCCATTCAGTCTATGACACCAAGAATATGATAAAGATCACTGTTCTAGGAACCTCTCTATCCCTTCTAAAAAATTTTGTCTGTTGTCTAGCCTAAAAAGGCTACTAGGTTTAATAGGCCTAATTGACCTTTTTCTGCTAATAACTCCAAACTTCTCTGAGAAAAGCATCCAACTAATTATGGATTTGAATACCCTTTTGGGAGGGCTTTAAGATGTTAGTAAAGAGATTTGTCCTTTCTTATTTCTTATGATAATAACTCTTAATGCCCAAACTATGAACAATATCTGAATACAACAGTTGAAAAGCCGCTTTATGATTGTTGGCTTTTCTCTTAATTGGAAGGTACAGCTCCCTTATGGAATGATATGCAATGAATTATGTTTTTCTCCTAAATTTAACCTGGGGTATGCTCTTAACCTGAGAGCAGAAGAGGCAAACTGAATTAAGCCTAAACAAGACTTAACCCAAGCAGGAAAAGCTCTCAAATCTAAAACCAAGCAGCAAACTCACAAATCCTATGAATTTATATGCTCAGCATCTACTTACAGAAATGTAAATGAAATGATTAAAGACTTCTAATGAATCCTTCCCCGAATATCCCAAAGCACATCCTACTATGGTTTATTCATATCCTCATGACAAAGGAATGAAACATCCTTTCCTTCCTACTGTAATTCGGATTAAAAGAAAGAATCATAGAATCAACAATTTCTAACTAAATGAAATAGAAAATCATTGACATAAAACACCCTTCAATTGACTCTGCAACATCAAGTCTCTTACACCAACAATTTTTCTGACCTTTGTATTTACTTTTACAACAGTATATATAGAGTTTACAATACACAACCTCCATGAGAATGCCAAGTATTTCAACTTCCAGAATTTGGAAAGACTAGGCACCGAGAAAGGACATCTTTAACAAAAGAATTTGGAAAGCCAATCATAGATATAGGAATAGGAACAGACATTAGAATTATGACACTTCATTTCAAGGCTCTCATTGTCTACTTTATCATTATCCATCGAACCAACATCTTCCATTAAAATGTAAATTTTGCAGTTCATTTTAAAATTCAAATACTGATGAACACGTTTCATCGCATTGAGCTACACTTCATTCAGCCTCGCTATGTTTCCAACCATGAATTTTATGTATGCGAGTTCCTCAACTTAGAGCATGTGCTTCATTAAACACTTAAATCTCACCGCATCGCATCAGACACTAACTGAGTGAGCGAGTACATGTGGCATGATCCCGCATGATCGCATAGAATCTCCCACACCATAGCGGCAAAGTAGGGACCATGGATTTGGAACCAGGAATATTCTAACCACGTACAAAAAGCTTTCAAACCCACCACCACGTGGCTTCAATCCCGCATGATCGCATTCATTGGCCTGAGTTTCCATGGTCGCATGATCGTATAACATGTTTTAAATTCATGCGATCATGCGACCACTCTATCATTTGATGTGCACTGGACTGTAGCTGACGACATGTGGAACAATCTCGCATGATCGCATAGCAATATTTTAATCTATGCGATCATGTGACTACTCTTTCCTTCGCCTTTTCATTGAATATCCACCTGCCAACTGCCAGACCTCTCTATCTACATGGGACCCATTGTCGCATGATCGCATAGCAATATTTTAATCTATGTGATCATGCGACCACTCTATGATTGGTCAACTCTAAGCATCTTCGGTCCCACCTAGACATGTGGAAGGATCTTGGGAACGCTTGCTATTGTCAACCATTTTGTCTTTTCTCATCGAACATAGAATTGCTACGTGTCTTTATCCCACTTTCCTACCAAGATAACATGACATCATTCAGGGAAAGCGGCAACCATAGATTCATTAAGAGTTGCAAAGGGGTTAAGCAAACAACTAATGCATAAGGCATGACAACCGTAGATGAAATCTCTCAGGCCCATAGAGCTATGCAAGAGAATACAACAGGTATCAAGATCTCGCTATGTCACATTGGTTATTTTTCAAGCATCTTTCCATCGTGAAATACCAACCATCATCGGATCAAAACTTTGGGTTATTTGAACCATCGATCTGATGTCATAACTCAGGTCCCACTGAGAAACAGGGCCCACCGGAACATGTGGTGAGATCTCGCATGATCACAAGATAGTTCTCTTAGTCTTGTGATCTTGTGACCTCTGTTGATTCTTCTTTAGTATGCCACATGATATAAATGCCTTCGGACCCACCACTCCACAGGGCTTCAATCCCACTTGATCGCATTCACCGGCCTGAGTTTCTATTGTTGCATGATCACATAACATGTTTTAAATTCATGTGATCATGTGACCGCTCTATGAATGGCACAATATTTAATAACTATTCCATCTCATCATCGCACTTGCACTGTTGGCCTTCGTGGGTCCCAACAAAACACACTCCCATTTTCTTGAGCTTCCATTTCACCTTGTCACATGATCACATAGTATGTTTTAAATTCATGTAATCATGCAACCACTTTGTCTTTGGCACACATGGACCGCACTGTTGGTAGAGGGATGTTCTTGGTGGAAAATGTATGCAGAGGGTGTGAAATCCACATGGAGTAGTCACTATGCCATTTTCTGCCTTGCATTATCTTCATTGTTTTGACTTTGAACTGCAATCTTTTTGAATGCACCATCATTGTATCTAATGTGTCTTCTGATCACACTTTAGAACCATATCAGATTACTCATGTTCCTTGAGATCTTCTAAATTTGCAGAATTTTATTATAATCAAAGCCTTCCACTTGCAAGCTCTACTTTTATAACCAGTTTACACATTAAGACAAGATAAGTCTTATCAACTAGATTGTATACACTACCCCATGGAGTGAATCTCTTAAATTTCAAATGCCAGACTTGTTATTGCATCAGTCATGTGAGAAGACTTTCATCAGATCCCCGGTATATGCCTAGAGATCATAGCTTCACAATCATCCTTCATCTGAGAAGATCATTAATGAAAACAAGACATCCTTGCCGGGTTAGGAACTATCACTTACCCAACATGACAACACTTTGAACCAACCCACCTGGCTTATAAATGAGAGGGCAAGAGAAAAGGAAACCCGACAAGGATAGCCTACCTATGAAGGACTTAGACCTAGACACTAACCAGACCAAACATGACTATGACTTCAAGATCTTTCACTTTTAACAACATAGGTATGGGGTGAAAAGTGAGGCAACATAAGATTCTGTCCGTCTCCTTTTCCCATACTGTCCATACAGGGCCTGCTAAAAATGGGGCTATAAATGAGGGTTTGGTAACTCACTATCTGTAACAGTGAGGGTTTAGTATTTTCCCTTGTATCCACAATCCCTTGAGCTCTCTCTACATTGGAGATGCTTGATCATGCATCTGACCTCCCCTCCACATCATTTGAACTAGGCATTGAGTGCCCTCAATCACTCCATCTACTCTGCAATAGCACACTGATAGCTTGCCTAGGGCATCAGTTTATAGATACATCCTGAACTTTCTAGGGCCCCTCCTTTGCACAACATATATTACAGGGAGTCTAGACACAAATCTCATAGACCCATATAGATTGTATGATGGGAGAGTGCTCTAGCACTCCATTATTCAAAGCTCTGTCAGTAGTAACTCGAGACAGGCCAAAATAAAGAAAACTATGGAGACAAACTCAAAATTGAAATGAAATGTTAAATAACTATCCTAGGAATTCAAAAATAATAGCAATCATCACATGCAAATATTACAGTCCGTTTCTTATCTCTATCAACACAAAAATGTATATCTTTGTCAAAGGAAAACTAATTACATAGTTTAACTACAACCAAAAGTTTTCTCTCTGTACTGCACTCTTCCCTACACCTTGAATTATGGTTTTCAAAGCTTAAATAGCTCCCTCCTTGGTTTTAGGGCCCATGGATCAGGCTACCTATCTCTTGAGCTAGTTACATGCTTTTGCAAGAAAAACTGTCATGACAACTTTCAAAGTTGTCAAGAAACTTTTGGTGGATAGAAAAACCACCTACACACACCTCAAAAGCACTCAATCCTTGATTGAGTAAGGGTCATAAAGCCCATTTTCAAACCTCTAAAATATTAAAGAGGCCATTTGTTCAACTTTAGAACACTATCCTATGACAGGCAACCTAGCAAAGTTGGCTAAGACTGGTGCAACCAGGCTCCAAAAGACACACCAAGGACTCAAAAGAACAAAGAAGAACAAACACTAGGTAGCACACCTAGAGAGACCAAATAGGCTTCTCCATAACCTAGTGGCTTGGCTAAGGCCAGTACAAGCCAAAATTTAGGAACACTAGGTACCAAACAGCCCTACCTAGTTGCCCTCACCAATATTGTAGTCCTTTTGAATCTTAGGATGACATCTCAATTGGGAAAGGCAAACCAAAACCTTTCATAGACCAATAACAACCAAGGCATGTGGGTGTTCTTCTGTTTTACAGTTATACTCATAAAATATATGTACGATTATAAAATTTCATGCCTTGCAATTTTATAACATAGTTCATCTTCATCAAAATAGAATGGAAGTGGTGATTCTATGCATCCACCCACATTCTATGTGCTTTGAGCCAATGAAATTTTTATCATCATGATGAAGTAATAATGCATTAAATGTCTTACTGATGTCCCTATTTGATTGGTTGGTGCTCTATTTTTTATATTGCTGCTATCAAAATAGAATGCTAGTGGTGATTCAATGCATCTACAGCCTCAACAACATGGTAGCATTGATCCAACAATAGAAAATACATTACAAATGTCAAGCTCATGGTCTCAATGAAATAAACAGTGTATAAAACAATATATGGTGCACAACAGCGGCAAGCATGCAATGACAGCAATAACATTGCATAATGTTCGAGCTCAAATTCAAAACAATAAGTGTATTAATGTATGATCATATATTTAGTCTTAATAAAATTTTATAAAACAACATAAAACTAACCCAAAATACTTTGTCTTAATAAAATCTTAATAAAACAATATAGTTAGTCTTAATAAAATCTTATAGAACAACATATATTGTGTGAAGTGTTTGATCTCTCTTTATTTGTTTTGTTTTTTTGCTAGGGCATCATGCATTGTTTATGTCATTATGAGCTCACTATTTGAGCACCTCATGTCCTTATTTGATTGGTCGGTGCTCAAACAGTGAGCTCATAAACAATGCATGATGCCCTAGCTTGCAGCTCGCGAACCATCAAGACATTTCCTCATGAAATGATCATAAATGGGGAGTACCACATAGTGAATATCAATAGCAAAACAAATAAAAAGAGATCAAACACTTCACACAATGCCTTGAAGGTAATAGCAACGATGCCCTAGCTCTCAAAGCTCACAGGTCATCAAGCATTCCAAATGAAAAGATGTAAATAATGCCAATATTAAACAGTGAGCTCATGAACAATGTATGATGTCCTAGCTTGTAGTCCGTGAGCCATCAAGATATTTCCTCATGAAATGATCATAAGCGGGGAGTACCACATAGTGAATATCAACAGCAAAACAAATAAAAAGAGGGAAAACACTTCACATAATAAATGTTGTTTTATAAGATTTTATTAAGACTAAATATATTGTTTTATTAAGATTTTATTAAGACCCAGTATTTTGGGTTAGTTTTACATTGTTTTATAAGATATTTATTAAGACTAAATATATGATGTAAACTCAATATAACAAATAGAGCACTAGCCAATCAAATAGGGACATGAGGTGCTCAAACAATGAGCTCATAAACAATGCATGATGCCCTAGCTTACAGTCTGTGAGCCAAACTCGAATGCCCTCTTCATGCCACAAAAAAGTGTAGTGTTGTCTTCACTGCAGCTCTTCGAATTCACAAAAATTACAAATGACACTTTATTTTTCTTTTTTTTTGGTTTATAACCAATCTGGTGTCGCAATCAAATCAACAAATGCCATCAAAATGAAATTGAGTTAATGAGAAGACAAAGCTTGAATGCCTACCTCAAGTCATGGTTGCAATATGAAGATCAAATGCTAAGGAACTATGTTATAAAATTTCAAGGCATGAAATTTTATAATTGTACAAATATAAAATTTCAAGGAATGAAATTTGACTTCTTGACCTTGATAATGCCCCCTCCATTGCTTACGCTTGATCATGTATGCCTTGTGTTGATGGGCATGGTGGGTTACTGTTGTGGATGCATCATTTGGAAATAATGTCATAGCAACACCAGATGGAACAACAACATCTGGTGTTGTTGTTGCACTATTTGGATGATGCAGTCACAATAATGATTCACCAGGTGTTCATAGAGACATAAATGCAACCACAACAGTGATTCACCAAGTTTTCATAGTCATAAATGCAACCACAATAGTGATTCACTAGGTGTTCATAGAGACATAAATGTAGGACTTAATTTGGATTCCATCGCCTATACACTGTACATGTTCCTGAGTGCACATGTTATATAGCATAGTTCCTTTTAGAAGTGTATGGCTTAAATATGCACATGCATAATTATAGATGAGGATCAATAATAGGGTGTTGGCATTGCTTAGATCCTTTGGATCTAACCCTGTCCTTTTTTTCCTTGTAGTTTATGGATCATACATGAGCATACTAAATTGAACCCAGGGTCAACACTTCATTACTTCAGGCAATATCAGGTACCTTCATTATTTATGTTCATCCACTTATGTATGTTTGCATTCATTCATATTCTTCTGAAAATTGGCTATACTCATATTCTTCTTGTGTCTAAGTCTTCTAACTATGATCAATTTAATGTTGTAAATCTTCACATAGAATTTGATATCAACTGATCATATATCCATTCCAAATGATATAACTCCATTTGAATAAACATACATACCAACCATTTGGCAAAATGTCCATATGAAATATAGAGCAATACATTAATTTTATAGCAAATTCATGATTTATAATGCCCCTTGATTTATACTGAATTAATTTTATAGTGAATTCATGATTTATAATTCAGTTGTAGCAGCTCAATGTGTTTGAACTCAAGAATACCCCTTAGGAAGTAAGTGTATAAATGAAGGATGAAACACATAAGAAGCTATGAGAAGCTATGAGAAGGTGACATGAAGCTAATGAAAGGAGGCATCTCAATGATGTAAAATCATAGGGGATTCTCTTTGTTCCCTACAATGGAGTGAACTAATTCTGAAAGTATAAATAGATAATTTTAACAATGTATAAAGTCCTTCACAAGATGTAATAAAAACACTAGTGGCAAGGCACAAGAACTGTTTGATGAAATGCCACAATAGTGGTGTCCCATGCAATGTTGAGATGTTTAGTTATATGCAATGCTGAGATATTCAGAATATTGTTGGATAAATAGATAATTTTAACAATGAATAATGTCCTTCACAAGATATAATGAAAACTATGGAGTGAACTATGTTTGTCTAATTAAATTAACTATTATCTTATGTCGGGTATCCCACACAGTCTCATGGATTGTTAGGTACAAGTCAATACACCCCATAGACATTAATGTCTTTTACCATATGTAAAATGTCTCTCATTGCCACATGTCTTTCTCATTGCATGAGGTGCAGGTACTAGCAAAAAGGTATTTGTCAGAATTATCTTCCTTGGGCAAGGAAAATCTAGGAATGGAAGAAGTGAGACATTTAGTATGTGTAATTCAATGAGATCGACTCGAGGTCAAAAGATCAGAAAGAAATTCAATAAACACATGAAATTTTTCCTTGCTCAAGGGGGGTCATGTTCTTATGATGATGAGAGCAAAGCCGACTCTGAGCTGTCATTTAGATACAAACATCTACAAAAACAATGAGTCCCCGATGAACTTCCTCCCATAAACACCGATTTTTGTGTTAAAGATAGGATATAGCACATAGCACCGTCTTCATTACATGGTTTGGGCCTATTTTCCATGGATGGCATAAAGGTCTCTTACAACAAAGTTGTCGAATTGATAGAGTATGTTAGACCTTGTTATGATTACAGTAGTTGGATGTAGTTTGTTAAATATAAAAAAAGTACGTGTAGGTATGCACTTGCGGCAAATTATATACAACAAAAAGTCAGTGAACAAAGTAAAAAAGTAGCTATATACATTGATGAAAGACCAAAAGCATTAGGGAATATTACAGGTTTTATAAACAATACACGACCTGCGTCAACTAAGAAGCAACCCAATTGCATATTTGAGGAGTGTGAGAGAAATTGCGTATTTGTATGTATGATAAAATCAATACGTGGAGGTGAGGATTTGCTTATCAATTACAATTTGAATCGCATAGATATAAAAAACCCCATCACTATCATGGACAAGGTGGTACACATTTTGATAATTATCTATTATTCAACATAACTTAGAATAATAACACGTGTTTTAACATGTCTGAATGATTTTTTTTGAAATACAGAGCTATAGTATGGATCAATAGCCACAGGATACACATGGTGGTGATAGTTCTCATGGGACTTCTTCTTCCCGACAGGTAAAACTCATTGTTGTTGTACAAATGCATATCAAAGAAAAATGTTAATGCGTATTTTTGTTATGTTAATGTGTATATTTTGTTTTTCTACTATTTTGGATTGTTTTTAAATAAAGGGCTAATAATATTGTTCTCACAAATGAGTGCTAATCAGAGAAAGGGAAAGGAACAAGTAGACCATGAGGAGCCACAGAATGAGCATGATCCATTCGATGTTGATTTTTTATTAGAGGTTGATCCTATGGTTTCATTGGAAAGGGTCCTTCATGCAATATCAAAGGAGTTAGCTTGAATGGAAAATATTCAACCTCACACTCCTGAAATACAGAGGGTAGCGGATATGTTGATTGGCCGTGTTCAGAACTATAGAGTAAGTATTAATGTAGTTTTTTATTATAACAAAAGTTCAATAATGATTTTTATAGTATACTATTTTATTTATGTCATTGACTAAAATATATGTGTGTTCTCTTTACAGGGGATGCTAAATAGATTAAAGGGCATTACCTTATATGCAAATACTTCAAATGGTACATCGTATGTTTTATCCTCCATCTTGTCCATGGTTATCCATATTTTTTTATGCTCTAACAATATTTTTGTTCAGCACCTACTATTGAACCTATGTTGAGTATGGTGCATGGTATGAGGATCAGATCCACAGAGGTAGTTCCACCTAAAATGTCAACAAGTACACCTACTATTGGTAAGTAGACTCCTCTTTTTCTCTCTTATTTATCATGTGTTTATTTCACTTGAACTATATATTCTTTCTTAGGGGGCATTTTGTAATATTGGATTCATTTTATGTAGGAGGCGATGACGCAATTCTTGGATGTACTCATGTTAAATGTACGGGAACAATACAGTGTGATAAATTGCTCATAAGCAATGAAGATGGACTTCCCTTGAGAGTAGCCCAGCTTCCAGGTACTTTAAAGACTGATCCTTTCTTTTACTATAAAATATAATACACATAACGTAATGCACTAACCCCTTGTGTAGTCCCTTGCAATAACTAATTATAATAATCTCATAATCATCTTGCAGGGAATAATCTATTTTATGAAAAACTTAATGATGAATGTTTGCACATTTTCGGGCCGACCATATGCACATGGTATCATATTTTGATTTCATTACAAGATTATATTTTGTTTCATCCCTTTCTTCAAGTATATTAAAAGGTAGCTTCACTTCATTTATGAATCTAACAATTTTTTTTCTTAAAAGGTGGTCAATACAAGATAAAGGATTAAACAATAAGCTCATTGACTCTATGACAACACTTTTTGGACCCGAAGTCTTGCATAGACCTAGACTCCTTGACAAAGCGGGCACTATTTTGAAGTATATTAGGGACAACTATAGGAGCCAAATAGAACACAACCCTTATTACAAGTGGCCTCCCTATATTCCTATTAATGAGTGGGAGGATCTTAAAAAGGATGCACGTGAGAGAATGCAAGACATAGTGGACGAGTAGTATCACCCGAGGAAAGAAGGTACATGATAATGTTAATAATGAAATTATGTACTATTTACTCTTTGTACTTATGTGATCTAACATTCTTCAAACATCACATAGGTTGCCTAACACAACAAAGGCAACAACAGCAAGAAAACAAAAGCACGGGCAACACAGGCTTGGCTCGAGTGGATATTCAAAACTTGTTGCACGAGTTGTAAGTATTAGTAAATGAAAAATCGTATGCAAATATTTATAATTAAATTGCAATCAATTTAGTTTTGATGAAATTCACTATAATAAAAATTCATGATACCAATAAAAAATGCAGGCCTTGGAGTTCAAAAAACCAATTACAGAAGAGGACAAAAAAATAGGCTTCAAACAAGGCTATAAAGTCATGGCTGAACGATACCGAGCAATGAGTGCACAAGGTTCTTTTGCTGGATCTATTGATCAGGTGAATAAGCCAATTGATTTTTATTTCAAGTTGAAAACTTTACAAATTACCGTATTTGATGTTAAGCTCCAACATAAAGTGAATATATTTGTTTTAGGTAAGGAAACATTGATTATATATTTGTTTAAAACTTTAAAATGAATATATTTATATGTAGTAAACTGAATGATTAACATTTCTTAGTATTTTTCTTGTATTTATATGTATATATTGTCGATAAATACACTAATTATTTACATTGGAATGTCGTCTGTCAATATTGATACTGCACTAGCCGAGCACGATGGAAGCATCGATTCTAATGTGAATTGTAGTACTCAAGGTATACATTTTCTATTTGAATTTTGATTAATGAATATTTAATACAAGCAAACATGTTAAATTGAATTTGGCGTAGTAATAAAAATTTAATTATAATGTGTTGGGATTAATAAAACATTTTGTATTGCAGTTGCACGGGATGTAGAGGACAGTGTTCCCAATGAGCATGTTGAGGTTCAAGCCATCGGGCAAGATGATGTGGTTGGACAAGGTAAAGAGCTTCATGTTTATGTTTTTTAATGTATTAAAATGCTTGTAACAATAATGAATATATTTTAAATTAACCCCAATTATGATAATATGTTTTTAATTGAAGCCTTTTATTTGTTATTGCAGAGGACCCGCCTTTGCAAAGGACAGTGAGATCATGTGCACAGCCAAGAAGAAATGACACTCTAGACATCGATACGCCTCTACAATAATATAAGGAAGCAGAAAAAAAGAGAAAGCCAAAAAAAAAATGATTCTCATTTATGCAACTTATTTGATAATTAATGATGTTTATTTGATAATGATTGATGTTTATTTACACGTGTTTGAGCTTAGTTCTATGTTTAGACACTGAGTTTCCTTTTATACACTATTGTAATGTTGGAGGGGTTTTCGCTAAATTTTAGTGGATTTCATATTTTGGGAGAAATTAGGATTAGAATGTTCAATGGGTTCTTTTCTAATACACAATTCTTAAATCATCATCTTGTCTAGAATGGTTAATCAATTGTTTAAGGTGGATTAGTTGTGATGATGAGACGTGCCATTTAGATGTTAACTATGATAGTCTCTTGGTTTCATGCAATGCAGAAGGAGACAACTAGTTCAATATGCAATCTCAATTCATATACATAGGATATCAGGTGGAGCTGAAAAACACAACAGGGTTGCATTTTTTATAGAGGTATTTAATTTTTTATTTTAAGTTATAGACCATGGTGAACATTGTAATTTTGACCTATTAAAAAAATGCAAACGTTTTGTGTTTTTTCAACTCCGCCTGCTATCCATGCATATTCTTCTTGTGTTACACACGCATTCTCGATTCAAAGCGGGAAAAATCTTATTTTCGATGTGAGGGAGAGAAGCGATACACATAAGTGATGGAGTTGAGGGGAGATGAAGGAATACCAAACATTGAATTTGGAATTTTTCATTAGAGAAATTGCAATGGAGGTCTAATCAATAGAGAAGATAGTAATGACCGCAGGAGAATGAATAGTGGTTACAGTTGTAGTGGGGAAGATAGTGGAGGCCATCCATGAAGAAACTTGTCGATAGAGATGGTGTACAAGAAACAAAGGAGAAAAAAATGTAAATGTGTTGGGTCTTCTCAACTCCACTTGCTATCCATGCATATTCTGCTTGTGTTGCACGCACATTCTCAATTCAAAGTGGGAAAATCTTATTTTCGATGTGAGGGAGAGAAGCCAAACCAAAAGAATATGCAAATAAACATGAAAACTACAAAACATAAATGTAGGTATCACAACAAGTAAGAAACATAAATGTAGGCATCATGGTCCCAATTGTTTGGAGACACAACGTAATTGAATGATATACCCAAAAAATGCAACACAACCACTACTCCTGTGGTTCTAAGTTAACACTATGGGATCCAAAAACCATATATAGATTCCTTATCTTTGGTTTTTGGATCCCGTAGTGTCAACTTGGAACTACAAGAGTAGTGGTTGTGTTGCATTGTCTGGGTATAGCATTCAATTATGTTGTGTCTCCAAACAATTGTGACCATGGTGCATACATTTATGGTTCTCAATTGTTGTGTCCCAGGACCCCTTATGACCCTTTACAACCCCTAAGAATACACATCTTAGAGGTCTCAAAGTGTCATAAAGGGTCTATAAGAGGATCCTAGGAGGGGCCAGATGAGCTCCACCTTCACGTGGTTGGCCCTGTTAAGTAGAGAATGTTAAACTATTATTGAAACAAAGAGAAGCTTAATAATTTAAGATCTCAATCAACGTACAACAAATATATATTTATTTTTAAAAAATTGTGAGTCATCACAATTACGATGGAAACCAAAGAATAATCAATGACAAAACTAAAAGTGATGACTATTTGTCAGAAACATCAATCACTTCAAGGAGCAATGATCACTTTAGCTCGCCTCAATAAGTCTTGACCCAAGATCAAGTCATATCGATTCATCTCAATGGCTACCAAGAACCAAGTCGCAAAGAAACACCACAGACTGCACTGCGAACCTGCTGTGAAGAGGCATCCAATGTCTCATAATTTGCATCAAACGACCCACTTTTTGTAATCCAAGTCTCTCAGCTCGATTCACCTAGAAGAAGACTTCTCCCAAGTCATCACAGACACCATAGAGATCTACAAATCCAAGTCTCTAGACTCGACTCAATAATGTATGAGCTACTACCGAATCTACTACAAAGTCATCTCTAAATGACAACCAAATCTGCAAGAACACCAATCGAGTCAAACTCAATCGACAAATTTTTTTAATTTTTTTTAAATTGTAATTTCCATCACAATTACGATGGCCTCAGAGAAGCGACGATAATCTATTAGAAATTCTCGACGGATAACCGTCGCACCAATAGCATTTCCATCAGTATACAATCTTCCAATGACAGATAGGCATTGGAAGATTATGACAATTACCCATTGTAGGTATAGCATTTACATCGGTAACTAACTATGTCTGACAGAGATCCATCGAATGTGGGATAGCTACAAGTAGACCCAAAGGGTATATTCACTGAGTTGAAACCCCCTTTTGTGATGACTATAGACATCGCATGTACGATGCCTATTGTAACCATCGATGTTTCTGACTGCAAAACTACGATGCTGAATGGTGTTGCTTATTCGATGGTATACTGTCTGAATTTAGATAATCAGCCATCGAAAAAAGGTCTCAAATGTACTAGTGCTAGGAACTAAACACAATTTAAACTCATCTTGAAAATCAATTAGAGGATTATGCTCTTTTCCCCTTAAGGGAAAATTAGAAACTCAAAAGTTGAATTGCATTTTGAAGTTAAATTGGGAAATGAATGATAAATCATGCATAATATGTCTTAGATTTACAATTTGAGTTATGAGATTATGCTCTTCTCCTTCATGGAGAATCAAAAATCTAGATATTAAGTTGTTTATCTATTTTCTTTCAAAGCATTACCCTTAGAGAGCTTACAAATTTGAGATTTCTAACAACTAATGGGTGAATGTTGTGATTTTGCTTGATCAAAATAGCTTAACAGTGGTTTGCAGGTTGATTGTCCAAGATAAACATCAAAAAAGACTACTAATGCTTGTCTTGCAGGTTGCCTAAAAGAGAAAAACTAAAACTTCATGCTTGTTTTTCTAGGAACTTAATAAAATTTGAGGTCAATTTACAAACTAATCAGAGGATTATGCTCTTTTTCCTTTGGCAAAATTAGAAACTCAAAAGTTAGCTTGCAATTTGGGGTGAATTTTGGGTTTAATTTAAATGATGTGTTTGGGATCTTTGATGTGACTTAGGAGATTATGCTCCTCTCCTTCATGGAGAATCAAAAATCCAAAGCTCATTATCACTTATCCAAATTTTTTTATCATACACCTTTAGAGGGCCTGTCGGTTGAGGAAAAAATCTCCTAGGAACGACCCAAGTGGGGATAGCTCTTAAGCCGACTCTTCCACCCCACTATAAAATTTGACGCTTCCTTGAGGTGAAAGCCTTAGAAGACATGATCTATCTTATCTTGGGAGATTGATGATCAATCCCAATGACAAACTTGGATTTCATGTAGAGAGGAGCCGCTTAAATCTCGCTTGTGAGACTACACACTTTCAAGTTCCTATTGGGCTTATGGTCTAAATCCTACTTGCAGGACTATGGGAGATGGTTTTGAATGGATGCCTTTATTAAAAACCTTATGTTAGATGCTCCCCGAATCACCCTTGAAAGGTTGTTATCACTTGTGCGAGGCAAATAGTAATTGCCCCAAGACATTCACCATATCGGGCCCTCATCGATGTTACCACTCAACTAATATGGCCTCCAATATCCATTGCGTGTTATTGCACTACCATATTCTAAGGAGTGTTTGAGTGTGTTCCTAAGTCAATGAACAAGTGGTTTCAATCTCTACTTAGCATAAGGCAGGTTAGGTGTGTCTAATTAAAATGATTGCTTGATGTGTTCTAAGTACAAATTTAGATAATTCCCCCCAAATGAAAAAATACAAAGCATTTACTAACACTTACAAACACCTCAAAGTCACTAGAATCTGATAGATATGACCCACTTTCCAAAAATTCACTAAAATTGAAAAATTCTTGACATCATTGAATCGCATCCAAGGCTCCCAAATCACATCCTGTATTTCGAATCACATATGTTCAAACTTGGATCACATCTGGTATCTACACCATTTCCTGGATCGCATATGATAACCACTGTATTTCCTGAGTCATATCCTATATTTCCTAGATCGCATCTAGGGTCCAAAAAGTTTGCCAGTCACTTGTAAAAGATCGCACCTAGGACAGTGAGCATTTTTGTACTTTCTAGAACCAAAATTTTTGCACTTTCAAATACCCATTTGGCCCAATAGTAAGGTTTTTTTGTCAAAATACATCCTTCTGATAACCTGAAAGAGTCATCTTTGAGAAAGTCTTGTTACCTTGAATGGTCAAAATCTGCATTGTCCAAATTGTGGAGTCAGTCTATCCTATCAGTTACAATCAAGTTCCCTGCTCATAAACAGGGCAATTTGACACCCTTTGATGCTGGAACTTCCACTTTACCAGACCCACTTACACTTTTGGTTCCCAACTCACTATCTGGGCACTTTGACACCCTTTGATGTTGGATCCATAAAATAATTTCAAACCCACTATTGCATCCTTGGATTCACAATCAAACATTGCAAACATTCAGACCCATTTTCAACACAAGACACTCATTGATCCCTTAATCAATTTTTCATGATTAATACAAGACACAAATCTTACCATTTCGAAAAGAAACCGTCAATTGCTCAAATTTGAAATAGGAGAAACTTCAACACTTAATCCATTATTTGGAACAACACCAAGCACCACATATAGAGTGACACCCGAAGTGGCAAAAATGAATAATCAAGAAGAAGATTTCCATTGGGATGAAAGACAAGATGAACAAAATGACCAAAACAATAAAGAAGAAATTCAACAACAAGAAGCCCATTACGATTCAGATGATTAATAACCCACTGAACAACAATACCAAAGAGCTATAAACAAAAAATGATTCCATAAAATCCTTGAGAGAACTTTGGAAGAAAACAAGGAAAAATACTTCCTAGAACTTGCCTCTCAAGGAGTGAAACTACCAAAGGACTATGATGTGAACCAACTTAAACAAAAAGATCTTAGTCCTATATCCATTTTAACAAGACAATTGCTTGCTATGCAAAATGAAATCAAAGAACTCAAGAAGGAGAAGGACAAACCAACAAAACAATATTCCTTCGAGCACATATGTCCTTTCCCTTTTGACAAGGGACTAAAGATGATTCCATTTCCCAAGAATATGAAAATTCCAAAACATGACAAATAGATGGAAAATTTTGACCCTCAAGATCATGTGAGGGAGTTTTGCACAACCAGTATGGAGTTCATGCATGAGCAAACATATCTTATGAGATTATTTCCATGAAGCTTAGGTGGACAAGCTATGGATTGGTTGTCAAAGTTACCTATAGGAATCAAGACATTTGATAAACTAGTGCAAAAATTCATACAAAAATAATCCTACAACATCCAACACACAGTGACAATGTTGGATCTATGCAATACCAAACAGAAAATAGGAGAATCATTCTTGAATTTCCTACAACGATGGAGGAAAATATTTGCATGATATTCTAGGTAGATACCTGAAAATGAAAAAATGAACATCTTCATTAACAACTTGGTTCCTGAAATGAACTTTCCAATACAATTGCAAGGAGCACCAAGTTTTGATAAGATGATAGATAGTGCCATCAAGATTGAAGAGGTCTTGATCAAGAAAGGTGAAATCACTATCAACAAGGAAAACATAGACAAGTACTATCCCACCAAAGATAAGTACAAATACAAAAACAAGAACAAACATGTGGTCAATGATGGAGTGGTTGATGCTCCTAGTCCAAAACCGAAATCAAATGTTTTCAATCTTACAATGAGCCTTCAAGCAAACAAGAATTTGAATTCTACAGTGACACCAATGGCTAACAAGAATTTTCTACAAACCTCCTACTCGAACAAAGCCTTGGTTAGCAAGACCTAAGAGAATATTTAAACCTTTGGGAGATACCTTGGAGGTGGTCTTGAAGTCAATATTGGACAACAAAATAATTACGATTCCTGATTCAAAACCTTGGGAACCAGAAGTAAAACCTAAGTGGTGGAACAATAACAATTACTGTGTTTTTCATATCAATAAAGGACACAAAACCAACAACTGTATGAAGTTAAGACATGTTATTCAAGACCTAATTGAATAAGGTAAAGTCAAGGTAGATGGACATCACACAAACAATGATCATAAGGCATTTCAAACTCCATTACCTAACTATGAAAAAGGGGAATCTTCCAAGAGTAACAAGATTAACTATACATACACTGATGATGACAATGCAATTCATATAGTGGAACCATGTGAACACTCCATCAATATGATCACTCTAAAAGGAGTCAAAAACAAAATTGATTCTTCTAATGCTATAACAAGGAGTCAAGCTAAGCTCACTCTCAAAGGAGCTTCAACATCTAACACGCCAGCTACAACAACAACAATATCTAAGCAAGTGGTATTGCCTCCAAATTTTAATCTTGTGGATCAATTACAAAGGACACCCACTAAAATATCCATTCTAGAATTGTTGAAAATCTCTCCTAGTCATAGGGAAGTTCTTGAACAATCCCTACTTAGCACTAATGTACCGAAAGATCTAGATGTGGATAGATTCCAAGCTATGGTTGGTCACTTGAATTCCCCACATTACCTATCTTTTTTTTAAGATGATGATAAATCATTGAACTAGCCACATAACCAACCTCTACATTTAGAAGTCATAATTCATAAACACTATGTGAAACATGTCTTGATAGATGGAGGCTCTGGTTTGAACATCTACACGTAGAACTTGGTAAAACAATTGGGATTCTCAGAACATGCAATTGATCCTAGAAGAAAGATAACCATCAAGGCTTATGATGAAGAAGAAAGATCCTCCAAAGGATTGGTTGTTTTACCTATCAAAGTGGGACAAGTAGAGCAATATGTCCTATGTCAAGTTCTTGATTTACCACTCGCATACAATATTCTTCTTGGAAGGCCATGGATACACTCAATGCAAGTTGTGCCTTCTACTTACCATCAATGCTTAAAATTTCCTAGTAATGGAGTGGAGGTGACTATTCCAATAGATACAACAATCTCAAACAAATAGAAAGCATGATTCCTCACAACAAGAAACCTCTAATAAGGCAGAGACATCCAAGGAAATGGTCTTGAAAATCTTTGCAAAAAAGATCAATATCCAAGAGACAGGCATGGGTGAATACAAGATAGATTCCACAATATCTTTAACAAATCTTCCCATATCTCCTAGAACACAAGGAAGACCTTCATCAAAATTTAAACCATCCAATGGTAGTGCTCTAACAATACATTAAGGAACCGGAATGGTCAAAGAAAAAGTATCCCTTGAAGAGGAAAATGGAGAAAAAGTTGTCTTGCAATGGCTTTATAAAGAAAAAGAAGAAGATGGAAATGTCAAACATGTTGAGATAGCTTCAAATAAATATGGAAAGGGAAATGAGATCATGAAACAAATGGGGTACAAAGTAAGAGGACCCTTGGGAGAAAACAAGCAAGGACTTGTGGAACCTCTACATATGGATTTTAGAAATCCTAAAGAAAAGACTATACTAGGCTTTAGGGAAGCAACATCACATCCTATAGCAGAAAGAGGTCCTGTATTTGACAGATCAAGAGACTCAGATAATGAGGAAGAGGTAGAAGGACAACCTATTTCCTATGAAAGGTTGTTTCTCTTACAAGGATGCCCATTATCAGAAATTGGTGCCAATCTTGAACAAGAACCAGAAGAAGAACAAATAGAAGAACCTGAAGTATAACAAGAACAAAGGCTTCCCATCTTTGATACACCTAGCTTTGATGAGGAACTAGAAATGATAATTCCATAAGAACCTTTACAAGAAGAAGAGAACCATGCTAATGAAGAGGATGAAGTACCCATGACTATTGCCCACTTCTTGGGGGTTTCAAATTATAGTCAAGTAGACTCACATGAATATGAATGGGATGTCCTTTCCAATGCTACCATGGACATAGAAATTGATGTGATACACAAATTTTTTGCTAGAGCCTTGATTGAAGAAGGAGAGAGTTCTAATGCTAGACCACTAGAGTTAGATTGGCATAACATTAACGTGAACTCTAATAATAACAAACATGACTCTAATAATCCTAACATCTATTTAGAAGAAAAATTAATAGAAGACATCTTGCAAGTTAATAATGTTATTAATAATGTAGTTTTATCTCTTGAACCAACTGAATCTTTGTCCTTAAAATACTCTAAACTAATAGACTGGGATGAGCCTACAAACACAAGCCTATTATCTTTTGACAATGACTATTCCATAGCCAATTATCTAAATGCTTGTGAATCCTTTCTTTCTTCCACCAATGTAAAGAGAGAAACCATGACTAAGGAGGATATCAAGTTTCTTAGTCTCAAAATGAAAAACAAAAAGAACAAGAGATCTGATGGTGAACACCACCTAGTGGCAGTATTAGATCCTAAAAGAGAAAAAGAAAAAGATGGATCCGATGGTGAAAACCTCCTAGAGGCACCAAAGGATGGGATTCTTGATATCCTCCCAGATCATTTTCAAGAAATATCATCAATTCTGATCGAACCGACACAACCCATTAATTTGGGAAGAACAAAAGCTCCTCAACTAGTTCGCATTTCTCAATCATTGATGGAATATGAAGAGATACAATTCACTAATTTCTTCAAAGAAAAGAAGGTCAAATTTGCTTGGTCTTATTTAGACATGCCTAGATTGGATAGGGATTTGATTATGCATCACTTGTCTATTTCACCTGATATAAAACTAGTAAAGAAAAAACTCAAAAAAATGAATCCACATGTGGCATTGCTAGTGAAGGCAGAATTGGAAAAACTATTGAAAGTTGGATTCATTAGAGCTATTGATTATGCAAAATGGATCTCAAACATAGTTCCTATTTCTAAGGGGGATAAATCCATAAGATTTTGCACAGCCTTTAGGGATCTAAACAAGCCTTGTCCAAAAGATGATTTTCCACTTCCCAACATAGACATGATTGTGGATTTCACAGCAGGCTATGAGATGTACTCATTAATGGATGGATTTTCTAGATATAATCAAATCAAAATTGCTCCTGAAGATCAAGAAAAGACCGCATTCACATGCGCATGGGGAACATACTATTGGAATGTGATGCCATTGGGTCTCAAAAATGCAAGTGCAACTTATCAAAGGGCAATGACCACAATATTCCATGACATGATGCATAAGAACATGGAAGACTATGTAGATGATGCATTGGCTAAGTCAAAGATAAGGACTACACATATAGAAGATATAAGTAAAATCTTTGACAGAATGGAACAGTTTCAATTAAGACTTAATCCTAAGAAGTGTGCATTTGGCATGCCATCTGTAAAGCTATTAAGATTCATAGTCTCAGCAAAAGGAATTGATGTAGATCCAACAAAGGTGAAAGTTATTCTTGAAATGTAACCACCTAGGAACATTAGTCAAATGAGGACACTACAAGGAAAACTGCAATACATAAGAAGATTCATATCTCAATCGGTAGATAAAGCACAACCTTTTACAAAGTTGATGCACAAAGGAACTACATTCACTTGGGATGAGCAATGTGAAGAAAATTTTGCCCAAGTTAAGAAATATCTGATGAATCCTCCAATCCTAATGGTGCCAATTTATGGAAAACCTCTCTTGCTCTACATATCAACTACAAATACATCATTAAAAGTATTGCTTGTGTAAGAAGATGAAACCAAGAAAGAAAGAGCTTGTTAGAAATAGGGAATACTAAGAGTGGGGGGGGGTGAATCAGTATTCTAAAAAATTTTACTTTTTCCCAATTATGGATATAACAGATTATCTTTACACATGTATAACATAAGAAGCTAAACAACATGCATAGCAATAAAACTAAAGAACTCATAACACATTATTTGTTCTCGAGGAAACCCTAGCCAAGGGAAAACCCCAGTGAGGATGGTACCCACAAAGATCCACTAATCAAAAGTATCCTGTTAAGGATGTTGACCCTGTTAGGAGTCTATTACAAGCATATAGTGTATTAGTCCTGATTAAGGGACTATAGGCCTTGTTAGAAGCCTTAACCCTGTTAGGAGTTGGCAATACAAAATGTGATTACCAGATGAGCCCACTACCCAAATAAGTAATGTATAATATACACTAATTACAAAATAAGGTTAAGGTTCATAACCTTATACTTCTTGCATCAATATCTCTTCGTTTCTCTCTCACTATCGCTATTACATATGCATCATATATTTCACATCATGTCACTACTTCATTACATTCATTACATCTCTACTTCCTTCTTACAATTACAATTACATTTATACAAATAACTTTATCCAAGGGTTAACATCTACGATATCATCCCTTTATATTGTTAAGTCATTATTTTGATAAACAAAATAATCCCTTAACTCTTTACCAATTCTGTCTTCATATTCTGTCCTGTCGGCTTGACACTGTCTTTAGTAAAACTATCATAACTTCTTCTGTACTTATCGTATTGACTTGCACTCTGAGATGGGTCTTCAATAGTCATCATAGATTCTATGTTCAAGTGTGAAAGCATTGAACTTACTCCAATCAACATTGCAAATAAAAACTATGTCTAGGTTCACTGGTAAAAATATTGTCTCATACTTAGACAATTTCACATTACGCTCTGTCATATTATCTCTCTGACCTGTGCGATCTTCATGTAGATCATATGTTTCCATAATGACAACATCTATGTAATCAACTCAGCCAAATTTCCAACGATCTCCCCCTTTGTCATTGGTGGCAACATATGAGAAAATTGGATAAGTCTACAACTTCAAAAATCTCAAAATTGTGGCCATACTATAAAATATATACTATCCTTATAACTCCTCAAAAATCTTATCTCTAATATAGTACTCCCCCTAAGAGTATCAATCCTTATCTTATCCTTATCAATTTTCTGCTATATATCTCTCCCCCTTTGACAACAATGACAAAATAAAGGTAAGGAGGGTTACACAATTGCATTCAAAAAAAGATTATACCTTAATTCATTATTGCAAAGTCGGTAGGATTGCAACACAATCTGCAAAATCAATCTTTATAGCTTCTAACTACTTGTCCCATGATTTCTTAATGGAATCTGCCACATTGAGTAGTGTGCTCAATCCATAAGATGTTATTTCACATGCTTGGAGGTTGTCAAAGTTAAACTTTTGAAAAGATGTCTTAGCTGAAAGACATTCTTCCAATTGCTCTTCAATAATGTTTAACTTCGTAGAAGTGTGCTCTCTTAAAAGAGTGAATCTTTTCATTTTCCTGTCTCTTTCATCTTGCAAAACTCTGATTTCATCATATAGCTTACAAATTTTCTTCTCAACATCAAATACCTTCACATTGGAGCTAGAAAGAAAGTTAGTTTCATTATGAATTTCTACTTCCTTGAACTTCATCTTCTGATCTTCTTCTACTGTTAAGGTCTCTGATTTTGTACACTGGATGTACAAAGATTTTCCTATTTCCAAATTCTTCCTCAAGTCCTTTATACAGATATCAAGATTGTTGATATCATTCAAGATATTTTGGCTAATGTTCAAAAGCATTCTGGCCTCATAGGCTACTTGAGCTTTCACTTTTTCTATATCAGATAAGTTTGTGAATTCATTATCAAAAGTGCTCATTACTTTCCTTGCTTTCTCCAGAGGGTCTGCTTCTGCAATTTGTGGAGTTACAATGCTTTGTAACTTCTCAGTAAGTTCCTTCATGCATCCTTCAAGACTTTTTACTTTCTTGTTCTTTCCTATTATTTTGTTCAAGGATGTGATCAATTCCAATTGATCATCATCATCTACTTCCTTTCCCAAATTCTCAATCATAGATCCAATCTGATTCTTCTTTCCAGTCTCAGGAGTAAGACTGATATCTTCTTTAGTGGGAATGGGTACTTGTTTTTCTGTCACTGAGGGTTCTACAGTTGTGGTCTTTGTTGTCTCTTCTCCTTTTGTAGTTTCGTACTCTTCAAAAGTTGAATTGTCAACAATGTTTTCCAAATTCTTAAATACATTATCATTAGTATCCAAGGTGATCTTTGTTCCTTCTACATTCATGACTTCATCTTCAATGTTAATAGTTGGTGGAGAGGGAATGTCCTCTTGTTCTGTTTCACCTACTTTCTCTACTACAACTGATGATTCTCCAACATTTTCTAACATAACCTTGATTATTGCTTGCTCTGTTTCTGAGTTAACTTCTTCATATCTACCTCCCATAATCTAAATGGCTCTCTTCTTGGTTCTCAGATGGGTGCTTAAGGCTTTCATGATCTAACTAAAATGTGATTCATCTTTTATTACACAAAGCTTCCTTACAATCTTTTCTCTAATAGTTGTGTCTTCCTCTAATGCTCTCTTCTTCCTATTCACAAGTTTATTGTACAAATCATCAGTTATCTTACCCTAAATTGTATCAAACTTCTTATTAGACAAAATCATATGCTTTACCACTTCATTTTCCAAATTTAGTCTCTCTACATAATCATAAAGATCATAGTACTTTTTCATTCTTGTAAAGTCTCCATCCTTAATGATCTGCTCATTAAGCTTCTCAACTTTAGGTTTCCAAGATTTCTTCTTAATAGAAGTGACATCATCTTTGATTTCTACAATTTTCCTTGGAACTGGTTGCACTAATGTTTTATGCATGTTACCGGGTCCAGTAGCACTCTCTTTTACTCTTTTTCTAGGTGTGGAGGAAGTGGATCTAGTGGATATCTTTGCTTCTTGATCTTTCTCAATTTCTTCCACTTTCACCTTCACTTGTGTTACTTCTTGTTGTGCTGCAATTGATGATAAAGGTGGAATAGACAAAACTTCTTTTTGTCCACTATCTCTGATTGCTGCTGCTGTTTGCTTTGCTACTAAAAACTCATGCTCGGTCATCCCTGTATCTTTTAGGATTTTCTTTATACTACTCTCAACTCTTTTCTTTGACTGTTTCTCTTCAAGTAAGGTCTTTTCAGAGTTGAAGTTCTCCTCAAAGGTACCAAACCTGTTGTAATGAGTGTCCAACTTACACTTAAGTAACATGCTAGCATACTCCTCTATCTCTACCCCAGATATCTCATAGCCAAGAGGTTCTATGAACTCTATTCTAGGTTCTACTACTTCAAGGTAGGTAAAGTCAGTATCAACCATAAAACATATGTCATTTTTATACTTCTCCATAAGAGATTGTGGGATCCTTGATCTACTAGACACAATATCCTGAAATGTCTTGATTACCAGTACTACACTCTCATTCACTTTGTCAATAACATGCCTTCTATACACTAGTTTAATCCTTTCCATTGTACTTTGGCCATCATTCCAGTCATTTCCAATGGTGTAAGGAAATATTCTCAATAGATGAAAAAACATATAGGTGATTAAGGATGAGAACCTAAACTGTGTATACTTAGTTTTCTTAATCTTCTCCAAATTCTCAAATAGTTGAATTCTTAGAATCTCACACATATCAATTTTTACCTTGTCAACACACATCAAATAAGCTACATGTATCATTCCAGCTGCCATGTCATCCTCTCTTAAAATTGCACAAAACTTAGTGGTTAGGATCTTGCATAAGTATCTGACATCATCTTGTTTGATCTTACTAATCATAATTCCTCTACCATTATAGGATGAATTTGTGTTATCAATGACTATTTTCCTCATGTTTTTCTCATTTAAAGGAATGGCTCCAGTTTTAGATAGTCCAGTGACTTCATAAATCAAATCAGTTGTGATATCTATCACTATATCTTCTAACCAAAACTTCCCATTATGAATTCCGCTTAAGATTATCTTAGTACATTCTTCATTGTCAAATTCATACTGTAATGCATACTTAATAATTTCATTATCTTTCAAATGTTCAAATCCTTCTTTCAATGTCATGTCCTGATTGTAGATCTTCTAATATTCATTGGTGAAATCACTATCACTGACAGTCTCTAGTTTGCATCCAAGATAACTTCTAACATTCTCTAGATGTAAAATTTTGTCTGGTACAGATGATAAAGCTAACCTAGGATCATCTTCCAAGGGTTCTACTGGTTCCCTTTTCAACTTTGGTCTATTCTTATCTCTGACATTGTGTATTAAAGAAACATCCATGATTTCTTCTAATTCCTTCACTGATTTAAATATATGTCAAGTAAAATACCTTGATTTCATGATTTTAGGGCTTGCATAGATTCGGCACAAAATTCTTCTCCAAATCCTTGCAAAATGCTTCCAATCACTACTCTTTGATCTCCTTAACACTTGAATTTACTTTGATGATCAAATAATACCAATCATGACCTTTTATTAATTCAATCTCACTTAGATCTGACATCACATTCAATTCTTTTGCTGCTTCTTTCCAAAAAGTTGTTTCTGCTAACCTGTAAAACTTAAAACTTCTTGCGATCTCGCAAAACATAATATTTTTCTTTGCACTCTTAACCATAGCATTATAACATCATATACTACCTTGCATTAACTGTGCAAGACTCGGTTCATCATATATCTACTTCTACACTAATCTAAGTTCCTATTCTATTGTAATTTTCATAAATTTAAGTACTTGGAGATGGGTCAGGTAAAGATTCATTCTTACCTTTTAATGCTTCACCTTCCTGATTACCTTCAATGTTGAATATGTCTCCTTGATTTGTACTTTTGATAAACTTCACTTCATCTAAATTACTACAACATCCTTTCTGACTGTTATTTGCATCTTCATTTCTTCTTGCATGATTTATGGGATTAGGATTAGGATGAAAAACTCTATTGTTCATTCTACAAAACATTTTTGTATGTCCAATCTTGTTACATATCTGACAAACAATTCCATTGTTTCCATATCTTGGTCTAGGCTGATTGATTTGTGATCTGCAGTTTCTAGCAATGTGTCCAACCTTGTTGCATCTATAACATATTACTTTGTTTCTTCTATTCATATCTTCAGTAGGTTTCTTATCTGCATGGTTAGTATTTCTAAACATTCTACTATTATTGTTATTCTCAACAAATTTAGGTTTTCTACATTCAATAGCTCTATGTCCAAAACCATGACAATTATAACAATAACCATTAAGCAGTTTAAATTGCTTACATGTGCAATCTCTCTTCAAATGACCAATAGTATTACAAGAAAAACATCTACCTTTGAATTCTCTTTGCATACCTTTGGGTGATTCCTCCTGCCTAGGTGATTCTTCTTCTTTAGGTGTATCTTCAGATTTGTTACTCTCATCAGACTTCTTCTCATCTATGCTTTCAGATATTTTTAGATCTGGTTCCTTACTTTCATCATTTTCTTTAAAAGTATTGAATCCAAGACCAGTCTTATCATAGAATGGTTTTTGATAAGATATTTGTTCATCAATCTTCTCACTAGTTGAATATAGCCTTTCAAGTTGTTCTTTGGATTGAGTCAGTTCACCTTTCACAATCTTCTTGTACTTCTCAAGTTTAGCATACTACAAATTGACTTTCTCAAGTTCAGATGTTACTATGCCAAGTTTAGATTTTAGTCCTTCATTTTTAGTCTTTAGACTTTCATTCTCAAATTTCAGATTTGCTTCATTCTTGCCATTTCCATCTTTTAAACTAAGCTTTAGATTTTCTATCTTCAATTCATGCTTAAGGATCTCATTTTCTTTTTCTAAATTGTCATCATAATCTTCAATAAAAACTTCGGATTCCTTTTCAGATCTCATATCTTCCAACTTGTTTTTCAGTTTCTCAACGAGGTTCTTTGCATCATCATATTTTCTTTTCAAGGTGTCTTTTTCAATAGTAAGCAAGTCAATCTATTCAAGAGCTTCTTCAAGATTCTTTTGTAGTTGATCCATATCCATAGAGATCTTACTCAAGTTGTTAGGCTTTCCTTGAATGATTATTTTCTGAGTAACTAAGCTCTGATACCAATTGTTAGAAATAGGGAATATTGAGAGGGGGGGGTGAATCAGTATTCTAAAAACTTTTACTTTTGCCCAATTATGGATATAACAAATTATCTTTACATATGTATAACATAAGAAGCTAAACAACATGCATAGCAATAAAACTAAAGAACTCATAACACATTATTTGTTCTCAAGGAAACCCTAGCCAAGGGAAAACCCCAGTGGGGATGGTACCCACAAAGATCCACTAATCAAAAGTATCATGTTAAGGATGTTGACCCTATTAGGAGTCTATTACAAGCATATAGTGTATTAGTCCTAATTAAGGGACTATAGGCCTTGTTAGAAGCCTCAACCCTGTTAGGAGTTGGTAGTACAAAATGTGAATACCAGATGAGCCCACTACCCAAATAAGTAATGTACAATATACATTGATTACAAAATAAGGTTAAGGTACATAACCTTATACTGCTTGCATCAATATCTCTTCACTGCTCTCTCACTATCGCTATTACATATGCATCATATATTTCGCATCATGTCACTACTTCATTACATTCATTACATCTCTACTTCCTTCTTACAATTACAATTACATTTATACAAATAACTTTATGCAAGGGTTAACATCTATGATGTCATCCCTTTATATTGTTAAGTCATTATTTTGATAAACAAAATAATCCCTTAACTCTTTACCAATTATGTCATGTCGGCTTGACACTGTCTTTAGTAAAACTATCATAACTTCTTTTATACATGTCATACTAACTTGTGCTCTGAGATGGGTCTTTAATAGTTGTCATAGAGTCTATGTTCAAGTGTGCAAGCACTGAACTTACTCCAATCAACATCGCAAATAAAAACTGTGTCTAGGTTCACTGGTAAAAATATTGTCTTATACTTAGAAAATTTCACATTGCGCTCTATCATATTAGCTCTCTGACCTATGTGATCTTCATGTAGATCATATGTTTCCATAATGAAAACATCTATGTAATCAACTCAGCCAAATTTCCAACAGAGCTATATACTATATTAGTAGAACTTTGGTCACGTATGAGTTGAACTATTCAGTGATTGAGAAAGCATGCTTAGCAGTCATGTTTTCATCCCAAAAGCTTAGGCATTACATGTTAGCACACAAGGTGAATTTGACATTGAATATGTGGATAGAAAAGCCATTAAAGGACAAGTGATTGTTGATAAACTAGCAGAAACACCATTAATAGATGACAAGCCATTACATGTGGAGTTTCTAGGTGAATCTATCATGCACTTAATAGAACATCCCTGGAAAATGTATTTTGATGGCTCCTTCACATAGCAAGGATCAGGAGCTAGATGCTTATTCATTACACCACAAGGGTACAAGATTCCAAAGTCTTATAAGATGATCTTTCCATGTACTAACAACATAGCAGGGTATGAAGCTCTTGTAAATGGACTTAAACTTGCAATAGAATGGAAAATTATTGAGTTACACATCTATGGAGATTCACAACTCATTATCAATTAGGTGAATGGTAACTATCAGACTAAAGATGATAAGCTCATGCCTTACAAAATAATGGTGGATGACTTGAAGAAATACTTTGTCTTCATCACATTTCAAAAAATTCCAAGATCAGAAAATAGAGCAGCTAATGTGATGGCTACTTTGGCATCCATGTTACAATTGGAGGAACATCAATTTTGCTATGACTTCCTGGTGGAAGAACTCCCATTTCCTGCCTATGACTCACCTAAATCCCAAATTGGTTGTGCCCTTGAAACCTAAGTATTATCTTGATATGCCCATATCTATTCTTATCTAAAGGACCAAACAATTCCTGAAGGCCATTCCAAAAATTAAAAGAGATCCCTCATAAGAGTGGCATCACATTATATAATCATCGCTAATGACTTGTTTACACCTAGTCTAGATGATACACTTCTTAGGTGTTTGGAACATGAAGAGTCTAATCGTGCATTAAGGAAGTTCATGAAGGTGTGTGTGGATGACACTCAAACGGTTTTTCATTAGCTAAAAAAAAATTTAAGAGTTCGATACTATTGGCTCACAATGGAAAAAGATGCTATCCTTTATTCAAAAACATGTAAGAAATACCATATCCATGGTAATCTGATACATGATCCCGCTAGGTAGCTAATTCCTTTCATAACACATTGGCCATTTCAGCAATGGGCCTTTGATTTAGTTGGTCAGATCTACCCTAATTCATCAAATGGACATAAATACATCATTGCTACAACTGAGTATTTCACAAAATGGGTGGAAGTTGTCCCACTACCTAATGTAACTGGAAAACAAGTTTCCATGTTTATCTTGAATTATATCATTTGTCATTATGGCATACCCTCATTGATTGTGATTGACAATGGGGGTCAATTCAAAAACAAAGACATAGATGAGTAGTGTCTTCAATTCAAAATCACTTAGCACTATTCCTCAGTTTATTACCCTCAAGGTAACAGACAGGCTAAAGCATCAAACAAAACTATTCTAAAAATCTTGCATAGGATAGTGAACAAATTAGGAAGGGACTAGTTTTTAAAAATTAATCCAGCATTATGGGCTTATAGAACTAGTATCAAAATACCAACTAGTGCAACTCCTTTTGCACTAGTTTATGGATCAAAAGTAGTATTACCAGTTGAGGTAGAGATTCCATCATTGAGGGTATCATTGAAACATCTAGTCACTGATGAGGACTATAGAATCTCTAGACTACAAGAGCTTGAATTTTTAAGAGGATACAACAAGAAAGTAAAACCAAGAAGTTTTCAGATTGGAGATCTAGTCCTAAGAGAAAATCCTAAGAATCAACAAAATCAAGAACAAAAGGGAAAATTTGAACCCAACTGGATGGGTCCCTTTGTCATTACAGCAACATTTGGATCAAGAGCCTATCAATTGGCTATGCCTAAAGCATATGTTTTACTAGATCCAATCAATACTCTACATTTGAAAAGGTTTTATGCCTAACATTCTTGAGGTAGCTCATGTATAGTGAAAAGAGTTCCTAAAAAAAAGTTCAAAAATAGCAAATATGGATCCTAAAAAAAATCAAAAACAATAGAAAAAGTCCTGAAAAAATGACCATCTTAGTGAAAACCTAGCAAATAGGTGCCTTGGTGAGTCCAAAAAAAATAGAAAATCAAAAAGTACAAAAAAATTAGAAAAATAAAAAAAGTACAAAAAAATTGGAAAAGAGAAAAGGTGTCTTGGTGGAAACCTGGTAAATAGGCGCCATGATAGCAAAAAAAATAAAAAGTTTGGCAAGGTGGTGAAAACCTGGTAAACAGGTGCTACTTGTAATCAACGCTCTATCTATCAACACAACACTTGCGCATTTGGCCTATGTAAATATCAGTTTGTATATATATTCCAGTCACTTTCATGACGCGCCAAATCCTGAGTGAACTATCAAAAAATTATGTCTTCCTAAGACTGGAATCTATCCACATTAGGGTCCTAGGTAAACTACTTTCCCTAGGGGGCATTGATCAAGATCACATTTGTTGGTAGGATATTGAGTTCGCAATTGACAATAAACTACAAACAATGGTATTTTTCAATACTACCCTAGTCCGCAACAGAAAATAAACTATGAAAACAACGGTATTTTTAAATACCAACCAAATAGTATTTCTCAATACTTGGATCTAAATGTTTTTCTAAACATAATGTCATGATGAAAAGAGTGTTTCTAAACACTAAACATGTAAAACAGTTATGTATGAAAGAAAAATTGATGATTGATAATAGTTTCTATGCATGTGTTTGCAAGATTAACCAAAAAAATTTTAAACACTATAATCACAATTGTCTATTTTGATGCAAATACAATGATCACTTAAAAGAACAACAAACTTTTCTTATTATCAATTTTTGATTGTTATGTTTCCTTGAGTAACTTGATGATGTCTATAGACTAAGAGGAGCAAGGACTGGGGACATAACATTTTCTTTGTCTTCTGTTTGTGGTAATAAATCCAATGATCCAAGGTGATCATGGGGAATGGGTGTCTACTATAAGTGCCTTCATCATGATTGGAATGCCATGTATACCTCGACCTATTTCCTATGAAAAATTTGGTGAGGTTGGATTTATTTCCTTGTCTTTTTTAAACTAAGGTGAAAAAAAAACTACTTCCTATTAAGGTACATAGTAAATCAGACATATGCCCAAGGATATGAATATAAAATGAAAGGTCATTGTGGGTATATACTTCCACATTATGCACCAGAAAAGAAAAGGTTTATATCAAACAAGAAGTAACTGACAGGACATTCTAGCTATGTGCTTTAATGTTTAGGTTATCTTTCAACATGACAAATAAAAAGGAAGTATTCATATTTTTAGGACTGCTAAATCTATCAGTGAAAATTGTACTTTCCTAATGAGGTCCTATTACAAATGCTCTATGATGATAATTAACCCATCTTGAATAAACAGTGACTATCCTAGGTGTCTTAGTCTAGGTGCATTTCATTGGTTAATTTCATTAAGGTTCATTTTTAGTTGTATATCATATTAATTTGCATTAGTTTCATTTAGATGCATTTCATGTCTTTAATTGCATTGAAATTCATTTTAAAATTGCATTCATTTTAAGTTTCATAAGCATGAATGTGTGGATTCAATTATCTAAAACATTGATATGAGTTGAAAAATTATGAAAACATTGAGATGCGCTAAAAAGTCTGAAAACATTAATCACTTTCCAAGTTTGACCAAGTACATCATGAAATCATAAACAACTAAACTAAAATGACTGAGTATAAATCACTAATATTCATTTGCATTCATAATCCATTTCATATCATAAAACCATTTGCATAATGAATCCATAATCATCCATTCATAAATAAAAATGATATGTCCATACATCACATCGCAATACATCTCACACATCCATATCCATACATGAAATAAAATTTGTATCCATACATTCATAAAAGCTCTGAAAAACATAAAAACATAAGCATATATCAGTGACATATATCATGATGTCAGTTTATCACCATATAATCTACTCTCGACCAAGTATGACCATTGCATCAATATCCCAAAGCATAAGACAAATATCAAATATCCCACATGTGCAAAAATCAAAAAGCATCATATAAAGCAACATAAAATTAGATGTAACATCCATGACAGAATCAGTAGAAGCATCAATACATCATCAGGACAGAGTATCAGAAATGTCCATAACAAAGTATCAAAATGTTAGCATCAGTATATCAGAGCATGGATAAAACAAGTATCAATATACCATGAAACAATGTATCAGCAATAAATAGTCCAAAGGACATAAAAGAGTATATTGATCAAAAATGGTTCAAATACATGATGTCGTCAATAAGGTATAGTATATCAAAGATACAAGTATGAGAGTACAAAATGACTAAGCCCCAGTAGCTCCCTCATCCTCTTGTGGAGGATCAGGAGGGGGTGCATCTACTCTGCCAGATGGAGGTGGAGGAGGAGGCATCGCACCCTCAGACTATTGTGCTATAATAGAAAAAAATGGAGCCCTCTGAGCAGCAGGAACAGTGGCACAATATAATTTAAAAAAAAATGTGTCTCTCTGACCCTAGTGAGTGGCTATATGGGCATATCTATCTTGCTCTACCCTGAGTTGGCATAATTGTGTGTCTTGATCTACTCTCATCTCAGATAGTTGGGTATCCCGCTCTGCTCTCATCTGAGCTCACTGCGCATCTCTCTCTGATAGCTGTACTCAGATGGTAGCTACCTCTAAACACAATGTGGCTCTCTCCCACTCACATTGTGATAGCTGATCATCATCGGGAGGATCTCTAGGTGCCTGCTCTTATGCATGTTGTTGTGCCTAATCATCCCCTCCTCATGCTTCCCTCTAGCACTATGTATGCTCATCCCTATGGAGTAGGGGCCCTATATCTCTCTGAGGAGGGGTAACCTACAAAATCCTCTGCCTCTGTTGACCAGCATCTCCTCCTGAGGCTCATTATCTACTGCTCTCACCTCCCCCACCCCCACCCCTATCATCTCCTCTACCTCCCCCACAAGCTCCATCTCTCACTCTTCCTCAACCTCAGTCTCTACCTCAAGCAAGTCGGCCTTGGCCACCACCATCATCAACAGGATCATAGTCTAGTGCATCCTCTATGTGAGGAGAAACCTTGTCTGGAGTAGTAAATCTAGGGTATGGGTGTTGGATGTAATGTGCATGATAGCCATCAGTAATGCCACCATCAAGGATCTCTAGGTGATACTCCCAGTCCACACAAGCAATCTATGAAATCTCGTGCACCGTAGTCTCAAAGATCAATCTGGACCCCCATTGGGCCTCCTCGTCCCTGATATAGGCATAAATGGATGTCTCCTGAGAGAGACCTTGTACTCAACCATACTACATGGATACCCATGTAATCAAAAACCTCTCCATAATATATCAATTCTTCCTGATGAGGTACCTACTTTGAAAGAAAAATGGCATCCGCCTGGTATCTGAGGGTCATCCCTCACAATCTACATAAGGCCTCCGAACAACATTTGTAACATCATCAAGAACACAATGTCAGTACTCTAACTTGCCCAAATGGGGCTATTGTATCAAACCAGAATACATATAAATATAAGGGAGATTGGCATCATGGTGCCTCCCCACTATGGGCCATGTGACAGGGATATGCTCCCACACCCAGACCTGAAGAAGTAAGCTACCCACTGTCATAGTCTTTGAATGCTGATAGACTATCTCGTTGAGCTCTCGGTATAAGTGGGCCAGAATGTAGCTACCACATGCATAGCGGCTAGGTGCATGAATCATCTGCTCAATAACACACAACCAACCGCACATGAATCCATGCTAACCATGATCAAGCATCATGAGTCCACCTATCAATCCAACTAAATAAATGGGAAGTGGCACATAGTTGGCCACCATGTGGTCCCAACTCAGATAATGCCTAGCAATGGTGTCATCTTTGAATAACCTCCGAGCATCCACCATCACAGAAGGATCAGATGCCTCATACTCCATGCGAGCACCCATAACAAGAACATGTAGAATCCACCATACATCCTCCGGTGTCACTTTCATCTCACTAGTGGGTAGGTGGAAGGTGTTCTACTTAGAATGCCACCTCTATGCTAGTGTTGTCAACAATCCCTGATTCACCCGAATGTCAAGCAAATCTGTAAGGCTCCACAGTCCACACCGAGCAATAACACATTGATCCTCTAGGATGAGCTTCTAATGCAACTCTAAGACTTGGGTAGGTCATTGGCATCTGAAAGTGATCACCTCAAAATGAGTCTACAAAATAGAAAATAGGGGCACTATGTCAGCATTAGACAAAGAAATTTGACGTAAAATTGCCTAAGGAATATAGAACAAACAAGTAACTTGGCTAAAAATTCAAAAAGATGAAAATGATCCTGAAATCTCAGACATGATTCAAGAAATTTGGGATATGATCCTTTAATGGGATGTGAGCTAGGAAATCTTGTATGTGATGCAAGAAATCTGGGAAGCGATCCAGAATTCAGATGCGACCCTGTTTTAACCAAAAATAACATAAGGACAAAATGCTATGAATTTGGCTTGAATTTGACCAGATGCAACCCGATGGGGTGCGATCCTAGAAATCTTGGATGTGATCCAAAATTTGGTCAAAAATGGGATGCGACACGAGATTCACCTCGTGCGATCCCGCATACGGGGTGCGATTTGGAATTGAAATGGCTATAAAATGAGCAAAAATGCATGAAATCTAAATTTTTCAAATTAACAAGGTACATTGTCGAGTACTCACAGGTGTTGCATAATGGGGTGGTCAGTTGTGTCACCTCACCAACTCAAATTGATGCTTCTCTACTGGGAACACCATTATCGCTCAGAGCTCAGTGAAAATCAGAAGGTAAAAAGTGAAAATGAATAGTAAAAATGGACTTTTTGACCTATTTGAGCCTCTCGAGAGCCCCAGAGCCTTAAGGAACATTCATTTTCAGACATCACAGAGGCTTTATGTCAGGACCAAAATCGAAACAGGTCATCTACATCACTAAAATGTAGTAAAATCAGAATTCCAATGCAAGGTCAACTGTCAGAATTCAGAAGTCAACTATGGTCAAATTGCAATCAAACAAGGGCAAAATGAGCAGAAAAGGTTACTGAAAGCATGGTGAATCATTTCACAACTAAATTTCACTTAGATTCATGGTCAACAAAAGTCAAAGTTTAATCAAAAGCACTTAATAAGGGCTTAACAAAGTGCAATTAATGCACAGAAAGCTTGCCAAAAGCTATAAAAAGTGATTTTCTCACAAATGCATCAAATGTTTATACCAGGATATTGCTTAAACATTAGTCAAACTTGTCAACTCTCTAATTTTATTGGTCAAACTTGGTCAAACAGTGTTTCTTTAACACTAAAATCAATCCAAATTGCTTGACAACAATTCTTAAACGATCTATGCTTGATCTAGATCCATTTCAATCAACGCAATTCTTCCTAAATGCTTGAAAACAATGATTCTATTCAAATTTGTTCTGATTTAGGTCTCGAGGGGGCATAATCATACTAAAATTCAAATTCTTTGAATCAAATTCTTCAACACCAAGGGCATGACATTTTCTTCAATCAAGTTGATGTTGTTAATCTTTACGACATTGATCAATTTCATTGCTTCAAATCAAATTGATTATTTGTCAACATGTTCAGTTACTACAAATCAAATTCAATTGAAATTTCTTTTTAGAATCTCTTATCAGTTTTCATTCAATCAAGCTCAGAATCGATATTGTCATTTCTTGTTCATTCAAGTCCAAAATTGATGATCTTTTAAATCAAGTAGGATTTCATTTGATCAAGTTTAAAGTTCTCAAATTTAGAGTAGTTATATTTACTATTCTCTAAATCCTTCAGAGTGGTCCTCACTACCCTCTAAATCACTCTAGCTCAGAGTAGTTCTTGCTGCTCTCTAAATCTCCTGAATCTGTCAGTTTTGTTGAATCATGCTTTAAATCAGTTTTTATTTGAATCCCTGTGTTGTTCGCAAAGCAATTAAAAGAGCGGAAAATGTAATCACCTAACATTGGGCTAATAGAACCTAAGGCCCTATTTTCCCTAATTCAAGAATAATACCTTAATTATGTTAATTTGATCTTTGATTGTTGACATAGTTCTTAAAATTCAATAAAATCAATTCAATCTCAATTCAAGCATTTATCATCAAGGTATCAAGAAAAATCAAGTTAATTACCTCTATGCCCAATTAATTAAATCAATCCCACCAAATTCATGGCTAGAGTAATTAATTAAAGGAAATAAATAAATCCCTCTCAAATTAAGAAACACAACAAACACACTTTGAATCATTGAGAGGTAATCACATGGATCAAGGATCAAGCTTGGATGCATCTCAACCACTCCTCATAGGTGCATCTCAACCATCCAAAATCTCCTAAGCTCTATAAAAGAGAATTCTCAAATGCTCATTCTTCCTTCCTAGCTCTTTGATTTTAGTACTAACTCTTTGATTTTGATAGTTGTTTTCATGCTTTCATGCTTTCATTTAGATTCCATATGCTCTTAGATAATTAGAAAACATCTCAATTTGGGTTTATAGTAAGAAATTCATGATATAATGGCTAATTGTGATAGATTTTCTAGTTTTAGTTTCATATTTGCATGATAATCTTGAATCTCTCATTTTAGCATTGCATTGTCACTGTTTAGGGTTAGATCTGAGAGCAAATTCCTAACTATTTCCATACTTGTGCTAACTAGAGAGAAATAGGATGATTTCAATTGTTTATTTGCTTCATTTTGGTTTAAATCCTTCTAACAATTGATGCAATGTCCTATTGAAGTGTTGTGTTGCAAGTCCATAACTCACACACACCAGATCTTTATTTACAAAGTGAGTTGTATATTTCAAATCAGAACCTATTGTTACTTTCTAACCATTGTATCAGTCAAAATCCCTTAATCAAGGTTGACCTAACAGTCATTTTGTAAACCCTTTAATCAAGGTGACATTCTAATGGAATGTTCTTAAGCCCTCTAACCAGGCCACTCTTAACAAGGTGATTAAATCCTTTAGCAGGGTCAAACCTAACAATGTGTATTGTAAACATTTAACATGGTTGGATTCTCACAGAGCTCACTTTAGAAGAGTGAAAATTAGTAGCATGTTACTAGTGATTTTTCCCATATTGGGTTTCCATATTAAATCTTAGTGTTATACTTGTGTGAATGTTATTTGATGTGAATGTTGTTAAAAGTTTTTATTCTGCAAGTTGATTACTTTTAGATAGTGGACTACAAGCTTTATGTTGTTGATATATTTTATAGAGACCGAGTGAATTGATGAATAGATCTAAGTTTGTTGAAGATTTTAAAAGTTATGTTGATACATCTGGACCTAAGGATAACTGATTCACCCCCCCCCCCCCCCCCCCCCCCCCGCCTCTTAGTTATTCTAAAATCATTCTAACAAGTCATGTGGGCACTAAAATCTATGACCTCTCTCAAACTGATGCTCTTGAATAGGGACCACCATCGCTGATATCACAACAAGGATCAAAGAGAAAATGTCAAAAGGATAAGTGAAAATGAATAGTAAAAAAATGATTTTTGACTTCTATATATAGACCTTTGACCTAATAAAGAGGCTTTTTATCACTTTTTTTTACTCAAGGTCAAAAATATTCACCATATTTTTTGCAATCAAGGCATTATCGTCAGGGCATCATCATATCATTATCAAAAATGAAATCAAATTTGCACAAATATTCACATTTTCAAAAAAAAAAATCACAACGAGATCATACTTCATAAAAACAACTTCAATTTCATTTCCAAGAGGGCGGCATATCATAATAACTCGCAATCAAGTGAATTAGGGAAATTTTTCAAATCAAGTATCATATCAAGACATCAACATCATATCCAGAATCTATTAGCAAATCAGTGTAAATCAAGGAATCAGTCATTGGGATCAGATCAGGCATCAATCAATCAAACATCAGACATTATTTGAACCATTATGCTTTGCACATTGATTCAAAGAGGTCAATTTAAATCAAAGTGAGCAATCAAGGATTAATTGGAAACCAAAGCCAAAAAGGATTAATTAAATCAAAAAGATTAATTAAGGTTGTAATTGATTTAAATCAAGTTAATTGTATAGTTAAATTAAATCAAATTCAACCCATTCAAGGGGTACACATGGCTAAGATAAATCAATTAAATCATTTATTAATTCCTATTTTCTTCACCAACCACATGAGGATAAAATTGAATCAACTAGTGGAAATTAAGGATGGAGTTCACATGGATGAAATAAAAATTAATTCTCCACCACACATCTTGGAGACACATCTTGACCATTCATTTTGTCTCTTTGTCCCAACCTTTGATAATAAAATATTTAAATTGTCTCATCATTTGAAACCATCAACTTGACTAAAACATAACCATGGTTAATCTTACTCTGCCCCAAAGCTTTGGGAAAATCTATAAAAGGAGACCAAAAATCAAGAGAAAAGGATCCATTCATCCATACACTTTCATCCATCCATATTATAGGCATTTTCATAGTGAATTCATAGCATAATTTTAGCATGTTTAGCATAATTGAGCTAAGATAGGCATAGTTTCATCTTAAATCATTCAATTTCTCATTTTAGAACTATCTCTAATGGATGTCAAGCTGAGAGCATTGCATTAGGTTCTTCAAATAGAGAGCCATGAGATGTTTATTGTTTTTATTTTAATTCAATAGGATTAAATGTTAAATTAGCATAATTTGAATTGATATTGTAGCAAACTAATTTCATGAAGGTATTTTACATACACACTTGCAAATAACCATAATGCACCCATGTGCTCCTGTTACCTTCCAAATGGAGATCTCATATTTTCTTTTGATTTAGATACCATTACACTCACCTTATACATCCTAGCAAGACCCACTGCCTTCATTGTATCCAAAGATCATGCACGAAAGGAGTACCATGCAACTAAGAATGATGCCAGATGACATCTAAATAATAATTGGTTATGAAACCCATGACAATAGGATCTGAAGATGGAAACACGCATCTTGAGGTCCAATTTAATTTTTCCCATCTAAGGGTTCCTCATTTTATATGTCAAGTCTTTATCAAGAAGCACGCCAACAAATACTCTGCCTAGATGTATTACCTTTTGTTCAACATGACCATGTGGAAGGTCTACTTCAACTAGCCAAAAATGATTTCTAATTGTATCGATCGATGACTTCAAGCAGTCAAGACCACCCAAAAGTTTTATATGAAATCCTACGTGATCTAGATCATTGCCTGCCAGGCCAAGAATTTAGAGGGCTAATTACAGAGGTAGTGCTTAGCGATGATCCAAAGAAATCTTTTGCATGGGAGCATTTTCCCCAGTTACTCGTAGAAGAATTTTCTAAGATGTACTGCAGATTCAATGACATCTTTGTATATAAAAGAATAGCAGTGCTCATGGGAAATGTCAGGTACCACCTATCTTAGAATGAAATGGCTCTTGTAGATTCATCAAGAAGTTATTTCATTCAATTCTGATAGCATACATACATTTGAGTGGCTAGATTTTCAAGGAGCCCATTCATGTTTCTCTACCACTGCAATAACTGGATAGTGTTGATGGAGTTTTGCCAATAGATTTTCAATGTCCATCAGCTTTTTAGCACAAAGTAAGTTACAATAGTATCTTTTCCAATAAGTTGTAGGGATTACAATTGTTCTCTTGCCACTACCAAAGAGGTCAAGACTAAGCTAAAGAGTCTCAACTTGTAGCCCTTCTACCTGCAGTGGCATCATATTGATCCCAGAAGTCAAATAGAGAGCATGATGCCTTAGAATTCAAAGCCTCACTTCCACTCCTTGGAAGATATTTGGGCTGATTTCCAGGACAATTTTGAAGTTCATCAACATTAGTATAGCTGGATTACTAAGGACCAAATGGAAGCCTATGAACTCCAGCCATTTCCTAAAAATTTTATTGATAAGGACCATGTTGAGGACCCAAAGATCAAAGAGAAAGGGAGAGATAATAAAAAAACTTCCTGTAGTAGATTGGAATACCCAGGAGAGTTTTGACATTGATGAAATAATGAAGGAGGTGGTAGAGTGAAGTCAAACTTATTTTGACCTAGTTTTTCTAGAGAGCCTATGCCTCACCTCCTTGACTCAACCATACTAATATGAATAGAGAGGAAAGAAGAATTTTGTTGATTAATTGACCCAATCTAATCCCTCAAAAATATCCCCCATAGAATAGATATTGGAACAACTTGGGGGAGCAGGTGGATAAGTATGGGAAGCTTTCTTTCATAGCATAAGCAAGAGTGACCTTCAACCTAGGTGCAACATCATTACATGATTCCTCCTCATCATAGGGAGAAGCTACTCCCTTTTCCATTCCTTTATCAAGCCTCCCACACACCACTGTCATAGAAGATGTATAATCTAAAGAAGAGGTGGGCATTCCCCTACAACATACTAAGAAGAGGAAGAAACAAAAGAACACATGAGTCATACATGACTCGTCACTGGAACCCAAATTTGGGTAGCCAAAAGATGATCCTCAAATACCAAGGGTTGAAGAAAAAGTCAATTAGCCAGTGTCTAAGTTGTTTCCTAAGATCATCAACTTGAATGATCCCTCTATTATAGACCTGAATGAGGTCCTAACTACTAAATATTAGGAATGCCTCTTCCAATAAGTGGAAGAAAAGAAGAGAGAAAAAGAGGAGGTCGGGGAAGAAGGAGAAAGACTTCATAAGGAGGAGGAGAAAGCACAGGTTGAAAAGGTGGCCAAATAGAAACAAGTAGCTGAAAACCATACCCACCAAAATGAAGAAGCTCATCTCAAGGCAGAGGAAGAGACCAAGAAAATGAGAAAATGAGACAAACAACAAAAAAAAAAAAAAGATAAGAGGGTTAAAAAATATGTATGTTTTCAAGTTGTAAAAGCCACATAAAGAAGAAAGAAGAATAAGAGAAGAAAAGGGTTGAGGAATAGAAGTCAAATACATGGGTAACTGGATATTTGGGAACAACCATACCCCCTCCATCAAGAGCTCCTCCTGACACTCCTATAAGAACAATACTAGGTCCTTTGTTGGATCCTAAACCTGAGCCAAGTGACAAATCCCCATCTAGATCCACAAATGAAAACTCAAGCATCATAAGATGCACTAGTAACACTAGGGCTCAGAGAACTTTCCTTCGAAGCAATACAAGTCCCACCAAGGGAAGATCATGAACAAAGGACTGAAGGGAATCCCCTAGACATTAGGGAAATATAGGATGATGGCCCTGGTCCACCATTATGGTTTATGACCTATGCTTAATATTCGTACTTTGGTTTTTCATTCCAATTATTGGTAATTTTGTTTCATTTTGTTTAAAATTGTGTCCTTTACTCAAGAAGTTTTTTTTTTTACTGGTGGAAATAGTACATTTGGAATGAACCTATTTTGTTGCTTTAACATATTTTTGGTCACTTACTATGTATATTTGAAGTCCTTTATTTGGTCTTGATTATTGATGATGGTTTTATGTTCAAAGTGATTATAAGTAGATTCTTTTTTCATACTTTATTCTATGTTTTGTCTTTTCTTTTTCCATTTATACTATAATCATTTCTCACAAGGATATCTCATTGTTTTTGTTAGAAATTTCCCATAACCAGTAGGCCCCTTAAACAAATAGTCATTTTCCCAACTCGGTCATTTCAACACCATCATGACCCAACTACTAGGAGCTTGAGAGCCAAGGGGAATCTATTCCCTAATACTCTCTTTCAGGTGGAGTTAGTTAGTGCATTTGCATCTAGTGACACCTCATCTTTGTTGCATAACCTTGCAAAAAATCCTCATCAACAAAAGTTGGCACTAGAAGGAGTGAATGAAGGCTCTGACCATACACCTAATAAGTCCTCTCTGAGAAATCCCCATAGCTAAGAACTCTTTTATTTAGGGTCCTTTTCCCTAGAATATTTTGGAAGAATCCTTAGATTGACCCCTAACCCAAGAGAATTTGTAGAAATTGAACCTCATGTTCAAGGTAAGAGTACTATTAGAAAGAGCCCAACTTTGACCTCCTGTCAGAACTCTACTAATCCGAATACTTCTCTCTCCCAGCCAGGTGTGGGAGAAGTTTCATCCCAAGTCCACATCAACCCATTTCCAATGGCAATAGCTTATTTTATTGCAACACACTCATAATTGGGGGAATTTTTCAAAGGGATACATGATCTTCCTCCTCAAATGGAAAAGATATGCCCAAAAATACATACACTTAGGTCCTTGGAATAGAAGAACACTAACATACAATCAAGGACTCTATGTCCCTTCACAATATATTACATCATGAAGTATTATTTTGGCTCTTCCCATTATCTTTGGAAGAAAATGAGCTCGCTTGTTACCTCTCTATGTCATCAACTTGATCCATAGTTGGCAAGAGATAGAAGATGTGTTCCTACTACACTTCTAGGTTCCTGTAAACCTTGCCATAGTTTACAACTGGTTCACATCCCTAAGAAAAGAACCCAATGAACCCCTGACTAAGTTCAATACTTAGTTTGAATGGGCTTACAAACAATGTGTGCCACCTTTCATTGCCACCACCCTGGGTGCAATCCAAACATACTTAAATGCATTGGAACCTCTAGTCACAACTATAATTTTGAGGATGGTTCCTCATAACAAGAGAGATAACCTGGCCAAGGTTTATTCACTAGCCCTACAACTAATCCATGATCTCAACCAAACTCCTGGCGATGTGATCCATAGCTTTCTTTTCAACAACCAACCAGGTGACTACCCTACCATGAGGAACAACTCAAATACCATGATGGGGGCCCCAACGATGAATCAGGTTCCCCAATATGTGCATAATCATATGTCACACCCAATTCCAAGAGAAGAGTACTCCTCACCCAAAACCAACGTTGTTACTTGTTGGAAATATTCAGGAATTAACCGAGTTACTGAGAGGGGAGGGGTGAATCAGTAACTCCAAATTTTCTTTCAATTACAGATGTATTAACATGTAATTTACTTTAACCTTTTGCATATATAAAGCATGAAACTTAAAAGCATTCACAATAATGACACATAGATTTGGTTACCCAGAAACCTTCCAAAAGAAAGTAAAACTAGGGTGGGGATGAAACCCACAAAGCTTTAATACTGCAGAATAAAGTTGGCCAGTTAAGGCTTACAATTTGATCACTTCTGATGATCTGCCCTGTTAGGAGCAATAAGGATTGCTAAATCCACCCTATTAAAGGATTTACAAAACATACAATGAAGTATGCACTCGGTAAAGAGATTTTACAAAAGACTGTTAAGTCTACCCGGTTAAAGGATTTAGTACTGATTCACCTGTTAGGATGAAATAGTAGATCTCTTGCTTTGCAACTGGATTGCTGATTGAGATTCGCTGATGTACTAATCACCTTTTGTGATGAATTTATCTTTGCTGTTCCTTATACTACTGAAGCCTTCTGTAATTCGCTTATCTCTGCCTTTCTTTCTCTTTCACATATATTCTTCTTTTCTTTATTTTACATTTTTACAACATTGTTTATATACAAGTCTTAAACAATTAATTACAATTACAATTACAAAGTCAGCTTGACAAATAAACATAAGTGCTACTAAGTCGGCCCAAGTATGGTTACACGGTTCCTGCAAACTGACTCGGTGACTTTCTGATACTCGGCGTCCACTGCATTACTCGGCATCGTCATGCACTCGGTAGAAGTGAAGGCACGGTTCATACTGATCACTCGGTAGGTTTTGAACTTGGTAAATACTGGTGACTCGGTAGACATGATGTTACTCGGTTTACACTATCCTGTTCGATTTGTACTAACTTGCTCGGTTTGCACTGTTTGCTCGGTTTGCACTGTTTGCACTATTTGCTCGGTTTGCACTATCTGCTCGATTTGCACTGTCTACTCGGTTTGCACTGTCTGCTCGGTTTGCACTGTCTACTCAGTTTGCACTGTCTGCTCGGTTTGCACTGTCTGCTCGGTTTGCACTGTCTGCTCGGTTTGCACTCTCTGCTCGGTTTGCACTATCTGCTCGGTTTGCACTGTCTGCTCAGTTTGCACTGAGAATGCAAATAAGTGTTGTCACTAGTGGCAATTCTGCTTAATGCCAACAATCTCCCCCTTTGGCATTAGTGACAAAAACACTTATTGGCCAAAACTTATATACATGAATCATGCTGAGTTTTATTTTGATTTTTCAAAATTTGTCTTTGTTATAGGGCTTTATACATTGTCTCCCCCTTTCAATGTGCTAACTGTTTCTATACAAATCTTCTTCTATACATATCTCCCCCTTTTTGACGATAATGCCAAAGGTGTGTATACAAGTTATTTACAGAGAGAATCCAAAATTTGATAGAAAATCAGAATGTACCTTCATTATTAGTGCCACGGTTCTGTCCCAACTTTCTTGCAGAATCTTACATGTTTGTATTGCAATTTGGACTTCTGCAGAGAGTTCAATCATGTGATCTGCTATAGAGAACTGATTGTCATGAATCAATGTTTTGGAATGTTCAATGTGCTTATACATTGTATTCATGATGGGAAGGATCATGTGTTGGATGTCTAGCAGTGTGGACCGGATCCTTGTGTCTTCTTTCAGTAGATCAGACTGCATATTTGATAGGTGTGAAATTTTCATGTGATGAGCAGAGCTTGAACTTGGTTCAAGTTGCAGCTTCTGTATGCTAATCTTCATGTCCTCATCCATTTTATTCATTTTATCCTTAACATCCTTTGTGAACTCGGCAATGTTGCACAGTCTGGCCAAAAGAGAGGTAGCATTCGAATAGATAGATTCAGTGTTTGACAAAACTGAAGACAATTCTACTTGGTTAATAGCTATGTGCTGAGCAATGTGCTCAAGCACTTTATTGTTGAATCTCTTCTCGGCTCTTTCAACTAACTTTTCTATCCCGGATGAATCCTCATTGTATTTCTCAACTGCTTCTGCTAATTGTAACAAAACATGTTGGGAGGAGTCTACTTTAATGCCTAATGCATCAGACAAAATGTCCTTAGCATCCTTGATGATTTGATTTTCCTTGTCTCTCTCCTCTTTAAGTTTCTTTTGTTTTGCTTTCCTTTGGAGGATCTCACCTATATTTTGCATCTGGTCCGCTGATAGATTTGCAAAATCTAATGTAGGAATTTCTATCTCTTCATCTAGGTCTATATCCTCTACTATATTTTTACCCAAAAATTTTATACTCGGTAGAGCCTTAGGCTTATCTGTACTTAATGCTTTGGTAGTAGTGACAGTAGATAAAGTAGGGCTGGCTATAAATACTAGCATACTTTCTACTGGAGAGCTTAAAATATTTACACTTGAAGATTCAAAAACTGGAAAACTTACTGCTGGAAAGCTTGATGATGCAGGAGACTGCAGCTCGGTAGAAGAAATGGTAGCTGCTTCTGTTGTTGCTAAGGATGATTGGACAAATGTGGAAGTTGTCACAACCATGCTTGAAGGTGTCTCCGGGCTGGATGTAGAAACTTTCACTGGAGAGGTAGGAAGGGATGCAATGACTTCTGCTGCTATCCTCACAGTATCATCTACCTCAGTGTCTTCTTATTGTTCATCACTGTCATCTTCAATATCTTTTATTATTACTGTTTCAATACTCAGTTGGTGAAGGTGGTATATGTTCTTCCATGTGGCATTTACAGCCTTCACAACCGATTCAATATTGTTGATCAAAATCAAACAAGTATTGAACTTCAATGTCATCTTATTTTCATTTTCTTTTAATGCCTTCTTTACTTCATCATTTTTCAAGCTCGGCATTAACTTTCTCAGGGTTTGATCAAATATATCTATCACAGTTTGCTTTGCATTGCTCCATCTCATTTTTATTGGATTTAGTAGAACTGCTGGAACCTGTGGGGCAATTTCTTCAGGAGAGTATTTCCACTGTCCCATCTTCTCAATAACAGCATCTTCTATTTCCTTCTATTCTGCTTCTGATCTGGTTTCATATTTTAAGGATTTTATGTTACTTACTCCAGATCCTGATCCGTCTCTAAAGAGTTTGAGCTTTTCTTGAAGGTTTAGAGGAGGCCTTTTGAATACTATGTCTTTATCTGCCTTGTCTGCCTTGTCTGCCTTGCCTCTTGTATTTCTTCTTGTAAATACAGCAGTGGGAGGCTTAGGTGCCTTAGTGATGAATACCTTTCCTTTCTTCTTTGCAGGTTCTGGTTCCTCTATTTTCTCATCCTTTTCCTCTTCTTCTTCATCTTTTTCTTCTTTGTCCTCGGTTATCATTTGCATTTTGGCTATCCTCTTCTTTCCTTTGTTTACCGCCTGTGGAAGCTTTATGCTTAGTTCAATTCTCACCTTAGCTTCATCATATGTTCCAAAATATGGAGCTTTGGGATTGACAAGCTGATTAAGAAGAGCTTCAATGATATTCTTGGTTTCATCAATATTTACCTCATAAGGAAGAGGTTTTACATATACAGTCCTCGGTTTAACTGCTTGAATATATACATTATCACAATCCACCATAAAACAAATGTCATCTTTGTAATCTTCCACCAACTTCTGTGGAATCTGGAATCTGTCATTCATTTTCTCTTTGAAAGACTCAAAATAATTATCCATGATGCTTTCAAAGTTCTCACCCATTTCTGAGATGTATTCATTTATTTCATAGTGGACTGGCACATCTTTTCTCCATACAAATTTTCCTTTAGAAGGGAATAATTTCAGAACATAGAAGAATAAACAGACCAACAAGGATCCAAACTTACATGGATTGTTTTTGGAAGTTTTAATGCTTTCCATATTTTTGTTAAACTGCTTTAACAATAAGTCTGCTAGGTCAAATGTTAAGTTATTCTTGACCACTTTGTATGCTAGGTCAATAGCTTCACAGGAGACACTGTTCTGTCGACTAGAACTGTAAATCTTATGGGCAATAATGTGTGTACCAAACTTCAGTTCAGCGTCGGTAATGCTGCTAACTTTCATGCCTCTACCGTCCCACTCGGCTAGGGTTTTCTTCTCTAGTTCCGTCCGACCTAGGGTTTTGGTAGTTTTTGCTTTGTTCAACATGGGAAGACCGGTGACTTGTTGAATCATCTTCTTTGTGATCTCAATAGGTTGCTCAAGCCAAATCTTGCCATCATGTACACGGCTGAGAATGTATCTAACCCATTTATCTTGAAAGTTTCGAGGTAGATGTGCAATGTGAACTAAACCTTTATCTTCCAGATGTTTGTGCTCGGGTTTCAGAATACCATCCACACATAGTTCCTCACACACAATATCTAATTCTAGGTTCCCCATTTCATGAATTGAACAGTTAAAATGATTGCGGATATCGTTAATAAGCAGTACCTTAGGAGGAATCTGAGATTGAGCTCCATTCGGATCTAGGGCTGCTGCAATTGCGGGCACGATCTTAAAATCTGGTGCTTTCCACTCCCCTTGGACTAACATATCAGATCCTTTCTTTGCTGAAGTGCTGGATGATGCCATGGTAGCTCACAGAAAATTCCTTTCGCACAAAAGTATTGAATCGCTGGGTTGCTCTTGAAATTTTCTGCTCTCAAAGTGCTAAAGGTTCGCGGTGAAGAATGAGTTCGATTACTTGCTTTTTGTTTACAACTCTGTCATTAATGCTCATTACAAATTAGGTTATGAATTCTGACAGACTGTCACCCACTAAGAATTAATTGCTCGGTAAAGACTTCGCAACTCGGTGAACTCGAGAATTCATATTGCTCCGACCTCGCTCGGTGAAGATTGATACCGACCTTGCTCGGTGAAGACTGATACCGACCTTGCTCGGTGAAGACTGATACCGACCTTGTGATCTTACTGCATCTTGCATGCTGATTTAGATCTTTCTTTTAATTCAGTTCTGGAACTGCTTGAGATTGGTCTATGAGAATACAGTTCCAGTGCTTTCTTGGAAATTTAGTTTGAGTCGGTAGAGCCATCCATTCCATTACTTGGACTGGATTGCTCGGTAGCTTTAGGAATCCATTTTTATCTCACCTGTTTCCTAACCTTAGTTGCTTCATTCTTCTTTCCTTCTTCAACTTCACTAGCATTCATGCAGTTTCTGGCTATGTGACCGAGTTTAGTGCATTTGAAGCATCTTACGGTAGTATCTCTTTTCCTTAGATGATGTTTTATGCAATTCATGCCAATGTGTCCATATTCTCCACAGTAATGACATCTACACCAAGTGTTGTAGTCCCATCCAAACATTGCTTTCATAATTTGTTCTGCTGGATTAAATGTCTTGGATCTGCACTCGGATGCCTTGTGACCTTGTTTGTTGCACTTGTGACAATTACCTCTGAATCTAGGTTTTTCCCTGCATTCATTTGCTTTGTGACCAGGTTGATTGCAGCTGTAACATTTTCCATTGAATTCTGCTTTTTCATTGTTCCAACATTTATTTGAAGTATGTCCTATTTTACCACAATGATTACAAGTAGGTTTTTGATTTCTTTGAGTACCTTGCTTAGAGGATTCGCCTTCTCCTTTGTATCCAAGTCCTGCTTTTCCTTTTTGCCTTTGAAGATTTCGCTCATACAGTTGATTCAAGTCTTCTTGGCTTTTCAACATTCCTTCATTGATTTTTTTTTCAGTGTTTAGGTCATCCACCAATCTTAGATTGATTTCCTTTTCAGATCTTAGTTCTTCTCTTGTGCTTTCTATTTCTGATCTTAGATTCAGAATTTCCTCATTTGTATGAGAGATCTAATCAATTAGGTTTTCTAGCTGAAGGGTTTTATTTTGGACTTCAATGTTTCTTCCATCTAATTCATCTTTCAACTTGTTTCTTTGTTCCAAGATCTCACAGAATCTTGTAGAGTGTAGCTCTTGTTCTCTTTTCAATTTTCTCACTTCTTCCTGCAGAGACCCATTCTTTTCTAGGAGTTCTTTGACAGCATTGTTTGCTTCATCTGAGTTATTTGAGGGAAAAAGATCTTCAATCTTTTCTTCAATGTAATTCTGATCATTCATCTGATTTGCAAGTTCCTTCCTTCTTCTTAGGGATTGGGAAAGATGTTCTTTTGCTTCTTTGAGTTTAGCTATGGCCATTTCCAGATCTAGCTTTTCATTTTCAATTACCTTGTTCAGTTTGAATACCTCCATTGTCCTGGATCTTTGCTCAAGCTAGTTAAGCTTTATCTTGAGAACCAATGCAGCTCTGATACCAATTGTTGGAAATATTCAGGAATTAACCGAGTTACTGAGAGGGGAGGGGTGAATCAGTAACTCCAAATTTTCTTTCAATTATAGATGTATTAACATGTAATTTACTTTAACCTTTTGCATATAGAAAGCATGAAACTTAAAAGCATTCACAATAATGACACATAGATTTGGTTACCCAGAAACCTTCCAAAAGAAAGTAAAACTGGGGTGGGGATGAAACCCACAAAGCTTTAATACTGCAGAATAAAGTTGGCCGGTTAAGGCTTACAATTTGATCACTTTTGATGATCTACCCTGTTAGGAGCAATAAGGATTGCTAAATCCACCCTGTTAAAGGATTTACAAAACATACAATGAAGTATGCACTCGGTAAAGAGATTTTACAAAAGACTGTTAAGTCTACCCGGTTAAAGGATTTAGTACTGATTCACCTGTTAGGATGAAACAGTAGATCTCTTGCTTTGCAACTGGATTTCTGATTGAGATTCGCTGATGTACTGATCACCTTCTGTGATGAATTTGTCTTTGCTGTTCCTTATACTGCTGAAGCCTTTTGTAATTCGCTTATCTCTGCCTTTCTTTCTCTTTCACATATATTCTTCTTTTTTTTATTTTACATTTTTACAACATTGTTTATATACAAGTCTTAAACAATTAATTACAATTACAATTACAAAGTTGGCTTGACAAATAAACATAAGTGCTACTAAGTCGGCCCAAGTATGGTTACACGGTTCCTGCAAACTGACTCGGTGACTTTCTGATACTCGGCATCCACTGCATTACTCAGCATCGTCATGCACTCGGTAGAAGTGAAGGCACATTTCATACTGATCACTTGGTAGGTTTTGAACTCGGTAAATACTGGTGACTCGGTAGACATGATGTTACTCGGTTTACACTGTCCTATTCAGTTTGTACTAACTTGCTCAGTTTGCACTGTTTGCTCGGTTTGCACTGTTTGCTCGGTTTGCACTGTCTGCTCAGTTTGCACTGTCTGCTCGGTTTGCACTGTCTGCTCGGTTTGCACTGTCTGCTCGGTTTGCACTGAGAATGCAAATAAGTGTTGTCACTAGTGGCAATTCTGCTTAATGCCAACAGTTACTGTAATACCTCAAAATTGGCATCTTGATATCCTAACCAATTTTGTTGCATTTAGTCTCATTCTATCAATTTCTAAATCATCGAAGTCCTATTGTACTAGGAAATTATGTCTTCTGATTGACTCTACTTGACTTAGTGTCAAATGCAAAAAACCCTAAATCTATATCAATCACATAAAATATTTAATTCCTAAATATCGAATATAAATTAGCTAAATAAACCCTATGATCAATTAATTTAATTATAAAGTCCTAGCACTTTAATTAAATTAAATCCACCCTCTTTAGCTAAAACACATGACAAAGGAATTAAATAAATATTTAGTTTTTTAAATAAATATCCTCATATCAATAAATGAATTTAATTATTCAAATAATTGAGAAAATCCACTTATGAGGCAATATTGTATTTATTTAAATTAAATATTCTCCACAAAATATTCTCTTCGGTTCAGAAAAGGAAACTCTGAGATAATTGAAAATCAAAAAGGGAAATAAAACAGTTAAAAGTTCCACACAGGCAAAAACAAAAGTTGACTGCCTCTCTATAGGAAACTTTCTATTCTGAACTGAACTCTCATTCAATCTTCACCGTTCGTCTGATTCAATCTCGGTCGTCAATTGAACCTGGGATTATATAAAAGAACCCTCTTTTCTCATTCAAAGCATCCCAACTTTTTGAGCAACGAAGTGTTGTCGTATTGTTACCAAAACTCTTTTTCATTCAAGCTTTCATTTCTTAGCATAATCTTCATTTCTAGATTAATATATCATGTTTAGCTTAATCATGCATTTCATTTCTTAATCTAGTTTTCTTTCATTGTTCTTAGATTAATTTCATCATTTCTAGATTAATTGCATTCTCATTCTAGATTAAATTTGCATTGTACTTTCAATCAAATCCTTCATTCTAGTGTTAGTCTATGGTTGCAAGACTCTTGATTCTAAGAACAAAATCTCAAACCCTACCTAGATAGAAGGCAACAGGTCGAATCATCCAGACAGGCGAGATGAATAATCTGATATTGATTCTTGGCTGCAACTAGTGAACAATGACTATGTTGAAGTGTGGAGCTAAATATAAGGCCCTTATTTAGTTCATACATTTCTGGTGCCCACCGTGGGGCAGAAAATCAATTTCTAGCCTCATCTCGTACTTTGAATTTCTGTTAAAAATTTGCATTTTTATCAAAAAAATTCATTCTGTCTGTATTGTCTGTACATCCTTGTACAGAATCTTGCATGAAGATTCTCACTGTGTCACGTGAAGTTTTACTGGTTTTGGCATTTCCTCGTGTGAAAAAGGTGTTTTCTCACGCAGGACTATGCACAATCTCGCGTGAAATTTTGACATCAAAGACCTAAAATCTATAGATTTGTACTTTCAGTTTGTTATTTCCTGACATTTGTTGTTTGCTATGTATTTTCCTAATTCTACCTTTCGAAGACAGCATAATACTAGATTGCAGAGCTTTGGACATGAGGTGATTTGCTACAATCTCTATAACACTTCGATTTTGGATATTAAAATGGATATCTCACTTGTTTGGCTTGAGTGTTTCCTAATTTGATAAATCACACTTCAATTTTGGGCTTTAAAAAGAATCTAGATTCATTTTCCGCATATCTATTTCACATAGTAAATAGGCCCTATGAACACTAGTTGTGGCGTTCTTGAGAGAGTGGATTTCATTCGCTTGTTTTGCATGTGAAGCTCTTCTTGATGACAAAACCCCTTGTATGTAGGGAAGGATTTGATATTACCTCACGGTCTTACTTTGTTTTTGTCTTCAGTCTTTGGTGGTACATTCTCTCTTCATCTCACTTAGAGAGATCGGTAGCCATTGTTGTTGACATATAAACCTTCATGAGGTGGTTTCAATTTAGTGTGTCAATGAATCTATCTGCTATGCCTGGGTGAGGTGAAGAGGCTAGAGGATTATGCACTATTCCCTTTTGGGCACATCAGAAACTCTGATCCTTGAATTTGAGCCAAGTCCCCATGTGGTCCTTTTTGTGAGTCTCCTTATTAGAGACGGTTAACCATAGTGGACATTCTCTTTATTGGGTCAACCACATGGATGGAACCTCAAGCGGTAATAGTCATTTTCATCATGGTAGCAGTAGCCACTATATAAATATCCTTGTGGAAGAAATCTCCATGGGTGTAGTTTCTTGTTGGGCTGTCAAATCTCCTTAGCATCTCCAATTGATTAAATTCTTGGAATGTGTCAAAACCTCGGTGTGCCTGGATTGGAGTTCACCCTCTTGAGATTACAAAAGTTACAGAGTCAAACCATTACTACAAACCATAGTGCAACCAACTTTTTATTTTTCTAGGACTATGTGTGTGATTGCCAAACATTTTGAGAACATACACAAGTAGCACTCTTAGGGAATAGAATTACTATGTCACATATTACTGTTCATGCACAAGGTTGCTTTGTCCCTTGCTCATTTTTTGAAGACATTGTTTGCTTGAATTCCCTAATTATTGTCTTATGTGCCTAATCATGATAGAAATCTATTGATGCATGTAGAAGTTGAGTTGCTGATTTAAATTTGTCTAAAATCTAGATATTTTGTCAAAGAACGGCCAATGTTGTGTCTTGAAATTTGTTCCTACCTCAAAAACTCTGCCAAACTATCAAAATTGTGTTCCTTTCTTGCATAATATTTTAGCTTTCTGATAATTTCCTCACACAAGACAACATACCTTCATGCACAGTCTGGCATTTCCTCGCATGGGAGTGCACTTCCTCACGTGAGACTGTTCCCTAATTTTCAAAACAATGAGCTTATTCATGTCAGTCGATCAATTTTATGTCTGATCTAGTTTTTGTCTGGGGTCTATCTACCTATTCTCCTATTGTCCACTACCTAAAATTGGATGTCTCAGGCTGAGAACCAAGTGATTACTGCTTGAACTTGCGTTGTCTCTTTGTTGTCTGTCCTTTCCTACTATGCTCTTGTACCTTTTGATGCTATAGTCACATCTTGGTTTTTCTAACCTTACTCTCGATAATTTGTGCTAGGTGCATTTCACTATTATCATTTTTTTACTATTCTAGAGATAGAGTTCTGAGCATAATCCTAGTCCTCTTTCATTACTTAATCCTCATCTATGTCTGTGATGACTCAAAGTAGCAACATGTTCCCTCCATGTTTCACTAGATGGGATAGAGATAGACCTCACAACTGAGAAAGAGCTCATTCTGATTTTACCATACAATTTGAGTATCATAGAGGATCTTCACATTCTTCCTCTGAAACATCTGGAGATGAGTCCTTTCTCTCTCCTTCTCTTAGCATTTGACCTCGTGTCCATCGTACCCATACTGTGAATTTCAGTCAAGCCAGGAATCCCTTATTTCAAGAACACCAAGACTCTGAAGAATCATCTTCATAGATTGACCCTTTTGAGGCATCTTGCATTTCCTTACCTAAGATTAATCCTTTTGAAGAACCTCATGTTTCCTTGCCAGAGCTTAATCCTTTTGCGACACCTAGGGTTTCCTTGCTAGAGATTAATCCTTTTTTAGAACCCAAAGTTTCCTTAGCAGCAACTTCTCATCATAGTGAACCTCATTGTACTCAATCTGCTCACACTGTGCACTTGCACACTAGTAAGATGTCACAAAAACATCAAGAGGGTGAGTACAGCAAAGCTCATGATCATGATCAGGATCAAGCTCAAGATAACTAAGAAGAATTCCATGCCCTGAGTATCTTTAAAATCCTTGGTAATGAAGATGAAGAAATAACCCAGCACAATGTGGAGGCTACCCGATCCAACAAAAGTCATCGCAAAATGATGGAAATCCTGATGAAAGAAGAGAAAGAGAAATACTTTCTCGAGCTAGCCAAACAAGGGGCCAAGTTACCCCTAGACTATAAAGTTGAGACTCTTGTAGTCAAAGAAGAGGAAACACAAGTGGCTAAGATGCAAAAACTAGTCCAAGATATGCAAACCCAGATCCAACAACTCATGAAAGCCAAGGATACACCAGCAAACTAGTTCACACTAGAGAGCATCTGTCCATTCCTATTTGACAAGAGTCTTAGCATGCCACCATTTCCTAAAGGTGTAGAACTCCCCAAGAATGATAAATATCTTGGTACCTTTGATCCTCAAGATCACTTGAGAGAGTTTGGCACTCTATCCATGGAATTCATACATGATCAGACTTATCTCATGCATCTCTTCCCATGTAGTCTGGGTGGATCCACTATGGAGTGGTTCTCCCGAATTCCTACTGGTATCAAATTTTTTGATGAGATTGGTAATTTTTTCCTCCATCATTATTCACATAACATTTAACATCCAGTCAATATCCATGATCTTTTCAATCTGAAACAATGATCTAGGGAACCTTTCCTAACATTTCTCCAGTGATGGAGACAACTCTATACCAAATATTCTTGCAAAATACTAGAATCTGAGAAACTTGATATCTTTCTCGACAATCTACTTCTAGATTTTGGATACCAAGTATAGCTACAAGGTCCTTCGACCTTTGATGACATGATCAAGCAGGCTATTAGAATAGAGGCATTTGGGGTCAAGAAAGGAGAGCTCACCCTACACAAAGATAACAAGCAAGGGTCCTCCTAGAGAAAAGAGAAGGCTAAAATTGTCAACAAAAACTAGGATGTTGTGAATGATGGTGTTGTTGACAATGTGACCCCAAAGCCTCCAAAGGTTGTTTTTAATCTCACCTCCAGTATTCAAGTAGCCAAAACCACTAAGAAGGCTATGGCAGATGCTCAACCACCTTCAAAATTTTCTAGAAACAAACCTTGGGCACCTTGACCCAAATGTGAGTTCACTCCCCTAGGGGAACCTCTTGACATAGTCTACAAGAGTCTTTTGTAGAATCAGATACTTAAACCTCTAGATAATCTACGTCCTTATGATCCACAACCATGACCTGCCTGGTGGAATGAGTCTGCATACTATGATTACCATCAAAACAAGGGTCATAAGACTTCTACCTATATTCAACTTAGACACAAGATCCAAGATCTTATCGACAATGGTGATGTTGTTGTGAGCGGTCATAATAAGAACTCGAATCATCAAGCATTCAAAGACCCCTTTCCTCCTCATGAGAAGGGTGTGTTAGGATTAATAGTCCACAATACAACTGATAGGGGGGGTGAATTAGTTGTATGAAAGAATATTAAACTTTAAACTTGAAGCTTATCAATATCAAATCCAATGAACACCAACACAACAACACAATATTTTGGTTACGGGGAAACCCTGTTAAAGGTAAAAACCCTGGTGGGAATTAGCACCCACTAATGATGTACTGAGAGTATAGTAATCCTTGTTAGAAGATATAGCCCTATTAGGAGCTTGTTTTAACATTACAGTACACAGTCCTTGTTAGAGGACAGACCCTATTAGGAGTCAAGAACAAAAAGGGGGCTCACTGCCCAAAGAAGGTTAAGTCCACCTTCTGAACTCACTAGTTCCCAACAAGTGTATATGAAGAAATACATAATCTTTTTGAACTGTTTGCCAGCAACTATCTTTTCTTGATCAGTTCCAATGAAGTCCACCAACAATCCTCTACTCTACATATAGCAGACACAAGTTTGCAACCTTCTTCTATCACATATGTCCATCCATGTCTTTTCCAAACAAAAGACCTTACATTTATACCTAACTACTTTTTACCAAGATCAAGTCAGCCCATAAGGCTTTCCTAATTACAAATAATTACATAAGTCCTTGCTAAGATACACATGGTATCTAAAACAAGTTTACAATGATTATATTACATCAATTTAGCTCCGACATCCTTGAATTATGCTTGTCAAACAAAACACACACTTCACTTCCTGAGTCAGCTTCAAAATAATCCATCACCAAAGCACATGTCATAGATGACATCACCAATCATTATGTACCTTGTGCTAACCAATGAACATCCACTATTACCTCTTATATCATCCTTCAAGATCACATACCTTGAATCCAATCCCTCTGATATCTATATCAAAAACTCAGAGACTAACTCTATCAATTCTCACTATCACAGTCCAGTGACCAGTCTTTACCAAAATAGTTTCATCTTCCTTAATATGCATCCATTAATGATGTGATCTTAGATATAAGATCACAACATCCATTTGAACTCTCATCTAACTTCGCAGCATCTAAAACATTCATACACCCTCCGTACATTGTGATTACCAGTCTGGTTTCTTCATACAGGCATATGTTGACATCAGTGACAAAACACAAATGACAATAGTATGAGTTCCCATTCAATAACATAGTGATTAAACATATTAAATGTCTTAATCACCACCCATGCATTAGCAATATCCAACAATCTCCCCCTTTGGCATTGATGTCAACATGTGGGAAAATCTTGTCCCAAAGTTGTATCAACCCAAAAGTCCTTCAACTGAACAACCTCCCCAAACAATGAGGATTTTCTCATAACATTACTCCCCCTTTGACAACAATGGAAAAGGGTGCCAACTACCTTCACAGATAACTTTCTTACATGATCACTCCCCCTAAGGAGTAGATCCCTACATCTAGTCTAGAAAATGATGAGGCTCTGAGCACTTCTGGACTGATGCATCTCTACATCATTTAGTTTTGACTAGGAGGGGCATGAACCCCTAACATACCTCTGAGATATTCAAAGGTTTCTTTTAGTAGTGACTCTGTAAAGATGTCTGTAATCTACTCTTTTGTACTAATATATTCAAGCTTGATTTCTTTTTCTGCCACCTTGTCTCTTAAGAAGTGATACTTGATAGAAATGTGTTTAGTTTTAGAGTGCATTACCGGATTCTTTGACATGTTTACTATACTGGTGTTATTGCAATGGATAACCATAGGCTCATTAAAATTTATTCCAATGTCCATCAGCATTTGTTTCATCCAAACAATTTGAGTGCAATTTATAGCAGCAGCAACATATTCTGATTTAGTAGTAGATTGTGCTATACAATCTTGTTTCTTACTTATCCAAGAGACCAAATTTTTCCCAAGGAAAAATGCACCACCACTTGTACTTTTTCTGTCATCAATATTTCCTGCCCAATCAACATCAATATAAGCATAAATTTCAAAGCTATCATTTATGGCATACCATAAACCATTGTCTATGGTTCCTCTGAGATACCTCAATATCCTTTTCACAGCAGCTAGATGAGTCTCTTTGGGTTCTGCCTGATATCTAGCAACAATTCCAACAACATTAGCAATATCTGGTCTGGTGTGAGTTAGATATTGTATCCCTCCAACCATTAATCTATACAGAGCCTAAAAAACACATTTTGATTCATCATCAATTGTTAGCTTGTTTCCAATCACCATAGGTGTTCCTACCATTTTACAATCTTCCATACCCAATTTCTTAAGTAATTCTTTGAGATACTTGGTCTAAGAAATGAAAATAACATTCTCATTCTGAGTTATTTGCAGTCCAAGGAATAATTTCATTTCACCTATCATGGATATTTCAAATTCACTTTCCATTTCTTTTGCAAATTCCTTACATAGATCATCATTACCTCCAAAGATAATGTCATCCACACATACTTCTACTATTAGAATTCCATCTTCAGTAGTTCTCAAATACAAATTACTGTCTGCATTACCTTTTTCTAAATCTAATTCCAAGTAGATACTTGTCCAACCTTGCATACCAAGCCCTAGGAGCTTCCTCCAACCCATACAGGGCTTTCTTCAGTTTACACACCATGTCTTTGTCTTCGCATAGAGGAAATCCATCTGGTTGTTCTATGTATACTTCTTCTCCAAGATCTCCATTCAGAAATGCAGATTTAACATCCATCTAATATACTTTGAAGTTTTTATGTGTAGCATAAGATAGGAATAATCTTACTACGTCTATTCTTGCAACAGGAGAAAATGTTTCTTCAAAGTCTATGCCTTCTTGCTGTGAGTAACCTTTACACACTAGCCTTGCTTTGTTCCTTACAACTATTCCTTCTTCATCCATTTTGTTTCTAAAGACCCATTTAGTTCCTATAACATTTTTGTTTTTAGGTCTTGGAACCAATTCCCAAGTATTATTTTTCTTTATCTGATCCAATTCTTCTTGCATGGCTTTTATCCAAGATTTATCTTTAAAGGCTTCATCTATATTCTTTGGCTCAACTTGAGAAATTAAACAAATTTCCTCTCTAACTTTAGATCTAGTTAGTACTCCCTGACTAGTATTGCCAATGATTTGATTTTCAGGATGGTTATTTTTTACATACCTTGGAGTTTTAGGAGTAGACTTGCTTGTTTCATCACTTTCTTCCTCAACAAGTTCTTCTTCTTCGGCAGTAGTAGAGGTTTCTTTCACTTCTGATATCTGACTGTTGTCATACATTCTTTCCTGTATCTAAAATTTCTCATCTATTCTTACATTGTTACTTTCAACCATCTTCCTTAATCTCAGATTGAAACATTTGTATGCCTTTCTTTTAATAGAGTACCCAAGGAAGATACCTTCATCACTTCTAGCATCAAATTTCCCTATCTCATCATCCCTCTTGATATATCATTTGCTACCAAAAATTCTAAAATATTTTACAGTAGGAGAGTGATCAAACCATAGTTCATAGGGAGTCTTACTTGTGCCATCTCTGATCTGAATTCAGTTTAATGTGTACACTGTTGTTCCAATAGCCTCTCTCCAATGTACATGAGATATATTTCCTTCAATCAGCATTGTCCTGGTAGCATCAAGTATAGTTTTGTTTCTTCACTCTACTATCCCATTTTTTTGTGGAGTCCTAGGAGCAGATGTTTTTCTTTTTATTCCATGCTCTTCACTGTATGAATTAAATAAATCTGATGTAAACTCTCCACCTCTGTCTGATCTTAAACACTTTATTTTTAGTCCTGATTCATTCTCTACTTTTTCTTTAAACAACTTGAATTTGTCAAATGCTTCTAATTTCTCTCTCAAATAAGTAACCCACATCATTCTAGAAAAGTCATCAATAAAGAGTATGAAATATCTTTCACCGTAGTATGACTTTGTTCTTGTAGGCCCACATAGATCTGTATGTACCAGATCCAACTTCCCTTTTGATGTAAATATTTTTCTTTTATGACTAGTTTTGGTTTGCTTTCCCATAACACATTCTCTGTATACAGTGTTAGAAGGTTTCACAATCTTTGGCAGATCTCTTACTGCATTGGCCATGCTTGCTTTCACAATATTATCAAAGTTAACATGACAAAATCTTCTATGTTGTAACCAACCATCATCTACCTTCGCAACAAAACAAGAGGCTCCAAATGTGTTTAGTTCAAATACATTACCTCTAGATCTTGATCCGGTAGCAACCAGTTTTCCTTCCTTGCTTCCAATAAAGCACTTACCATCAGCAAAACTTAACTGAAAGTTTTTATCCATTAACTACCCAACACTCAACAAGTTGTGTTTCAGTCCTTCAACAAGTAGTACATTGTCTGTATTGGTCTTTCCATCTAGAGTGATGGATCCTACTCCTATGATGGATTTTAGGAGATTATCCCCAAACCTTACAACACCTCCATCATAATTTACTAATTTAACAAATTTTTTCTTATCACTAGTCATGTGATGAGAACATCCACTGTCAATTATCCATTTAGTTTTCTTGTCAACATGAGATACTAAGGATTTTTCCTCATTAATAGGTTCATCTTTAATAGCAACAAATCCAATCTCTTCATTTTCTAAATCATCATCATCATCAAAGATTCCTTCACTGGCATAATAACATTCTTTATCTCTTCTAATCTTTGCATAGTCAGGTTTATATTTAAGAATTCTTGTAGGACATCTAGATGCAAAATGACCTACCTTATTGCATGAAAAACATTTCAAAGGTAATTTGCCTTCAAATTTTCCCTTACCTCTTTTCTCTCTTTTGGCAATTAGTGCAACAAGTTCTCCCATCTTCTTTTCTTCTTCCATTATCTTTTCCCATTCCTTAGCATACTCACCAAGCTCTTCTCTCAGATCTTCTTTACTTGTGCTTGGAAGTGCAGATGCTTTCTTGTGTGCAAATGCCCTAAAAGAAAATTCAACTTTAGGAGCAGCTTCTCCCAATTCCATAGCTTCAAAAGTGGTTAACTTTATGATCAACATCTCTCTGCTAAAGTTTGGAGTCAAGGGTATAGTTTCTTGAATAGACATTGCCTTGAATTTGTAAGTAGGAGTTAGAGATCTGAGAATCTTTGCAATGACTTCTTCATTATAAGTACCTCCACAATTTTTGATTCCAACTACAGCTTCTGTAATCCTTTGAACATAGGCTCTAATGCTTTCATCTTCATTCATTTGTAGCTTCTCCATCTTTGTCTTCAAATTTTGTAACTATTGCCCAAAATTTCCTATTCTGCAAATTTGGCCAAGTTTCCAAGGTCTCTATTTTTATCCCACCCTACTGCAACTTGTTTTCATTTTATGAAGTTGATTCTTGAAGTTTTATGCTTTGCACTTTGAATCCCATGTTCTTTGATGTGTCATCATGCTCCACCTCTGATCGTACATGCTAATTTGCAAAACCCTCAAAGATATTCAAGTTTGAATGGTTGTAGGAAGGCTTGCTGTAGAATTCCAAAAAATTGTTCAATGTTGAAAACCCTCTGTGTTTTCGACCTTCGCTCTAAAAGTCCAGGATGTTTTTGACCTTCACTATTTCGCACTTCTTCCTCTGGTGGCATTCATTTCCTAAGTGCACAACTCCCACTGGTGGGTCCCAATTCTTCCTAACCGTTGTCAATGCGGGCCCAGCGGACTTTCTAGCTTTCAAATCTACGGCCGGCGCATGATCTAAAAGAATATTCCTACCTCATGTGATCATGCACCCGCTGTTGATTCCATTCTATTGTCAAAGCCTTGTAGGTGGGTCTGATGCCAAGTCAGCCTGGTGACATGCTCAATTTTAATTGGTCACAGTAAAGAAGGACTGTGGGCTTGGGGTTATTAAGCGGTGCGTAGTTGCGCGGTTAGCAGTTTTGCATGGTCGCTAGAGGTAACCAAGGTTAAGAAATAGTTGCAGTGACTTGGCGACAAAGGGAAAGTTGAAACCCAGAGTTAGGTTTGCGGGTAATGAAAAGCTTGTCGCATGATCTCATGTAGCCTCTTAGCCACATGCGATCATGCGACTAGGGTTTTCTTCTTGTGCCTAGTTTTTAGTGCTACCGCAGGCCCAATTCATGGTCGGGAAGGAGGTTATACCACTTTTCACATGATCTCATGCGGCCTCTTAGCCGCATGCGATCATGTGACGAGCGGTCAATAGTCAACAAGGTTTTGGGTGGTGATGTGTCCATTTTGCGGTGGGCTAGAAGTCTAACGCGGGTCCCATAGATTCAAAATCTATGGTGGTCACATGTTCACATGGGATCTTCCGATCCCATGTGATCATACGACCATCGTTGGATTCTCTATTATTTCTGGGTGGTGTTGTCACGTGTCCAGCCTATGCAAGTTTTTGGTTGGTCCACGTGGTTAACAGGTGACTACTTCTTGCAGGCCAGATGTCTATGTGGCAGCAAGGTGAGATCTTCATGGCCAGTCACATGATCGCATGAAGACTTTTGAGTTCATGAGATCATGTGACCAGTGCTTTTTTTTTAAGCAGTGCGGCCAGTTTTCACGGGCTTTCTTCTGTAGGGGGATGTTGTAAGTGCGGGTAGGTAAAAAGTGATGTTTTTAGAAGCGGTTGCAGTTGGGAGAATTTTCAGAGGATTTAGGCTGCCATTTTTGGGTCCTTTCAAGATTTTGAGATCAGATTTGGGCACTCATGGTGAGTCTAGCTTGCAGAAAGGTAGATGGATCATGGTAGCCTGATTTTTACAGACTCAATGCAGGAATGGACACGCAAAGAAAGATATATCTGATCTGTCATGATATTTTCAAGATGAACATTTATGATCAGAAGTGATGGTTTTAGCGTTGATTATTTTATGCAGATTTATGTAATCCTAATTCAGATGATTCCTGCCTGCGTGCAAAGGTGTATATATTTTGTTTTTTTGGAGCTTTTGAGCTAGAGAGTTCACATTTTGTAAAAAAGAAAGTTTCTTTCTTAGAAAGCTATCTATGACACTTTCTGTCCTCTGGTTTTCTACTCTTTGTAATCTCCCATTAATAATTTAGATATGACAAAGCATTTTGTGACACTCTTGTTGTCCCTATGCCTTCTTATGTGAGTTATCTCTTATTGGATTAAAGTGTATGATGTTTTCAGTGATATCTTAGGTTCTCTGATACCTCTTACTTTCTGCAATTTTGTGTGTTTCCTATGTTTGATATGATTTAGGTGTTTTTGTGGGTATAATTCAGCCCCTAACAGTCTTGTCTCAATCCTACATTGGGTTACAGAAGTGAATGTTTGTTTGCAAGTCATAGGTTGAGTCTTTTGTTTAGGCCTTCCTATGAAATACTTATGCAAGTCTAACTAGTGAGTGGTGACTTATTAGACCCAATTCCTCCATTGATCTCATTCCTCTATACTGAGATCCAAACCCTTTTCGGTGCATCACCTAATAGGTAGATTTGCTTTCATTCATTTCCCTTTCATGCACTCCTTCTATCCCTTTCCCTCAAAAGATTTAATTTCATGTTAAGGAGAAAACTAAGGTGACAATCCAAGAGGAACCAGCCTAGAACCTGGAGGTTTCATCTCAGTTAGCAAAGGTCCCACAACCTTGAGATGATCCCCAAGTTATACTAAGTTATCAAGACTATGAGAGCTTGAGACAGAGGTGCAAACTTAGTGTATAACAGTAACTTCACTTGTTTGGTATATTTGTCTCCTTCATAGACTGCCTTCAGTCTGTTCCAAATATCATGTGCCAAATCTAGATCTTTAATTTTAGTAAACTCGCCCTCTGAAAGTGTGCTGATCAATGCTTCTCTTGCGACCATATTGCATGAAAATAATTTCTTTTCATCATCAGTAGCTAACTCTAAGTCATTCTAAGCCTTCAAAGTTTCCTTCTTTTTCACAATCATCCAGTAGTCTATGCCCAAGCATAGCAAATGTGTTCACATCTTGTTTTTCCAACTGTCAAAGTTTTTAGGATCAAACTTAGGACTATCCTTCCTATAGAATGTCATTTTCCAATATCACCTCAAGTTGTTAAGCTTTCTCTTCGAGCACCATGAGCTTTGATACCAATTGTTAGGATTAACAGTCCACAATACAACTGAGAGGGGGGGTGGATCAGTTGTATGAAAGAATATTAAACTTTAAACTTGAAGGTTATCAATATCAAATCCAATGAACACCAACACAACAACACAATATTTTGGTTACAGGGAAACCTTGTTAAAGGTAAAAACCCCAGTGGGAATTAGCATCCACTAATGAAGTACTAAGAGTATAGTAATCCTTGTTAGAAGATATTGCCTTGTTAGGAGCTTGTTACAACATTACAGTACACAATCCTTATTAGAGGACAAACCTTGTTAGGAGTCAAGAACAAAAAGGGGGCTCACTACCCAAAGAAGGTTAAGTCCACCTTCTAAACTCACTAGTTCGCAACAAGTGTATATGAAGAAATACACAATCTTTTTGAACTATTTTCTAGCAACTTTCTTTGCTTGATTAGTTCCAATGAAGTCCACCAACAATCCTCAGCTCTACATATAGTAAACACAAGTTCACAACCTTCTTCTATCACATATGTCCATCCATGTCTTTTCCAAACAAAAGACCTTACATTTATACCTAACTACTTTTTACCAAGATTAGGTCGGCCCATAAGGCTTTCCTAATTACAAATAATTACATAAGCCCTTGCTAAGATACACACAATATCTAAAACAAGTTTACAATGATTATATTACATCCATTTAGGACCGACATCCTTGAATTATGCTTGTCAAACAAAACACATGGTTCACTTCCTGAATCGACTTTAGAATAAGCCATCGCCAAAGCACACATCACAGATGATGTCACCAATCATTCTATACCTTGCGATAACCAATGAAAATCCATTAGTACCTCTTTTATCATCCTTCAAGATCACATACCTTGAATCCAATCCCTCTGATATCTATATCAAAAACTCAGAGACTAACTCTGTCAATTCTCATTGTCACGGTCCAGTGACCAGTCTTTACCAAAATAGTTGTATCTTCCTTAATATGCATCCATTAATGATGTGATCTCATATATAAGATCACAACATCCATTTGAACTCTCATATGACTTCACAGCATCTCAAACATTCGTACACCCTCCGTACACTGTGATTACCAGTCTGGTTTCTTCATACAGGCATATGTTGACATCAGTGACAAAACACAAATGACAATAGTATGAGTGCCCATTCAGTAACATAGTGATTAAACATATTAAATGTCTTAATCACCACCCATGAATTAGAAATATCCAATAGGGTGAATCTTCTAAGTCAAGAATACCAACAATAATGTCAATTATACGTACAATACCAATGACAATGTTATTAATATGGTTGAACCTGTCAATGTTGAATATTGTGATGTGATTACCATCAAGGGGAGCGAAGATGCTCCCAAACCAAAAGTTCATTTCATTTTGTGAGGTCCTATGTCTCAATCCTCTAAATCTAAACAATCTCAAGTTTGTGAGAACGTTTTCACTCGATCTAATGCACAGATCACTCTCAAAGGCCCCAAGCCTTCTACATCTGCCCCGAAACAACCTGTAGGCAAAGATGTTGTTGGCCCTACCAACAAGAATTCAAAATTGTTCCCCACACCTACTAATGCTAACTATATAATCTTAGACCAATTACAACATACTAATGCTCAAATCACTATCTTTGAGTTATTGAAAATCTCACCTGCTCATAGGCAGATTCTGGATAAAGCCCTCGCTGAGACAAATATCCCAAAAGATCTCGATCTCAGTCAATTTCAATCCATGGTAGGTCACCTAACCTCACCTCATTATCTATCTTTCTTTGAAGAAGTTGGTCATTTGCTAAGCCACCTGCACAATACTCCTTTGCATATTGAAGTCATGATTGTCCAAAAGTGTGTCTGTCACATCCTCATTGATAATGGTGTTGGTCTTAATATCTGCTCTACTAATTTTCTCACCTAGCTAGGTTATGGTGAAGATTCTATAGATGCACATTAAAAAATTACCATCAAAGCATATGAAGAAGAAGAGTGCAAGTCTAAGGGCTTAATTGTATTAACCATCAGGGTTGGCCCTATTGAGAGAAATGTTGTTTGTTAGGTATTGGATATTCCTCTCACCTACAACATATTGTTGGGAAGATCATAGATCCATGAGATGCAAGCGGTCCCTTCAACATACCATCAGTGCATAAAGTTTTCATTCCACAGAGATGAAGTAACTATACCTACCAATAGTAGTTATTCCTGCAATATGCTCACTTACTCTACTAACAGTTTTGTCCCAAAAAATAGAGAGTCTACTGAATTTTTTGATGCCAAACTGAAAGAAATGGAAAATACTCTAAAACTTACAGATTCAGGAATGGGAGAATATTAGATGGAGCATGTTTTGTCACTGAAAGCTTTACCTCTATATTCATATTCCTATGGGAGACCTTCTGAGAACATGAAACCTTCTGGTGTGTCCCCTCAAGTAGTCTATGATGGCACTTTCGTACAAGCCACAACACCATTAGAATACAAGGATGGAAATTGAGCTATTACAGCTTGGATTTATAAAGGGAAAGACACATCTGAACAAGTCACTCATGCTCGTGATATACAACATGAACCAAATAGTGAAGGTTTCAAGCTCATGAAATGCTTTGGCTATAAAGGGAGTGGCCCTATAGGGGTTAATGATAATGGATTGCTTGAACCAATTGAAGCCATAGGATGAAGGAAAAAAGATACAACAGGTCTAGGCTTCAAGAAAATCTCATTTCATTTAGGGATCAATAAGTTTGTACCAAAACCAGAATGTTGGCTAGTATCTAGGGACACTGTTTCAACTGAAAACTCAGAGGACAGTTCAGATGAGGATACCTTTCCTTATCCAATTCCTCCAGATCTTGCCACACTATTCACAGAGTTAGACAATCTAGAGCAGCATATCAGAAACCTTGAAACTAATAGTGATTCTGATGATACCACCTCAGTTACTCCTTTGACATATGAACAGTTGAGAAAAATGCAAACGGCTCACCCTAACTATCAACAGGAATTGTACATGTCATCTCCTTTTCAAGAGTGGTTCAAATAGGAACAAAGCCAACAGAACATCAATGTTACAAGGGATGATAATGAGTCAAACGGTATAGCTAGTGTTGATGGAGTTCCTATTTCCAATATTACAGACTCACATGAGTATGAGTTTGATTCTCTATCTGTTGCAACTTCTGACAAGGATGTAGACACAGTACACACATTTGAAAACCTTCTCAAATTAGGTGAAGGGTCTAGTGTTAGGACAATCAAGTGCGATTCCATTAACGTTAAAATTCCCTCTACTTCTGACATGAGGTCTCAAAGGGACTTGAACATGTAATACCCCAAAAATGGGCTATAAGTTCATTAACCTCTTACATCTACAAATCGAATGAAATCAACATCGAAGTCCTAATCTAAGGTACATCTAAACATCATCGAATCATAATTGATTATCTTAAATTCTGCATCAGGGAATATTCCTAGCAATATTCCTAATTATCTTAATTATCTTTAATTTAATGATTATTTGGCAATAAATCACATTTATCCTAAGTTTGATTAATTGAATATTTTCATATTTAATTAATTAGATTTAATATCTTGCCACTTAATTGTGTAATTAAATATAATTCTATCTATTATTAATTGTATTATTTAATTTTGACAATAAATCCAATATCCTATGAATAATTGATTAATTTTTTATTTAATTAATTAAAGCAAGTTGTCATTATTTAATAATATAGTTTTTAATAAAAGTTTGATTAAATAATTGATTAACCCATAAATCAATTATTTATTTTCAAAAATTAGTTAAGTTGAGCATAAATCACTTTATTTATTTATTAATTCATAATTATCCATGTGCACAATCAAAGAGCAGTTAAACTCCAAATTAGAAAATCAATGCAAAGTGTTGACTTTTTAGAACTCAACATCCTTTTGGAGTTCAAAAAGCTGATCTAAACTCTAATTTGAGTTAAAAAGTTGTTTTTGCATGATTTGCATGTTTTTGTGAATTAAATTATCTTTATTATCAGATAGCTCAAAAATCAAGCTGAGTTAATCTGAGTGATTTATGGCTTTCCTCCATGCACCTCCAAAGCCCTGGATTTCTATAAAAACAAGGCTCAGCTCTTCATAATTCATCTCTCAAAATCCAAGGATCTAATATTTTTGCACAATCACACTGGAAAATTGCAATTGGAAGGATCAAAGCTTATTGCAAATCCAAGCTATTGTGAGATCTTTCTAGTTTTGAGCATTGCATATCATTTAGCATAGATTCATATCATTGTTAGATCAATTTCCATATTAGCATAGATTCCATATCAAGTTTTCATCTTATTGCATAGAAAATACCAAAAAAATAGATTAATTGCCTTCATATTTCATATCAGTTTTGCATTCAAATCCTTCATTTAGGTGTCATCTAGGTCACTAATCTCGATAACAATCTGAGAACATCAATCTCGCACCTACTAGAAGGCAGTAAATCACTTAGTTAGATTAGATTTCAATTTTGCATGATTTTGATTTTTGCTAACCTCTAATGTTTTACTGAAGTGTTGTGTCTACAGATCAGGTACAATTTTCACACACACATTTTTGGCACCCACCATGGGGCCCTGAAATGGGCTTCCCTTCATTTCTATCAATCTTCTATCATTTCTCTATTAGAACTCAAAGTTGTTCGTACAGCGTGATTTTTAATTTCGATCCGTACAGTGTCATATGAGATTTCCAAGTGTCATTTCATTACAACCCATCTGTCATATGATTGAGTACCCAGTGTCGTACGAATTTCCATGCCAGCAAATTCTTAAATTCAAAATCTTGCAACTGTCGTATGAAATTTTCAACTATCATTTCATTGCTACCCAACTATCGTACGAGTTTTGCAACTGTCGTTTCATAGCATACCCACTGTCGTATGAGTCTGCAGAGTGTCATTTGGGAAATTTTTGAAAGTTGTCAAAAAATTGTCAAAATTGCCAGATATTTAGCTTTTTCAGCCTAATTTCAGAATCTATCGAATGCATCACTATGTCAGGAACAGAGTAGTAGCTATTAAGAATCCAATCATTTTCCTAAAGTGGCCTTTTGAATCTGATTCAGCCTTCTGTTTAATCGATTTGAGTCCTTATCATCCTGTGTCAAAACCTTGTCATAACTATCAATGTTCAATCAATCATCAAAATGACTAAGTGTTGTGATATCTTGTCTGCTATCTTTTGGGAACCTACCCATACATCTAGGGCATAGTATCCTTCATCCACATCTAATCAAATCTTCAAATCAATCAAACCTTGACAAGGTTGTGTCATTTGACCATCTTGATTCAATTCATTCTTTGGTTATTTGGATCTTATTCTTTTGTTTCACTTGAGGTGAATGGTGGAGACTAGAGCTTCCTCTCACAAGAAATCTATCACCACTCTCCAAACTCCAACTCTTGAGCAACTCATCAATTTTGGTCTTTACGAGGATGACAGTCTTGGCAACTATCAATTGAAATCTGGTTACATACCTCCTCCATCAACTCACGGAGGTACTCAACATACCCCTCATCAATCTAATCCAGGGAGTCCACAAACTCCTACCATGTCTCAAGCAAGGACAAATTTTGGCTCTCAAAGAGCTCAATCTCAAAATGGTGTAGATCAAGAACCCACACCTGAAGAAATTGCTCAATATCAAAATGATGATAACTTCAAATGAATGATGAAGCATTTCTTAAAAGAAGATAGAGAAGCATACTTTTTACAATTAGCTCATCAAGGAGCTAAAATTCCTCCCAACTTTAATGTTGAAGACATCATTACACATGAGGAAGAGAATCCACTCATGGCTATGATGAAACAAATGCATGCTATACAAGTTGAACTTAACAATCTCAAGAAAGAGAAGGAACCTAAAGAGTTCTCCATGGAGGCTCTATGTCCTTTTCCATTTGACAAAGACTTGTACATGCCACCATTTCCAAAAAGAGTGGAGATGCCAAAGTATGATAAATATGATGGGCACTCTGACCCTCAAGATCATGTCAAGGAATTTTGTACACAATCAATGGAGTTCATGCATGAACTGACCTACCTTATGTGCCTCTTCCCTCAATCTCTAGGGGGAGCATCCATTCATTGGTTTTCAAAATTGCCTTCTACTATCAAAAATTTTGAGGAGTTGATCAAATTGTTTTATCAACAATACTCCTACAATATTCAGCACCCAGTCACCATGATCGATATCTGTAATCTCAAACAATACCTAGGGGAACCATTACTAACGTTTCTCAAGAGATGGAGGAAGAAGTTCTCTCTATATGCCAGACCTATTCTAGAAATAGAAAAACTAGAAATCTTCACCAATAACCTTGTTCTAGAAATCAATTATCCTTTACAAATGCAAGATCATACATCTTTTGACAAGATGGTGGATAATGCTATCAAAATTGAAAAAGTGCTTGTAAAAAAAGGAGAAATCACACTTCAAAAAGACAAGTACGAATCTGGATCCAATTCTAAAGACAAGAACAAAAATTGGAACAAGAACAAAGGCATCATCATAGATGGCATTGTTGACACTGTCTGTGCCCCATCAAAGGCACTAGCCTACAATCTCACTCTTGGTACTCAAGCCATTAAAGCTTCAGAGCAAAAGTCTTCTCAACCATCTCAAAGGAAGCTAGAATACAAAAAATGGGATAAACATCAAAAATTTACTCCTCTAGGCGAGTCTTTAGAATCAGCTATGAAAACTCTACTGGCTGATAACATCATCTCTTTACACCAATCTGACCAAATGATCAGGACCCCAAACCAAAATGGTGGAGAGAAAATGAATTCTGTGATTTCCATCGGAGTAAAGGTCACAAAACTAGTAGTTGCTACCACTTGAAGCATACCATTCAAGATCTAATCAATAGTGGAGACATCACAATTGACAATCCCAAGAGCAATAATGATCATACAGCATTCATAGAACCATTTCCAAAACATGGTCAAGAAGTCTCAACTTCTCAGCCTAATATGGGGGCAAAAGTCAACTATGCCTACCCTAGAAATAATGTTGTCATCAATATGGTTGAACCATGTCTCTCTAAAAGTTGCAATGTCATCACAATCATACGAAGAGATAGAGATCATTCCTCAGCTAACATAGTTACTCGATCACAAGCTCAAACACATCTAAAAGGACAAATCCCAAATTCATCAAATGTCCCTAAGGTGCCCTTCAATCTTTCATCTGCTTCTAAATAGAAGGATGCTTCCAAATCTTCCAATCCAAAGGATACAAGGCCTACGTCTTATAGCATTGTTCAACAACTCCAGCACACTAATGCAAAAATCTCCATGTTTGAGTTGCTTCGAATATCTCCAGCTCATAAAGCCATTCTCGATAAAGCTTTGCTCAGTTCCAATGTTCCTGATGAACTTGATTTAGACAGGTTCCAGACTATGGTTGGACATCTTACATCTCCGCAATATATCTCCTTTTCAGAGGAAGATGACAACTCCTTGAGTCACCCACATAATCAGGCTTTGCATATAGAAGTCTTGATCTAGAACCGTAGATTCAAACGTGTGTTGATAGATGGGGGCGCTGGCCTAAACATCTATTCTTACAGCTTGATCACACAATTGGGATTTTCAAAATTGGCTATTGATCCTCGAAAGAAAATAACTATCAAGGCCTATGATGAACAAGAAAGATCTTCTAAAGGCACCATTGTCTTACCTATCAGAGTGGGTCCAGTTATCAAACATACCATCTGTCAAGTGCTTGATCTACCTTTGGCCTACAATGTCCTTCTAGGGAGACCATGGATACATGAAATGCAAGCTATTCCTTCTACATACCATCAATTTTTTAAGTTTCCTTATGAAGGAGTAGAGGTTACTATCCCCGCAGATCTGAATACAACTTGCAACACCTTGAAGGAAAGTGCAGATAAGCTTGTACCTAATAACAAAGAATCTTCCATTGAACCAACTAAAGAAGCATCCACATCTAAAATGGAAGATCTTGCAAAAGAGGTTAATATCAAAGAAAATGGTATGGGAGAATATACTATCGAGCCAATCTTATCTTTGACATCTCTCCCTATCTCACCTAAGTCTTATGGTCAATCTTTGAAACAATCCAAACCAGACTCTAAAGAACCTCTTGAAGCATATAAAAAGAATTTTGTAGTAGAACAAGTATCCAAGAGGGAATTTGAAGAGGATGAGGCTGTGCTATCATGGTTGTACAAACATGAACCTAAATCTCAAGTTGTTCAAACTAGTGACTCTGCAGTATCCAAGTCATATGGTCCAGGAGATAAATTAATAGCTAAGATGGGATATTCAGGTAAAGGACCTCTAGGAATTAGAGGAAAAGGTCTTGAGGCACCTCTCCCACATACTGGTAGAGAAAATAAAAACAAAGTTGGCTTAGGATTTAAGAAGAAACCCTATCACCTCAAAGGTAATTGTTCCCATGTCATAGAGTAGATCGCATCAGGGGAATCTCTCCTTAAGAAAGAAGAAATAGAACCATCAGATAGTGATTTAGATAGTTCAGAACTCATCCCCTATGAAAAATTTCCTAAAGAGATCAAAGAGCTTCTTGATGATAAAGATGATCCTATCAAGAGAATTAATGTAGTAGAAACACAAGAACCTACTATCAATCAAGAGATAGTTGCAACACAAGAACCAGCTAATCTTGAAAACAATCAAGAAGAGGGAAGTGGTAGTGATTCTGAGATAGATTCCCATGAGTATGAATTCAAATTAGAATCCGAGGGTAACCCCTCTTGGGGTATTCAACCCGAATTTACTCATGTTCTAAGATTTCCTAGAGATCTTGAATCAGAAGCTGAATCAAATGACTACGAATGGGGAGCCATTCTAGAACCAGATGAGCTTATCATAGAGAAACATGTAGATGTTATTTACCAATATGCACCTCAAACCAACATAAGTCTAGAGCGAAATGATGAACCTATCGAGTCTAATCCACCTATGGCTGAATTGGACTCCCATGATGACATTGAGCCTATTCATGAATTGGATGTCTTAAGTTGTAGTATCACCTTTGAACTCAAGTGTTAGGTTAGGACCAATGATGATAGATCCATATCCATAAACACTATCTCCCAATCTTTCCCTACTTTGACTATCAAATATCCAAAACTTATTGATCAAACCTCCACGAATCTGAGCCATGGTATTTATACCTTCCCGAATGACTATGCCCTCACTTTCTACCTCAATGCAATTGAGCCTATGAGTACTTCCATCAGTGAACCGAGTGTCAGCGTGACCGAGTCAGACATCAAATATCTTAGTCAAAAAAACAAGAATAAAAAGAAAAAGAAAAAGAGTTCTGAGGGTGAAAACCACTTTGTGGCAGTCTCAAAACCTACAAAAGTAAAAATAAAAGATGTATCCAAAGGTGAAAACCTCTCTGAGGTGCCTAAGGATGAGATATTTGATGTCCTTCTGAGTCATTTATAGGACAGATCTCTAGTTCTAATTGAGCCCACTCAATCCATCAATTTGGGTACAACAGAGGAACCACAATTGGTACATGTAGCACAATCATTATCAGAAGAAGAGAAACAAAAATTTACAACATTCCTAATAGAGAAGAAGATCAAATTTGCATGGAAATATTCAGATATGCCAAGATTGGATCCTAATCTTATAATGCATCATTTATCCATTGCTCCAAATGTCAAACCTGTCAAGCAAAAATTGAGAAAGATGCATCCTCGCGTTGCACTCTTGGTAAAAGCTAAATTAGAGAAGCTCCTAAATGCCAGATTCATCTAAGTTATTGACTATGTAGAGTGGATCTCTAATATTGTACCTATTTCTAAACCAAATGGGTCAATCAGAGTGTACACAAACTTTAGAGATGTGAATAGAGCATGCCCTAAGGATGATTTTCCACTACCTAACATTGATATGATAGTGGACATGACTGCGGGTTTTGAGATGTATTCCTTAATGGATGGTTTCTTTGGATATAACCAAATAAAAATTGCTCCAGAGGACCAAGAGAAAACTGCTTTCACATGTGCATGGGGCACCTTCTATTGGAATGTCATGCCATTTGGGCTTTAAAATGTTGGTGCTACATATCAAAGAGCAATGACATCTATTTTCCATGACATGATGCATCGAACTATGGAAGATTATGTTGATGATACTTTAGCAAAATCTATGATCAGAACTAAACATCTAAAGGACTTGAGCATGATCCTATATAGAATGGAAAATTTTAGTCTCCGACTAAATCCTAAGAAGTGTGCTTTTGGTGTCACTTCTGGAAAGCTCTTAGGATACATAGTTTCAAAGAAGGGCATTGAAGTTGATCCGGCTAAAGTCAAGGCTATAATAGAGATGCAACCTCCCACAAATATCAGTCAAATGAGGACGTTGCAAGGAAGAGTTCAATCTATTAGAAGATTCATATCACAGCTAGCGGACATATCACAGCCTTTTACAAAAACATTACATAAAGGTGTGACCTTTGCATGGAATGAAGAATGTGAGAACAACTTTAACCATATCAAGAAGTATCTAGAAAATCCACCTATCTTGATGCCTCCTATTCATGGGAAGCAATTGATCTTATATGTCTCCACAACAGACACATCACTGGGGGCATTGCTAGCGCAACATGATGAAGAGAAAAAGGAAAGAGCCATTTATTATTTAAGCAGAACATTGGTGGCATATGAAAAGAACTATTCTATGATTGAGAAAGCTTGTCTCACTATGATCTTTGCATCACAGAAATTGAGACACTATATGTTAGCTCATACCACACATCTAGTAGCAAAAATTGATCCAGTAAAATACCTACTAAGCAAGGCTGCCCTCACAGGTAGATTGGCTAAATGGGTCATGCTTCTAAGCGAATTTGACATTGAATATGTTGAAAGAAAAGCTATAAAAGGTCAAGTTATTGCTGATCAACTAGCAGATGCACCCATGTTTGATGACACACCAATGCAAATGGAATTTCTAAACTCCTCTATTATGCACCTATCTTCTAGAGAATGGCAATTGTTCTTTGATGGCTCCTATACACAGAATGGATCTGGAGCAGGCATATTGTCCATAACTCCTCAAGGATGCTCCATCCCAAAAGCATTCAGACTCAAGTTCCCCTGCACGAACAATATTGTGGAATATGAAGCCCTCTTGAATGGTATGAAACTAGCAATTGAATGGAGAGTAACAAAGCTACACATTCATGGAGACTCTCAACTTGTTATTCATCAAGTCAATGATGTGTACCAAACTAAAGATGAAAAGCTCATTCCTTACAAGAGAATGGTAGATGATCTTAAGAAATATTTCATATCTATCACATTTGAACAAATTCCCAGAATGGAGAACAAGGCTACCGATGCAATGGCAACACTATGTACTTTATTACAACAGCCTGAACATGAGCTAGGCTACAAGTTTCTGGTGGAAGCACTATCTTATCCTGCATAGGACTCCTCCAAAACCCGCATGATCTACACTATTGTAGGTCATGATTCATCCCAATATAAAAACCTATTTTCCTATCTCCAAGACCAAATCATCCCCGATACCTTCAACCCTCATGAAAAGAGATACCTTATTCGTAATGCCTCCTGATATGTCATCATTGGTAATGATCTATACAAATGAGGTCTAGATGGTACGCTACTTAGATGTTTAGAACGTGAAGAATCTCAACGTGCATTAGAGGAAGTCCATGATGGTATTTGTGGGTCACACTCAAATGGTTTAACACTAGCTTGAAAACTTATTAGGGCTGGGTACTATTGGCCTGAAATGGAGAAAGAGGCTATCAAATTTGCTAAGAATTGTCAAAAGTGCCAAGTGCATGGCAACCTAATTCATGCTCCAGGGAGGGATCTAATTCCCTTTACAACACAATGGCCTTTCCGTCAATGGGCATTTGATCTTATTGGGATGATTCATCCTCATTCTTCTAATGAACATACCCATATAATCACAGCCATAGATTATTTTACAAAATGGGTAGAAGCGGTCCCTTTGACACAAGCAACTAGAAAGCAAATATCTATGTTCATATTGAACTATATCATATGCAGATATGGGATCCCTCATTCCATAATCATAGATAATGGTGGGCAATTTAGGAATAAAGACCTAGATGATCTATGTGCCAAATTCAAGATCACCCAACATTGGTCTTCTATCTACTATCCACAAGGGAATGGCCAAGCAGAGGCTTCTAACAAAAATCTATTAAAGATCTTGCACAGAATAGTAAACAAAACTGGCAGAGCCTGGCATCTCATGATTAATCCAGCTCTATGGGCCTATAGAACAAGTATCAAAACACCTACTGGGGCTGCACCTTTTGCTTTAGTTTATGGGTCTAAAGCGGTACTGCTTATTGAGGTTGAAATTCCATCACTAAGAATCAAAATGCATGGTCTAGTAACTGATGATGACTACAGAGTGTCTAGGTTACAAGAACTGGAACTACTAGATGAGCTCAAACAAGCAGCGTATGATCATCTCAGAGTATATTAGAAGAGAATGTCTAGAGGCTACAACAAGAAAGTCAGACATAGAGAATTTCAGGTTGGCGATCTGGTCTTGAGAGAAAATCCTAAAAATCAATCCCATTGAGAACGCAAGGGGAAGTTCAAACCCAACTGGCTGGGTCCCTTTGTCATCACTGCTACTTTTGGCTCTGGTGCCTATTAACTCTCAATGACTGAAGGAGAACAGCTCTGAGAACCAATCAATGTTCTCCATCTGAAAAAATTCTACGCCTAAGGCATTCAATCTATGGTAAATCGTCCTGAAAAAATCTTAAAAATTGGAAAAAGTCCTGAAAAAATGAACATCTTGGTGAAAACCTAGCAATAGGCACCTTGATGATTCACAAAAAAATCAAAAAATATCAAAAGTACAAAAAAAAAATTGAAAAATGAAAAATACAAAACAAAAAAAAAAAAGTGCCTTGGTGAAAACCTGGAAACAGGCGCCTTGGTAGAAAAAATAGAATCTCTACCAAGATGGTGAAAACTTGGCAAACAGGTGCCACTTGTTTCAAAATGCTCCATCTATCAATGCAATCTTGGTCTTTCCTAGCTTTCAGTCTTGCTTTAGTTTGTACATATCTCCCGGTTTGTTTCCGCATTCCTATTTTCAATAAGTCAATTTGTACACCAATCAACAATAGCATATGTATCCTATCAATGCTTAACACTTGGGGGGTAATCAATGTCATATCCTATGGTCTCCAATATATCTTAGATGTATCATATCCAGTCAGAGTCCTTTTGAAGCTTCATTTGAGTCAGTCAAGTCTGTCTTGTCTCCAGAAAGGATTTTGCATCTACAACAATGCAATCAAACACAAACTGAAAATGATCTGTGTTTTTACATGCTTTTATCTCCTTGTATGCTTACTGATTCGCATTGAGATTTTTGCATATTGTGTCCCTTTGAGCCCTTCGATGATTTCCTTTATAGGATTTAAAGAGTGATGACTAGGGGCATAATCTTTTCTTTGTCTTCTGCTTGTATGTGAAAATCTAACAACTTTGGAAATTCTGGATTGAAATGGTGTCCGACTGTAAGAGCCTCTATCTTGAATTGGATGGCCATGCATACCTTGACCATTGATACCTAGAAAATTCAAGGAAGTTTGATCTAACTATTATCTTTTTGAGTGAGTTCTTTCTCCTACTCTGAAACGCGATCTTACCTAAGGATGTGAACGATAAAGGGTCACTATGGGTAATTCACATCGGATTTAGAATAATCTCTTGGCTGTTTGATGTGTTTGTCATGCAAGGTGTATTCAGGTCATCACGACATTTATGTTTTGATGCTTATACAAATTGCTATATCAAAATGGACATGATATTCAGGTCATCCTGGCGTTTATGCCTTGGTGCTTATATCTAATCTGACATTTTAAAAATAAAATCAACATTCATATATCCATGGTTGTTGACCAGTGGGTGTTGTATTGATTCTTGTGCATACAAATTGATATTCATATGTCTATGGTTTCATAGCTAGTGGGCATTGTATTGATTTATCCGGTTACCTAAAAGTTCAATGATGATAACAAATTGACACATGATCAATGACTAGGTCCTAGGTCTTAGGTTGCATTTCATTTTGCATGTCTCTTTGCATTTTGCATGTTTGCATGATCTCACAATGATTAAACAAACTTCAATGCTTAAATGATTCTTCAAATCGCATCTTCAAGTCTAACAAGAGCTGAATCTCACACGAAGGTTCCTCCAATGAAACAGCAAGTAGAATCCTTTTTCGGGATCAAAATCAAAATCTAAGATTGTTTATATTATTAACTACTTGCATAATCAACCTTCAATCATCACAAAAATCTAGTATTCAACTTAACTGATTATCTAACATCAAACTATCAAAATTTCAAACTTGGTCAACTATGGTCAACTCATGGTTTAACCTAGTCAAACTTGGTCTATAGGACCTCTAAACGATGCAGAATGTGTTCCCGGATGTGTATAACCACTTTTCAAATCAATTAACATGCTTCTAAACCATTTAACATTGACTTTTATTGTCAGATTTTGATTTTAATCCTGAAGGGGGCATGGTATTGCACATCATTCAAGTTTGTAAATCTAATTTTATCTGGAATTTGTTATCTTTCCTCAGTAATCAAGACAAACAATCACATCTAGTTACTGATTCATCAAAAAAGACCTCATCGCTCGGGGAAAATCTATCATCACTTGGGGCATATCAGATTCATCAAGATCCATATCAATCTGGTATTCTCCTAATCTTGTAAACTATATCAGTTTTTGTAACCATCAGATCATAGTGTTCTTTCCTTGGTTCTTCAGAAACTAAAGGGTTCAGATGTGATACCTGCTAGTTCTGCTAAGACAATCGAGTCTAGAATTGGTCACTCACTTCTTCTCAATCATAAGGTTTGGAATCAGGCATTTTGACACTTTTTTTTGCAATCCTCGATTCATCGCTGCTACAGTGAACATTAGCTTTGGTCATTCAGGACCTATTATCTTCATATCAAATCTTTCAATCAGCTTCTGTCTCATATCAATTATCAATTTTGAATCAGTTTCATATCTCTATCAAACACAGACTGTCTTTGAACCACTGCGCTTCGCACAGCAATTCAAAGAGGGCCAAAATGTAATACCCCAAAAATGGGCTATAAGTTCATTAACCTCCTACATCTACAAATCAAACGAAATCAACATCGAAGTCCTAATCTAAGGCACATCTAAACATCATCAAATCATAATTGATTATCTTAAATTTTGCATCAGGGAATATTCCTAGCAATATTCCTAATTATCTTAATTATCTTTAATTTAATGATTATTTGGCAATAAATCACATTTATCCTAAGTTTGATTAATTGAATATTTTCATATTTAATTAATTAGATTTAATATCTTACCACTTAATTGTGTAATTAAATATAATTCTATCTATTATTAATTGTATTATTTAATTTTGACAATAAATCCAATATCCTATGAATAATTGATTAAATTTTTATTTAATTAATTAAAGCAAGTTGTCATTATTTAATAATATAGTTTTTAATAAAAGTTTGATTAAATAATTGATTAACCCATAAATCAATTATTTATTTTCAAAAATCAGTTAAGTTGAGCATAAATCACTTTATTTATTTATTAATTCATAATTATCCATGTGCACAATCAAAGAGGAGTTAAACTCCAAATTAGAAAATCAATGCAAAGTGTTGACTTTTTAGAACTCAACATCCTTTTGGAGTTCAAAAAGCTGATCTAAACTCTAATTTGAGTTAAAAAGTTGTTTTTGCATGATTTGCATGTTTTTGTGAATTAAATTATCTTTATTATTAGATAACTCAAAAATCAAGCTGAGTTAATCTGAGTTATGGCTTTCCTCCATGCACCTCCAAAGCCCTGGATTTCTATAAAAACAAGGCTCAGCTCTTCATAATTCATCTCTCAAAATCCACAGAATCTAATATTTTTGCACAATCACGCTGGAAAATGGCAATTGGAAGGATCAAAGCTTATTGCAAATCCAAGCTATTGTGAGATCTTTCTAGTTTTGAGCATTGCATATCATTTAGCATAGATTCATATCATTGTTAAATCAATTTCCATATTAGCATAGATTCCATATCAAGTTTTCATCTTATTGCATAGAAAATACCAAAAAAATAGATTAATTACCTTCATATTTCATATCAGTTTTGCATTCAAATCCTTCATTTAGGTGTCATCTAGGTCACTGATCTCGATAACAATCTGAGAACATCAATCTCGCACCTACTAGAAGGCGGTAAATCGCTTGGTTAGATTAGATTTCAATTTTGCATGATTTTGATTTTTGCTAACCTCTAATGTTTTACTAAAGTGTTGTGTCTATAGATCAGGTACAATTTTCACACACATAGAACACACCTCTAGATGAGATTGCTTTAGGTCTTGACTTGCTTTTCCACACTTTTGACGACTATACCATGAATGCACTTGAACTAGTCACTTCTCTTTCACTCCACCATCTCAAGATGATAAACTGGAACCTCTCCTCTCCATCCAATGAAGTCCTTACATTCTAGAATGACTACGCTCTTGCTTGCTACCTTAACAATGTCAAACCTATGACATCCTCCATCAGTGAAGATAGTGTCAACATGACCGAAGCTGATATCAAGTATCTCAGTCATAAAATTAAGAGAAAAACAAATAGGCACTCTAATGGTGAAAACCACATTATGGCAGTGTTAGAGCTGAAAAAAGTAAAAACAAAAGACATATCTAAGGGTGAAAACCTCTCTAAGGCGCCCAAGGATGGGATACTTGATACACTTCCAATTCATTTTCAAGAAAGATCTTCAATATTGATAGAGCCAACTCAACCAGTCAACTTGGGTACAGAAGCTACACCTCAAATTATTCATTTGGCACAATCCTTATCCGCAGAAGAGAAAGAGGAATTCACCAAATTCTTGCGAAGCAAGAAAATCAACTTTGCCTAGGCTTATTCTGATATGCCTAGATTGGATCCCAATCTGATTATGCATCATTTATCCATTGCACTAGGTGTCAAGCCTATCAAACAAAAGCTTCATAAAATGCACTCGCATGTGGCACTTTTAGTCAAAGTTGAATTAGAAAAACTTCTCAAAGCTGGTTTCATTAGAGAAATTGACTATGCAAAGTGGATTGCTAATATTGGTCCAGTTGCCAAACATGATAAGTCTATCAGAGTCTACACAGATTTCTGATATTTGAACAAAGCTTGTCCTAAGGATGATTTCCCATTACCCAATATTGACATGATTGTAGACATGACAGCAGGCTATGAAATGTACTCACTAATGGACAGTTTCTCTGGCTACAACCAGATCAAAATTGTGCTAGCAGACCAAGAGAAGACAACCTTCACATGTGCTTGGGGAACTTTCTGTTGGAATGGCATGCCCTTCGAACTTAAAAATGTCAGAGCCACATATCAAAGAGTTGTCACCACTATCTTTCATGACATGATGCATAAGATGATGGAAGATTATGTGGATGAAACATTAGCTAAGAGCATGGAATGGAAAGTACATCTTGCAGATCTAGGTCCTATACTAGATAGAATGGAACAATTCAGTATAAGGCTCAACCCAAAAAAGTGTGCCTTTGGAGTCACCTCTAGTAAATTATTGGGCTGCATCATATCTACTAAAGGCATAGAGGTAGATCCTAAGAAAGTTCAAGTTATCATGGAAATGCCTCCACCCCACAACATTAGTCGGATGAGAGGTCTCCAACGTCGGTTACAATCTATAGTGCTTCATTGCATAACTAGCAAACAAGTCACAATGATTCACCAAGACCTTACATAAAGTTGTGACTTATGAGTGGAAAAAAGACTGTGAGAAAGGGCTCCAACAGATCAAACAATATCTTGCAAAACCACCAATATTAATGCCTCCTATTCATGGGAAGCCACTCATTCTCTATATCTATGCTATAGACACATCAATAGGTGTCTTACTGGCTCAAGAAGATCAAAACAACAAAGAAATAGCTATTTATTACATCAATAGAACTCTGGTCTCTTATGAAATGAACTATTCAATCATTGAGAAAGCTTTCCTAGTAGTGGTATTTGCTTCATAGAAATTGCGCCACCACATGCTTTCCCACACTACACGCCTTATTTATAAAATTGATCCATTAAAGTACTTGCTCAGCAAAGTTGCCCTTACAGGTAGATTAGTGAAATGGGTCATGATACTCAGTGAGTTTGACAATGAGTATGTAGAAAGAAAAGCCATTAAAGGACAAGTGATTGTAGCTCAGTTGGCTGAAGCACCTATCACAGATTATCAGCCATTGAGCATTGAGTTTCCAGATGAGTCCATAATGCTTCTCACACATCAGACACGAACTATGTTTTTTGATGGCTCATTTACCCAACAAGGGTTAGGTGCCAAAATACTATTCATTACACCACAAAGGTACTCCTTACCAAAAGGCATACAAAATGTTGTTTCCTTGTACAAATAACATTATTGAGTATGAAGCCCTAATCAACAGCATGAAGATAGCCATAGAATGGAGAGTAGATGAAATAAAGATCTTTGGAGACTCATAGCTTGTCATCAATCAATTCAATGACATCTATCAAACAAAAGATGACAAATGGATGGTCAGTGACCTAAGAAAGTACTTTGCATATTTCACTTTCCAGCAGATTCCATGAGCAGATAACAAAGCAGATGATGCCATGGCTACTCTTGCTTCCATGTTACAAATGCCAGAAAATGACTTCCAACATGAATTCATGGTGGAGACGTTACACTACCCTACCCATGACTCCCCTAAATCTAGGATGATCTATTTAGTCGTTGGACATGACTCATCTCGCTACCATCATATCTACTCCTTCCATGACCAGATTGTTCTGAACACTTACACCTGGAATGAGAAACGTCACCTAATCCATAGTGCTTCATACTATGTTATCATAGCTAATGATTTGTATAGATGAGGTCTAGACGGTACCCTCCTTAGGTGTTCAGAACTTGACGAGTCCAAACGTGCATTAGCTAAGGTGCATGAAGGCATCTATGGGTCGCATTTGATTGGCCTGACACTGGCCTGTAAACTTATTAGAGTTGGGTACTATTGGTTGGATAAGGAGAAAGAAGCTATATAGTATGCTAAGGCTTGTAAACAGTGTCAACTTCATGGGAATCTGATTCACACTCCTGCCAAGGAGCTAATCTCATTCATTACTTTTTGGCCATTTCAACAATGGGCCTTTGATTTGGTGGGTTAGATTCACCCTTCTTCATTGAACAAACACAATTTCATTATCACTGATACAGACTATTTCACCAAATGGGTTGAGGTAGTACCTCTGACTATAGCAAATGGCAAGTCTGTAGCCATTTTTATCCTAAATTACATCATTTGCAGATATGGTGTACCCTCCTCAATAATCACTGACAATGGGGGGCAGTTCAAGCATAAGGATTTGAAAGAGCTATGCTCTAAGTTCAAGATTACTCAACATTGGTCTTCCATCCATCATCCCTAGGGTAATGGATAGGTGAAAGCATCAAACAAGGTGATCCTTATGATCCTACACCACATAGTTCACAAATCTGGTAGAGATTGGCACCTCCAGATTAATCCAGCTTTATGGGCCTATCACATAAGTATTCGAACACCAACAGGGGCCATGTTGTTTGCTTTAGTTTACGGTGTAGATGTTGTACTACCTATTGAGGTCGAGATTCCTACTTTGTGAGTCTCTCTGAAAGGCCTCGTCACTGATGAAGACATTAGAATATCTCATCTATAAGAGCTAGAACTACTGGATGAACATCATCAAGTGGCATTCGATCATCTCCAAGCATATCAAAAGAGGATGTCCAAGAGCTACAATAAGAAAGTTAAACCAAGGGACTTCCAAGAGGGTGATATCATCCTGAGAGAAAACCCTAAGAATCAACAACAGATCCAGAAAGGGAAGTTTGAACCAAATTGGCTTGGTCTGTATATTGTTACTGCGACATTTGGATCTGGTGTTTATCAACTATCTACTACTGAAGGAGAACAACTCAAAGAGTTGATCAACGCTCTACATATGAAGTGATTCTATAGCTAAGACATCTTTTGAATGCTCCATGTACATACTCTATTCTGAAAAAATCCTAAAAATTCAAAACGTCCTAAAAAAATGATCATCTTAGTGATAACTTGGTAAACAGGCACTTAGATGCATCAACTAAAAACATTGAAAAATTTAGAAAAACAAAAAAAATCAAAAACATAAAAATACAAAAAAAAAATTTTAAAAAAAATGTGTCATTGATGAAAACCTAATAAATAGGCGTCATGGTAGAAAAAGCAATAAATCCCTACCAAGACAGTGAAAACCTGGTAAACAGGTGCCTCTTGTTCCGCAATGCTATACCTATCCCAATGCTGCTTGGCCCTATATAGTTGCTTTCCTGCTTTAGTTTGCTAGCTCATGCACTTGCTCTTAGCTACCTTCGAGATTATGCTCGACTCTACATGGATTGAAACTGGTCACACTTGGGAGCACCCTTCCTATTCTAGGGGGCATTGTCCTATATTTTTGGAGGATCTTTCTCACATCAGTCACTAGTGATTCTCACTGCATCTTAATACCGATGCTTAGCTATAGGATCTTCCTCACATCAGTCACCAATGGTTCTCACTACATCTTCCTACTAATGCTTTTCTATAAGATCTTCCTCGCATCAGTCACCAGTGGTTCTCACTACATCCTCCTACTGACGCTTAGCTATAGGATCTTCCTTGCATCAATCACCATTGGTTCTCATTGCATCTGTCTATTGATGCTTAGCTAGTCCTAAGATCTCTCTCCTTGAGAATTTTCCTTGTATCAGTCACCAGTGATTCTCACTATGTCTACCTACTGATACTTAGTTCACACTACAAATCTCTCTTTGAGACTGTCTCTCATGTCAGTCACCAGTGGTTCTCACTGTGTCTATCTACTGTCATCATCCTGATGAGACTTCTCATGAAAATGGTATATTTTCGATCCGACATTAATCCGCTGACACTAAAACTAAAATGTAACTTTCTGAAGCATGTTGAGCTTTTCTTTGTGTGTGCTTATCTTTTTCTCTTTATCATTAATCCTCGAGCAATTCAAAAATGTCTATCCTAACTAAGAGCTACAAGGATTGGGGGCATAATCTTTTCTTTGCTTTCTGTTTGCTAGTTTAGTTCCAATGATCCAATGAATCCATCTAAGATGGGTGTCCACTATAAGAATGTTAGATGGCCATGTGTACCTTGACTCCTTTTATATGGAAACTTTGGTGAGGTTGGTTCTTCTCCTTGTCTATTTGAGTGACTTCTTTTTGCTACAAGTGAACTTTCAGGCGCTCGTCCTGTGAAGTGAATGTATGGGTCACTGCGAGCCTTCTTAGTATACTTATCAATAACTTGGTAGAAAGAAGGCACTCTCATGTTTCTGGTGTTTTTTTATGCAAGAAACATTTAGGTCATCCTAGCACCTATGCTTTGATGCTTATGTTAACTTGCTAAATCAAAAGGAATAGGTGTTCAGGTCATTCTGGCTTCTTGTGCCTTAATGCTTACACCTCATTCCGACAAATCTAAAGACTGGTGTCATATTCATATTCTCATGATTGTTATATCAGTGGGAGTTTTATGACATCTCATGATCATCCAATACCAAATGCTCTATGATGATGATTATCTAATGGGTCCAGCAACCAAGTCCTAAGGATTGCATCTAGCTTAGGTTTGCATTTTCATTCTAGACTTGCATTACGACTGTGCTTTGATGCTCTCTTCATTATATTCTCTTGGATTTGTATGATGAGGGGTTCTCACTTCACATCCCAGCTTCATCACGATTGCACAAGTTTTCACGATCGAAATCAAAATCTGACACCTCTACATAGCTCAAAATTGTGTTTTAAAATTTCTAGGACCGACGTGATCGGACGCTTATGCAGTCGACCTTTTGATGTCATATTCTTGCTAGAATCACATCTCGTCATCATTTTCTTGACTTCTTCATCTTTTTTCATCAAAATTCAACTCTAGTCAACTTTGGTCAACTATGGTCAAACTTGGTCAATAGGACCTCCAAATCACTCCAGATCACTTTTGCATCTTCTCAATTCTTCTGTAATATGTCCTAAGTTCTTCTAGATCTTTGATTTTATCTCTATCTACAATCTCTTGTTGTGAATTACCTTTCATGACATGTCATCTTTCTATTTCTCTCCCAAGGGGGCAAGATACTTGCATCATTACATCTCAAATCAATTCTCAAATCAATCTGATCTAAATCAAAGTCCTCATCGCTAGGGGCACCTCATCACTTGGGGCATGTTCAGTTTTTTTCATACCTCATGGTCAAAATTGGATGTTCCATGATCTTGAATCACTAGGGGCATCTATGTTCCTTGCATCTTATCATCATATTGTTAGGTATCTGAGCAATCTAACTTAGCTCCTTGGGAATCAAGCTTCATTCTGGAGATGGTTCTCGAAATATCTTTAGGTATCTAAGCAATCTAACTTAGATCCCTGAGAATCAAGTTTCATTCTGGAGATGATTCTCAAAATCTCTATTAGGTATTGGGGCAATCTAACCCTAATTCCTAAAATTCAAGCTTCCTTTTGGAGATGGCTCTTGAAAACTCTTTTACCAATATCTAGACAATCTAACCCAGGTCTTAGAGGACTAAGCTTCATTCTGGAGATATTCCTACAAATATGTATCAGTTATCATTTAATCAATGGGTATTGGGGGAATCTAACCCTGACTCCTAAACATTGAGTCTTATTCTAGGGACAGTCTTACTAAAAGTGGTAATCTAGCCTATGTCTTCGCAATCTAACTTAGACTTCAGAGAATCAAGCTTCATTCTAAAGATGGTTCTACAACTCGATCTAATCAGTGTTTTGGCAATCTAACCTCGACTTCTGAGGGTTAAGCTTCATTCTAGAGATAATCCGGAAAACCTCATCTATTGTCACATCAGACTATTCTTTGAATCAATGCGTTGCTCACACATCAATTCAAAGAGGGGCAAAATGTAATATGCCAAAATTGGCATCTTGATATCCTAACCAATTTTGATGCATTTAGTCTCATTTTATCAATTTATGAATCATCGAAGTCATATTGCACTAGGCAATTCTGTCTTCTGATTGACTCTACTTGACTTAGTGTCAAATGTAGAAAACCCTAAATCTGTATCAATCACATAACATATTTAATTCCTAAATATTGAATATAAATTAGCTAAATAAACCCTATGATCAATTAATTTAATTATAAAGTCCTAGCACTTTAATTAAATTAAATCCACCCTCTTTAGCTAAAACACATGAAAAAGAAATTAAATAAATATTTAGTTTTTTAAATAAATATCCTCATCTCAATAAATGAATTTAATTATTCAAATAATTGAGAAAATCCACTTATGAGGTAATATTGTATTTATTTAAATTAAATATTCTCCACAAAATCTTCTCTTCAGTTCAGAAAAGGAAACTCTGAGATAATTGAAAATCAAAAAGGGAAATAAAATAGTTAAAAGCTCCACACAGGCAAAAACAAAAAGTTGACTACCTCTTTGTGAGAAACTTTCTATTCTGAACTGAACTCTCATTCAATCTTCACCGTTCATCTGATTCAATCTCAGTCGTCGATTGAACCTGGGATTCTATAAAAGAACCCTCTTTTCTCATTCAAAGCATCTCAACTTTTTGAGCAATGAAGTGCTATCGCATTGTTACCTGAACTCTTTTGCATTCAAGCTTTCATTTCTTAGCATAATCTTCATTTCTAGATTAATATATCATGTTTAGCTTAATCATGTATTTCATTTCTTAATCTAGTTTGCTTTCATTATTCTTAGATTAATTTCATCATTTCTAGATTAATTGCTTACTCATTCTAGATTAAATATGCATTGTACTTTCAATCAAAACCTTCATTCTAGTGTTAGTCTATGGTTGCAGGACTCTTGATTCTGAGAGCAAAATCTCAAACCCTACCTAGATAGAAGGAAACAGGTTGAATCATCCAGATAGGTGAGATGAATAATCTAATATTCTTTCTTGGCTACAACTGGTGAACAATGACTATGTTGAAGTGTAGAGCTAAATCAGAGGCCCATATTTAGTTCATACATTTCAGGTCCAGCAACCAAGTCCTAGGGATTGCATCTAGCTTAGGCTTGCATTTTTCATTCTAGGCTTGCATTGCGGTAGTACTTTGTGGTTCTCTTTGTTGTATTCTTTTGGATTTGTCTGAGGGTTCTCATCTTATGTCTTGGGTTCACCTTGACTACACAAGTGTTTGATCCTTGCTCTCGATCTTCAAGAACATTCTTTTGGTTAGTACCTATCATGTATTGCAATATCCTGCATGAGATGATTAGTACCACATAAATTGTATTACATCCATCAAAGTGCATTCTCATAATCCATATACATACATTTACATCTACATATTCATATACATGTGCATTCATCATAAGCATAAATCAAGTCATACATTACATACATTGCATTTATTCATCTACCATTCATCATTGCATTTCACATTGCATACATACATAACAATAAAAACATGTGCATATTCATATTCATACATGCCATACATCTCACATCTACTCATCTAATCATTTAGGATACATCTCATAAAGCATAAAAATCCAAAGCAATATACACAAATACAATGATACCAAAAGATGAGCTCATATATATATCTCAGAGTGTCAATAGAAAAATGGTGCTACTCGAGCACAGTCTATCAGAAATGGGGCTACAATACATCATGATATCTCAAATCCTAGATCCAGCCCTGGCCATCACCACCTAGAGGAGGTGGAGGAGGTGGTATGTCTTCCTATGGTGGCACATGTGGAGGAGGTCCCTTTGGAACCATTGGTGCCCCGGCATACTCTGAAAACTATGAAACCTAGTCCGCTAGCTCTAGCACTACACCAACATATGCTACATAATAATAGGCTGATTGTGCAGCCTCATATCGCATCTCTATCTAAGACCTCACCAGCTCCTCCCATAGCTCTCTAATCTCTTGATCTCTCTCAACCACTTGGGTATCTCGAATGGCAACCTATATGTGGAGATCACTCAGCTCCCTCTATACCTATCACACTCTATCTCAACTCCTCCGCATCCTATTGTTGAGTGACCTAATCTCTAGGATGGGGACCCTATGCGGCCTGATCCTGCATAGTCTCATCTTGTACATCCATGGCTAATGGCTACTGTAATATCTCTACAGTCTTCTACCTCGTCGATATATCTTGACCTCTACTGCTACCCGCACCAGGATCTATCCCCATCTTCCTAGGGGGAATGGAAGTCTTCCTAGTCCTCTATTGTGGTATCTTCTATTGTGCCACCTATTGTTGTGCCACCTATTGCTATGGTGCTGGTTGTGCTACCTGCTGACCCATCCCAACTTTTCGAGCAACAAAGTGTTGTTGCATTGTTACCAGAACTCTTTTGCATTCAAGATTTCATTTCTTAGCATAATCTTCATTTCTAGATTAATATATCATGTTTAGCTTAATCTAGTTTTCTTTCATTGTTCTTAGATTAATTTCATCATTTCTAGATTAATTGCATACTTATTCTAGATTAAATTTGCATTGTACTTTCAATCAAATCCTTCATTCTAGTGTTAGTCTATGGTTGCTGGACTCTTGATTTTGAGAGAAAAATCTCAAACCCTACCTAGATAGAAGGCAACAGGTCAAATCATCTAGATAGGTGAGATGAATAATCTAATATTCATTCTTGGTTGCAACTGGTGAACAATGACTATGTTGAAGTGTGGATCTAAATTGGAGGCCCATATTTAGTTCATACAATTACTCCTTCCCTACTTGGAAACTCTTTCTTCCATCCAGCCTTGTTAGCAAGACTACAACATAGCGCAACTCACATCGCCATCCCAATCTCAATGTAACATGTTCCCTTTCTAAACCAATAAACCCATTTGTTAGCCAAAGTTGATTCCCTTAAGAAGATGATGTCTCAACTTACAACCAAGCTAGGACAAATGAAGTTAGTACCTTCAAGTTCCCAGAACCTACGTTCCTCCCATAAATAGGGGAACAACTACCAAGGGTCAAAGGGTAACAACAATAATAACAACTCATGCTGTCAAAATAATAATTAGTGGTATAGAGACAACTAGTAGTAGAACAAAACCCCTAGAAATGGTGGGGTGTCCCCCAACCAATCCAAGACTTTAGGAAATGCAAACTTTTCCCACACCACCAAAATGGTTGAATTTCACCCTCTACCTCATTGGTGCAGACTTCATGGCACCAATGTACATTCTGAGGTGAACTTCCCAATGATGGAAAAAGCCATCAAAATTTCCAAATCTAATAACCAAGCTCCTAAAGATCCATCATCCTCTTCCCCACCATAAAACATTGGCTCAACCTTTGTATGTGAAACTCTCTTCTTTGGTCAAGAAGAAGGTGATGTAGAAGAACCCAATACCAGGGATCTTTTCCATGAGTATGAGGCCAATGTCTTTCAAACTACATGGGCTCCCTATAACATTCAAAGCCAAGGTAAAGGCTTCTTCATGACTTCGACCCCCCCCCCCCCAAGAACACTCAGGTTCCTTCAGATCCCAATGCCAGCAATAATCTGCCACCACCTTGGGGACTCATGTTCTTTTCCTCCTGAACTAATTCTAATAGAGGCAATGGGACCCCAAAGGGAAGTTCAATCTCACTAAGGTGATGGAGGGAACCACCACTACCATGCACCTCTTAGAGGTACTACATAGTTTCCATGAGCAGAAAAGGGCCCTCATTAAATACCTTAAACAACCTAAGTCTTGCCTTAGAGAGTCCAAGATGGTCACTTTTGAAGATGCTGATGCAACAATATTTTAAGGGAATATTGACAATCCCCCTTTCTTGCTAAGTCTAAACATTTTTGGGAAAAATCTATACAATTTATTAGTAGACTCTGGACCCTTGGGGAATGTTATGCCCCTATCTATCTACTAGAAGCTCAGTTTGACTCCCCAAAAGGTCACGGTGCAATGGTTCAAATTGAAAAAACTCAAGTCAAAATGGTGGATGAGCTTAAAGATGTCAAAATATAGCTCACCGTAGAACCTCGCATTTCAAGCATCATCGATGTCCATGTGGTCAACATCCTAGAAACCTATGGGATGCTCCTAAGATGAGACTATTCTAGATCCCTTGATGGGTACATTTATACTAACTTCTCTCACTTGTGGTTACCATGGAAAGGGGAGGCCAATCATAGTAAAGTTAATAGTGAGCCTAGAATGAAACAAAATATCTCTAAGTATGGAAAAACTAATGAAGTAGCCTATGCTCAAGTCAAGTCAGGAAAATACTAGGCCAAGGAGATTTTGACCCTAGAGTACCTTCTGGAGGGGATTCCCTCTCCAGAAGATGTGGTTCTTACACAAGTGGTACTTACACAAAGAACTGAGGACCTCATCCTACAGTTAAATCATGATCCACACAAGTATAGTGGATCCCTCCCCATCAAGTCTCTTATCCCCTTAGTGGTGTTGAATACACTGTGAAGGCCACTATGAGATAGAATGTGGTCTTTGTTCAACCCTGGTTACCATCTTACTCCCCTCTCTAGTGGAGGCTAAAATAAAAAAAATCCAACAACATCAGATCAGCCCAACAACATTCCAATAAAAATGGATAATCTTTGAGGAGCCAATGCATGTTCTTCCCCTTGAAATCCTAGAAGACTAATCAATTTCTAAACCTGAAAGTATGCTAGAACTCATTGCTCCAACACCTAATATACCTCCACCTGCGATCACTTCCCTAGAGATAAACCTTTCAAACAATGACCTTTGGATCCTAAAGTTTGATGTTTCCCAGTCCAAACAGAGAAGTGGGGCTGGTGTATATTTGATAAAGCCCCAAGGTAAATCCTTCCTCACATCTTACCAACTTCAATTCAAATGCACCAATAACATTATCGAATATAAGGCTCTCATTTTGGGCCTCATATTCACCCTTTGTAAAGGAGTCACCCACCTCCAGCCATTGGGTGACTCAGAGCTAATAGTCAAGAAAGTCTAGAGTTAATATACATGCCATGACAAATGACTGATGGCTTACCATGATAGGTCATGGAGTTTAATATAGGACTTTGATGCCTTTGGCATCGAGGTAATTCCCTGGAGATGCAATTACATCCCAGATGACCTTGAAATGATGGCCTATACTTTAGAACCCATGGTCGACTCATGAATTTGGTGGTTCTTTTTTTAAATGGTCATAACACTCTCTATTCTATATAATATTACCCACCTCTAGGTCTTCAAAGATGATCGACACATCCTCACCTTTTTGGTCAACAGTGGGTTGTTTGAAGATTAGATAATAGAGGAGGAAGAACATGACAACACCAAGAAAACTAATAATGAGGATGGTATACTCAACCTCCCCAACAACACTATCCCCAAGGGATGGTGGTCATATAATGAATCTTTAACTCAAACCCTCGAGTTAAAGAGAAGCTTCCCCAATCACCTAACGGGAGAAAATATAAAAAGATTAACTTGGGTTTGGAAAAAGAAGAAAAGAATATGTACATAGGCACGTCTTAGTCCCCTGAAGAAAGAGAAAACATCCTTGTATCATCTTAAAATGGAAGCACTTACATGTTAAGAGCATTTAGCCCTCTAAGTGAGTGGTATAGGTCATGTCAAGCACCTTGAATCATCCTTTTTCTTGAATCTGACTTGTTCTCCTTATTTTGCTCCTGTTTGTCCCTGTTTTCAGTATATTTCTGCATTTCCTGGCATTATGGACTGAGGTCTTAAGGTTTTTGCCCTCAAGTTCAAAGTCAACCTTAAGGGTCAAAGTTGACCTCAACTCTAACCTAGGTCAAGGTTGACCTTGACTCTAACCTAGGGTAGAGTCAACCTCATCCTTGACCCACGGTTCAAATTTCAAATTCCCATGATTTTCAGGTGTCGGGTTTTGGAGATATTTGTTTTCATGCCTCCGAGTTAGCCATTTCGGGTTTCAGAATGGTAAATCCTTAAATTGCATTTAATATAGATCCATTTTTAGGGGTTAAGGTTAATTGGGATTTAATTCCCTAATTTCAGCCTTCTCTAGAGGTTTGTGCCCTAGTTCACTATAAAAGGAGGCCTTCCTCTCTCATTTTCATCATCAAGTTTTGTTAGAAATCATCCATCATCAAGAGCAAGATCTCTCAACCAAGTTTTGTGAGAACATATTTCATCTCAAGTATTTTTAAGGAAGCATTCAAGTCCTCTTCTTCATTCAAGTTCTCCATTGAAGATCAAGGATTCAAGCATTCAAGCCTTTGAAGGGATTTGGTTCAAGCATGCAAGATTCATCATTTAAACCCTAGATCTAGCCATCATGATGGTGTGATCTTCCTTCAAGATCCTTTGTTCATCTTTTAAGATCCATTCATTCTTCTATCAAGGTGGATTCCAAGCATACAAGAATGGAGGTTTTGTATTTACTTTCATCATTTTGATTTACATTTGCTATTGTTGCGTTCAAGCTTTCATATCAATATACTTGTTTACATTCAAAATAAAATTGCATAGCTTCATTGTTAGATCTACTTCTACTACTTGCTAGCATTCTCATTTCAATTTAAATATTAAGGTTGATTCCAAACTAGGGTTTGACCAAGGCAAACCCCTCAAAAAAATAACAAAAACCTTCTTTTCCTTGTAGGCACAAGTGCGGAACTTCGAATCTGAGATTGGATTTGGATACCCTTTTCGATGAACTTTCGAGATCTGTGAACAAAATCAAAGTCGACCTTCAAAATAAGAATGTAGCCTTTGACCTTTTATGAGGGTCAAAGACTACCTACTATCAGAAAGATAAAATATTTTTGGGTTTTCTTCATCTCAGCATTTCCAGTCTGAAACAGGTTGTAGAATTGCCCGAAAGTACACACAGACATCATAAATTGGCATTTTCCAGATCTTCCCTATTTTAAGGTTAGTATTTACTTTTCAATTATTTCAAATTTCAAGCACAATTCCATTATAGGGAAATATAAGGTTTTCTTCCTCTTTCATATTCTCCATAGATTGATTCGATTGTGCATTAACCTTTTGGTTGATCAATTTGGATCTCTCCTTTCGGAATTTAGATTTAGAAGTGGATCTCATATTTCCCCCATACATACATCCAATAGAGGTGATTCCATTTTACCTCTATTCAATCCTCTCAGTTCTATAGGAGTATATCGATGTTAGAGCATGGGGATATGCAGATCTTAAGACCTATGATACATCTACCATGACCCACACCATCCCCCTCAAAATTGATGCCAAGCCTTTTAGGCAAAAGCATAGACCGATGAACCCCCTAATCAAACCTTTGATTTATCAAGAGGTGCATAAACTATTATCTGCAAAGATCTTCTTCATAATCAAGAAAACCACCTAGGTTTCCAACCTAGTCCGGGTCTGAAAGAAAAGTGGATAAATTATGTTTGGATATTTGGAACCTGAATAAGGCCTTGAAGAAATATAACTACCCATTCCCCTCATTAGATGAAGTACTCCAAATAGTGAATAGATCTCAAATAATGTCCTTTTTATATGGTTACTCTGACGATAATCAAATCATGATAAAATATGGAGACTAGGTTAAGAATACCTTCACCACCAAGTGGGGCACATTCACATGCCCAAGAATTCCCTTCAGTCTTATTAATACCAAGGTCACATTCTAGAAAGTCATGGATATAAAATTTGAGGTGTTAGTGAACAAATGTATTATCATCTACATGGATGATTTGATGATTTTTCTATCGAGACAGGTGTGAACAAGCTACCCACTTAGCACAAGTTTGTGAGAGATTTCACACCTATGGGATTTCCCCCAACCCTAAGAAATGCATATTTGGGGTCACTAAGGGGAATATACTTGGACATATTGTCTCTGAAAAATGAATTGTAATTGACCTGAAGAGAGCGGAAGCACTACTCAAATTGAAGATACCTAGTAGTAAGAAAGAAATGTGGTCTTTCTTCAATAAGATCAACTTTGTGCAATGTTTTATCACAAGATTTGCCGAGGTAGTAAAGCCTCTTAACAACATCATGAAAAAGGATGCCTAGATTGAATGCAGCAAGGAAGATAAGGATGATTTTGTCCAAATCAATAATGTCATAGTGGAAGTGTCAGCACTCACAGGTCTGGATTATACCCTTCCCTTTTACAAACACTCCACTTCTTCACATTCTGCTACACCTATGCTAAAACAAAAGATAGAAGGATATGAGCAGTTGATTTCTTTCATGAGCTCCTTATTTAAGAATGCCAAAGTTCTATATTCTCCCCTTGAAAAACAAGCTTTCACCCTAGTTAGGGATATAAAAAAATTTAGGCATTATATCCTTAGAAGTAAGGTGCATGCTATTGTACTAGATCAAGTTGTTAAAGCCTTACTCCTACAAAGCAAACTTAGAGAATGTCGAGGTAAGTGGATGACCATTCTCCAAGAATATGATCTAGAAATGTAACCCATGAAACTCATCCACGGGAAAGGCCTTTCCTAATTTATGGTCAAGGTGGGCCCCATGGTCAAATGTCAATAGTACACGGTTGATCCCTTCACTCCAGTCCCTTGGTATGTTGATTGGTGTACCTTGTGTTGAATAAAAATTCCCTGAAGGACTCACCTTTTCCAAATGCCATGCACTCAAGCTTAAGAGCACTCATTTTATGATAAAGAACAATACTTTGTTCCATAAAAACTTTGAAGGCATTTATCTTCGATGTTTGGATCACAGAGATGCCCAAAGAATGGTTGAGGAGTTTCATTGACAATTCAGAACAAGGCATGGCTTTGCAAATACCAATGCCCATCATATCCTATGGGAAAAATACTATTGGCCCCAAATCTTTAAGGATGTCCATAATCACGTAAGGTGTTGTCACACTTGCCAAACCACTACTTCTTGAGAGCAAAGTCTCATGATGCCTCGTCAAACAATCTATGAAGTAAGACCCTTCACCCAATGGGTGTTATATTTAACTGGGATAATCAACCCTAATACATTTTTCGATCATCAACATATACTCATTACAACTAACTATTGTATCCGGTGGACCAAAGCCCTACCATGCAAAAACAATAATGTGGATATAGTTATTAACTTGTTGGAAGAACAAATTGTCACCTGATTTGGAATGTCCTTTCCCCTTAGTGTCTGATAATGGTTCAATTTTTCCTTAGCACAACTTATGCATTGGGCTTACCGATACAAGATCAACCTAAAATCATCAAGCAATTATTATGCATGGGATAACAGGGTAGCAGAGTCTACCAACTAGAACCTCCTTGAATCATCAAATGTTTGCTAGAAAAGAACCCCATAGATTGGCACCAAAAGATGAAGCATGCCCTTTGGGCTAATCACACCAATGTTAAGGATGCTCTTGGGACTTCCCCATATTTCCTTATATATAGCCTAAACCTTGTCTTCCCAGTAAACTTAAGAATATCCTTCTTATAGTTCATGTAAGAGTGACATTGCGAAAAACAATGTGGAGGTCCAACTCCTAAATCTCCTCTAGCTAGAGAAGAAAAGGGATAATTCCCTCAAACACTTTACCAAACATCAAGTTGTATTCAAGGGTTGGTTTGACAAATGAGCCTAGTACAAGGCCTTTCAGATTTTACACCTAGTCCCCCTATGGGATAAAGCACAGGAAAAGAAAGTCAAACACTCAAAGTTTCACAGGCTCTAGCTTGGTCCTTGTCAAATCACTAAAATCTATGAATATAACACTTATTGTATCAGTTCCCTAACTGGAAAACTAGTCTCATTTCCCATCAAGGGGTAGTTCCTAAAGCATTGTTTCGAGTAATGTATGAATCTAGTCCCCTGTGCTTTATGTATTTTTATGTTCTTTGTGTACAGTCTCTTGGTTCTTTCACACTTTCTTTGTAGATTTTGTGTAGTTCCTTCTTTTTAGTTTTTCTTTCTCTTCCTTTACCTTTTCGGGTTTACTTTTGTTATTCTCTAATTTTCCTAGTAGGGTTTAGTATTCCCAGCATAATGATAAGTTACCCCAATGGAGACTTTCTTTTTTGCATTTTTGAAGTTTGATTTCAACTAACCAACTGTAATGGGTTATCTCATGTTCATTTAAGATATTCATAAGGAATGAGGGATGATGACGAAAAGTTGGCTTTGAGTAAGGAATTTCTAGTAACTATCAGGTCTAGGAAAAGTGGGCAAGTTACCTAATTCACACCATTTGTGGTGCTAAGCAAGAATTAAAATCAAATCTATGGTGGGAGGTAGATCGATGGCACTTGAACTAAATCTAAGTACAAAATGTTAAAGAGTTACCATGTGTCCCAGGGCTCCTTCTATCTCATAACAAAAGCTAATAAGATGGGTGAAATAAGTACTAATTGAGCGATCTAAATCATGAAAATCTGGTCAAAGTAGTATCGCTTGTCCTATTTTTTTTTTTTAAAAAGAGAAAAGTATAATGCATAAGTCAAGAAGGATATAGGAACCCATCATTCCATTGCATGGTAACTACATTGCATAAAAAGATGGACCGGTAAGATTTTGTTTATATGCCTCTCCCAAGTGGAACACAAAAAGATAATATGCTCCCTCCATACATCAAATTCATAGACATCACTTTTTTTTAGTTCTAGAAATGCTCTGGATCTCTTTTTGGGCTGACTTGAAATTTGACCCCTCTATATTGAATAAAATTTTAAATGATGATGACACTATTTGTTTGCTTCCTAGTAGATTCTGGGGTACTAAAATGCACAAGACATTTTTCCCAAAGAGTCACCATTTGTTATGCCCTGCATACTAGTCCCTACATTTTGTGTGGCCAAATGTCAAATCCCCCTTTTTGGGGGGTTTGTTTTGTTTTGCCTTGTCCTCTTCAGGGTTTTGGACCCTAGAGTTTGCCTTATTGCCAAGAGAAAATTTGAATCTCTAGTTAACGACTTCCCCAGCTCTTGTAAGTACTAAGGAGGCCAAATACCCAAGACCCGGGGAGCAAAGTATTTATTATTTGCTCAAAAATTGTACCTACATTAAATGCACCTCCTGATTATATTTTAAAAGGGAACTTTTTGAAGTCCATTTTACTTTCACCAAGAAATTAAGTTATTTCTAGATATGTGAGCCCTTTGAGAATTTGTGACCAAGTTTATAAGCGCATTGAATACATCCCATATAGTGAATTTGCGTGTTTGAAGTTATTTTCTAGAGATTTCCTTGGATAAATTTTGTGACTTTCATTCCAGGTAGGCCATTTTCTATATTTTCTTAGTGTTTTCATTTTTTTGTTCTTCCTTTATGTTCTATCTTTTTGTTTCATCTCTCTTGTGCATGTTGTTGTTGTATCTTCCTTTCCTATTTTTCTTATTTGTTGTAGGTGAATAAAGGGGTTTTCCTATGAAATTCCTAAACCTGACCTTAATGTAGGACTCTTCATGGTTTGTTTAAGACATTTTTATTCTCTTCCATAGTTGTAGGTGCCCAACATTTGACTCTATTAGTTTTGATCCTTCTCCATTAGGGAATTTTGTTGGTTCCTGGCCCTAATGCATCTGAAAGTGTCATGAATTGTAGACATGGTAGTTTCGTGCCTAAAAGAGTATAATAGAGTTCTTGGGTTTGTTTTATCCTTACTTTAAATTTGTGCCTTTATCTACATTTTAGTTGAAAGACACAATTTTTCTATTTGCAGATGTGTTTTGGAATGCTTCAAATAATTAATGGGTCTTCTTTGCCAAAAAACCCTAACTATTTTAGGCCATGGTGAGCCACATGTCACAAGCCCATGAAACTAAATTTATTAAGAGACTTTGTTTTGCATTAACTGTTATAATTACATAGGTCTGAACTTTGGTTCTCGGCTTGCCCATCACTTTTAGGTAGCCAATTCAAAAGAATTCTAGACTTAGCCATTAATATCAACAAAAAAACTCACATACCTCGAAGTTTAGTTAAGTCCCAAAACCCCCATGGGGAGAATACTAAAAGGTCACTTATTAGGTAAATTTGATCTTTGGATCCCAGATCTCCTCATTCCTACTTCTACCATGGTAATCAAATGATCCCTTCTGGAAGTACATTCTTGTTCCCCAGTTCTAGGATGCCTTAATAATTATTTTTTGGACTTTGGGTTTTGGGAATCCTTTTGCACTAATAACATTTGTTGAACATATTTAGGAACACATATCCCAAAACCCTAAAGTATGAAGTTACTTAAAAATATCTGATAAGGTATTCTATTTGACCTAATATTTCATGTACTGATGGTGGTCTAGCTTTTCAGCATAAACACTCGATGGATTCATCATCATCACAAGAAGTGGACCCAGGAACATCTACCTCCACTCTTGTTGGAATAAAAACAAAAGGTGAATGAGAGTTGGAAATATTACCTCACACAATGAAATACAAGGTAGATGGCATCCTTCGAGCCTCTAGAGTGGATAATGCATTCTAGGATATTACAAACATTGATATAGGTGAATGGAGTGAGTTGGTAAATATCAAAAAGGACATCATAGCCCTAAACGAGTGTAATGAAGATATATCCCTACATCTATTGCATGTTGGGGTGATTCAAGTTACATATTTCCCAATGTTCTTGCAATTCTCAGAGCTAATTCTCATGCTTGCAAATAACTATAACGCATCTATGCGCTTCTGTTACCTTATAAATGCATATCACATCATTTCTTTTCATCCATATACAATTACACTCACCTTTTGCATCCTAGCAAGACCCAACACCTTCGTAGTATCCAAAGATCATGCCCAGAAGGAGTTCCATGCAGCTGAGAATGATGCCAAGTGACATCTAAATAAGAATTGTTGAGAAACCTGTGATGGGACATGATAAAGATGGCATCCTGCATTCCAAGGTATGATTTCATTTTTCCCATCAAGGGGTTCATAATGTTTGTATGTCGACTATTTGGTGAGCAACATGTCGAAGAATAATCTCCCTAGATGTATTACTTTTCCTTCAATATGACCATGGGGAAGGTATACTTTGAATGGCCAAAAATCATTTTCCAGTGTATTGACTGAAAGCTTCAAGTAGTCAAGACCACCCAAAAGTTTTATATGACATCCTTCATGGTTTGGATCATCACCCACCAAGCCTCAAAATTTAGAGGGTTGATTATAGAGGGAGTGCTTGGCGATGAACCAAAACAAGTTGCTCCTAGAAGAACTTTATAAGGTGTACTACATAGTCAATGACACCTTTGTATATAATAGAATAACAATGCTCATGGGAGACCCCGGGTACCACCTATCTAAGAATGCAATGGCTCTAATGGAGTCATGGGAAAGTTATTTTTTTAAGTTTTGACAACATACATACATTCAAGTAGCTAGATTTTCAAGGAGCCAATTCATGTTGCCCTGCCACTGCAATAACCTGATAGTACTAATGGAGTTTTACTGGCAGATTTATCCATCATATTTTTAGCAAAAAGAAAGTTATGATTGTGTCTTTCCCAATAAGTTGTGGGGATTACACTTGTTCCCTTATCGTTGCCAAAGAAGTTGAGACTAAGTTGTTCCCTTATTGTGTCTCAAATTGCAATCCTTCTACCTACAATGATATTATTTTGATCCCAAAAGCTGAATAGAGAGGATGATGCCCCAGAATTCAAATCCTCACTTCCACTCCTTGGAATATTTTTGGGTTGATTGTCAGTAAAATCTTGAATTTTACTAGCATTAGTATAGCCAGCTCACTAAGGGCCAAATAGAGTCCTTCAAACTTCAAGAGTTCCCTAAAAATTTTACTAACAAGGACCTTATTAAATAATCTAAGTTCAAAGAGAAAGGGATAGATAAGAAGAAACTTCCTCTGGTAGATTGGGATACCTTGGAGATTTCTAACATTGATGAAATAATGAAAGAGGTGGTAGAGCGGAGTCATGCTTATTTTGACCTGGTTTGTCTAGAGAGCCTCTGCCTCACCTCCATGACTCATCCATACCAATATGTACGCAAAGGAAACAAGAAGGTTGGTGAGTCATTGGCCTAGTCCAATCCCCTGGAAATAACCCCCACATAACATATATTAGAACAACTTGGGGGAACAGGTGGATAAGTCTCAAAAGCTTGCTTTCGTAGTACAAGTAGGAGTGACCTTCAGCCTAGGTGCAACACTACTACGCACCACCTCCCCATCTCAGGGAGAAGCTACTCCCTTTGTCATTCCTTTATCAGGCCTCCCATACATTAGTGTCACAAAAGATGAGGAATCTGAGGCAAAGGTGGACGTAAAAGAGTAGACTAGTCATACATGAATAATTAGTGAAACTCAAAGTTGGAAAGCCCAAAGATGATCCTCAAATGCCAAGGGTGAAGAACAAGTCAATCAGCCTGCATTTGATTCATTTCCCAAATCATCAACTTATATGATAAGTTGGAAAGCCCAAAGATGATCCTCAAATGCTGAGGGTGAAGAACAAGTCAATTAGCCTACGTTTGATTCATTTCCCAAGATCATCAACTTATATTATCCCTCCATGGTAGACCCGAATGAGGTCCTAACTATTAAAGATCAAGAACGCCTCTTCCAAGAAGTGTTAGAAAAGAAGAGGGTAGAAGAGGAGGCTAGGGAAAAAATAGAAAGATTTTGTAAGGAGTGTACATGGGTCAAAAAGGAGGCCAAACAAAAATATGTAGTCGAAGACCGCACCCACTAAGATGAAGAATCTCATCGCAAGGCAAAGGAAGAGATTGAGAAAAAGAGAAAAGGAGATGAGAATAAAAGAAAGAAGAAGTAGATAAGAGGGTCAATAAAGATGTACGTCACCAAGCTGTAAAATTCATAGAAAGAAGAAATAAGAAGAAGAGAAGAAAAGGGTTAAGGAATATAAGTCAAATACAGGGGTAACTGGGCCTTCGGGAACAACCACACCCCCTCCATCAAGAAGTCCTCCTGACACTCCTACAAGAATAATACCAGCTCCTTTGTCAATCCTGAACCTGAGCCAAGTGACAACTCCCTGATCAAATCCACAAATGAAAACTCAAGCATCACAAGAGGCACTAGTAACACTAAGGCTCAGAGAATCTTCCTCTAAAGAAAAAATTTTCCCACCAAGGGAATATCATGAACAAAGGACTGAAGGGAATCCTCTACACATTAGGGACATATAGGATGATACTCCAAGTCCACTGACATGGTTGATGAGGTTAGGGAAGAGGAAACAACCTAAATATGTACTAGCTCCCCCATCACTTTCCATGTTAATGAAGGAATTGTCAACCTCGCCAATAAAGAAATAAAAAAAGTCATGAGCAGTTCATACCATAAGAAGAATAGATAAAGGAGAAGTGATTTCCACTACTATTGTACTACTTGAGGATAGGAATAAGTCCAATGTTGAACTAGGAGACTATGTGATCAGTGAGATTCTCCTTGGGAAAATAAACAAGAAGGGAAAATTAATGGACCTAGATGAAGTGAATCATGCAAAGCATGAGAGGTATGAGAAGGATAACATGAAGAAGAAAGTTGCTCAATCCTCAAAGGCATAGTTGAAGGAGCTCTTTCAGGAGATCTCATCACCAATTGCTATGGTGATTTCAAAATAATCTACCTCAGAGCTGCTACCACATGGCAAGATAGATTCACTATGGAAAATAAAGAATAAAGGGTTGGTGGTGGATGAATGGATCATTGAGAAGGTGAACATAGCATGAGGCTTTCTTGTATAGTCCCTCCAAGATTATTTATGGGCCATGGGCATGGTCCATCAATTAGTAGAAGATAGGGCATTGTGGGAGTTTGAGACCACCTAGTTTGAAGGATATAAAGATTCCATGGACAACATTGTCAAACTCGAGGAAGATGCATTGAATAAATCAGGTATACTAGGGAACAAGACTACATAGTTTCCAATACTCATTCACTGACAACTAGGACTTCGAGTCAAATTGTTTAAATAGGCACTCAAGTCCACCAGAATACTCTCTACCAGCCTTCAATAGTATGCCCAATAATATTATTTATTTGTTTTGACCATCATGTGAGTGGAGCTCAAAATGGGTCAAAAGGTTCGCACTTGTGGATTATTTGTTGGCCATGTTCGATGAATAGGCATAAGCTAAGTATAAGTTATAATCACCTAAAATTAGGCTAATAGAACCTAAGGCCCTATTTTTCCTTAACATAGCATATAACATTGATTATGTTAATTCGATCTTTGATTATTAGCATAAATCCCAAAAATTCAATAAAATCAATCAAATCCTAAATCAAGCATTTATCACTAAGGTTTCTGAATAGGGTTAAAATGGACTCAACACTATTTAGATGTAAAAGATAAAGGGGGAAATATGAGATCTATTCCCAAACCCAAATTCCCAAAGAAGAGATCCAATTTGATCAACCAAGAGGCTAATACACAATCGAATCAATTTATGGAGAATATGGAAGAGAGAGAGAGAGAGAGAGAGAGAGAGAGAGTAAATCCAATATTTCCCTATCAATGAAATTTATGCTTGGAGTATGAAATAATTGAAATGCAAATACTAACCTCAAATTAGGGAAAATCTAGAAAATGTTAAATTCTGATGTCTATGTGTACTTTCAAGCAATTCTGAAACTTGTTCTAGACTAGAAATGCCGAGATGGAGAAAACCCAAAAATCTTTCTCTAAGATGAGCTCAGGTTGGGTTTGACCCTCATAAAAAGTCAAATACTACATTCTTTATTTGAAGTCTAATTCGAATTTTGTTCACAGATCTCGGAAGTTTGCTGAAAAGGCTATCCAAATTCACTCTCAGATCCAAAATTTTGCACCTGTACCTGCAAGAAAATGGGGTTTTTTGTTGTATGGGGGGTTTGCCTTGGTCAAACCCCAATTTAGGAATTAACCTTGAAATTGAATTGAAATATAGTGTGCATAAACAAAGTAATTGAAACAAATCACCTCGCTTATGTTGAAGTCCTTGTAGAGGATTTGAATCCTCAAATTCACAAGTAGGAGTGCTTCAATGGATGTAGGATGAATGTATGATGTCTCCAATCAATGGCATTTGATCTTCAACACCAATCTTGACTTGATCTTTACATATGAGAAGGCTTGAATGAATGTGGAATGATGGATCATCAAAGGGGGCTCCAAAGAGATCGAATTCTTTAATAGCTAACAATGGATCTCCTTGATGGATGAATGCTTGAACACTTGAATGCTTGATTGAATTCACTTGCTTGCACTTGAGAGCTTGCTCATGAAATTGCTTGAGATGTGATGTGAAAATGAGAGAGGAAGGCCTCCTTTTATAGTGAACTAGGGCACAATCCTCTAGAGGGGCCACCTTGGAGAATTAAATCCCAATTAGGTCCTAACCTTTAGAAAATATACCTAGATTAAATGCAATTAGAGGATTTACCATCTTGAAACCCAAAATGATTCACTTGGAGGTGGGAAAATAAATATCCCGAATCCTAGAAATTCTAGATTCTGGAAATTTGAATGAGGGGGGAAAAATCAAGGTTGGACCTAACCTAGTTAGGATCAACCTCGAATCTAACCCTGGGCCCAGATTCAGTCAAAGCCAAGTTAGGAGGTCCCGGGGATGCCCAGAAACTTAGAAATGATATCAAATCAGGATAGAATGTTAGGGATAGACATAAAATCCTATGATGACTATGATGAAAGCCAAGAGGACCTATTTCTGAATACCTAGAAAATAGAGCCATGGAAGAGGGAAATTAAGGAGAATCCTTGAGATCCTAACCCTAATTTCACCTAGAATGAAGAAATCAAGTGCTTGGAAGAAGTGGAAAGAGGGGAGAAAGCCAAATACATGCAAAGACCCAATCAAGGTGCTTAACATGACCCCAAACCACTTACTCAGAGGGCTAAATGCTCTTATCATGGAAGTGCTTCCATTTTAAGATGATACATTAAGCCCCCACTTTAGCAAGAGTATGGACTCGATGCAAACTCTTGGTAAAGGAGATCAAAATGAAAAGATAATCTTATTATAATCCAAGGGACAAAGAGAAACCTTAAACCCCTAGGGACTCAAGTCCAAATCGACTCCTAGATCATAATAAGAGAGACATCTCTAGAGAGAGAAAGAAGGTGTGATTATCTCACCCAATGAGAACTTATGTCCCATTGTGAACCACACAGGAAAATGGCGCAACTGGAAAGATGGAATTGAACCGCCTAGTGAATGTGTCTACTCACTAGTCAACCCATCAAGGATTCATCCTTAGGAATATTCTATTCCATAAGAATAAAACCAAAAAACAAAAGAGATCCAGTCTTAAGGACACTTCCAACCTTAAGGGATCAAAATATATGTGTATTTGAAACTGGAGGGATCAAGAGATCCTAAAATATAAACCCATGCTTTAAGGATTAATTACTAATCTTTAAAGGGAAAAAGTATCTTGAAAAATATGTATGTATTGAAAAGTGTGTGTGTGCAACAGGTGAGTAGAGCATATGCCCCCACATTAAAGTCATTCCTAACACTTTAACAGGAGCAATGGCTTTAACGAAAACATAAACAACTCCACTGATTACATTTCCATGTCGAGATGCCCCTAGACGAAGACAAATCAAGGGAAATATCATAGAGACATACAAAGAACACAGAAGGGATCTACCTACCGTGGGGTCAGTATGATCATAAGATAATATATATATGATATTATTGCAAATGAATTGACATCATTCCCCAAAGAAAGTAAAACTACAATCACAAAGGAGGAAAGATCACATAAGATATACGAAGGAGAATCTTTTCAAACCATGACATGGAGACCAAAAAGAATTAGTGCTACCATATCTTGAATCCAAGCAGATTACACAAGGAAACATTTACAAACAATAGCACAATTACAACATAACATTGAACAACGCATAGAAGAATAGAGATACATATAGAAGAATTTGAACAACAGTTTTGACTCCTTTATCACCTTGTACCAACTGAGTAACAAGGATCATATAAAAGAATCTAACATCATTTAGCAAACATAGTACGGGAGAAGCACAGTACAGCAGGCAAACACACAACAAAGCTACCACGAAGGAAAAGCCAATCAAGTGTGCCGCCTACTTTCCCCATCTTGTTGTATATCATTTAGGGAAGGTGGGTAACTCACAAGAGGGACTATATCCAACATAGTAGGAATGATAGCTAGTTCCAAACAAGAATCCTCTTGAGAATCACTATGTTTGACACTAGGTGTAAGAGTCAATTGAGATGAAAGCATATTAGGTAAATCAATGTCAATGTCAATAGTTTCATATTCATCATTAACATCATCAGTATCATCAAGAGTATCTTCTTCATCCAAATTAATCAAAATAGGATCTAAGATATGAATAGAATCATCATAATCATGCATGTGAACATCATTATTAGTAGCAATCTGTTCTACCACATTATGCATAGGTTTATCTATAGAAGGTAAAGATCTTTGAGCTTTAACATGAGCATGATGCTTTTTACGACATTCATTAGCAGATTGATTTCATTTTGATTTATTTGAAATAGGTTGAGAACTAGGAGGAACAGTCATAGGATCCTTCACAGGTTCTTTAGGAATATCAATAGGATTATTAACCATAGGAGAAACAATCATAGGATCTTTGATAGGGTCAATAGAAGGAACTTGATTAACCAAGCTAGAAGTCATAATTAAAGGAGGTATAGAAGGTGTAGGTAAAAGACCATGATTAAGATCCCTAGGAGGTGAACTTAATTCAAGAATTTTATGATTTTTATAAGCTTGATATGATCGAAAAAGATTATCAGGTCGAGAAGGACATGAATTAGGTAATGAAGGCCAAAAGAAATCTAGAGCAACACAATCTCTAGGCCTAGAAGGTTGATATAGACTATGATTAATCATCTTCACTTCTTCATCATGAATGAACTTAAGACACTTATGGATAGGTGAAGCAATAGCATGCATGGCAGATAACCAAGGCAAACCTAGCTTAACTTGAAATTGATCAGAAGTAGGAACAATAACAAAGGTAGTGTTCACAATTTTTCCACAAAGCTCAACCGGTAAAGTAATAGAACCAAATGATGGATAAAGAAAACCATTGCAAGTTTGAATCCACACATCCAATGTATCATAAAATTCACATTGTAAGCTTTTCATAAAAATATTTTCTTTAGTGATAACATTGACTAAGGATGCAATATCAACAAGACAACAACGAGTAGGTATCTGAGAAATCCTAGCAGCAATGTAAAGGGGACCATCAGGAGCCTTAATATTCATAGAGTCATCAAAGGTAATCAAAAGTTCCTGAGGTCTTTTATTCTTAAATTGTTGTTGAGGTTTAGGTTGAGTTTTCATTTTAGGTTTAGGTTTTGGTTGAGGTTGAGATTGAACTTGAGGTTGAATCTGAGGTTGAGGTTGAAGTTGAGGTTGAGGTGGAGATATAGATTGAACAACATGCTCCACTTGATTAACAACATGATTGAGATCATCCATCTTTGAATCATACACAATTTCCATAGCAGATGGTTAAGCAATAGTATTAGTATCATGCGTAGGTAAAGGATTTGTATAAATTTGAAGGTTCTGATTAGGAGGAGAGACAGATTTATTCCCACTAGTATCCAGATTATCAACAGATAAAGCCTTAGAATCAATTAGATCTTGAACTTTATGTTTTAAAGAATAACATTTATCAGTATCATGACCATTCTGACGATGATATTGACAAAAAGTATTTTGATCAAAATATTTAGATGTAATCGTAGCAGGTAAAAGAGGTCAAATAGGAGGTAAAGTAATCATATTAACAGCTAACAACCTATTCATAAAAGCATGTAAAGATTTAGAAAGAGTAAACACATGATTTAATTGAAAAGCAGTGGATGCAGAAGTGGCATTGTGAGATGCAATAGCAACTTGATCAGCAACTGCATTCGCTTGTTTGTTTATCTAGACATAGTTGTTGAATTTTTTAAACTTGTTTGGATTAGGAGCAGCATCACTCTTATCAATTAGAATAGGATCCATTGGAGTGTTGCTCTCAAATTGACTCACTTGTAATTGATAATGATGAAGCACTACACAAAGTTGTTGAAAAGAGGTAAATTCAGTAAGCAGAATCTTATCTCTAATATCCTTTTGCAAATTTGAAATAAACATACATTGAATATCAATATCAAGAATAGGATAGGAAATATGAGCATGCAAATGCTTAAATCTACCAATAAATTCAGTCAATTTTTCCTTAGCATTTTGTTTACAATGCATCAAATCAGTCAAAGACACTTGTGGGCCAATATTATTTTGAAATTGTTGAATAAAGGTATTAGCAAGTTTAGGAAAGGAATCAATAGAATAAGGAGGCAAAGAACAATACCATTGTAAAGCTTTGTCATGGAAAGTTCTAGCAAACAATTTGGCTAAAATCCTATGGTCATGAGCATAATCACTACAAAGGATTTGGAATATTTTAACATGATGAACAGGATCTCCTTTTCCATTATAATTCTCAAGACAGGGCATCTCACCTTGCTGATGAACAGGAGTATGAATGATGTCTTGGGACAAGGGACTTCCCATGTCACATGTAGGAATACTAAACTTATTTTGAGTTAAAGAAGCAAGTTGTTGTTGTAAGGATGACACATTCTGAGCCAAACTAATGATTTTTGAATCATTAGAGGAAATAGGATGAGTAGAAACATTAGACACACTAGGTAAAGTGTAAGAAGCTACAAGAATAGAAGACACAATTGGAGGAACACTAGGAACTACAGTTGGAAGTGGATTGGAATAAGTAAAAGTAACATTATGATATGAAGGTTGTGATGTTGGAAGGGACATAGGAGGAACACTCATAGGAATAGAGGGAACTATCACAATCACCAAAGGAGGAGTATAGATAGATATAATAGGTAGAGGATTAGAAGGAGGTTCAACACTAGTGATAGGAGGAATCAACCCTAAATCTTGAGCTTCTTGAACTAAAGGTTTAACATTGGAATGCACAAGGTGAGTAATACCACGCAAGAGGTTAACACCTTGATCACTATCATGGAGAACTTTCTTAAGAGCCTCTATAGCTTGAAAGGAATCTTGATTATGGTTTTCTTGAAGAAGCCAATTACCCATTTTATCAAGTTCATTGGAAAGTTTTTGGACTTGCTCAGGAGGAACTCTTAAAGCATCATCCTCATCATGAGATGAGTGAGAAGAGTTTTTCTCCATAGTAGGATTGGAATCATGAAGAATCAAGTTATCATCCAGGATCCTAAGGAAAGGAGAGGAACATTAAGGATTAAAGGCACCCATGAGTCTACGACTTCTTCTAACCAGAATATTATAAGTAGGACTAGTGGTAGTAAAGCTCATAAACCAATGTAATGAAAATGAACTAAACTAAAGACACATAAACCATGAATATCAAATCTAATTAGCATGCAAGATCTAACACAAAGGAAAAATCTAATACTAACAAGATAAAAGGAAAGCACAATAAGGCATCCAATTCCACAAAAGAAAAGAGAGTAAGCACGTCGGATTCACCAAAATGAATAGGGTTAAAATGGATTCAACACTATTCAGATGTAAAAGAGAAAGGGGGAAATATGAGATCTATTCCCAAACCCAAATTCCCAAAGAAGAGATCCAATTTGATCAACCAAGAGGCTAATACACAATCGAATCAATTTATGGAGAATATGGAAGAGAAAGAGAGAGAGAGTAAATCCAATATTTCCCTATCAATGAAATTTATGCTTGGAGTATGAAATAATTGAAATACAAATACTAACCTCAAATTAGGGTAGATCTAGAAAATGTTAAATTCTGATGTCTCTGTGTACTTTCAAGCAATTCTAAAACCTATTCTAGACTAGAAATGCTGAGAAGGAGAAAACCCAGAAATCTTTCTCCAAGATGAGCTCAGGTTGGGTTTGACCCTCATAAAAGGTCAAATACTACATTCTTTATTTGAAGTCCGATTCGAATTTTGTTCATAGATCTCAGAAGTTTGCCAAAAACGGTATCCAAATTCACTCTTAGATCTAAAATTCTACACCTGTACCTACAAGAAAATGGGGGTTTTTGTTGTATGGGGGGTTTGCCTTGGTCAAACCCCAATTTAGGAATTAACCTTGAAATTGAATTAAAATATAGTGTGCATAAACAAAGTAATTGAAAAAAATCACCTCGCTTATGTTGAAGTCCTTGTAGAGGATTTGAATCCTCAAATCCACAAGTAGGAGTGCTTCAATGGATGTAGGATGAATGTACGATGTCTCCAATCAATGGCATTTGATCTTCAACACCAATCTAGACTTGATCTTTTCATATGAGAAGGCTTGAATGAATGTGGAAGGATGGATCATCAAAGGGGGCTCCAAAGAGATTGAATCCTTTAATAGATAACAATGGATCTCCTTGATGGATGAATGCTTGAACACTTGAATGCTTGATTGAATTGACTTTCTTGCACTTGAGAGCTTGCTCATGAAATTTCTTGAGATGTGATGTGAAAATGAGAGAGGAAGGCCTCCTTTTATAGTGAACTAGGGCACAATGCTCTAGAGGGGCCACCTTGGAGAATTAAATCCCAATTAGGTCCTAACCTTTAGAAAATATACCTAGATTAAATGCAATTAGAGGATTTACCATCCCGAAACCTGAAATGATTAACCCAGAGGTGGGAAAATAAATATCCCGAAAGCTCGAATCCTGAAAATTCTGGATTCTAAAAATTTGAATGAGGGGGGAAAAATCGAAGTTGGACTTGACCTATTAGGTTTGACCTTGATCCTAACCTAGTCAAGTTTGAGCTTGATCCTAACCTAGTCAGGATCAACCTCGAATCTGACCCTAGGCCCAAATTCAGTTAGAGCCAAGTCAGGAGGTCCCAGGGATGCCCAAAAACTTAGAAATGATATCAAATCAGGACAGAATGTCAGGGATAGACATAAAATCCTATGATGACTATGATGAAAGCTAGGAGGACCTATTTTTGAATCCTACCTAGAAAATAGAGCCATGGAAGAGGGAAATTAAGGAGAATCCTTGAGATCCTATCCCTAATTTCACCTAGAATGAAGAAATCAAGTGCTTGGAAGAAGTGGAAAGCGGGGAGAAAGCCACATACATGCAAAGACCCGATCAAGGTGCTTAACATGACCCCAAACCACTTACTCAAAGGGCTAAATGCTCTTATCATGGAAGTGCTTTCATTTTGAGATGATACAGTTTCAAGCAAAATCAAGTCAAATAACTCTAGGACTATTTAATTAATTCAATCCCACCAAATGCATGGCTAGAGTTATTAACTAAAAGAAAATCATAAATACCTCTTAAATCAAACAAACACAACAAACACACCTTAATCATTAAGAGGCTCTCACATGGATCAAGGATCAAGCCAAGATGCATCTCAACCACTCCTCACAGATGCATCTCAACCGTTCAATTCCTTCAATCTTCTATAAAAGATAATTTTCAAATGCTCACTCTCCCTTCTTGAAATTGGATTTTAGCTTCTCAATGTTTGAAATTCTAGCTTATGGATATTGTGAATTTGAGGCTTCATAATCTTTGATTATTGAAACTCTCATACTTGGGAATTTGCTTACTAATGCTTCAATTTTGATAGTTGTTCTTAGATTTTCATGCTTAATTTCATGCCCTAGCTAATTAAGAAATCTTTCAATTGGTTTATCTAGTAAATAATTCATGTTTTAATGCTCAATTATGGAGAATTTCTTATATCTAGCTTGATTTCATACATATTGCATTGAATCTCTCATTTTAGTGTATATTGTCATTGTTTAAGGGTCAAATTTGAGAGCTACTAACCCTTATTCCATACTCACACTAACTAGAGAGCAATAGGATGCTTTTACTTGTTAGTTTCTTCAATTACATGTTTATTTTCTCTAACAAGTGATGTTATTATCCTATTTAAGTGTTGTGTTGTAGGTCACAAACTCACACACACATAAGTCACCCTATTATTTTGATGGGGGCGTAATGAATGAACTCGCAAGTTTTATTATCAAGACATATGATGCTTCCAAGGTTGCAACACAATTGAGAGATGTTTTTAAGGAGGGCCAAGAAAATTTATAGGAAGCTAAGGCCCACCTTGAATGCATAAAGGATATTGATGAATAAACTATCAGTGAATGCATCAAGGCTCAAGTAGGTCTGTCATCTAGATAGAAAGTTTCTTCATTCCTTCCTCTATCATTCTTTTGTTCAATTTTGGTTTCCCTCGATCCCAAAATCATGGATCCTGGCAAGTGTATAGTATATAATTCTTTCATTCTTTGTTCTTTTAAATAATTTTAGAGGTATGTGTTGATGTGTCTTTGTAGAACTGACTGACCATTATCTAGTAGTTTAATAGTTGTACTGTGTCAGAAGTATGATAGGTACTTTCTAACATTAAGTGTGTGGACTAACTTGAATTGATTGCAGGAACCTTTTTCAATGCTTGAGGTGCTGATCTAGAATTAAAGGCTTAAGAACACAAAGAAAACTTTTAGATCAGGCAATGGATTTGCATTCATGAGATGAGTTGGTAAAGTACCGATAGACTTGACAAATTAGAGCTTGTGTGGATGAATGAATTGGTTCTCAAGATTTGACCATTTAGATCTCTCTTTTCCTCCACTTTCAATCCTTTTTGGAACTATACCTATGCATGATGTACATCTATGGAAATATTTGTACATAGATTTGGATAATTGTCACTAGCTATAAATATATGTAATAATCGATTAAGCAAAGTAAAAATGGTTGGGTTTTTTGAAAAAGAAAGTTGGTCTATTTCTATAAATTTTTTATAAATATGTAGATTCAGGGCATTTTCAAGGGTCCACAAAATTGATAATTTTGGTGGCTATAAATTGATAGCGATAGTTAGCTATCCCACATTGTCTTAGACCTTAGTAACATATAGTTGTTAAAAGAAGTTTTATCTCTTTCCATTTTTAGTTAGAAGTTGATGGTCTACATAAACTTTATGAAACCAACCAGTGAAGTTTAGATTTTGCACCCATAAATAGAATCAAGGACCTGTGCTTAATATTTGTACTTTTGTTTTCATTCCATTTATCGGTAATTCTATATGGTTTAAAATTTTATTCTTTACTCAAGAAGTAATTTTTATTGGTGGAAATAGTACTTTTGGAATGAATCTCTTATGTTTCTTTAACATATTTGTGGTCACTGACTATGTATGTTTGAAGTAAGTCATTTATTTGGTCTTGATTATTGTTGATGGTTTTATGTTCAAAGTGATTATAAGTCGATTCTTTTTTAAAACTTCATTCTATCTTTTGTTGTTTCTTTTTCCATTTAAGAAATGATGTAAAGGATAAAATGGGGGATGATAACAAAGTGTAAGGATGTAAATATGTGATGGAAATGTTATGGACATACAAGATTAATAAGACATGAATACTTATCTTGAAAAGAGGTTGATGCGGAAATCACTATTTTCTCATGTCTGTGTTCAGTTTCAGGAGATTTTGTAACCGGATCTAGCCTGAAAATACAGAGACAGAGAAAACCTAGAAAACTTATGTCTTTTAGAGCAAGGTCAACCTTGACCTCAGGATCAGGGTACAATCTTACCCTAGGGTACATTCTTGACCCCCACTAGAAGTCATCCTTGAACCAAAATAGCTCCGACAGAAATTATGTTCACAGATCTCAAAAGTTTGCCAAAAAGGATACTCAGATCTGAACTGCAATTCGTTGTCCCGCACCTGTACCTGCAAGAAAAAAGAGGATTTTTTGTTGGGATGAGGGGTTTGCCTTAGTCAAACCTCAGTTTGGAATCAACCTTAATAATGGAATTGAAATAGAGAATGCTAGCAAGTAGTAGAAGTAGATCTAACAACGAAGCTATGATATTCAATAGATATGCAATTGTATTTGAAATGTAAACAAGTATGTTGATATGAAAGCTTGAACACAACATTAACCAATGTAAATCAAAACCTCCATGATAGCATGCTTGGAATCCACCTTGAGGGAAGAATGAATGGATCTTGAAGATGAACAAAGGATCTTGAAGGAAGATCACACCACCATGATGGATAGATGTAGGGTTTGATTGATGAATCTTGAATGCTTGGACCACATTCCTTCAAAGGCTTGAATGCTTGAATCCTTGATCTTCAATGGAGAACTTGAATGCTTGAATGGATGATAATGTCTTGAATGCTTCCTTGATTGAAAATGCTTGCTTGATCGTGAATGTCTCCTTGAGAGTGAACTCATGAAGTTGCTTGGTAATGATGGATGAGAGATGATGAAATGAGAGAGGAAGGCTTCCTTTTATAGTGATCTAGGGCACAAAATTCTAGAGGGGCCAACATAGGGAAATTAAATTCCAATTAAGCCTTAACCCCTAGAAATGGACCTAAATTAAATATAATTTAAGAGTTTACCATTTCGAAATCCAAAACAGCCGACCCAGAAGTAGGAAAACAAATCTTTCTGAAACCTGACATCCGAAAATCATGGAATCTTGAAATTTGGACCTTGGGTCAATGTCAAGGTCGACTGTGACCTAGGTTAGAGTTGAGGTCGACCTTGACCCTGAAGTCAAAGATTTCAGGATCTCAGTCTGGAATGCCAGAAAAGTGCAGAAAGAGGGTGGAAAAAGGGGGCGAGTGAGGAGAAAAGCCAGATTCAAGCTAGAGACCTACTCGAGGCATTTGACATGACCCACACTACCTACTCAAAGGGCTAAACATACTTAACATGGAAGTGCTTCCATTTTAAGATGATACATTAAGCCCCCACTTTAGCAAGAGTATGGATTCAATGCAAACTCTTGGTAAAGGAAAAGAAAGAAGAGAGCCAAGTGGATTCGCAATGAGATAAAATAACACTTAGCTAAGGACACAAGCCCCAAAGCTAAGGATTCTAACTCAACATACACACACAAGGGTGCAAAAACAAAAACAAAAAGACACAAAAGAGGGGTTAGTACTAAAACAAACCCAAATCAACTAGTAGAGGAAACCTTGCTAAGAAATGTTTCCTATACTAATATCATATTTGGAAAGCTATCATAAAAGCATAAATGACTACATAAGGAAGACAAGAGAAACACTATAAATATAGCTTCATGATCCAGTACTACTAGCATGAGAGTGAAAAGAGAGGAAAGAGAAAGTGATTACCTCGCCCAGTAAGATGCCCACCTTACCGTGAATCACCAAGGATGGAGAGCCAAATAGGTGGCCAAACCTGATAGTTCACCCAAAAACTGCACCTTAAAATTGTAATGCATCTTTTGACGGCTTCTAGAATACCCATAGATCCACCTTCTTGTATCACCATGGAATATAAAATGCATGTCTCCTCAAGATTTAGCAACTTATGTGTGTTACCTTTGGAAGATTTAGCATATTGAAAATTGAAAAATGTGTGTCTCTTCAGGATTTAGCAACTTATGTATGTTACCTTCAGAGGATTTAGCATTTTGAAAATTGAAAAATGTGTCTCTTCATGATTTAGCAACTTATGTGCATTACCTTCAAAGGATTTAGCATATAAAAAAATTGAAAAATGTGTGTCTCTTCAGGATTTAGCAACTTATGTGTGTTACCTTCAGAAGATTTAGCATATAAATGAAAAACTATAGTACAAGGGAGACCATATATATGCCCCCCTCCTTATCGTGGTTGTCTACTAGACATGATAAGGAAGAGAAAGAGGATACCTACTTCACAATGTAAGGAGATATCCTATTTATCAATAGTGTATACTACATTCCTAGCAAAGGGTATTGACCCTTACATCAAAGAGCATAGATAATCATGAAAAAGGATATGTCACTCATGGAAAAAGGATCCTCAAAGAAAAATATCTTATCAACAAGACCCCCACCATAGAGGAGTGCTTTTAGATAAAATATCATCTTTTAAAGATAAACCAGGTGAGAACAAAGATTCAATCATCAAGCCCACTACAATCAAGAGGAAGAGGAATCTTTGAAATGAGGGAAACAACTCTAATCACCAGAGCAAGGGAAAGAGTTTATAATGAACATAATTTGTAAAATAGAGAAGAGGTGATGACCTAGGACAACAAACTATCATATAAAAGGATATCCATAGTCAAAAACATCGGTCAATATAATGAAATAATATTGCAAGATAAACAAATGCCACTACGCTAAGGAAAGTAGATCCCTAGACAAAGAGAAAGAAGGAATAACCTTTCCCCCCAGGGATGAAAGCAAGGGATACCTTTCACTAGTAAAAAAACAACAATATATGACCAAATAAACTACCAAAAATTGTAGATAAATGACCAAATTTGGTCACGTGACCAGTGGTAGTTTATTGCCGGTCATTTATCTCATGACCAAATTTATGACTAAACTATTTTAGTCATTTATTTGGTCATTGATTTGGTCATATATTTAGTCATTTATTTGGTCATTTGATAGTTTATTTAGTCATTTATTTGGTTGTTTGGTCATTTATTTGGTCATTTGGTAGTTTATTTGCTCATTTATTTGGTCATTTGGTAATTTATTTGGTGATTTATTTGGTGATTTATTTGGTCATTTATTTAGTCATTTATTTGATCATTTATTTGGTCATTTATTTAGTCATTTATTTGATCATATATTTAGTCATTAATTTAGTCATATTAGGGCACGATGGAATCGAACCATCATCCTCCTACTTGTAAAGTAGGTGCTCTTCCATTGAGCTAGTACCTTTTAAAGAATAATCATACCATGCATACTAGTACTTTCCACTAAACATGATTTCAAGTTTTTACATCTATTTTCAATAAATATTATGTTCATGTGAGATCAGTTTGAGATTTTTCAAGTACAATCATGAGATTTCTAGTAGAATCTTATGGTTGTACTTGAAAAAGCTCAAACTGATCTCACATGAACAAAAGTTTTATCATTTCAAGAAGTGTATTTCTCAAGTAAGAAATGTGTCAGCTCCCCAAGAAATAATTCACCTGATCAACAACAAATTATTGCCCTGTATTCAGCTACTAAAGTATCTTATTTAGGTGAATCCATGGTTATAGGAGGTTCCTCCCCATCATCAAAGAAAAGAAATTGAAAAATAGATGGAAGTTACAAAAATACCAAAGCTAAATTGTTTTTTAAAATTAAGATGCATAAACACAATGCTGACACAACAAACAAACATGAAATTGAACAACAGTACAACATTTATAAAACAAAGATCAAAAACAACTTATGCACACCAATTTCATTTCTTCAAACTTAAATCCTTTACTGAAGACCAATTGACATCCTAAAACACATTGACATATGACAGCAACATATAACACTTTCTATAGTGCTTATTCAAAAGCACTGAGAAACTAAAAGACTAAATTGTTGCAAAGAGAACAAAAAAAGACTTACAAATAAAAATATTACTGTCATTGGGTACTGGAATTCATAATGGTAAAATATAAAGGCAAATTTAAATTAGGCTTAGTTGAGCCTCACCTTGCCTCCATCACAAAGTACCAAAAGCATTCTCTCTTCGCTAGAACTATCACTTTCTTCTTCACCCTGGTATATGATGTCATAACAAATTTATGGACCAGTCATAATTCTACTAAGAAGAGAAGCTAATAATCATTTAAACTCATTAAAGGTATCTCTTTGTACATTACAAGCTTTAACAATGCTCCATTTCATATTCTGGAAAACAAAATGCCTACTTTTACATACACCCAAGAAACCATGTGCCTTTTGTCATACATAAAGGCAAAAAATATATAAAAACAAAAATAGATTATGAAGTGGGTTTGTCGGTAAGAGAACTCCTAGCACATCAATTCCAAAAAATCCTAAAAACATAGAGACATGACTATAAGCAGCTTTGCTAATTCAAGAGTACCTTTCCATAAATAAGAAGCTTCAATTCTATTAGAGAACCAACAACAAACAAATTTTCCAACTTTGATAAGATTGTTGGCTGAGAAATTTCATCTTCAAATTCATCACTACTAAGATCTCCAGGCACACATATAGATGGAGGATCCTGCAAAGAGCAAAAAATATCAGATTCCATGGATGGAAACATCAATTTCAATTTCTTCAAAGGGAAGTGGGATATTACAGATGCTTTATATATAGCTTGAACAAGAGACTTCATCCACTTTGCCTTTGAACTACAAAATCATTGTGCTAGATGATTCCAGTGCCTGCAGATGTAGATTGCAAGGTTCTGAATACTTTTTCAAATCAGCAATAATAAGAAGACCCCTATAAAAACATCATCTGATTTTAACATATGCACATAAATGATAAAGTTACGGGAATTAAATATATTCCAACCAATTGTTAAATATAGAATCCAAACATACAGTAGATGCTTTAGGAAGCACAAAATTCTTAATACATCAAAAATGCCTGAAAGTTCTCATTAACAGTAGTACACAAAATGATTGTCTAACAGAGAGACAGAGAGACTCAAATAGTTATTTGAACCAACAAAAAAATTTAAGCTGTGACATGGCTAATACTTGTCAAGCTATAAATACTGATGAACCCTATTAAATCTGTTCCCACTCTACATAAGCCACCTCAAAACATCCCAATATGCATTCCCATGTTACGAATTCAACATGAAACAATTTAGATTTCTGCTATGAAAAGCTAAATGAATGAAGTGGTGAGTGGGATAAGCGAAAGAAGATCAATATTAAAGGATGATAATTAGACCTTCACTGTGCAAGCAAGGGGAGCTAGAAATTCTGATGAGGAAAGACATGACAGTAGGTAACAATGGCCAAATAATGCAATGTAGCATTCAACATTAGAGGACACATCAAAGAAATCTTGAGTGATGTGATTTCAATGGATGATTGCCATGCATTGTTGGCCAGACAACAGCAATTCGAAAATTGGCAGATGACAATTGGAGGCAGCCATCATACTTTCTTTGACTGTGTTTTTGACATTTTTTACTTTGTTTAACTAGAGGCAGCACATTGACTTTTTGGCACAAATTATGGAAGCAATTAAGTAGCTACAGTACTATTAATTTATTCAATTATCATCACTCATGTGCTTAGTTGCAGGGCTTGTACTGACACCCCTGCTCACCTAGACTAGGTGTCTAGATTTGGGTTCATGCACCAGTACACACTAGGTGCATGCAAGGTACATCTCAAGTGCACCGAGTGCACTGTGGGTGTGCGCCCACATACCTAGAGTATGCCTAGTGCACACCCAGGCATACCCACAAGGTGCCCATAGGACTAAAAACCTATTAATGCCTATTCCATAACTCACAGACAATTGACAGAAGGCAAACTAGTTGCTGATAGATAAAATAGCGAGAGTTATACACAAGGAAATGAGTAATGTGTTTATTAATTCATATGTTGCAAGAAAGCCTGGAGCATTCACTCAACATCTCAACTACCCTTGTAGTACGCATTCTATTGAGTTGATGCTTATTACAGGGTTGAAGCATTGCAATTTCCTAGAAGGTCTCCCTACCCAATGCCATGATGATCCAACTACACTTAACCATATAGTTTTTCTCAATATTAAGCCTACTTAGCTTGCCACTCCATTTGCAAAACCTTCAACAAGTTGTGTCTTATGAACCATTGATCATAGATCTGCTAAGCTCATTCATTAACAAGTTGGTGGTGTTTTTCGTCATGTCAAATTATGTGATGTTTAATTAGGACTGATCTTGAAATAATTTCAAGAGTCATGGTTTACAAGAGCTCATCTCTTGTGATTACAAATAGTCCTCTTAGCACTCATTGCATGAATTTGATTCTCTTACGAGTGAAGCATTTGAGTTTTAAAGGGCATTGTTGTTGCAGGACCAATACAAATTTGTTTGCACTTGCAGAATAAGAAAGCATGGAGAGTGTGGAGGAGAAAATGTTGCAGGTCCATAAAATAGGATATATAAGTACAGTAAACTATTAATTAATACAATATACTAATAATGTTATAAAGTTATATAGGAGTGATGTGAACTTTTAAATTTTTAATATATCTTTATAAATCTATTAGTTTATTGTATTTATATATAAATTTGTTATATGTTTATATATATAGGAATATCAAATTATATATTTATTTTGTATGGCTAAACCCAGCCAGACTGATTTTGGGATTTTTTTTGCCATATTGGCAAAAAAAAATTTAAAACTGGCAACTCACCACAGAGTAGCTGGATGTTTTGTGGCAAAAAACTAGAAAATATAGTTGCCTTTATATTAGATGAAGGTTTATTAAAAAGAAAAGAGGGAAACCTGTAACCGATACAACAGTCCAAGAGATTAGGCCAGCTGGAGACAAATACAATCAAGAACTGGAGGAGATGAGATTAGATAGGACAATAGATCTCAGAATGGCCAAGCTACCAATCACAAGTTTAAAACCTATCTCCATAAGCAACTATCAAATTTGTAGACTGCACTAAAACTATTAGTATTGGGTATGCAAAACAACTATAAGATCATATAGAGAAAAAATTGCCCTAAAGAGTTCAAGAAGATTAACATATGTAAAAGATGATATCATTATTACCTATTAACAGCAGAAAAAAAGTAAATAATGTCAAAATCTAACCATTGGTCAGATTTAAGGAGCCAATGTGTACTGTGTTCTTTCATTTATGTCTTGCTTGGGCTTTGATAAGGATATTGAGCTAATTCAGTTTATTTGTATGATAATCATGAACTTAAAGGTTCTGGTATTCATATAATATGTTTACAATCCACATAGACATGTACAAATGTTTAGTTGGCATACATTATAAATGAAAAATTATTCTAGCAAAGTCTAGACATTGAAGGATAGCATGCCTCATGTCTAAGAAAAAGTAAGTAGACCATTGAAGTCAAAAAACTGCACTAACAAATAAAATTTGAAAAAATAATGTCAGAAAAATGTATGGGTTAAATTAAAATACCTTAAATCTACCTGCAGTGCCTACATTTAAAACAACATCTGGTTTTAGTGCCTACACTGAAGCATAAGTCACCAGAGCTACACTTACTGTTCCAACACTATCAACACCTGCACCATGGAATAAAAAGATGATAGGTTAAAGACAAATTTTAAAACAGTCTAAAAACATGAACAGAACTAGAATTAAATTATAAAAGCATTACAAATGACTAGACATTTTTTTGTGAGAAGCATAATATCAGCACATGGTAATAAATTAGTGAAAATAATTGGCCCTCCATTCATGTGAAAAACTTTTCTTTTCATCATTTCAACAATCTTTGTTGTGAAGATTGCATCTCATTCTTTTAAGAGAAACACAAGAAATTTATCAAAACTTAACAAGCCTTATATTAGAACCAAGTAAAACATTGAAACTTTTCTAGATTATATTAACAAATAAGCACAAAGTTTTCTTGACAGTCATGCTTTATCTTCCTCACATGTGGATTGGCTTCCTAAAATGAGGGATAAGTTGTTCCTTTTTAGGAATGTTCTTATATTTGATAATTCATTGTCATTGTTAATAGCTTTGTAAATGGCATATTTATTTGGTAGGAGGAAAATAACATTGAAGATTTTTTTACTTTTACCATTAGGATCTGATAAAGAATCAAAGCTGCAAAACCTACATTTGGTCTTTGTTGGCTCCAAGTCTAAAGTGAACCATTTTATTCATTACATCTAGCTACGCAAGGGATGGTGCATTTAATTTGGTTCACTGAAGATTATCTATTTTTGTCATCTGCAAACTTACTTCTCAAAGTGGGGAGAGGAGGGTATTGTTGATCTCAAATATGAGCTGGAACATTTAATTATTTTAATTGCCAGTAGATGTCTCCTGGGTAGAGAGGTTAGGGACCAGTTGTTTGAAGATGTTTCTAGCCTTTTCCATGACCTTGACAGTGGAATGCTCCCAATAAGTGTTATATTCCCATATCTGCCCATTCCTACCCATCGCAAGCGAGACAGAGCACGGAAGAAACTTGCTGATATTATCACAGAAATCATCCATAGTCAAAAGCAATCTGGTAACAAGGAAGCAGACATGCTACAATCATTTATAGAGTCCAAGTACAAAGATGGTTGTTCCACAACTGAAGGTGAGGTAACAAGTATTTTAATTGCAGCTCTTTTTGCTGGTCAACATACAAGTTCAATTACATCAACTTGGACTGGGGCATACCTCTTAAGGTGAGATTATATCTATTGTCTTGTGTGTTTCGAGGCTAAATGTTCTTCATGGTTATGTGGTTTATTGTCAATCATGTCATAGCATATTATGCATAGCTTTACCTTTTTGTTCCATATGCCTGTTTTGTGTTGGAAGCCTATTATTTTGTTATTCCTGTATAGTCTAATAGTGTTATTTCTTTACCGTACATATGGACGAAGAAATTTTGTAATATTGTTTAATTATTTTCTACCTCTGAACAGCCACCAAAAATATTTATCTTCTGTCTTGCAAGAGCAGAAAGATGTGATGAGGCAACATGGAGATAAAATAGACCATGATATTTTGGCTGAGATGGATGTACTCTATAGGTCTATCAAAGAGGCATTGAGGTTACATCCACCACTGATTGTTCTTCTACGCAGCAATCACAAAGATTTTAGTGTTACTGATCGCAATGGGAAGGAGTATGCCATACCTAAGGGGCATATTGTTGCAACATCTCCAGCTTTCTCAAACAGGTTGCCACATGTGTTTAAAAATCTAGATGCATATGATCCAGACCATTATGTTCTAGGTCGTGAAGAAGATAAAGTGGCAGGTGCTTTTTCTTACATATCTTTTAGTGGAGGAAGGCATGGTTGTTTGGGTGAACCTTTTTCCTACTTGCAGATCAAAGCTATATGGAGCCATCTACTCCAAAATTTTGAATTGGAACTTGTTTCCCCATTCCCAGAGATTGATTGGAATGCTATGGTGGTTGGTGTCAAGTATAAGGTGATGGTCTACCACAAAAGGCAAGTGTTGTCTGTTCAGTGATTTTTAAATTTGATTTCCTCTTGTAGAAATGAGAACTCTTTTATGTTAGCTTCCTCAGCTTGATTTGATCATTCTATGGCTTCTAATTGTAGAGATTTTATGTATAAGGTTTTTGAGATTCTGTTTCCTTTCCCATCGTTATCTAAACTTAAAAAGAAAATATTTTGTTAGTAGTTGCACTAGTATATTGTTCAATTAAGCTTTCCTAGACTTTCTTCCATGATGAGAGTAAAGGATAATGTTTGTAGCAATTTTGGAGACTTATAGTTGATGTATATCTTTTTTTATTTATGTGATGGAAGAATTATTTTCTTAGAAAGTAAAATATTTAGATTAAATTTGTAGAATGGATATTAAGATAAGTTATGGTCGGCGCTTACAATTGAATTGTTTTAGTGTATGGCACTTATGGTAGTATTTGAACTTCTCAATCAAACTTTTAAGAAATTATGATGTGTATCAGCCTTAGGTCACTTCTTAAATAAAGGTTATTGGAGATCTATTGATGGATCCCATCCCTTCAACGTAATCAAAGACAATTGTGATAATAACATTTCCAACTCATGTAATCTTGCCTGGTTTTGTAATATTGGGACTTGTTTATTTTACCAAATTCCAATCATTTACAATTTTTCTATCCAAGCATCTCTTTCTTGTTATCTATATTAGATCCATCCCAAACCATTCCTACCGGTAGGTGTATATCTTTAGTATCTTCTACCTTCTTTACCTTTTGGAAACCTTCCTGTATACTTCTGAGCTAGCTCTTGCTCTGTCTTTGCATCTACAGGTTCCTCAAAAGCCGACAGCTTATCTATCATAGGAAAGTTGTTTGATGTCTTATGTAGCTTTTGAGCCTTTTGCCACTATGAAGCCTTACCAAAATGATTTCTACAGTGAAAAGCTGGATTTTCACAGTTTTGATGTTGCTTCCATATAATAGTATCTGCTTTAAAGCAAATTTCTGTTGGCACTCCCATTGAAATCCTTCCCAACTAATATGCAGTGAAAGTGGCATGTGAAAGCATTAAGTTTTGGAAGAAATGGGTACGACTCTCCTCAATGAATTCCCTATGTTTTTTTATAGATGCAATAAATGAAGAGGAAAATTAGGGCATTATCTGGCAGCTAAATTCCCCTGTACCACATATGATTGAATCTCTCAATTGAGTTGACTGGGAAGGAAGACAAAATTCCAATAATAGAAGGAAATGGGTCGTATCCTTCATAGACCCTCGTTCAGTTGGGCTCTTTTATTGATATAAGAGAATTAGGACACTATATGATTGATAAAGTCCAACTTGCTACTTAATACTTGAATTTCTAAACTCGGTTAAAATGGACTTTTGTTGTTACAGAATAGTATATCCATTGTCAGAAGATGTAGGATTCAGAGACCTGTTAATTCCGTCGTGCTCCAATATCCATATGTAACATTAGGAGCCTATTTATTGAGTAAAATCCTCTAAATGGGGCTCAATTCTTTTAGCTGAGTTAAATAAGACATGGGCTGTTTTGGGACATTTAAATCTTATTCAAAAAGAAATGGGAGTCATCCCTCAATAGAATTTCCTCAATTTAGTTTAGTCTATACAGACTCTATGAGAATTGGGACTCGCTCTGCTTGATTAAGTCCTTTCTTCCATATAGCATTTGAATGTCTTTAGCTGATTTGAATGGGCCTTATATGATTGCATGTTGCATAATTTTGGTGGAGAAGGAAATGGATTTCATCTTCTTAAAGGCTTTCCTCAGTTCGGTTGGGTTTTACAATTGCTCTATTAGAATTAAGGAACTGTATTAGAATTAAGGAACTGTATGGTTAATAAAGTCTCTTCCATGTTGCCTATAATGTGCCAGTTGAGTTATTATTCTTTCAATATTCTACAAAATTGAGTACACCATCTACTCGATGAGGTCCTCTGTGCATGCAAATCATTTTCATTCCCATTTGATTTGGGTTCTTTCAGAAATCTATAATGATGGAGACACTAGATTCAATAAAATCCTCTATTGTAAGAGCATTTGTAGCACAAAGTTGAGTATGGCTATTAGAGTACTGCAAAGATGGGAACACTACTTCTATGTAATTTATATGTAACAAGTGGTCAAAGACCTTGATTTTATTTTTGTTCCCCTAGTAAATAAATGTCTTTTTAGATCTCATTCAAACTTGGCATGACTTGCACCAGATAGGTATGGTAGTTATACCAAGTGGACCATTCAATTTCTTTGAGTGGATTCAAGAATGATAGTATGGTTTGCTATTGATATTTCATCGGTCTTTGAAGGGCTCGCGAACTACTATTTTAGAATTTCTTTTGTCCTAAGTCTCCATATAAAGCAAGATGGTTTAGATCTGTAAATTCTCAATGTTGGGAAATGCAGGAACACTTACATAGGAGGATTTGCTTTAGATATCTATTGATTGATATTTTAAGTACATGTGTTGAAAAAGGTTTATCTAGAAAACTCAAATTAGAGATGAATTTATCACTTCTCCTTTCAAATATTTTTTTAATTTTCAGTTGCCTCTTTGACTAAAGAGGACTGTAACATTGTTTCAAGTACACAAGCTTTTGTTGCTTGCCAATATCTTCTTAGGATGGATTCAGATATAGAGTTCTTGTGTGATTTCGTATAGGAATGAATTAACTTGTTGATGTTAGGATTGATCTGATCCATGGCATTAGAATAATTTGCAGAGGAATTTGTGAAATAATACTTTGATCAGATTGTGCATTGTTTGGTACAGAGAGAAAAGCCCTGGCATCAACTGACAAATAATATTGTTTTTATTGTGTGGATATGCAGTTTGACATCCGAGGAGATGCATTTGGGTTACTATCAGCACATCCATTGACACCTTTCATTTCTATGCATCATGTAGACCTACTTCAACCTGTATTTCCAAATCTTAATTCACTAGATAGCCTCTGAATATTCATGTCAGCGATGAAAACTGAGCCTGCTCACTTTCTACAGCAAGCTATATGCTACAATCATACAAAAAAGTTATCATTCTCTATTTCTCTTGGCTATGTTGTCCAGGTCTTTCCAAGTATTGCATTTCCTAGGGAGCTACAGAATCCTCAAATTACATTCTATGCCTGGGATTGGTGGGGACCATCCTGGAGAGTTTTCTATGAATTCAAGGATATACCCACAATCACCATGTGTTAGACCGTTTCTGTTCTATTTGAAAGATAATTTTTTTGATAAAGAGAAAGGTAATATTTTGAACATGTATGAAAGATACCTGATGGTGGATGAGCATAAGGCAGATCATAAATGTTGACCTCACAGTTTCTCCCCAAAGTAAGTTCATAAAATCCATGTTATGCACAAACCTTTTGAACAAAATTGGCATTTGGCACCAAGAAGACTCTGTTGTAATATGAGAGGAAGGAAAGATGGAGTCCTAACTATTACCTTAGACAAGTGCAAATGAGGACAGAGAATCTACAACTGACATCAAGATTTAATTAGTATTAAATCATTATTGCTCCCGAGAGAAGGTTCTCTATATGCTACCCATTAATTAGGATTGGGTCATCATTGCTCTAGAGAGAAGGTTCTATTAGTGCTACCCATTCTGAGAGGACTGCATTGATTCTAAGGACAGACATTGGAAATGTTGTCTAGGACTGTATCTATGAGATGTTGTTGATTACATCAACTCCATTGACAGTTGGGTTTAGGTCCACCTGAGGATTGGATTACATTGGTGATGAATATGGAGATTGAATTTTGTCCAATAAGATTGCACCATAATGGTTGTACATCAACAAATTGAAGGGCTTGATTTTGTGATTTTTTTATAAAGAAGAACACACAATTTTCATCCACGGCCACAAAATAAGCCTTGATATTTAACAATAGGTAGTTGCAGAGAGCACATCCATTGATGATTTGTAGATTACCTTGGATGATGTTTGTATTCATATATCAAACATCTTATGTAATGTATTGTTTCTTTCGGCTGTAATTTCCTGCCTATTCATGTATACAAAATTGAAAAAATCTTGGAAGATTTTGAATCAAGCTTATGTCAAGATTTTGGATTTCCCTTGAAGGCTTGGTTCTTGTATAATTGAGACTACAACTTTGGCAAATATAATTACAAATTTTTTTTAAAAAAAATATAGAATGGAAAAAGTTAAAACCCTTGAAATCGTATCATTCAAAGAACAACCAACAGTTTATTGAACATTAAATCTTCATGAAATGCATGAATAAAGTGTTGAGACCTAGCCGAGATTGTCAGGAAATCACAAAGGATCAACATACCTGTAGGTGGGTTCTTGAAATATGTATATAGAGGAGCTTCAAAAATTTTGCAAATCTTTCAAGTTTCAAAACCCTAACCATAGAGGTAATGCCCAGAGTAAACAATGGAGAAGAAATTAAAGAATCCAAATGGGGGGCTGCAGGAGATTGTTCAGGGTAAATAGTTATTGATATCCAACAAAGTCTGAGGGATTCCATGACTCCTATCACAGGCCTTGCAAATTATGGTTTGAGAGACCCCTTGTTTGTTGCAAACACCAATGCAAGGCAATAACATTACAAAGCATGTGAAAAATGGTGCCCAAAGACAGGGCAAGAGAAATGTGAAATAGATTCTAAGCACACTTTCCTAAACACTTCCAAAACACTACAAGAGTCTGTCAAACGCGAATGATCTTGTGGTCTGACAATGATAACAAGTGAAAATCCAAAACCCAAAACCATTCTATCAAGGCGCGCAAGAAGTGAAAATATTACTTTTGCCATTACCAAACCCTCCAAAATGCCCCATCATGTTTTTTCATCTGTGTCCCTAATTGTTATGATTATTATTAATTAATTAAAGTAAAAAGGCTCATTCCATTTTAACTTTTAATCAATTTTTTTTAATTAATTAAATTTAATTTTAAACTAATGAGTAATTATAATAAATAATATATTTTAGGTGGCACATATTATATAGACATTGACACTATATTTATTTTGCCTTTATTTTTTTAATTTATAAATATAATTAAAATAGTTTTGGCCAAGAGTTAGGCTAGGGAGGCAACTATTCTAAGTCTAGTGTTCTTTATAATGTATCTCAATTAGGGCAAGTTTTCTAATGATTTAAGCTCAAAATTTGATTCTATTTTGTAACTTTTGTTTATAATTAGATAAAGGAGATATTTAAGACAATAATATATTTTTGTCTCAAAAAATTGTCTTAAAATAACTTAAGTTGTAGTAGTGTTATTTAGTCATTTTTTAGTCATTTTAGTTCTGATTTTACCTGATGACCAAATTGGTCATTTATTTAGTCATTTATATTTGTAGAACATGATAGTCACGTGACTAAAATTTAAGGGTTAAATATTTCATGCGTGCAACCAAAATCTAATTTGATTTGAAGATCTAATATTAGATGCAAGTCAAATTTGTTTTTAGACATGAGATGAGAAACCAATTCGAAATAGTAAGTCATGACTAAAAATTTGTTTGATGAAAATATGCTCTCACAATAAAATGAATGAAATTGTGGAACCAAAAAGGAAAAACCCCTCAAACTATTTATTTGGTCATTTTACCCGATGACCAAATTGGTCATTTATTTAGTCATTTTACCCGATGACAAAATTGGTCATTTATTTAGTCATTTTAGTTGTGATTTTACCCGATGACCAAATTGGTCATTTATTTAGTCATTTATTTGCCAAATATGATCAGTTTTGGTCATGTGACTAAAAGTTTTAGTCACTTAGTCATTTATTTGCCAAATTCTACTAGTGTTTGCAAAACAAATGTCTTAGAAAAGATATCTTGAATATAGAATAAAATCTATGGATGATTATAAACATAATGCAAGAACCATAGAGAAGGGATGAAGGGAAGGAAGAATACCAATTAAGCCCAGGATAAAATATATGCCGAGAGCCTAATGGATCCTATAAGATTGGATTACATGCCTCTTGCCCCCCAGTCTTGAGACAAGAGGAGAAGAAATCTATATCCCCTATATCAAAATTATGAAGGAATTGTAAAACTGCACGGGAGTGAGATATAATTCCTAAAGCAACTCTTTCCCTAACATATAACTTGAAATGCTTACAATTAGCAAGTAAATGTGTATTACTATAATGAAAAGGACATTTGTACTTTGATAAAGCATCTTTCAACATAGGTTTAAAGATTTCTTTCTTGGAATTCATCAACTGAACATACACCTTAGCTACATCGACGAATATCAGGGTTATCTAAGGTAGGTGTAGGGAGAAGAGGAGGAGGATGATCAACATCAACCACCTTGAAATGATATTGTGAACAACCAACACCATGCATATCTTGTTTAGGGGGTATATGAATTCAATACTTAATACCATGCTCATTAACTCCAAGCCCTAAACCTCTATAACCTTGTTTAGTCATCATATTGAATCTTGTAGTGTACATATCATGTAAGGCTTCCACAGCAGGTGATTGTTTATCATGTTCATGAGTAAAGGTTGTATAAGGTGGAATACTAGGTTTTGAAGAAGTTTCATTACCCTTTCCTTTAATATCATCATGAATCGAAGAAGAAGGTAAGTCAAAGAACTCTTTCACATCTACATCATGAACTATAGCTTGAATCCCATCATAAGTATGGGAAGAACTAGGATTAGCAGATGGAGAATTAGACATATTAGGCATCAGATTAGGAGTAGGAAGGTTAGGAATCAAATTAGGGATGATAGGATTAGGAAGAATAGGAGATGGTGTATCATCTACCAAATTCTTCACATAATCCAAAAGAGTAATAAGTCTACCACATAAATCTTTAATGAAAGCTTTGAAAGTAGGAAGACTAGTATCGGTCAATTTCACAAAAGCATAGGCAAGTGAAAGATGATGGGTCACCAACATAATGAAGTGAATGATACTCTCATAAACATCATAGGTATGGTAAAGAGATGCTAAGAGAAGGGTAATAAAGAACATAATCACACACCAAAGAATCTTAAAAATCTTCATAGTAGATGAAATGTAAGAAATATTTTTGGATTTTGTTGAATATATAGATTTTTTTTGTGTTTTGAATGTTAAAATGCAAGAGCATAAAAGAAATCTAATCTTGATGCAAGAAAAAAAAAGATCTAACACCAAAAAGAAAGATTTGTCTAACACAAGATAATACAAATGGAAATCTAACACAATAGGGCATCTAAATCCACAAAAGATAGGGGGGAAGTTTGTCAGGTTTACCAAAAATGTAAAGGAAGAAATGATGTAAAGGATAAAATGAGGGATGATAACAAAGTGTAAGGATGTAAATATGTGATGGAAAATTTTATGGAAATACAAGCTTAATAAAATAGGAATACTTATCTTGAAAAGAGGCTGATGCGAAAATCAATGTTTTCTGATGTCTGTGTTCAGTTTCAGGAGATTCTGCGATCTAATCCGGCCTGGAAATGCAAAGACAGAGAAAACCCAGAAAACTTATGTCTTTTGGAGCAAGGTCAACATTGACCTCAGGATTGGGGTACAATCTTGACCCCCACTAGAAGTTGTCCTTGACCTGAAACAGCTCCGACGAAAATTTTGTTCGCGGATCTTGGAAGTTCACCAAAAAGGGTACTCGAATCTTAACTACAATTTGTTGTCCCACACCTGTACCTACAAGAAAAAGAGGATTTTTTATTGGGATGTGGGGTTTTACTTAGTCCAACCCTAGTTTGGAATCAACCTTAATAATGGAATTGAAATAGAGAATGCTAGCAAGTAGTAGAAGTAGATCTAACAACGAAGCTATAATATTCAATAGATATGCAATTGTATTTGAAATGTAAACAAGTATGTCGGTATGAAAGCTTGAACACAAAATTAACCAATGTAAATCAAAACCTCCATGATAGCATGTTTGGAATCCACCTTGAGGGAAGAATTAATGGATCTTGAAGATGAACAAAGGATCTTGAAGGAAGATCACACCACCATGATGGATAGATCTAGGGTTTGAATGATGAATCTTGAATGCTTGGACCAAATTCCTTCAAAGGCTTGAATGCTTGAATGCTTGAATCCTTGATCTTCAATGGAGAACTTGAATGCTTGAATGGATGATAATGGCTTGAATTCTTCCTTGATTGAAAATGCTTGCTTGATCATGAATGTCTCATTGAGAGTGAACTCATGAAGTTGCTTGGTAATGATGGATGAGAGATGATGAAATGAGAGAGGAAGGCTTCCTTTTATAGTGATCTAGGGAAAAAACTTCTAGAGGGGCCAACATAGGGAAATTAAATTCCAATTAAGCCTTAACCCCTAGAAATGGACCTAAATTAAATATAATTTAAGATTTTACCATTTCGAAATCTGAAACAATCGACCCGAAAGTGGGAAAACAAATCTTTCCAAAACTCGACATCTAGAAATCATGGAATCTTGAAATTTGGACCTTGGGTCATTGTCGAGGTCAAATTTGACCTAGGTCAAAGTCGAGGTTGACCTTGACCCTGAACTCAAATATTTCAGGATCTCAATCCAGAATGCCAAAAAAGTGTAGAAAGAGGGTGGAAAAAGGGGGAGAGAGGAGAAAAGCCAGATTCAAGCTAGGGACCTACCCGAGGCATCTGACATGACCCTACACTACCTACTCAGAGAGCTAAATGTACTTAACATGGAAGTGCTTCCATTTTAAGATGATACACTCTAATCATTGCTTGCAAGGATATCTCATTTTTTGTGTCAGAAATTTCCCATAACCAATAGGCCCCTTGAATAAATAGTCATTTTACCAACTCAGTTGTTTCAACATTGTTATGACTCAACTATTGGGAGCTTGAGAGCCAAGGGGAATCCATTCTTTGATAACCTCTTTCAAGAGTTGGCCAGTGCATTCACATCAAGTGACACCTCATCTTTATTGTGTAGCCTTACACAAAAGACGTGTTAACACCTTTCTACACCAATTTGACTCTTGTGTTGTTTACATGAAGCATAGTAAGGATCACCTTACTAGGCCAAAAATTCATGTCTTGTCTCTCTCTTTCTCATATGGCTCATAGTAAGTAGTATCTTACTAGACCAAGAAGTCATGTGTTCCTCTCTACTTTCCTCTTGTATGCTCCACATGTGTAACACATGTTGATCATTATTATTTATTTTATCTTAACATTGGATAAAGATGAGATTATAAGTCCTTAGGGGCTTGATGTTTTCTTGTCTCTCTTGTGTCTTGGTGAAAATATTTTGATGTTGTCCTATACTTTATCAAGAGTATGAGCATGAGGTTTGTAATAATTTTCTTATAGAAACAACCCAATACCTAGAGGCCAATGAATAGCACAAAGACAAGAGATAATAATATAGACAAGAACAAAATGTATTATCATCAATGAATGCAATAATTGAATGAAATACAATGTAGATGTATCTTCTTATATAGGCAAGGTAATGAGTAAACATGATAATCACCATATAAATTATCACCCACACAAGGTGGAATCACATGTCTAGCAAAGGTGGATCATATTCCATTATACAATGAAGTATGTGAAAACATGTGCAACAATGTGGAGGATGATAAAGTTATAAGTGCACTAAAGGCGGAGACAACACATACAGTGGAATGTGATAACTAATATCACCACCTAAACTGGAATTTCTCCTACACCACGTGCAACTAAAATTACATATTCCTAAGTGTCACATATGCAAACTATTATCTAATGCATTATCCTAAGTAAACTTAAATAAAGAGTAACTAAGTGAATTATTAATTACAAATACATCCCCCCCACCTTAAGTAAAACTTAGGGCAATGCAAAATTAATCTAACAATACAACATGGGTCCAGGCTACTAGGCCATGTTAGGTACCCATGTACAAATGAAAATGAATCTCTCACAAGTAGAGAAAGGAAGAAAACCCAATAGGATAAAACTCCTCCCAAAATAGAGATGGATACATAAGATAAATCTCAAAGAAGTGTGAGAAGGATAAAACCCTATGTGAGGAAAATCTCCCCCCATAAAAGAGAAGAAGAGAGACCAAGCAGCCTCCCCTCAATGTGGAATGTACACTAGTGATAGGTACTTTGAGAGGAATGTAGAATTTGTTCCATAAACAATAAACAATGATCCTCCCCTTAGGAAGAAACACAACCAAAGGTTTATGAATGATGTCGCCCCAATCAAAAAAGGTAGATGTAGGAAGAAATCTCAAAATGTATGGAGTCTCTTAGATTTTCTCAAGTGTCCTCATGTCAATGTTGAAGATTTCCCCTTCAAAATTAGGTGTACTAGTCCACACTACTAAAAAAGACAAGTCAAGATCCAATGAGGATGAATGTAGAACATGATACAAAGACCAAAATACCTCCTTTGAAGATAAATTAACCTCCTCCAAATATTGTATATAAGGATCCATAATTACATCAAAATCAAAAGAATGGTCATGTGGAGAATGAAAAAGAGGGTGAGAGTGTTACCTCGCAACAAGTCAATAAGGATTATCTTCATAAAAGAGAAGATGAATATCATTAATTATGTCTCTCAAATATACAATATAGGATTCAAAAAAAAAACTTGAAATGTCTATCAAGTAGTCATCCCATGAAGCCATGTTTGGAAGTCAAAGTGTATCCAATTGTACTAAATCACAAGGAAATGAAACTATAGAAATAAAATCAAATGGAAGATGTTGATTTTGTGACCGTGTCCTTTGAGTTTCTAAAGGATCCCCCATAATAGAACCTCCTAACTCAAGAGTCTATTGAGCCCAATAAGATCTAGTAGAAGATGAAGAAGGAGTATCCTCAACTACAAGTTGACCTTGCAAAGTTGTAGCCCTGCGAGTCAAAGTTGAGGTAGAATCATCATCCAAGTCACTATCATCACTTTCTACTATGGGAGAAGGATGAGGAGGTGTAGACACAAATCTAGGAGATATTTCCTCAAGGTGAAAACTTGTCTAAAAAATTATCACATGTGCTTCTCGATCCATATGTAGATATATGCTTTAACACCTTGAGGATATCCAACAAGTATGAAAGGCTTACTCTAAGGTTCCAATACCTTTCACTTCTATCAATGTATGCATGACTAATATGGACAACCAAAAACTCTAAAGTGTCTCACAATTGTTTTATTTTTCTACTACACTAAGCCTCCAAAGGAGTACAAAGCCTTGTGGGGAATCTGGTTTTAGGTGTGTGTGGCACACAACTAATAGCTTCTACCCAAAAGATAGACCAAGAGACCTATCACAAATCATGTAGCTATCTATATCCTTAAGGTTTATATTTTTTCTTTTTGCAACACCATTTTGTTGTGGAGTGTAGGCAACTGAGTGTTAAAGATCAATCCCCTCAAGTGTACAAAAGTCTTTAAGTCTAGTGTTCACATATTCTTTTTCATTGTCTATGAGTTTAATCTTGGCTTTCTTCCCCAATTACTTCTCAACATGAGCCTTAAAGGCCAAAAACTTGTCAAACACTTCACTCTTGTGACCAAGAAAGTAGAGCCATGTGAAGTAATAGTAGTCATCAATAAAAGTGAGGACATAGAGAGCCTTGTTAAATGATGGAACTACAAAGGGCATGTTGCATCACTATGAACTAATTAAATAACTACTGAAGCTCTCCTAGACTTTACCCTTGTCAAATTTCTCTTCCACTGCTTGCCCATGGAATACCCTGAATATAAAAAAACCATCTAAAATTTTGATTGGAGGTAGACCCATGATCATTTCCTTGGAGCTTGAAGATATAAGTAATTGAGATGTCCAAACCACTCATGCCATAACTTTCTTTTTGAATTTGAATGAGTGATCAAGATTGTAGAAGGAGATTGAGGCATAAAGTGGGAGAATGAGTAAAGACTTGCGCTGGGATTGGATTTTCCCACTGCAACCAAAGCATCATCCTTTAGTTCTTTTACCATAACTAGATCAAGTAGAAACTCAACATTCTTTCCATCTCCATAGTGAATGATTTGGTAAATTTAAAGTAGATTTGTGCTTAGTTTAGGAACATAAAGAAAATTCTCAAATGTTCCATCATGTTCATGGTAACTAAACCGTTTCCTTCAACTTCCACTTGAGTATCATCTCCTATAAAGATGTGAGGTACATTAGATGGCCACAATGAAGAAAACTACTCCTTTGTAGAACCTATGTGATGAGTGGCAATCGAGTCAAGTATCCATTCTTGTGAAGAACTTGTAGTTGCCATAAATACTTACCCCTTCCTTTTGACTGTGAGGAAGTGGAAGGAGTGGAATCCTTCTCATTGTAGGAAGATGAAAATTTGATATTTTTCTTCTTGATAATGTTTGTCAACTCATCAATTCTATTAAAGTAACAACAACTCTCTCTCTCTTGTTGTGTCTTTGGCTTACCATGCTTTTGTTTCTTGTGAGAACCCTTGCCTTGATTCCACTGATTCCCATGGTTATCCACCAAAACTTTGGACCTTGAAGACTTGAGAATACCCATGCTCATAAATTTTGATTGCTCTAACATCAACATCTCTACAAATTAATCAAATTAAGGTATAGCGTAGGTACTTCCCATTGTCAACCGGTGAGTTTGAAGACTTGAAATAAAATTTGCATATTATGAAGGAAGCTTGTTCAATAAGTTGAAGACTAACTGTGCATCCATTTTATCAATACCACAATCGTTAATTTGTGCTTTAAGCTCATTTTCCTTTTTGTTATATTTTTGAATTGTGTCAAATTTCTTAGGATCCAAGTTGAGAAGATCACTATCAAGTGTGTATCCCCTAATCTCATCCAATTTACAATACATTTGTTCAAGTTTATCCCATGCTTCCTCTATTGTCCTACACTTGGAAATATGAAAGATGAGATCAAGATAAATATATTTTCTCAAAGTACCAAGATCCATAGAAATTTAAATGAGTCATTCAATTTTTATATTAGGATTATCCTTAGGGTCGGATGCAATTGTACCATCAAAATAATGATTTAAACCTTTTTCCATTAATTTACTCCATATATTATATTTCCATGTAGCATAATTATGTGGAGTTAAAAGTGGAAATTTAGAAGAACCCATAACTAAAAATAAAAAGAGAACCAGAGAGAGAGACACACACACAATAAAACAAGACAATCACTCCCCCTCCCCCCCGCTAAAAAAATAAAATTTGGACACTTTATACTTAGTGCATGTACAATCACCACTTGCCACTTGCCAAACAAGAGAAAAGTGGTCTTTTGATTTTGATGATTACAACTACCTTGATGAGGCCAAATCAGACTCAAATCAATATTCCTAAAGATCTAACTAAAATAATAGCATTACAATGATCATAAATGGCCAAAAAAATCAAGTTGTGAAAGTGATATTCCTGCCTATAATGACTACAAGCTAATATAAAATTAAAGAAATAGATTAAAAAAAATTGTGCACTTAAAAAAAAAACACCTTAAAATGTGTTTGTTTGAGCTTGAACAGAGCCCCTGAAGTTGCATAATTGAGGATTGGACATGTACAATTGTAAAAAAACTAACAATTATAAAAATCTATCCACCAAAATCAAAACATACTTGCACCACTGTGAAGTATGCAAAATTATACCCCAAAACAAAACAAAAATGTACTAAAAAAGGCCTTAGAATGGCCAAGTTATGAGCCTCCAAATTTGATAAACGAATCAATAAACTCAAATGATAAGGGGTAATAATTTTCAAAACCTCGCTCATGTCAACAAAATAATAGGTTAAATTTGACAATGGCATGACCGTCACAACCAATCTATGAGATTAAATTTGATAGCCAAATGACAATCACATAAAAATGGCATGTGTCATGTGACAAGTTTGAATTGGTTTGTATGGTTTCTAACTATGTAGTCGATGTTGGCTATGTGCTAACGTGTTGTCACATATGGATATATAGAGGATGATGTGTCACTTTGGTGACATGGTAGAGTTGTACAGTCCTTGTTTCAAATCTGTCAAATCACATGGGTTTGATGTGTCACAGCATAGGGGCTTAGCTATCATGGTGATGTGGCATTCATTGACCATCACATGGACTATTTGATCATGCACCATATATGACATGTATGGCCATGTAGAGCGATTTTATTCCACTACGTGGCACAAGGTATTTGCACAACATGGCTCACACAATATTCTTGGGACTTTTAGTCCAACATGTATTGTGTGGGTGGGGCTTGCATTATATATAATGAAAAGTCCACTAGTTGAATTATAAATAAAAGACATCGATGGTGGTTGGCTTGGCCAAAGATGGCTTGGAAATGTGGGTGGATGCTTGGTCAGTGGTTAGGTGTCTATAAAAGGTCTATATGGATCTAACAAACGCCAATGATAGATCGTGATGCATGATGCAATCTGATAAAAATTTTGCCCCCCAAAAATCTTTTGCCCAATATGGATTAATTTATAGTCAAAATTCACTCAAATGACCTGCTAAATATAATGGTGAGCTCAAATTTTGCATAGAATACTCTAGAAATTAACTACTCCCTAGATCTAATTATATGCCAATCACAAATGCACTAAGATATCTCCAAGTAGACTACACAATGGCACTCCAATAGGTCAGATACCATGTAAGAATTTTATTATAGCAACAACCTGACATCTAGATGCCAATGAATAACAAAAAGACAAGAGAAAATAAGATCGAAAAGAACAAATTGTATTCTCATCAATGATATAATAATTGAATTAAGTATAATTTAGATGTGCTTGCTTATATAGGCTAGGCAATAAGTGAATACAATAACCAGAAGATAACTTATCACCCATACAAGTTGGAATCACATGCCCACCGAAGGTGGATCATCCTCCATTATGCAATGAAGTATGTGTAAACATGTGCAACAATGTGGAGGATGATAAAGTGATAAGTGCACTAAATGTGGAGACAACACACAAAGTAGAATGTGATAACTACTATCACCACCTAAAATGAAATTTCTCCTACACCATGTGCAACTAAATGTGCATCTTCGTAAGTGTCACATATGCAAACTACTATGTAATGAATCATCCTAAGTAAGCTTAAGTAAAGTGTAATTAGGTGAATAATTAATTACACCAACAAGGTTGAATAGTCATGCTAAAGTGGGGGCTAAATGTAGTGTCATAAAATGAGTACTCATACATTACATGCTCTTTAAGCCCTCACTTTACTATTCCTAATTTTGTGCCCCCTAATTTGACTACTCTTTCTCATCCAAGTACTGACTTTGTGTGCGTAGAGTTCTTCTAGATCTTCCAACCTCTAATCCAACCCTCTAAGATTGGAATAAAGCATCTAACACCATAGTCCTTGTAGACCATGATACTAAGCACTAGTGTCTAGCCAAAAAGGGCCCAATTATGGATATCTCAACAATAGTATTTCGGTGAGTGGGAAAATATTATCTATGTTAGCATTCTTTAGGGTTTTCACACATTTCATTGAGTTTTAGTATAAAACAAGGCCTCTCCCTCTTCATTTGGATTGATCATCACACAACTCACAATCCATCTTCTCTTAAGAAAGAGCTTCAATCATCTCTAAGGAAACAATATAAGAGATTCAAGCATTGGCGGTGGCATCCATGATCAAGCTCTTATGCTTCCTCTATGAGAAAAAACATACAAGAGGTTCCTTTCTACCATTAAGTGTCATTCATGAAGGCTTCAAGATGAGGATAATTCATTGGAGAAGGTATATAATTATGTTTCATCATTCTTTATTTCAGCTTTGAGGATTATTTCAGACATTATTATGGTAGGGAAGGTTGAATCCTCCCAGAGCTTGACTGAGACAAGCCCCTATACAACACAAGCACCATTTTTTTCTCTCTTGTGTGCAGGTTCAAAGATCTAGAGATGAAGTGTTGTAGATCTAGAGAAAAAAGATTGAGACAACAAGATTTAGAATTTGAAATAGAGACTAGGATGTTTATGTATTTCACACATAGTTTATATGCTTTATAAATTTAGTCTGACACATTTTCAGAGATTTTTTAGAGGATGCATTAAAGTGACGTTCTAGTTCTAGATCTACAAACTATATTATTTTTAGGTCTACTAGGAAAATGATGCTAAGAAAATTAGTCTTACCATTTTGAGCTTAAATTTTAGTGGCAAGTTCTTCTTAGAGTCTCCTTTCTAGATCTATAATCAGTATTCTTTTGTCAGACTTGTAGCTCTTTGTTTATGTTGATTATCATTTGATTTCATTGCACTATCTTCTCCAACTACCTTGCATTCAACTCTTGCTTCATTGGCTTGAAGTTAAATCAAGTTTTGATCCCCCTAATGAAAACAAGTGGTATGGGAGTAGGTTTAAACTCTAGTTCAAGCATGATTAGACCCTACCCCAAATCATGTAATTTCACTTCCATCACTAAAATCCTCCTTTCATAGTCTCTTAGCACACATTTGATTCCTAAAGACCTTAGGTTTCCTTGTGAATCATTATCAAAATTAACTTTAACCCACTCTTGCTTTGGTGGAACCCATCAATGTCTATTTTAAGAAGGATCATGTATTAACCCAACAAAACCCATAAATAGTTATTGTACACACAAAAGTAGTGCATTTCTATGAATCCTTACAATCAAGAACACTCAAGAATGAGGTCTAAAAAATCGATCCATAGCTCTCTATTTATGGAGTTACAAGATTGTAAAATTGCTCTCAGCTAGAGCTAATAGGCTTAATGACCTTGCTAGTCAACCACACAATGAGAGATTCAAGTGAAGACAAGGGAAAGAATGCTAATATCTCCAAGAATCAAATGAAATGCAATGCAAGTAAGCTAAGAATGAAAATGCAAACTAAACTATGAAAATGAAAGTGCAAACTAGGCTATGAAAGGAAATTACAAGTCTTACAATCCCTCCTAATTAAACTATGTGAGATTAATCTATAGCATAAAGAAAATCTATACTAAGAATGCCATGATTATGTAACTATGAAAGCAAGAAAGCAAGCTAAATGAAATGCAACAACAATGTCTTCAAAGCTTGAATGCAAGAATCTCTTCAAAGAGCTCCAAATGACCTAGAAAACCTGCAGCATAATATTAGCATAAAAGAGAATGATATCCAAATGAGGAAGAGAGCTCTTTTTTTATAGGAAATGAGAAGGAATGGACCATGGAGATTAAGAGGAAAAAGACTTAATCAATGGTGGAGCATCAAAGAGGAGCAATTCATGTGCACAAATATCCTCTAATAGGGAAATAAGAGTTGACTTTTGTGTCCATATGAGACAAAAAGTGTTTTTTTCCCTTTTTATAAAATAAGAATAATGCTTTATTTGTGCAACTTAGGATAAGAGGAAAAGTGGGGGCTTTTTATGTGCACAAATATCCTCTAATAGGAAAATAAGAGTTGACTTTTGTGTCCATATGAGACAAAAAGTGTTTTTTTCCCTTTTTATAAAATAAGAATAATGCTTTATTTGTGCAACTTAGGATAAGAGGAAAAGTGGGGGCTTTTTATTTATTAAAAGGGGAGGAAATATTCTTTTTAATCAAATAAAGACTTAGGATAAATGGTTAGCCCAAGGCAAATAATCAAAAATGATGAAATAGGACTTGATCAAGGAAATTGATACAATTTGAAAAATGCTGATTTTTGAAAATATTGATTCAGGGATTTGATAAATTGTTGAATGGGGGCCCAAAGTCTAGGTGACCATTTTAGGGTGCATACATTTTCCCCTCTTTGACTAATGTGTGATCATTTCGGGAACACATGCAGTCAAAGAAGAATTGAAATGTGAGTTCATTTTGGGATCACAAAACAATCCAAACGTGTGTTCATTTTGGGAACATGCCAGGACAAAGATAAGCAAAAAGCTGAAAAACAATACCAACACCGTCGCTGCTAGGTGCAAATCAAGCCTTAGACAAAACTATCATCATCGCTGCTAGGTAATAATCAAGTCTAAAAAATAGGAGATAAAAATCAAAAGACAAAATCACCACCATCACTGCTAGGTGATAATCGAGTCTAAAAATAAGAATCTCAAGCTGAGCTGAATAATAAAGCTGAATCAAAAATTAAAGCTGATAGGTACTGCCCCCTTGGAATTGAAATCAAAATCAGGTAGAGGAGAACAAGAAATTGATAAACTTGATCAAAGCACTAGAAATCATAGTCAAAGAATAGGACAATAGGATAACCATCAAGCAGTGAAGACATGCCCTAGGTTGACTAGGGTTGACTGGGAAAGATATAGGATAAAAATTAAGTCAAACCTTAGAGAAATGAAGTGAGTGATAATGAATGATAGACTAGGAGTTTGAAAGAGATGGGGGTGAAGAAATGAAGATGCCCCAACAAAGATCGAAAGATCAGGCCTCAAATGGTCAGCCAACTGCATAGATGAGGGTGAAATTTTGAAATGTGATTTTGACTATCAAGATGAACTCAAATTTTGATTTCAAGTTCGAAAATGGATCCAGGACGTCGAAATTAGCTAGAGGTGCAATTTTTGCACAATTTCAAGGTATTTTGAAAATTAGGTCAAAAAGTCAAAATGCTATATAAGGGGCAAAAGTGTCATTTTCAAAATTATTTGTCATTTAGCCATTTGAGAATTTCGAGAGCTTAAAGAGAGAAAATAGCCAAGCAAGCAATGATTCTCATCCACAGGCATCGGTTTGAGCGCGGTCAGTTGCACAACCGGCCTCCACACTATGCTGCCCCGGTGAGTTTTCAGAAAAACTTCACTTTTTTGAGTCATTAATGAGCATTTAAGATATTTAGCACATTTTTTCAAGAATTTTCAAATTTAAAAATCTCAATTTTCAAGAACTGGGTGATATATCACGTGATACTTTAGAAGTATCGCTCCCTTTAGAGAGAAACATTGCGTGATACTTCACAGGTCGCAAGTGTATCGCACGCACGTGGACACCAGTATCTCACGATAACTGGTGAACTATCGCGCGATACCTAGCGAAGTATCACACAATCAAAGGTATATTGCACCACTATAGGAAGAAGTGTCGCACAACACTTGTCCCAAAAGCAGGATTGCCCAAGTTTAAAAAATTGATATTTTTGAGAAAAAAGGACATGGGTCTAGACAAGTTTACGTTGTATATGTCTTGTACTAATTTTTAGACATTCATCATGATATGTACTGACATCTGGCTTGGTTTAATAGTTTGCAGGAGCACTTTCTGGCATTACTCATCAAAGCACCGAAGGTGGTGGGATTGAGATGCATCTGAGATCTAGATGATTCGGGTGAGGCTGATATTCGAGTGATGGGATTCTCATACTTATTACGATTCCCATATATTCGGGCTGATCACAGTCTACTGACAACCTTAGCTAAGCAATGGCACAGTGAGCATAACACCTTTCACTTGCCCGCTGGAGAGGCATCCATCACATTAGAGGATGTTTACAAGATTCTCAGGGTACCATGCCATGGCGAGCCTGTAAGTATAATCATGCTTGAAGATATAATCATTTAAGTGTAATGTTTCCATATGATGAAAACTAACATGATTGTTTGCTGGCACAGGTATACTATGATCAAGACACCACTAAAGGCTGACATGCTATCTAGGGCATGTTTCAGGATGTCACTATCATTGACAGACACGTCAGTTGGGAGCAACTGATTGACGATTTTGGCAGAGACTTCCCAATGCCATGCATTGTTGCTTCCATCATCTCACAAGCCCTGATGACTGATTATAGTCAGAAGGGATTCCCTCTCAGATATGGCCGACTACTAGTTGACTTGGTAGGCAGACCTCGGCGCATGGCATGGGGACTTGCCATACTTGTAGAGATGTATCATGAGTTACATGAGATCGTCTATAGGGATGGTCGGACATGGGCTTGCAGTGCCATCCTGGCACAGGTGTGGGCTTGGGAGCACATCACTGTGGTGCACCCCAAGGTTCAACTGAGAGAGCAGAGATATCATACATATATAGGTACGGAGGATTTATATCATATTCCCATACTGGGGATGTGACATACTACCAACGGATCTTGGATGAGATGACCTCCTTCATATGGAGGCCATACAGGGAGGTTGAGTCTTGGGGTGATGCAGAGGACAAGCTGAGCTACATGCTATGCAGCCAACCATTAGTAGGATGACATGCAAAGATAGTCAAGAGATTCTGCATCACTCAAGTGTGGTGACAATTCGGACAGCAGCAGCGGGTCTCGGTAGAGACCACCACTTATGCCAGGTCTAGGGATGAGGAGGGACATGGGTGGCTACCCATGTTAGACCATCAGCTGGCCATTGCGGAGACAAATGGTATCAGGAGGGAGCCTTGGGAGTACCTTCCTGATATGGCTGATGCAGGATCTGATGCAGCATACAAGGCTGAGCGGCAGAGGGCACCATTCCCTCGTTTCACAATACCTGATGCCCCGATAACAGTTCAAGGTGGGGATGGGGATGATGGGGGAGATGGAGGAGATAGAGGGAGAAGGGGAGGGAGAGGGATGGAGAGAGGTGAGAGCTCTAGATCAGGTGGCTGGAAATAGCCATGGGGATGGAGATTGGTGACCCCTGAGGATGAGGCGAGACTAGCTCACCAACAGGAAAAGGTACAATAGGATCAACCTGCAGGAGGGGAGGACCTGAGAGCCAGGATACAGGCTCTAGAGGTAGAGATGCAGCAATTAAGGATCACTATAGCTATGAGAGATCGGCTGCTAGCTAATTTGAGGGCAGAGAGATCAATAGATTATAGATCTCAAGGTAGAGATAGCACGTCAGGAGAGGGCGGCATAGGCAGACACAACAGAGATCCAGAGAGAGACAGCATGAGCTGCCTATTATCATGGACTCTACCTACAGGCTGTGCTAGAGGATTAGAGAGCACCATCTTACTCTCAAAGGGTAGGCAGATTGGACATGGTACCAGATGCGGCACCACCTCCCCCACCACCAGGTCCACGTGACGGGGAGAGTGAGTCCTAGGTTTAGGGCTTAGGTTTAGATGTCCTGGACATATCCTGAGACTTTGTGATCCAGGTTTTGGGATCTCATATTGTATATTGTATGATGACATTGTTATATATATGAGATTACTAGATGTTCGATATATCTTGTGTTTACGTCTCACTTGTGATGGATGGATCAGTTTATGTATTGTCTTGTCATTTTGCTCAAAATGTATGTTATAAATGCTCATGTATATTCTCTCTCATAGATGTATGGTTGATTCTCATGTGTATGATATAGACTCATGTTTCTGAAAATGACATTTTTGAGATATAGATATGATGATATGATTAACCCCTTGTGATGACAGGAACAGGTCGTGATGAAAGATAAGGAGCGAAAGACATGATCGAGAAAATGGAAGATGAGTGCAGTTGACCGACAAGTCCACGTAAGATGAAAATGAGAGCTCTCTCCATATGCAAGATGCAAAACTAATCTAACATGACCCTAAAAATGCAAGCTACTATGAAAAGTGGTTGACTTGCAAGGTCACAACGCTTATAGACATCTAATTATCATCATCAAGCTTTTATTGGTAGCATCGTAAGATCATACAATACACACTAGTATGGCTATGGGTATATGAATATGACCTATATCAGATGAAATGTGGAAATCCCACCTAGGCACCAAAGACATGTAGGTCAAGATGACTAGTGCAGTGAGATTACCTAAGTTTACTATAGCGAGATTATGCTTGCATTAGGACATAAGAAGGTCAAGATGGCTATAAGCATGCACTCGCAAAACAGTCAAGGATAATACCTTGTCAATCCCTAGTGTCAAGTAAGACCAGCATAAATGCTCATGACAGTTAGGATCAATGAAATATACCCACAAGTAGATAAAGAAATAAAACATGTTCTCATACCCTCAGTCTTCTAACTATGCATCATCAAAAACTTCTTAGGGAGAGACCACTCATCAAAGAAATTCTCATAGACAACACACAAAGAAAAATAAAGTCAACATATCTCAATTGAGTTGATTGTTTAAGTGCGTGTGTGTTGGTCATAGAGTCAAACTTTGAGTATCAAATTTGCTAATGAGCAAGATCGCATCATAATTAGACTGGTGGGTAAGACATCTGATAAGTGTTGAGAAACACTCGACACTAGGGTAGTGTTGAAAAACACAGTTTGGGGTGTTGAGAAACACCATTTGTGAAATGTCCCAAGAGACAAACGCACCTAAAGGACCTATGCTAACAAGTATGCCCCCTAGACAAAAATAAAGACCAATTCCAAACCAAGTCAAATAAGGTCAAGGCACGAGGGAGAATGGCTAAGTGTCGAGGACGCATGCTAAGAGACAAGGGTGCAAAGGCCTCAAGTAGCGCCTATTTCTAGGTTTTCACCACTTGAATTTTTTTTTTGATTTTTTCAATTTTTTTATATTTTTGCTACCAAGGCGCCTGTTTCCAAGTTTTCACAAAGGCACTTTTTCTATTTTTTTGAATTTTTTCTATTTTCATTTTTTTTTATAAATTTTTTGCATTTTTTTTTTAAAAAAATATTTTTTCAGGACTTTATATGCTTTTAAAGATTTTTTCAGCATCATATATGAATTTTTTTAGAATTTTTTCAAGATCAATAAGTATGTACAAAGAATGCCCCCAGACAAAATAGGCATTAGACTCTCAAGCAAGATCACATCGTGTAGTCCCAATGTCTAGCAAGGTGGGGAATACGAGGGATTAGCAAGCTAGTGGAAGAAATGTACACACAAAAGTAGTGCACTTCTATGAATCCTTACAATCAAGAACACTCAAGAATGAGGTCTCAAAAATTGATCCATAGCTCTTTATGTATGAAGTTGCAAGATTGTAAAATTGCTCTCAACTAGAGCTAATAGGCTTAATGACCTTGCTAGTCAACCACACAATGAGAGATTCAAGTGAAGACAAGGGCAAGAATTCCAATATCTCCAAGAATCAAATAAAATGCAATGCAAGTAAGCTAAGAATGAAAATGCAAACTAAACTATGAAAATGAAAGTGCAGACTAGGCTATGAAAGGAAAGTACAAGTCTTACAATCCCTCCTAATTAAACTATGTGAGATTAATCTATAGCATAAAGAAAGTTTATACTAAGAATGCCATGATTATGTAACTATGAAAGCAAGAAAGCAAGCTAAATGAAATGCAACAACAATGTCTTCAAAGCTTGAATGCAAGAATCTCTTCAAAGAGCTCCAAATGACCTAAAAATCCTACAGCATAATATTAGCATAAAAGAGAATGATATCCAAATGAGGAAGAGAGCTCTTCTTTTATAGGAAATGAGAAAGAATGGACCATGGAGATTAAGAGGCAAAAGATTTAATCAATGGTGGAGCATCAAAGAGAAGCAATCCATGTGCACAAATATCCTCCAATAGGAAAATAAGAGTTGACTTTTGTGTCCATATGAGACAAAAAGTGCTTTTTCCCCTTTTTATAAAATAAAAATAATATTTTATTTGTGCAACTTAGGATAAGAGGAAAAGTGGGGGCTTTTTATTTATTAAAAGGGGAGACAATATTCCTTTTAATCAAATAAAGACTTAGGATAAATGGTTATCCCAAGACAAATAATCAAAAATGATGAAATAGGACTTGATCAAGGAAATTGATACAATTGCAAAAATGTTGACTTTTGAAAATATTGATTCAGGGATTTGATAAATTGCTGAATGGGGGCCCAAAGTCTAGGCGACCATTTTAGGGTGCATACAGTTACCATATTATTATTGTTTGATTACTAAAGTATTCAAAGAGAATGCAAATTGCATTAAGAGAGAGTAGCTAAATCTTATTTAAGATATTTTCAATACAAACACCTAACTAGATGGAAGACCTATTATGCTAAGAAGTATAATACACCTATGAGAACACCATATTGCCACATATAATGTAGATAATGCCCTTAATCCACAAATCACTAAAAAAAAGTATGTACATAATCATTTACGTAGATTTCAATGCTATTAAGTAGGACATAAAATTTTGGAATTTGTTGGCAATTTGGTTGAGTTGGTTACATAGATGTTGTCATTATGGAAACATATGATCTACATGAAGATCGCACAGGTCAGAGAGCTAGTATGTTAGAGCGCAATGCGAAATTGTCTAAGTATGAGACAGTGTGTTTTTACCAGTGAACCTGATGACAGTTTTAGTTTGCGATGTTGATTGGAGTAAGTTCAGTGCTTGTGCACTTGAACATAGGCTCTATGGTGACTATTGAAGACTCACCTCAGAGTGCAAGTCAGTATGGCATGTACGGAAGAAGTTATGACAGTTTTACTAAAGACAATGTTAAGCCGACAGGATAGAATATGAAGACAGAATTGATAAAGAGTTAAGGGATTATTTTGTTTATCAAAATAATGACTTAACAATATAAAAGGATGACATCCTAGATGTTAACACTTGGATAAATATATTTGTAATATGATAGCCGACTGGAAAGTTATTATTCTTAATAACTTGTATAAAGATATGTAAAGATTGTAATTGTGAAAGTAGAGAAATGCGGTATAATATATATGTGAATGTAATAGCGAAAGTGAAGAGCAATGAAGAGATATTGATGCAAGCAGTTTGAGGTTATGTACCTTGACCTACTTTTGTAATCAGTAAATATTGTATATTACTTGTTTGGGCAGTGGGCTCATTTCGTAATCACATTTTGTACTACCAACTCCTAACAGGGTTGAGGCTTCTAACAAGGCCTATAGTCCCTTAATCAATACTGAGACACTATATGCATGTAATAGACTCCTAATAGGGTTAACATCCTTAACATGATATTTTTGATTAGTGGATCTTTGTGGGTACCATCCCCACCGGGGTTTTCCCTTGGCTAGGGTTTCCTCGAGAACAAATAATGTGTTATGAATTCTTTAATTTTATTGCTATGCATGTTGTTTAGCTTCTTATGTTATGCATGTGTTAAGATAATCTGTTATATCCATAATTGGGAAAAAGTTAAAGTTTGTAGAATACTGATTCACCCCCCCTCTCAATATTCCCTATTTCTAACAATTGGTATCAGAGCTTAGTTATTCGGAAAAGAATCATTCAAGGAAAGCCTAACAACTTGAGTAAGATCTCTATAGATATGGATCAGCTACAAAAAAATCTTGAAGAAGCTCTTGAACAAATTGATATGCTTATTGAAGAAAGAGATACTCTGAAAGGAAAATATGATGATGCAAAGAACCTCATTGAGAAACTGAAAAACAAATTGGAAGATCTGAGATCTGAAAAGCAATCCGAAATTCACATTGAAGATTATGATGACAACTTAGAAAAAGAAAATGAGATCCTTAAACATGAACTGAAGATAGCAAATCTAAAGCTAAGTCTAAAAGATGGAAGTGGCAAGAATGAAGCAAATCTGAAATCAGAGAATGAAAATCTTAAGCTTGAAAATGAAGGTTTAAAATCTAAACTTGGTAAAGTAACATCTAAACTTGAGAAAGTCAATTTGCAGTATGCTGAACTTGAGAAATACAATGCAATAGTGAAAGGAGAACTGACTCAATCTAAGCAGCAATTTGAAAGACTATATTCAACTAGTGAGAAGATTGATCAACAAATATCTTATCAAAAACCATTCTATGATAAGACTGGTCTTGGATTCCAAACTTTTAAAGCAAATGAAGAAAGTAAGGAACCAGATCTGAAAATATTTGAAAGTATAAATGAGAAGAAGTCTAATGAGATTAACAAATTTGAAGATACACCTAAGCAAGAGGAATCACCTAAAGGTATGCAAAGAGAATTAAAAGGTAGATGTTTTGCTTGTAATATTGTTGGTCATATGAAGAGAGATTGCACAGGTAAGCAATTTAAACCTCTTAATGGTTATTGTTATAATTGTCATGGTTTTGGACATAGAGCTATTGAATGTAGAAAACTTAAATTTGTTGAGAATAACAATAGTAGTAGAAGGTTTAGAAATACTAACCATGCAGATAAAAAACCTATTGAAGATATGAACAGAAGAAATGGAGTAGTCTGTTATAGATGCAACAAGGTTGGACACATTGCTAGAAATTGTAGATCACAGATCAATCAGCCTGGACCAAGATATGGAAACAATGGAATAGTTTGTCAGATATGTAACAAGATTGGACACGCAAAAAAGTTTTGCAGAATGAACAATAGAGTTTTTCATACCAATCCTAACTTTAGAAGTTATGTAAGAAGAAATGAAGATGCAAGCAACTGTGAGAAAGGATGTTGTAGTAATTCAGATGAAGTGAAGTTTGTTAAAAGCACAGATCAAGGAGACATATTCATCATTGAAGGTAGTCAAAAAGGTGAAGTATGAAATGGTAAGAATGAATCTTTACCTGACCCATCTCAAAGTACTTAATTCATAAAAATTACAGTAGAATAGGAACTTAGATTAGTGTAGAATTTGATATATGATTAATTGAGTCTTGCGCAGTTAATGAAAGGTATTATATGATGTTCTAATGCTATGGTTAAGAGCGCAAAGAAAAATATTATGTTTTGCAAAATCGCAAGAAGTTTTAAGTTTTGCAGGTTAACAAAATCAGCTTTTTGGAAAGAAGCGGCAAAAGAATTGAATGCGATGTCAGATCTAAGTAAGATTGAATTAATAAAAGGTCATGATTGATGTTATTTGATCATTAAAGTGAATACAAGTGTTAAGGAGATCAAAGAGCAGTGATTGGAAGCATTTTGCAAGGATTTGGAGAAGAATTTTGTGCCGAATCTATGCAAGCCCTAAATCATGAAATTGAGGTATTTTACTTGGTAGATCTTTAAATCAGTTAAGGAATTAGAGGAAATCATGGATGTTTCTTTGATTCACAATGTCAGAGATAAAAATAGACCTAAGATGAAAAGAGAACCAGTAGAACCCTTGGAAGATGATCCTAGGTTAGCTCTATCATCCGTACCAGAGAGAGTTTTACATCTAGAGAATGTTAGAAGTTATTTGGGATGTAAACTAGAGACTATCAGTGATAGTGACTTCATAGAGGAATATCAGAAAATCTATAATCAGGACATGTCATTGAAAGTAGGGTTTGAGCATTTGAAAGATAATGAGATTATTAAGTATGCTTTGTAATATGAATTTGATAATGAAGAATGTACCAAGATAATCCTAAGCAGAATTCACAATGGAAAGTTTTGGTTAGACGACAGAGTGATAGATATCATGATTGACTTAATTCATGAAGTAACTGGAATATCTAAGACTGGAGCCATTCCTTTAAATGAGAAAAACATGAGGAAAATAGTCATAGACAACACAAATTCATCCTACAATGGCAGAGGAATTGTAATTAGCAAAATACAGCTAGATGATGTCAGATACTTATGTAAGATCCTAACAACTAAGTTTTGTGCTAACTCAAGAGAGGATGACATGGTAGCTGGAATGATTCATGCAGCTTATTTGATGTGTGTGGATAAACTACAAGTTGATATGTGTGAGATTTTGAGGATACAGTTGTTTGAAAATTTGGAAAAGATAAAGAAGACTACGTATTCACAGTTTAGATTTTCATCTTTAATCACTTATATGTTTTTTCATCTATTAAGAAGATTTCCATTCACCATTGGAAATGACTGGAATGATGGCCAAACTACAATGGAAAGAATTAACCAAGTGTATAGGAGGCATGTTATTGATAAAGTAAATGAAACTCCAATATTGGTAATTAAGTCTTTTCAGAATTTGATGTCTAGCAAATCAAGGATCCCATAGTCTCTTGTGGAGAAGTATAAAAATGAGATATGTTTCATGGTTGATACTGACTTTACTTACATTGAAGCAGTAGAACCTAGAATAGAGTTCATAGACCCTCTTAGCTATGAGATATCTGAGGTTAAGATAGAAGAATATGTGAGTAGATTACTTAAGTGCAAGTTGGATACTCACTGTAACAAGTTTGGAACCTTTGAGGAGAACTTCAATTCCGCAAAGTCCATCCTTGAAGAGAAACAGTCAAAGAAAAGAGTTGAGAGTACTATCAAGAAAATTCTAAAAGATACAAGGATGACTGAACATGAATTCTTGGTAGCCAAGCAAACAACAACAATAATTAGAGATATTGGACAAAAATAAGTTTTGTCTTTCTGTTCCACCTCTATCATCAATTGCAGCACAACAAGGGGAAACATTAGTTAAGGTGAAAGTGGAAGAAATAGGGAAGGTCAAGAAGCAAGGATATCCACTAGATCCACCTCCTCCACACCTAGCAAAAGAGTAAAAGAGAGTGCTACTGGACCGGGTAAGAGGCAGACGACATTGGTTCCACCAATTCAAAGGAAAATTGTAGAAATCAAAGATGATGAAAATACTCCTATTAAGAAGAAAACTTGGAAACCTAGAGTTGAGAAGGTTAATGAACAGATCATTCAAGATGGAGACTTTACAAAGATGAACAAGTATTATGATCTCTATGATTATGCAGAGAGATTAAATCTAGAAAATGTAGTGGTAAAGCATATGATTTTATCTAATAAAAAATTTGATACAATTTAGGGTAAGATACCTGATGACTTGTACAATAAACTTGTAAATAGGAAGAAGAGAGCATTAGAAGAGGACATAGCTATTAGAGAAAAGCTTGTAAGAAAACTTTGTGTTGTGAGAGATGAAGTACACTTCAATCAGATTATGAAAGCTTTAAGCACCCATTTGAGAACCAAGAAGAGAACTATTCAGATTATGGGAGGTAGATATGAAGAAGTTAATGCAAAAACAAAGCAAGCAATCATTAAGGTAATGTCAGAGAATCATCAGTTGTAGCAGAATCCAAAGATCAAACAGCAGAAGAAGCAGAACAAGAGGACATTCCCTCTCCACCAACCATAAATATTGAGGACGAAGTCATGAATGTAGAAGGAACTAAGATCACCTTGGATAGTGATGATAACTTAGTCAAAAATCTTGAAAACATTATTGACAATTCGGCTTTTGAAGAGTAGGAGACTACCAAAGGAGAAGAGAAAATAGAGACCACAATTGTAGAACCTAAAGTGACAGAAAAACTAGTACCTATTCCCACTCAAGAAGATATCAGTCTTACACCTGAGACTGGCAAGAAAACTCAAATTGGCTCTATGATTGAGAATTTGGGAAAGGAAGTAGATGATGATGATCAGATGGAATTGATCACATCTTTGAACAAGATCATTGGAAAGAATAAGAAAGTAAAGAGTCTTGAAGGATGCCTGAAGGAGCTTACTGAGAAATTACAAGGTATTATTACTACACAGATTGCAAAAGATGACCCTCTGGAAAGAGCAAAGGAAATAATGAACACTTTTGATAATGAGTTTACAAATCTATCTGATATAGAAAAGATGAAAGCTCAAGCAGCTTATGAGGCCAAAACACTCTTGGACATCAGTCAGAATATCAGGAATGATATCAATAACCTTGATATGATGTATAAAGGACTTGAGGAAGAACTTGGAAAGAGGAAAATCCTTGTACATTCAGTGTACAAAATCAGAAAACTTGGCAGCAGAGGAAGATCAAAAGATGAAGGTGAAGGAAGCAGAAATTCAGAATGAATTGAACCTTCTTTCGAGCCCAAATGTGAAGATATTTGATATTGAGCAGAAAATTTGAAAGATCTATGATGAAATGAGAATTTTGCAAGATGACAAGGACATGAAGCTGAAGAGATTCACTCTTTTGAGAGAACACATTTCTATAAACCTGAGCACTATTGAAGGGCAACTGGAAGAATGTCTTTCAGCAAATACATCTTTTCAGAAGTTTAGTTATGAGAATCTCCAAGCATGTGAGATTGCATCTTATGGATTGTGCGCACTACTCAGTGTGGTAGATTCAATTAAGAAATCATGGGAGAAAGAGTTAGAGGCTATGAAGATCAATTTTGTAGATTGTGTTGCAAGCCTACCGGCTTTGCAATAATGAATTAAGGTATAACTTTTTGTGAACACAGTTTTGTTACCCTCCTTATCCTTTTTTTTGTCATTGTTGTCAAAGGGGGAGAGATATATAGAAAAAAATTGTTAAGGATACATACTCTTAGGGGGAGTACATTATATAGAGAGGATTAATAAAGTCATAAGGACAGTATATATATGTTTTGTATTATGGCCACAATTTTGAGATTTTGAAGTTGTAAGACTTAGCCAATTTTCTCATATGTTGCCACCAATGACAAAGGGGGAGATTGTTGGCAATTTGGGCTGAGTTGGTTACATAGATGTTGTCATTATGGCAACATATGATCTACATGAAGATCATACAGGTCAAAGAGCTAGTATGTCAGAGCGTAATGCGAAATTGTCTAAGTATGAGACAATGTGTTTTTACCAGTGAACCTGATGACAATTTTGGTTTGCGATATTGATTGGAGTAAGCTTAATGCTTGCACACTTGAACATAGATTCTATGGTGACTATTGAAGACTCACCTCAGAGCGCAAGTTAGTACGACATGTACGTAAGAAGTTATGATAGTTTTACTAAAGACAGTGTTAAGCCGACATGACAAAATATGAAGACAGAATTGATAAAGAGTTAAGGGATTATTTTATTTATCAAAATAATGACTTAACAATATAAAAGGATGACATCCTAGATGTTAACTCTTGGATAAAGATATTTGTAATATGATAGCCGACTGGAAAGTTATTATTCTTAATAACTTTTATAAAGATATGTAAAGATTGTAATTGTGAAAGTAGAGAAATGCGGTATAATATATATGTGAATGTAATAGCAAAAGTGAAGAGCAACGAAGAGATATTGATGCAAGCAGTTTAAGGTTATGTACCTTGACCTACTTTTGTAATTAGTAAATATTGTATATTACTTGTTTGGGTAGTGGGCTCATCTGGTAATCACATTTTGTACTACCAACTCCTAACAAGGTTGAGGCTTCTAACAAGGCCTATAGTCCCTTAATTAGGACTGAGACACTATATGCATGTAATAGACTCCTAACAGGGTCAACATCCTTAACATGATACTTTTGATTAGTGGATCTTTGTGGGTACCATCCCCATCAGGGGTTTTCCCTTGGCTAGAGTTTCCTTGAGATCAAATAATGTGTTATGAGTTTTTTAGTTTTATTGCTATGCATGTTGTTTAGCTTATGTTATGCATGCGTTAAGATAATCTATTATATCCATAATTGGGCAAAAGTTAAAGTTTGTAGAATACTGATTCACCCCCCCTCTCAGTATTCCCTATTTCTAATAGAATTCACTTCTCAAAAATATTCGAATGGCGTAGTTAGTTATATATTGATTAAGGGAACATTGAGTGAGGGCCATAAGGGTTTTAGTATCAAAGGAAAGTAAGGATGAACATAAGTTTGTCTACACATGCATATGGAATCTACCAATACATAAGTAAGCCAAACTGGTGGGAACATGTCACTAGTTCCAATTCTTATTCAAAACACTTTAGAAAGTGATGGGTGGGGACTCAACCAATGAGGGATTATGTTGCTCAAATAATGGGCCATTTTGTTACCCAATTTAACAGTATTGTATCACAATAACTTGTCTTACCATTCTCATGCAAATGGAATCACAAATTATTTTAACAAGATTTAAGAGTGTACTTTGATCAAGGTTTATGATATTACACAACCAAATTAGAATGAGAAAACTCCAATCATTCTTATACCATATATGACAACTTACGTGCACCTAACTAAGCAAACCTCATTTCAGCTTATTTATTGCAAGGATTCATTGATTCCAAAATTGGTGTTAGAGGCTCTCTCTAATAACAAGCAAAGGGAAAGAACTACCCTTTTTTTCAAATTATGATGTCAAGGATAAAGGAACTTCTACATCACTTGTTATTGAGATGAAGTTTTCTTTAATAATATTAAATTTGTAATAATTCTATCTTAAAAAATTATATAAAAAACTAGTAGATATCATTTTCTAAAGTTTTTTTATTAGATTTTTTTTTTCGAACAAATTGATATTTCGAAAATGATATCTTCATATCTTTTATATAAATTATATTCTAATTCAATTTTACTCTTAAAATATTTTTCCAATTATCTAGATACATTTTATTAATGATTCATTCCAAGTAGAAAAAAATCCGCTAGTTACATATGATGCAACAATTGAGAACAGCAAGAAACTAAGTAGTTGGATAATTAGTTTATATATATGTATAGGGGGGGCCTCCTCTACAATCTCCCTCGAAGGAATATCCGACTCCGAGGCCGCTCCCCAACTTAATATGGAGGAAAGACACAGAAAGAAAACAAAAAGGTCAGAAAAGATCTCACCCTTTCCCGATTGCCTCGAGAACAGTGCATAAATTTACATCGCTTCCTTCGTGACGAAGTAAACGAGCATATCCCTTCCAAATCATAGCCACACGAAAAACCCTAAATAATTAAGCTCCCAGTCCTATGCAGGACGCGTGTCCCGGAGGTCGCGGGCTCGAAACTTCGTATGGGCCATCGTTGGAAAGCAACCTTTGACAAATAGAACCGAAAAGTCGATGTGATGAGGAAGGAAAACGAGGGCTTTTAAAAGCGTGAGGAGCTTAGCGTAGAATGGCTGTGCTTACTTGGGCGCACTTCCGAATTTTCACAGGCTGCTTACTTGGAGGTGCTCTCGGATTTTATGTCAGGCATCACCTTGAACTTCATTATAAGGTAAAGCTTAAATGAAGTTAGGAACGTTATTTCTGTTTTTTCTTGGCTTAGTTAGGGTTTTAAGATTGTTAGATCGCTTTGCTTTTGCCGATTTGTTACTCGTATGGAATGACCTAGACTGGCAATTGTTTGATTTGATCCAAACTTTTTTGATCTCCTGGTTTCGCCTTTGGAGGCGACCTATATATGATTTATTTCCTCAGGTATTCGATGCGAATAAACCAGGTTCTGGTTTTAAAGGTTGGATTTTGACCTTGTAGAATGAGAAATTTTCGATCAACAAGACAATTCGTCAATTGAAAGAAATTAGGCATAAATACATTTCATCAATGGAAAGAAATTATGTTCACATTCAATTCGTCAGTTGAAAAATTGGGATATTTAACATTCTAAAAGTTATCTTGTTCTGTCAATGAGGTCTTGACTGCAAACAGGCTAGACGATTACCTATATTTATAAAAGTTAGGCACCTCTACTATTGGTAGAGTAGGACTTTTCTCTCGCGTTTAGGTGACATAATTTTTTTAAACATGGCGTTGTATTTCTTGTTTGTAATTTTTAATAATGTTTTGAGTTCAAGTTAGAACCCCATATGGTGTCTGGTGCTCTCTACGATACTTTTATGTGTTACAATTTAATACATCACAGAACATCGGCAGAATGTGAAAATTTCAAGGGAACAGGGTGACACCGCGAACTTTAGATTGTCGTAGCTGTTGTTTTCCTCATTTTAACTTCAAATCCTTGATTCTTGAGTGGCGCCTTTTCTAAACAGCTCCTGGAATTTTGATTGTTCTTATTTTTGGCATAGTGGATTAGAGCTTTCTAAAATCAAAATGTGATTTTAAATATGGTCATTTCAAATTTAATCCGTATTTAAATTTTAACGTAGGATACACTGTTTCTTACTTTTTGAATGGATTTATTCCCAAGTTATTTTATACTTGTAAGTTTTATAAACATAAAAGCAAAACTCACGGAACTTGTGAGTGGAAATGGCTTGCAAGTTACTTGTACAATAACATAGTGCTGAGTTATTCAGAAAAACAGGTATGCAACTTGGGAAAAGTTTGCTGAAAACTTGGCTGCACTTGCATAAACTTTTCAGCTTGGAAAAATTATCTCGTTTCTCATCATTTTGGACTCTTTTTTTAGTAGTAGTGTTGGAGCAGTGGTGTTTGAGTTTGCATGATCTTGAATAATTGTTTTTCCATACTTGTTTTTTAATGTTCAGAAATTTTGTTGTGTCCAAGTATTTGAAAATTAGCTCATATCAGCTCTTACACAGAAATGTTTAAGCAATGATGTTTGAGATTGTTTTTTACAAATTTATATGTTTTAATGGTCAGAAAATTTGTTGAGTTCAAGTGGGTGAAAATGTATGGATCTGTTGAGTTATTGCCGAGTCCTAGTTTTTCAACTATGCTTGTATCTCTTCATCTACTTTAATATTTTAATAAATATTACATTATTGTAGCCTGCTATTGTTAAATTTTTGCTAACCACTTTTGTATTAAATGAGATTTTGTTTAATTTGAATTCAGTATATTTATACAGTGGCTTATGAAGATCAGCTCAACTAATGAATAAAAGTGTATGATTTTAGTTGTGGTGTCATATTCCTGGTAGTCTAGAGTATGTCGCTTAAGCAGTTCTGAAGAACAACTTGAATGAAATATTACTAATTGCCTTTCGACACTGGTGGGTGAATCAAGGTAAATCTAGATTGTGAAGAGATGTTTTTGCATCTTTCTCATAAACTCAGATTTGACTCTGATTTGTTTATTGCTTTGCAAAGGATCATACCAAAGTGAAATGAAGATTAATTTTTGGGATTTATTGTTTTGATAACAGTTTCTGATTGCAAAGAAAAATTAGTTTCTTATCAAAGTTTATTTTATGGAAATATGGTCATTTTAATTTGTTTCAAGGTATATAGGTATATAAATAATAATATACATTAGAATAGTTAATGTGACTCAAAGAGGAGATAAAGCTTCTCTGGAAAGCTGTGATAACTTAGATGCTGAATAATCACTGTCAGAATATTAATTTTAGACACTATGAAGCAAATAATTGATTTAGACATCAATAAGAGATAATTTTTTCAAAGGGGCTTCTGGGCAGCTTTTAAGAGGATTTCAAATAATTTCACTCTTGTACAAACAAGTGTACTTTATAATGCATCTTGATAGAAACTAGTTCTGCGAAAATTTACTGGTTGCTAGTGCCATGACTGTGTTGTGTATGTGAGTGAGTTATTAATATAATTGATAATGGCATCAGATATTTACAAATTCATTTTTTGAATTTGTTTGTGTAAATTGATATATTCTGAGGACTGTGTTAAGTAGGTATATTGTTTATTACATATGGACTCTTGGATGTTTGGTGTCTTTCTGTGTATGCTTCAATCCAGTTTTTTGGCCTGATTATTCATATCTGCTGTTTGAACAGGAAAAGGCTAGAGAAGAAATAATCAAACGCAACAAAGAACAGCTGAACAGCGAAAATGATGTGATTGATACATCTGACCTTTTATCCGATTCTTGAAATATTTGAAATGAATGATACTGCACATGTTTGATTAACAGTCGTGTGCAGTGTCTAATGAACTTGTTCAAACATCTGTAGAGGCTTATTGGGCAGCACATAGGAGTTTTTAGTGATTAGTCTAGGAATTGAGGCAGCTGAGGTACATGCTAGCTGTGCAAGAGACGGTTTCCATGACAGTAAAATGTTGTTGCATTTTCACGATCCTGCGAAGCTGAAAACAAAAAAGGTACAGATCATGATACATTATTGTTTGGCTTTTTACATGTTTCATTATGGACTTTTTCAATGTTAAGGTTTATGAAAGGGCCTGCAAAGGAATTTATCCTGTTACTAATTCTATAGTGAACTACAGGCTCTTAAAATTTGGTATTGTGTTGTTTGTTTAGTCCTTCACTTTACAGTTTGTCTTTATGAGAATTATATGAGTGAACAAAATCTAAGGTACAACTACATTGATGGACTTTCAAAACCTTCAATTACTGTTTCGACATCAATTAGATAGCTTTGTTTGTCCAACTATGTACGTGCATGCAAACATTTTGATTTTATAAATAAATGTATCTAACAAACTTACTCATTTTGGAAAATTGTTTCATTGATCCTTGGTATATTGTACCTCAAAAATTTAAATGTTCAAAAAACTCTTTATCAGGTTGTGTATGAAGAAACTTACTATGCCCGAGATTCTGGCACTCTAGAACAGCTGAAGGAACTGAGTTCAAGGCGAAGAGCAGTTGAAGAATCTATCAATGGCAGTAGTTCTATCACAGCAGCAATTGCAAGAGAAATGGCAGGTGGAACAACTTCTAGAGTCCAGCAGGTGAGTTTTGATTTATTTTTGTGTTGCATATTACTTATTTATCTGTTTTGTTCTATTTCTAGCTGATCATTTGGGGTTAACTTTGTTTAGGATATTCAAAAGCTGGAACAATATTTGCCTTTGTTGGAAAATTTAATTACAAGTGTTGAATCGGTTGGAGACAATGATCGCATTCTTCAGTGGACTACAGATCTTAAAATACGTTGGACCAGTGCTTTAAGTGCATCTTCTCCCTTTAATCTCGTGGGTCCCAAATTCTTCCGTATGGATAACTTACGATTTGAATTTGGAATGACCCTTTCTCTGTATGGTGCTCTCTTGAGGGAAAGGGCTGTAGAATTCCTGTCTTCAGGTTAATTTGTTATGCTGCTGTCCTTTTTATTAGATATTTCTGCCAGCTATAAGGTTTTGATTCTTTGAACACTAAGTTCAAGAAATGTTGACATATTTGGTTTCTTAAACTGAAATTTAATTTTCTTGTCCTTTTTTTACTAATGATGGACAGATTTAGTTGAATCTGCAACTCTTTTTAGAAAGGCATCAGGAGTTTATCAGTACCTTGCTCAAGATGTACTTCCTCCTCTAGAAACCATGCTTCCTCCAGAGAGGCCCCTTGAAGCTACACCCTCAATGGCTTCCATTATGAGTCTTGTTTGTTTGGCAGAGGCCCAGGTAAGGTTCCTGTTAGCAGAGGTTTTTTTTCCTTCTATTTTTAAGAAATTGCTGTGATGATTTCTGACTTGAACTTCTTATGGTGCATGTATGTTTGAGATTATATTCTCTCTTGTACGTTACAGGTCCTTTATCATTTTTTTAATATTGAAGTAATTTGCTAAGTTGTTAATCATGAGGTTAATACTTATTAATAGTAGAAACATTTTTTCTTGGAGAAGTGATAATGATATGCTACAGTCAGAGATTAGTGATGGGTAAATTTATTGGAAATTTTTGTTGTCACTCAGGAAGGGGTATTTTAGTTATACAGGGTAAGAGTTCTTTGAACAAGGAAATTATTGTTCTTATTTACAAAGGGTGTTTATCAGAGTAACCCGGGGACGCGTCCCCCCCAAAACCCAGCCGTCCCCGTCCCCGTCCCCCACAGGGACGTGGGGATGGCGTTTCCTCTCTTTGGGCGGAGCAGCCGTTCCACCGCCGTCCCCGTCCCCCATGGGGACAAGGGGACTTCTGGACGTCCCCTTGACCCTAAAGGGGACTTTTGGACATCCCTTGACCCTAAAGGGGACGCCCAGACGTCCCCCGTCCAGGCAGCGTATTAAAGTAAAAAAAAAAAAAAATACAATTTTTTAATTTGTTTAATAGGTTACTTTGTAACCCTAAACATGTGTGGGGCCTGTCTAATATGTTATATTGCAATGAAATGCTTTGTAGACATTTGTATTGAGTTTTTCATTTCTATGTTTTTGCAACAGCAGCAAGAAGAGTGAATAGCTACTTGTTTGTACTTGTTTTGATATATCATATATGCAACTCAATGAAACATTGTAATACAGTATGATGAGTTAGATACTCATACGTTTGATATTTATTATGCTGATTAATAGAACTCTTATGCTGATTGGAGTATTTAAGATTTATTGTTCAATGTCCAATGCAATGTTCAATGCATTATGCAATGTTAAATGTTCAATGATTCAATATATTAAGTTTAACAATGCAATGTTCAATGATTTTATGTCTTACACTCTTATATTGTTATACATCTTTTCATAACTACCATTTTAAGTACAACATGTATAGTATATACTATATACACCCCCCCCCTCCCTGGTCCCCCGCCGCCATCCCCAAATTGAGGCCCCTTTGTCACCCCGTCTCGGAAACTCGTCCCCCCGTCCCCCAGACCGGTGTAACTATGGTGTTTATTTATTAACAGAGATACTGGTGCCCTTCATTAATATCCTTGTTCCAACTTGGTTGAAACCTTCTGGATTATATACACAACAACAGCAAGACCAATATCTCACCTTGGGTCCACTGGGCTATATAGTCAAGCCCACGGGAGTGAAGTGAACTTTTGTTTTACTAAATGCCCAAAGTGCAATAACTCTATGAGAAAATTATAGAAGCAAAACAAACACATTAATCAGATTGTATGGGAAAATTTTAGAAGCTACCAAATCCATTGTTTTCTCAACAGCAAACAAATGATAACCAAATCCCTTTAATTGCAACAAGCATGTAGAGATTGATCCTTCTCCTTTCAACTTAGATGAATGAATGAGAATCTTTGGTGGAGAGGAGATTGTATAAACTTGTTTACCGTAAAACAAGAAGCCGTAATGCATTATTAGTGTCATTTGGCACTAGAGATGTGGATGTGTATTTGTTTGTGCTTAGTAAGACTAACTTAGTTGATGGACTTGCCCATTTGAGAAAGTTTAAATGTGTGCATAGTATGCCGAAGGAAACTTGGATTGAAACATGTTTTGTTGGGTCCAATGAAGACACCCTTTGTGTATGGAGCAAAGTATTTCTTGTTGTTGGTTGATGACTTTCCATGAAAGTGGGGATGTATTTTCTAATGAAGAAATTACAAGCTCACTCAAAGCTTTGGTGGAAAAACAAGCTTGATAAATAGATTAAGACTCTTAGGTCAGATCATGGAGAATCTTTTTCAAGAATTATGCAAGGAGAGAATGTCATACATAGATAATATACTACCACGTAAATACAATGATATACATGCTTAATATAAATTCTTGTAAATCATTGTACAATGTAGCTCCCAAGGAAGCATGGAAGACAAGAGACCATTTATCTGCGACTTTCATGTTTTCAGTTGCGTTGCTTTTGAATTGATTCTTGCAAAGAGAGAAGCAAGTTAGATACAAAAAGTCGAACACATATTTTTGTTGGCTATTGTAAGTAGTTCAAGACATATGAATGGTTTGATGCATCCACTAACAATTTTTTTTAGGTAGAGATGTTGTAGAGGAAAAGATGTCTTTCTTCTTAGATGATGGTAAATTTATAGATAGTATTGTATGTGAAATTGTTTGAAACATAGTTTTGTGTCAAGGCTTAGGGTTGAGAACATTAGAGGGGTCAAGTTCAAGGTGGATTTGATGAAGAACAAGGTGATACCTAGACCTAATAGTGGAGCAAACAACAAAGAGAAAAGTAGTATTATATTGTGGTGAAATATGTTCAAGAGGATGACTTGTCACAAGCAATAGAAACTCAGTCAACTTGATTGGGAAAAAATTGTGTTTGTTTCATAGATATTTGAATCTAGCACATATGATGATGCCAAGGGAAAGCTTGAATTGGAAAAGCATGAACTACAAGCATTGTTCGAGGGTCTTGGAGGATGGTAGACTAATAGTGGAGCAAACAATAAAGAGAAAAGTAGTATTATATTATGTTGAAATATGTTCAAGAGGATGACTTGTCACAAGCAATAGAAATTCAGTCAACTTGATGGGGAAAAATTTGTGTTTGTTTCATAGGTATCTGAATCTAGCACATATGATGATGCCAAGGGAAAGCTTGAATTGGAAAAGCATGAACTACCAGCATTGTTCGAGGGTCTTGGAGGATGGTTAAATGCAATAAAATTATGAATAATGGTATGTATGCATCACAAAGTTATATGTGGTCTCAAAGGCTTTAACTTTGGCTTGGTGGTTGGACCGTGCAAGCAACAAATGAAAATCATTTTGGGGAATGTTGGATTCAAGAACAACATTTTTTGTTCTTTCTACTTTTTCCCAATTGAATTCTTAGTATGTGAATTACATTTATACTTCTAGTTTGCTAAGTCAAACCTATGCTAAGCAATACTTCTATGACTAGAGCAGTATTTGTAGATTCGTTTGAGATACAAGTGCATAACTACACAGAGATAACAATGTTGGGCTAAGGGTTATAAGCTCCTTTCTACCATAGTTCATGACTCCTTATTGTGAACTTTGTTTTTGATGCCATGAATATCATAATCCATGAGTTTTGTACAGCTAAAAACTTGACAATACTTATGTTTAAAAATATTGTTTCCTCCAGTGAAAATCTGCTTTGAATCCCATGATTAATGTATACTTGTCTATGTGATCAAAGTATCTTCTATTTGGTTAGTTTACTGTGTCTTCAAAGTTTATTTATTGAAGGGTGCATGATAAATATTTAAATCCTAAAAAATCTCTTATATTTTACAGTTTTCCCAATTTGACAAGTTTGAGCACCAAATTCGAGTTTGGATCTGGATCAAAAATCAGCTTGCTGAGGTCAGGTCTTGTAACAGTACTTTGCACAAGTACAAAAGTCCACTTGTTGCTGAGGGTTATGCACATTAGGAAGTGATAGTGTATGAAGAATCTTTTGCCTCCAGTGCAAAGACAGTAATGTCTTAGCTAGTTAGCTGTTATCTCAATTGTTGCTTGGTTTGGATTGAGGATATATCAAACGGATTTACAAAGTGCCATCATCAATGGTGACTTGGCTTGTGAGGTCTACGTGGTGCAGCCACAAGGAATCCAAGGTCAAGGAAAAGATCATTTGGTTTGCATGTTGGTCAAGTGCATAATATGGATGTTAAAAGTGCCTTCATCAATTGTGACTTGGCTGATGACGTCTATGTGGTGCAACCACAAGGAATCCAAAGTCATTGAGTATCGTTGTTGATGCTTTGGCCATAAGTGAGAGTGGGATGATATTATTCACTGAGGAAGGCTCATATTTGTTCTTGTTTTGACTTGATAGCTTAGCCTTGTACATTATTAATTAGGTGTTGAATTTTGGCAACTTGGTCATGCTATTTTTATCTTGTAAAATAAGTATGCCAAAGCACTTCTGGAATTTTTTTGGATTATAGGATGACCAATTGTAATCCAAACTTTACACCTGCATGAGATCAGATCAAAATCAAGCTACAGTATCCTGACACCTGGTTATTGAGACAAAATATCATCATTTTGTGGGCTGTTTGATTGAACTTACTGTCACTCAATTGTACCTATGTTTTGTAGTCAGCTTTCCCCAACCCATAAATAATTAATAAAGTTGACAAGCTGTTAAACAAGTGCTATGGTATGACCTAAGAAGCCTTTAACGTTGATATTCTATTCCAATGATACTGCAGACTTCATGCTATCCTATTATATTGGTTCTGTTTTGGCTGGATCAGTTGAAACTGGAAAATCTACAACAATTGATGTCTTTCATCTTAGATTCAGAGTAATTTCTTGGCATAGAAAGCTGCAATGGTAAAATTGCTACATCTTCTGAAGCAGACTATAAGGCAGCCATCAGTATATCTTGGAAGACAATGTGTTTGTGGAGTATATTGGTTGATCTTCAACTTGACTGAATGACACTGACCTTACTTTCTCTGACAACTAGAGTATAATCAAGATAGTGAAGGATCCTGTCTATCATGCACAAGCCTAGCATATTGAATTTTATTGCCATTTCATTGCTAGTCGGTCAATAATGAAGTGATGTTTCTAATGATTGCCCATGAGGGTAACAGGTTGTCGATAAAATGACTAAACCCATAGCAGAGAAAAATTTGTCAAACTTAGAGATAAACTTGTGATATTATATAAATTTGACAGCAGTAGTTAGAGTTGATTGATTATTTTTCCTTCAGCAGCAATCACTTTAACTATTAGGGCTTTTAGCTAATACTGAGGACCACCATATTGTTATCTCATTCTGGTTGTTGGAGTGTAAATGTTCCTGTACAATGGGAAAGGTTTGAGTGGTTTTCTTTGCCCATGAAGGGACTTAAGGTTTACAGAGAGGGGATAACATTGGTATTAGTCTCTTTCTCTCTGATCTACCTTCATTACTATAGAAATATACTGCATACATTTAAATTTCACTTTTACAACAAAAGTACATATTTAACCATTTGCATTACACTCAAAGTATAAAGGGGTAGGGTTTTAAAACTTAAGAGTACTAGTTGATAGATGGTAAGTTAAGAGTAAGTGTATTTAAAACATGTAAGTGGGAAGTTATATGATTTAAAAGGTAAAACATTGTCTCTAGGTTATTAGTAGGACATCAATTTGTGACTAAGAAGTTGTGTGTTAGCTGGTTTTAAGTTTTTATGGCAAATCATAACTTGGAGGATACTTCATAGCAAAGGGCCCCAGTGGCTCTTAAGTATCACTATGATTGAAATTGAGAACTGAGTTTTTATGGGTTTATGCCACGAATAAATATTAGAGAACAGGATCCCATAATTTGTTACAATATAATTTGTCTTCATTTGATGATGGGTCTAATTGAATTTTTTTAATCCAAATGAAATGCTTGCAGTTTATATTTTCAAAACTGATAATTAGTGACTAATTTGAATCTTGATTGTTGATGTTCAAACTATCGAAGGTTCATATGCATTACTAACATCTTTGTAAGTGGATTGAGTATTCAAAATAAGCCTGCAAGTGCAGGTTGAGATTGTTCTCTTTCAAAAAATCTTGAATTTTAGTCTCAAGCAGTCATAAAAGCTAATTTACTAGTTTTCTTGGGTGATGTAGAATATTTAACATGGATCTGTTAGTCTAGTTTTCTGAGGCATTGGTCTTGATTGTATCAGGCACTGATTTGAAATGTGCTAGTGATGATTTAAATTATATGAGTTCTCATTAACTAAACTTACTTCTTGCCTGAACTACTCAGGCTGTTACAGTTCAAAAAGCTGAAGCCAAAGCAACTAGTGGAGGGCTCCTTGCAAAGCTGCACTATGGTGTTGTACAATTCCTTGAAGAGGCTAGCAGTCTACTTAAATCAAATGTTGGTGACTGGAATGATGTATCAGACAAATTCAGGGTAGGTATGCATGTATTCTGATGTTAATTTGCATCCTACTTGCTTTATAGAAAAAAAATGTATGTTTGCTGTTATGAAGGTTTAGATTTTAATATCTGTAACAGTTGTCATTTTAAGTCTTGGTATGTTGATTAAATTTTTGTATTGGAAGTGGCACATTATTCCTGTTTTCCCAAAGCAATTTACCCAATGTTTGGAGGCATACAGGCTCTAAAACTAACCTAACCATGTTCTGATGACATTTTACATAAGGGTAGTTTTTAAATAGGCTTTGAAAGATTATTCTTCCAAAAAAACTGCCACATAAAAGAGCTCCTTTGTATTTTTCAAAGCTGAAAATAAAATTTTAGCCATTGTGGAAAATACTTTATGTATTTTTGACTTGCTTATGTTGGATGCATCCTTTGTCACAAGTAAACTGCTAACTGGTAGAAAACAAGCCCTTGTGGCCTTTATTTGATTCTGCGTTGGAGATATATGCAGGGCATTTTCAGTACTTTCTGCATCTTATTTCCTTCCGGATTTTTGCTATCTAATTCCATATTTTCTACAATCTTGTACATGTCTGCATTTTCAAAAGTACTGTTGCTGATGATATGCTGTCTGGTTTGCAGAGGTTCCTCTCTTTATGTAGTATTCTTCACGAAGCTCAAAGTCAAAGATATATTGCTGGTGACTTGAAAGCATCAGAGCAGATGGGCCTTGCTGTTGGAGTGCTACGTTATGCATTGAGCAATTTTCAGGGCAAGTGGCCTGGTATGTGTCACCTTTCTTAAGCATTTTGTAAATTTGTTGCCAATCAGTGTCTTGCAATATGCTCAATTGTATGCCAATGCGTGTATGTGAATCTATTCTCTATTTTTCAGGTGAAGATTCTTGGAGGCAGACTTATAGGCAGGAGCTTGATGCTCTTAGCGAGATGCTCAGAAAGTGTGAGCATGAAAATGATTTCATATGGCATGATAAATTGCCTTATTTGGATGAACTGCCCCATTTAGAGGGAAAGAAAATTGCGGCACCGATTGCATACAAACTAGTCGGGTTAGACAGAGAATTTGTTTTTGTGGTGTGATTTCACAATATATTGAAATCATTCTTTGTTATCCCTATCAAAATGCAATAAATTGTCTTGATGTTACTTTTCCAATGCATAACAGCTTGCATATGAATTCACAAAGCATTGCTTTGCCAAGTTGTGGGAGATAAGATATAAGATGTTTCATTTGAATAGATCGAGAATAAAATGTAAAAATGCTCCTCTGGGCCATGAAAATTTGTCTAGGGTGGCTAGATGCAAGTGTTGGAAGAAAGCTATAAGAAGTCTTTTGTAGACAGAAATTAGTTTTGTAACCTGGAGAACTATATATATATGTATGTAACTTGCAATTCTGATGAGATGAATTTGAGAGATTGTTCCAATATTAAAGCGAAATGGTTTTTTCCCAATGCAGAAGTAATTTTTCCCCCCTGGCAAATTTTCCTTAAATAATTGCAAACATAAGTGTATTTTACCATTCAGCACAGTTTTTAAAAGTCTTGTTCACCATTCATAAAGCAGTTAGGAAAGTTTTATGGAAAATGTTCTATTGAGGATGAATGTGTCAGTGATTAAATGTTTTTCCTCCTTTTTATAAATAAAATTATAAATTTGATCGTTGTAGAGTTTCTGTTTGGCAGAGACTTTTTAAAGCTGTTTGGTGTTGAGGTTGTCCATTTTGTTAGGCACCTGGAGATTAAAGTCATCTGCAACATCACCTAGCAGGAATGAAATAATAGTGGATTTCTTTACAGATTGCTCAGCAGCTGGTCCTCAACCCGATCAACATTTAACTATGGATGGGGCTGTAAAACTTTGCTTTGGTTTCTAGTTCCATTAAGAAATCTGAATTCATCGTCCTTTTCAACTATGAAATTGAAAGTAACTTTTTTTTTAAATCAATTTTCAATTTAAATGAAGCAATTACTGATATTTATTTAAGTGGAGTTGAGAATAGTTCGTATACAGTTGGAATTGTGAGTTTAGATTGCCTCCATGGCCGTAAAATAAGAAAGTATTAAGATGGGTCAGTTGTAAAGTTGAGTGTGGATCTTTGATGAAATAATTTTGCTCAAGCATTGGATCACCTGATTGGCCATGTGTTAGGGATGTATGCTTTTATGGTAGAGATCATCCTAAATTGACGAACACAAATAACCAAAAATGAAGTCAATTAATAACAGGCCAAGGTCAGAAATTGAATATCACAAATTTTAATAACAGAAACGATGTTGATGACTAATGAAACAAGGATTGTTGGAGTCATTGCCTGAGTGGAAGAATAATTACTATTATTAGAAATGGTCCTCAGCAGCGTGGTGCATTTTAGGGGCTGAATAGCCATTTCCCTAGTATACACGACAAGTCCAAATATTATAAAGGTTACCAGCAGTAAAGACAGCCACAAAGGTCGCACTCCGCAGAAAGGATTACAGACAAAATTGCACCATCACAGCTAAAAGATAGTCATCATTAGCTTAGTATAGACAACTAGGAGGATCTAAATATTGTGAAGATCGCAGCAACAAAGGCACACACATAATCATTTGCATTAAGAATTATAAACAAATTGCTTCGTAATAAAAAAGTTGTCATCGCCATAGCTGACTACCAAATGTAGTGGGTTTGATTAAGTTAAAAGTGTTTTAGGAAAGTGTTGTTAGTATATTAGAAAGAAACATTTGATAGTAACCTCACATATATAGTTTCTAACAAATTGCTTACGAAATCATCAAACTAGGGTGAGTAAAATAAATTTTTTACTTGCAAAATCATCAAGTTAAAGAGTAAGTTAAAATATTTACTTCCAGTCTGTTGTTTTTACAATGATAATCACTTTTGTTCAGAGATATTTAAAACTTCCCACAATTTAGAACAACAAAAATCACCAAAAGTTGTAACACAATTAAATTACAAGATTCCATGTTATGAGACAGCAAAGCAGAGATGCCAAGATGCCAACAAAGAATAGGACCCACGTCCTAAGGTGGTTTGCATGTATTAAATAATTTTATATATATTAAATGATTAAACTAGCAATCGCACTTTGGTGTACAATGGGTATGCCGAAGAGGAGTGAGAGGTCAATTAGGATTATTTTATTTTATATTTTTGTATATTTATGATATGGGCACAAGGTCAATCTATAGAAAGAGATATAGAGGTAGATAAAGGAGAAAGATACATGGGCATAACTTGTTGACATGGAGGATTGTCTAATATTGTTGTTGGCATTATTCTTAGACTTTTTAAGTTACCATAATTGACATTTGAGTGTGCTATTACAATTTGGTTGTTGGTTTTGTTAGGCTCCTGGATATGTTTTGTCATTTGTCTCTTGGATTTACATGTTTTAATTTTCTCTACATTGTTCAGTCGTAATATTGTGGAATGTTTAAATTGATCACTCTTGCAAATGGTTTATATATTCTCTTAAAGTTAAAAGGGTCAGGCTATTTTATCCTATAAGTTCAAGCAAGCAATGTAAAGAGAGCATCAAAAGATCTAATTAAGAGGTTCAACATGGATGAAAAATAGTTAATTCATAGGAATCAAGCCATTTGCCAATGGTTCTTTACCTTATAATTCAATTATGAAGCATATGATATGATATTTTGAAGATATTAAGCAGATTAAGTAGACAATTGCACATGAATTAAATACTTATGATGTTGTCACTGGAGAAAGTAAGCCTTATAAGATTAGATGAGATCACACAAGATGTTAAGTCCTAAGATTAATCTAAGGTAATAAAATGAAATGGACACTCATGAGTATGAATAAACCTAGATTAGATAGTTGTAGGTAGAGGCATGATAATTGAAATGACATTTATACTATGCTAGCAATTAAAATACAATGGATAAATATAGTTAGCTCTAGATTTGTTATAGACTAAAGAATTCTTGTTTTTTTTAAAAATGATGTTCTTGGGACTACAACAGATAAATGGTATTTGGTTTTTTTCTCTTTCTTGCTTTCTCGGTTCTGAGCTTTTCACATGCTGGCCTCATTGCGGTGGTGCTAGTGTGGTTGATTATGTGTTCACTGCAGCCTCCTTTATCCCCTCCATCCGCCACTTCACCATCTCCCACCTTCCTTTGGTTGATCATGCTCTTTTGAGCCTTGTGCTTCGTTTCTCCCCCCTTCGCCTGCCTCACCCTCCCAACCTCCCGACTATTTTGGGACACACCCCTAACCTTGTCCGCTTCCACTATGCTGAGGGGGATAGTGACCTTTTCACCTTCCACCTGCGTCGACTCCTCTCCCCCATGAGCTTTTCTGAGTGTAGCCATGTTAGCTCCATGTTTGATCTAATGACCAAGGCCATTTGGGAGTCGACTTTCCTTTCCATCCCACATCGCCCTATCTTCAGATCTAAATGTCAGAACACTTGCCCCATGAACCATTGGTACGACGATGACTATAAAGCTTTCCACCGCAGATTACGTTCGGCCTTTGAGTCTCTCCCTTTAGATTTTGTTGATCTCTGTTACTCCTACCGCCAGTTTCTTCGCGCGAAGAAACATTCCTTCATTGCTTCATAGTGCAAAGCCTTGTGTAACACACTTATCCAAGATCCTAAGCTCTTTTGGCGTACATTATTCCCGCGGCACCCCCCTCTACCCTTCACCATTGACCTTGCCTCCCTTATCTCCCACACCTCCACTCTCTATGACATCCCGAGCCAGCCTTCTCTCCACCTCATCCCACCCCCTCACTGCCATATCTTTACCGCATCCAGCATTCACGAGGCCATCAAATCTATGAGATGCAGTAGAGCAGCCGACGAGGATTGCTTTCAGGCGGAGCTCCTTAAGCTCGGTATCACGGTGCTAGGCTCTTATCTTCCCACACTCTTTAATAGAGTGGTTTGCACTAGCTTCCCTGAGGCTTGGTCAAGACATGTGATTCATTCGATCCACAAGACTGGATCAATCTTGGACCTCGACAACAACAAAACCATCATGATAAACTCTATGCCACGACATTGAACACTATTCTTTCTTCACAGCTTGACAGGTTAGGCTGCAGGGCTAGAGGTCAAGCCGGTTTCCGTGTAGATTACCAAACCATGGACCACATTTTGACACTACGGGCGATCATTGAGGAGGCTCGCTATCGCTCTGCGAAAGTCTATTGCTGCTTTATTGACTTTCGTAAGGCGTTTGATTCCGTCCCCCAGGTGGCCCTTTTTCAGAGACTTAGAGACATTGGGATATCTGAGATTCTTTTGACTGCCATTATGAGACTTTATGAGTGTGTTGAGGGCAGATTCAGGACTTCGGAGGGCTTCTCAGACCCTATTCAGAGCACTATTGGGGTGAAATAGGGATGCCCTCTTTCCCCCACCTTATTTGACATCTACATTGACGAGCTCGAGGGCTTCATTAGAGACTCGTCTCTCCTAGGTGATGACTGCTATTTACACCAGGTCTTAGTTTCCATTCTTCTTTTTGCTGATGACATGATTCTCTTAGCCTCCTCACCTGAGGGTCTCCAAATAATTCTTGATATCTTGGCCTCCTTTTGTGATTTGAGACAGCTTGTTGTTAATCTGGGGAAGACACAGGTCATGGTCTTCAACTGCTTGAAGAACTCTCATTTACACTTCTACTTCTAGGGACAGGAGATCGAGATTGCCTTTGCATACACATACCTCGGGGTTAAGTTTAATGGTCCTCGCTTCAATTTGAGACCTACTATTCAATCCAAAATCAGTAAAGGGATGGGTTCCCTCGCCCTGATCGAGAGACAGTACTTTAGACACCACTTTCAGGACACCTTGTCCAAGTTATCCCTCCTGGATTCTCTGGTTAGACCTACTGTACTCTATGGCTCTGTTGTTTGGGGACCATCTCTTCTTGATTCCGACTGGGCCTCTATTGAGCGTATATAGACTCTCCTCCTACGACGTATCATCAGATGTCATCGTACCACCTCCCACAACATCATCCTAGCTAAGTTTGGGGCTCATCCCTTTAGGTTAGGAGCCATCTTCGACCTGGGTTGGTTTCTTCACCGCCTACGTTGCTTTGCAGACTCTTCGGATGACCAGAGTAGATACTCTTACCTTGCCTATTGCTCTTCTGTTGATCTGGCTAGATCTGACACCTCCCCTAGAGCTCGTTGCTGGTGTGGTCAGGCCACTTCCCTTTTGGGTTCCATCGGGATTGATATTGATCACCTACCCCCCTTTCAGTTTTCTTTGGACGCTCCGACTCATCTTCTCCCCTCCAGATAGGAGTTGAATGAGCATGTTAGACTTGACATTTATAGGCAATACATCATCTCGACCTGGACCAATCCTAGTGGGGGCTTACGTCCGAGGATGGCTTTTTATGCTGAGCACTTCTTACACATTCAGGATGGGATCATTGTTCGACCCAGATATTTATCACAACGTTGGTGCCATGCTCTTCGGATAGTGCTGGGATCGTTCAGAGTTGGCTCTCACTACCTGCAAGCGCATACTGATCATCACATTGACAGAGAGGATCGCATTTGTTGTTTATGCACATTGTCTGAGATTGAGATGAGACACATTTCATTTTCCATTGCCCTATATACTATGAGATCAGAGGGAGATTCTATTGCTTATTCAGAGATTGCAGCTCCTTGACTTCCTTCTTTTGTTACTCTGACCAAATATGTCTGACACTCTATTTATGGGAGACGGTATGGCTCCGTGACTAGACCCTGCAACTTCTATTTCCCCAGAAGCAGGTCACCGAGCAGCTCATTACGGATTTCTTCTCACCCTCGCCCTCGGCTCGGGGTGTGAAGTGGCCCTCATGTGCCTCCGCCATCGGTCACTCCAGATCTATGAGACCTCGCAATGCTTCTACCCATCAGCGGCAGACCACCAGTAGATCATGACAACGGATCCATACCCATATTCTTCCAGGTCACTATCCTTCTGTGTTGGATTTCTTTCCGCTTGGGAAGGACCCCTAGTCCTTGCCCTAGTGGTTCTTGGTTCTTTGTTCTCTGCTTCTTCTTGTTTGGTTCCTTGTTCTTTTAGCATGTTCCCCTGACCACTGTTTGGTGGTCCACTGGTTTCTTGTTGTTTTTGCTATATGATTCCTGTCCCATAGACCCTTGTTGGTCTTCCGTTGGACATTAATAAATTTATCTTATCTCAAATTCAATATAAGATTTATGTCCATTTTAGTTAAATTAATTGACATTTGAAGATCATATCCATGTCTACAAATATTTCCTTCAATGCATTGATTTGGTCCACAACTAGATTTATATATTTTGATAATTAGTTTTGTTAATGCTTTCTTTTGTCTAAGAGCTAGAAGTATTTAAAATAGATTGTTCTCTTAAGTTAAAAAGCAATGTAATGAATGACTGATTTTTGGAGATAGTTTGGTGTGCCAATGTCTCTATTGAAAATGTGATCGATGATTTAGCAGGCATTAACATTAGCGTATGGGGAGTAGAAAAGCTCGAGATGACCCACCATGTGCCTCTCCCAGACTCAGAATGCAGAACTGTGGAACAAGCCAGAAAGTCGATATGGAAACTATGGGCGAAGGATTGTCCGTCGGGTTGTGCCATAACAGAGTGTTTTGTCTATTTAGTTTGATGAAACCTAGAACAAGCACTAAGACTTTGCAAATAGAGAGATCACACCTATTGTGCTCCTCACTGATTTCATCCATTATACATTTTTGTTTTCTAAAACAAAGGAATCAAAAAGCAATCTCAAAATTTATAATTTCCCTATAATGACATCTCTTTCAAGCATTCTAACGAGGAGTTCGAGTTCCTTGTTAATGCTTCCACATATTAGATGCATGTCTACCAATGCATTTCCAACTATAATATTTGACAAAAACCTGCCTTCCATCATGCTAATTTGATGCATATCGATACCTTATTCCAAGCTCTCATTTGGGGCACATGAAGGACATTGGCAAATAACATTAATTTATACCCATATAATTGCATTTGTTGGGGAGTTTCCAAGGCCTCTTCAATAAATCCATTTTTTTTGCAAATCTTCCATCTAGTGCGTTCACGTCTCCTTAATACATTTTGCCAAAAATTCATGTGCCATGTTCACGTCTTCACAATTGTTATACATGTCCAGCAAGGTTGTTGCAACTACAACTGATAATTTCCTCTATTAATAATTTGCATTGACGGTAGTATTCGCCCCTTCTTCTATCTCTGCAATTACAATTTTGTCTTTGCAACCTTCACCAACATCCTCTAACATTTTTTCTGGCACACATTGTAGGTAAAAAAAATCGACATGCATTGACTCATATTCATTCATTGATCTATGTGCAGAAAACCAATGAATGAAGAACAAAGGAAAATCCACGGTTATGATCCATTGCATCATTGTATATCGCGTCTAGAACACACTCTACCGTGGATTTAGAAAGTTGTCCAATTCATATAAGGATGAAATAGAGTGCGACAAAGGTAACGACAGAAAAGATGAAGAGAGTAATGAACGACCAAGATGCTTCCAATGGTCATTTGTATTTTTTTTAACTTTGAACTGTCGATCAACAAAATCAGCTCATCCATCTCATAATGGGAACACCTTCGGCGTAAATATAATAATTCAAGAAATATTAAAAAAATAGAATGATTTAAAAAAATCAAAATTTTAATTATTAAGATTACATTAGGTTTATTTTTTAGTAGAAATATTTGTTGGGTGATGTTTGTAATGGAAAAGTTTGATTTTTTATTTAAATTTAAATTTAATTTAATTTAAATAGTGTGAATTAAATTTTTATAAAATAGTTAATTGATTTTATTATTCATATTATATTTTAAAAATAAAAATGATTAAAATTTATATATCTATATAGAAAAAACATTTTATTTATAACATTATAAATTAAAAAAATATTAAAAATAGATATTTTTAAATATAAAAAGTTTTATAGTAATCTACACAATCTTTTTTAGAAATTTGTTCTTATAAAATCAATTTTTTTAAAATCATAAAAATGTAGATATTAATTTCTACAATATATTATGTTTAAAAGTATTAATCTCAACTTCATAAAAATTAAGTTTATTTTGAATGTCATTTTAAAGCTTTAAGTTTTTTTCCCAACTTTATAAAAAATAAGTCATTGTTTGTCTCTATGATGTTAATGTGTTTTTAGTGTGTTGCTATTGTACCATAGGCCGTCACCCTATTGCTGCTACTTTCAAAAAAAATAAATCAATTTTTATTAATATAAAACAATTTTTTGTGACGAGTAATATTTGATATTTGTATTAATATTTAGAAAACAATTACATTCACAGTTACAAAATCCTCCCCTCCTCTACTAGCAAACCATGATCTTCACTTTCATCTATAACTTATGTATACCAAAACTACAGTAAACTAAAGGGTTGAGAAAAATGGAAAAATCTCTAACGTTACACTTTAAACATCTCCCTGACAAAGTACTTACAATTCCTTTCATATATTCCAAACATTATAAAAACCTTTTATTATAATTATGCAAAATTTTCCATTAACATGTCTTTGCTACCATCACAGGACCAAGCAACCTTTGATGTACCAAATTTGATCGACCAATATTAACAAAAAGTAAAAAAAAGACTCACAGGATGCACACCAAGTAGGACGCGACTAAGCTTCATCCAAAATGCATCGTTGACTAATTTTCAAAAAATGGAAAATACAATAGATTTTCGTGAAATTTTCAGCATCTGTTCTTCATGATCTACACATTTTGTGATCGAAAACCACAAAAAATTTACAAAAAATCACTGTATTTTTGCAAATTTGAAAAAAAAAGTTTATTTAAAAAAAAATCTTTGGTGCATTTTGGATGGAGCTTAGCCGCTACCCACCCAGTATACACTATTTACTTCTTCACCTTCAGTGGCTTCACAAGGCTGCTCGGCGCAAGATTTCTCACTCTTGAAAAAAATCTTTAGATGTGTCCCAACCCGTTCGAAATTTAGTCCTCCTTTCCTCCTTACTGGTTTTTGTGCTCCAAATGATGAAGAGTTGCATGGAACCTTTGTTGTTTCCAATCTCCATAGTTTGCATTGAAACCCTTGCCCGGTATAGTTGTAGCCAACGAATACTTCAACCCATAAAGTCTTTCATCTTCCACACACTCCATCACCCACTCGGCTTCTTCTTTTGTCCCCAGCTCCAGGCTCCACACGAGAAACATGGACAAGATATTAGCATTCATGCGATATTGTGTAATGCCCCACCCGAGAATCCTTAAAAACAAGGATCAAAACAAGCATGGATTTTTTTATTATAAGATATACTAATAACATTACAACAATGAAACCAACTACAATAATAAGCATTAAGTAATATAAGAGGTGCAAGAAATATAACACAACTATATATCTACATATGCAAGTGGAAGTCTTACAACACCGCCAAAGATTCTCAAGCACACTACTAAGGTTTGTGGGACGGTTACATGTGTCCACTAGTTTGCTATTGTTTAAGTGATTAACATACAAAAGTTTATCTAAGTTACAATGATATACATTTCCATAACGATATTTTTTGAAGCCCAAAGGACAATTCCTACCATGGTTAATCATACAAGTTCATTTACCGATTAATCACATAGACAAACATAAATACACATATAATTACAACTAGGATTATCAAAAATTGATCTGTTTTTGAAATGGGAGGGTGCATTTCCCAAAAGGGTATCCAAAAAAGTCAGCGTGCATCTTTTGGTCAAGGGCATAAGTGCCCATAGTTTGATAAATGATAAAGTCATTTACTTTATCGTATGATAAAAACTTTTACCAGAAATGATGAAACTCTAAATGACATACGATGAAGTTCCTAAATCGTACAAAGAAATTTTTTGTCGTATGATGAAATACCAATTTGTACGATATAATACTCTATTGTACGATAATCTTATTGACTATCTTAAAATAAAAAGCTAGTAATAGAAGAAGGAAGAATAACCTCCACCATAGGGAGTAACATAAATAGGCACATCCAGGAGGCAAGCACTCGATTGCACCAGAAGCAAAATCACAAGATTATATTGATATTCAATTTAGAGCACCAACTGAAGTGTTCCTATGATAACCTTAACTATGCAAATACCAAGAAATGAGCTATAACAAGCATGTTCAGTACCAACATTGAAACATGAAAACTGCTACTAAGCATCTCATTATTACTTATATTTACATTTCCTTCATACTGAGGATCCATTATACAAGATTACATTGCATAGGACACGATTCCTTAATAACATACATGCGAATGACATAACGTGAACCAAATACAATAAAAGATGAGCAAGGGGGAGAGCAAGAAGATGAAGCCCAATACTAAAGTCGAAGTCACTACTGGTGAAAAACTTTGGTCCTCAATGGTGATTGGCAACGCCACCCGACCATGTGGAACCCTTAGGCCCACCCCACCGTGCTAGGAGATGAACACATGACCCAAACACAACAAAAAATAAAACACTAGGGAGCAGGCTTACACACACGCCAAACATAGGGCACTCACTTCAACACATGAATAAGAAAGATTCATTATCTACTCTTTACAAAGTAATGCATATAGGGTGCTACTCAATCTATAATGAGGTTAGGTCATAGGGTAAAACAAATGAGAAAGTGCCATCGTGTAGCACAAGTAGCTCACACAAAATGAATAGTCCTCTCATGAAAAAAAGAGAGTCCATAATCAATACCCTGCCTCTCTCATGGGCGGTCTCATCTCCTCATCTCATCCCAAACTCAACAAGTTCTAAGACATGATGAGAACATACATGTAAACACATAAACCACTTTCACAATATGCAATATGAATTCCAGAATTACCAACTTATACGAGAGGGAGTAATATAATAATCAATTACAGATACATTATTAAAAAAGAGACAATATTGGCTCAGTATGAAAGGTCATAAGCAAAAACAATAACAAATGTAAATTTATGCAGACACAAAAAAAAAACACTCAAGGCAAGCAAATTAAATACCACTCGCTCAATTGGACACAATGCCAAGAGCATGGTTCCCAAGGTGATCTAATAAATAAACATGGGATATAAACATCCCTAAATGTTCCATGACATATCTATTATCCAAAAATTGAGCAAAGAGATCAAAAACACAAAAATATCAATTTTTGACAAAATTCGATGAGGGTTCTAAAATTAGCATTTTAACTTGAAAGGCCACTTTCGGGCCAAAATATAAAAAAACCCAGAATGCCCTATGACCATTTTGGTTTGCCCATCCTATTTCTTGTAGAAAATATAACCCATATCAAAATCTAAGTCATTCTCAACAAGACAAATGACAAGTTCTAGATAGCACACAAAACTGTGCGATGAATAAAATGTCCAAAAATTAAATTTAAAATTAGGCTACGAAATTAAAACCCATTGGTCTAAATCTACACAACAACACACTTTTCAAATAAAATTCCAATTCTGAGTTCACACCAAAAAAACAAGCAGCATAACAACATAAAATTTGGTAAGGGGTTTAACATCAACATTTTTTTTTTCAATCAAAGTCCATGGGACAAGCATCGACTCAACCCTCTCTTTATTTCACACAAGAATACACATTTTCACATCATGTTCATAATTTCATAATGAAGTTCGGTTATTCACATAAATTATCACATTTGCATTTTTATATCACTATTCACATGCAATTTTCAAATGACCATAACTATATGAGAATTGACTCAAATTGAATCAAGTAAGAAATTCTATTATATAAGTCTATCATTTCACAAAATAATATGAAATCAAAACACCAAAATTCCACTTTTTACATTTCTTCTATTTTTCAAACAAAACCATAAACTCCATTAAAATAGCTTCAATTTTCAACTTTCAAAAATCAAAATTCTAAATATACCATTTGGTTCTAAAAGTGCCAAACACCCATCTTTTAACATAAAATTCACATTTTCACTATTTCTAAAAATTTGGGTAGCATAACACTACTTATGACACATTTTTGACATTTTTCACAAAACAAATGATACCATGCATGAAACCAAAAGGTGTAATAATATAAAACATTCTAAATCTTATTGCTAAACAAACAAAACTGATTTAGATTGAAATCAACAAAACTCTACCTCAACTTTAGCAAAACTTTAAAATTGAAAAACTCTTCAGATACCCAATCATAACTTTAATCTTTTGGACAACAAGAATAATTTGGAGAGACTAATCCATTGAGTTCCTACCCACAAAAATGTTTCGAATAGATTTCTCCCAACAAAAAGATCAAATTTCTGCATGTAGAAAGGTTTGAGAGCTAAAAATTCCCCAAAAATAAAAGCTTTTTTTTTTATGAACTCTTTTTCCATTAAAAAAAAGAAAAGACTTTCACTTCACTTTTTTTTTGAAATATTTAAAATAACTAATAATTAAAATACATTATTTATTCTCAAATACCTAGTTTATCATGATAATGCAACGCCTATAAAAAACACATATATGTCATATTTATCTCTTTTAAAATATCAATTAATCTATTTTAAATATTTAATAAACATTTACATTATAAAACTCAATATAACACTATTTATCATAGATTTAATAAACATTCACTTCCTTCTAATCCCTAATTATTCCCAAGTGCCCCAAATATTATTCAATCATTATTTCATCATCAAAAGTCATATAATAATCTATTTAAACTCATTTAATCAAAATTAACTATTAAATAAAATCATTAATCCAACAAAACTCATAATTTGCAATAAAATTTATACAAAATGCATCTAAAAATGAAAACACTTATCACATGGTATCAACATAGGGTTAGGGTTATTGGTCTTTATCATATAGTGGTAGCCAGATGTAATAAGGTTATTTCAAAGACAAATCATGTTCAATTTAACACGACGAGGATAGGCTTAAGGAAGTTGGTCAATGTGTCATCTCTGAATAACCACTATTGGGGAAATAGACACACTCAAATCCTGTAGCTCAGGTGGAATGTGTCTGGTACCTATTCAAGTTAGCACATAGAGTATATAGCCGAAGCACAAACACAAATAGTCACTATGAAATTGAACGAGACACCGTGTAGATCTCGCAAGCAAGTGACTACGGCTTCGTTCACACTTTGTACTAGCATCAACGAAAAAATGCATAACAATGGTTCAATACATTATACACAACATATAATCACATTATTATCATATTTAAATTGAAGACATTTAAATAAATCATTTCTACCAATATGAGCATATGTCAATTTAAATATCCCTAAAATAACTAGTAGAAAATAGGGCCCAATGTCTAAGAATTAGTGGCAATCATCCTAACCTACTAATCCAATCTTTTGAAAGCAAATAGCTCATATATTTAATCAATAAAGTACCATCATGAATATACTATTCAAAGGGTAAATAACAACATGATGTAACATCATAGTATTTCATTTATTGCAACATGTTATTTGTTAGATCAAATAGTATTTAACATCAAGTATACTTACCTCATTGTACTTGCAATCCAAAGTGTGAGCCTCTATTACCTCCTTGCAATGACATGGTTGGAGAGGCACTACATATTGATGTCCGAATCACATGAATTCTTCACCCAGTAAAATTTTAATAATTTGCAAAAAGACAAGTTCTTGAATTTAAAAACCTCTCACAGACCCTTATATATGCCCCAAGAAAGAGAGTTGTTGCTTGATTGTGATGAGAGTGAATTTGACATACATTGAATCCCCTACACTAAACTTCAAGTCCTACAACAACTATCATCATCCTTCTATAGGATTTTTTTCCTCAAATTTCAACATGGCTTAAAAATGTGATGTTTCACATACAAATCACTCTACCCACTACCTAGCATCCCATCACCTTGAAAACAAACCCTACAATAATATCACCCTGGCGATGGCAACATACAGACAATCTCCCATGTTAGTACCAAACCTCACATATACTCCCACGCATCCTTGGTCTTTCCCTCCATTAATGTCATCACTAGTTTTGACATCTTATTGGCCATCTCATTTCCATCTTGTAGCACATGAGAAATTTTAAATTATTTAAAAGTATTTAATATTTTACAAGTTGATTTTATGAACTTATTCATAGTCCATGTCATTACTTCTCCTTTAATTAGGGTGTTTACTATTATCATCACGTCCCTTGTAAATGAACTTTTTCAACTAAAAATTGTTTTGCCATAGTAACTGTTTGTAGTGCTTCTTGAGCTTCTGCTTCATTATTCATCTCATCCTGTAGTCTTTTTTCTCTCATTGTCACTATATTCTTGAAGCAATCCCTTGCCACAAGTCTCATCTTGGAGGGCCTTGGATGACCATTCACAGGTCTATCAAAGTTCACTTTGAGCCACCTCACTTCCAGTTTTGCCCGTTCACTTACTTTGTCTACTTGAGAAAATTGATCAACTTAGTAAGGCCCATTAACAAGCCAAGTGCAAAACAATTTATTAATGAAAACAAATTTAAGATGTTTTTTAAAAATAAAATAAAATAATCAAGTTAATTTTTTAGATTTAAAATAGAAACAAATCCTTGCAATCAAAATGATTTTTGAAGAGAATAAATAAAATTGAGTTCTATAAAGATTTACAATAGAAGCATATCCTTTTTGATATTATGAAAGTGTGACAAGTTTTACTTTTTGCATAATTTGATTGGAGCTAGGAGAGAGAGAGAGAGAGAGAGAGAGAGAGAGAGAGAGAGAGAGAGAGAGAGAGAGAGAGAGAGAGTTATGCTAAGTTGTAGCCACCATTTTTCTACTGAAGACGATGTTTCTTGGTTTACATGACGAGGTTAAAACAGGAACCAAGGAATTCAAGAGGGGGATAAAGTAAATAAATAAGCATAGAAGGAACTCATGAAGCTAGAATTTTAGAAGAATGCATAGAGAATGGTGGGGTAGCTTCTAACTCATAAGAGGATTCAAAAAAGAGGATAAGCCTATAAAAGAACAAAAGGATTTAGGTAAAACCTTGATTGTTTTCCTCCCCAATGATGTTATGGATTGTGTCATTGAGTGCCAATATAGTTCTATGATTATTTTATTTTTGTTAGGCATTCCTTCTAAATTGGACTTTTGTAAATGGAAAAGTTAAATTACAAAAATAGGGGTTGAAAAGTCGAAGCTTTGAGGGGTTTGGATAAAGGATGTGTCTTATGCAAATTTAAGATAATTGAACATTGCTCAAACAATTTTATAATATACTACTTCGGTGAGTTTTTGTCAAGTATGCTATTTACAGGATTGGACTTTGGATTTCCACTTCGAAGGTCCATCTAGATCTCATTATCTCATGTGGGTTGAGCTTCCATTTTTAAATCTTTCTTTCAAACTCAACCTGCAATAAATTAACTCTTAGCTTGAAAAGGTTATTCAGTGCAAAAATAACTCATGCAAATTCTCAAGCCTAACATCCTAGGGTGTGTGTGGAAATGGAATTAAATTATCAACTTCCTTAAAATATTAAACTTATTGGACATGGATTTGAGTTTTTTTAGCAAATTATTTATTTGAACAAATTGAATGCTTCTTTATACTGTGAACAAGAATGCTATTTGATTTCAGATTGCATTGCCAAAAGAACATATTAGTGCAATCACCTGCTATAATATCTTATGATCAACAATAATTCAATAGACATCAATAGTCCCTCTTATTGCCTAAGATTCAAACCAATGTAAAAATGACCAAACCACTACAAATAGTATAAGCCAAAGAAAAAGAAAAGAACCTTCAAGCTACCATATAAGCCAAAAGTCCTCTTATCAAAATGTGAAAGCTAGGGGTGAAGCTTCTTCGTCTCTCCTCCTTTTGTTGGACCAAGATCCAGGTCCCCACCCCCTTCTATTAAATATTTGGGATCCTTTGATCTTTCTATAGTATTGGTTAACCAATTTGAATCTCTGCCACACACCAAAAACTTGTTCCTATTTTTTTAGCAAAACATAACATAGTGTCTAACGTGAGCTTTAAAAAAGATATTTCCTTTAGAATTTTGAAATAACTCTTTGGTAGAAAGATAGTTATGAGTGAATAAGTTAGAAGTTGTGTATTTTTTAAATTCTTTGTTAAGTGTTTTTCTAATGATTTTTTAAAGTGAACACATCTTAAAAATTAGATACATGTTCATGTCCTTCAAATAACACGTAAATGCTATTTGACTAAAAATACATATGTACTTTTATGAGAACAAAAGTATGTGTTATATTAAAACAAGAAAAATGTGTATGGATTTCTATAAATTAAAGCTAGATGAATATATATAGTTTTTCATTAGGATATATACATAAAATATAATATTTAAGTATAAGTTTTTTAAAGTTATATTTGATGTATATATTGTCAAGATGTTTGAGATTGGTCTCATAGCTCTAGGAGTCATAATGAAAATTCCAGATTTTACGAGATCCTATAATTTTTTAGAATCAGTCAAATTTCAGTAATTAGTAGGTTCCTGTCACAATTTATTTTCTTATCTCTCTATCTCATGCTCTTTGTCTCCACCAATCTATAGACCTATCTATTTCCTATTAGTATCCTTCTCCTCCCTCTCTACCTCTCTCTATCTCACACTCTCTCCACTCTCCCAAGCTCTAGATCTTATAATTTAATAGACTTAGTCAAATTTCAATAATCACTAAGCTTCTATCATCATTCTCTCTTTATCTCTATATTTCAACTCTCCTTGTCTCCCTTGATCTCTACATGTCTTTCTTCCTATCAATCCCAATCAGTCTCTCTCTATAACCCACTCTCTCCTCTCTCCCTAAGCTCTAGACTTATATATTTTTATCTTTCACTCTTCTTTGTATCTCCTCTCTTTTCTCTACTTACCTCATACATATTCTCTTCTCTATATCTCACCTCTCTTCCCTTTCCCTCTCCCCACCTCACTCTCTCCTTCCATTTCTCTAATTGTCTCTATATCCTCTCTCTCTCTCTCCACTTATTTATCTCTCACCCTTTCCATCTATAATTATCTATATATCCCCTCTACATAACTCTACCTCCCTCCCTCCCTCACCACTACTCTCTCTCTCTCTCTCTCTCTCTCTCTCTCTCTCTCTCTCTCTCTCTCTATATAGTATTATATATTTATAATATATATATATATATATATATATATATATATATATTATATATATATATATATATATATATATATAATATATATATATATATATATATATATATATATATATATATATTATATATATATATATTTATATATATATATATATATATATTTGTCCCTCTCTATGTATCATTGTCTCCTCTCTATGTATCATTATCTCCTCTCTATTTTTGTTTCTTTATCTCTACAAACCTACCCCCATCTTCTTCCCTATCTATCTACCAATCTTCCCTTACTCCATAATCTATTTTTCTATATACCTATCCCCTCCTCTCTCTACATACTTTCCATCCTTCCATCCTCCCATTTTCACTTATATCTATTTCACCTTTCACCTCTCTCTCTCTCTCTCTCTCTACTTATATCAATATCTCCTCTCTCCCTTGCTCCTTCCCTTCCTAATTCTCTCTATCTCCCATCATTCCCTCCCTTCCTCTCTTTCCCTCTCTACCATCTTATTAAACTTAAAAAATATTTAAAAATACTAACCCTAAAATTCCTCTATCTCCATCCTCTCTCCATCTACCTATTTCCTCCTCTCTCTCTACTTCTATCTCCACTCTCTCTACCTCCTTCCCTCCCTCCATATCTTTTGTTATGTCTGTCTCTCTCTACTTACCTCTACCTACCTACCTACCTCTCCTTAGATGTTTGGGAGGGAGAGGTATATTAAGATGGGTTTATTAGTAAGTTTTGAGGATTTTATTAAGGTTAATTAAAAATTAATTGGGTTTAGGGTTTATTTATATTTATCAACATTAGAGTATTAAAATTAAATAAAAATTATTACTTGGTTAATTAGGATTTATTAGCATTATTAGGGTTATTATTTATAAGGTCTTGTAGTGTTAGTTAAGGTTTATAAACATGAATTAACCATAATGAATGAGAAAGTACAAGAAGTTGAGTCCACTAATGGGGGAACTTTTACACTTAGTCACTATGTCAAAAATTGGCTATATGAAACAAGGTCGGGCAAAAATAGAATAGGGTCACATTTAGGTTCGGGGGTCTCGATCCTAAAACTTGGAATGGGGTCACGTTCTACAAAAATTGAACGTTTACCCTGTTCTACAAAATGTGATCCCATTCTACAAAACTTTATAATTTGAAAAATAGAACACGACCTTGTTCTACAAAATGTGATCTTGTTCAATAAATGTGACCCCATTTTTTTTATATTTAAATTACTTACCCCAGGAATAGATTAAATTTTGGTTTGGGAAAAGGCTTGGTTAATCAAACTATACCCTTGGATTTGGTTTTACATGCACCTTGGAGGCCATCTCAATGTTTAGACAAAATACACACTTTGGACAAATATTTGAATACATTTTCTATAAAATATTTTGATGAAAAAAAACCCATTACAGATGAAATTATGTAGATTCTAAATAAATAAAATTTTAAAAAACTTGATTAATTATTTTATTTTTCAATTAATTTATACTGTTCATAGGTGCAAATACTTGAAATAGCATACTTTTTTCTTATTTTACTAACTTTTTTATTTCTACATTTTGTACACTTAAAAAAAACAATCACAAAATGATAAGTTTAGGTCAAATTATGCTTTTCCTACACGAGGGGTTTAAAAAACTCAATTATGGTGCATATATTTAGGGTCGAGGTATGTGCATTAGTCACAAGCATTCTTATTCATTGCAATATGTTAACAAAAATTGGGGAATAAGAATTCTTAGTAGCCCATGAGTGGTTTGTTTGCTTGTGTGACCCTACTTGGCCAGGGTGACTGAAATTATTAAAAAAACATATTAAGAAAGAAGGTAAAAAAAAAATTGCAACCATTCTTGACACTATTACATACAGTTTCCTAAAAATATTTAGAGAAATTATTTTATTTAGGTCAAATTATTATTGATGTACACGGGCATGGTATGGTCCTAAAAAAGTTACTTTTAAAATGTGGTTTTTAGCCTATTGAAAATTGATTTATATCATTTGGGTATTCGAATAAATTACATATTCAAAAAGTAGACTTTGAGTACTACAATTCCTATTACTAAATTTTTCTAAGATTCAATCTCTAAGTGATTCAAAGTTATTGATCAAACAAGTCAAATTTGATAAAATAGGAAAAATAGTTCCATTTTTTGGCCAAAAAGTAGGCTAAACTTCTTGTTGGCACCCGAACCTTAATAAACAATAACTCTTCCTCTCTACATCTTCTTACATGTCTCACGATATACTTCTCCCCCCTCCCATGTCTTACACCTCCCTCTCTCCCCCTCTAGATCTCCCACATCTCTTTCCTGCAATAGCTCTCTCTCTCTCTCTCTCTCTCTCCCCCATCACACACATTTCTAAATCCTCTTTATATCTCTCACCTCTCTCTCCTAGCCCCTACACTAGGTCTCTTATCTCTCTATCAATACATAGATAAAAACACATAGAGTGAGGTGAGACAAACATAAAGAGATAGAGAAAAATAAATTTGGAATTAGGGAGGTAAGGTTATGAAAATAAATAGAGAGAGATATATATGTATAAAGATAAATGATTGGAGAGATATGTATGTAGATAAATAGAGGTAGGTAGAGAAGGAGGGAGAGGTATGTACATAAAAAGGTAGAGGAAAGATAGATATCAATAGAGATAGAAGGGGAGAGAGGGGGGAGGACGAAATGAAAGGTATATAGATAAATAAACATAAGGAGTGAGGGGGTACACACACACACACACACACAATATATATATATATATATATATATATATATATATATATATATATAATATATATATATATATATATAATATATATATATATATATATATATATATTATATATATATATATATATATATATATATATATATATATATATATATATAGAGAGAGAGAGAGAGAGAGAGAGAGAGAGAGAGAGAGAGAGAGAGAGAGAGAGAGAGATTTATGGATCTATAAATATGGGTAGAGAGGGAGCAAGAGAGATTTGTGTATCTATAAATAATGGCAAGGGAGGGGGAAATATTTATTTATCAATAAATAGGGTTATGGAGGGAGAAAGAGGTAGATGGAAGATAAAGATGAGTAGAGAGGGAAAGGGTGAGTGAGAGATAAGAAGATAAGTAGAGAGGGAGCATGGGAGGGTAGGACAAAGAGAAATGAGGAGAGAGGGGGAGACATATAGATTTCAATATAAGTAGAGTAAGGGGAGATTTGTAGGTAAATGGAGAGAGGAGATAGAGATAAGTAGAGAGAGGGAAGGGCATAGAGAGAGAGGTGAGGAGAAGGAGAGAGAGGTGAGATAGAGAAGAAATAATGTGTGTGAGGTAGGTATAGAAGAGAGGGAAGATACATAGAAGAGTGAAGGGTGAATGAGATAGGTTTAGAGCTTGGGGAGAGAGGAGAGAGCGAGATAGAGAGAGTGGGAAGAGGGAAATTGATATGAAGAAATACACGTCTAGAGATCAAGTGAGACAAAAAGAGTGAAATAGAGATAGAGAGAAAAACAATAGGAGCTCAATGATCAGTGAAATTTAACTAAATCTAAACAATTATAAGATCTATATCTTGGGGAGAGATGTGAGAGTGATATCACTACAACATTTGGGGTCAAATTTCAATGCCAATTTGCGACGCCACCACAATTTGTGTTTGTTTTTTGTGTTTTTTTTGCAAGTGCCCCTGACGGTGTCGTAATAGCGATGATATCATCGTAATTGCAACACCCATTTGGTTATAAACAAAAAAAAAAAAAGAAAAATAAAGTGTCATTTGTAATTTGTTAATTCAAAGAGTTGCTGCCAAGATGACACTGCAATTTTGCGTGGTGCGAAGAGGGCATTTGAGTTTGGCGTGCACGAAGAGGCCGACACTGTGTGGGAAGAGGGCACTGGCATTTGAGGTAGGCATTCAAGCTTTGTCTTCTCATTAAATCTATTTCAATGTCATTGTTTACATCTTGATTAGCATTTGGAATGCTCGATGACCCGCAAGCTTTGAGAGCTTTTACCTTCAAGGCATTGTGTGAAGTGTTTGATCTCTCTTTATTTGTTTTGTTGTTGATACTCACTATGTGGTACTCCTTGTTTATGATCATTTCGTGAGGAAATGTCTTGATGGCTCACAGGCTTCAAGCTAGGGCATCATACATAGTTCATGAGCTCACTGTTTAATATTGGCATTGTTTACATCTTATCATTTGGAATGCTTGATGACTTGCGAGCTTTGAGAGCTAGGGAATCACTTCTATTACCTTCAAGGCATTGTGTGAAGTGTTTGATCTCTCTTTATTTGTTTTGTTGTTGATATTCACTTTGTGGTACTCCCTGTTTATGATCATTTCATGAGGAAATGTCTTGATGGCTCGCGGGTTGCAAGCTAGGGCATCATACATAGTTCATGAGCTCACTGTTTAATACTAACATTGTTTACATCTTATCATTTGGAATGCCTGATGATCTGTGAGCTTTGAGAGCTAGGGCATCACTTCTATTACCTTCAAGGCATTGTGTGAAGTGTTTGATCTCTATTTATTTGTTTTGATGTTGATATTCACTATGTGGTACTCCCCGTTTATGATCATTTCATGAGGAAATGTCTTGATGGCTCATAGGTGGCAAGCTAGGGCATCATACATTGTTTATGAGCTCACTATTTAATACTGGCATTGTTTACATCTTTTCATTTGGAATGCTTGATGACCCATGAGCTTTGAGAGCTAGGGAATTGTTGCTATTACCTTCAAGGCATTGTGTGAAGTGTTTGATCTCTCTTTATTTGTTTTTTTGTTGATATTCACTATGTGGTACTCCCCACTTATGATCATTTCATGAGAAAATGTCTTGATGGCTCATGGGCTACAAGCTAGGGCATCATACATTGTTCATGAGCTCATTGTTTAATACTAGCATTGTTTACATATTTTCATTTGGAATGCTTGATGACCTGCGAGCTTTGAGAGGTAGGGCATCATTTCTATTACCTTCAAGGCATTGTGTGAAGTGTTTGATCTCTCTTTATTTGTTTTGTTGTTGATATTCACTATGTAGTACTCCCCGTTTATGATCATTTCATGAGGAAATGTCTTGATGGCTCGCGGGCTGCAAGCTAGGGCATCATACATTGTTCTTGAGCTCACTGTTTAATATTGGCATTGTTCATGAGCTCACTGTTTAATATGTGGCATCATGCAAACATACATTAATACACTTACTATTTTGAATTTGAGCTCTGGCATCATGCAATGTTATTGTTGTCATTGCATGATTGCTGCTGTTGTGCACCATATATTGTTTTATACACTGTTTATTTCATTGAGACCGTGAGCTTGGCATTTGTAATGTATTTTCTATTATTGGATCAATGCTACCATGTTGTTGAGTCTGTGTATGGCTTGACTATGCACATGCATAATTGTAGATGAGGATCAGTAATATGTTGCTAGGCATTGCTTAGATCCTTTGGATCTAACCCCATCTTTTCCTTCCTTGTAGGTTTTGGATCATACAAGAGCATATTGGATTGAACCTCGGGTCAACACTTCATTACTTCAGGAAATGTCTGGTACCTTCATTATTTATGTTCATCCACTTATGTATGTTTGCATTCATTCATATTCTTCTGAAAGTTGGCTATTAGTGACCATATAGGACCATTCTTGATGTTTTTGGGTCATTTGATGAAAAGATGTAAATAGGGACATCAATAATAAAATAGGGATATCTTAATAGGGATATATTAAGATTAATATCATAAGTAAAAACATTACATAGTGGCATTCAGATTAAGTACAATATGAATTCACATACCTTTAATTATGATACACTTTTGAAATTATCACTCATTGGTCATTTGACAATTCAAGATATAAGTATCAGAATATAAATTGTTGGAAAAGGAAGAAACACATATGTATCTATCATCATTTAATACAAAATATAAAAGTATCCCACAGACACACAGTTGCTATTACAACAACCATCCTCTAATCCCATGGTGTACTAGTCTCAAGGTAAGAACAATTTACTTAAGCCATCATATAAGTATCATCCTAAAGTTTAAATATACATTGACTATGGATATACAACACTGAGCCATAATAAATTACAGAGTTTCACTGCAATTTCTATGTCCACTTACAATCATCCTACTACTTACACTACAATTTCTATGTCCACTTACAATAATAAATTACATAGTTTCACTACAATTTCTGTGTCCACTGCCATTAAAATATATCACTCCTATTATATAGGCATCCTTCTCATTAAGTGTTTCCATTAAGATATATCACTCTTGTTATATAATGTATATGCATACTTGTTTAAAATACCATACTTGTTGCTCTTAAATATTATTACCATTTCACTCAAATTTACATGACATTAAAGCCAATCCCAAAATGTATACATACATGTAAGTAAAGGAGAAGCTGGATTTTGCAACTGTTGAAAAAAAAAAAAACTATACCAATAGCAGCTTACGAGAAACTATACTTGTGCTTACCACACCATACCTCAACATCATAATGCTTATTATTTTCAAGCTTGAGCGAGACTTTGTACCACACACCATGTGCAGATTTGTACGCAACATTGATTTAGGCTAGAGGTAAACTACATGTGTCATGTAACATTGTAAACAACATGGTTGAATGCAATCTCTTTTGCGCATTTTCAAGAGTTTTCCCACCAATACAAGCGTAAATAACACATTGAATGTAATCTATGAACACTGTGTGGTATGAAGTCTTGCTAAAGCTTGAAATATATCCACTCCTCATGTTATTGTCAAAATTGAATTCAAATATTTCTCAAAACATTTATTCTTGTAGAATTAAGATATCCTTATCTCAATAATAAAACAATCTTCTATAATAGCTTTTGAATCACATTAACACACACCCATGTTCTGTAGCATAGTTCATTTTAGAAGTGTATGGCTGATGTCCCTATTTTGAAGTGTTTGATCATTTCTATTACCTTCAAGGCATTGTGTGAAGTGTTTGATCTCTCTTTATTTATTTTGTTGTGCATATACCTTCTCTGATCAACTCTGATATTCACTATGTGGTACTCCCTATTTATGATCATTTCATGAGGAAATGTCTTGATGGCTCGCGGGTTGCAAGCTAGGGCATCATGCATTATTTATGAGCTCACTGTTTGAGCAACTCATGTCCCTATTTGATTGGTCGGTGCTTTGTTTGTTATATTGAGTTTACATCATATATTTAGTCTTAATAAATATCTTATAAAACAACATAAAACTAACCCAAAATACTTTGTCTTAATAAAATCTTAATAAAACAATATATTTAGTCTCAATAAAATCTTATAAAACAACATCTATTGTGTGAAGTGTTTGATGATTGATCTCTCTTTATTTGTTTTGTTGTTGATATTCACTAGCTATGTGGTACTCCCCGTTTATGATCATTTCATGAGGAAATGTCTTGATGGCTCGCGGGCTGCAAGCTAGGGCATCATACATTGTTCATGAGCTCACTGTTTAATACTGACATTGTTTACATCTTTTTATTTGGAATGCTTGATGACCCATGAGCTTTGAGAGCTAGGGCATCATTGCTATTACCTTCAAGGCATTGTGTGAAGTGTTTGATCTCTCTTTATTTGTTTTGTTGTTGATATTCACTATGTGGTACTCCTCGTTTATGATCATTTCATGAGGAAATGTCTTGATGGTTCATGGGCTGCAAGCTAGGGCATCATGCATTGTTTATGAGTTCACTGTTTGAGCACTAGCCAATCAAATAGGGACATGAGGTGCTCAAATAGTGAGCTCATAATGACATAAACAATGCATGATGCCCTAGCAAAACAACAAAACAAATAAAGAGAGATCAAACACTTCACACAATATATGTTGTTCTATAAGATTTTATTAAGACTAAATATATTGTTTTATTAAGATTTTTATTAATACAAAGTATTTTGGGTTAGTTTTATGTTGTTTTATAAGATTTTATTAAGACTAAATATATGATGTAAACTCATAATTATACTTGATATATATATACTTCAAAGGAGGAATTATGAAATATAGTTGTAGGTAGTTATCTCTTCTATAATGATGGAGGAGTGAAAGGTAATGATCAATGAGGTTGCTGCTATTAGATCATACATTAATACACTTACTGCTTTGAATTTGAGCTCGGGCATCATGCAATGTTATTGTTGTCATTGCATGCTTGTTGCTATTGTGCACCATATATTGTGTTATACACTGTTTATTTCATTGAGACTGTGAGCTTGGCATTTGTAATGTATTTTCTATTATTGGATCTATGTCGCCATGATGTTGAGGTTGTAGATGCATTGAATCACCACTACCATTCTATTTTGATAGCAGCAATACAATAAATAGAGCACCGTCCAATCAAATAGGGACATCAGTATAGATGATGCAGATTTGTGTACCTCTTTGTTTTGACGTAGCTTACTCACTGCATGCAATGGGGCCTCCTTGGGGCTGCCAACCATGTTGTGATCTTATGATCTTTACTTGAAATCACAATAGTGACACACCAGGTGTTCATGCAGACATAAATGCAGTAATTTACTCTCTGCGACATTCTTCTGAGTGCACATGTCCTGTAGCATGGTTTTTCTTTCAGAAGTGTATGGCTTGACTATGCACATGCATAATTGTAGATGAGGAATTGTAATAGGATGCCATTCATTGCTTAGATATGTTTTATCTAACCCCCATCTCTCTTTTCTTTCGAGGTTCTAGATCACACAGGGGCACACTAGATTCATACCTGGGTCAAAAATTCATCACTTCAGGCAATGTCTGGCACCCTTATTATTTATGTTCATCCTCTTATGTATGCATGTACTCTTGCATTTTCTTTTGAAAGTTATTTTCCTTGTATAGTATATACAAGTTATTTTTCATATATATACATGTAATCTTTAGATGCAAAAAATTCTTTTCCTTTACATGTATCTTTGGATGAAATGAACACAAATTAAACAAGATCATCTAATAATGCAAACTAGGGTACTTGATGTTACATAGACCTTGCTATAAATTTGTCCTAGGCCCTCCTAGAATCAAAGGGGCTAATCTCCTAGCCTTAAGGGTGCTATCCTAGTCCCCTTCTAAGAAGTTTCAAACTCCTCCTTTCTCCATTTAGTCTATGACATGAAGAATATGATAAAGTTCACTATTCTAGGAACCTCTCTGTCCCTTCTAAAAAGTTTTGTCTACTGTCTAGCCTAAAAAGGCTACTAGGTTTAGTAGGCCTAATTGACCCTTTTCTGCTAATAACTCCAAACTTCTCTGAGCAAAGCATCCAACTAATTATGGATTCAAATACCCTTTTAGAGGGCTTTAAGATTCTATCGGTCTCCTTTTCCCATACTGTCCATACAGGGCCTGCTGAAAATGGGGCTATAAATGAGGGTTTGGTAACTCACTGTCTGTAACAGTGAGGGTTTAGTATTTTCCCTTGTATCCACAATCCCCCGAGCTCTATCTACATTGGAGATGCTTGATCATGCATGTAATGTCCCCAAATAATTCAACATTAATATTTGGAGTAAAAATAAAGAACAAATAATGAATTAAGAATTTTTGGCTATTTCTAATCCATATTACAAGACTGATCTTATTATTACTTCAATCCATGAGAAGGGAGAAGACATTGGAGGCAAACCAAATTGCTTAGAGACCATTGATAGACTCCCTCAAAGTTTACAGACTCGGCCTTTAACCTGTCTCGAGCTCAAGCTCTCAAGGTTAAAGAAGGGCTGGTCCCCACCCTATCTTGGGAGCTACCCTATTGGATTTAGACTACCCCTCTTTGGTGGCCTCTACCTTCCATTCTTTGTTTGAAGTAGTAACAGAGATCAATTTTATATTATGTTTGGGATTCCTGATTATTAAATATATGTATAACATATATTTACACCAATATATTAGAATAAATAAGGATCTCTGATCCTAATAGAATGCAGATATAATATTCTGCAAGCCACTAATTTCCATAGCTATCTTATAGCCTTATTTGCTATCACCCTATGCTTACAACATTGTCACTAACTTATTTGGAATATCTATTTTATATAATTCTAATTACTATTATATATATTTTAGATATATCCTTAGATATGTCAGATATATGCATCTATGATTTTGACTCTTTATTCTTTTATATATTTATATATATTATGCATTATATATGTGTATGTTCACACCTGAAATATAACATAAATATATATATATATATAGTTCTGATCATTATTATACATCTACATCACAATATAAGTGATTTTATTTACATCATTATATATATTACATATAAATACATACAGTATAATATAAATAATTCTGATTATATCACAATATATATTTATATAGAATAGTCCATATGTGGATACCTTTCCCGTGATAGAATATACAACATTAACTTCATAAACAATTCCTTGCATACCCGTTTCTTGATACTAATAATGGATATTGATAGATATATTGTTAATCTCTGATTTCTTTATCAGAATTAATAATTCCCTCATCACCTCCATCTATGATCCTATTTCCTTATTCCTCTTGACTTAGCCACGTAAGTGTTGAATGGATGGAATTAGTCATGTAACCTTAGCCACGTAAATTGCTATTCATAAGGCTCTTGAGCACTACAAGTAATAAGTGTGGATACAAATAATTCTGGTCAAATACCATCGTTGTCTCTTTTGTTTCCTTATATCTCCCCCTAGTTGAATGATTGGACTGTCATATATATATCTTGTTTATTGTGGATGAAGGGTTGCAACACATCTCATGGCTTTTTCTACTTTTTGTGTCTTTACAAAATAATTAATTGAATGTTGGACTACTCACAGATTAGTCTATTCCGTCCCTAACGATATCAATATCTCCTTCAAAAGGCAGTTGACTAGGTTGATATTTGTTTTCCATTCTAACATGACTGTAATGATTCATATTGTGCAATGATAAAATGCTTTTGTCTTTGAGTTGTATCTTCTAATTAGCGGTATGAATAATACCAAGAGTTTATCGTTCATCTATGCTATTGACATTGTTTGCAACAATAATCTTTAATCAAATAATGATGCTAGCTATTGTGTGCTAATTTCTATGATTTCTTTTAGTTGTGTCTAGTTGTGCTATGTTCTACTATGTAATTGCATGTTTAAGCCCATTTTTGATAAGGATCAACTTTAACCATAAATTAGTATATGTCCAATATTTAATTAATAAATAATATTATGTGCAAAATTTATTAATAACATTATTTATTAATTAATAGATTATTCAATATATATATATATATATATAATTGATATTTACTAATCTTGATTATTTTGCTAATACACTAATTTATTTATATTTTATTTCTATTATAATATTAAATTTCATTAGTAGTGGGGAATATTATAGGTTTGATTGATATAATCAATAAATGATTAAATAGGCTTCTAGCTAGCACACCTAGAGAGACCAAATAAGCTTCTCCCTAACCTAGTGGCTTGGCTAAGGCCACTACAAGCCAAAATTTAGGAACACTAGGTACCAAACAGCCCTACCTAGGTGCCCTCACCAGTACTGTAGTCCCTATTTGATTGGTCGGTGCTCTATTTGATGTCATTATGAGCTCATTGTTTGAGCACCTCATGTCCTTATTTGATTGGCTGGTGCTCAAATAGTGAATATCAATAGCAAAACAAATAAAGAGAGATCAAACACTTCACACAATGCCTTGAAGGTAATATCAATGATGCCCTAGCTCTCAAAGCTCACGGGTCATCGAGCATTCCAAATGTTAATTAAGATGTAAACAATGACACTGAAATTGATTTAATGAGAATACAAAGCTCGAATGCCTACCTCAAGTGCTAGTGCCCTCTTCCCACATGGTGCCGACCTCTTTGCGCACACCAAACTTGAATGCCCTCTTCGCGCCACACAAAATTGCAGTGTTGTCTTTGCGGCAACTCTTGTTATATTGTTGCTATTAAAATAGAATGCCAGTGGTGATTCAATGCATCTATAGCCTCAACAACATGGTAGCATTGATCCAATAATAGAAAATACATTACAAATGTCAAGATCACGGTCTCAATGAAATAAACTGTGTATAAAACAATATATGGTGCACAACAGCAGCAAGCATGCAATGACAACAATAACATTGCATGATGCCCGAGCTCAAATTCAAAATAGTAAGTGTATTAATGTATGATCATATATTTAGTCTTAATAAAATCTTATAAAACAACATAAAACTAACCCAAAATACTTTGTCTTAATAAAACAATATATTTAGTCTCAATAAAATCTTATAAAACAACATATATTGTGTGAAGTGTTTGATGATTAATCTCTCTTTATTTGTTTTACTATTTTGCTAGGGCATCATGCATTGTTTATGTCATTATGAGCTCACTGTTTGAGCACCTCATGTCCTTATTTGATTGGTCGGTGCTCAAACAGTGAGCTCATAAACAATGCATGATGCCCTAGCTTGCAGCCTGTGAACCATCAAGACATTTCCTCATGAAATGATCATAAACGAGGAGTACCACATAGTGAATATCAATAGGAAAACAAATAAAGAGAGATCAAACACTTCACACAATGCCTTTAAGGTAATAGCAATGATGCCCTAACTCTCAAAGCTCGTGGGTCATCAAGCATTCCAAATGAAAAGATGTAAATAATGTCAGTATTAAACAATGAGCTCATGAACAATGTATGATGCCCTAGCTTGCAGCCCGCGAGCCATCAAGACATTTCCTCATGAAATGATCATAAGCGGGGAGTACCACATAGTGAATATCAACAATAAAAAAAATAAAGAGAGATCAAACACTTCACACAATATATGTTGTTTTATAAGATTTTATTAAGACTAAATATATTGTTTTATTAATATTTTATTAAGACAAAGTATTTTAGGTTAGTTTTATGTTACTTTATAAGATTTTATTAAGACTAAATATATGATGTAAACTCAATATAACAAACAAAGCACCGACCAATCAAATAGGGACATGAGGTGCTCAAACAGTGAGCTCATAAACAATGCATGATGCCCTAGCTTGTAGCCCGTGAGCCAAACTTGAATGCCCTCTTCGTGCCATGCAAAAGTGCAGTGCCGTCTTTGCGGCAGCTCTTCAAATTCACAAAAATTACAAATGACACTTTCTTTTTCTTTTTTTTTTGTTTATAACCAAGCTGGTGTCACAATTAAATCAACAAATGCCATCAAAATGAAATTGAGTACATGTTTTGTAGCATAGTTCCTTTTAGAAGTGTATGGCTTAACTATGCACATGCATAATTATAGATGAGGATCAATAATAGGGTGTCAAACTTTGCTTAGATCCTTTGGATCTAACCCCATCCTTTCTTTCCTTGCAATTTTTGGATCATACATGAGCATATTGGATTGAACCCAAGGTCAACACTTCATTACTTTAGACAATATCAAGTACCTTCATTATTTATGTTCATCCACTTATGTATGTTTGCATTCATTCATATTCTTCTAAAAATTGGCTATACTCATATTCTTCTTGTGTCTAAGTCTTCTAACTATGATCAATTTAATGTTGTAAATCTTGACATAGAATTCGGTATCAACCAATCATATATGCATTCCAAATAATATAACTCTATTTGAATAAACATACATGCCAACCATTTGACAAAATGTCCATATGAAATCTAGAGCAATACATTAATTTTATAGCGAATTCATGATTTATAATGCCCCTTGATTTATAGTGAATTCATGATTTATAGTTCAGTTGTAGCAGCTCAGTGTGTTTGAACTCAAGAATACCCCTTAGAAAGTAAGTGTATAAATGAAGGATGAAACACATAGGAAGCTATGAGAAGCTATGAGAAGGTGACATAAAGCTAATGAAAGGAGGCATCTCAATGATGTTAAATCACATGGAATTCTCTTTGTTCCCTGCAATGGAGTGAGATAATTCTGAAAGTATAAATAGATAATTTTAACAATGTATAAAGTCCTTCACAAGATGTAATAAAAACACTAGTGGCAAGGCACGAGAACTATTTGACGAAATGCCACAATAGTGGTGTCCCATGCAATGCTGAGATGTTTAGTTATATGCAATGCTGAGATATTCAAAATATTGTTGGATAAATAGATAATTTTAACAATGAATAATGTCCTTCACAAGATATAATGAAAACTATGGAGTGAACTATGTTTGTCTAATTATATAACTATTATCTTATGTCAGGTATCCCACACAGTCTCATGGATTGTTAGGTACAAGTCAATACACCCCATAGAGATTAATATCTTTTACCATATGTAAAATATCTCTCATTGCCACCCGTCTTTCTCATTGCATGAGGTGCAGGTACTAGCAAAAAAGTATTTGTCAGAATTGTCTTCCTCGAGCGAGGAAAATCTAGGAAGGGAAGAAGAAAGTGAGACATTTAGTACGTGTAATTCAATAAGATTGACTCGAGGTCAAAAGATTAGAAAGAAATTCAATAAATGCATGAACTTTTTCCTTGCTCAAGGGGGGTCGTGTTCTTATGATGATGAGAGAAAAGGCAACTCTGAGCTGCTCTTTAGGTACAAACATCTACAAAAATAATGGGTTCCTGATGAACTTCCTCCAATAAACACTGATTTTTGTGTTAAAGAGATGATATATCACATAGCACCATCTTCATTACATGGTTTGGGCCTATTTTCCATGGATGGCATAAAGGTCTCTTACAACAAAGTTGTCGAATTGATGGAGTATGTCGGACCTTGTTATGATTACAGTAGTTGGATGCAGATTGTTAAATATAAAAAAAGTATGTGTAGGTATGCACTTGCGGCAAATTATATACAACAAAAAGTTAATGAACAAAGTAAAAAAGTAGCTATATATGTTGATGGAAGACTAAAAGTGTCAGGGAATATTGCAAGTTTAATAAATAGTACACGGCCTGCGTCAACTAAGAAGCAACCCAATTGCATATTTGAGACACGCGAGGGAAATCGCATATTTGTATGTGTGATTAAATCAATACGTGGAGGCAAGGAGTTGCTTATCGATTATAATTTGAATTGCATAGATACAAAAAACCCCATCGCTATCATGGACAAGGTGGTACACATTTTGATAATTGTCTATTATTCAACGTAACTTAGAATAAGGACACGTGTTTTAACATGTCTGAATGATTTTTTTTGAAATAAAGAGCTATAGTATGGATCAACAACCACACGATACGCACAGCGGTGATAGTTCGCATGGGACTTCTTCTTTCTGATAGGTAAAACTCATTGTTGTTGTACAAATGCACATACAAGAAAAATGTTAATGCATAGTTTTGCTATGTTAATATGTATTTTTTGTTGTTCTACTATTTTGGATTGCTTTTAAATAAAGGGCTAATAATATTGTTCTCCCAAACAAGTGTTGATCAGAGAAAGGGAAAGGAACAAGTAGTCCATGAGGAGCCGCAAAATGAGCATGATCCCTTTGAAGTTGATTTTTTATCAGAGGTTGATCCTATGGTTGCATTGGAAAGGGTCCTTCGTGCAATATCAAAAGAGTTAGCTCGAATGACAAATATTCAACCTCACACTCCTGAAATACAGAGGGCATCAGATATGTTGATTGGCCATGTTCAGAACTATAGAGTAAGTATTAATGTATTTTTTAATTATAACAAAAGTTCAATAATGATTTTTATAGTATACTATTTTATTTATGTCATTAACTAAAATATATATGTGTTCTCTTTATAGGGGATGCTAAATAGATTAAAGGGCATTACCTTAGATGCAAATACTTTAGATGGTACATCACATATTTTATCCTCCATCTTGTCCATGGTTATCCATATTTTTTTATGCTCTAACAATATTTTTGTTCAACACCTGCTATTGAACTTATGTTGAGTACGACGCCTAGTATGAGGATTAGATCCACAGAGGTAGTTCCACCTAAAATGTCAGCAAGTACACCTACTATTGGTAAGTAGACTCCTCTTTTTCTCTCTTATTTATCATGTGTTTATTTCACTTGAACTATATATTCTTTCTTAGGGGGCATTCTATAATATTGGATTCATTTTATGTAGGAGGAGATGACGTAATTCCTGGATGTACTCATGTTAAATGTATGGGAACAATACAGTGTGATCAATTGCTTGTGAGCAATGAAGATGGGCTTCCCTTGAGAATAGCCCAGCTTCCAGGTACTTTAAAGACTGATCCTTTCTTTTACTATACAATATAATACTCATAACGTAATGCACTAACCCCCTGTGTGGTCCGTGTGGTCCCTTGCAATAACTAATTATAATAATCTTGTAGTTGTCTTGCAGGGAATAATCTATTTTATGAAAAACTTAATGATGAATGTTTTTGCATTTTCGGGCTGACCATATGCACATGGTATCATATTTTGATTTCATTGCAAGATTAGATTTCGTTTCATCCCTTTCTTCAAGTATATTAAAAGGTAGCTTCACTTCATTTATGAATCTAACAATTTTTTTTCTTAAAAGGTGGTCAACACAAGATAAAGGGTTAAAGAATAAACTCATTGACTCTATGACAACACTTTTTAGACCCGAAGTCTTTCATAGACTTAGACTCCTTGAAAAAGCGGGCACTATTTTGAAGTATATTAGGGACAACTAGTATATTAGGGACAACTACAGGAGCCAAATAGAACACAACCCTTATTACGAGTGGCCTCCCTATATTCCTATTAATGAGTGGGAGGATCTTAAAAAGGATGCACTTGAGAGAAGTGCAAGACATAGTAGACGAGTAGTATCGCCTGAGGAAAGAAGGTACGTGATAATGTTAATAATGAAATTATGTACTATTTATTCTTTTTACTTATGTGATCTAACATACTTCAAACATCACATAGGTTGCCTGACACAACAAAGGCAACAATAGCAAGAAAACAAAAGCACGGGCAACACAGGCTTGGCTCGGGTGGATATTCAAAACTTGCTGCATGAGTTGTAAGTATTAGTAAATGAAAAATCGTATGCAAATATTTGTAATTAAATTGCAATCAATTTAGTTTTGATGAAATTCACTACAATAAAAATTCATGATACCAATAAAAATGCAGGCCTTGGAGTTCAAAAAACCGATTACAGAAGAGGACAAAAAAATAGTCTACAAACAAGGCTATACAGTCATGGCTGAACGATACCGAGCAATGAGTGCAGAAGGTTTTTCTGCTAGATCTGTTGTTTAGGTAAATAAGCCAATTGAATTTTATTTCAAGTAGAAAACTTTACCAATTACTATATTTGATGTTAAGTTCCAACTTAAAGTGAATATATTTGTTTTAAGTAAGGAAACACTAATTATATATTTGTTTAAAACTTTAAAGTGAATATATTTATATGTAGTAAACTGAATGATTAACATTTCTCAGTATTTGTCTTGTATTTATATGTATATATTGTCGATAAATGCACTAATTATTTACATTGGAATGCAGCCTACCGATATTGATATTGCACTGACCGAGCACGATGTAGGCATCGATTCTAATGTGAATTGTAGTACTCAAGGTATACATTTTCTATTCGAATTTTGATTAATGAATATTTAATACAAGCAAACATGTTAAATTGAATTTGGCATAGTAATAAAAATTTAATTATAATGTGTTGGGATTAATAAAACATTTTGTATTGTAGTTGCAGAGGATGTAGAGGACATTGTTCCCGATGAGCGTGTTGAGGTTCAAGCCGCTAGGCAAGATGATGTGGTTGGACAAGGTAAAGAGCGTCACGTTTATGTTTTTTAATGTATTGAAATGCTTGTAACAATAATGAATATATTTTTAAATTAACCCCAATTATGATAATATGTTTTTAATCGAAGCCTTTTATTTGTTATTGCAGAGGACCCGCCTTTGTAAAGGATAGTGAGATGATGTGCATGACCAAGAATAAATGATGCTCTGGACATGGATATGCCTCTGCAACAATATAAGGAAGTAGAAAAAAAAGAAAAAGCCAAAAAAAAAATGATTCTCATTTATGCAACTTATTTGATAATGACTGATGTTTACTTGATAATGACTAATGTTTATTTACACATGTTTAAGCTTAGTTCCATGTTTAGACACTGAGTTTCCTTTTATACACTATTGTAATGTTGGAGGGGTTTTCACTAAATTTTAGTGGATTTCATAGTTTGGGAGAAATTAGTATTAGAATGTTCAATGGGTTCTTTTCTAAAACACAATACTTAAATAATCATCTTGTCTAGAATGGTTAATCAATTGTTTACGGTGGATTATTTGTGATGATGAGATGTGCCATTTAGATGTTAACTGTGACAGTCTCTTGGTTTCAGGCAATGTAGAATGAGACACCTAGTTCAATATGCAATCTCAATTCATATACATAGGATATCAGGTGGAGTTGAAAAACACAACTCATCATCTTGTCTAGAATGGTTAATCAATTGTTTAAGGTGGATTAGTTGTGATGATGAGATGCACCATTTAGATGTTAACTGTGACAGTCTCTTGGTTTCAGGCAATGCAGAAGGAGACACCTAGTTCAATATGCAATCTCAATTCATATACATAGGATATCAGGTGGAGTTGAAAAACACAACTCATCATCTTGTCTAGAATGGTTAATCAATTGTTTAAGTTGGATTAGTTGTGATGATGTGATGCAGGAGCATCTTGGGTCTTTGAGCAATCTTGCATTAGCTAAAAACATTTCCTGATTTCTGTACCTATTTGCTATTGTTTTCTTTATAATTGTTGTATTTGTTGGTTTTATGGTGTAAGAAGCTTAAATTATGCTGAGGACCTGTTTTGGAACCTTCTCCTATGAGCACATAAAGTTTGGATGGACTATTTCAAAGTTACAGTTGTTTTCCTTGCCGTTGGAACCGTGTTTTCCTACAGTTTTGGTGCTAATTGTTCATAGTGGCGATCTTGATCCATAAGGAATAAGCCTTTGAAATCTTAATGAATTTTAGAGGACCTAAAGTAATATCATTTCCCAAGAGCACAAGCCCTAATTCATTATGAGTAAAAAATTGTGCCCATTTTTCTCGGGGACCTATTTTCTACCAGTTTTCAGGTGAAACATGTGGTGTTTCTTCTTGCGATGTTCCATGTGATCAAATGGGGCCTTGAAACCTTAAAGGAATGTTATTGGGTCATGTAAGGACATAAAGCCAAAGGCACATAAATTTATATTCATTCTTGCATTATTTTTGGTTTAAATCTTCCAGACTGCACCTATAATGTAATTAAATGCCTGACTGGCTGACTTGTGGCTTAGCTGGCTATATAAGGAGTCTAGATTGATGTAGTAGGGAATCAAGGAGATCCAAGAGGGATAATTATCAAGATATATCATTGGAGACAAAGATAGGATGCGAGCTATAATTTTGATTTCATATATCTCATTGTATAAGGCCGAAACCCGAAAGGCCTCACAGTTGGGCATGTTGAAAGAAATAATATAATTCTCTGTTGTTGCTGCCAGTTGATTGTCTCATATCCATTTTGATTTCATTGCTTTCATGTATTATTATATTTCTTCCATTGTGTAACTCTGAGCAGGGCTTGTTGTTGATTCAAGTGGAGTCAATTCTGCTTGATTTTGCTTGTATCTACCCTGCCCCTACATCAAGTGGTATCAGAGCAAGTTCTTTCTTATGGATTGGATCATGGAGAACCTTATTGGATTGGTTGTAGGGTGGTGGATATGAGGTCTGACTTATAACTTGTAGAAGGTTATGATCTTGCTGGAACCTAATTGTCAAGATGGTTTGTGGTAGAGGAAATGATAATGCTATCATGGATATGTTGAGGCAGATTGCAACTAGGCTTGAAGCTGTAGAGATAGCTCAGAGAAGAGGAGAACATCTTGAAGATGCTAGTGATGAAGAAGAAGCAGCACCTAATCTTGAACCTGAAGTTGAACAAGATGAGGAAAGACTTTTGAGAGTTTTGTCTAAGGCTAACTCCAGACCTGCAGTTGAAGTTGCTTGCTATGATGGCAGACTGGAGACCGATACACTTTTGGATTGGATCTCTAAGATGGATAAATACTTTGAGTATGAAGGTAGTCCTAATAATAAGAAGGTTAAGATAGCAATCATAAAGTTTAAAGGGCATGCATCTCTTTGGTGGGATCATTTGCAAACTGAGAAACATAAGAGAGGAAAAGAAAAGATAAAGACATGGATGAAGATGCTTGGAAAGATGAAGAAGAAGTTTCTTCCAACCGAATACCAAGTTAGTTTGATGATAAAAATGCAAAAGAATATACTGAGGAATTTTACAAATTGGATATCAAATATGGACATGTGGATGATGAAGTTGAGAAAGTGGCTAGATATTTGAATGGCCTGAGGACATCAATTCAAGATGAGATCAGTTATGTGAAAATAGAAAGTGTGGAAGAAGCATATCAATTTGCTTTGAAGGCAAAAGAAAGATTGACAAAAAGACATGATCAAAGATAAAGAGGAAGAGGTGGCAGATTTCAGAGAAGTAGAGGCAAATCTAATGGAGAAAGCAGTAGATCTGACAATGCAGTACAAGATAAGGGATGGGAAGATGACCCTCCTAGTAAAAGAGGTGATTACTCTAGAGGTAGCTATACTGGTTACTCTAGGAATAAAAATAATGGGAAAAGAGAAGATAAATCTTGGTTTAAAGGTACTTGTTACAAATGTGGTGAAGAAGGACATAGAGCTTTTGAATGTACTAACTCTGGAAAGAAGACTAGAGGGAATGGCAGAAATAATTTGGCTTTTGAAGAAGTTGAGGAAATGTCTAATGAACTTGAACATGGCAAGAACTTGATGTTAAGAAGGATCTTGTGGAATGAAGAGCTGATGAGGAACCTGTTTTGAGGAAAAGTTTGTTTAGAACTAGATGTAAGATCGTTGAAAAATGTTGTAAGGTGATCATTGATAGTGGAAGTTCTAATAATTTGGCATCTGAAGAGCTGGTTAACAAGTTGCAGTTGCAGAGATTGAAACATCCTAAGCCTTACCATATTGCTTGGATCCGGAAGGAGCATAAACTACTTGTAAGTGAACAATGCCTTGTTAAATTCAAAATTGGGAATTATCATGATGAAGTCTTGTGTGATATTATGCCTATGGATTGTTGTCATATTCTTTTGGGTAGACCTTGGCAGTATGATAGGAAAGCTTTGCATGGTGGTAGATTGAATCAATATACTATTTGGATGGATGGAAAGAAATAAGTGTTATTGCCTTTGGTAGAGAAGTTTGATGAAGGTCACTATACTAGAGTCAGAGTATGCTTGGTTGATGATAAAACATTTACAAGAGAAACGAAAGAGCATAATTTTGGATAGTCAAATAAGGTTACTGATGTCTTCAGCCGAAGAAGAAATTTGCTGACAAAGATGAGAGTTGAGGTACTTGGTTTTGATGATTTGAAGTGCTTGTATGAGACTGACATTGATTTTGTAGAACCTTGGAAAGCTTGTAAGGAACACACAGTGAGTGATAAGTGGACTGATTATTTCATTCAAGAAGACACGTTGTTTAAAGGAGTTCAGTTGTGCATACCTAGAGGATCTATGAGAGAGAACATAATGAAGGAGAAACATAGTGGCGGACTTGCTGGACATTTTGGGATTGATAAGACTGTGAATTTGATTTCAAAAAGATACTTTTGGCCACATATTTACAAAGATGTATAGAGAATGGTTAGAGGTTGCAGAGTTTGTCAAGTAGCAAAAGGAACTAGTCAGAATGTTGGATTGTTTACACCTTTGCCTGTACCTGATAGACCTTGGGAAGATGTGAGTATGGACTTTGTTCTTGGATTGCCTAGAACTTAGAGAGGTAATGATTCTATTTTGGTAGTGGTTGACAAATTTTCTAAGATGGCTCATTTTATACCTTGTAAGAAGACATCTGATGCATTACATGTAGCTAAATTATTCTTCAAGGAAGTGGTAAGATTGCATGGTTTGCCTAAGTCTATTGTTTCAGACAGAGATACAAAGTTTACTGGTTACTTTTGGAGAACACTTTGGAAAAAGATGAATACTGATTTGAAGTTTAGTTCTACATTTCACCCTTAGACAAATGGACAAACTAAAGTTGTGAACATAAGTTTGGGAAACTTGTTGAGATGTTTAGTTGGTGAGAAACCTACTAATTGGGATTTGATTTTGCAACAAGCAGAGTTTGCATATAATAACTCAGTGAATAGAAGTACTAAGAGGACACCATTTGAGATTGTTACTCGATTTCATCCTAAGGGAACCACAGAGCTGAGAGATTTACCTACTAAAACAAGAACTGCTAAAGCTGATCATTTTGTAGAATACATGAGAAGTCTACATGATGAAGTTAAAAGGAATTTGGAGGATAATAATCTAAAATATAAATAGAGAGTAGATAAGAGAAGGAGACATAAATCTTTTGAAGTTGGAGATGAGCTTATGATTCATTTGAAAAAGAATAGATTTCCAGTTGGTATCTACAACAAGCTAAAAATGAAGAAGTTTGGATCTTGTAAGATTCTGAAGAAGTTTGATGGTGGAAATGCTTATGAAGTAGAATTACCAGAGGACATGGATATATTACCTATATTCAACATTTATGATATATTTGAGTACTTTGAGTCAAATTATGAGATAGAAGATGATTCGAACTATCCTAAGAAGAATAGAGACAACATTGAGAAGATCTTGAATAGTAGAGTTGGCAAAAGTACAAGAGGAAAAGACTATATTGAATATCTAGTTCAGTGGAAGAACAAGCCAGTTGAGGACAGTTCATGGATTACACAAGCTGAGTTGGATCTTTATGATTTAAGTTAGAATATGAGTAGTGCCTGATGTGGACATTAGTTCTTTATTTACCCCAAGTGTCTGATGCAAGAGCATCTTGGGTCTTTGAGCAATCTTGCATCAACCAAAAACATTTCCTGATTTCTGTACCTGTTTGATGTTGTTTTCTTTGTAATTGTTGTATTTTTTGGTTTCATGGTGTGTGAAGCTTAAATTATGCTGAGGACCTATTTGAGAACCTTGTCCTATGAGCACATAAAGTTTGGATGGACTGTTTCAAAGTTATAGTTGTTTTCCTTGCCGTCGGAACCGCATTTTCCTGCAGTTTTGGTGATGATTGTTCATAGTGGCGATCTTGATCCATAAGAAATCAGCCTTTGAAATATTAAGGAATTTTAGAGGACCTAAATTAATATCATTTCCCAAGAGCACAAGACCTAATTCATTATGAGTAAAAATTTATGCCCATTTTTCTCGGGGACCTATTTTCTGCCAGTTTTCGGGTGAAACATGTGGTGCTTCTTCTTACGATGTTCTGTGTGATCAAATGGGGCCTTGCACCCTTAAAGGAATTTTCTTGGGTCATGTAAGGACCTAAATCCAAAGGTGCATAAATTTATATTCATTCTTGCATTATTTTTGGTTTAAATCTTCCAGACTGCACCTATAATCTAATTAAATGCCTGACTGGCCGACTTGTGGCTTAGCTAGCTATATAAGGAGTCTAGATTGATGTAGTAGGGAATCAAGGAGATCAAAGAGGGATAATTATCAAGATATATCATTGGAGACAAAGATAGGATGCAAGTTGTAATTCTGATTTCATAATTCTCATTATATAAGGCCGAAACTCGGAAGGCCTCACAGCCGGGCATGTTGAAAGAAATAATATAATTCTCTATTGTTGCTACCAGTTGATTGTCTCATATCCATTGTGATTTCATTAATTTCATTTATTATTATATTTCTTCCATTGTGTAACTCTGAGCAGGGCTTGTTGTTGATTCAAGTGGAGTCAATTCTGCTTGATTTTGCTTGTATCTACCTTGCCCCTACGTCATGATGAGACATGCCATTTAGATGTTAACTGTGAGAGTCTCTTGGTTTCAGGCAATGCAGAAGGAGATGCCTAGTTCAATATGCAATCTCAATTCATATACATAGGATATCAGGTGGAGTTGAAAAACACAACAGGGTTACATTTTTGATAGAGGTCTTTAATTGCGTATTTTAAGTTATAGACCATCGCGAACATTGTAATTTTGACCTATTAAAAAAATGTAAACGTGTTGTGTTTTTTCAACTCCACCTACTATCCATGCATATTTTGCTTGTGTTGCACACGCATTCTCGATTCAGAGTGGGAAAAATCTTATTTTTGATGCGAGGGAGAGAAGCCATACACATAAGTGATGGAGTTGAGGGGAGATGAAGGAATACCAAATATTGAATTTGGAAATTTTCATCAGAGAAATTGCAGTGGAGGTTTGATCAATAGAGAAGATAGTAATGACCGCAGGAGAATTAATAGTGGTTACAGTTGTAGTGGGGAAGATAGTGGAGGCCATCCATGAAGAAACTTGTTGATAGAGATGGTGTACAAGAAACAAAGGAGAAACAAAAGTAAATGTGTTGGGTCTTCTTAGCTCCACCTGCTATCTGTGCATATTCTGCTTGTGTTGCATGCACATTCTCGATTCAGAGTGGGAAAATCTTATTTTCGATGCGAGGGAGAGAAGCCAAACACAAAGAACATGCAAATAAACATGAAAACTACAAAACATAAATGTAGGTATCACAACAACTGAGAAACATTGTAGGCATCATGGTCACAATTGTTTGGAGACACAACATAATTGAATGCTATACCCAGAGAATGCAACACAACCACTACTCTTGTAGTTCTAAGTTGACACTTCAACATCCTTATCTTTGGTTTTTGGATCCCATAGTGTCAACTTAGAACTGCAGGAGTAGTGGTTGTGTTGCATCGTCTAGGTATAGCATTCAAATATGTTGTGTCTCTAAACAATTGTGACCATGATGCCTACATTTATGTTTCTCAACTGTTGTGTCCCAGGACCCCTTATGACCCTTTATGACCATTTACGATCTCTAAGAATACATATTAGATATCTTAAAATGTCGTAAAGGGTCATAAGAGGCTCCTAGGAGGGGTCAGATGAGCTTCCACCTTCACGTGGTTGGCCTTGTTAAGTAGAGAATGTTAAACTATTCTCGAAACAAAGAGAAGCTCAATAATTTAAGATCTCAATCCATGTACGACAAATATTTATCAATCCATCTCAATGGCTACCAAATCAATAGATCTTTGTCAAGAACCTAATTGCAAAGAAACACCATAGACCGCACCGCAAACCCGCACATCAAATTCACACCAAAGAAGTCAAGAAGTCACTCAAATTAGATTCGAATGCAATCAGGTCCGCATATTGTATGCACCCAAAAATGGTCGCCTAGACTTTGGGCCCCATTTATTCGATTTATCAACCCTGAATCAGTTTTATCAATAATCAATATTTTCAACAATATCAATTTCTTGATCAAGTCTTAATTTCGATCATATATTAGATTTTTATCCTTGGGCTAATCATTTATCCTAAGTCTTCATTTGATTAAAAAGAATATTTCCTCCCCTTTCAATTAAATAAAAAGCCCCACTTTCCTCTTATCCTAAGTTGCACAAATAAAACATTATTCCTATTTTATAAAAAGGGAAAAAGGCACTTTTGTCTCACATGAGGCTCAAAAGTCAACACTTCACTCTCATTGGAGGATGTTTGTGCACATGGATTGCTCCTCTTTCAACCTCCACCGCTGATTAAGACTTTTTGCCTCTTAATCTCCATGGTCCATTTCACCTCATTTCTTATAAAAAGAGAGCTCTCTCCTTCATTTGCATATCCTTGTTTTATGCTATTGTTATGCTGCAGGTTTTGGAGCTCTCTTTGAAGACACTCAAGCTTTGAAGCCTTGACATTCTTAGTTGCATTTCATTTAGTTTGCTTTCATAGTTGCATTCATGGCATTCTTAGTGTAGATTTCCTTTTATGCAATCTCACATAGTCTAAATAGGAAGGATTTGTAATCCATTGCTATTTCCTTTCATAGTTGCATTGCACTTTCATTTTGGTAGATTAATCTTGCATATTCATATTAGTTTGCATTGCATTTTCATACTTTGATTCCATTTGGGGATATTGGCATTATTTCCCTTGTCTTCATTGTGAATCTCTCATTGTATGGTTGACTAGCAAGGTCACCTTCTTGTAGCTCTAGCTGAGAGCAAAACTCATAGTCCCTTGCAACTCCATGCATAGAGAGCTATGAGCCGCTTTGTGAGGCCTCACTCTTGAGCAACCTTGCAAGTAATGGTTCATAGAAGTGCATATTTTAGTGTGTACATTTCTGGCGCCCACCGTGGGGCAGAGTAGATAGCTTTGTCCTTTTATTTGATGCATTTTTCGTCATTTTCGGATTAACTGTCAGAAAAATCTGTGTCTCTGGTTTTCTGTCTCAGATTATCGCGCGACACTTCTCAGAAATATCGCGCGATATACTTCCTGTCTTGGCGCGATACTTCGCTCGGAAAAAGTATCGCACGCATATAGCGAAGTCTATCGCCTGGCATCGGGCGAAGTATCGCCTGGCATCGTGCAAAGTATCGCTCGACTGGGGAAGTATCGCCCGACTATAGGAAACTGTGTCGTGCGATACTGTTGGAGACTGAGAAACATCGCCTGGTCTGGCAGAGACTTGCGCTTTCGGTTTTTTTGTCCGAATTCGACTATTTTAGCTTGCTGTTTTGTTTTACTTTGTTTAATTAGGTCTAACCTGCTTTTTTTAGCTTAAATCCATTAGATTATTGCACATTTACATTTGGATTTTAATTTTGCTAACATTGTGGGCCTAACAAGTTGTGTTTGTAGGTGCTCTCCTTTGCTTAAAAATTGCTAAAAACGCATGTCAAAGAGGGCTACTAACAGTTTTTGCAGGGCTGCCCAAGCATAAAAACAAAAAAAAAATTTCCATTTCTTGCTTGTTGTTGTTTTCCTTTCATTTGTGGCATTTACTAATTGTATTAGGAATCTTAATACCTTGTGAAAGGGATTTTGAGGTGGTAGGAGAAGTATGCTCTTCACCTTTAGGTGAATCAGAAAATCTTGACCCATCTTAAGGTTTTGGAAGCAAGGGGGTAATTGATCTCTTTGCTTGGTGTGTTTGGGAAAAATTCTTGAGATAGGGGAGTATGCTCTTCACCCTTGTGGTGAATCAAAAACCTTGAACCTCAAGATTTGATCCATTTTGTTTAGTTTAGGAATCCTTTAGAGGGCCTGCTCTTGAGAAATCAAGAGGAACGACTCAAGTGGGGACAACCTTGTCATCATTCTCCTTGGTGGCAAGTGATTCCAACTCACTATAATCTCAAGGCTATCAAGGACACCAAAAACCTTGATAGACATAACACTTGTCTTCGCTTGATGTAAGTACTTGTGGGATTGTGACCATGAGGAAAACATTGAGCAAGAATGCTTAAGGTACTCTTGAGGCCGCGAGGTCCTAGTCCTTTATGAGGAGCAAGAGGGGTGTTGTGAACGGAAATCCTTATTAAGAACCATTAGATAGAAGCCACCCTCTTTTAGCCGCTTATCTTCTTAGTGCAAGGATTGATCCAAGTGGTTTACCCGGATCACCTTAAGATACTCACCATATGTGTCCCTTTGGTTGTGTCATTTTGACATTTCCATGACAAAGCCAATATCTCTTGTGGGCAACCACTGGGTGTGAGGCAAGGGGGCATCAAGTTGTGGGCTAAGTTGGTAAGTATTGAGCCTTATCTTGTAGGTAGTAATTGCTTGATTTGTCTTCGATTGTGTGATACCAGTGTAAACGTTCTCAACATACAAACAATCGGTAGCATTCATAGGGTGCTTTTTCAATTTTGATATCACAAGTGTTTGTCTTGACAAGGTTGCTTTTGCCCTTGTTTCAAGTGCTTGAAGACATGTTTGATCCTTTACTGTTTGCAAACCTGTCCAAATGCTGTTGAATTTGTGACTGAAACCAAGAACATCAACCCTCAGACTGAAAATTTTGACCAAACAGACCCAAAAATGCAAATTTCACACAATTCTGGTCAAGAGTTGAATAATTCTGTAACAGTATCGCACCCTGTAAGGCGAAGTATCGTGCGATACTTCGCACATGCTAGAAATATCGCACCCTTTGAAGAGAAATATCGCGCGATAGTTCGCCCCTGACGGACTATCGCCCTACCTGCCTGGGGTATATCGCCCTATAGTATTAAGAAGTATCGCCTGTCTTAGGGCGAAGTATCGCACGGGTAGAGGTTTATCGCCCTAGTAGCCTGGAGTATATCGCCTGACTCATTTTTGTCGTGCTTAAATTTTGGTCAGTTTCAGTTGCTGTCAATTAGGCCAGGTCTTAGAACAGGCTTCTCACCCTGACGTTTGAGATCTGTCTTGACTCCAAATCTCTGGTTCTTAGTTCTTCGGGATAGCATCATTTGGTTTACAAAGTCACTTTGGAATAATTGTCAAGTTAGAAAGCCATTCTTGGTGCCAAGGTTCATCTTTAAAAGTGTTAGCTATATTCTGGGAAAATTTCAGTTCTCTTATTGTCCAAATCGCTTTCATTTTCAATTATCTTTTGGCCTAGTCCAACCTCCTGATTCAAAAGTGCAAGGGTAGTCACCCTTTGATTTGAAGCACCTCTTTGACAGTGTTGGTAAAGCCCCCTTTCTTTTCTTTTTTTCATCTTTCTTTGGACAATAGAGGATTTCAATTATCCTAGTTTGGTGTGGACACTTTGAAAGGTCACCTTATCATTGAGAATATCTCTCTTTCATGTCAGTTACGACAAGGTACCAAGTTAATCAAGGGAAGCGACCCCCTGTTGCCTTTAGCCAGTTACCACCTATCAAGACCCGTCGACAACCTAAGGAAAAAGGACCCCTTTTTGACCAATCTCCTAAGAGTGAATCCGAGGTTTGTTTCAATCCGGGAGCTAACCCTAGTGAAGTGAGCACCTCTTTCATACCACTTTCATCAAGCATGGACATGAGTTACACTTTCACCCGACAACAAAGGGAAGCCATGAATCAAACTCTCGAGGATATCTTTCAACGACACAGAGGAGAGTATGGTGGTTCTTCTCATGCCAGTCCACCCGGGTCACCTCCTAACAACGCGAGGTATTTTGATGCTCAACAACGAGCTGAAAGACAGCATAAGTCAGCCCACTCAGATTCAGGGTCACAACACGAAGACCAGAACAACGAATCTGGTGATCACCATATCAACGCAGCTAATGCAATAAGGCATTCAAGACAGACCTCCCCACTTAAGGACACTTCTCGATATGCAAATACAAGATTAAGAAGCATTGAGAGAGAGAAGCAAGCCTACTTAGATGAACAGGCTGCAAAAAAAGAAAAATTCCGACAACTAGAGGAAGAGGAACGTGCATTGTTGGATATATAGAAAAGAGTCGCCCAAGAAGAAGAAGATAGACTCTATGCACAACAACTCCAAAGTCCATCTAACCGGAGGGGAGCCAATAGTGGGACCAACTCGCCCCCATCTACCCCTTCCCCTAGCCCTCAAAGAAGATCAAAGACACCCTCACGATCCCCAAGTCCTAGAGGAAGAAGGACTTCAAGATATGACCATCATAGGAGACAATCGTCTCATAGACATTCAAAGCAACCCTCCCAACGAGCACATCATGGCTCACAACATGGAGGCAGTTATGCTAAATCTGATCATATGGACTTCATGACTATGCAACAAGAACCATCCTTTCAAGCCTATGTGGAGCAATACGTGGAATAAAACAAAGACCAATTTTTGGAAAGTCTTATCAACAAAGGCGCTAAAGTTCCATATAACTTTGATGTTCACCAAAAAATCAAGAAACAGAATCCTTCAACTGATGAGTTAATCTTACAAATGCAAAAGGATATAGACAGAATGAAGGCTCCCAAGAGTACATTTCATTTGGACTCCATATGTCCTAATCCCATTGACAAAAGTGTGGTGATGGTAGAATTCCCTAAGAAAGTTGAATTCCCAACATACGACAAATATGATGGCACGGGTGACCCTCATGACCATGTTCGACAATTCTACATAATGAGCTTTTCCTTCCACCACGAAGACTCCTACTTGCTGAGATTATTCCCAAGGAGTTTAAAAGGTCAAGCCATGGAGTGGTTCACCAACCTTTCCCCTCCAGTGAGGACATTTAGAGAACTTGTCCAAAGATTTGTGCAACATTTTGCTTACAATTTATCTAGGTCAGTCACCATGCTTGATTTGTGTAAACTTAAGCAAAATCAAGGGGAATCTTTTGTCACCTTTTTGCAACGATGGAGGCGATTGTGTTCGAAATACCCAAGGACAATCCCTGAAGAAGAGAGAATTGATATCATTGTGAACAATCTAATACCAGAACTCAAGTATGAAGTCAAGAAGATTCCATTTAATTCTTTTGATACTATGGTAGAGGTGGCATGTCGCATTGAGGATGTCCTGAAAGAACAAGGAATTTTGGCTAAACCAACAAATAACAACAATAGCCAAAATAACAATACTAATGGTAACAAGGACAAAAAGAACTCTTTTTGGAACAAAAATAAGCAAGTCGTCAACGACGGAGTTGTTGATTCATCTCAAGTCAAAAATGAAGGAGTTCTTAATCTCTCTCATGCAGTTCAAGCTATGAAGTTGCAAACATCATCAACGCAACAAGACAAACCTCAGTATCAAAAGAGATCTAAAACGGAGAAAAGACAATTCACTAAATTGGGAGAATCCTATGCAGATGTTTTTAAGACACTCGTTGCTCATAATCTGGCGCACCCACAGGATCCTACAAAACATCGAATACCAGATCCTTTACCTCATTGGTGGGATGCTAAGGCTTTTTGCGTTTTCCATAATGGGATTGGACACGACATAGAAAATTGTTTCAAACTCAAGCATCTTGTCCAAGACCTTATTGAGAAAGGACAATTACAAGTGGATGGGTTAACTACTAATGCAGACCATAAAGCCTTTAAAGAGCCCTTGCCTAAATATGAAAAAGGAGAGAATTCTAGTAAGAATGGCAAGGTGGCTATTAACTATACATACACACACGCTGATAATGTGATTAACATGCTTGAAGTGGCTGACGATAATATCAACATGGTGAGAAAGAAAGATCCTTATGGACATAATGTGGACTCAATTCCTATGACTAATGAAAGACCCGCTGTGGTGATAAAAGGTCCTCACACACAAGGAATGCCCCGGTCCCTCAATGTTGTCACTAGGGGTCAGGCTCAAGCACCCATTATCATCAAAGGTCCTAGCACTAGCAAGTCTAAACAACCCATGTCCAAAGGTGCTCCTCCAAAACCCGTCGTTGGTCCTGATTCCAATTATAACCTTATTGACCAACTACAACGAACACCCGCTCAGATATCCATTTTTGAGCTTTTAGAATTATCTCCTAAGCACAAGCGCGTCCTCGAGGATGCCTTGCGAGCAGCCAATGTCCCTAATAACTTAGATATCGACCAATTCCAAAACATGGTCAACCATTTGGCTAGCCCTCATTTCCTCACCTTCTCAGAAGAAGATGACAAATCCATTAGTCACCCACATAATTTGGCCTTACACATCGAGGTCATGATTCATAAAACCCGTGTTAGGCGTGTACTGATAGATGGGGGTGCGGGGCTCAATATTTGTACTCTGAGTTTGCTGCTAGCTCTAGGGTATTCTGAGAACGTCATTGACACAAAGAAAAGAATCACAATCAAAGCATATGATGAAGCAGAAAGAAGTTCTAGGGGAGTGGTTGTTTTGCCTATTCGTATTGGTCCTGTAGAAAGAGACATATTATTCCAAATTGTTGATGTTGGACCTCTCGCCTACAACATTTTGCTAGGTAGGCCATGGATTCATGAAATGCAGGCAGTCCCATCGACATATCACCAGTGTGTTAAGTTCCCCCATAATGGTGTAGAAATTTGCATCCCGGGAGACAGTGCTCTATCAGTTAATAACATTTCTGCGGGATCACATGTACCTTTGAATAGAGAAGCTGACAATCCTAGTAGTTCACTTGAACAATGCAAGCAGAAATTCAAGACCATGGACCTTGGGATGGGAGATTATAAGATTGATTCTTTTACAAAAATGCCAATCTCTCCTAGGTCTTATGGGAGACCCTCCCCAAATGTGAAGCCTTCATCATCAGCAATGACGTTATTTGGGAAATTTATTGAGTCCTCGGTCCCCATTCAAGAAGAGAAAGAGGAAGTTGCTGTACGGAACTGGATATATCACGAGGAGAAATACAAACATAATGAGAATTTTGCTCCTTCACCTGAAACTTATGGGAAAGGATATACACTGGTCAAAAATATGGGATATCCGAGATTTGGTCCCCTTAGTCATAGGCTGGATGCTAAAGCTGAGCCTCTTGATCATGCTCTCTTTGGACGCAAAAATAAGTCCACGATCGGCTTAGGTTTTGAGAATAAGAAGAAGAAAGGTATCCCTGTCCCAGTTGCAACGGACAGCGACAGTGATGCAGATTATACACCCGATCTCTCCAACCAACAAGATGTGTCTGATGATTGGGTGCCCTCAACGAATCTCCTTTGGGGAGATTCCACAGATTTGATGCTTAATAGTCCTACTATCCCAGCTGCGATGGATAGTGATTGTGTGACTTCTAGATCGACAAAGGAAAATGTTACTGTCCTAGCTACGACGGATAGTACCAATACTAGCACTAGAAAGGGGGAAACCCTCCCTAACCTTGAGGCTTCTACATCACAAGGCCTAAATGATGACTCAGAGACAGACTCCCATGAATATGAATGGGATTCGCTTTCAGATGCAACAATTGATCTAGATGTGGATATTATCCACGCCTATAGTACCCAACCCGATGCAACTAACGATCCTAGTGTCAGACTAGAGGATTGCCCTCCTCAAATCGCCGTAGTAGACGATGCTTCGTTTGATAGGATGAGCCCCAATTCAGGTATCTTAGGAGAAGACTTGATGAGCTCCGATTATATGGTCACCAGAGATGACACCTTTCACATTCACAACATCGAACCTACCATTGACTTGCCCCTTGTCCACTTTGACCTGATTGACTGGCCCCAGCGCCACCATGAGCCCACATTCCTCACATTTCGCAACGATTACGAAATTGCTTGCTATCTGAATGCTCTCGAACCCGTGGCTTCTTCCACCAGTGAACCAACAACCAGCATGACGGAGCCTGATATTAAGTACCTCAGTCTCAAAACAAAAGAGAAAAAGAAAAATAGGTCTGATGGTGAAAACCACTTTGTGGCGGTGTTAGAACTAAAAATAGTAAAAAGAAATGACGCATCCAAAGGTGAAAACCTCTTTGAGGCACCTAAGGATGGGGTACTTAATAACTTGCCGAGTTATTTCCAGGATAGATCATCAATATTGATTGAACCAACAAAGCCGGTCAATCTAAACACAGAAGAAAATCCTCAGATAGTCCATCTTGCTCAGTCTTTATCCGAGGAAGACACCAAGGCATATGTACAGTTTTTACAGAAAAAGAAAATTAATTTTGCATGGACCTACTCAGACATGCCAGGGCTTGACACAAATCTCATAATGCATCACTTATCTATAGCCCCAGGAGTCAAGCCAGTCAAACAGAGATTGAGAAAAATGCATCCACATATAGCTCTACTTGTCAAAGGAGAATTAGAAAAGCTTTTGAAAGCTGGATTTATTAGAGCCATCGATTATGTAGAATGGATCTCAAACATAGTACCGGTCTCCAAACATGATGGGTCCATTCGTGTCTGCACAAATTTTAGAGATCTAAACAAAGCATGCCCAAAGGATGACTTTCCACTTCCAAACATTAACATGATAGTGGACATGACGGCGGGCTATGACATATATTCCCTAATGGATGGTTTCTCGGGGTATAATCAAATCAAAATAGCTCCTGAAGACCAAGAGAAAACAGCCTTTACATGCGCATGGGGAACCTATTGTTGGAACGTCATGCCATTCGGGTTAAAGAATGCAGGAGCAACCTACCAAAGAGCTATGACAACTATCTTTCATGATATGATGCACAAAAATATGGAAGATTATGTGGATGATACCCTGGCAAAATCAAGAAAAAGGGACACACACCTCAATGATCTGGAAGTAATTCTAGATCGTATGGAACAATTTCAACTCAGATTGAATCCAAAGAAGTGCGCATTTGGCGTCACCTCAGGCAAACTTTTAGGATTCATAATATCAGCAAAAGGTATCGAGGTTGATCCCGAAAAAGTCCAAGCAATCCTAGATATGCCACCTCCTCGAAATATCAGCCAAATGAGAAGTCTTCAAGGACGTCTTCAATCAATTAGGAGGTTTATTTCTCAGCTTGCAGATAGAGCGCAACCCTTCAACAAGACATTGCATAAGGGTGCTTCTTGTGTTTGGAACGAGGATTGTCAAAAGAGCCTAGATCAGATCAAACAATACTTGGCTAATCCTCCGATCTTAATGCCTCCTATTCCAGGGAAACCATTGCTTCTATACATCTCAGCTACAGACACTTCCCTGGGGGCATTATTGGCTCAAACAGATGATACTGGGAAAGAACGGGCCATCTACTATATCAGCCATACTCTAGTCTCTTATGAGATCAATTACAATAATATTGAGAAGTCTTGTCTCGCGGTGGTGTTTGCTTCTCAAAAGTTGCGCCACTACATGCTTGCTCATACCATACACTTGATTGCCAAAATTGATCCCCTTAAATACTTGCTTGGTAAGGCTGCCCTGACGGGTAGACTTGCTAAATGGATGATGGTCCTCACTGAATTTGACATAGAGTACGTTGAAAGGAAGGCAATAAAAGGGCAAGCTATTGCTGACCAATTAGCTGATTTTCCAATCCAGGATAGTATGCCAGTCCAAGTGGAATTCCCAGATGAACACATCTTATATACCACTACTCGCACTTGGACAATGTTCTTTGATGGCTCCCGCATGCAAAATGGATCAGGTGCTGGAGTGTTATTTGTTTCTCCACATGGGTACAACATTCCGAAGTCTTATAAACTATTATTCCCATGTACCAATAATATTGCAGAATATGAAGCTTTAACTAATGGCTTGAAAATGGCTATAGAATGGAATATCACAGAATTACATGTCTTTGGGGATTCTCAGCTAATCATTAACCAAGTCAATGAAGAGTATCAAACCAAGGATGACAAATTGATACCCTATAAAAAGATGGTTGATTCTTTGAAACGCTATTTCACCTTTGTGACGTTTCAACAAATCCCTAGGATAGAGAACAAAGCTGCAGACGCCATGGCCACATTGGCTTCACTTCTTCAGTTGGAGACACATGAATCCAGATTTGAATTCCTGGTGGAAGAGCTACACCATCCCATCTTTGACTCATCTGAAAGCCGTGTCATTTGTGCCATTATCACACACGAGTCCTCCCGATATGGTGCTATCTATTCATATCTTCGTGATGGCATCATCCCTGACACATTCACCCGCTCCGAACGCCGAAACCTCATCCGTAACGCCTCTCGCCACACCCTCATCTCTGGTGACTTATATAGACGGGGTTTAGATGGGACACTCCTTAGGTGCTTGGAAAAGGAGGAATCCAACCAAGCGTTAGCTGACATCCACGAGGGCATTTGTGGTGGGCATTCTAATGGTCTTGCCATGGCCCGAAGGTTGCTTAGGGCGGGATATTATTGGCCCACAATGCAGATAGACGCATTCACCTTTGCTAAGTCATGTGAAAAATGTCAGAAACACGGCAACCTGATTCATGCTCCGGGTAGGGAGCTAATCCCTTCTATTTCTCATTGGCCATTTCAGTGCTGGGCCTTTGATCTGCTTGGGCAAATTCACCCCAACTCATCAGGTGGACACAAGTTCATCATTACTGCCACTGACTACTTCACAAAATGGGTGGAGGCCGTACCACTTTCTGTTGCTTCAGGAAGGACCATTTCTTTGTTCATCTTGAACCATATCATTTGCCGATTTGGAGTGCCTTCTGAGATCATTACTGACAATGGAGGTCAATTTAAGAATAAAGACCTAAAGCACCTATGCAAAAAGTTTAAAATCAAGCAACATTGGTCCTCCATATATTTCTCACAAGGAAACGGACAGGCAGAAGCTTCTAACAAAACCATTCTTAAGATTCTTCATAGAACAGTACACAAGAATGGTAGGGATTGGCACTTGCAAATCAATCCAGCACTATGGGCTTACCGAACAAGTATTCGTACACCTACAGGAGCCACTCTTTTCTCTCTCACCTATGGCGCTGAAGCAATATTACCTTTAGAAGTCGAGATACCATCCCTCAGAGTCTCACTCAAAGGTTTGATTACAGATGAGGATTACCGCGCCATGAGGTTGCAGGAACTAGAACTTCTAGATGAGAAGCGTAAGGCTTCCTTTGATCATATGAGAGCGTATCAGAAACGTATGTCCAAGGCATTCAACAAGAAGGTTCGCCCTAGAGAATTTCAAATAGGTGATCTTGTTTTACGAGAAAACCCTAAGAACCAACAAAACAGAGAGCAAAAGGGCAAGTTTGAACCTAACTGGCTTGGACCATATGTCATCACAGCTGCTTTTGGTACTGGTGCGTATTTACTGTCAGATTCTGATGGAGAACAGCTCCCTGATCCCATCAACATTGTGCACCTTAAGAAGTTCTATCCTTGATGCCCGTTCTGTCTGGGGGCATCTTTTGTATATATCTTATTGGTCCTGAAAAAAATACCAAAAAAATTGATATATGATGCCGAAAAAAATCCTAAAAAGCATAAAAAGTCCTGAAAAAAATACAAAAAAATCAAAATATTCAAAAAAATTAAAAAAATAGAAAAAGTGCCTTGGTGAAAACCTAGCAATAGGCGCCTTGGTAGCAAAAATACAAAAAAATCAAAAAAATGAAAAAATGAAAAAAATGATTCCAAGTGGTGAAAACCTGGAAACAGGCGCTACTTGAGGCCTTTGTACCCCTATTTGTTAGCATGCATCCTCGACACTAAGCCTTTCCCTCATACCTTGACCTTATTTGGCTTAGTCTGGAATTGGTCTTTGTCTTTGTCTAGGGGGCATAACTGTTCGCATAGGTCCTTTTGGTGCGTTTGTCTCTTGGGGCATTTCACAACAGGTGTTTTTCAACACCACCCCAAACAATGTTTTTCAACACTACCCTTGCGTCGAGTGTTTCTTAACACTTATCAGATGTCTTACCCAATAGTCCACAGTATGATGCGATATTTCCCATTTGCAGATAAGATACTTAGAATTTGACTCTATGACCAACACACACGCACTTAAACAATCAACTCGCTGGCGATATGATGACTTTATTTTTCTTTGTGTGCTGTCTATGAGGATTTCTTTTGATGAGTGATCTCTCCCTGAGAAGTTTTCGATGATGCATAGCTAGAAGACTGAGGGAATGAGAACATGTTTTCTTTCTTTATCTGCTTGTGGGTATATTTTGTTGATCCTAACTGTCATGAGCATTTATGCTGGTCCTACTTGACACTATGGATTGACAAGGTATTATCCTTGACTGTTTTGCGAGTGCATGCTTTTAGCTATCCTGACTTTCATGTGTCCTGATACAAGCATAATCTCGCCATATCAAACTTAGGTAATCTTACTGCATTAGTCATCTTGACCTATATGTCTTTGATGCCTAGGTAAGATTTCCACATTTCTATCTGATAGAGATCATATTCATATCCACATAGTAATGCTAGTGTGCATTGTATGATCTTACGACGCTACCAATAATGCTCGATGATGATAATTAGATGTTTATAAGCGTTGTGACCTTGCAAGTCAACCACTTTCATAGTAGCTTGCATTTTTAGGGTCATGTTAGTCTAGTCTTGCATCTTGCACATGGAGAGAGCTCTCCTTTTCATCCTACATGGACCTGTTAGTCAACTGCGCTCACCTTCTCTTCTTCTTGATCATGTCTTTCGCTCCTTGTCTTTTTCATCTCGAACCTGTTCCTGTTCATCACAAGGGGTTAATCACATCATCATATCTATATCAAAACTGTCATTTTCAAGAAACATAGGTCTATATCATACACATGAGAACTATACATACAACTATGAGAGAGAACATACATAAGCACATACATAAGCATTTTGAGCAAAATGACAAGACAATATACATAAACTGATACATCCATCACAAGTGAGACAAATACACATGATACATCGAACATCCAGTAATCTCATAAATCAATAAATGTCATGATATACAATATGAGATCCCAAAATCTGGATCAAAAATCTCAAAATATGTCCAAACAACCTAAGACCTAACCCTAAGACTCGCTACCACCCTCGTGAGGAGCTCGTGGTGGTGGAGGAGGCATAGCTCTCCTATCAAATGCCACGTCTGACACCCCTGCCCGCTGAGAGTATGATGGTGCTCTCTCACCCTCTGGGACGGCCTGCAGATATAATCCGTGATAGTAAGCAGCCCTCGCTGACTCCCGTCGGAGCTCCAGTGCCTCGGTCTGTGCCATCGCCTCACGGCGTGCTATCTCTGCTCTGAGATCAGCTATCTGCTGATCCCGCTCTGCCCTCAGATCCAGGAGCTGCTGATCTCTCACAGCTATGGTGGTCCGCAGCTGCTGTATCTCGGTCTCCCGAGCCTGTATCTGGGCTCTCAGGTCCTCTCCCCCCGCAGGCTGCTCCTGCTGTACCTCTGCCTGCCGGCGAGCTGGTCTCGCCTCCTCCTCAGGAGTGGCTGATCTCTATCCTCGTGACCGTTTCCGGCCACCTGATCCCGACCCCTCTCCTCTCTCCATCCTCCTCCCTCTCCCCCTCCCGCCGTCTCCTCCATCTCCTCCCTCCTCTCCTCCGTCCCCTCCGTCTCCTCCGTCCCCTCCCTCTCCTCCCGGCGCTGGCACCTGAGCATCTGGTACTGTAAATCGAGGGAATGGTACCCTCCGCCGCTCTGCTCTGTAGGCTCCATTAGCCCCTGCGTCTGCCACATCTGGGAAATAATCCCAAGGCTCGCTCCTGATAGCTGCTGTCTCTGCGACAGCCTGCTGATAATCCAACATGGGTAGCCACCCATGTCCCTCCTCATCCCTGGCTCTGGCATAAGTAGTAGTCTCTGTCGAGACTCGCTGCTGCCTCCCGAACTGCCGCCACACCCGACTGATGCAAAACCTCTCTATGATATCTGCATGTCGACCTACCAGTGGCCGACTGTATAGCATATAACTGAGCTCCTCATCTGCATCACTCCATCCCTCCACATCCCTGTATGGCCTCCATGTGAATGAGGCTATCTCATCCAGAATCCGCCGATAGTAGGTCACATCCCCTGAATGGGCATGTGATATAAACCCGATGTACCTGTAAATGAATGGGTACCTCCTCTCCCTCGGCTGAATCTTGGGACGCACTACAGCAATGTGCTCCCATGCCCATACCTGTGCCAGGATGGCACCGCACGCCCATGTCCGACCGTCCCTGTAGACGATCTCGTGCAGCTCATGATACATCTCTGCCAGGATCGCAGGCCCCCATGCCATCCGTCGAGGCCTGCCTACCAAGTCTACCAGTAGTCTGCCCCATCCGAGCGGGAATCCCTTCTGACTGCGATCAGTCATCAGGATCTGTGAAATGATCGATGCCACAATACATGGCACCGGATAGTCTCGACCGAAGTCATCAAGCAGTCGCTCCCAGCTGACATGCCTGTCTAGGATGGTCACATCCTGAAACATCTCCTGAATCAACTGGCGCCCCTCAGTGACGTCCTGATCATAGTATACTTGTGACAACAAACAAATCATGTTAGTTTTCATCACATGGAAACATTACATTTATGATTATATATCAAAACATGATTATACTTACAGGCTCTCCGTGGCATGGCACTCGTAAGATCCTGTAGACGTCCTCCAAAGTGATCGACGCCTCTCCAGTAGGCAGATGGAAGGTGTTGTGCTCACTATGCCATCTCTCGGCAAGAGCAGTCAACAACCCATGGTCCGCTCGGATATATGGGTATCTCAGCAGATACCGGAATCCCATAGCCCTGATATCGGCATTGCCCGGATCATCCAGATCTCGGACACACCGTAATCCTGTCACCTTCGGCGCTCTGATGATGAGCGCCGGAAAAACCTCCTGCAAGCCAAAACCAAACCCGTTGTTAGTACATATCATGATGGATGTCTAAAAAACTCAGTATAAAACATCTTAAAAACGTAACATTGTCTAGACCCATGTCATTTTTGCTCAAAAAATGCATTAAATATCAAAATTTTCAACTGGGCGATATTCTTTTTTGGAGAAATATCGTGCGATACTTCTCCCTATAGTAGGGCGATAAACCTTATGTCGAGCGATACTTCGCCCGCTATCGCGCGATCTTTCTTCCAGTATCGTGCGATACTGATGCCCAAAGCGTGCGATACTTTTGGGGCACGCGAAGTATCGCGCGATACTTCTCCCCAAAGCGCGCGATACTTCTAAAGTATCGCGCGATATTTCGCACAACCAAAAATTTTGAAATTTAAAATTTGAAAAAAACGTGCTAAAAAAGCTATTAAATGCTAGAAATGATCAAAAAAGCTCGAGTTTTTCGAAAACATACCGGGGCAGGATAGTGTGGTGGCCGGTTATGCAACCGGGCGCGCTCGAATCGATGCCTGTGGACGGGAACTCCTGCTTGCTGAGCCATTTTCTCTCTCTAAAGCTCTGAAATTCTCAAATCACTAAAAGACAAATGATTTTTGAAAATGACATTTTGACCCCTTTTATAGCATTTTGACTTTTTGACCTAATTTTCAAAACACCTCGGAATTGCACGAAAATTGCACCCCTAGCTAATTTCGACGTCCTGGATCCATTTTCGGACTCGAAATCGAAATCCGAGGTCATCTTCATAGTCAAAATCGCGTTTCAAAATCTTCCCCCCCCTTCTGCGCAGTTGGCTGATCTTTTGAGGCCTAATCTTTTAATCTTTGTCGGGGCATCGTCATTTTTCCATGTCTTCCAAACTTCTAGTCTTTCATTCGCCCTATTTCTAGTCTTCTATTTCTATTCTTCTACTTCCTCACTGGGGCATGTTTCATTGCCTAATGGTTAACCTATTTGACCCTTACATTCGATTATGATTTGATCAAATCTTTATCCATTTTGTTGTCTCTCCTCTAACAGATTTCGATTTCGATTCCGAGGGGGCAGTATTTATGGGATTCTCATCCCTAATTCTCTTGATTCTCTTGATTCATACATCTTTTGTGAGCTTTTGCTCAAAATTTGAGATTCTTATCTCCCATTTTTAGACATTGATTATTGCCTAGCAGCGACGGTGATAAGTTTTGTCTAAAGCTTGATTTGCACCTAGCAGCGACGGTGTTGGTCTAAGCTTTTGTTTATGTTTGTCTAGATGTGATCCCGAATTGACCTCATATCTGAGTTGTTTTGTGATCCCAAATCGATCTCACATTTCAACTTCATTCTTTGACTACATGTGTTCCCAAATCGATCACACATTAGTCAAAGAGGGGCAAATGTATGCACCCAAAAATGGTCGCCTAGACTTTGGGCCCCATTTATTCGATTTATCAACCCTGAATCAGTTTTATCAATAATCAATATTTTCAACAATATCAATTTCTTGATCAAGTCTTAATTTCGATCATATATTGGATTTTTATCCTTGGGCTAATCATTTATCCTAAGTCTTCATTTGATTAAAAAGAATATTTCCTCCCCTTTCAATTAAATAAAAAGCCCCACTTTCCTCTTATCCTAAGTTGCACAAATAAAACATTATTCCTATTTTATAAAAAGGGAAAAAGGCACTTTTGTCTCACATGAGGCTCAAAAGTCAACACTTCACTCTCATTGGAGGATGTTTGTGCACATGGATTGCTCCTCTTTCAACCTCCACCGCTGATTAAGACTTTTTGCCTCTTAATCTCCATGGTCCATTTCACCTCATTTCTTATAAAAAGAGAGCTCTCTCCTTCATTTGCATATCCTTGTTTTATGCTATTGTTATGCTGCAGGTTTTGGAGCTCTCTTTGAAGACACTCAAGCTTTGAAGCCTTGACATTCTTAGTTGCATTTCATTTAGTTTGCTTTCATAGTTGCATTCATGGCATTCTTAGTGTAGATTTCCTTTTATGCAATCTCACATAGTCTAAATAGAAAAGATTTGTAATCCATTGCTATTTCCTTTCATAGTTGCATTGCACTTTCATTTTGGTAGATTAATCTTGCATATTCATATTAGTTTGCATTGCATTTTCATACTTTGATTCCATTTGGGGATATTGGCATTATTGCCCTTGTCTTCATTGTGAATCTCTCATTGTATGGTTGACTAGCAAGGTCACCTTCTTGTAGCTCTAGCTGAGAGCAAAACTCATAGTCCCTTGCAACTCCATGCATAGAGAGCTATGAGCCGCTTTGTGAGGCCTCACTCTTGAGCAACCTTGCAAGTAATGGTTCATAGAAGTGCATATTTTAGTGTGTACACATATATCCCATGAACACATCAGGGAGAATGCATCTCTGATTGCCGCACTAGCTTCTTATGCTGGAGCAGTCACTATCACAAGTCTTGATTTGGTAGGATCCATTCCAAATCCAAATCTCTAGACTCGACTCAATAATCCACGAGCCGCTATCGAATCTAATTGCAAAGTTATCTCTGAATTGTGTTGGAGCAGTCGCTGTCACAAGTCTTGATTTAGTAGGATCCATTCCAAATCCAAGTCTGTAGACTCGACTCAATAATCCATGAGCCACTATCAAATCTACTACAAAGTTATCTCCGAATGATCCATAGCCAAATCACGAGCAGGAACCATATCTGAAAGAAAATCATTATGAATTGATACCAACTCGATTGAAAAATATATATATATATTTTTAAAAAATTGATTATCGTCGTAACTACGATGACTTAATAATGACGATGATCCATCGCAAACATTTGACATCCATCCATCGCAATCATAGCATCATTATCAGAAAATAACCATAAATGATGGATATCCATCGTACACGTCCATCGCATGTAAAACATAGTCGTCATCATAATCTTCCGACAGATATCCGTTGCATTAAAAGAATTTTCGTCGGCGAACATGTTACAAACAACGGCTACCCGTCAGAGTTTTCTTATGGGTCACCATCGTTTGTTACTTTTTGTGATGTATGGGCGTCACAATTGCGACGTCCACAAATAGGTCCAACAATAGGTTTGCTTTGTTGGCACCCTCTTTTTTTGATGGCCATAGTTGTCATAATTACGACGCCTAACAAAACTGTTGGTCTTTTTGACTACAAAATTGTGATGTCAGGTGGTGTCGATTAATCGACAGTTTACTATCTAAATTCAGACGTTCAGCCGTCGAAAAAAGGTCTCAAATGTACTAGTGTATAGAGAGAGTTATAGGGGGGTGAGAAGATATTGATAGGGAAATAGATAGGTTTGGAGATTGGAAGAGACACAAAGACACAAAGAATGAGATAGAGAGATAGCAATAGAATGGTGATAGGATCCTGTTGATTACTAAAATTTGACTAAGTAGAGAGAGTGGGTAAAGAGAGAGTGATAGGAAGAAATTTATGTCTAGAGATCAAGGGAGACAAAGAGAGGAAAATAGAGATAGAGAGAATGATGATAGGAGATGAATGATTATTTAAATTTGACTAAGTCTAAGAAAATTATAAGATCCATAAAATATTTGGGAGAGAGGAGAGAATGAGATACAAAGAGTTAGAGAGGGAGGAAAAGGATATTGATAGGGAAATAGATAGGTTTGGAGATTGGAAAAGATATAGATCATGAGATAGATAGATAGAAAGAGAATGGTGATAGGAGGTTGTTGATTAATGAAATTTTACAAGTCTAAAGAATTATACAAGATCTCATAAAATCTAGAATCTGTATTATGAATCCTAGAGATCTTAAACCATTCTCAAATATCTTGACAATATATACATAAAATATAATATAAAGTATACCTATACCTATACTTAAATGTTATGTTTTTGTATATATCATGATGAATAATGACAATGTGGAGAACAAACAAATTGGCATTCAAAATGTGTACATGTTTACAAGAACTAAAACCCTGATCTATAACATGTATTTCATTTAATTTTTGTTCAGAGAAATGTATACACATTTTTTATTTTAGTATCACCAAAATGCGTACATGTTTTTCTTATTCAACATAACACACATGTGTTTTTAATTTAAACAATACATAAATTTTTTTAATTCAAATAACACATTTCAAGCCATAACACATACATGTTTTTTGATTTTTTTAAAAACATGTACGCTTTTATCTCATTTTTCATTATTTTTTATGAGGGGTCACTTTTTTGTTCACCATATTGGTGCACATACCCAATATCGGGATACAGGAGAGAATGAGATACAAAGAGTTAGAGAGGGAAGAAAAGGATATTGATAGGGAAATAGATAGGTTTGGAGATTGGAAGAGATATAGATCATGAGATAGATAGATAGATAGAAAGAGAATGGTGATAGGAGGTTGATGATTAATGAAATTTTACAAGTCTAAAAAATTATACAATTAGATCTCATAAAATCTAGAATTTGCATTATGAATCCTAGAGATCTTAAACCATTCTCAAATATCTTGACAATATATACATAAAATATAATATAAAGTATACCTATACTTAAATTTTATGTTTTTGTATATATCATGATGAAAAATGACAATGCGGAGAACAAACAAATTAGCATTCAAAACATGTACATATTTACAAGAGCTAAAAACCTGATCTATAACATGTATTTCATTTAACTTTTGTTTAGAGAAATGTATACACATTTTTTATTTTAGTATCACCAAAATGCATACGTATTTTTCTTATTCAACATAACACGCATGTGTTTTTATTTTAAACAATACATAATTTTTTTAAATTCAAATAACACATTTCAAGCCATAACACATATGTGTTTTTTGATTTTTTAAAAACATGTACACTTTTATCTCATTTTTCATTATTTTTGATGAGGGATCACTTTTTTGTTCACCATATTGGTGCACATACCTATTTGATGGAATAAATGGTTTTGTACCAAGGGAAACCTCTTGTTATGTCTTTTCTAAGGAAATCTCACTACGTGTTCCATAGAGGTATTATACAGTTCAAGGACTTATGGGATTGTAATATTTTTTACTAGGTTAGTTGGCGAAATCTCAAGATTAATTATGGTCTAAATAATAGATGTAAATGGTTTATTATTTTTATTAAACCATTAGTCTCCATGGATTTGGTTTTGAAGATATGTACTCCCTTAAAATGTAATCCTTTTAAGGATTGGTGGTGGTTGTCCAAGTCCCAAAATTTCTATTTTCCTAAAAAAAAACTTCTTACCATCTTTGACATGAAATCTTAGATCAAATTAGAAATGGAATTGCAAGTTCAAAGAAAATACATGGAAAAAATTGGGTGCTCAAATTTGGCAATCAAAATTTGATGCTAACATTCACATTTTGGCTTGAAAAATCTTACATTTCAAATTGCCTGTTGGTGAAAGGTTGAGATTCTTGATGGTTCACCAAATGAATGTCCATTTTGCCAGCAAATTAAAAGTTTAAAACACATATTTTGGGGGTTATTCTTGGGAAAAACAAAAATTGAAAGCTATATTTTATGTAGGGAAGAAGCCATTTTGGCTTGGGGCTACAAAATAATATGGTTTTTGATTTTATGAGATAGGCTATTTTGTTTAACATATGGAAAAGTAGATGCTTGGCTATTTTTTCAAATCATAATGTTACTTAGGAAGTAAAAATGTTAAGGTTTTACTTTGACATATATTTCAATTTTTTTTTAATTTCACAACTTAAGGAATTTTGAAATAAAATGTGTGAATTGATTACCACTTGGATAGTTAAATGGAAACTTCTGCATATGCATAAAAAAATATGTTATGTTCAAAATAGCTACATAGTTTGTTAAAGTTCAAGATCTAGTTTTGGTTTGGCATTTTATCTTCCTTAGTTCAATTGACATAATGTAATTCTTTAGTATTCTCTAGGAAACATATTGGATGGCTTGAAATGTTTAAAATATTTCAAAATATGCAGTGAAATATGAACTTTATGGTTATCTTTCCAATGTTGTTATTTTGTATGAATTTTGATAGTTAATTTGACATTAAGCCAGGATTGTTTTGTGTAGGTCTGTAACTTTTGAACAATATAAATGTTCTACGGTGAACTCAAATAGCACATGAAGAGTTCCATGGTAATATGTTCTTAAGTGATAGAGAAGTTGTGTACCCTTTCTGAGCAACAAATTTTTTAATGACTTGTGGATGAATAAAATGATGGTTCATTTGATAAGACCTACAAAACTTATTCTAAAAAATGATTAAGAATGATGGGGACATTTTTATGAAACGAATGAATGAAGGATTTTAATGATGTCCATGAGATTGATCAGTCACCTTAAGCTAACTCCATATTCCTTTCCATGTCTGCCTCTTGTTATGGATCTTGACAATCAAACTAGTAGTTTGGTTGATCTTATCCCCTTCAAATAAAATGTGCATGTTGTCGGCCTTCAAAATGATTTTGTATTGATCTCAGATATTTTTATACACTGTGCACTCTATGAGAAAGTGTCATGCAATCTTACTTGTACCTTTCCCATAGAACATGCTAGTCCTCTCTTCCCAAACCTCTTTGGGCCTTTTCCATCTACCTATCTCACATCTAAGATGATGAAAACCCATCCTCAATTGTTTCACTAACATCTTGTATTTCCCTTTAATATATGCTCCTAAATAAGCCTTCTCACCATGTTCCCAAGTTGGGTTGAATACTTTGATGTAGTGAGCCTTTTTCCAACCCATGTGATTAGTCCACATGTCAATCCGATTTTTTCTATGACACATTTTTATTTCCTCATTAGTATTAGGACACTCTTATAACTTGATTTTCCACATGCTCAACCAATTTATGTTTTGTTTTGCCCTAGTTTTCTTCCTATGGACCAAACCCTCTTTCATCGCAATTTTGGGCCATAATTGGTTATCCATGTTTTCAAGTTTCTTCAAATAGATTATTAACCAAGTTATCATGCAACTACCTCCAATGGGAAAATATCAACTTCTGCTAATAAAATTTCATATGGCGCTAAGGTCTTGACTTTGAGACTACTTGTGATTAGGTGCTTTTAGAAATGATCATATTCATTGTTTTTCTTGTAAGCTTGTGTCTAAAGTGAAATTTTAATTATCAGATATATTTTGGCATATGTGAACATTATATATTTTATATTGAGTCATTCTTTCTTTGGTTCTTGATATAATATTCATTCATTGCATCCATATAATAACAATAAGAGAGTGTGTTGAACTATATACAATTATTAAATTTTGAAGAGACAATTGTGGATACTATCAATTTCCTATGATACATTCTTTTATGCATTGGATAATGTGCAACATGTCTAGTTAGTTGTATAACTATAGATTGGAAATTGAGTGCACATATTATATGCATGGTTGTGGCACAAATAGATTGGATGTTATAATTTACATAAATGGATAATTTAGTTATGGAGTTATCTATATTTATATTTATTAGAAACAAAATTTAAATTAAAAATAAGCATTATTATTTTAGATTTGAAGTTTTAGATGTAGTTCAAATTAATAATATTTTTTGAAAGTTATCTTAATTTTAACTATGTCAAAATAAATTATTGAGGTTAACACTTGAATGAGGTAGGGTAGTTGAACATGTTTCAAAGTTGAACAACTATTTATAATAAGGTACTTTACCATGTTTAAATAGTTATGATTATGAGTTAATTTAATCTTTAATAGAGATGACTTTAAAGTTGTTAGTAATTATTATTTGTTGATCCCTAAGAGGCTCACACCTAAATAAAGGCACTTGGGAAGTTTCACAAGAGAGGGAAAAATTGCAACTCGTAAAACAACCTCTAGGATTTTAGAAGCTAACACTTCATAATTGGGTGTTGCAGGAAAGGGGAAAAGAACCTTTCACAAACCAACTAATTTAAGGGAGGAGATCACTAAAACAAATCTCTCGTGATATATTTAGGAATGTATCAAATGAGATTCATAGTGATATGATCCTTCCTAGTCGGAGACTCAAACCTTTATGAACTAGACACGATGTACCATAGACCCTTCATTGTTGACAAAGAGAACAAAAACACATAAAGTCCACATGACATAGAATGCAATATTTAGATCTTAGTCATGGGAAGTATCTTAGTGGGTCCAAATTAAGGCACAAGTCCCTTAAGGGATGTACAATTCTCCATAGAAAGAGATACTATACAAGAAGACTATCTCTGAATGAAATCCAAATAAGAGACATTCAATAATGCCTCTCTCTTTCAAACATAAGTACATCCAATAAGAGTTTGTTGGGAGAACAACCCCCAAGATCTATCCTCTTGAAAAGTAGGCTATAAATGATACAATTCATCATCTATTTTAGAGACATTGGGAAGAGTAAAATAGCTACATGATCCCTCATTTTTTAGAATAAATAGAAGATAAAAACATAAATATAAGTGAAATAGATCAAACATAAAATGAATCGACAGAAAAAACTTGATTAATAAAATAAGAAAGGCTATACAAGTACAATATTTGTATTTCATTAATAGAAAACATTCCAAGACTAGAAACTAAGCCCCATAATACAAATGATATAACATACATCTCAAGACAAAAAACCATGGTGTTCTATTAGAAATAAAACTCAACCTACTATGATTTTTAAAATCTCTTTTCATAAAAAAATCTAGAATCCTAATCCCCATTTACAATACATGTGTTTTGGTTTTATGGATTTCAACCCTCCCTCCTTTTTTCTTTATAGATTGGCCTAATCTTTCCATCATTATCCTTTTTACAACTGTTACCATGCCAAATATTTTGGCATGATTAATTTTTTATATCTTCAACATGGGAACCAACTATGCCCTTTCTATTAGCTATGACCAACATGGATGCTAGTTATGAACAAATTGACATATTCTCAGAAAGTTATTATAATTTTGTCATGATTCCCTTTTCTAGCAGACATATTGTTTTAACACCTGGTGAAAAAGTTTCCTTTTGTAAAAGTCTTGTGATTTTTCCCAGAATATTATTCACATATACTACGTGAGTTTGGTCCCTCCACTGATGGGATGAAGCTTACCACGTAGCACATTGGCAAGCATTTTGGTAGAGTGGTTTGAAGTTGTGTGATTTAAGACTCTAATGGATGGACATGTGTTTGGGCTACGAGGCAAAATAAGTTTAAGTAAGGTGCTTATCTTTGAATACACACCCATGGTATATTTGTGTTGCAAGGGCATAGTGGATGATAAGAATATGGCTAAGAACCAACTATTGTAGATAAAATCTATAGATTTGTCAACTCCCTAGGGATATGATCTTGTTGAGAATAAAATCTAGATTCTTTGGTTCTGTATTGTCTTAAAATGGAAGAACTTCCATGATAAGAGTGTTTATCCCTTTGAGTAAGTGTCTGGGGTCATGTCAAGTGCCTTGATTGGGTCTTTGCATGGATCTGGTTGTTTCCCCCCTGTTCTGCTTCTCTCTCCTTGTTTCCAACCTCATTTCTGGCAACTTTCTTTGAGAATATGAAGATCTTGACTTTCTGGGTCAAGGATGACCTAGTCCCTAACCTAGGTCAAGGATGACCTCATCCCTGACCTAGGGCAGAGACTACCTCATCCCTGACCCCAGGTCCAATTTTCAAATTCCAGAAGTTTCAGGATGTCAGGTTTCAGAAAACTTTATTTTCCTGCTTCTGGGTCGACTGTTTCGGGTTTCAGAATGGTAAACTCTTAAATTGCATTTAATCTAGGTCCATTTCTAGGGGTTAAGGTTAATTGAGATTTAATTCTCCAATGTCGGCCTTCTCTAGAAGTTTGTGCCCTAGATCACTATAAAAGGAAGCCTTCCTCTCTCATTTTATCCATCAAGTTTTGTGAGAACATCCACAATCAAGCAATTGCATCCACTTTTCATGATCAAGCTCTCAAGTGCAATCAAGCAAGAAAGAAGGAGAAGGAAAGAAAGCAAGCATTCATTCATCTTCAAGCCAAGCATTCAAGCATTCAAGTGTTCATCAAGGAGATCCATTATTAGCCATTGAAGGATTCAATCTCTATAGAGCCCTCTTGTTGAAGATTTCTCCATCCACATTCATCCAAGCCTCTTCCTATGCAAAGATACATTCAAGATTGGTGTTGAAGATCTAATGCCATTGATTTGAGACATCCTACATATTTCTACATTCATTTAGAGCATCCCTACTTGTGGATTCAAGGATTCGAATCCTCCACAAGGACTTCAACATAAGCAAGGTGAATAGTTCCATTTGCTTTGTTTATACATATTACAATTTCAATTCAATTTCAAGGTTAATTCCTAAATTGGGGTTTGACCAAGGCAAACCCCCCATCCAAAAAACAAAAAACCATTTTTCTTGTAGGTACAGGTACATGACGATGAATTGAAGTACATATTTGGATACCCTTTTCGATGAACTTCCAGGATCTGCCAACAGAATTTCCGTCAAAGAGGATCTTCAGTGAGGGGTAGGATCCTGCCCTGGGGTAAGACCTTGCCCCGCTATTTGGGTCAAGGATGACCTGATCTTAGAAGGACAAAATTTTTCTGGGTTTTCTCTAGCTTGACATTTCTAGTCCGAAGCGGATTGCAAAATTTCCTGAAATTGTGTACAGACATCAGAAATCAGCATTTTTCAGATTCACCCTATTTTAAGGTTAGTATTTGCCTTCTATTCATTTAAGATTTCAAGTACATACTTTCTATAGTAGATTATAGGATTTCCCCCTTTCTTCATGTTCTCCATTGTTTGATTCAATTGTGCATTGATCACTTCTTTGTGATTAATCCATTTGGATCTTTCCTTTTGGGAATTTGGATTAAGGATAGGTCTTATATTCTCCCCTTTCATATCATATCATCTTATATGCCCCATAATTACCCTAACCATAGAGGTGATTCCACCTCTATTCAGGTTCTACAAATTAGGGTCTTATCCAATGGGATATTGACTCATTTTCACCTCGCATTGGGTATCTTAGATAAGATTTTATTGGTGAAATAAATGTTAGAGCCAAGATCTAGAGAAATATTTTAAGGGGTGATTGCAGGGGCCTGTCACTAGGGACAACCATCCAATGTCACATAATCTTTGTAAACAATCGAAGGGGAAATTACCACATATTGAATAAAAATAGCCAATACAAAGCACTCTTGATTAGAAGGTCCAAAGAAAATGCATATATTTCAGATTTAAAATTAGAAGATTAAGGATGACAACTATTGAGATACTAACTCCAAACCAAAGAATTGGGTTACTATCATCATATATGAAAGCAAAATCATATATTTGTTCTTTTATGTGTATATATCTTAATATTTTCCTTTTCGAAATATCTAGGGAAATTTCTCCCTCTTACTAAGCTATATAGTTGGGGTTATCTCCACAGGCTAATCGAATAGAACTTTGCTACCAAATAGGATTCCATAGCCCCAATAGAGTTGCTTGCGTAATGTGAATTTCATTATTTCTACATATTATAGTTTCTTTTTTTTTTAACATGTGTACCCTTTTGCAAAATGGACAATGAAGTCCTTATATAGGTTGGGATCAAAGTGGAAGTAGGAAAAACCCCAAAATTTTCAATTATTAAGAATTTTAAAATCAACCTTTGATAACTCATCAAGGTAATTAATGTGAATTCATCATAAGATCTTAATAGATGATGCCACTTATGCATGATATGACACACAATAACTCTACTTATCTAAAAAATTAGAGTTAGTATTCCAACAATATAAAAAATAATCTTATATTGTAAGCCAAGAAATAAATGCATTTAATCCCCTGTAGAAATTGAGGAGTAAGAAACCTTTACCACCACACTATTAAATGGCAAAAATGTGCATGTTGATAAGAAACCAAGAGGATAATGACCTTCAGAAGCAATCCAATACTTCTGGGTTGTTTCATAATGACAACTTGTCAAAATAGAGTAAAAAATTACACACATGAAATAATCTCAATTGCTATAAATTGAGGCATCAATGTTATAATGTAGAATTTTGGTTATTGTATTTCTCTCCAATTCCCTAGGTGTAGAGTCTAAGCATCATAAGTTGGGAGAGACATGGATACACGAGTTAGGATAACTATTACTAGGGCCCAAAGTATTTTTAGATCAAGTGACTGATAGTAGGCTATTGCATTTGATTGACATAAATGATGACTTGGTTATGGATGTTGTGAAATGGGTCTTAGGCAAGCATTTCTTAAATAGCGAGGATTGTTATCACATGAACACAAACATATCATCTAGGTTTGTTGGGTCATTATTAGATTTTGGTGAGTTCACGGGAGTCATCAACTAACTACCTCATGGGTTGTTTAGAAGTGACTATTGTGAGGGCCTTGAGGATGTTTTGATTGTAGATCAATATAGGATGGGGGTGCCTTTGGAAACAGACCTAAGGGAATTCTTGAAAAAAGGTGTGGAGGTGCCTTAGGTACCCTTTGTTTCTAACTTTTGTAGTAGGCCACTTGCAATGCATCGGTGTTATGCAAGACATGATATAAATTTTTTGAAGAAAATCGCCAACCCTAATGGAGATATTGAGCAAGGGTGGCTATGACCAACATGAGTGCTAGCTATGAACAAACTACCATCTTCTTGGAAAGTTATTTTGACTTCATCATGATTCCCTTTTCCAACAAACATATTGTTTTAACACTTGGTGAAAAGGTTGTCTTTTGTAAATATCTCATGACTTGTCTTAAAATATTTTTTGCATATATTGTATGGGGTCGGTCCCTCCAAGGTTGGGATGAAGCTTTCCACATGTCGTGTCAGGGAGTGTTTGGGTAGAGTGGTTTGAAGTCATTTGGTTTGGGACTCTGTTGGATGGACACATGTTCAGGCGACAAGGCAAAAAAATTTAAGCGGGGCACTTATCTTTGGATACACTCTCGTGGTATATTTGTGTCATGAAGACATAGTGGATCATAAGAATGTGGTCAAGAAACAATTGTTGTAGATGAAATCTACAATATTATTAAAACCCATAATTAAAGAAATGTATTCTATAGATTTATAAGTTAATAACTCATGTGATGTGAATCAACATGTACTAATAAAATATGATTTCATCATAATTATTTATTTAAGAGGATAGAATAGTGCTTTGAGTGATTTTTACAATGAGGTAAATTCTTGAATGTTGTTTGTAGTTTGAACCTTATCATTCCTATTCATGGCTTACACTAACAACAATGAAATAAAAATAAAATCACACATCCATTCGATATGTGTCATAGGGGAAATCTACAAGAAGCTTAAACAAACAAATCAGTAGCCCCAAACTAAACAAGAAAGCTACTAATCATCATTAAACCCTACAAACAATAAAATAATGAGTATCATATTCAAAAATTAAAAAACTAATACAAGCATGCAAACAGAATGATACTCGAGGCTTCTATTACTTCTTTTCTCCTTATTGAGGTGTGGCACTCAACTGTGATTCCGACAGCACCTTGACTCAAAGATCCAAGAAATGATAACTTGATAAAATCATGTAGCATAAGTTTGATATAATATTGAGAGATTAAATTGTGAGGAATGAGGGTTGCTTATATAGAAATCCATGGTTGAATGGATGATCAAGATTAATCAAAGAAAATCGAGATCAACGGATGAGATAATTCAAGACTGAAGAAGATTCAGGAAAGTTTCCAATTTAACTCGAAAAGTGAAGAGTTGAAAAAGGAAAGATAAGATTGGATAGATATCTTTGATTTTGAGAAGATAAAGTTTCCAAAACTGAAAATTAGAAGAAAGGAAAGATTTTGTTTTTCTTTTGATTTTAAAAGATATTTTGATTTTTCAAGATTTTGATTTTCAATTTATGAGCATTTTTCAATTTTTAAAATATATAATTGCTCATGATTTTGATTTTTTAGATTTTTAGAGGACTCAATTAAATAAGGGATGAAATTAAAAAGAAATTAGATTTAATTAATTGGAAATGAAATAGAAATACAATTAATTAGAATTTGATGTGGAATTAAATTAATTTGGCCAATTAATTTAATTTGGAAGAATAATTAGTTAATTTAAATAATTAAATGATAATTATTTAAACTATAGGATATATGAAATTGAATTTAATTAACTAATAAAGATCAATTAATTAAGTGATTAGATGATTAAAAGATTAATTTATAGAGGAATACATAATTATTAATTAATGATTAAAGAACCATTAATTAATAGCATATTATTAGTGACTTTAATGTTAACTCGCAAGATGTCCATTTTTGGGTGTCTACATTTGCCCCTCTTTGATACAATGTGATTCTGAGCATTGTGTCAAAGAATAACTTATTAGGTCCTTTCCGAGCTTACCCTAGAGATAACAGGTAGATTTATGTCCCATCAACAAATTGAGCAAAAAAATATGTCAAATGAGCATTAATTTACTGATAATGTTGTATTTCTAAATGATGATGATGTATGCACTAATGATATGATTCCTATGTGAAAATGTAATAAATGCATTTCTATGTTTTTATATTTTCTATGCAAATTTATGACTAAAATTATATATACAATACCTATGATGATATGTCTACATATTGTTAGGACTAGCAAAATTATATAGAAGATAATTAGTTAGAAGAATGAATTAGTTAGAAGAATAAATTAGTTAGAAGAATTAAACTTATGCTATCTGTGATGATGTAATGAGTCACTATTGGATGTTTTTCACCATTTTCATCATCGTGCCTTATTTGAAAAGAAAGAGATTCAAATGCACCCAGATACTGACCATCTAGATATCACTATGATATCTCTTGAAGAAAGCAAAAAACAAATAGGGAATTTGACATTTTCCTACCTGGTTGTCTCAAATCATGGGTGTGTGTGGCTACTAGATGCATCACATTCACCCTACATTATCCTTGCCTTAGAAATTTATCAAACACTTCACAAGCAACAAACAAAGAAAATCAGATTATGAACCATCATAGCCACTCTCACCACTCGGTGGTATTCTTGAGGAGCATAGGAACACAATCACGAAAGATAAATCAATAATGGACTGACTTGGTCAACTTTTCCAACAACCTTACTGATCCTTGATTGGTTTGATTTTGTTGTTTGATTGGATGTATATGTGTCTGGTTTCAGATTTGGACTACTTGTATAAGACTGACTTGTCTGGTTTCGAGTGTATGTGTCATCGTATAAGATAATTGATTGGTTGATTGATTGATGACAGATTAGATTGTTGATAAAGATGGGTCTCATAAGTCCATTGTCGATTTGTGAAGCTCATTATTTTGATACAAGTTTTGATGTTTTACTGTCACTTTACGTTTATCATTTCAGAGATGATTTTATTGCAAGATTTTTTGTGTTTTGATTTTTTTGATTGGTTTCTTCAGGACATTTCCTGATGTTTTTGGTCCATCTTAGAGTTCATATGTTTGGAGTCAAGGCATGTGTGATGTATCACATAGGTGAAGGCTCTTATCATAGACACTCCTAACATCGTTGCCTAATGATAATTTTTTTATGTTTTTATTTATTTTTTGGATTATTTTAGGACATTTTATGATGTTTTTTATCATTTTTTCAGGACGTTTTGAACATTTTAAAGGATTTTTAGGACTTTTTAAGATTTTTAAAAAGATTTTATGAGGATGAGTATTTGAATGTTTTTGGATTATTTCAAGAAACTTTATAATGTTTTTGGATTTTTTAGGTCTTTTAAGCGAGATTGCCTCCAGTGTCTAGTGAGGTAGGGGAATTATGGATTGATGGATGGACTGGTAGATGGATGAAGGCCAAAGGTTGTTTATTATGGAAATGGAGCAGTTTGGGTGACAAGGACTATCCAAGCAATGGGATAACATGTCTTTTCCAAGCTTAGGGATTATATATAACAAGATAGGGTAATGATATGGTGCATTGAATGGCATGTGGTTATCAAGAGTGGACATGTCAAGAAGATGTTGAAAACATGTTTGCATTGTATATCCTTATTTTCTATCAAGGCCAAGAGAGGAATTGGGATAGGATAGTGATAGGATAAGCAAGATCAATAATGAACAAGGCGAAGGGATATGGACTGAAGGTTGTGATAAGATAGTCAATGTGGACCAAAGGGATGTGTATAGGATAAGAGATAAGGAGCAAATGGATGTGGACAACATGAAGTAGATAGGATATGTGATGCTTCTAGGGAGATCCTTAGCCTTGTCAAGATCAAAGTTGGAAAAAAGGGAATATGGAAGCTGATAAGAGAAGGGATATGAGGGACATAGGATAATACATGAAATGAAATAGATGATATGATAGGAAAATAAGGATGAAACATGGTCCTAAGTATGGAATGCGAGAAGTTCATAACTTACACATACACCTATTTGTCAAGTTTTCATCGTGGTACTTATCCAAAGCGCCTGTTTGCCAAATTTTCACTATTGGACAAAATTATTTCTCTCTTTTTTTTTGTGTGACCAAGATGCCTATTTACCAAGTTTTCATCAAGGAAACAATTTTTTTATTTTTTTTTATTTTTGACTTTTAATTTTTTTCTTTTCTTTTCTTTTGACTTTTTTTTAAAAAAAATTTGGGAAGGTGATAGGCTTATGATATGGCATAGAGGAAGGACTCAAGCATCTTTCTCTTTGTATGGTGATCTTGAAGGACATACAGTAATGGATCATATCTTTTGATGGTATGCTCAAAGATGTTGGTAGGGTAATGACAAAGGGAGATGAAATGGATGGTTGGATGAAGTGGGATAGGGTTTATGAAAAATATTGGATGGGATGGATGGAAAATATGTGTTGGATAATGGAGGGATTGCGATAAAACTTTTTTTTGGGTGGATGGAAATGTGGGAAAGATCAACATTGGGACACACCTTGAGTGGTGATGGAGGAAAATGAGATTTTGGATTTGAAGGAGGAAAAAGAGATGTTGGATTTGATGGAGGAATGGTTATGAATTTTGGGATATAAGGAGCCAAAATGGATTTGGAAGGTGGGAAAGACCTAGATGGAAGGATAGCAATTTTGGATGCCAACTTGGATTTTTCTTTGGGACACTGTGCTTCGAGAAGCCACTTGGGAATCCACATGGATTTTGATTTTTTTATTATTTTGTGGCTCCTTTGAATGCATCATTTCCATAAGAGATTTAGGAACCCATATAGCTTTTGACTTCATTTTTTTCTCAAGGGCCCTTTGTGGCCTTTTGGACATTTCTTTTTCTTTTTTGATCATATTTTTCTTTATGTTTACATGTCGATTAGATTGGACATGTTGATCCTTTACTACATGTGGATTGCTTGATATATAGACTTTATGTTTAGCATCCAAATTGATTGAAAGGTGATTGTGATTCATGGGTGGATAGGAATGATATGGTGGCTTTTTGTATGGATGGAAGGTTCTCCAAGATGTGTGTCTTTAATGACCTTGATTTAGGAAAGGACAAGGGGATTGTGAACTAGTGGATGGAGGAATATATGGACCTAAGATGGATGGAAGAGATGAAGGGGAAGGCATATGCTTGGATTTAGATTTGGAAGGGATACCAATGTCTTAAGGCATGGAACATAGGCCATGACCTTTTGATTTTTCTTTGATATGAAAGGGTTCTAATATAATTTTTCCATGGAGGTTTAAGCCTTTGACTTGATAATGCTTTTAACTAGTAGGATACTTGGTACAAGATGCAAGTCCATTTTAAGGTGGATATGATATGGAAGAAATAATAGGATTATGAAGTAGACCAAACTGGATGGAAGTAGAGGAACTCATTTGACATGTATGGGGTTCATGAAAAACTTGTGTAAATATGTTGGGATCATGAGGGGGATCAGGAGGATTAATAGGATCCTGCAATAGAATAGGAGGAATGATAGGATCATTTGGTAGGATAGGATCTTGTGGAGGATATGGAGGATTAGGACATGAAGGTGAAGGAATGGTATGCTCACGAGGAGGATTTAGAGGGATGATGAAGTCTTGTGGTGGACATTAAGATGAAGGAATACTTTGATATTGAATTGGAAGGGGATCATTAGAATCCATTTTAAGGGTGATTTTCTCTTGACTATGAATAAAAATAGTTGGAATAATGAACAAGATGTCATGATCTTGCTTAGGAATAGGAAGTGGAAGGTCCATAAGACTTGGAAGGATACTTTGTTCTTGGGATAGATGGGAAACCTCATTGATAGAATGGACATAGATGGTGGGATCATTATTAAATTATAGAAAGATAAAATCTTGGTCAAAAACTAGACAAGTTTTGTGATTGTTGGGATCTTGATCTTGATTGATTTCAGGACTCATTTCTTCATGCTTTACACCACCCTCTTGACATTGAGTAGGAATTGGAATATGTATGGTGGATTCTTGGAAGGGCTCAATGTTTTCACATGACAAGAATGAACTTTGAATAAGATTGACTAGATTAGGCTTATCTGGGAATGAAGAATACAGTGGCTTTGGATCTAGGATAGCTGATTTGTAGAAGGGAATTATATCACAAAATGGATCATCTTGGAAATCCATTGTGGATAGCCCTTTAGAGGTCTCATCACTGGATATACCATTTGATGGAAATGACAAAGATTGTTCTTGTAAAACTTTAGGAGATGAAGGAATGGGGAGATATATGGTAGTTTCTTGAGGGAAAAAATCTTCACGGAAAGAAGATTTGTCATTGCTAGTCATGGGTAGATTATTTTGATCTTGTTCAATAATAGGATGATTTTTATGAGCTAGTTTTTAAGGAACATGATTGAAAGGTTTAGATTGGATTTTTTCTTGCTTGGGCAATATTGTTGGTGATACCACATTGGCGTTTGCATGTTGTAAGTCATTCATTGATTGTAATGTATTATAATAGATTGTTCATTTATAATACTTGGTTTATGTCCAAAGGAAGACAAATTTACAATTGTGTTTGTTTGGGAAATCCATGGTGGTGGATTTGAGAAAATAAAAGGATGTTCATTGACATGTGATGTGATACGAGGCATAGAGGTTGATTGATTAATAGGGTAAGGATATAAGTACTATAAAATGTAAGAATTTGGTTGTCTCTAACTTTGAAGATCACATATTTGGATTTGAATGTCTAGCATTTGTTATATGAGGATAATAGTTTTCAATTGTTTATGTTCTAGCTCAGGGAAACTTTCTGAATAGACAAAGGGATCTATGTCATCATAGTAGTTAGTTTCTTGTTCTTCTTTGTATGGAGGAAATGAATTTAAGTACATGTCATTTGGGTTGTTCCTTGTTTGAGATCTAATGAGTGGTCTCTGACTAAAAGAGTATGGAAGAGACATCTTGCTATTGGTTTGAAGTATTTGGAGTGTGGTTCAAATTGTTGTAGGAGTGATTCTAAGATTAAAGGGCATCTTTTGAATTGAAGTATGCTAGAGAAAGACTCATCTCTATGATTAAGACTTGTTGATGTTTGATTGTGATCTCTTAGTTCTAAGGACCTAGGATTGATGTCAAACTTTGAAATCTTGATCTTGAGGCTATTTTGATGACACTTGTAACATGGAACTTGAATGCAACAAATAGAATGACAAGCACAACACTCACTTCAATCAATAGTCCTATTAGCTAAACATTGAGCACATATGGTCCAAAATGTTTTGACAAGGCTTGCACAAGAAGAGGTTCCAAACAATCTACCTAGGGTCAATTTAGTTATACATGGCTAAACAAGGTGGATTCTAACTAACCAGGTTCTAGTAAGTATTTTGTTCAAAGAGATTTCTTTTATGTCTCTTTCGAGAGTTTCCCACCACATGCCAAAAAGGTTTTACGCAATCCATGAAGACTACTATAGGAAGGCTATTACATGCTCTTTATCCTTCACCCCATTAAGGATGAAGGTGTTTCATTTTATAGTGGGTCAAAATACCATAGCTAAAGCAATTGTATCCCACTTTGGGCCTTTCTTCTCACTGACCTCACTAAGGAAAATCTTAGGAGGTATGCCCATAATGCTCAAATTAATCTACCTAAAGAAAGTAGAGAAATGAAACTAAGAGTAGGTCTAGGAGTTTGATCACCCTAAGAAGGATGAGAGCATATCCTTACTACTTTGAGCTTCCAAACACAGTAGACATGATTTGTTCATTTCCAAGCCTTTAATCTAAAATACAAACAAAGAGGCTTTCAAATTATGTGTTTGTTCATTCCTCGACCAACCTTTCTATCGATAAATCTTGCATGTTTGGCATTTTGATCACCTTGAAAAGGTGAGAGCATAGGCCTAATATCATTTTTGACAAACAAGGAGGCTTTCCCTATTTAGACTAGATTTTGAACTTTGAAAATGCCATAATCTAAATAAATGACTTGAAAGAAAAGGTTTAGAACTTACCTTATTCAAAGCTAGGCAAACCTATGTGCATTTTTGAGATTGTATTATTTTTCATATGTACCCAGGTGATCGTTCCAGCTCCTTTGCATCCGCAACAACTTCCACACATGTTAGTCCAACAAAAGAAACCCAAGGTGAAGGAAAACTGACATGGTTAGAAAATCCAAAATTTACCAAGGATGGGCATACAAATCAATTGAAATTAGAAGAAGTGCCCCTATTAAAAATTAGTGAGCTTTTAAACAATGTAATTTAAAAAAAAAAAAAATTCATTTGTGCACTAGGGACCCGATTTGTCAAAACATACCAGTTTTCAAAGATCTATTTAATTTAGCCATTATTTGTCATCAAAATTAAAAACATAAAGAACATACCCCTTTTAGATTTTTAAGAAATTTTTAGAAATGTAATTTTTTCAGAGAAATTTGCTGATTTGCACCCAGAATTAATTTTATTTTTTATGAAAAATAAAAAAAATTTATAAATCACACAAAATTTATCAGAAAAATATGATTTTTGGAGTGTAGGCTCTTGATACCATCTCCAACATGCAATAAAAATTTCATATAAAAATTTAAGGCGTTTAGAAGATATGACCAAATCTTTGAAAACTTGCATGCAACAACAAATCAACAAAGAAAATCTACATGTAAATATACAAGACAAATTTATAAGGATTTTAGCATGTTCATGTCGGGTTCACCAAAATGTCGTAGGGGAAATATGTAAAAAACTTAAACAAAAAAATCAGTAGCATCAAACTAATCAAGAAAACTACTAATCATCATTAAACCCTACAAACAACACAATAACAAGTATCATATTCAGAAATTAACAAACTACTGCAAGCATGCAAACTGAATGATACTTGAGGCTTCTGTTTCTTCCCTTCTCCTTATTGAGGTGGGACACTTAGCTGTGATTTTGACAACACCTTGACTCAACGATCCGAGAAATGATAACTTTATAAGAAACTTGATAAAAAACTTTAGCATAAGTTTGATATAATATTGAAAGATTAAATTGTGAGGAATAAGGGTTGCTTATATAGAAATCCATAGTTGAATGGACGATCAATATTAATCAAAGAAAATCAAGATCAATAGATGAGATAATTCAAGACTAAAGAAGATTTGGGAAAGTTTTCAATTTAACTCGAAAAGCGAAGAGTTGAAAAATGAAAGATAAGATTGGATAGATATCTTTGATTTTGAGAAGATAAAGTTTCCAAAATTGAAAATCAAAAGAAAGAAAAGATTATGTTTTTCTTTTGATTTTAAAAGATATTTTAATTTTCAATTTATTAGTTTTTTTTAATTTTTAAAATATATAATTGTTCATAATTTTGATTTTTCATATTTTTAGAGAGTTCAATTAAATGAGAAAGGTGAAATTAATAAGAAATTAAATGAAATTAATTGAAAATGAAATAGAAATACAATTAATTAAAATTTGATGTGGAATTAAATTAATTTGGTCAATTAATTAGTTAATTTAAATAATTAAATGATAATTATTTAAACTATAGGATATAGGAAATTGAATTTATTTAACTAATAAATATCAATTAGTTAAGGTTAATTAATTAAATAAATTTAATTATTTAATTAATATTAGAGAAGTGATTACATGATTAAAAGACTGGATTATAAAGGAATAACAAATGATTAATCAAAGAACCATTAATTAATATCAGAATAATTAGTGACTTTAATGTTAACTCGCAAGCATAGTAATTTTTAGTGGCTAATATTGGTCAATTGGCTAATTTCAAAAATTTGAGAATCCAAATTTGACTAATAATTCAAGAAATCGCCACATTTTTACAAAATTTTGATTTAGAAATATTTAAATTGTAAAATAATTTATTTTATAAAAACTTGAGCTCGAAAATTTGCCACAATATTTGATACATGATTAGATTTGATTCGCTAGAATTTTATAAGTTATTGTAGAAATTTAAATTGATTTTGCAATAATATATCATGATTATTAGTTACTGTAGGGATCTATCACCAACTTTTAGTTGCCATTATTGACTTAAAGTATAATCTAGTGACCCTCATTATATTCTATGAGGTAAAAATGTTAATATTTGGTTTGTAATGCTTATGTGAGCTAAAATTTCTTTTAGATTGTTGATCTCTCAATATAAATCAATCGTCTTGAAGAAATTTTGGGCCCCATTAGTATTTAAAAATATCAATACATTTGTCTCACACAACACAATGAGGTTATTCGATTATATTTTAAATAAATGGTAGCAACTAATTATTAGAGAGTCTATACCTTAAACCCATCAAAGATTTCCACATTAAGCCTAATAATTTTCTATAAGAATTCTATTTTTTTAAATAGAAGTATTCACCATGGTGATTAATTAATTAATTTTTATTGTTTGAGATTCACCAATAGAAATTATTTTTTTTTCAAGAAAATGAAAGATTTGTGAAGATTTTATATTTTTTTGAAGAGCAGGGTTTTTTAAAGTTATCCCTAAAATGTCGCTCTTAAATCCTTATCTTATTAAACTAAAAAAATAATTTTTTATCCACATTAATAGTTAGAGTTGTCATTAAAGTTGGGATTAAGATTCAATAAGGTTTAGTGTTAAGCTTTAATTAAAATCAAGGTTAGAGTTTAACTATGGTTTGGTTTAGGACCATGTTTAGTTGTGGTTACACTATTTATTAAATTTAATTATGGTTGGACTTAGGATTAAGGTTTAATTAAAATTAGAATTAGATTAAGGTTTAAATGTGGTTACAATTAATGTTATCATTTGATTAAGATAGAATGAATATATATATATATATATATATATATATATATATATATATATATATATATATATATATATATATATATATATATATATATATATATATATATATATATATATATATATATATATCAACATATTTTATATTGATTCTTGAAAACATAGATATGTAGGACTAATTTTAAAACAACAATAATTAAGCCGATAGGTTTTATGTGGGAGCAAAAGGAAATGCATTTTTCCTCCCGGAAAGTTGTTAGCCCTCTTCCAGATAGTTTTTTTTCCGGTTATGGGTCTTTCCTCTTTTTAAGTTGAAAATTAGCAAAAATTGATTTGAAATAGTAAGTTACCTTGTTTTTAATATTTCTTTTGTTTTATCTTTTCCATTTGATTGCAATAACTTTCCTCTTTTCATTATATTTTTTTTAGATATTATTTTTTTAATATATATAATATAAAATATTCAATTACTTCTATTTATAAAAACTATTTGAAAAGAATAATTTTCTTTCTAATTAACTATTTTAATATAATAATAAGCATCTTTATAATTATTATATATTTAATTTAAATAAATTTTTCTTATTTTCAATGGCTACTACTCAGTTTCATATTGTTTTGCCTTTTCTTGAAAGATAAATATATTTTTTTTTCTTAATAGATGTTTAGCATCCTTTGAAATCTTATATTAATTTATTATTGATCTATATTTGAATATTTATTAAAAATTATAACACATATTTTTATTATTACAATATTAAAGTCAAGTACTCGTTATTATAATGCACAAATTACTAATATTTGTTTATTATTATATTATTTCACTATTTTTTTTTTATATTAATTATAGATTAGCCAAAAAAGGGAAGAAACAGTACGATGAGTTCACAAGAAGACACCAACTCCGGAGGCAAGCCTCACACGGAGAGAGAGTCACAACCAAAAAGGACCGAGTATATAAAATATATTACATACGGAAACAAAATTTACATAAGATCAGTAAACTGTAAAGAATTAATGAAGTAAATCCTCAAATTGCTCAACCCAAGCAGTCCATCCAAGAGGCCCTTCCATCCAAGCGATGCTTTTGTTGGCTTGGATCTGAGCAATCATTTTTATCTGATCATCAGTCGCATTTTTATTTTTGGTAATCTCCTTGTGCAGTTTTTTCACTGTTTTGTTGAAGAGAGCCATGTTGTTCATGTGTCTACGGTAGTCGTACCCGTCCTTCATTTCAAACACGAACATTGTTGAGTGTCCCATTTTGAGGAATCTAATAAGTTTTTCTCTTTCGAACATCATTGTGATATAAACCTGCGAAGAAATTTTAAGAAGTGTGAGTTTTAAGTACAACTCAGTAAGAGATCTATGCACACCTTGAAATCTTTCTTCGTTTCTACATTTCCAAAGCTGCCAAAGAATGTTAGAGGAGATAATGAACCATAACATATTAGCATCATTTTTAAGACCATGTATATATCCAGTAGCAATTTCAAATACATCAATGTATTGGGGGTAAGTAATTCCACATAAGGCCCAAATCTTTTTTGCAAATTTACATTCAAGGAATATGTGTCTAAAAGATTCAGGTTTATTACAAATATAACAGAGATCATTAGGCATCAAGTACCTGTTTATGGGGAGTCTGTTATTCATCAGAAGCCATTTAAAACATCTGATCTTAGGATCAATAGGAGATTTCCAGATTCTATTAAAGATTTTACTCCAATCCTTCATCTCCAGATCAGTATACCACAAGTTATTCACATGTTTTATAATATCAGGGTTATTATTCAAGTAGTTATATATATTTTTAGCTTTGACTTTATAAAGTAAGGTGCTAGTTTATTTGTCAAAATGGATGATAATAACTTTAGTTATCTTACCAAAAAGCTGGACCTTTTCTGCAAGATTTCAGGTGCTAGGCTCTCGCAAGCCAAATGCATTTGTCTTGGCTGGAATGAGCAACCTCCGAGTTGGCTATTGAAATATGGATACCAATGGGGGGGCCCAACTATATTGTCAAATTTCACTATTTTTGAATTTTATGCCTCTAAAAACAACTATTCAACCAAAAAATTTCCTTGTTCAATTACGAAGGCATAAACCTTTCGCAAAGTCTTACGTTGGCCCCAACGTCATTGAAATGCATTTTGACAAAGTTACAATAAGAATTGGAGGCCATCGTTTACGTTCAAATTTAAGTGCTGAAGAAGTACAAACGAAAGTTGGAAGGAAAAATGGCGCTGAGATCGAATCTCCGCAGGGGCTGTTCACGTTTACTTCCTCTGCTCGCCCCTGGCACCACCGCCGCCTCATTGCACTCTCACGCCACTAGTTTTGGTAACATTTACTCTACGTTTTTATTTATCATGTTTATGTTTTCTCCACTTTAGATTACAGTATTACATGGAATTAATGTCGTATTGTTTTCCAAACCAAGTTGTAATTAAAATTAGCGATTGAAATATATCAGTGTCATGGCTACTTGATTTCAGCTACGAAGAAAAAAAAAGAAAAGCCCTAGAATTATGAAAAGCTTTGCAGGTCTCTATTTTATCCGCCCTGAAGAGTTCTGTGCCTTATCCTTTTTCTTTTCTTACAATTATGTTTCATGTATTTTGCAATTCTCAAAATGTTCGTGCACTCAAACACTGACTATTATGGTTCAAGGAATTGCTCTATTTAGTACCCGCAACTGACCACGGTGGGGTTCCTTTGCCCTACCTTGAAAATTTTAAGGCCATTCTTCAGAATAAATCTTTACAAGAAAGCGGGCTATGTTCTATCGGCAAGGTTCGAATGGTTGCCAAGATGATAGACAGGTTTTAAACCCCATCAGTGTTGGTCCTGTTGTGACCTTTTCACACATCACTCCATTGCAAATGGGGTCCCCTCTTTACTTAGTTGTGCCGGTCGTCTTTCTTAGGTTTTAGTTTTAGTCGTCGTTTTGGCTTTTAAGTCTTCTCCTTAGGATTGAGCTGGTTATCAATCTCCGAGCTTAGATTCATAGGCAAAGCATTTGGGGATTAAAGGCAAATCAAAGTTGTCAAGATGTCAATGAAATGTTGTCAAGGAAGGAGTCGTTTCACAAATAAAAGATGTCACTTTGGTTTTGGAGAATCAACATCAAGAAGTCATGAAGGTGAAAAGAAGAACATTGATAAAGATGAAGAAATTTGGGAATATGAACCATCACAATTCAAATTTAAGTGGAAATGTTGAGTGGAATTCAAGAATCAAGTTTGGTAAAGGAAGGTAAGCGAAAATTCTAAGTCCTCAGTTGAAAATGCACAAAGTTTAAGTGAATTCCAAGTGAAGCAATGCAAGTGCTGGAGCATTTCCAGCTCATCTTCTCACTTGCACTCAAGTACTTGTTCATTTCCAGCTTGGTGGTGAATTTGTGCCCAAGGAGTTGAGAATTTCTATCTCCATGTTGGAATTGCACCCATCATTGCAATCCTTTCCTAGCTCCTAGGTGCAAATGTGCCCAAGAGTTGTAAGAGGAAGATTGAAGGTTTAAGGAAGTTGGAATGGAAAATGAGGAGGGATCTTTGAATGAAGATGAAGTTTCTGGTTTATAAGTTGAATTTCAAATGATAAATGGGAAATTTCTTAAGCAAATAAAGGATCTTTGAATGAAGAAGTGAAATTCTTGAATGAGCATGCAAAATTTAAATGAATTGCAAGTGAAAAGCAAAGGTTCTTAACAATTTCCAGCTCCATGTCTCAAATCCGTCCTAGGAAAAGTGTGTAAACTCAGAGTTTAAAAGGGTGAAATGAAAGGAAGAAATGAAGATTGGATGTTAGGCCTTAAGGGATTAGGTGAATTTAGAGTCGAATATCAAGCTTCAAGTATGAAAAATTTTAATTGCAAGACATCATTTCCAGCTTGTCTTTGAAAATGTGCTCAAGGCAAATATGCATATCCAGCTTAAAGTCCAATTTGCATCCACTTTAGGAGTCATTTCTAGCTCCATGTCTGATTTGCACCCAAGGATTAGAAGTGCTTACTAAGTTCAAAAAATTGAAAATTACATTTTCAGCTCTATTATGGAAACCTTCCCTAAGAAATTCAAGGGTTAAAATGATGAAGGCAAAAGGAGCTGTGATTTTAACGATCAAGCCTTAAGAAATTGTGCCATGAAAAGATAAATTTCAAGCTTCAACAAAAAAAATTGGATAATGGTCATTTACTTTGCAAAGTCCCCATGGGCCTAGCAAGTTGGGTTATGGTTGGTTATCATGGACGTCACACCATGTGTATGGATTCCAGTGACCAACAATTTATGTTATGTTGGGTGATCCATAAACTAACATCAAAATGTTCACAAACTAGCAAGCCACGCTATACTAGGTGATCAAGGTGATTCATATGAATGCTGCAAGCTATGTTATGTCGGGCGGTTCATAGATCACCAATGTCTCATGGAGTGCAAACAACAACAACAATCAAACCTTTAAGTTGCACTATACTAGATGATCAAAGATGAACCTTATGAATGCTAGTGGGCAACAATCTATTTTATGCTGGGTGATTCATAGACCACCAAAATTTTGCAAGAGGAAAGTTGATAACCATGCGTTAGTGAGTGTTATGAAAACTACACCACCACAAATGAAAGCATAACAAAAAGGGAGGCTATATGCTTCCTCTTAAGATGTTGGCATATTGTTATGGTGATATCTTAAGAAATAAAGAAGGGGATCCTCATCTGGGATGCACACCTCAAAACAAAGAAGAGATTTGCATTAGGGATACACGCATTCCAAACAGGGGGAATGGGATACTCATCAAGGATACACATCTTCCAAACAAGGGAAAGGGATCCCAAAACAAGGATACACACCTCTCAAACACCAATTATCCTTGCCCCCTCGTGTATAGGTGAGGATAACCACACTAAAGACTATTATGTTGCTTATAAATATAAAGAATGGTTGCACTTGAGATTGTACAACAATGAATGACAATGAGCCCCCATGTAAGGCTACGAATGTCACATAGGTAGGAGCAGCATAATATTGAAAAGTTTATTGATTATGAGGGACAGGACAAAGGAGAAATTCAATGTCGCTGTCATGTGAAGAACAAATAGGTGCATCAACCAATGGGAGGGTGGAAACGTTGGAATTAAGAAGCTTCTATACTTCATCCCTCAAGGCTTAACATTCGCTAATGGAATGGCCAAACACCCGATGAAATGCACAGAGAGAATGATTATGTTTATTAAATTTCTTATGTGTTGGAGGAGGAAGAGTAATCTAGTGGGCTTTGAGGAGCCTCAATAAGATTTTCTCTTCTTTACAAGGAGGTTTAAACAATGGAGGAGAATATTTAGATGAAAGAGGTTAGAAACTTAAACCTCTTTTATAAAGGTATGGTGTAGATTTCTCAAGAGCCTTAACTTCTTGTGCCATGCACCTAAGCCATTTCCATCGTATCAAAGTTTAGAAAGAATTTTGAAGTGAGGCCCATAATGATGTTTCTCTAACTTACATGAAGGCGGATAGGCCACATTACTAGCTTTGTTTTGATGAGAAGCATTATCACATTTTGAAGAAGAAACAGTAGTAGTATTGACATGAGAAGAGGGATTGATCCTTTTGCGAGAATGCAATTCCTTATTGGGTGTTGAGATGTCAAGATGAGGAGGGTTAATTCTAGACTTAATTGGTCTATGAGGAGGGAAATCTAAAGAGCCCCAATCATTATCAAGACATTCTTTGGAAGAAGTCACATCCTCAACAGATATGACTTATTTAAAAGAATTAGAAGCAACCGTCGAGGTCTTTGGTTTTGTATGCCTTTGATGTAATTGCGTACCTTCCTAGTGTGCCGCAACTCAACGAGATGAGCATGTGCAACTCATGCAGTGTTCCCAGGAGATGGAACCAATCCTTCAAGGCATCCTTTAGTTCCCCCCAAGTGTCAATCTGAACAACGGGGCATCCAACTTTCAGATCCTCAGTTTTCGTTTTCCATCACAGATTGACATTACCATTATGGTACAGGGCCACTTGTTTCACTTGCATTTCATTGGACTGACTTGTAAGGTTGGAGAAGAACTCTTCATCATCCCAAAAGAAGTTTTTGAGGGTCTTGTCATTCCCTTGCCCATCATATTGTTCTGACTCTCTTGGCTTTGATGTGATTGTGTCCCTCCATGGGCCACAACTCACAAGTGAATTAAGAAGGGCCATACCATCTTTGAGGAACATGTAGTCATCCTTGAGATTTGAGTATGCATATTTGAGGCTATTGCATTCATCTTGCATGTCCTGGATCTCGGCCTCTAGCACGCTAGTCTGCACCTCTACTTCTAGCAACTCAAGACTAGTATTGCAGCTTGAAGCTCTTTTTGGGGTGGTCTCTTTTCTGACCCCAATCTTTTTGGATTCCTTGAAACTCTCCACTACACTCTGAACCAGAACCTTGACTTGGTGCAATTGACATTTTTGGGAAGAACATGAACTCGCTTGTGATAACTGGTGTTAGCTCTAATATCGACTATCTCTCTCTTAGTTATAGATAAAAAATAAATAAGAAGGGCCAAAGAAAAAGAAAAAAGAAAAAACATAGATAAAAATAACTAATAATGAAACTCAATTTAAAGAGCTTGTAATGAATATTGGTCCCTTGGTTAAACTTTGTATTATGTAGAATCCTAGTTAATTCTCTCCTATGCATTTTTTTTGTTACAAGGGTTCTAAACTTCGATGTTTCAACTTTTCCCTTCATGTTCTATCTCATTACTAGGGAGCTTTGCCTTAACCTATGAACCTCTCTTATAAACTCCCCTGTGGTTTGGTGCATTTTGCAATGTTCATATGGGGCCTTGGTTTATTTTCTTCCAAAATCTATAGTGGTGTATTTCATATAGACCAATGCAGCGAACTTTTGATTCCTTTAGCTTGTTCCCAAGTCTCTATGTTGTACTAGGCTGAAGTCTCTATGTTGTACTATGCTTATGCACTTTTGTTATAACCTCACGTTGACTGGCTAGAGCTGGTCAAGATCTTAAGTTATATCCTCATTTTTTGAAATTGACTGGCTTTTGTGGTAATGCACATTGCTTACAAAGTATTCTTTGCTTTACTTGTTTAGCGGCAGGCCATCACTCATATGGTATACATGTTGCATTAGGATTTAAATGGCAAAACTACCTTTGCATGCATGTCTCCTCTGTTTGGATCTGCTCAGATCATCTTCTTTTGCTTCTACAGTGCTGTGAGATATGTGCATGTATTAACCTTTGATTAAGAGGACTTTGACAACTTAAGTGAATGGTCGACTTAATTACTTGGCACATTCTTATATTTATACTTGGTTCTGGAGCCATGTGTCAACTTTGGGGCAAATGAGCGAATGCTTTAACTTGAAACTTGATTTCATGCATTGTAACGCCATCTATCCAATCCTATTTGGCTTTTGCCGAGCTGTAGGATTGTGGCACCATTTGACAATGTGGGCGTGAACAAGCCTATTAACTCAATTTAATTTATGGTCACATTAATCTTGAGTAAAAAAAAGGGGAATTCAGTGTGTTGCAACCTCATTGGTTGAAGATATTATAAGTTAAATGACGTGGATTACAATACAATGAATCAATCAAATCTTAACACATATACTTGGGATAGTTGACTGGGTTGGGTTTTATTGTATTTTTGCTTTTTTAATGAATTAATTGAAGGTGGTTCTACCTTAAGAACACATGTTGACATTGGGCAAAAATGGTCTTATTAAATTTCACATAGCTTATCTCATGTGGTTTTCTTCATGCTGTTGGATCTTAAATAATTATATCAGACCATTGATTTTTAGTGGGTCTGTTTTGTTATGAATTTTGAAGAATTTTTGATTGTGAGACCGCAAAAGATGAATTATTAAAAGTTTTAAGCTACAGGTACTCTCATTATCATGACTTCTGGACTACACAGTAGGCTGTGAATTAGTGCCGCCAGCAATTTGTGTTTAATTGTATAATATTTCACTCTGTTTAATAATATGCCACTGCCATTAAACAAATAAGGCCTAGAAACTATAGTCTCCAGACTCCAATTGTGTACCATGTGAGGCTCATAAATTAAAATTATTATTGATTTAGGTGAATAATGTAGTAGGGACTAGTGTTAACCTGTCTGGTTGGACTGGGTGCATGGATTGGTACCGCCACTGTCATTTATTGCACAACCATTTGTCATTGTGATTAACACAAGGAAATCATAATAAATGCTTTCTCAGAATTAAAACATTTGGCTTTTGATTGTTTACAAGATACAATGATTAATATCTGATTAAGGGCAGAGCAATTATCAATCACTATAGTTCCTGCATTGGCAGGGGCTAATAAGACTCTCCCACACATATCCTCTGTTCTATGTGAAGCTACAATAATTAGACCTTGTTTTCTTCTAGTAGATTTCTCAAGGTTATGAATTATAATAGAATTTTTCTGTGCTAATGTATATTCGTGTGATTTGATGCAGGATTTAAAGAAGTGCCAGAAGAGGAAAAGAGCAGAATGGTTGGTGATGTTTTCAAAAGGGTTGCTTCAAAATACGACATTATGAATGACCTAATGAGTTGCGGTCTTCATCGATTTTGGAAAGACAGGTTCTTGTACTTGATACAACAATCTCTTTGAATATGCCATAAGAAATATGCAAGTGCTTGAAACCCTGCCTTGTTTTATATTAGATGAGCAATGCAAGATAATTTTGTCTTTTTTGTTTTTTATTTTGGCAGACTTGTCTCAAAATTGAGTCCATTTCCTGGAATGCAGCATCTTGATGTTGCGGGTGGAACAGGTGACCACTTTTTTTTATTTCATAAATACTCTTTTAGGTTCAAAGAGCCATACTTCAGAATTTGTAATGTGTGTCTTGCCCTCTGCAAACTTACAATCTCATTGACCTGGGATTTTATTTTTTAAAAAATTGTTTAGCTGTTCTAGGAATGTAGCCTGACTCATACTTTTGATAACTTGGCTTATTCTCTTGCTGCTGTAGATTTGCACTCTTAATGTGTCAAATATTGAATGTGCAATTGTAGAAGCTTCATCCATTGAAATAATCTGAGCATCAATATGTTAAATGCTTCATGTATTAAAATTGTGAAGTGAAAATGTTGTCGCATTGCTGGTCAGATGGAATGAGCATAGTTTAAAGACTCGGACTCAGCAAACCAAAAAATTGGACTCAGACTCGGACTAGTGAAATGACTCGGCAAAAGGAAAAAACTGTAGTTTTACATAAAAACAAAAAGAAATTAATCCATTTAAAGAACATATGAGCCATAATTGATACATTGCACATGTCATATGAATCTCAAACACTCGATATATGAAATATCATCATAGTTGCAAACTTTAAAATGTATAACAGCAGCACAAGTTTATAAATGTTTATAAAATTAGATATAATGATATGTCCAAATGTGAAAAACAGCAAACTAAAGAATACATCCTCCTCTTTCCTCTCCTAATATAACTCAATTTTTCACGCCTTGAACTAGTAGGCGTTGAGGTATCTAAAGGAGGAGTTGATTCTTCTTCTTCAACCTCTCCACACCCTAAAACCCTGTTATGACCAAGAGCAAAGAGCGAATGAGGGAAAAAAATGACAAAAAAAAACACTTTATTACTTGGCTGTGCTTGTTGACTGGGCGACGAGAGTCCATGTCAATAACTCACAAGTCAATGTGCAGTGACTCGCCTGGACTTGGCTAACAAGTCCATGGCGAGTCAACTTGGCTTGCCATTGGACTCGCGAGTCCACACGAGTCCGAGGTGAGTCCTGTGATTTTTTGAACTATGGGAATGAGCATTGTAAGAACAAGGGGAACATCCCAGACTTTGGGGCAAAAATTTGTATCTTTCTTTAGAATTTTGGTTTTGATGGCAAATATAGAGGAATCTACAGGAGTATTGAATGTGCTTCTCCATTATCTATCTGTTTCATTTTGAATATAACAACGCTACTGTTTGTTGCTCAAGGAAGTTTAGGAGAACAAAATGGGATATGGGTAAGACAAGGAGTGTAACACAAAAAATGTTCCAAATAAAATTCTCGAGGATGGTACCAGAGTGAGTAACGATGGCCCATGTTTAAATTTATCAAGATAGGGTAACATTTGTAGATATCAGGAGCAGCAAGGTGTGTACTTAGATTGTTGAACAGTGAGCATTCTTGATTTTATAGAAATTGATTTTCATACATGAGATTTCCACTCACTAAACATGCTCTGAGAGATGTCTTCCCGAGTTAATTGATGCATCCATTGTCACTGCATACTTATTAATGTATCTTTGACAATAGACAAAGTTTGGAGACTCTACAACCATGTGGCCTTTTGGATGGCTCAAGAGTTATTCAAAGGATATAGGAGGACTATTATCAATGCTTTTACTAAGTGTTTAGGAGTCTCTTGTTGATTTGGAGGGCATGTAAATCTACACTTCTCTACAGATTTGTACTCTTAGTGATCCATTTATGTCCAAACTATTGAGTGAATTTGGAATCCGTGACAAGATTTAGTCAACTGTAACTGAAACACAACATCATACAGTGTAGTTATACACAAGACTCATGCATTTAAAACAAGATTTCACACTACTTATCTTTGGACATTCTACGACATAAACTTTTGATGAATATTGCTTCTGTGCATGTGGGAAGCTATCTGCACACACGCGTGTGTGGGCATATGCATGTGCATGAGGTATAAGGGAGGGATTTGACATTACAAAGTTTTATCATCTCAAGATTCTTCCCGTGGAAATTTACCAATGAAAACAAATTATTAGCATGAAAGGAAAACCTTACATGAGACCATAGATTTAAAAATAGCAAAAAAAATGCCCGACCTGTGGGTTCTTGTGAGATGAAACTGCTCTCCAGCCACTCACAAAAAATGTGAGGCAATTTTTCGCAGAAAATTGGCAAGTAAACTGGCAACAAGCTTGCCTAGAGCCATGAGGACAATGCAGGAATCGTGTTGTGTAAATTCAAGAATGCAAGAATTGTGCCGTGTGAAGATCAAAAACTAAAAACTGTGGACTGATGGTGAAATGGTAATTGAATAGAATAATTGTTCTTTTACTTTGTATTCTTTCATTGCAGGCCAAAAGATAGTGGATTTTTCAGTAACATGTTTTGGAATGTAGTGATCCCTTGCTAATCAGTTTCTTCTGCATAGTTTTGGTACATTTACATGATGTGCTAGAATAGGAAGAAGTTACTCCAAAGCATCTCTGGCCCTAGTAACCCTCTAAGTTTCAGTTAAGAATTTTCTTTTTGACCTTGAAATCCTGAGAGCGAAAACAGATCCTCACCATTGTTCATTATCTATTGAATATAAATCATGACAACATCGATGTCATGGCATTTTAAAAATGCCAGTCTTTAACTATTAGGCAATGTTAATCAATGAAAGTTGCCGGTTCGGATTCGGGTTCGCAATTCGGGTTCGAAATTCGTTCAAAATTTTTTTGGGCTGGTTTCGATTCGTTTTGGGTTCGTTCGTACAAGAATTTTTTTTTAAAAAAAAAAATATATATATATATACATGTATTTAGTATTACATATACTAATACACATACAGTATTTAGTATTACATATATAGTATTTAGTATTACAGTAATTACTAATACATATACTTAACTCAATCTTGCTATACTTAACAGTATATAATATATACAGTAACAGTAATATAATATTTAGTAATACTTAACTCACAGTATATAATATGGCTATAGTCTGTTAACTAACTATAATACTTAACATTAATATAATACAGTAACGTTAATATAATACTTAACATTAATATAATACTTAACGTTAATATAATACTTAACATTAATATAATACAGTAACGTTAATATAATACTTAACATTAATATAATATTTAGTAATACTTAACTCACCTTGCAAACACGGAAGCTCCCTCACGCACTCGGGCTCCTGCACACTCGGGCTCCTGCACACACGGGGGCTCCCTCATGCACACGGAAACTAAACGCAGAGTCGGGCTCCCTCACGCACACGGAAAGTTGAAACTAAACGCACACGGAAACTAAACGCAAACTCGCCCATAAAAACGACCCAAAAACGCAAATTCGCCCCGAAATTCGTTCCAGGTCCACCATAAAGGAGTCCAAATTTGTATTTATGCTGAGAAATTCGTCCAGGGTCCCTTAGTTCGAATTTGGGACGAATTACTCAGGAAAACATCGAATTAGTACCGAATTCGTACCGGACCCGAATTAGTACCGAACCGTATGGCGAATTTCAGTTTTCTTAGGCGAATCTGGTAACTTAGGTTACAGGCCATGTCTATTTAAATTGGTGTTTGTGTAGCACTAAACTTAGTTAGGCATTAATTAAACCTAGATAGATATTAACTTATAACCTTTCTATGATTATAAATATAATAAATATTCTCTGTAGAGTATGCTTTCACATAAGTGGAATGGGCGAGAATCATGAGAATTCTTAAGAGAAGATTTAAATAACAAAGTCACAATCTTTAGTATAGATTATGACATGATTAATGACATCTTTCGGAAAAATTAGAGTCCAAGCATTAAGTTTGTTTTGAAGTTCATTTTCCTGCATGTGCCAACCATTCCTTACCCAATGAATAGATCATATAGTTCTAGTATCTCTGCTCTCATGAGAGAATTTATTAATTTCATACTTGTTGCACATTGCACAAAAGGCAGCTGATGTTAGATGCTTCTTTCTTTTGTCTGGATTGAAAATAATACACTCTAGTCTCCATAGAAGCTTATTTCATGAAGTTCCATTGGCATGGATTTTGCTATCTAGGAATGATCCTGTGGTAAAGAAGGATGGTCACACTGCTGAGCACTACCAACAAGAATTCGTCACATTCATTAGAATTAACTCGCACACAAAAAGACTTTTAGTTTTCTCTTCTCTAATATGCATGATTCATGAGTAGTATGGAATCTGGATTGTTGAGAAGATAGTTTCTCATAGTACATGCTTTTTATTAATCCTCATGAGCAAAATTTGAATTAGGTCTTCATTTATTGAGTGGAGATGCTACCTTGGATCCTTTTATTTTTTCTGAATATGCACCACTGTGCTATATTTCAAGTATTGAGATGAATTTCAATTAGTTTAGACTTGTATTGTGTGCAAAGAACTTTATTAAGAGTGAACCTTGTCTTACTATTTGCATATTATTTCCTAGGAGATATTGCATTCCGTGTGTTGGAAGCTATCCATAGTGTCGAACACTGTGGGACTTTACGTGTTGCTGCTGATGAAGATGAAGAAGATGAGACATGTGTCTTTGTCTGTGATATCAACCCTGCAATGCTGGATGTTGGTAGGAAGCGAGCAGTTGTTAGAGGTGAACCTATATCAAATCATGTAAATATTGCCACTACTGTAGGCATGGGCTCCTTTTTGTTTCTTTGTTTGCAATGCATAAATGTCTGTTTCTGGATTATTTTCCTTTATCTGAGTTATTACAGAACATGCTTTAGCATAGAGTAATACTATCCTGCAGGACTTGGAGAAACCCGCTCCTTAGTATGGATTGAAGGAGATGCAGAAGCCCTTATGTTTGAAGATGCGTCAATGGATGGTTACACTATTGCATTTGGAATAAGAAATGTGACACATATAGAGAAAGCTCTGAGTGAAGCATACCGGTAAAACTTGAAATTACTGAACCTTCTGTCTTTTTAAGAATTTTTGTAGATTGCCACTGAAACATTTGTTTTTAAAAGGCATTCAATAATTGGTGTTCTATGCTGAAATTTTTGCTTTATGAAAAACGAAATAATGTCTGCACTTGATCCATAATCAGCATGGGTATTCCATATCTAATAGAGCAACAAGAAATTTATCTTATGATAAAACAACTTAGCTGATTATGCTTGCCTCTTAGTATTTAACCTAAGAAAACAATAAAATGTGCTTAGAAATATGTAGTGTCCCCAAATCAGAACCCAAATTTTTCCCTAGATTATAATTTCTATATAAAAGTAAGAAGGGTTTTTACTTTTAGGGTACCTTTTTTGATTGAGATCCTGCAAGTTAGGAAACGTGATAATCATAATTCATAATTAGACATTTTTGAGTTAGAAATAAACATATATCAGATAAATAGATTGCTTGAATCAGATTTTAAAATGTCTCAACCGTAGAAGTAATAAGGTACGGTGATTTGATGAGGTGTCCAAGAGACCCCTACGCTAGGCCCAAGAGAGGATATACCATCCCTCTTGGCCTCTTGTGGCATCTAACATACAAATGAAGTGGTGTACCTAGTGTGGTGTCCTATCACCATTCTCCTCATCCTTGTCACTTCTACCTCACCTCCACTGGTTCAGCATCCATATGCGTTGGTTCACCATGATAGAGGTTGTGAGGATCATTCAAAGCAGGGTGCCCTGAAATTCCCTCCTTTCTAAGCCCAAAGGCAGTCCCCTTGCCCCCCTTTAGCCCCATGGGACTCCTTAGTCACAAAGCATGGGGTGGTGTGCTTAGAAGGTGACCTCATCACCATTTAACCTAAATGTGACTACCTTATTTCCCCTACCATGGCTAATTGCAGTAGACAGAAAACATACTTGATATTTCACACATAAATTGTAAATTACAGCCTTAATGAGTCATCAATAAAATGCATATTAAACCACTGGTATACAGGTTTATATATTTGAATATGTATATCTAAATAATATCATATCACTGAAATGCATACAAAATCTAAATATAGAACAGGCATTAAACATTCATTATGCAATACTTATTTCATGTGATACTCCTACAATAAATCGCTGTTCTGAAATTATTATAAAATTCTGTTCTTATTGTCTTCCTTTCTTCTCTGCCGATGATTGAATGAATGAATGTGGATATGATAGGATGACAATTGACTCAAGTTTGACTGATGAATTGATTGATTTGATAGACATTTGATGATTGATTTCTAATTCCAAGGTGTGAATTGATTGATGATTTGATTGCTTGTTTATTCACTTTGTTGAATTGATCTTTGCTAATTGATAGATTGCTTTATTCAACCTTTTCTGATTCATGGATTGCTTGATTTTGAGATGCATTGATGAGTGATGATGTATTGATGTTTTCTTGGAATGATCTGCCCTTTATAATTTATAAGTGAAAGGGTCACCACCTTTCATAAGATTCAATTCACCACTTTTCATTGTTGCCTTTGAGAATAATATATTATTACCCCAATTGATTTCCCTTTTTTATTAAAATGGATTTGATAGGCAGTTACTGATCTGATAAGTCCAACAAATACTTGCTGGTCTGTTATTTGACTGAGTGGGCCCAATCAGCAAGGGAAAAAGCCTGATAACAGCTTCTTAATCTGCCAAAGATACTTCACAAGGCTCTCCAAACCAACCATTGATCTATTAGAACTATCTATCCACCTCCAAACAGCCAAATTAAATGTTTGATACAGGTTGAAACACCATTATTCACGCTGAGCTTATACACCAGGCGCTTTTGTAGCAGTTTCTTGTGGTTGACAGTCAACAGAAAAGTCAAATAGGTATTCCCATCCTCATGGCAAGCTTCCAAGGGTAGTGGTAGGATAAAAAATACTCTTCCAATGCAAGCAATGTCTCTCTAAAGTTGTTCAATCTTATGCACCAGTCTTAACCAGCAAGAATTACCCATCTCCATGATATAAATAAACTCAGATTTGTCTGCTGTCTCAAACTGAGCAGTGTAGGCACAGATGCAACTAGTAAAAGAAATTCAAATCTCCTCTTTTTATCACCCAATCTGCAATTTATCACTTGCTATCACTTCTACCAGCCAAGGAGCCACAGAAAGATGAGTTTACAGCCACTTACATTGTCCTGAAAATGATATAATCTCTACGTGGTCCCTTATGTGCTTGTGCGACATGTTAATGAAGGCGATCCACTAGGGAAAATTGAACTCCAGCAAAATCCCTTCTAAAACACATCTATCCTGATTACCTAGCTCATAAGGTCAGTTTGGAGAAACACCCTCAAAGATTGGATCATAACCCTAACTTATACCTCCATTTTGAAGGGTATGGCCAGCTTAAAGAAGAGGCATAACTATGAAGCATCACCAGAAACCTCTTGCAAATCACATAAAATTCCTGCATTTCATCAACAACAGAAATTCCAAAACCTGAAATCAGAAAACTGTGTAAATCTTCATTTCTCAAAACCCTAGAATGCCAAACTCTATAAAATCAGTGTATTTCCTGTTTGAAAACACCAAACCAGCTAGGGTTGGTCTCTCACCACCGAAACTAGTAAGCTTGAAGAGGGTTCTCATCCTCAACAATTCCTGGAAGAACTCCTTTGTTCATTCCGACAGTTTCTTTTTAAGTGTGCAAACTCTGAATGAAGAAATGAGAGCACAAACTCCAATTTATAGAGTTTGGAGGGAAATTAGGGCATTCAAATTTTTAAATATTTTATCTCCCTTGAAAAGGATTCCTGCAACATTTTTTAAAACAACTTAACTCCACAACTTAGGTGTCCAAGTTGGGGACATTCAATTTATGAAACATTTAACACTTTAAGAGTAAATCTAAGTTGCCGGTTCAGATTCCGGTATGGATGCGGGTTCAAAATTTGTCCAAATTTTTTTTGGGTTGGGTTTGGATTCGTTTTCGGTTTGTCTGTACAAGAATATATATATATATATATATATGTTTGTATATATGCAGCAGCGAATAAGTTCATACACCACTATGCTAATATTAAAGCCTTCTTCCCTTTTATGAAGCCTTCTCTAGGATTCTCCAACTAGAACTTTTTTTGTAAGCTGGTGTTCTCTAGAGTCCCATTGACCTACTTTTGGTCATCCTTGACCATTTAACATAATAAAATTCATTTTCTTATCTTATCTGTGAACAAATTCATTGTCTTCAGAAGCAATTGAAAAGGTTTAGTCATATAATATTATAACTGTCATACGGAATTGAAAAAGATTCATATTGGTGAACTAGCCATGGAATATCAGTACTTAACTAAGTACCAAAACTTGTCTGAAGTCTGAACTGCTTGGCACACCGTTTCCAAAGTGAGCCAGTTTCCTATGCTCAAAAAAAACTTTATAGATAGTGTTGTTTTAGGTTAGAAAGGTCAAATAGACATAAAAAGTCAAAATAAACTTTATTGAAAGTCAACAAAAATGACGTTGGGTGCCAAATTCACCCCAAGTTTGCTGGAATTCTTTCCGGGCTTGCGCAGTGGATTTGAAAGTCTGCCAAATTCCCTTCAAAGTTGCCCAGGGTCTGAAAAAGAGAATTTGGACAGAATTTCTCAGACTGGCGCCGAATTTTGGGCGAATATGGACTAACTTTGAATTGCCAGCGAATGCGACTTCCTGCTTTCCTGAGCGAATGTGGTATCTTAGGAGTAAATATTAAAATATTGGGTTCCCTAAAAATAATGCCTACTACTCTAGAAACAACCTTATATTTTTTACATAAACCATCTTGGGTAAAAGTAAAACAAATTTTTTGAAAAAATCCTACTTTTTTTGTAATTGAAATTTTATGCATCATGTTTATTTGAATTTCTAAGCACTATGCATTATCTTTGACATGAAATCAAAATTATCTCAACTTTTTATAGTTTGAGTTTTTTTGCTACCTAAGTTTTAGAGTTCTTCTAGTTTTAAATGTAGGCAAGTTCCATTTACAGTTTCGCCACTCCATGTCAATGCCATGTAAATGAAGTGCTACTGTGATACTACCTATCCTTCCTCTCTCTGGATTACTCCAAGCCAATGCTGTTGCAATCAGTTCATGTGAGGGTGAAGATCACATAATTGGTTTTTTGACTTGTTAGTTTAGTCCATAAAGAAAGGAGACCAAGCTGGTAAGTTTAGAGATAAAGAGAGCATGCTTGTCAGGTAAAAGAGTTAGGTAGGTGGTGTCCTTGTATTGGGATTAGCATTGCCCTTGCATGCCAAGATTGTAGTGTATCTCAATTGAAATAGAAATGGAATTTTCTGTGCATCATCTTCATAACCATCTGGTATCCTTTTATACAAGTTAATGAAATCACAGTGATGTTTTAATTGTGCTTCTTATTGAGTTTGCATGCTCTGAAATTGTTCTTTTGTTGATATTTCAATCGATTGTTGATCATGCCATGACCAAGCCTCACAATCTATGGAAAGTAAGAATTTCAGGTTCAGATTTGGCTTCTCAATTGCTGGTTCACAGGCTTGGTGGTTAAGATGCAGGCTGCCAATTGCTACAGTAGTTGCGAGATAAAGAGCAATAATCTCATTAATCCTTGTTTTTAGTGGGAAAGAGAGAAGCGTTGCAAGACGGTAACTGGGAGTTGTTGGAGATGCATTGCAAGAGAGTATTGAGATTGCTTCTTTGCATCACTGGATTTATCTTTCTGGGGTCTTTGCCATTTGGTTGGAAAACTTGGAAATTCTTGACTGTGTATGCATCCAAATTCTTCTCAATATTATCTTACCTACGGAATTCCTTTTAATGTGCCCAACCCAAATTAAGAATATGGAAGACAACATATAAGGTATGCTGAAGTGAAAGGAAGCAAGAAGTGCAGGGTATGCTTCCTATGCTAATCTATGAGAGGAAATATGTGTTAAATTTAAATTGATCTTATAGTTACAAGGAAATGAATACAAAAGGAATATACTTTAACATAGTGATTTACGTGGGGAAAACCATTTCGGGAGAAAGCTCCAATTTCCTAAAAAGAACTCAACATGTTATTGAATAATCACTGGTTACACAATATTTGTAGAGTCTAAGCCTTACATGGGTATCACCAACAAGAGATTGGGATCAGTTTTGGCAGCATAACAATACCTACAAAACACACTATGTAACCTCCATCTCAAGCACCTAATGAAATAGGAGAAACAATACATGAAACCGTCAAATGGTAATTAGAGAAAAATAAGCCAGATCTACCCAAAATGTTGGTCCCTAAATCTCGAGTCAAAATCAAACACACAAATCTCAAGATGAGTCCATAGGCTAAAGATAGTTTATTCTTTACACTTGACATATACTGTCATAACATTGTCATTGTTCACTCATCAACTTGGGTGCTTCAATTTGGCTCCATTATCTTTGTTCAAAGATGACTTATCATGTGTCATCACATGCCTTGCAAGTTGGTCAACAAGTGTAGCTCCCTCTTACAACTCTCTTATTTGTCATAGATGATCTTACATTTTTGATGGTGAGGGCCCAAATTTCAAAGGCTATAAATTTGATTGGGGAAGTTTTCTTTCCAATTGTAGATATCAGAGAGATCCACATCGTCATAACAAATGTACTCTGGTTAAGGCCTATTTCAACAATTTTTTGGGGCCAAAATTAACTTCTAGAGCCCCAAAAATTGCATTTTTAACATTCTTAACGATATAATGCCAGGTTTAAACACCTTTCCCAACAAGAAGTGCATAAACACATTAAAAGAAAAATAGTACAAATATCAATAGAATGCTTGGTCAAGAGGCCAATATGATCTCTACTATAGCTGTTATATTGGACTGCAAAATAGTGAAAATACAACTTACGAAAGCAATTAAAAAAACTAGAAAACTTTCAAAACTTTGGGAAGGATGATGAAGTCCTATCTACTATCTTTACTCTTTAACTCATATTGTTGAGACTTGGTGAGGACTTGTGGATCTGAGTCTGAGTTAGGCTTGGTGAGTTTGCAGTCTCAATTTGCAGACTTGGTTGACTTTGACAGCCAAGACTAACGAGTCTCTCAAAACTCAACTCTCACTTGTCAGACTCAGCTGAGTCTGAGAAATGAAAAATCAACTTGAAATTAAAAAAAACACAGGTATAAATGGGGACGTGTCCCTCAGGGTTTTCTGGCTTTCCCTATACCTGCCATATTTTGGGGATGCAGGGTGTGTTGGAAAATATCCCTGGGCTGTCCCTCCCCAATTTTGCTTGCTGGTCTGGAAATGGCACTCAGCCGTCTAGAATGGTTGGGGATGGATAATTTTATCGAGGATGACACCCCTGGGCTGTCCCTCCCCAATTTTGCTTGCTGGTCTGGAAATGGCACTCAGCCGTCTAGAATGGTTGGGGATGGATGATTTTATCGAGGATGACACCCCTTGACCATCTAGAAAATGACCAGCTTTCCCTGGACGACCAGAGAGTTTGGAAAAAAACACAATTGATAAAACAAGATTCTGGAACACACATCTGGAAATGGTCGAAACTTGAAACTGTATATTTTTCCTGTGGGGACTGGAAAGGGTTGAATGTATTGCAGGGGTTTGATTATTCTTCTGCTAATAGTGGAGTTTGTGATGCTGTTGAAGGTAGCCTGCATGTCTCTGAGGACCATAGCTAATTGTGCTAGTATGTCCTCTTCATTTTGTTTGAAGCTGTTGATTATATAAGGATACTTCTCAATTTTCCATATGGAGCTACAGTATTGTACGAAGGTTAAGTAGCGGGACAACTTCCTACTCTAACCTTAAGAGGAGAGTAATTTAAAAGTTCCTCAGATTTTTTCAACAGTTACAAAAGCTTAACATAAATAACATAAATAACATGCACATACCACAACATAGTGATTTACGTGGGGAAAGCCCTTTCGGGAGAAAAACCCCACACTCCAAAAGCCAGCCAATATATTAGTTAGAAATCAATAACATATTAGTTATTACAATATACTTGTAGAGCAAGCTTCTCATAGGAGTACCACCAATAGAGAAATATCTACCATTGGACCTCTGACCTAATGATAAATGGTCAGGATTCACTATGGCAAATTATATAAGAAATTTTGTTTGGGGGTGCTGCTCCCGAAAACACCCACTAGGGCACACTGCCCCTGTTAATGTTTTAAGTGGCTTCAGGAGACTTCATTTACCTGTGACGGTTGTGCAATCTTCCTTCTTGATGATTATATTGTTCTCAGACTTTCTTGGTTCGGCTATGCTGAGCCATCTCTTCATTGTTTTGTTGCTTTCATGAGTTTGCATTGATGTGTTTGTTTACTGCAGCGCATATCATCGTATTTTGTATTCTGGATCACCACTGCTGTTTATTGTTATCATTGTAAAAGAGAAACGGCTCTCATTACCGTTTGCGTAAATTATGGAGGGTTATACGATGCTTAGCTTAATGGAGTTGTTTTCTTGCTCGCTGGAAATGATGATGCTGTAAACCTCCTTAATTGTTCTTTTTTATTGTTCCATTCTAAAGAATTGATGAGAGATAAAGGCTGCGTGACTGTTTGTATGAGTTGACATATTTGTAACTGCCGTTGAGAGTTATTGGTGTCTCATGCGATGACTCTTGGGTTTCTGACGTTTTTGATCGTCTTGGACAGTGTCGTGTATTGGAGTGGTGATGATCATTTAAGAACGATGAGTACATTGTTATCGTGGACAAGAAAGTGTGGTTATGGAGTTCATTTGATCTTCACAACATTGGTCTCCTGTTGTATTGTATTCTGTTTTAACGTGTTTGGTAGTATTCTTCTCGCAGAGATATTCAGAGTCTATATTGGGTGTATGAAGAAGCCTGAGCTTGTATGAAATATGGGTGAGAGTTCATGTCAGAGGATTTGACAGTTGTGTGTGAACTTCTACTCGTGATTATTCATTGTTATATTTTTGTGATACATGCTACATAATTCTTCTGTATATGATCGTGTATGATCAATGTTTTGTAAAAAGACATTCTTGTTGTCAGAAGTATCTGTGAGATACTTGTAGCATTTTTGATATTTTGTATTTTCATAGCTATATTGATCAAATTGAGAATAAGGCTTATTGATTGACTATTAAGAGTTATCAATCATAAGCGTGAGAACATTTTTTGAGAATACAATAAAGGATCTATCTTTTGCATGGCTGGGTTTTTCACCCTCAAGTGGAGGGTTTTCCAAGGATAATTTTTTGTGTCATCTGTTATTGTGTTTCTGTATATTGCATTCTAGTTCAAAACTTAACATGGTATCAGAGCAGGTTTAAGGAAACGATCTAGAACGAGAAATTTGTTTGAACTTTCAAAGTACACTTTGCTCTACTTTTAGTTTGCTTGTTTCAACTTCCTACAATGGTGAATGGTCTGAAAGTTGAAGACAGGTTAGATGGAGTATCCAATTTCACTTCATGGAGATTCAGAGTCCTGATTGTGCTTGAAGAGAATGATCTTCCTAAGTATGTGAAGTCTGATGTACCTGAACCTTCTGATGACACTGAGAAAGCTCAATGGAGGAAGAACAATTTCATGGCAAGAAAGATATTTGATTGATTCTATTAAGGATCATTTGGTACCTATCATATCAAAGTTGAATTCAGCTAAAGATATGTTTGAGACCCTGAAGAACTTGTATGAATTCAATAACATTAGCAGAGCTCTAGCCTTGAGACGTCAACTTCTATATATTAAGATGGCTAAAGGAGAACCTGTTGTATCTTTCTTTATGAAGATTATAGAATTGAAGGATTAGCTAAATGCAATTGAAGAATCAATTGAGTACAAAGACTTGGCTATGTTGGCCATGAATGGCCTTCCTCACTATTGGGAATTTTTTATTCAAGGGATTAGTGGAAGAGATGAACTAACCAAGTTCAATCATTTAAGAGCTGATTGTATTCAAGAGGAATGCAGATTGGAGGCGAGAGGAAATGGGTGAAAATCTCACCATGAAGAAGATCATGTCCTTGTTGCCCATACTTCTAAAAGGAAAGGAAGTGAATAGAGAAAAGGAAATTTCAAGAGAAATAGAGATGAGGATTTAGATTCAGTTCTTGAACCAAAGAAGGATCTTTCTAGAATTCAATGTTTTAGACGTGACGAGTATGGTCACTTTGCCAGAGATTGCTTATTGTTGTGAGGTCTCACATCATCGCCCCAAATCTTGGGGACCCCCTATTTTGGACTTTGAGTGGGCTTGTCTTCCCTTTTTCAATCTGAGCTTGACACCTTTTAAATCTAAAATTCTAAACTCCCTAAATTTGAAATATTGACATGAAGATATAAAGATATGCATTGGGGGTCAATTTAGGGCCTTTTAAAAGTAAAATCTGGGCAATTATTTTTAATATTTTCGAAAATCTAAGGCATGAATTTTGATTTTTGTAATAATTTGTGGATCCTTTGTGGTTTTCGGAATTTATTTAGGGCAATTAATAATTGTTTAGGGCTGTGTTAAGTCTAAATTAACTTTGTTGAATTAAATTAGCCCCTGCCCTATTTAAGTTCGAAAATTTTGGGGGCTCTTTGTTTAGATTTTCGATTTTTTTTCAATATGGCCAAGTCGGCCCTTAAATCTTTGGCAATTAATTAATTTTATTGACTCTTGTGTGCAGGTCGGCCCTAAAAATCAGGGCTCTTGGCGGATATAAAGGAGAGACTGCCCTCACTCCTCTCCTCATTCATTTCTTCATCTCTTCCAAGCAGCGAAGTTGGAAGGAGCAGAGCAGGGGGCGAATTTGTGATAAGTGGAGCAGATCAGAGATCTGATATTGGAGCAGCGATTTTATGAAAGAGCAGAGATCTGCTAGGGCTGCGACAGTCATCAGGAGCGAAATAAATTAGGAGTAGAGCAGGCCCGAATTTGCTACGGCAGATCCGAAATAAGTAGCAGGGCGGATTTGAATGGTGTAGGGCCTGGTTGAAGGGAGGCCATCAAATTGATCAGAGGGTTTGGCGGCATTTTCTCATCATTTTAGAGCAATTTGGAGCCCAATTTGACAGCGATTTTGTGTGGAGAAGGCAGTGATTAGTTTCATATCTTTGGGAGGCTTCTTCCATGCCCTAGACTTAGAAATTCTAATTTTTAGAGGGCTGAGTATCAGCATTTATTCCAGATCCGAAAATTAGAGGGAGGGCTGCGATTTTTTTTTTTCCAGATCTGAGATATATTAAGACCCCATCTTGCATGACCGCTTCCAGATTTGAGTTGCAATTTCAAAGATAGGGAAGAGGATTTAGCTAATTCAAAGCATCACTTTCAGATTTTGGCAAGAGGAAGGAAGGAAGATCCAAGTTATGATTGACATTTCCAGATTTTTTGCTTCATGCCATAATTCTGATTTGAAGATAAAGTTCAGATTTTGGAGGCCCTTTCTCATGCTTTGTGGTATCCTAATTTGAAGTTTTGAGGGTTTTTTTTCAGCACTCCAAGGCAGATCCGAAAATTGAAGATAATATTTTAGTCTCAGAATTTTGGAGAAGAGAGATTGTTGTTTTGGAGTGCAATTCCAGATTTTATTGGAGGGTGGATTTAATTGTTTAAGGCCTCATTTCAAGATTTTGGAAGGCATTTGAGAGAAGATTTGATTTACTCGGGCCATATTATCAGAATTGTGGAGATAGAGAGATTTTTATGTGAAGTGTGATATCTAGCGAAGGCAACTATATCATGGAGGAATTCAGAATTTTATATTTGGTGAGTGGCCTATCTTTTCTTCTCTCCTTAATTGTTGTTCATTTCATTGGTATTATTGTTAAGTGTTGAAGACTAGTTTCAAGAGTAGAGTTAGGATTTTGGTTAGTAGGTTGATTACTCAATTGTTTTGATTAACTTTTTCCCTCAAGTTCTTGCTTGCATTCCATCATTTCATTTTATCATCATAAGAGGAAGATTGAAGTGATAAGTGTAGTTCATCTCATAGGAAACGGCGGGGAGTGATAAGTGGTAGTCCCACCCCTAGGGAGAAGATTGGAGTGATAAGTGTAGTCCATCTTAAGGCAAAGGGGGGGAGTGATAAGTGTAGTCTTCATCATTTCATCATTAGGAAGAAGATTGGAGTGATAAGTGTAGCTCATCTCTTAAGGTAACGATGGGGAGTGATAAGTGTAGTATTCCATCCCATTAAGAGGAAGTTTGGAGTGATAAGTGTAGTTTCACCATCATTGTAGAAAAGACGGAGAGTGATAAGTGTTTAGGATGGGTGATGCCAATGCAAGCAAGCGACCCAAAGGAACTAATGCTAAAATAGGAGACAAGGAAGTCATGATACCCAATTTCAACTTCCGCTCAAAATTGAAATAAGTCCGAGACACCAACATTGGTACCCTTGATATGATTCAATTAAGAGAGAGGTTGAGAGACAGCTAGTCCCTTGTGGCAAAGAAGATCAATCAATATGGATTTGTGCAAGGAAGTGTTCAGTCTACCCCAGCAGCAAACAGGACAGATTCCGAATCAGAGTGCAGCAACCTCATTGTGCTTCTCAGTTGGATCCCGGGCTCTGCTCCAAGTACATAGTTTGATCCTTGGATGTTTTATTTCATTGAAGAAATTGAGAATGGTAAAGGAAAATTGGTTGGATTAGAATCATTAGCATGAATTTAGAGTTGCAACTTAGATAGTACAAAATCAGAGGCAATTCTACATGGGGTCCTACCTTTTCAATTCGAGTGCAAGACTATTAGTGGTGCTTTGCTAGTCGAACCAAATCCAATTGGGGAGATGCACTGCACCATTATGGTTGAGGCAAGAGCTTATGGCTGAGGGCAAGGTTGTGGCAGTTCGGACAGTTGAAGGCAGCCGAGGGTTAACCAAAGATGAAGATATTAACTAGGAAACAATGGATGAACCTAATGATTATTTCAAATCAAGTAATGGGTAGATTGTGGAACAATCAAGGAGATATGGCTAGGGCAGGCGCCCCAAAACCCAAAAGTAGTAAAGCAGAGAGGGGTGCAAGCAAATCGAATTCAAGAAGACAAGTTTGAAGGACCATGAAAATCAAGAAAGGCAAGGACAGCAAAGAGGAAAGCGAGGTGAAAGGTTTTGGGAGGTCAAGTTTGATTTCAAGGCGGTGGCCAAGAGCAAGGCTCTCAAATTACAAGAGGTTCACATTCAATCAAGCCACCAAGGTTAAGGCAAGATTACCCCAAGTGCATGGAGACCTCACCTTTTCAAGGTCAGGACATCAAGTACAAGCAAGTTCAAGTGGTGGTGAAAAAATTTCTAAGGACAAGCTCAAGCATCCAAGGCTTCACCTCATCTCAAGGATTAATGAACTTTACAAGACAAGGTTGATGAGGTGGCAATTTCATGTGCATGCAATCAAATCATGCCAAGTGTCCTATGTTCTCATTGGTTGACAAATTATTGTAATTTTCTCATTGGCCCACAAAGTTGGTGTCCTCATGTAATTGGTTGAAAGATGGCAACCCTAATTAGGGTTTGTAAGGTTTAATCTTGGCCCTTGATTTTGCCTCTTAATCTTGGCCACTCGTAATTTTGAGCCTCTATATAAGGCCATTTGTTCCCTTTTGTAAAGGGGAGTTATGTTGGAGAAATTGTTGCCAAAATACTATCAAAATTGTTCTCTATTCATTGTTGTGACTTGCATGGTGGATATACATGATCATTTTGGTGTATTGCATGGTTCCTCTCATCTCTCAAATTAAAGTAAGATTTCATTTCATGTTGGTAGAATAGAAGTAAATGGTTAGTTGCAATGGTGATATTGGTGAATGTTTGATAGGGATCTATATACTAGGCCACTAGCATCCTAGCGGCTTGTTAGGAAGCCTTGTGTGGTAATCTAGTCCAATTGCTCCCAAGTTCTACTTGCATTTCATCTTTCCACTTGTACTTCAAGTTGGGTTGGAAGATAGGTGTTAGTGTGAAAATCCTAAGAGTATCCCTTAGAATCATTGCACCAATGGAGGTAACGCCACTGGCAAACTTTCATTAGGTTGATCCCCGTCCATTCGCCAATCTTTCCATTCAGTAGTAGTAGCAAAGCAAGAAGTAGTTTAGTAGTGAGAAGTTTGAGAAGTAAAGTTGAAAGTGGTAAATTGGAGAAAGTCATTGAATATACATTGCAAAGCTAAATCAGCATCATAGCGAGAATTTGACATCTTTCAAGAGAACGAACAACGTAAGCCCGCCGACGTGATTACTAGCAAATCACATTTATATAACTGAGTTAGTATCCACAGGTGTAAGGAACCTTGGAGTATTCTTATATACTTTTCAAGAGAGGGTTGAGTGTTTGGTACGCCGTATCAAGTATTTCAATTGCTATATGTTATGTAGTGGTACAAAACTGACATCAACACTTATCAAGATCAAAACATCAAGCTGCTGCTGCAAACGTTGATGTTGCTTCACCTGATAAAGAATCTGGTGACAATTGAGAAGGATTCTTATTCTAAAGTATTACTTTTCTTAATTTTAGTTGTCTTTTTATTATCTTGTGCTAAGGATTGAATTTGTGGCTTTGAGAAAGTCTAGGGCTTCTTGCATCAAGTCTGATCCTAATTTTAGTTCATACTTCTGGCTGACCAGTTTAACATTTCTGAACAAAGGAAGTTCTGAAATTAAAGGTGTCAATTTTTCATTAATGAATCTGCATTAGTCTTCATTCTCAGAAGGATTCCTCTATATAGATTTTTCAAGTCCAAATTACTTATTCGGATTTTGTGCTGCTGGTTTAATTTCTATAGTAAAGATATGATTTTATAACTGTGGATGAGTTGCATGACAGGAACTTTAGTCAGCAAGTTTCAAGAATTCATTTATGCTGTTCATATGAAATTGATAGAGAACGTGGTTGAAGTAGATTGAAAGAAATCCTTTTGGTGGTCTTTGGTTGATTAATGATGGGCTCTATTCTAAGATTTGTTTAGAACTTGGTCTTACTTTGCTGAAAATCTCAGATGATTGAAGTCTGACTTCATCTATTTGAGTGAATTTTGATGGCATTATGTGAAGCTTAGAGACTCGGTTGCCCTGTTTAAGTTGCACAGTCTGCTACAACAGTTTCAAGATTTAGTTGCAGACCTATTTGTGTTCTTTGGAGGTGTTGGACAAGTTTTAAAATCTTGTAGGAGCTTGAGTTTCTTACTTTTGTTCCAAGGAGAAACTAATACCTATAAAGAGAAGCTTTTCATATCCTTGAATAATCTTTTGAATCATTTATGTAGTTCTTTCTATAGAATAGTTATTCATGTGTTCTTTTAGCATTGGTCTGTATATTTCTCTTTATGATAGTTTGATTCTATGAATTATTTTTAATCTGTCTTGGTTGTAGGATTGATCAAGGAGAAAAAGGACGATGAATTAATTATCTGGAATCGTATAAGGAGGAAGAAATTAAGCATCCAGTGTGGATATCATGACAGCTAGAGATTTGATCATTCATGAGGTCTTAGCTTGCAGTCATGAGTCTAAGTTGACGTCTCATAACAAGGTTGGGTTAGCCTTGGATGAAGAGTTTGCTTCAGCAAGGAAATTGAGAAAGATGAATACACTACATAATGGAGTCCCTATCATTGTGATCAACTACTTCTAAGAGGAGATTATGACATTCAAAGGGGAGTTCTGTGAAGAAGAAAAGATGTCAGCTAAATGGGTTGCAGTGTTCCAAAGAACAAAATTGCATTGCTTATCTAGATTTGATATTGATAGCTTCGCAAACCTTCAGTAGAGGATGATTTGGGATGAGATCGCGATTGACAGTCCGAAACTTTAGTATGAGAGAAGGTTCAGAGGTGTGTGTTGAAAATCATTCTTCTAAGGCAAGCATTGTAGGCAATCTTTCCATAAGGAGGTTAGAAGGTTGATGCAAGTGCTTGAAGATTCAGAGAGAGCTTGAGTGGCAGATGGAGTGTGCCAAGTCCTATAGAGAGGAACAACAAGCTTGTGTAGCAGCGTGACTGCAAAAGATCCTTGTTTGGTCAAACATTGAAGTCATTTGTAATTTATTGTGATAATCAAGCTTTGAGAATGCTGCCCCTGCTGAGAGGGAGTCTTTACCAAGAGGGAGTTTCAACATTTAGTTGTTCTTAGCTTAATGCATTTTGCTCTGAGAGGGAGAAATTTGAGGTGAAAGCCCTTGTTAATGCATTCTTCTCTATGAGAGAAGTTTGAGGTGCAAACCTTTGTTAATGCATTTTTCTCTGCGGGAGAAGTTTGAGGTGGAAGCCCTTGTTAATGCATTCTTCTCTGCGAGAGAAGTTTGAGGTGAAAACCCTTGTTCCACCCTCTGGGAGTAGCCATGGTGGATGTCATGTGAGACTCCATGACTTAGCACTTGTGTTTATTCACCCTTTGGGAGTAGCCATGGTGAATGTCATGTTGAGATGACAATATCACGTTGAGAGAATCCGTGATAAAGTTTTGTTGTTGACACATACGGGGGTAGCCATTATGCTTGTCATGTTGAGAGATTCCATGACATGAAATTTGGAAATGATGTCTCCTTTGCTAAGAGGGAGTGTTAATGTTTTAAGAAGCTTTAGGAGACTTCATTTACCTGTGACGGTTGTGCGATCTTCCTGCTTGATGATTACTTTGTTCTTAGACTTTCTTAGTTCGGCTATGCTGAGCCATCTCTTCATAATTCTGTTGCCTTCATGAGTTTGCATTGATGTGTTTGTTTACTGCAGCACATATCATCGTATTTTGTATTCTGCATCACTGCTGCTGTTTATTGTTATCATTGTAAAAGAGAAATGGCTCTCATAACCGTTTGCGTAAATTATGGAGGGTTATATGATGCTTAGCTTAATGGAGTTGTTTTCTTGCTCGCTGGAAATGATGATGCTGTAAACGTCCTTCTTAATTGTTCTTTTTTATTGTTCCATTCTAAAGAATTGATGAGAGATAAAGGCTGCGTGACTGTTTGTATGAGTTGGCATATTTGTAACTGCTGTCAAGAGTTATTGGTGTCTTATGCGATGACTCTTGGGCTTCTGACGTTTTTGATCTTCTTGGAGGGTGTCGTGTATTGGAGTGGTGATGATCATTCAAGAACGATGAGTACATTATTACCGTGGACAAGAAAGTGCGGTTATGGAGTTCATTTGATCTTCATGGCATTGGTCTCCTGTTGCATTGTATTCCGTTTCAACGTGTGTGGTATTCTTCTCTCAGAGATATTCAGATTCTCTATATTGGGCGTATGAAGAAGCCTGAGCTTGTATGAAATATGGGTGAGAGTTCACGACAGAGGATTTGATAGTTGTGCGAACTGCTGCTGATTATTCATTGTTATATTTCTGTGATACATGCTACAAAATTCTTTTGTATATGATTGTATATGATCAATGTTTTGTAAAAAGACTTCTTGTTGTCAGAAGTATCTGTGAGATACTCGTAGCAATTTTGATATTTTGTATTTGCATAGCTATATTGATCGAACTGAGAATAATGCTTATTGATTGACTATTAAGAGTTATCAATCATAAGTGTGAGAACATTGTGTTTTGAGAATACAATAAAGGATCTATCTTTTATGGGGCTGGGTTTTTCACCCTGAAGTGGAGGGTTTTCCCAGGATATTTTTTGTGTCATCTGTTATTGTGTTTCTGTATATTGCATTCTGGTTCTGTAAATTGCTGTCCCCTAAAAAAGTCTCTGACCTCTGCTATCACTGAAACGTGTTCCCATATATTGTGCTGTCTCCATCCTGGAAGCACCGTGGAACACAGAAAAAAAAAACCATTAAAAACATTTTTTTTGTATATTACATATCATTTTAATTGCTGAGTTTTGGTAGGGCCTTTCCATTGAGTCCAAGTCCTAGTCACAAAACAGCTTGCCTAGTTTTTGCCGAGCCCAACTCTCAACATTATCCTTTTGCCATCACATTACACTTCTATGTTTCCTTATAACATTTGCAGAGAAGTGTCAGGCCTGACAGTGCCATAGTATGTTGAAGAATTCGAGTAGCTTGATGCTGGCTGATATTTTGCAATTCTTTAAAGATTCAATCAAGGGTATGGTTAATGTCAAACGGATCTTCATTAAAATTCTCTTTTTATTAGTCATTGAAAACTTAGTTCTAATGCTTTTGATGCGTATGACTTATCCCTCTATATTCTATTAGAATCGCCCACAAAAATTCCAAATTCTAGAGTAGAGTTAACCTCCTGTCATACTGGCTTCTGAAGTTATGTCATCATAATAAAATATGTCTTCATTAAAAAATAAAAACGAGTCAGATATTCCAGCAAAGAATTGTGCAAGTGTAAACATTTTAACAGCATTTAAGTAGAATAGGGACATGTGGAAGAGTTTTGATGTTAGCATTGTATTGTATGTTTCTTGAGGTCATATTGGTATGAAAAGTTAAAGGTTACTGAAATGTGGCAAGTCTGTTACAAACATGGAGGCTAAATTCAGTCGCTGTTGTAGCTTGTCAAGCTATGTAGGAGTATTTTCTGCTATTTGTACATAATAGTGAATGTGGGAAAATTCAGCTGCTCACATGCTCTGAAACTGTAATGCAGAATCTTAAGGCGGGGCGGTAGATTCCTTTGTTTGGAGTTGAGCCATGTTGATACTCCTGGTTTTCGACAACTGTAAGACAATTGAATTTTCCTCTCAAAACTGAAAACAAGTGAAATTGCATATGCACAGAAGTGGGTGCTGAAAGTTGACTGAGTTATTTGATGGACGATTTTATTTTTCTTAATGCGTTACCTTTCATCTAGATTCTAAGTTATGCTTACTTTCCATGCAGCCTTCAAATTTTAGAGTCTGACATTTTTAATTGTTTTATGTTAAGACTGCTCATTGGAGAAAGAAAATTATTGTTTGTGTTTTCTGCAGCTATGATTTTTATTCCTTTTCAGTAATTCCATCTCTTGGGGAAATTGTTGCTGGGGACCGTATGTCATACCAGTATTTAGTTGAGAGCATACGCCGGTTTCCGTCTCAGGTTCATATGTTATCATGACTATATTGCCACACCATTTTTCTTGTGTGCACATTGTGTATTCTCATTTTGTTGGTGACAGTTAACAAGCTCGTATCGTTTGTAGGAGAAATTTGCTGCAATGATTAAGGAGGCAGGCTTTGAGAAAGTTGAGTATGAGAACCTTGCGGGCGGAGTGGTTGCAATTCATTCCGGCTTTAAGCTATGATAAATATAGATTGACCTTGTTATAAATTTTGTTGAATTAATATTGTATCCGAAGTGAATAATCAGCAAATTGCAGTATACACTGCTGTTTGAGAATGAAATGGTACTATCTAATCTCAATTACCAGGCCAAGGTTTTCATATATTACATTAGTAAGAGTTGTTTGCTTTGGTGAGAAGAATGCATATTAAATTGATTAAGGAATGTAATCTTAATTATTGAAGAAGCCTTCATATATGTTGTCCTTAATTTTGAATCTACAAAATTAGACAACCCTACGCAAATTTTCTCATGAATTCGTGGGTGTTTTCTCCGAGTTTTGGTGTCCTAAACAATGTTTTTCAAAGGCAATCAGTTATCCCTAGAATTGTCTTAAGTTTCACTTCTTTCAAATACCATTTTTGAAGGTTTCCGTCATGCTTTTCTTTATCTTTCTTGCTATGATGGGCTTTTCTTCCCCGATTGCAAGTGCTTGATTTTTGATAACCTTTGAGTCTTTATTTGATTTTTCTTGTTTGTGTGGTTTGTTTTCAGTTTTGTTTTTGTTCTATATTGATTGCATTTTCAATTCCGCTCGTTTCAAGCTATCTTAGGCCTCAAACAGAGTTGTATTTCAAGAGATATTGAGTAATTAAGTACACTGCAGGTGGACTTTTTAAGCCTGTTTGCATGTCTTTATTTCTTGTTTAAAATCTTGCATAAATGGGCTTTTTGTCAGTCATTACATGACATCTTGGGTATCATTTACTTGCAATCTGGAATCAAAACTCCACCCTACATATTTGCAAGGAAATATGTGAACTTTGATTGAAGATTTTAATGTGTTGGTGGGCTTTTTATGTCTCATTGCATGTTTTTTCTCAAAAAAGTTTGAATGCTTGTATGCGTACATGAGAAACCCGTTATTAAAACAAAGGATGTTTTTTAAAACTTTTACTCATTGGTGGGCTTTTTAAGTTCACCTGCAAGGTATTAGTTTTGAAGTTTGAATGCTTGTATGTGTACATGAGAAACCCGTTATTAAAACAAAGGATGTTTTTTAAAACTTTTACTCATTGGTGGGCTTTTTAAGTTCACCTACAAGGTATTAGTTTTGTTTTAAAAATAAACACGTCTTGACTTGCATATGATATCTAAAAACATGTTTTTGGCTTCTAATGAGTAAAGGTGGCAATTTTTGCTTGTATTACACATACAAAAGCCCGTTTTATGTTTAAAACGTGTAAAGGCCAAATGAAATTGTGTAATTAACTTTAAAAGAGATAGGCGGCGATTTTAGGGGTCCTTACATATATGTAAATGACTTGTAAATGCTCTTTTAAAACCCATGGTCAGCTGTAGGGGGCATTTTGTGGAGATTTCAACATTCAAATGGCTGTGAAAGGCTCGCCCAAAGCCATAAGTGGCGATTTTAAATAACATCGCATGTATTTTTAGAAGAAGTGAAGCCCATTTTAAATGCAATCGCTGTTTTAAAACCTGTCATTACTTATTCACAAGCATTTATAGCTTGTATCGTCATCTACAAAGCCTGTATAGGGCAAGAATGACTGGTTTTTAAAAGAGTCTTGTTTTAATTTGCAACGTCTTCTGAAAAGCTTGTCTAGGGCATTATAACCGTGTTTTGCAAAGAGAGACATTTTAAACTTGCAACGTTTGATTAGAAGTTCGTCCAAGGGCAAACACCATCATTTGCAGCTTGTTATTCTCATTACAATTTGCATTTTTATCCAAGGGCGTTCATTCTCTTGCAATTTCAAGCAAGAACCGCGTGTTGCAAGTTTGAAGGAGTCTTTGGGTTCCTATCTTCAGGCATTTTTCTTCTCATACTCAGCAATTTGTCTAAAATTCATGGAGGACTGAGTTTAAGTGAGAAGATTTGATCCAACTCTTTGGCTATATAGTTGCAATTTTGGAGAGATTTTCTAGATTCAAAATTATCAAGGATTTGGGAGGATTTCTTCGAAGATTTGAGTCTTCATCATTGCATGTTTTTCTTCTTTTTTTTGAGAAGTTTTTGTATGAAGTTTTCCTTTTTTTAATGCAAAACGTCTAGGATTGGTTTGTGTTTGTTTTTACATGTTTTGTATATCTTACAAATCACTTTTAGATTTGTGATCTTCCTTTGAAGGTATTATTTTCTCGAAAACAAAGTGAGATCTTCCCCAAAAGTGCAAAAGCAAAGTTCTTCCCACAAAGGAAAAGCTCCAATCATGCATTTTTCTTGCATTTGCAATTGGGATTAAAAACACTATCCATAAACTTGTCTTGCATAAAAGGAGGAAGTTTTTCCATTGTAATTGGATCTAAAAAGCCCACTTACAAGTACTTTCCAAACACGTTTTGAACTCTTTTCCAAAGGTTGCAAATGGACTTAAAAAACCCGTTTGTAGGCATCAAGTACTTTCCAAATGACTTGTAATGCAACTTTAAAATCCCACTTACAGGAAAAGTCTTCCCATTTGTATATATATGCTTATGCACCTCATGTTCAAGCCAAATGCTTGTTTTCCATCCACTTGCAGTGCTCTAGAAAAACCTCATTTTTAGCTTTTCTCCTACCAAAATCTCTAATTTCTTCCAAATTCTTTCATCTTTTGTTGCTCAAAAGCCCTACATTCATATCTCATACTTGTATGCTTCCAAATTTGCAAAGTTTGAGCCTCAAATAGTGTTCTATGGATTCATCAGTACCATATGAAGATATTCTTACCTTTTGGAATTTCCATATTGCAGCTTCATCTGCAGATACTCTTGCTATGTCAGAAGAGCCAATTTTCCCAAAAGGCAAAAGGAAAATGAAATACCAATATGATAAACATTTGATTTCTATCACACCTTCCCAGGTGATGTCTTATGTGGATGAGGATAAAGACAAAAATTAGACACTTAAGACATGACTGAATTTCTTAGAAGTGTGGAAATTTCTACCAAAGAGGAGATGGCTCCTATCATTCAAAGTCATATTCACTTGGTTTCTACATTTCCGGTGGCTGCCCTAGAACTTGAGTTTGTGATGGAATGTGCACAACATTTTGATCTTGAGTCTAGAACCATCAAGGATGACGATAAAAATGCTATTATCAGTTTGGATCCTAACACAACTGACAAAGTTTTCAAAGTTCCACCTGTCCCAGTGTGCATTGATATGACAAAAGAGAAGACCTTGAAAAGATGGAATGAGGGGAAGCATGATTGCATAAAATACATTAATGAAAATTGGTTAGTGAACAAGAGGCCTTTGACAAAATGACCCAAGACCATTCATAGGTCAGATTTTCATGAGGAGATCAATGACTTGATCACCTTACTCAATAGGATTGGGGGCCTTAAGGAATCTTGTTCTTTTGAACTGTGGATATACAAATTCATATCTTTGATTATGAGGTCTAAGCAAAAGATCTTGCGTGATTTGATCAACGATACACTTTGTGAGCAGCTATCTCAAGTTTTCAATACTCTCAATTTTTATATGAATTTGTACCTAGTCTATCTTGTAGCTTCCTTGGGATCTTTCTCTAGCCTCTCAACTAAAGGTGATAGATCCTTAGTGCTAGTTTGGGACTATTATGAACAACTTACATTTAAATCATGCTGAGTACACTATAGAAGAGTGCAAGATGGCTTCTTTGGGTATTTCATGTGTCTCTTTGATAAAGATTTACCAAAGAAGTGGGTGTCAAATGAGGCTTGACAGAAAGTGAACGAATATGGGTGCTTATTTTTTTAGTTTTCTAACTTCACCTATTATAAGGGTTGGTTATTTTTGGGGTGAGCTATACACACTTCCGCATTACCCCGTTAATATGATCATCCTGATGGAACTTGCAAGACAACTCATAGTTGTCCAAGTGTACCAGTCTACTCTACACAGGCTTGGGGTAGGGATTTCTTCATAGAACCCATTTCGGATTGGAGGATACGCCTTGATTACCATTCCTAAGACTAAATGCATGGAGGTAGAACTTCAAGAAATCACCCTCAAGAAGTTCATTTGTAGGAGTTATTTTGACTACCGAGGCATGAATAATAAGATGAAGGAAGCTTTACACATGTTCATCGCCTAGAGGATATATGGGTTGATATGCGCACTGAGATTGAGATCTGAAAGATGGGTACTATAGGTTGACTCTGAAGAAAATTGTGGATTTCAACCTAGCTCAGATTCTTGATGGTGTTGAGGATGATGGTGACATCTTGGATCCCGAATATTGTAAGCATCATGTGGAGAGCCTTCCTATCTTGACACCTTGGTCACTGAAGGAAAATACATATATCTGGGATAGATTTTAGCCTATCTTAGCCAACACAAACATATGGCTAAAGAAAAGAGGAATAAGGTGTATCAAAATTAAATTGGGGAAAGCCTTTGATCATGTTTGTCCAATTGGACTAAAGTACAAAATTAGAGGGAGAGGAAAAGATGATTCTTTGGCATCAAAGGTCAAAGGAATTCCAAAGCTCACCATTAAGGGGGGAAAAACCATAGTCAAAATCCCACAGACAGTTGTTGCAACCAAAAAAGAGGTAGTAGAACCTGAGAGGATTCATTTAACAGATAGTGAGGATAAGTTGCAAGATGATGTCACACCTAAGGTATCTCATGATAACCTACAATTGATTGAATATCTTGAAGGGAGTAATGAATAATTGAAAGACAGTGATTGATGATCAACTAGCTTTGATTGTACTTATCATGATGGTTACAAACATCTAAAGAATGAATATGGTAAAGGAATGAGATATCTACATGAAGATGAGATGGATATGAAAGATATGACTATGGTATACATTGGGTAACTTATTGATGAGTCTATGACATCATGTTGATGATTTGATTGTATTACATGATTTTGTTATGTATTGAAGATCAGGACCGAACAAGTTTATGTGGTCGGTAAATGAAAATTTATGTATACACCGAGCAAGTGTAGTGTATACTAAGTAAGTAATCATCGATGCATTTTGATATTGACCGAGTAAGTAATTACTGATGCATTTTGATATTGACTGAGTGAAAGAAACAAAGTAAAGTTTAAAACAACCGACTGAAAATGATGAGCTGGACAATTGTTTATGATTTCGAGGTAGAAGATAATGTTTGTTATGATGATCTAACGGCTGACAAAATTCAAGATTGATCGAATGAAGGAGAATAAAACATGTTAATAACACAACTGTCGAGGAAGGTTAAAGCGACAAAATGAACGGTGAAGATTAAGAGGCAAAATCAACAGATGAAAAGAAAACGGTTTATGAAGTCTATTTAAGGAGACATGAGATTCATTGTTGAGTTTGAGGATTTTGATGCTGCAAGAGAATTCACGTGAAAATGGTTACTTTCTTGCACCACTGATCAAACTGGTTGAAGATAGAATTGAGCTGAACTGCAGACAACACTGAGCATCAGAGAAGCATATATCGAGTGGAACAAAGTTGGAGGATATGAAGGATTGAATTGATTATTGATCAGAGGAGGTATTTTGAGCTTAGCATAGATATGAAAATATGCAAATCAAAGTTGTATTTGAATCAGATCATTACTGTATTAGTTTAACCATTGTTACAGATAAATCTCTTAATCGAGTGAGACTTAACAGTCTTTTGTATTTCAATATGACATTTAATGAATGTTATTTGTTTTCTTGTTGACCCCATAGTGAATGCATGGTCAAAGGAGATCTGTTATTGATAAATCCTCTAACCAGGTCACACCTTACAATGTGTTTTGTAACCTTTAACAAGGTTGGCTCCTAACCGAGCTCACTTCAGAAGAGTGAATTATTTTGGGTTACTGGTTGCAGGTGGTTTTTCCCCTAACAAGGTTTCTATATTAAAAATCTATGTGTTATGTGTGTATGATGTATTGAATTGTTATTTTACTTTACAGATTTCATAATTGGATAGATCGGTGAACATAGTACTTAATTTAGTGGCAATCGGTAGACAAAGAGAAAGGCACAATTGTTATCTTAACGAGTTGATTATTTGTGAGAAAAGTTTTAATACATACATCTGGGAGATTTGGGACTGTAGGATAACTGGACTTAACTGATTCACCCCCCCTCTCAGTTATTTAACATCTCATCCAAAAGATGCGGAGGCAACACTTATAATACTAGAGTCTGCACCAGTGTTTGATGAGGCTCTTATGTCTCCACTGACATGGATGTGGATTGCTTTTCCACAATGCATGTACCTACAATGGATCCTCCAATAGACACATATGTAATGTCCATTTCCTCTACTGCTCTGACGTTCACTTCAGATGATCACTTTGGTAGCTTAGGGAATGTATTTGATGCATATTTGTCTCTTTTTTATCTACCTAATATGTCTATGATGCTTCTCGATACTTCTGTTGCACAATTTGTGCATTTCATGGCTGAGGCTTCATAAAATAATTCAACACCAGTAGCTATTCAAACTGAGACTCCACCCATGTAGTTACGAAAATCGTGCCATTAGAGTCAATATCTACAATGGCTACGACCTCCACATCTCAGATTGCTTCTTTCACTTTACCTCTGCAGCTTGGCACCATTACTTAGAAGAGAAAGAAGCAAGCGGCTCCTCTTGAGGAGTTTGATTTCAAACAGCTCAACAAGGCAAAAGCTCCTAAGAGTAAAAAGGAAAATACAGTTTCAAAGATCACAATTGATTAGAATGAGGTCAAGTATGCCGACGTTGCTGAGCCTTTGGTTGACAAACCGTCAAAAGAACTTCAACACTTCGATTACAAGCTCACAAAAAATGAACTAGGAAAGCAGATGCAACTTGGTTGTCAACATGATCCACACAATATAGTAGCATTGCTCTCCAGAAAGAATGATCACTCGTGGGAGAAAAATAGTCAACTTAAGGAGGAAAATGCCCATCTACTTGAGACAATTCAAAGGATGACCAACTCTTCACTATGAGTTGATCCTATCTCTTCTTCTCTTTTAGAAGGGTCAGTTAGGTATGTAGAGTAGGTTGAGCACAAGGCCAAGACCATAGATGATTGGGACATCCAGTTAGAGTCACAAGGTGATGAGGCGGTCATAGATGCATTCATGTTGGAATTGTTTCTGACACGTGTTGTCATTGATGTCAACATATGTTTTAGAAGATTGACTTAATGGTATTTGATGTTGCAGTAATATTGGCTAAGATAGGAACGAGCATAATCATCATGGTTGTACGGTTTGTGTACGCAACATGTCTGACTTTGCGAGCTTGGATTTATGTTTCAAATAGAATTTAGATCTTATATCTAAGATCGTATGCAATAATTTAATTAGAGGAATAAGTTACAACAATTTTGGTACAAAATGGTCACAGGAACAAAAATAGAGGTTTGTGGTAGAGTTAGTCTCTGAATTTTTGTGTTTGCATGGATGCGAAATGGATTTAGGATATGATAGAAGACTCATTAAGGAATAATTTCCCTTGTTCCTTGATTTCCATGCTCTTGGTGACGTTAGCTGTAGTGTATGACTTTGTGAAGTCTTATTTGGTGCCGACCTATGGGATGTGACATGTTCTACCTTGTGTGAAGATAAGTTATGGATTATTGAGTATGCTAGCCGACTGATGTTTGTTATTTGTTTGTCCAAGATCCCGTGCGTATCTTGACAAGAGTTTATGTAAATCATTTTTATTAGGAAAGTCCTAATTGGTGCCAACCTAATAAATCATTTGTATCTTTGTATAAATGAGTAAATCAAGTGATGTGAAGAATGTGGGTGTGAATGTGAATGTGTGGATGCGAGGACTGTTGATGTAGAGAAGACAGTGTGATTACTGTACTTTATTGGAATTGTTTTAGCAAAGGAGTTGCTGTTAGCCAGTTCATTATTTGTGATTAGTATATTTATATACTTTCATTTGGATAGTGGTTCCAGAAGGTGGGTTTACCTTTCAAAAGGTGGATTTAACCTTCACATTGGGCAAGTTGCTCTGAGCGAAGAAAGACTCATCTTATCAACTCCTATCAGGGTTGCTGACTTGAAGAAAGGAGTCTTCCCTTTAACAAAAGCTTTGTACTAGTTGTATTTGTCTGCTCCTAAAAGGGCAAGATCTTGTAACTGAGATACTTTATTACTAGTGCATTATTTGTGGGTTTCATCGACACCGGGGTTTTTCCCTTAACAGGGTTTCCTTGAAAATAATTCTTGGTGTTCTGATCTGTGTTACTTTTGAGGCTTCAGATTTGCATTTACTGTTTTGATATGAAAAGATGCAGTTTTATATTAATGACATACAACTGATTCACCCCCCCCTCTTAGTTGTATCCAACAATTGGTATCAGAGCTATTGGTCCTTAGAGAGAAAGCTTGACGACTTGAAGTGATTTGAATATGGCTTATTACAAGGACAATCCTAAATTTGATGTTGAAAAATTTGACAGCTGGAAGAACAAGATGAGGACACATTTGTTTTGCCTAGGAATTGATTATTGGATGATTACAAAGAATATGAAAAAGATTGTTGCAAAAAGTTATTTGCCTGATGCTACTGATGATGAAAAGAAGATTTTTTCTTGCAATATGGTTGCAAGGGAAGCTTTGATAAGTGCACTATCTGAAGAAAAATTTATAAAAGTTAAGGACCTTGATTCAACTCATGAAATTTGGAGAAAATTGGAAGCACTTTATGAAGGAGACAAGTACACCAAGAAGGTAAAGTTACAAAACTGGAAGACAAAGATAGAAAACCTAAAAATGCAAGAAGAAAATGTTAGAGCTTATGTCTAGAGAGTTTTAGAAGTTGTTACATGGATCAAAAATTCAGGAGACACTTATACTAAAGAATAGGTCATCACAAAGATTATGAGATCTTTGACACCTGTTTACAAGACCAAAGTGTAGGTGATCGAGGAGATCATTCCATTGACTAAGGGATTAAATAGAGAGATGTTGATAGCTAAGTTAACTACCTTTGAGGCGACCTAATTATAGGATTCAATACCGAAGATATAAACCGCATTCAAGGCACCTGTTCATAATGACAAAAAAACTTCATCAAGCCTTAAGAGCACTAGTAGGGCTAACAGATATCTTGAGCTTGGAGACTATAGACATGATCTAATGGAAATTGATGAGGAAAACAAGAAGATGGACGAACTTGTTTCTTTGATCACAAGAAAGGAGAAAAGAGGTAAGGGTAAATTTAAAGGAAAATTACCTTTAAAATATTTTTCTTGCAATAAAGCTGGTCACTTTTCATCTAGACGTCCTACAAGGGTCTCTAAATACAAACCTAAGTTCACTAGGCCATATTTTTATGATGAGGAATGTTGTTATGCTAGTGAAGGTGTTTCCAATGATGATTCAATAGTAGATGAGATTAGGTTTGTAGTTATAAAGGATAATGAACCTATTCATGAAGAAAAAGCCTTAGTATTACATGTTGAAAAGAAACCTAAATGGATTATTGATAGTGGATGCTCTCTTCACATGACTGGTGATAAAGATATGTTTGTTCAGTTAAAATGCATGATGGTGGAGTTGTCAGATTTGGTGATAATACTCCCAAACTAATTGTTGGAGTAGGATCTATTTCTCTAGATGGAAAAACTAACACTGGTAATGTGTTGCTTGTTGACAGACTTAAGCACAACCTGTTGAGTGTTGGACAAATTATGGATAAATGTTATCAGTTACAGTTCAGTAATGGATCATGCACTATTAGAGGATAAAAAGGAAACTTGATTGCATCAGGAACAAAGACAAGAGGTAATATATTTCAGTTGAATACTGCTAATGCAAAATGTTTTGTTTCTCAGATTGATGAAAGTTGGCTATGGCATAGAAGATTTTGTGATGTGAATTTTGATAACATTTTGAAGGAAAGTAACATCAACATAGTTAGGGACTTACCAAAAATTGTGAAGCCCTCTAACACCATGTGCAGAGAATGTGTAATGAGAAAAAAAACAAAGGGAAGTTTCTAGAGTAAGTCATACATTGCCAAAGGGAAGCTAGAATTGGTGCATACATATCTTTGTGGTCCTACAATGATTGGATCCTCTTATGGTGAAAGGTATTTCATACTATTTGTTGATGACCATTCTAGAATGATGTGGGTTGCTTTTCTTAAAGAAAAATCAGAGACATTTGACAAGTTCAAGATCTTCATGGAAAATGTAGAAATTGAATCAGGTTTGAAGATAAGATGTTTGAGGTTAGAAAAATGAGGAGAGTTTATATCTATTGCATTCAATTCATACTGCGAAGAACATGAGATATGCAGACAGAAGTAACATAAAGAAGGAAGAAAACTATACTAGATGTTACTGGAACAATGATGATCGAAGGAAATGTATCACATGTGCATTGGAGGGAAACAGTCAGTACTACAATTCACACTTTGAATAGAGTTCAAATCAGGCAAGGTAATACTAAAACACCTTATGAAATTTGGTTTGGCTATACTCCTACTATGAGATATTTCAAAATCTTTGGTAGAAAATGTTTTATCAAAAGAGGTGATGAGGTAGGTAAGTTTGATTCATGAAGTGATGAAGGCATCTTTCTTGGTTATTCTACCAAAAGTAAAGCTTATAGATGTTTCCACTTGAGACTGAGAAAGATGGTTGAGAGTATTAATGTAAGAATTGATGAGAAATTTCAAGTTCAAGAAAGAATCTATGATCAAAACTTAGAAAAGACTATTGAAGCAGAAGAGTTGGTTGAATTTGACAATAACATGCAAATATGTGTAAGTGAACAATTCGAAGCTTCTAAAACTCCAAGGTATGTACTAAAAAATCATCTCAAAGACCAGATTATTGGTGACATGAATATAGACATGTTAACTAGGTCTAAGGCTAGAGAATGATTATGTGTGATTTCACAAGTGGAACCTAGAACTATTGATGAGGCTTGCAAAGATGAATCATGGGTTAATGCAATGAAAGAAGAACTAGATCAAATAATAAAGAACAAAATTTGAGAATTGGTTTCTAGACATGAAGGAAAGAATGTTATTGGAACTAAATGGGTATTCAAAAATAAAATGAATGAAGAGGGAACATTGATAAGGAAGAAAACAAGATTGGTCTGTACAGGCTACTCACAACAAGAAGGAATAGAATTTGAAGAAACCTCTGCACCTGTGGCTAGGTTGTAGGTTGTAAGATTATTTGTTTCCTTTGCTACCTAAAAGGACTTCAAAGTGTATTAGATGGATGTAAAATCCACATTCTTGAATGGTGATCTAGAAGAAGAGGTCTACATTGAGCAGCCTGATGAGTTTCCCTTGACAGATGACATAGACATTGTTTGTAAGTTGAAGAAGGCTCTGTATGGACTGAAGCAAGCTCCTAGAGCTTGGTATGCATGACTTGATAGGTATTTATTGATCTTGGTTTCAGAAGAGGTAGTGTAGATAGTAATTTATATTTGAGAACTAGCAAGGATGAAATCTTGATCATAGAAGTATTTGTGAATGATATTATATTTGGGGGAAATGATTAAATGAACAATAAATTTTTTCAAGAAATGAAGGAAGAATTTGAAATGTCTATGATTGGTGAAATGAAGTTATTTTTTGGTTTTAAAATCACACAAAGTAAACATGATATTTTCATCTCTAAAACCAAGTATCTAAAGGAGTTACTGAAAATGTTTGACATGGAAGATTGCAAACCTGTTGGAACACCTATGATTACTGGATGTAAGCTTACTACAAATGATAAAGCTCAAAGTCTCTATCAAACAAAATACAGATCAATGATTAGAGGATTACAATATTTAACTCATACCAGACCAGATATTACAAATGTAGTTTGAATTGTTGTGAGGTTTCAAGTAGATCCAAAAGAGACTCACTATATTGCAGTAAAAAGGATATTTAGGTATTTGAAAGGTACATTAAAATTTAGGCTGCGGTATGTTAAGTCAGATGACTTTACCTTCTATGAAAATAGTGATGCAGATTGGGCAAGATGTATTGATGACAATAAAAGCACCAGTGGTGGTGCATTCTTCCTTGGGAAGAGGTTAGTCTCTTGGTTAAGCAAGAAGCAAGATTATGTTGCTCAATCTACTACTGAATCAAAATATGTGGAAGCTTCTTGAAACTGTTCATAGGTTATTTGGATGAAACAGATGTTGAAGGATATTGGAATAAGCTTTGAAGAACTAGTTGTGATTCATTGTGACAATACAAGCACAATCAATATATCAAAGAATCTTGTTATGCACTAAAAAACCAAACATATCTCAATCAAATATCATTATTTGAGAGAGAAAGTTGCAGAAAAGGAAGTCAAAGTTGAGTATGTTAGTACAAAGGAGAAATTAGCAGATATATTCACTAAATCTTTGCCAAAAGATATCTTTGAGTATCTCATAGATATGATTGGGGTTAAAACCCATCCTTGCGAGAACTAGATGATGTAAGAATGCATCAGTCTAGTAGCTATCAAAGCTATATTCTTCTTTGCACTTGATGCTTGGATGCACTTCTTAGGGGGAGTGATCAAAGGACATAACAACACTTATCTGGGTGATTTGACACATGTTTTTAGGCATGAAAATTTGAAAAAGGTACACCTTGTTGCGGTGGAATTTTCAAAAGGAAAAGTAGTTCTTTGTCATTGATGTCAAAGGGGGAGAAATACAAGAAAAACCCCCATTGGTTCAAAGGGAGCTGTGTAAAGGGTATTGAGATGATTGTTGGGTTGATGATTTTTCTTATATGTTTCCATGAATGCCAAAGGGGGAGATTTTTGGAATTGTTCTTGACATCTATTGTCATGAATGTCAACATATGTCTCAGAAGATTGACTTAACAATATTTGATGTTGCAATAATATTGGTTAAGACAAGAACATGCAGAATCATCATGGTTGTACGGGCTATGTATGACATGTCTGACTTTGCGAGCTTGGATTTATGTTTCAGATGGAATTTAGATCTTATATCTAAGATCACATGCAATAATTTAATCAGAGGAATAAGTTAGAATAGTTTTGGTACAAACTATTCACATGAATAGAAACATAGTTCTGTGGCAGAGTTAGTCTCTGAATTTATGTGTTTTCTTAGATGTGAGATGGATTCAGGATATGATAGAAGACTCATTAAGGAATAATTTCCCTTGTTTCTTGATCACCACACTCTTGGTTACATTAGCTGCAGTGTATGACCTTGTGAAGTCTTATTTGGTGCCGACGTATGGGATGTGGTGTGTTCTACCTTGTGCGAAGATAAGTTATGGATTATGGAGTATGCTGGCCGATTGATATTTGTTATTTGCTTGTCCAAGATTACATGTGTATTTGGACAAGAGTTTATGTAAATCATTTTTATTAGGAAATTCCTAATTGGTGCCGACCTAATAAATTATTTGTATCTTGTATAAAGGAGTAAATCAAGTGATGTGAAGAATGTGGGTGTGAATGTGAATGTGTGGATGTGAGGACTATTGATGTAGCGCAGGAAGTGTGATTATTGTACTTCATTGGAACTTATTTAGCAAAAAAGTTTCTATTAGTTAGTTCAATATATGTGATCAGTATATTTATATACTGGGTAAGTGCACCAAGATGGTGGACAATTTAGTGGTCACATCCAAAAAAAAATGAAAATTTTCATAACCCGTGCGGGTTATACAAAATTCAAAATCATGCTAGGCTTGGTTTTACCAAGCCTAGCCAAAAATATTAAAAAAAGCCAATAGCACCTCAAAACGCATACGGGCTTTGAGGAACAAAAATGTTCCTTAAAACACGTACGAGTTTTGAGGAATATTATATTCCTCAAAACCCGCGGCTTTGGACCATTTCTAATGCCATAAACAAAGGAACATTCAATTGAGGAAGCTATTTTTTTGCAAAATGCGAGCATGTTTTGTTTTTATTTGCATTTTCCATTGATTCACAACAATGGCACCTCATCGAAAAGGTAAGATTTTAGTGTTTCGAATGTTTTTGTTTTTATTTAATTTGAAGTAGGGTTTTTTAATTGATTTATTTTTTGTTTTTAAAATTTGATGTCAGATTCTACAAAGACTTCCCCAAAATGAAAAAGAAAATAAAAACCTCATGCACAAGTAACATAAAAAAATATTGATCATGAGAAAAAATCACAACCACAAAATACTCCTCGACAACCAAAAAATCCTCCTCCATAGCCATCGCCACCCGTAAACCCTCTACGTCCTCCATTAGATCATGTAGATGCCACACAAGATGATCTCATAAAATGCCTTACACAAAATAGTGCCCTAATTTCTATATTGGTCAATAGGTTGAGGTTTCTCTAGTCTTGACCACCACTCAACCCTCACCTCGATGCTAGAAAGAATGACCAATAGTGAAAATGAGGTTTCTAGAGAGATTACCAAATGGGGTTCATGGAGGGATAGGTGTCGAGCATTTTATGCAGATGGCTTGTCATATGATGAAGTGAAAAAGAAGGCCATTATTAAAAGCGATATATGTGCTCATTTTACTGATCCTAGTACTAGTAACACCCTAGAACTAAATACAACTTGGTTTCCTATACACTGGTGTATTTGAACACAATAGGATGAAAGCATCTTTTTGGGATAGGTGGTATATGGTCTTTGACCAAGCACCTTGTAATAATTGGGAGGTGACTATATTTCTTGAGAAAGCTATATTGTGAGTTTATTTGTTAAATTTGAATAGATTATGTGATCGTATTAATTCTTTCAAAATATTCTCATTTATCTATATGACTTATGAAATTATCATACAATAATATATCTATCATATATAAAAATATGAATGAATTTTCTGCACAAAGTATAATATATTAATTAAAGGTGACTGCACCAAAATATTAATATATTAAATAAGTTGTTGTCGCTGAACATTGACTAAACTTTATATGCGACCGTTTCTATTTTTGTCATTTTCATGTGTATAAGCTATGCAGTACCTATCGCATATATATAGGGAGTCCACTGTGGAGACATGTCCATAGGTGGATGTGACTTTACTCCCGTGGAGTCATGTCCTCTTGTGGACATGCCTCCATGCAATGACTCTTACATTTAGTGCGTCTTATGAACTTCAATTACACCGACAAGGTATATGGACATATATTTTAATATGTTTGTTATATATATATATATATATATATAACATAATCAATAAAATAAATTTATAAATATAAATATTTATATTAAATAATAACAAAACATTTATATTTTATAATTAATAAATAATTATAAATAATTATAATTATCTATTACTCTTAATAGTAGTTATCCGACTGAAGCTATAATTCATTAACACTTCCTCTTAGCTAGGGAGGATAAACACAAGAATAGATATTACCTCAACGTAATATAGCAATTTGAAGGATAGCTTAGATCAGAACATTTCCATCATTTAATATCTCATTTGATATCTAGAGTATTGGCCTATCAAATGTCAACACATGACATTCACTAAATACTCAGAGTATTGGCCTATCAGGACACCAACATATGGTATTCACCAAGTACTCAATAAGGTATTGGCCTATAGAATATCAACACATGATATTCACCAAATACCTATAATATATCTATACAAACAACTTATAGACCGTCAATTTAATGACATCTAACACTTAGTTGTTGCTTTTACAAGATGTTGATGGAATATGGGTGAACTGACTGAGAGGGGGGGGGGGGTGAATCAGTCAACCATAAAACACTTAACAATTATTTCTTTCCAGATCCCTTAGGATATCTTAATGAATATTATCTATTTAGCACTCCGTAAATAGATTGCAGTAACTTTGTAGATGCAGAAAGTATTAGTAAATTATCTTTAGATATTTATCAGCACTTGTATGTGATTAAGATAGCAATTAAGAACACAAGAGACATAAGATTTAACGTGGAAACCCAATATGGGAAAAACCACCAATGTATCTAGATACTGATTTTCACTTTTCTGAAGTGATGCCCGGTTAGAAGCCAACCCGGTAAAAGGTTACAAAACACACTGTTAGGTGTGACCTTGTTAGAGGATTTAATCACCCTGCTAGGAGTGGCCTGGTAAGAGGTCTTGAAAACAATTCAATAGAATTGTCACCTTGTTAGAGGATTTACAATATGGCTGTTAAACCAACTCGGTTAAGAGATTTACAATTCACTGTTACAATGATAAGAAGGTAACAATGAAAATGACCTGTATAATAATGCAACTGCCTTGCTGATTACAGATCTCTGTTCTGCATAAGTCTGATCCTTCCTGATCGAATATATCTCTGCTGCACCTCAAGGATATCTGATCATCCTTCACAAATTCGCACACACCTTTTCTGCTTTTCTTCTATATATCTTTTGCTGTATGTGTCATATTTTCACATTTGACCTTTTATTTATATGATTTTAGATTTGTCAAATCGACATTACTTAGTATAACAGTCGGCTGAATTAAGCAAACTTTATTTGCAAAAATCCTTCAAGGGCCGACGGTGCTCGGTGACCATAACTTTCTACAATCTTTCGGAGACCAAGGGAACTCGGTAAACACTGATAATCCTTTTCCTTGAAAACTGACTGAACTCGGTAGATGCTATCTTTTCTTTGACAACTGACTGAACTCGGTAAACACTATCTTTTCTTCGATAACCGACTGAACTCGGTAAACACTGAATTTTCTTTGACGACCGACTGAACTCGGTAAACACTGAATTTTCTTTGACGACTGACTGAACTCGGTTAATACTATCTTTCCTTCGATAACCGACTGAACTCGGTAAACACTGAATTTTCTTTGACAACCGAGTGGACTCGGTAGGCACTAAATTTACTGACAGGCAGATCGACTGAGCTTGGTAGGTACTGAATGTTGCGGACTATGACATTGTGTGACATCAGAGACAATACATAATTTGAGTAGCAATTTCCTTCAGACAATTGTTTCCAACAATCTCCCTCTTTGGCATTGATGGCAACACAATATGTCATAGCATAAGAAATTTGAAAGAATTAGCTCGGTTCAGATCCAAATCTCCCTCTGTCAGCAAACTTCCTGTTTCTTGAAAACTCTTCCTCTGTCTATTGAAAATTTCTTGAAGTAATAGCAAAGACATAGCAAACACTCCCTCTTTGACAACACATGCCAAAGACAATTCACATATTACTGGTGTAAACTAATGTACCTCAAGTACTGATTCATATGCAATGATTCCTTGAATATGTTGCATCAACTGGTTGATTTTCAATCATGTTTTGGTTGATGCATCACTAAAACTGTATTTAGTGAGCCTCGGATAGGGGAATGACCCCTAACTTACCTCTTAGATACACAAATGCATCCTTAGGTAATGGTTTGGTGAAAATATCTGCAATCTGCTCTTTTGTATGAATATATTCTAATCTGATTTCCTTGTCCTACACCAATTCTCTGACAAAGTGATATTTAATAGCAATATGCTTGATTTTGGAATGCATCACTGGATTCTTTGAAATGTTTATTGCACTAGTATTGTCACAAAATATAACAACTGGTTCTTTGATTTCAACCTTCATACCTTGTAATAACTGTTTAAACCAAACAATATTTGAACAATTTACTGCAACAGCAACATATTCTGCTTCAGTTGTGGATTGAGATGTGCAATTTTTCTTTTTACTGGTCCAAGATACCAGTCTTTTTCCAAGAAAAAATGCTCCACCACTTGTACTTTTTCTGTCATCAATGTTTCCTGCCCAATCAGCATCAGTAAATACTTTTAAATCTAGATTGCCTCCAAATTTATACCACAAACCATATTCTTCAGTTCCTCTTAAGTACCTTAAGATTCTTTTGATTGCCATCATATGATTTTCCTTAGGTTTTGCTGAGAATCTAGCTACTATACCGACTGCTAAGGCAATATCAAGTCTTGTGTGTACTACATACTGCAATTTTCCAATCATAGATCGGTATAAGGTCTGATCTACATCTTTTGAATCATCATTTTTGGTAAGTTTCAGTCTAGTACACATGGGTGTACCAACTGGTTTTGAATCTTCCATACCAAACTTCTTAAGTATTTCTTTAATGTATTTAGATTGAGTAATGTATATACCATTCTTTCTTTGCTGAATTTGAAGACCAACAAAGAATTTTATTAAACCAAACATAGACATTTCAAATTCTTTGTTCATTTGCTCTGAAAATTCTTTGCACTGATCCTCATTCCCTGTAAATATAGTATCATCTACAAATATTTCTGCCAATACAATTTTGTCATCTGGTCCTTCTTTAATATACAGATTGCTGTTATCATTGGCTCTTTTGAAATTAATCTGAATCAAATAGTTATGGAGTTTTTCATACCATGCTCTAGGAGCTTGTTTCAATCCATACAATGCTTTGTGTAACCTGCAGACCATGTCCTTTTTATCTGGATCAACAAAACCTTCAGGTTGTTCAATGTAGACTTCTTCATCAAGAATTCCATTGAGAAATGCAAATTTTATATCCATATGATATACCTTAAATCTTTTATGTGCTGCATAGGCAAGTAGAGTTCTTACACCTTCTAATCTTGCAACATGAGCAAAAGTTTCTCCATAATCTATACCTTCTTCTTGAGAATAACCTTTACATACCAATCTAGCTTTGTTTCTAGATACCTGACCATCTTCATTCAGCTTATTCCTAAATACCCATTTTGTTCCAATTACATTCTTATCTTTAGGTCTAGGTACAAGAGTCCATGTTTTGTTCTTTTGTATTTGTTCTAATTCTTCATTCATTGCTTCAATCCAACTTTCATTTTTCAATGCATCTTTGATATTTCTAGGTTCAAAATCAGTAAGCAGACATGTACCTTTTAGCTTGCTTCTTGTCATAGTACCATCTGATTTGTTTCCAATAATTTGATCTGGTGTATGATTCCTTCTGACATATTTGGCTAGTATAGGTTGCTTGCTTTTTGAATGATTCATGTTGTTGTCTTCTAGGATCTCTTCTTCAGGTTGCTCGGGCTCGGTAGATATTTGCTCGGTAACTTCAGGCTGAGACTCAGTTTGAATTTCTTCCTGTGACTCGGTAACTGTGCTAAGCTCGGTAGATATAGTTTTCTCATTGATAGTTGTGTCTGCCAATGTTTCAGGTTCAATGTAAATGAATCTTCTGTAGTTTTCAGGTTCCCTTTTGCTTTCTTCTTCAGTCTTTTCTGCAAACTCATCAAATTTTATATGTATACTTTCTATGACTTTGTGAGTAGATAAGTTCAGACATTTGTATGCCTTGCTTTTGCTAGAATATCCTAAGAATATTCCTTCATCACTTTTCACATCAAATTTATTTCTTCTGGATTCTTTTAAGATATAACATTTGCTACCAAATACTTTCATGTAACTTACATTGGGTTTATAGCCATACCATAGTTCATAAGGAGTTTTGAATGTGTCTTTCTTCAATTGTACTCGGTTCAAGGTATGAACTGCAGTGTTGATAGCTTCCTTCCAGTACTTTATAGTGATGTTCTTTTCTATCATTAGAGTCCTTGCACAATCCATAATAGATCTGTTTCTTCTTTCTGCTATTCCATTCTGCTCAGGAGTTCTAGGAGCTGATACCTGCCTTTTGATTCCTTTTTCAATGCAAAAGTTATTGAAATCATGGGAGATGAATTCACCACCTCTGTCTAATCTTAAGCATTTCAATCTTTTCCCTGTTTCCTTTTCCACTCTTGCTAAGTACCATTTGAACTTTTCAAATGCTTCTGACTTTTCTCTTAAATACAGAACAGTCATCATTCTAGAATAATCATCAACAAAAAGAATAAAGAATTTATCTCCAGTATAGCTTTGTATTCCAATAGGTCCAGATAAATCAGTATGCACAATTTCCAAAATTTCTGTAGACTGATAGTTCTTACTCTTAAAACTAGTTTTACTCATTTTGCCAATTTGACAATTCTTACATAGACCAGTATCAGGTTTCTTCAAAGTAGGAATGCCTCTAACCTTCTTGAATTTGCTTATTTTTATCATGTTATCAAAGTTCACATGACATAACCTTTTGTGCCATAGCCAACTTTCTTCAATTTGAGCAATAAAACATGAATATTCACTGAGATCAAGATAAAATAAGTTACCTTTTGTTTGTTTGCCTGATCCAACGAGTTTTCCTTTTTCATCTAGCAGTCTTGCTTGACCATTCATGAATTCAACCTTGAAACCAGTGTTGATTAGCTGTGCTACACTTAGAAGATTATGTTTTAGTCCTTCAACCCAATAGGCATTATCACATATGAGTTCTTTGGTTAATGAGATTCTTCTTTTTCCTTTTATACAACAAGGTTCATTGTTTCCAAATCTTACATTGCCACTATCACAGTCTTCTAGGTATTCAAATTTTGTCTTGTCACCAGTCATGTGGTGTGAACATCCACTGTCTATTATCCATATATCATCTTTGCTTATATGAGAAATAAGTGCCATCTTATCTTCATCATCATCAGATTCATCTTTTATAGCAATAAAGACAATTTCTTCTTCACTATCATCAGAATCTTTAGCCATAAAACATGTTTTCTTACTTTTATCCTTGAATGATTTGAAATTCTTTTTGCCATAGTACTTGTGACTTCTCTTCTCTTCCTTGACCTGCTTGTTTGGGCACCTAGCTGCAATATGTCCAATTTCTTCACATGAAAAATAGATTAAAGGAGTTTTACCTTTATATTTACCTTTCCCTTTAGAGTACTTCTTTGCAAGTAATGCTTCTACAATTTCAAGATCACTATCAGAACTTTCTTCTGATACTTCTTCACTTTCTAACTGAACTTCTTTTATTTTCTTGTTCTTCTTTAGTGAAACCTTGGCCTCAAATGCTGACTCAATATTTTTGGAACTTGGAACATAGTTGTCATAGTTGTCTAATTCAAAGGCTGTCAATCTTCCAACTAAAGCATCCAAAGTTATATTGTGGTTTGTTTCACATCTTCTTTCTTGAATAGCTGATACTCTAATTGCATAGATAGGGAGTAGTGTTATAAGTACCTTACTTATAACAGTTTCATCAGAGATTGTTCCTCCAGAAGCTCTAATTGCACTAACACTTGCTTTGATTCTTTCAACATATTTTGCAATGTTTTCATCTTCTTTCATATTCATCTTGTCGAACTGTCCTCTTAGACTTTCTGCTTTGGCTCTTTTCACATTTGCATCACCACCATATATTTTCTTCAGTGCCATCCACATTTCATATGCAGTAGTGCATTCTTTAATATCATCAAATTCTTCATAGCTGAGAGCAGATGCAATGTCTATCATCATGGTGTTATGAGTCTTCTCTGCAATGTCTTCAACAGTTAATGTGCCAGTAGGAACTGTGTATTCTTCATCAATGTATTTGCATCCTGAATCACCAATGGAAGCCAAATGAAGTCGCATGAGACCTTGCCATGCTGAAAAGTTATCTCTGTTGAGCTTCAGAATTTCCCTCTTGTAAGACATCCCGATCTTTAGCTTAGGTCCTTGAAACCCTTCCTGCAAGCGCCACAAGCTCTGATACCAATTGATGGAATATGGGTGAACTGACTGAGAGGGGGGGGGGGTGAATCAGTCAACCATAAAACACTTAACAATTATTTCTTTCCAGATCCCTTAGGATATCTTAATGAATATTATCTGTTTAGCACTCGGTAAATAGATTGCAGTAACTTTGTAGATGCAGAAAGTATTAGTAAATTATCTTTAGATATTTATCAGCACTTGTATGTGATTAAGATAGCAATTAAGAACACAAGAGACATAAGATTTAACATGGAAACCCAATATGGGAAAAACCACCAATGTATCTAGATACTGATTTTCACTTTTCTGAAGTGATGCCCGGTTAGAAGCCAACCCGGTAAAAGGTTACAAAACACACTGTTAGGTGTGACCTTGTTAGAGGATTTAATCACCCTGCTAGGAGTGGCCTGGTAAGAGGTCTTGAAAACAATTCAATAGAATTGTCACCTTGTTAGAGGATTTACAATATGGCTGTTAAACCAACTGGGTTAAGAGATTTACAATTCACTGTTACAATGATAAGAAGGTAACAATGAAAATGACCTGTATAATAATGCAACTGCCTTGCTGATTACAGATCTCTGTTCTGCATAAGTCTGATCCTTCCTGATCGAATATATCTCTGCTGCACCTCAAGGATATCTGACCATCCTTCACAAATTCGCACACACCTTTTCTGCTTTTCTTCTATATATCTTCTGCTGTATGTGTCTTATTTTCACATTTGACCTTTTATTTATATGATTTTACATTTGTCAAATCGACATTACTTAGTATAACAGTCGGCTGAATTAAGCAAACTTTATTTGCAAAAATCCTTCAAGGGCCGACGGTGCTCGGTGACCATAACTTTCTACAATCTTTCGGAGACCGAGGGAACTCGGTAAACACTGATAATCCTTTTCCTTGAAAATCGACTGAACTCGGTAGATGCTATCTTTTCTTCGACAACTGACTGAACTCGGTAAACACTATCTTTTCTTCGATAACCGACTGAACTTGGTAAACACTAAATTTTCTTTGACGACTGACTGAACTCGGTAAACACTAAATTTTCTTTGACGATCGACTGAACTTGGTAAATGCTATCTTTCCTTCGATAACTGACTGAACTCGATAAACACTGAATTTTCTTTGACAACCGAGTCGACTCGGTAGGCACTAAATTACTGACAGGCAGATCGACTGAGCTCGGTAGGTACTGAATGTTGCAGACTATGACATTGTGTGACATCAGAGACAATACATAATTTGAGTAGCAATTTCGTTCAGACAATTATTTCCAACAGATGTATCTATACAAGCAACTTATAGACCGTCAATTTGACATCTAACACTTAGCTGTTGCTTTACAAGATATATTTCTGCAAACAACTTATAGACCGTCAACTTAATGACATCTAACACTTATTTGTTGCATTAATTCATCATGATCTGTTTCAACATTATCAATAATGTATATCATGATTTAAGTTATTGTAAGATCGTCACCTTCCAATAACTTCTACAAATACAAGTGATAATCATTTGGAAGTCGTCACTTCCTTATGATGTACACAGGAGGTAGGCCCATTGAAATCATATAGTCACACACATATGAACTTTCGAACTCCCTCTGAATATCAATCATCTAATCTCCTCATTAATGATACTTTTGATGAAGCATCAGACTCCTTTTTGAATTTGACATCAATTCTCCTTTTCCTGCAAGAGCATCCTCAGAAAAGATCAAGGTAAATAGTTCATAAATGATTTTATTTAGATTTATACAATAAATATAGTACAATAATTTTGAAGTGTTCTACATTAAAAATGATAGAACTCCCTCTTAATCTAATATTTCACAAGTATTAGAGTACAAATTTCTCTATGCAGACTTTGGAAAAGGATGCTTGATGTTTGAGTCTATCTGGGCATTTTGCTGCTGAGTGACCATATTCATCACATCTAAAGCATTGCATTTTAGAGTAGTCCATATATTTTCTTTTCCTTTTGAATTTTGGTTTCTTCCTTTTATCAACTTGAGTTGTGAGAACCTGAATATCTTCATTTGAGGATTCTATACTAGTTCCTCTAGATATTAGATTATACTCTTCCTGAATGTAGTCAGCTTTTAGTCGATCAAATTTAGGAAGTTTGGAGCGAGCACTTATTCCTTGTCTAAAGTTTTTCCAAGCCTTAGGAAGTCCATTTAAAGTCACCATAGTTAATTCTTTACTATCATAGATGTGACCAATTGTTGATAATTGATTTCTTAATTTCGTTATCCTTATAAAATATGAGGTGATAATCTCTCCTTGTCTCATTCTAATATTAGAGTTGATTTTTCAGAGTAAGGATCCTGCTAGTGTTATTGATCTCATACATGTTTTCTAGGGCTTTGAACATTTCGTATGCAGAGTCTAATTTTGTTATAATAGGTAGTAGATGATCTTTCACTCCATCTACCAATAGTTCCATTCTCTGGCATTTTCCTTTTCCCATTTTCTCTTCTTCTTATTCTCAATAGATTTAGGAGGATTTTGAACAATAGTATTTAACTCATTCTTTGTTAGTATAAGAATAATTCATAGTTTCCAAGAATCAAAATTTGAAGCACCTTCAAGTTTGTCTTCAAGTTTGATTCCGTTCACCATTTTGTGAATGCAAGTTTTCCTAGAGAATATAAATTTATAAAGAATTATGATCTTGATCTCCCTTCAAATTAATCAGATCTTCCTTCAAGTAGTTAGACTTTTAACGAAGGAACTTGGCTCTGATACCATGTTAAATTTGAATAGATTATGTGATCGTATTAATTCTCTCAAAATATTCTCATTTATCTATATGACTTATGAAATTATCATACAATAATATATCTATCATATATATAAATATGAATGAATTTTCTGCACAAAGTATAATATATTAGTTAAAGGTGACTGCACCAAAATATTATTATATTAAATAAGTTGTTGTCGCTGAATGTTGACTAAACTTTATATGCGACCGTTTCTATTTTTGTCATTTTCATGTGTATAAGCTATGCAATACCTATCACATATATATAGGGAGTCCACTGTGGAGACATGTCCATGGGTGGATGTGACTTATATATATATATATATATATATATATATATATATATATATATATATATATAACATAATCAATAAAATAAATTTATAAATATAAATATTTATATTAAATAATGATTAAACATTTATTTTTCATAATTAATAAATAATTATAATTATCTATTACTCTTAATAGTAGTTATCCGACTGAAGCTATGATTCATTAACATTATCCTCAGAGATAAGCCAAATTACTTTGACATCCGACAGTTCCAAGGTAGAGGGAGAGTCTCTGCGCATGATAAACCTAGGGCTCGTAGGGTAGTACAACCACAACCTAGGAGGCCTCTAGCTAAAAAACCCATCGTTCATGTTGCGGTCCCAATAGTTGTGATGGAGTCCATAGATTTACATATCCTTCATGAAGCCACATCATTGACTAATCTCATCATTAAGCATGGCAAACAGTTTGTCAGAGTAGAGGGTGGATCAACACCTGTGCCACCTCCATTGTCATCAGACACACCATTTGGATCAGCCCAACCCATTGAGCATATGTGCCCCAATTGTCAAGGTATATGTTTTGGGGTAGATACTAACATGAATGAGGATGGTTCAACATCTCATTCATGTACACATTGTAGGGGTAGATGCCATGCATTCAGTGTTGAGGATGCATCCCTCACAACCGACTTGATGACGATGGTATTTTCTAGAGAGAAAAGACATGTTTGTTTATTTGTGTTTTCGCATGTTATTAATTAATCACCTAAATCTTATAAAAGTAAATTTTTTATTTAGAGAATAATTTAAATTGATACATGAATAATATGCACTGCAGGGTGCAATAGGTGATACAGGTACACCACATAGTGTTTGTTCGAGTACACATACATGTACACATGTAGCTTTGACACCTGAGGTAATTATTTTAAAGTATTCCTTAAAATAGAATAATATGTATGTTTCAAAATATATTTTGTTAATATATGCATATTTATTTGGTGTTTTATAGGGCTTGTCAACTCCTCAGATTTATGAACGTGATGATATCAACCTTTTTGCCATTGACTTTGGTTTTGAAAGATTTGCGGTATAATATTTTGCACATCTCTTGTTTACAGTTTTAATTGAACCCACATAGTATCATATTCATTTATCTTATGTTAATTTTTTTTTGTTAGGGTATCTCACCTGACTTGAGGACACCGGGAAAGAGAAAGAAATCCTCGAGGACACCCAAATGAAAAAAGGTAATTCAATAGGATATAAGTTTATTTGTTGAAATATTTTATTCATGATTAAAGATGTACTTGTAGTCTATATTGATGAATGCACCTGACTTTTTTGTTCTATGTATAGAAATAGTTAGGTTTTATAGAATTAATGAATGCACCTAATGTCATTGATGTTCAAGAGAGAGAAGAGGTAACATTTTTATATTTACTTTTAATTGCATTCTTGATTGTTATAAATCTCTTAGAAATACTTCCTCTATCAATATGACATATGTTATGGTTTTTCATACAAGAGTTGGTCGTAGCTACCTCATCAGTGGTGATGCCTCCTAAGGGTACAAGAGAGCCATCTGAGGTTTTCGTATACATTTTTTCTATATACATGTTAAACATATGCATTTAGATATGAGTAAATACAATTTTATAATTTGTTTAGTGTTTCCTGACATATATGTTATTAACTTGATTTGATTTGATTTTACCTGTTACAACCCTCTTCACAACCTCCCATGGATCCTCCGCCTTTACATTTTGTTAGGATTCCAACTCGCAAAAGATGGTGACCATTAGCTTTAGGGAATGACCTAATTGTAGAAGAAAGATATGAGGTAACCAACAATGCAACTACCAATGTATTACAATCATACATTTAGTTATTTTGAGAAAAGATATCCGATTTAGCATTTGAATTGTTCATGTGTAGACACCTAGTGAGCCACCTACTACTTTGAAGAGGCTCAATTTCGATGATCTAGCAGAGTCATAGATATTGATAGAGATATATAGATCTAGTTGTGGTTTTTGAATGACCAAATTATATATATATATATTCGATATTTTTATTGTATATATTGACCTTGACATAGTCAATGCCAGTTTTTTGGAACTCTATTATTGATTTGGCGTGTATACCATTTTTTGATATGTATAGATTTGTTGTTCATTTTGATATATATGAAACTTGATATTCCTTCCAATTTGTTAATTGTGTGTTCATTTGTTCATTGTTAGTATGTAAATATGATTGTGTGTATGTACTCATGTGTAGGATTTATGCCTTAAGTATATTCATGTGTATTCAAGTACATTCTTCATAATCTAAATTCATGTGTACGGACTATGTGCATGACTTAAGTGAATTCATGTGTATGATTTATAATCTATGTGCTACATGTATGCTTCATGACTTAAGAAAATTTATGTGTACGCTTTATGTGATACGTGTGTTCACATCTGTAATTCATCATTTAAGAAAATTCATGATTTATGTGATACATTGTATTCATGTGTATCTGATGCTCTCAACCAAGAAAATCCTTCAAAGTTCACTTCACAAATCCGGTGATCACCTTGTCAAATCAACTCTTCTGCAATGTATCATGTTAGAACTCTATTATACATGTCAAAGACACATCTTTCCATGAGAATAAGTAAGCACATTCATGGAATGATGCTTCTAGATCAAGATTTTTTCAAACTATTATTGAGAAAATAGTAACCTATCATTCTAGGTACCAAACCCTCCTTTCTAGGGTCTCTAGGCTAGGGCTTGTTCAAAAAGACTCTTGCAAATCTCTCTAGATACCTCCAATAGATCTAACACATCCCTATGGACCCCAATAGAATAGATCCATGACAAAATATACTCATACTTTGGAGTATATGCTTGCAACAATGACTGGTATTGCTTCATGCACCTTCAATCAACATTTACCACCATTTGTGGTCTCTCCACCACCATATCTTGCATATCCCTACAACCAAACACTATTGTACAAGACACCAATTAATTCCTTGCCTTCAAATGCCAATGAAATGATGTAATATATACATGGAAGTGATAACAAGACAATAGATAATCAATTTGATCTATTTCTAATCACATACACATCCCACAATGCATTCAAATGCCCTAGTTTAATGACTGTACCCACGAGCCAGTTAACTAGTTTGCAAGAATATAAATTTGTTTATTGATTTGGAACCATTTACATTGGTTCTCTATCACAACACTCTACATACTAAACCATACTCAAGTGGATCTCATCTAATAGATCCCCAAACACTCTAAAACCGACAACAACTAACTCTAAAACTATCTACAACAGTCACAAACCGACTGTTAACAATTAAAAGTTTTTTTAAAAAGTTGTCAAGTTGACAACTACCTTTGTCAACTCAACCCTTAGAAGAAATATATTTTCTTAGATCCTTGTCTAAGGCTTAAACACTCTATCTCAAACCAAATATTGTCCCTAAGGTCATCTAGACCTCATAGTGACCCTTAAGGCTTATTTTGCCAATAAGACACTATTATACCATTTTAGCACATTTAGTGCATTTACATCATTTTAATGTGTCTATTGGCCACATTAAAATCAATGTTGACATTCTATTAGTATAACTGAGAGGGGGGTGAATCGGTTATCTAGTGTCCCAAAACAAAATGTATAATTCAAAACAACTTCTTTAATTTTTGCTCCTCGGTAAACAATAATTACTTTCACTGTCTGTGCTTTTACCGATTACCAGTCTAATACTTATAACAGTTATTGATCAAATCTAACATGTAACATGCAAAGTATGATAACAAATAACTATCACAATCCACACATAACACAAGAGATTTAACATGGAAACCCTGTAAAGGGAAAAACCACCTGGGAGCGGCAACCCAAAAATTGTTCACTCTTTTGAAGTGAGGTCGGTTAAGACCCAACCCTGTTAAAGGTTTACAAACACACTGTTAGGTGTGACCTTGTTAGAGGATTTTAGACTAGAAGTTATCATCCAACCACCATTCACTATGGGGTTGACAGGATAACAATGTTCATTCTATGAATGATACATCATAAGACTTTTAGAGTCCACTCAGTTAAGAGATTTTGACTATATACAATGGTTAAATATGTAACAGTAAATGATCTACCTTAATACAACTTCAATTGCAGATTACAGATCAATATTTAGTCCATACAAATCCTTCTGATCAATATTTCACTTCAGATTCAATACTGTATCCACTTACTGTCCATCGGTAATTGCTCTTTGTAGCTTGGTAATTGTTCTATAGCTCGGTTCTTACTAACCAGTATGATTAGAATGCATGAAAAACTTGTTCACGCGATATTCCTGCAGTTTCTTCTTCTTCCGACATCATTCTATAAAGAAACCCTAGTCTCTTATATAGACGTGTAAAATGTTTTCTTTTCCTTCATTAGATTTTGCCGCTCAACCACATTCATAGATTTTGCCGCTACAAACTCTCTCGGATGACATGTCAATAACATGTTTCAATTTGCTCCATTAGATCTTCCTTTAATTTTGTTAGCCGTCGATCTTCATAACAAACATTATCCGTTATCACTGAAATCAAGATACTTTACAACTCATCAATTTTATTAGCTAAACTAATTGTTTAATTCATTCTATTTCACTCGGTTAACAAAGAAATGCGTCGATGAACACTGCTCGGTTAATACTGCGATTGGTATACACTACACTCTGTCGGTGTATACTATAAATGCTTCATTTATCGATAACACTGCTTTGTGTCTTTCAGCTCTATACTTCATCATAGATGAATGCAACATAATAAAGTCAATATCATCAAGTCATAGACTCATCAAAAAGTTACTCAATGTGCTCTTTATCCTCATCTGTCATGTACATCTTTCCCCATGTAGATTTCTCTATTCTTCATCTCTTTCACCTTTCTTCAGATGTCTTGGTATAGTAACTTACAAGATAAGTGCTGTCACACTAGTTGACATCAATGACAACATAATACTAATTTAATCATATTACATATCTAATCAACAACTCCTTAGTGATCTTTAATCACAAATTCCAAATCAGTTGTAGTCCAACAATCTCTCCCTTTGGCATTGATGACAACTCAAGTAATATGAAATGTACCATACACATACCAAACATATATTCTACAACTTTGTGAACAAATGCTGTAAGTTGAATAGACTTAATATGTTAAATCACTACGTTACTAAACAACATTAGATAATACAACTTTACCATTTTTTAGTTGTGATCTTTTCAGATCTCCTGTTCCAACTTCTGTTCTTTGTATCTGATCTTCAATACTTTGTCTCATTCAGATTGTCTCTCCCTTAGATAGTTCTTGTTGGTGCTTGTTCTTTTTCATATTATTTATCTCTCCCTTTGACAACAATGCCAAAGAAACTAATAAACAAACAATTCTCTCATCTGTATCTCTGTATACTGATATCCCAATTGGTTCAAGTTCTTCAAACTTAATCACAACCTTGAACATGATTCAAAGTGTGAACTATGCTGCGTCAACATGAGTGATCTTATGATAAAAGTAGGTTGATGCAACATCCATATCACCTTAGTGACCGATAGATAGGGGATGGACCCCAAGTCTAGTCGTCAAGTATTCAAATGTGTCCTTCGGTAGAGACTTTGTAAAAATATCTGCAAGTTGTTCTTTAGATGTGACAAATTCTAACTTCACTTGCTTCTCTTGCACTTGTTCTCTTAAGTAATGATACTTAATAGATATATGCTTTGTCTTAGAGTGCATCACATGATTCTTTGAAATATTAATAGCACTAGTGTTGTCACAATATATAATCACTGGGTCAGTGATTACCTCATTCATCCCTTCCAACACTTCCTTGATATATGCAATGTTTGAACAGTTAGTAGTAGCAGCAACATACTCTGCTTCAATTGTAGAATGAGAAATACAAGCTTTCTTTTTACTTATCTAGGTTACAAGTCTTTCACCAAAGTAAAATGCTCCTCCAGTGGTGCTTTTTCTATCATCCACATTTCCAGCCCAATCAGCATCGGTGTAAACTTTCAGTTCAAACTTCCCTTCCTTAGGATACCATAATCCGTAATTCTCTATTTTATTCAGGTATCTTAAGATCCTTTTTGTAGCTATCATGTGTGATTCTCTAGGATTAGCAGAAAATATTTCAACAATACCCACAACATGTGCTATATCTGGTCTACTGTGAACTACATACATTAACTTACCAATCATGGATCGGTAAAGTGTCTGGTTTACCTCTGTAGTTTCATCCTCCTTTGTCAATTTGCATCTAGTAGCCATTAGTGTTCCCATAGGTTTAGCATCTTCCATGCCAAATGTCTTCAGTACTTCCTTTATGTATTTAGATTGTGTGATGAATATCCCATCACTCTGCTGAATCACTTGTAGTCCAAGAAAGAACTTAATATCTCTGAACATAGACATTTCAAATTCCTTTTGCATTTCATCAGCAAATGCCTTGCATACAATATCTGAGCCTCCAAAAATATTTCAGCAATGATAATAGTATCATTAGTATCACCTTTTATATATAGATTGCTATTTTCACTTGTTCTAACAAATCTAATACTTAACAAGTAAGTATGCAGTCTTTCATACCATGCTCTCAGTGCTTGCTTCAAACCATATAAAGCTTTATGTAATCTACATACCATGTCTTTATTGTCGGGATCAACAAATCCTTTAGGTTGTTCGATGTAGACTTCTTCTTCAAGTATACCATTTAGAAATGCTGACTTCACATCCATTTGATAGACTTTGAATTTCTTGTGTGCATCATATGCAAGTAGCATTCTAACTCCTTCCAATCTAGCAATAGGTGCAAATTTTTCACCATAGTCAATGCCTTCTTCCTGTGCATATCCCTTGCATAAATCTACCTTTATTTCTTATGACTTCACCATTTTCATTCAATTTATTTCTGAATATCCACTTAGTACCAATAACATTCTTACCTTTTGGTCGAGGTACTAAGGACCAGGTTTTGTTCTCTATTTTCTCTATTTCCTCCTTCATTGCATTAACCCATTCTTCATTCTCTAATGCAACTTTCACATTTTTAGGTTCAAATTCACAAACTAGACATGTACCTTGTCTTGTTTTGCTTCTAGTTTGCATTCCAACATGTCTGTCTCTAATTATTTTTGTCTTCGGATGATGTCTTTTGACAAAACTAGCCAGAACTTAGTTTCTCCTTTCTTGCTCATCCTGTTCAGGGTCATTTCCTTGCTCGGTAGCTCCATCTTGTTCATTGGTTTGTGTTGCCTGTTGTCCTGCATTGTTTCCCTGTTGACCGGTTGTCACAGCTCGTGGCGTCGGTAGATACTCTGGATGTTGAATGTAAGTGAATCTATCATAGTCTTTTGGTTCCTTTGCACTTTACTCTATGTTGTTGTCATCAAACTCATCAACACAAACATTAGTACTTTCAACTATCTTATTTGTAACCTTATTCAAACATTTATATGCTTTACTTGTAGAGGAATATCCCAGAAATATCCCTTCATCTCCTTTAGAATCAGATTTGCCATTTCTTTCATCTTTCAAGATAAAACATTTACTTCCAAAAATTTTGAAGTAACTTACAGTAGGTTTGTGTCCAAACCATAGCTCATAAGGTGTTCGGTTGGTGTCCTTCAGTTGTACTCGGTTAAGAACATACACAGCTGTATTGACAGCTTCCCTCCAATATGTCTGAGCAACATTCTTCTGTATCATCAATGTTCTAGCATAGTCAATTATAGACCTGTTCCTCTTTTCAGCAATGCCATTTTGCTGAGGTGTCCTCGGTGTAGAGACCTATCTTTTAATTCCATGCTCATTATAGAAATTAGTAAATTTATCAGAGATAAATTCACCTCCTCTATTAGATCTTAAGCATTTTATTTCTTTTCTAGTCTCTTTCTCTTCCTTAGCTTTATACCACTTAAACATTTTAAAAGCTTCAGATTTCTCTTTCAGGAACATAATGGTCATCAGTCTAGTATAGTCATCAACAAAAAGAATAAAATATCTATCACCAGAATAGCTCTGAGTTCTCATAGGACCACATAGGTCGGTATGAACCAACTCAAGTATCTTCTTTATTGAGTAGTCTTTGCTTTTAAAACTAGACTTAGTCATCTTACCTTTCTGACATTCATGGAACATGGCATGATCAGGTTTTGTCAAATTAGGAAATCCTCTAACTCTTTTCTTTTTACTAATCTTGATCATGTTGTCAAAGTTCACATGGCATAACCTTTTGTGCCACAACCAAGCATCTTCATCCTTTATTAACAAACAAGAAGACTGATCCATATCAAGATAGAATAGATTACCTCTGGATTGTGTACCAATTCCGACAAGTCTTCCTTCATCATCATAGATCTTCACCTTTTTGCTCTCAAAAGCTAGTCGATGGCCTGAATTGTTCAGCTGAGCTACACTTAACAAATTATAGTTCAATCCATCTACCCAGTATGCATTTTCACATTGTATTCTATCATTGATCATCAGTGAACCTTTACCTGTTACCATGCAAGGTGCATCATTTCCCATTCTCACAGATCCTCCATTATATTCAACAAGATGATCAAACTTCTCTACATCACTGGTCATATGATGTGTACAACCACTATCTATGATCCATGTATCATTTCTACTTACTTTAGAGATCAGTGCTATCTCTTCATATTTTTCTTCTTCCTTTGAGTCATCTTTCATAGCAACAAATACAACTTCTATATCATCATCAGAATCAGATTCAGTTTCAATATCTTCGGCTATGTAACATACCTTTTTGCCTTTATCATCTTAGTTGTCTCAGTTGTTGTGTTGGTAGCCTCTATTGACTCTTCTCCCATAGCTTCCTTCAGATCGGTCTTTGGATCTATCATTATCTTTCTTCTGAGGACATCTAGCAGCGATGTGACCGAATTTTTTATAATTAAAACATGCCAAAGGTAGCTTACCTTTATACCTTCCTTTTCCTTTGGGAAATCTTCTGGCCATAAGAGCTTCAAGCTCATCAAGTTCATCATCGGTATTAGCATCACTATCATAATTCTTACTACTCCTGCTAGACTTTCCAATCTTCAAAGAAGACATGAAGGCGGACTCAATAGAAGGAACAACACTGTTATCAAAATTATTTAATTCAAAGGTTGTATGTTTACCAATCAGAGTGTCAAGAGTAAGGTTGGATGTAGCTCTTGTTTCATGAATTGCAGAGATTCTGATTGCATAAATTGGTAGCAAAGTTCTGAGAATCTTGCTTATTATTGTTTCATCATCAATCACTCCATCAGATGCTCTAATAGCATGTACCACCTCTTTTAGTCTATTTGAATATTGTACAATGTTCTCACCTTCTTTCATTCTCATATCATCAAATTTTCCTCTCAGACTTTTAGCTCGAGCTCTTTTGACATTCAGATCTCCACTGTATATCATATTTAACTTGTCCCACATCTTCTTGGTAGTATCAAAACCCTTGATGTCTTCAAATTCAACATTGGTATAGGCAGCAACAAGTTCCATCATAGTGATATTCTGTTCATGCCTGTCCTTCAGTTGATCAGAGTTAGGGGACCGGTGGGCAGTTGTATGTAGCCATTCTCCATCAGATCTAGTGCAGAATTTCCAATTCCAGATATGTGTAGCTTCATCTAACTTTGCCATACTACAAAGTTCTTTTTGTTCAATTTTGATACTTCCCTCGTATACATCTTGAAACCTTTGTGCATGAGTCCTTAAAACTCTGTTCTAAGAAACCACAACTCTGATACCAATTGTTAGAATAACTGAGAGGGGGGTGAATCAATTATCCAGTGTCCCAAAACAAAATGTATAATTCAAAACAACTTCTTTAATTTCTGCTCCTCGGTAAACAATAATTACTTTCACTGTCTGTGCTTTTATCGATTACCAGTCTAATACTTATAACAGTTACTGATCAAATCTAACATGTAACATGCAAAATATGATAACAAATAACTATCACAATCCACACATAACACAAGAGATTTAATGTGGAAACCCTGTAAAGGGAAAAACCACCCAGGACCAACAACCCAAAAATTATTCACTCTTCTGAAGTGAGGTCGGTTAAGACCCAACCCTGTTAAAGGTTTACAAACACACTGTCAGGTGTGACCTTGTTAGAGGATTTTAGACTAGAAGTTATTGTCCAACCAACATTCACTATGGGGTTGATAGGATAACAATGTTCATTCTATGAATGATACATCATAAGAATTTCAGAGTCCACTCGGTTAAGAGATTTTGACTGTATACAATGGTTAAATATGTAATAGTAAATGATCTGCCTTAATAAAACTTCAATTGTAGATTACAGATCAATATTTAGTCCATACAAATCCTTCTGATCAATATTTCACTTCAGATTCAATACTGTATCCACTTACTGTCCATCGGTAATTGCTCTCTGTAGCTCAGTAATTGTTCTACAGCTCGGTTCTTACTAACCAGTATGATCAAAATGCATGAAAAACTTGTTCATGTGATATTCCTGTAGTTTCTTCTTCTTTCGGCATCATTCTATAAAGAAACCCTAGTCTCTTATATAGATGTGTAAAATGTTTTCTTTTCCTCCATTAGATTTTGCCGCTCAACCACATTCATAGATTTTTCCGCTTCAAACTCTCTCGGCTGACGTGTCAATAACATGTTTCAATCTGCCTTATTAGATCTTCCTTTAATTTTGTTAGCCGTCGATCTTCATAACAAAAATTATCCATTATCACTAAAATCAAGATACTTTACAGCTCATCAATCTTATCAGCTAAAATAATCATTTAATTCATTTTGTTTCGCTCAGTTAACAAAGAAATGTGTTGGTGAACACTGCTTGGTTAATACTACGATTGGTATACACTACACTCTGTTGGTGTATACTAGAAATGCTTCATTTACCGACAACACTGCTTTGTGTCTTTCAGCTCTATACTTCATCATAGATGAATGCAACATAATAAAGTCAAAATCATCAAGTCATAGACTCATCAACAAGTTACTCAATGTGTTTATTATCCTCATCTGTCATGTACATCTTTCCCTATGTAGATTTCTCTGTTCTTCATCTCTTTCACCTTTCTTTAGATGTCTCGGTATAGTAACTTACAAGATAAGTGCTGTCACACTAGTTGACATCAATGAAAACATAATACTAATTTAATCATATTACATATCTAATCAGTAACTCCTTAGTGATCTTTAATCACAAATTCTTCACTCAGATTCCAAATTAGTTGTAGTCCAACACATTCAAGGTATTTATCAATGTTACACAATGATCTTCAAAACATTACAAACATGTTTAAAACATATTTAAATGACCATCCTTGGTCTCTTTACATTTACAAATGACCCTTTATGGTCATGTCCCCATCTCCCTTGGAGCAGAAACATCTGTTCATTGTGGGCACAAAATGATGCTTCCATCACATCTAGTTGGGTAGGTTTACCCTAGGAATGGCCCCACTTTTCCTCTTGACACTCCAGAACGCTTGCTGACATACCTAATGGTGCTTAGTAAACCTTGGGGGCACTTTGGTCTAGCATGGTCGTGAACATTCTATTAACTTTGTGGTCAAAATGAGGTGATCACTAGAGTTTACCTACCCAACGGGAGCTAATGGCATAGACCATTCAGTGTAGAGACAAATGATTTGAAAGATACTTAGTGGTGCAACTTTCAATTGACCCTCATTGCAAGTTTTGACATAAAGCAAGATTGACATGCCAAATTCAAAAAAATTTGAATTTCTCAGAACAAAGAGAGGTTATTGTAGACCTCAAAACCATGGTCCTGTGACATCTCACAGTTTGCCAATACCTCTCACGAGGTCCAAGATACAAGCCTCAAAAGATTTCTGCCTAATCATGCTTAGTGCACCTTGGGGACACTTTGGTCTGGCATGGTCACAAATGTTTTAATGACTCCGTGGTCAAAACAGAGTTGTCACTAGCATTTACCTGCCCAATCAGAGCTAATGATGTAGATCGTTTGGTGTAGAAAGAGAGAGAGAGAGTCATGCATGTGTGTGTGTGTGTGTGTGTGTGTGTGTGTGTGTGTATATATATATATATATATATATATATATATATATATATATATATATATATATATATATATATATATATATATATATATATATATATATATATACTTGTTAGGAATCAGAACACTGAGGGGGGCTGAATTAGTGTTCACTGTATTTTATCTTTTCACTTAATCTTTAAACTGAACTTAAATGCTTAAGTACTGAAATGAACTTCCACATAAACATGAAATATGAAATCAACACATAACACCAATATGGTTATGGGGAAACCCAAATAGGTAAAAACCCTGATGGGAATTGACACCCACTAATATTCTGTACTAGTGTTTTATGATCCTTGTTAGAAGATCCTTAACCCTGTTAGGAGTTGCTTTACAATGCATTAAGTACAGTAGACCTTGTTAAGGGTCAGACCCTATTAGGAGTCGTTTAAAATGAACCCTATTAGGGGTGTGGACGCACTGTCCTAGAGCTCACTTCTCAAGTGGTGAAGGCTACAACCTTCTGATCTCAGATACACACTATATCTACTGGATGAACTGTCACTTTGACACTGCTTGTCAGATCAGTTCCTTTGATGCACTGATGCTTTGACCTCTTAAAAAGTTCTAATACATCTTATATTCTCTTTGCACACTTCTTCTCTTCTTATCACAACTCTTTATTCACTTCCATACTAATTACAATGGGGACATCTCATATTTATATATGCATACAAAACAAATAACTAGGTCGGCCCTTTAACCAATTACATACAATGCTTCCAATTAAATTGGCTCAAGCATGTTTACAAACAAGCATATTTATATGTCGGCAACCTAATTATAATAGGTGCATCACCTTTAAATCATTAGAATATAACCGCAAATCAAAATGCTAATAGTCGACTGCTTACTCTATTCTTCTCTAGCACACACCAACTGTGTAACTTCAACTGTATGTAACTTTCTCATACTTGAATATCTGATCATGTGCTCATAGACTAAGCATGAATATAGTCTAACCAACTTTTTTTCTAGGGTGCACACCATAACTCGGTCATACGCATGTGCGCTGATGCTCTGAGCTTCAGGAACTCTATACACTGACCAGTCTTCAACACTTAGCCGATTTCTAATCTTCTCATCAAGTGCAATGACTCTGAACTACTATATAACTTTGTTGCCATAATGAAAAAACTATACTAATTTATATACACTAGTATAGCCAACCTACCAACAATCTCCCCCTTTGTCATTGATGGCAACAAAGGAATATGGCCAAGTTGCTAACTGTTCCTTAATACAAAAAATTTCTATCTTATATCTCCTTATACATATCTATAACCATATTCTATACACACTCCCCCTTTGACATTAATGACAAAGGTGCTTCAAAACTATATATACAACTACTTACTGTGATAGAACATTTGGATATGCTATTTGCAGGTTTTGGATCTCCTTCTTCCAAAATGTGATCAGTGAATTTACAATCTGTAGATGGGTGCATAATGCATACTGTAGCTCCATCTTCTCCAAACTTGTGCTAGGACCTTGATAATATGTCACCATGGTGGCATCGATCTCCTTGATATTCTAATTAAGTATGTCTAATGAGGGCGCAAGAGCATTTCTTAACTGAGTCTGTCTAGCCCTTATCTTGGACATCTCTTTTTCTGCCTTCTCAATTTTATCTATCCTTGGTAGACATTATTGCAAATGTTCACATCAACTGATGGATCTTCCACTAATTTCCTTATGCTGTCTATCATAGCTTCAACCTCTTGAATCTTCTTGTAAAGATCACTAGTTAGCTTGTCTTGGTTCATACAATCAACAATAATTTTTTTTTCCTTTGCTACAAATTCCTTCAAGGATGCTTGAGTAGTCTTTAGTGAACTTAGGTCAAGTGCATAGTTGCTAACCAATACATTGAGCCTTTTCTTCAAATATTTCTCCTCTGCAACTAGGGATGCAGATTCTTCTAGGCTAGAGAAATTACTCTTAAACTGTGAAATAACTGTACTCACATCATCAACAGAGTGTACCTTGGACACTTTCTTGTCTGCTAGTAACAAGCTATTCAGGATGTTTACTGATTCTACAAGGAGGGGATTCCTCATCACCTGTTTCTCCTTGGCTTTCTCCATAGCTAAGACATTGAACTTGATCGAGTCTTCTTCTTCCCATGAATCCAAACCGATTGTGTTAGGTGTCAAAGTTGACAACAATGCTACTGAGGGAGTGATAGGAGTGCTATCCATCACTTCTTGTTTTACCTTGATCACTTCGATTGATGGTTCATCTTTTTGCTCACTTCCTTTTACCTCTTCTTCTCCCTTTTGTTTTTCGTTTTCTTTTTCTTTTTCTGCTTCTTTCTTTTCTTCCATCTTTTCTTCTTCTTTTTCACCTATTATATCTTCAATTAATATTTCTTCTTGATGAATAGGAGTGTTACTGCATAAGTTTTTAGCCTCTTGAGTGCTTACAAATGCCTCCTCAAACTTGTCCAACTCGGTGTCAATGGCTTCCATGACTATCTCTACATTATCAATGATAATAGTGCTATCCTTTAGTGACTCTGTCATGGGTGCAGACTTATCTACCTCTGTTTTTGTTTCAATTGCAGGGGCTAAGTCTCGAGGACCTGTCACTGATGCATTAGTGGGCTCTGCCACCTTGAATTCCTTGTAGGGTACTTGAGATGTGGGCGTAGTAGGTGGATACATGTGCCTGTTCATAAAGACCTTCTCAAAGGATTTCTCTATTTCCTTGGAAACTAACTCAAACTTTTTATCCATTATATTCAATGTTCGTGTCTTGGTCCTAAGGTGAGGCTTCATCAGATTTAACAATAAATTTTTCTCTTCTAGCTCGCATACAGGAAGGGTTTCATCTAAAATCTTCTCTCTTATCCTTAGATCCTCTTCAATAGCCTGTCTCTTTTGGAACTCTTAGATATACCATACATTATCAGGGATCATAGTCTTTAGTTCTAAGACTGTCTTCTTAAACTTCAACATGTGTTTGACTATCATTCCATGTATCTTTGATTTGTCTATCTCATTGTATTTCTCATAAAACTTTCCTACTTGATCAATTCTACCTTCATCAATGATTCTTGTGCTTAACACACTCAGACTAGGTTTGAAACTTACTTCAAGAGGTGCTTGAGTGTTCCTTGTGTTCTTTGTTACTCTCGAGGATGGATGACCATGCCGATTTCTTTCTTCCTCTTAGGCATTGCCTTATACTTAGGAGGAGCAGTAAGGTCAATGGTTTCTTTGGGTGTAGAAGGAGTAACATCAGTTTTACCCTTCTAATCATTAGATTTTTCTATCTTCACCTTCTTCAACTTAGGATCATCTGATTCTGCCTTTGCTACATTTTCACTTTCTAATTCCAAATCAATCTTTTGTTCCCTTGCTTTGTCTAGGTCTGCTTGAGACACTCCATGAATTCTCAAGATCTCTGAGGTAACTTTAGCAACCTTCTTTTTTGTTGCTGCATTGTTTAACAATGCATCAACTTCCCTTTTTTTCTCCGCATAGGTTCCCCATCTTGGCTCATTAGGGTCTTTAGGTGCTGACAATAGAACTTGAGCATAAGACTCTAGAATAGGCTCTTCTACTTAATATCCTAGTGGATGAATCCACTTTGTCCTTGGTTCAACTACCTCCATGCAAGTTGTGTCAGTCTCAACCATAAAACAAATAGTGTCCTTATACTTTTTAACTATCTTCTCTAGAATTCTGAACCTCATCTGCATCTTAGCCCTAAATGTTTTCAACTCTAGTGTCATGTAATAGTCCTTCAAGGTGCTCTTAGTACTTTCCTTGAGAGACATCTGTGGCACTGTGGGGATAGATTTGTCAAGATACAAATCAAACACTTTTCCAACAATATAGAAACTTACATATAAATGATCAAAGACCCAAATCTGAATATATTGGTCTTATCATGCTTGATTTCCTTGATGTTGTCAATTAGCTATGTGCACAAGATTTCACACAGGTTGAACTCTCCATTCTCATTTACAATTCTTAAGGCTGCAAGAATTGTGGCTGTAGACACACTGTTTACCCTGCTGGTGTGTTGAAACCTGTATCTAGGTATCAATGACATCAATTTTATGTCATCTTGCGCAATAGACTCTATGGTCATTCCACGCCTATCAATTCTTGACTTGCATGATTATTCAACAAGTTTTCTCACATCTTTTCTGACTGGAAGAACGACGCCTGTGTTTGATAGGCCTATTATCTCATGAATTAGGTCACCAGTAATTCTGATTGACACTTCACCTATCCAAAATAGGTCATCATAAATTTTGTTCAGTAGAATCTTGATCCATTCTAATTCATAGAATAAATATGCTGTAGCATACTCCACTATAGGGTGATTATTCCACTGCGCATACTCATCCATGAAGGTTTTGTCTGGTTTTAACATAGTTTCCATGTGTGCCCTTAATCTATCTAATCCTACTGGTTCTTTCTTATAGTAGATGTATGTCCTAATGTCCTTGACATGCATAACACCCATAGGCATGCAGGAGAATGCCCCTTCTAGGTCATCTAGTGTTGATTTGAATGGATGCCTCTTAAAAACATATCTTTTCTTTTCTGCAACATCAAATACTATAGGAGTAGCCATCACTTACTTGTATAACACTTTCTCAAAGGTTTCCAAGAGATTCTGAATCGGCACGATGAACTAGGGTTTTCGTAACTGATGAAATGCATTGCAGGTCACTTGATGAATCAAATTGCAATCCTTCTCAATCAACTGCTAGGGCTCTTCTTCTCTCCAAACGCTCTCAATTTGAATGCAATGAGAGATCTTCTAACTTCTATGTACTTTAAAGTATAAATTCTGCCATTAATTCTTGTCACATAAACAAGGCTGTCTTTTGGAAATTTCTATCTTTCATTCTGAAAACAATCAGCTAGTGCGCTCTTGCATGAAGGTTCCTCTAGTCTCCAAAAGCTTAAGTCCAAAGGTGCATACTTTGAGAGTGAGTATACCAGCCGTGCATGGGTCTAGAGATAAATTAGCTCCCCCTATGACCCTGAGGGCCATTCATCCAGATGTAGAGGGTGTGTCCACTGTGGATGCATCCAATACATACTCATCAACCTTGTCCTTCTTTGTTTATGACCAAATCAAGCTCGCATCCTCTAAAGCTTTCACAAAATTAACTTCTCCTTCGGGATCCAAAAATGGTTTTTTGAGCTTTCTTGATCTTGCATCCTTGATTTACAAAACTTTGAGATGTGTCCAGCCTTGTTACAAGAGTGACAAATGACTGGAGGTCTTATATTCCTCGACGCACTAACATGAGTCACCAATTTACATTGTCTAGCTGAGTGACCATTATAGTTACATATCTGACATGTAACATTCTAAGAACTTCTTACATTTGACTGATTTTGATTTCTTTGATTATACTGAGTCCTGTTGTTCTGACTTGTCTTGCAATTCATAGCTCTATGACCAAATTTATTACATGAATAATAGTAACCATTAAAAAGTCTTACCTTTATGCAGTTCCTTGCTATATGTCCATGCTTGTTACATGCATAACAAGTACAATCTATTGGATTGTGCTCATTCTTAGGTGGTTCAATATTATCTTTAGTTTGATCTTCAGTCTTCTTAGTATCAATAGAGTCTTTTTATGTATTCATTCTTGCTCACATGTTGTCAATCTGATTCTATGCTTCATTGTATCCAATGCAGCTAGTATCTCCTTTAGCTCTTCTTGCATACAACTCAGATTCTGTCAAATCAGACTTCATTGAGTTGAAGGTTCTCTTTGACCTGTTCTTCATAGACTTCCTTATTGTTAATCAACTTATCATCAAATTCTTCAAGTTGTTCTTTTAAGGATGTATTTTCTTCATTCAGGTTCTTGACCATTGTCCCTAGATCACTAGTAGAGCATTCTTTCAAATCCTTTCTTAGCCTTTTGATGACTAATTGAGCATCACTGAGTTTTTCCTTTAGGTATTCAGTTTCTCTTTCAGATTTGTCCAGGTCTTCAAGAGTAGCTTCAAGATTTCTTTTCAGATGTTTCATTTTTGCTTTGTCCATGATCTCCTCAAGTGGTTAAACTTCTTTGTTGAGGACCAGAGCTATGATACCAATTGTTAGGAATGGGAAAACTGCGAGGGGGGGGGTGTGAATCAGTGTTCACTATATTTTATCTTTTCACTTAATCTTTAAATTGAACTTAAATGCTTAAGTACTGAAATGAACATCCACATAAACATGAAACATGAAATCAAAACATAACACCAATATGGTTATGGGGAAACTCAAATAGGTAAAACCCCCGGTGGGAATTGACACCCACTAATATTCTGGATTAGTGTTTTATGATCCTTGTTAGAAGATCCTTAACCTTGTTAGGAGTTTCTTTACAATGCATTAAGTACAGTAGACCTTGTTAAGGGTTGGACCTTGTTAGGAATCTTTTACAATGAACCCTGTTAGGGGTGTGGACCCACTGTCCTAGAGCTCACTAGTCAACTGGTGAAGGCTACAACCTTATGATCTCAGATACACACTATATCTGCTGGATGAACTGTCACTATGAAACTACTTGCCAGATATGTTCCTTTGATTCACTAATGCTTTGACCTCTTGCAAATCTCTAATACATCTTATAGTCTCTTCACACACTTCTTCTCTGCTTATCACAACTCTATAAGAACTCTCATGAAAATTACAATGGGCGCATCTCATATTTATATGCACATACAAAATAAATAACTAGGTCAGCCCTTTAACCGATTACATACAATGCTTCCAATTGAATTGGCTCAAGCGTGTTTACAAAAAAACATAATTACATGTCAGAAACCTAATTACAATAGGCACATAGCCTTTACAACATTAGAATATAACCATAAATCAAAATGCTAACAGTCGACTGCTTACTCTATTCTTCTGTGGCACACACTGGTTGTGTAACTTCAACTATCTGTAACTTTGTCATACTCTCATATCTGATCACGTGCTCATAGAATAAGTATGAATATAGTCTAACCAACTTATCTTCTAGGGCACATACCATAACTCGATTGTATGCACGTGCGCTAATGCTCTGAGCTTCAGGTACTCTGTACACTGTCCAATCTTCAACACTTATCCAATTTCTGATCTTCTCATCAAGTGTGCTTACTCCAAACTACTATATGACTTTGTTGCCATAATAACAACACTATATCAAGTCATATACACTAGTATAGCCAACTTTCCAACAATCTCCCCCTTTATCATTGATGGCAACAAAGGAATATGGCCAAGTTGCTAACTGTTCCTTAATACACATTTTTTTGGTCTTATATCTCCTTATACATATCTATAACCCATATTCTATACATACTCCCCCTTTGAGATTAATGAAAAAGGTGCTTCAAAAATGTATCTACAAAATTTTACTATGAGAGAACATCCGGATATGCTATCTGCAAGTTTTGGATCTCCTTCTTCCAAAATGTGATCAATGAATTTACAATCCAGAGATGGGCACATAGTGCATACTGTATCTTCTCTATCTTCTCCAAATTTTTATTAGGACCTTGATCATATTTCACCATGGTGGCATCGATCTCCTTGATATTGTGATTAAGTATATCTAATGAGGGCACAAGAGCATTCCTTAGCTGAGTCTACCTAGTCCTTATCTTGGACATCTCCTTTTCTGCTTTCTCAATCTTATCTATCTATTCTTGGTAGAAATTATTGCACATGTTAACATCAAGAGATGGATCTTCCACTGATTTCCTTATGCTTTCTATCATAGCTTCTACCTCTTGTATCTTCTTTTATAGATCACTAGTCAACTTGTCCTAGTTCATACAGTCAGCAATAATCTTTTTGCCCTTTGCTGCAAACTCCTTCAAGGATGCTTGACCAGTCTTTAGTGAATTCAAGTCAAGTACAAAGTTACTAACCAATTCAATTAGCCTCTTCTTCAAGTACTTCTCCTTTGCAACTAGGGATGTAGATTCTTCTAGGCTAGAGAAATTACTCTTGAACTATGAAATGACTGTACACATATCATCATCAGAGTGTACCTTGGACACTTTCTTGTCTGCTGGTAACAAGTTGTTTAAGATGTTTACTGATTCTACAAGGAGGGGATTCCTCATTACTATTTCTCCTTGGCTTTCTCCATAGCTAAGATGTTGAACTTGATCAGGTCTTCTTCTCCCCATGAATCTAAACTGGTTGTGTTAGGTGTCAAACTTGACAACAATGTTGCTAAGGAAAGTGGAGTGATAGGAGTACTGTCCATAACTTCCTCTTTGACTCTTATTGTCATTGGTTCATTTTATTTTCTCTCTACTTCTTTTTTTTTTCTTGGTGTTTTTCTATTTGTGCTTCTTTCTTTTCTTCTTTTTCTATTTCTTTTTCTTTTCCTTCTTCTTTCTTTTCTTCTATCTTTTCTTCTTCTTTTTCATCTGTTATATCCTCAATCAAGATTTCTTCTTGATGAATGGGAGGAGTGTTACTAAAAAGAGTTTCAACCTCTTGTGTGCTTGCAAATGCCTCTTCAAATTTATCCAAATCAATTTTTGTGGGCGCCAAAGTGACTTTTATATTATCAATGAAAATTGAGTCATCTTTGAATGTCTCTGATATGGGTGCTAACTTATCTTCCTCTGATATTGTAGTCTCTGAGTCTTTTCCAACCATTGTGGGAACTTGAAATTTGGGCGTAGTAGCTGGATACATGTGTCTATTCATGAAGACCTTCTCGATTGTCTTCTGTTTCCTTAGCCACCAGTTCATAGTTTTTGTCCATTATATGCAGGGTCCTTGACTTTGTTATGAGATGTGGCTTTACTTGATCTAGTAATAGAGATTTCTCCTCTAGAGAACATAATGGAAGGGTTTCATCTAGAATATTTTATCTTATCCTTAGATCCTCTTCAATATCCTATCTCTTTTGGAACTCTAAGATGTTCCACACATTATCAGGGATCATAGTCTTCAGTTCTAAGACTGTCTTCTTAAACTTCAACATATGTTTGACAATCATTCCATGTATCTCTGATTTATCAATCTCATTGTATTTCTCATAGAACTTTCCTACTTGATCAATTCTGCCTTCATCAACAATCTTTGTGCTTAACACATTGAGATTAGGTTTGAAACTTACTTCGGGAGGTGCTTGAGTGTTTTTCTTATTCCTTGTTACTTGCGAGGATGGATGACCAATGCTAATTTCTTTCTTCCTCTTAGGCATTGCCTTATACTCAGGAGGAGTAGTAAGGTCAATGGTTTCCTTGGGCGTAGAAGGAGTAACATCATATTTGTCTATTTTCACCTTCTTCAACTTAGGATCTTCTGATTCTGTCCTTGCTGTTGCTGTGCTCTCAATTTCCAAAGCAATCTTCTCTTCCCTTGCTTTGTCTAGGTCTGCTTGTGATACACCATGAATTATCAAGATTTTTGAAGTAACCTTGGCAACCTTCCTTTTAGTTGCTGCACTATTCAAGACTGCATCAACTTCTCTTGTTTTCTCTTCATAGGTTCCCCATCTAGGCTCATTACGGTCTTTAGGGGCTGAAAGCAATACTTGTGCATATTCTTCTGGGACTTGTTCATCAACCTCATATCCAAGTGGATGAATCCACTTTGTCCTTGGTTCAACAACCTCCATGCATGTTGTGTCAGTCTCAACCATAAAACAAATAGTATCCTTGTACTTTTCAACTATCTTCTCTGGAATTTTGAATCTCATCTGCATCTTAGCCCTAAATGTCTTCAAATCCAATTTCATGTAGTCCTTCAAAGTACTCTTAATACATGCATTGAGAGATATCTATGACATTGTGGGAATTGATTTGTCTAGATACAAATAAGATACTTTTCCAACAATGTGGAAGTACATATATATGATCAAAGACCCAAATATGTATATCTTGATCTTGTCATGATTGATGACCTTAATGTTATCTATCAGTTGTGCACGTAGGATCTCACACAAATTGAACTCTCCATTCTCTTTCACAAGTCTTATAGCTACAAGAATTGTGGCCATAGACACATTGTTCACCCTACTGGTGTGTTAAAACCTATATCCAAGTATCATGGACATCAATTTGATGTCATCTTGCTCAATAGGCTCTATAGTCATTCTGCACCTATCACTTCTAGATTTGCATGTTTTTTCAACAAGTTTTCTTACATCCTTTCTTGCTGGAAGAACGACACCTATCTTGGAAAGGCCTGTTATTTCATGAATTAGGTCACTTGTAATCCTGACTGGCACTTCACCTATCCAAAATAGGTCATCATGAATTATACTAAGTAGGATCTTGATCCATTCTGATTCATAGAACACATATGCCGTAGCATACTCCACTATAGGGTGATTATTCCACTGTGCATACTCATCCATGAAGGTTTTGTCTGGTTTCATCATTGTTTCCATGTGCGCCCTTAATCTGTCCAATCCTACCAGTTCTTTCTTACAGTAAATGTATGTCGTAATGTCTTTGACATTCATAACACCCATAGGTGCATGGGAGAATGCCCCTTCTAGGTCGTCAAGTGTTGATTTAAATAGATGCCTCTTAAACACATCTTTTCTTCTCTGCAACATCAAATACTATAGGAGTAGCCATGACTTACTTGTATATCGCTTTCCAAATGATCTTGAAAACTTCTTGAATCGGCGCAATGAACTAGGGTTTTCATAACCGATCAAATGCACATCAAATCACTTGATGAATCAATCTTCAATCCTTCACAATCAAATGCTAGGGATCTTCTACTCTCCAATTGCTTTGAATTCGAATACAATGATAGATTTACAAACTTCTGTGTACTTTAAAGTAGAAAATCTGCCATTAATGCTTGTCACTTAAAATAAGCTGTCACTTGAAAATTTCTAACTTTCATTTTGATAACAATTAGCTAGTGCGCTCTTGCACATAGGTTCTGCTAATATCCAAAAGATTAAGTCCAAAGGTGCATACTTTGAAAGTGAGTATACCAGCTGCACAGGGGTCTAGAGCTAGATTAGCTCCCCCTATGATCCCGAGGGCCATTCATCTAGATATAGAGTGTGCGTCCACTATGGATGCATGCAATACATTCTCATCAACCTTATCATTCTTTGCTTCTAACCAAATGAAGCTCACATCCTCTGATGCATTCATAAACTTGACTTCTCCTTCAGGATCCAATACTAGTTCTTCAGGTTTTTTAGGGCTTTCCAGACCTGGTGTCCTTGATCTATAAAAATTTGAGATGTGTCCAACCTTGTTACAAGAGTGAAAAATGACTAGAGGCCTTATATTCCTCAGTGCATTGACATGGGTCACCATTTTACATTGTCTAGCTGAGTGACCATTATAGTTACATATCTGACATGTAACATTCTGAGAAATTCTTACATTTGACTGATTCTAATTTCTTTGATTATACTGAGTCCTATTCTTTTGACTTATCTTGCAATTCATAGCTCTATGACTAAATTTATTGCATGAATAACAGTAGCCATTAAAAGGTCTTACCTCTGTACAGTTCATCGCTATGTGTCCATGCTTGTTACATGCATAACAAGTGTAGTCTATTGGCTTGCACTCATTCTTAGGTGGTTCAATATGATCTTTAGTCTGACTTCCAGTCTCCTTAGCATCTGAGGTGCCTTTTGGTGCTTTCATTCTTGCTCACATGTTGTCAATCTGATTTTGTGCTTCATTGTATCCAATGCAGCTAGTATCTCCTTTAGCTCTTCTTGCATATAACTGAGATTCTATCAAATCAGAACTGGTGTGTAATTTATCAATGTGATTCTTTGCCTCTTTCAATTCAAATTCCAAGCTTTCTTTTCTATTTATTAGCTCCAAAATTTCTATGTTTTCTTGCCTCAATTCTTCATCCACTTGAAGGTTTTCTTTTATCTGTTCATTATAGACATCTTGGTTGTTGATTAGCTTGTCATCCAATTCTTCAACCTATTCTTTCAAGGATGAATTTTCTTCATTCAACTTCTTGACCATTATCCCTAGATCACTGGTAGAGCATTTTTTCAAATCGTTTCTTAGCCTTTTGATGACTAATTGAGCATCACTAAGTTTTTCCTTTAGTTCTTCAATTTCTTTTTTAGATTTGTCTAGGTCTTCAAGAGCAGTTTCAAGATTTCTTTTCAAATGTTTCATTTTTGCTTTGTCCATGATCTCCTCAAGTGGTTAAACTTATCTGCTGAGGACCAGAGCTCTGATACCAATTGTTAGGAATGGGAACACTGAGAGGGGGGGGGGGTGAATCATTGTTCATTGTATTTTATCTTTTTACTTAATTTCAAACTGAACTTAAATACTTAAGTAATGAAATGAACATCCACATAAACATGAAACATGAAATCAACACATAACACCAATATGGTTACGGGGAAACCCAAATAGGTAAAAACCCTGATGGGAATTGACTCACACTAATATTTTGTACTAGTGTTTTATGATCCTTGTTAGAAGATCCTTAACCCTATTAGGAGTTGCTTTACAATGCATTAAGTACAGTAGACCTTGTCAAGGGTCAGACCCTATTAGGAGTCTTTTAAAATAAACCTTGTGAAGGTTGTGGACACATTGTCCTAGAGCTCACTGCTAAAGTGGCAATGGCTACAACCTTGTGATCTCATATACACACTATATTTGCTGGATGAACTCTCATTGTGACACTACTTGTCTGATCAAATCCTTTGATGCACTGTTACTTTGACCTCTTACAAAGCTCTAATACATCTTATAGACTCTTCGTACACTTCTGCTCTGCTTATCTCAACTCTATAACAACTCTCATGCAACTTACAATGGGTGTATCTCATATTTATATGCACATACAAAACAAATAACTAGGTCGACCCTTTAACCAATTACATACAATGCTTCCAATTGAATTGGATCAAGCATGTTTACAAACAAACATAATTACATGTTGGCAACCTAATTATAATAGGCGCATAGCCTTTACTACATTAGAATATAACCACAAATCAAAATACTAACAGTCGGCTGCTTACTGTGTTCTTCTCTGGCACACATTGGCTGTGTAACTTCAACTGTCTGTAACTTTGTCATAGTTGCATATCTGATCATACACTCATAGACTAAGCATGAATATAGTATAACAAACTTATATTCTAGGGCACATGCCATAACTTGGTCATACGCACGTGCGTTGATGCTTTGAGCTTCAGGTTATCTGTACACTTTCTAGTCTTCAACACAACCAATTTTTGATCTTCTCATCAAGTGCACTGACTCCAAACTACTATATGAATTTGTTTCCATAATGAAAACACTATGCCAAGTCATATACTCAAGTATAACTAAGTAGCCAATAGAGGATAGGCATACATGAATACAATGTAGCACATAAATTTTGAATTCACTTAAATGATGAATTACACGGGTGAACACACATAGCACATAAAGCGTACACATAAATTTGATTAAGTCATGAAGCATACATGTAGCACATATGTTATAAAGCATACAACATGAATTCACTTAAGTCATGCACATAGCCCATACATGTGAATTTAGGTTATGAATAATGTTCTTGAATATACATGAATATACTTAGGGCATAAATCGTACACATGAGTACATACACACAAGCATATTTACATACTAAAAATGAATAAATGAACACACAATTAACAAATTGGATCAAATATCAAGTTTCATATATATCAAAATGAACAATAATAATGTACATATTCACATGTCAACATATCTAGATACAATGTGGCATACACCATCTCAAAATGTGTCATATGACATCTCAAAATAAGAAGTTCAACTACAAATGTTTTTAGGACATCCTATTCTAATAGTGGATCATCAAAATGTAGCCTCTTTGAAGTACTCTTAGGCTCTAACGGATCTTGCATTCAAACACAAAAGTGAAACCCCAAGTTAGATGAAAATTCAGAATCATAGTCAACAATAATAAATAAAATTTAAACTAAAATTGAACTCTCATATACCTCACCTATCTATCTCCTCCCGTGGACAGGAGACCTAATATATGTCCTTGGTAGCGTAGGAATAGTGCCACCAATGTCGACTCCCACCTGTATATGTTTGCAAACATTAGATTGATCTACGTGTTATACTATTTAATGTTAAAAACTTGGTAGCAAATATATGTTTGCAAAATAACTGAATTAACATTAAAACTTACCTGTGTTGGACTTTCTTCAGGGATTGTTGGCTGAGTCATCAGCGATACAAACCCTTGCCATGCTGGCTCCCTCAAACTAGGAGCGACCTACAAAAGTCAAATAGATACTTCATACTATTATTAGCACATTGTAGGCCCCTTTTCAAACCGTGCACAACACTCCCCCCTCTTCGCATTGTGTGAGGCCTCTAAAAATGAACAGAGCCTTCTCTCTTCTCTTATGCAAGCCTCCTTTTATTGAATTGGTAGCCTCTCTGCTTGCAAAGCATTGGAGTTGGATTGGTAGTGTCTCCCATATCCATGGCCATTGCTGCTATGGTGGAAGTGAAGAGGAAACATGTGGCAATAGAGAACAGAATGGTGGACTCAATAGCTTACACACACAGTCCAAACTTACTCTCAAAGGGAAATTACAGACATTTAGTATGTGTGCTAGAGCACATCACACCCAACACATGCCACTTTTCCATTCTCATACACATGCCTCCTTTTTCGGCGTGAGATTCCTGCCCATTCGATTGGCCTTTGACCTGGCAGCCTCCCATCTTTTTAATTAACATGAGCCTCCAAATTGCATGGCATGAGACACCATGTTGGTCCTTTACATGAGCTATAAATCCAACTTGCACAGGGCCTTTGTCTCTATCCCATGCAACACCTATCTTACTTATGTAGGGCACCTCCTTTTGCTGCGTGGGCTCCTTCATTTTTCGTAAAGCCTCTCCTTCAAATGCATGAGTTAAAAATTGACTAGAAACCTCTCCATTTAAAATGTGTGGGTCTCATCCATTTGTGTCTTGCGCAGGGGACCCTTACACCACACTGATAGCTTCTCTTTCTTTGTTTGTGTGAGTGCTGGCTTCTATTTGCTGGCAGTTTCCTTACGCAAACAACTCAAGTTTCTTTTAAGTCATATTTGCGTGAGTTGAGTAGTTTGGATCTTCGGACTATCAAAGGGATAAAACTCATATTGCTGGCAAACACCAATTCTTTGCACAAGTTTCCCTCATTTTGCCTCAAACACCGGCACCCCATAGTAGTGGATTGGATTTCAAAAAATACATACGTTTCCCTTGGTCTACAAGTTTTATTCTTACTTTAAGCCATTCTCCAAACTCCACACTTGGTAGGCAAGTTTGCAGCAGTTGAAAACTTGCGAGCGAATGCCTTATTTCTATTCTCTCATATTCGCAAGAGGAATAATTCCTTCCACTCATGGACAATATGACTTAATCTCATAATCCCAGTTTGAAAGTCTCAAAGGTTGCACTCGAGTTGTGAACTCAAAGCCAATTTTTTCTTTCATCAAAACTATCCCTCTAGGTACTGAGGCAACCAAGGGAGACACTATCTTGCAAATACCAAACTTGGATGCATCAGGTGCAATAGACGATATATAAGCCAATGGATCTTCAAACTCCTCCATTGTGGGGTGGAACACTAGACAACAAGGGATATCCTCAACCCAGCTGAAATCATGAGTATCAAACTTATTGGCCTTGCTATTTGGGTAATCAGCCTTAGTTTTAGACATTTCAATGTTTTGCACGTTTTTGTCATTCTTCTCCGATAGCATTTTTTCTGATCCTAAACATCCTAAACTATCCCTTACACTTCTAGCCATGCTAGATGTATCTATATGCTTCTTGATATGGATCATCTCCACATAACCCATAGAGCCAATCCAACTTGCTATTTTATCTCTTGTTTCTTTGTTGCAGACTCTATCACTTTAAATGCATTTGATGGGTATTCAAATTTGAGCACTTCCACACATTGCTTAGAGACTCCATCTTTAAGATGCCCTTGATTAGAGACTAAAAAATCCGTGTCTATCTTTCCACCATTATCTACTAAGACTTCTGGTTGGTCCTCTACTGCTCATCCTAAAAATCACTTTACAGACTGCAAGGGTGTGATCCCACTATCAACATTCTCATTAGTAGACATGTAGATTAAGAATATATGAGTAGGAATATAGGGTTTGAGGAGGAATGAATACTTCAGGAATGGAAAGATGTTCTTTCATCTCTTTCAAAAGAAAACCATCAGAATCAACAACCCCTTCAACAAAACTAGGATATTCAGAGATCAAATCTTCTGAATTGTCTATGACAAACACCTCTTTGACATACATCTTGAAATTGTTAAGCTTCCCTTTTGTGTCAAAAGATCAAAAGGTGCCCTCATTATACCATAATGTAATTATTAAAGGAAGTCAGAACCATGGCACATAAAAATTGATCACATCATTGAAATCACAAGGCCATTTGTGAAGCTGACCAATAACACTAACTAGCATCCAGAATTGGCTTTTAAAACTGACCAAACGGCCTCACAGGAACATGCCATTGAGCACACATGTTCACCTCCAACACTATAGTACATCAGTCAGAGGAAATTGCTCAAAAAGATTCGAGCCAGAAGATATTCATAACCAAACATGGCCACTTAGAAACATTATCTGTTCGCACTGCCATAATCACATAAATAAGCTTTGGAACTAGCTTTTAAAACTAATCAAATGAAACTTTCAGAGACTAGAATCTTGGGCATTGATTCACCCCCATACAAGGAACATGAATCCACAATCAGCTTGCCAAAAAGACCAAATGATGAATTATCACCAAACACCAAAGTCAGCCTGTCAGATATGTTCATAATTTAAAATAGTGAAAAATATAGAAATCTGATTTGGAAATGGCTTGGGAAAGTGGTCAAATGGATTGGCAAAGACCTCAAAATCTTTAGGTAAGTACACTCTTAGGTCTATAGTATGAAATAGTTCTCAATTATGCTAGACCTCGCACAGGGCGCAAACTGGGATACCTCAAAGGTCACTTAGAAAACTAGACAATGCACATTTGGCAAAACTTCACAATCTGCAAATGGAATGGCTATTTAAAAGTGATTAAACAGGCACATGGGGGGCTGAAAATTGGCATGATGACTCTATGTTATGCCTACAGTATTATGCCACAACCGGCATGCAATGATCAATCACTGTGCAAAAAATACAATCACCCGAAGTGGGCTACTTAATGAAATTCTGGAAATACATAGAATTCAAATTTTTGAGAACACCTTAAAATGACCACTTCAAAAACATGTCGAAACTGAAAACTGAGACCTAGAACCTATTACATATGTCAAATGATAGGTGATGAACACCCTATCCAAGTGACTTCTCATGAAAATCAATAAGCCCTCTTATTAGTGCACTCGAACTGAGCACCCTTTAATGATTTTTAAAGCACAAATTTGACACTTAGACAAAATTTTGAAATATGGGCTCAAAAACATAGACATATTTTTTGAGCTCCAATAGTGGCTCTGACTGGGGACGCATGCCCCATATGAGCATGCAGAGAATCCAGAATCTTTGGTAGAACATACCACCCCAAAGAGAATCAGCTTTAACTTTCTACTTCTAAAAATTCCAAACAGGGAATCCCTTACTGAAAGCAAAGACACACAACTGAAAGGAAAAGCGACTGTACATGAACTTACAATATTTATACAAAGGCTCAAAGCCCCAAAACTCTAATTAGTCTCTACCTCTATCAATTAAATGATTCTCATCTCCATACAACAGAGGCAAATTGAGACTACATGTTTCATCCAGCAGGTCTAAAACATTTTGATCCACTTTCAATGTATCATAAGAAAAACAATCAACACACTCACCATTATCTAGCAAGGGAAATCCATCAAGATGACATGAGTACTGATCATTTTGTGATGTCAAAGCATCACACTCTTCATTGTCAGCATCATGTTGACAAGTGAAACATTCCAACTCAACTTCATGATTGGAAACATTATCATTCTGATTATTAGTTTGCAAAAAAGAATAAAACATTTCTATCGCATCACTTTGCAAACTGAAGTAGAACCTCTCAAAACAAATCTTTGATTACATAAAACTAGAAACATCTTGCTACTCACAAACTACATCAGCAACATTTGGAAAGGAACAAGCTCCGTCAGTGAGTGACTCATTAGTCATTAGCAAATCTGAGAATACACTTTCAGATTTATCATATTCTTTAGCATCAAAATGTACACAAGAACCACAGACAAAAAGCTCTTGCAAATCTGAATACTCACTTGTATATTCATCATTGTATTCATAAAAAATAACATGATCAAATCATCACAATGAAATGCACTTTCACACAGCTGATTTAAAATAGGAGAAGAGATGTCAATAGATGTTTCACTCATCATGCCATCACTTGAATCACTTTCATCAAAACTTATTTTTACCGGGCATGAAATTCTAAAAACAAACTTGGGAGTATACCTTTGAAAATCAGCATCCAAGAGATTTGAGATCTACTCACAACTTAGCAAGCACTGAGCATTACATTCCATCTCTTCATTCTCACTACTGATGCTGTAATTCTCTTCGCCATCTAAAATTGGGATTGAATTCACTTGTCTCACATTACCTTGTGTGAAGTAACCACTGCAGGAACCATCATCCACATTATAATCATGTTCACACAAAACATCACCAAGCTGAAACAAGGAACCATTATCATCATGCTGAGAAAAAGGGAAATCTACAAGCTCAAGGAAATCACTATCAACTAAAGATTCATCTTCCACTCCTTGACACTCATAAACTTCATCATCAACACAATATCCAGCATTATCAGCATCACAAGACTCAACATCGCCAAATGAACTAGACTCATCATGACTAGAATCAGTATCTACAAAAGAGCTCATCCATTCCTTAACACTTTCTAGTGCTTCATTTTTTAGGGATGCAGTTGAACTAACCGACTCAGGCATACCAAGTTCAAGAAACATTTCAACATATTGAGATTCTTGAAAATCAAGACCCATAGGGAGTTCACCACATGTAACAAAAAATTTCTTATAATAAGACAATGTGGACTCCTCTTTTCTTTTTCCTATTGCACATCTTAACATTAGTATGCAATTATTTTGAATTTTTTGATTTATCAAATGAAGTTCATCTTTATAACTTTCTAGATTTGATTGAAAACCTTCAAATCTAGAAACACCCTCTTGATCTATCATGGCTGGAAACTCCATTCTAACACACTAACAAAACAATAAAGCTTATTCTCATGACAATATTTCTATCTGAACTCATGCAACCACTAAATTCATTAAACATCAACATATTTTTGATACTCTTTAGAAACTGAATCTTCTATTTAGAAATATGGCATAAACTTTCAAACTAATTTCTCTTTTCTTTAGTGATTGATTCACCTATTTAGGGACTATTATTTTTACTTTGATAAAAGATTACCTGGAAGTGCTGTTGCTGGTGTAAAATAATGATCTGAAGCCTTCCTCAAATCACCTTTCAAATCTTTGTAGAGCCACCACCTCTTTGCAGAGGACCAATCTTGAACGAGCTGAGAACCTTTATCTCACACCTAGACCTTCTTTATTAGCAAACATAAAACAACTTCACAGGTTGCACTATTTGTCAGAATCACAAAATACATTGCAATTTTAATTTACACAACACTGGTCAAACAGAGATTTAGAGTCGCCACTCACATTCAGTGAGATAATATAACAATTTTTTGAAAAGAATTGACTCTATGACGAACTGGACTAGACCCTGGGATGATTCAACAAAGCAAGGAATTGGACATCTTAAACTTGCTGTCATTTATTTCTTCCCTAGTAGAGTCACCAATTTGTTAGCAATTTTTCATGTAGAATCACTATATAGCTTTTAAGCTTAACTCTTAGACTCCCAATTCCAAATTGTTACAGGGAAAAGGCTAATTAACAAGGATTTAATCATCCTACACTTTGGGCTCCACAGACCCAGGCGGGTGCACCTAAAACATACTACATCTACATACGTAAACACTCTCACTAAAACCCTTTATGCAGACATGAAAATCAGTGGATAGTAACAACAAGGATATTCACCCTTCTTCTTTTTGAACCCAGAGGCTCAGACATGCTAACCTATCAGATTCACTTCTATAAGGAATCACCAAAAGCATTTGCACTATCCAATGCAATTTTACAAACATTGATGCTCTTAAAATGAAATTGTAAAATGATTTGAATTAAAGATTTGATGATGAAACTGCAAGAAAAGCAAGAGACCAATGCCTTATCTATTGGGCAACAGAGTCATACAAATGTACATAAAAAAAAATCACTTAATAGGAACACAAATATAATGCCTTACAATCTATATACAGCTCAGATAGAATGCCTTTTAGACTATCTTATCATTCCCATACTACTTTATCAAATCCTCATACAAATGCTTATCCCTCAGAAATTACTAATGAGATTGACTCCTTCCTTGAAGGAAACTCACAGGTAATTGCATAGTTACCTTGTAACCAGTATATTTAGAATACCTCACAAACTAAACACACAAGAGCATCAACAAAATATAAAGAGACGACAATAATATGGAACAAGAACTACACCGTGTTTTATTAAGATATCTATACTTCAATACATCCAAAATGACAAAAAGAACTCAGAAAATATGACCCTAGAATTAGAAAGCTGCCTTGCAGCATTAATTTCACCATCCATCACAAATGAAAGAAAAACCAGAGATATAGAAAAACCAGGTCAGTTACACAGACCTGACAGCTGTCCACTTAGCACAAAATATCTCCAAATATTCCTCTCAACTGATCTGCAACTGATTCCACTTCCAACTGATCCACCTTCTGCAATCATTTTCCAACAAACTGATCTGATTAGATCTCAAAATTCAAATTCAAACTACTATTTCCCATCACTCTAAAACTGAAAATCATCATTGCCATCAAATTCCTTGTCTTCTCCCATTTCTAGAAACATATAACACTCATATGTTTCAATAAAAAATGAATCTCCAGGCCATTAATTTGTGAGCAACTCTATCATTTAAATTTTTGGATTTTATGTGAAATTTACAACTATATTAAACCTTTTAAATTCTTTTAAATCTACATTTTTTAATCATTTTTCACTTTCTGCCACAGAAGCCACTAGGAAGCACCAAGTGTCACCATGTGACTGGTTGCTCAGACCTAACCTCAGGTTGGCCACCCTCATTTGGAGATTAGGCGACCACATGTATTCTCCAAATCTCTGAATTCCATGACTAACCACAGTTAAACTCTGCGATCCAGCGAACAAGCTACCTCTGAATCTCAGAATCTAGGCTTAACCTCAGTTAACATCTGGAGAATGGGCGACTGAGCCCATTCTCCCAATCTCCAAATGCATTGTCTTAACCGCTAGGGATCACATGATTGGGCGACTGAAGGCTCTCACAATCTCCAAATGATTTCTCTAACCGCAAACTCATTCAATGACCTGGCGACTCTATGTCTTTGAATCGCTGAATTTTAGGGACTTGACCGCTACCATCTGATGACTAGGCGACTGGTGGTTAGTTGACAGCCCACTGAATCTCTTGGTCATCTCCTAACTGCCGACTTGATCTAGTGACTCCACGACCACTTGACATGTGTCCTTGTCCAAATCACCATGCCACCTATTCTGCAAAATAACCTAACCTGTGTGTCCGTCGACACAAATCTTGAGGCGACCTCACAAGCTCGCATGAGCAGAGCCTCCACCTCTTCATCTATTTCATCATGTGTGGGTTTTTACTTATAAACACTTGAAATACCCATTTTGGCATGAATGTGGGACTAAATCCCACAAGGTTTTAAAACTTTGTATCAACATTTCTCTAGCTGGTACGTGCCCCAAGGTGGGCCCACAGGACAAGAGATAGCCATAGTATCCGGGTGCTGGAGTATTTACACATATCTAACTTTTGAAATAGGATGCATATGGGATTAAAGGCATTAGCACATTGCAGGCCCCTCTTCAAACTGTGCGCAACACTCCCCTCTTTGCATTGTGTGAGGCCTCTGAAAATGAACAGAGCCTCCTCTCTTCTCTTACGCAAGCCTCCTTTTATTGAACTACCAGCCTCTCTGCTTGCAAAGCATTGGATTTGGATTGGTAGTGTCTGCCATATCCATGGCCATCGCTGCTATGGTGGAAGTAAAGAGGAAACATGTGGCAATAAAGAACGAAATGGTGGAATCAATAGCTTACACACACAGTCCAAACTTATGCTCAAAGGGAAATTGCAAGCATTTAGTATGTGTGCTGGAGCACATCACACCCAACATAGGCCACTTCTCCATTCTCATACATAGGCCTCCTTTTTCGGTGTGAGATCCCTACCCATTCGATTGGCCTTTGACCTAGCAGCCTCCCATCTTTTTAATTAACATGAGCCTCCAAATTGCATGGCGGGAGAAACCACGTTGGTCCTTTACGTGAGCTATAACTCCAACTTGCACATGGCCTTTTTTTCTATCCCACGCAACACACATCTTACTTACGTAGGGAACCTCCTTTTGCTATGTGGGTTCCTTCATTTTGCGCAAAGCCTCTCCTTCTAACACGTGATTCAAAACTTGACTGGCAACCTCTCCATTTAAGATGTGTGGGTCTCATCCATTTGTGTCTTGTGCAGGGGACCCTTACACCACACTGGCAGCTTTTCTTACTTTGTTTGTGTGAGTGCTGGCTTCTATTTGCTGGCAATTCCCTTACGCAAACTACTTAAGTTTCTTTTAAGTCATTTGCGTGAGCTGAGTAGTTTGGATCTTTGGACTATCAAAGGGATCAAACTCATATTGCCAGCAGACACCAATTCTTTGCGCAAGTTTCCCTCATTTTTCCTCACACACTGGCACCCCATAATAGTGGATTGGCTTTCAAAAAATACAATGTTTCCCTTGGTCTACAAGTTTTATTCTTACTTTAAGCCATTCTCCAAAATCCACACTTGGTAGGCAAGTTTGCAGCAGTTGAAAACTTGCGAGCAAATGCCTTATTGCTATTCTCTCATACTCGTGAAAGGAATAATTCCTTCCACTCATAGACAATGTGACTTTATCCTCATAATCCCAGTTTGAAAGTCTCAAAGGTTGCACTCAAGTTGTGAACTCGAAGCTAATTTTTTCTTTCATCAAAACTATCCCTCTAGGTACTGAGGCAACCAAGGGAGACACTATCTTGCAAATACCAAACTTGGATGCATCAGGTGCAATAGGCGATATATAAGCCAATGGATCTTCAAACTCCTCCATTGTGGGGTGGAACACTGGACAACAAGGGATATCCTCAACCCAGCCAAACTCATGAGTATCAAACTTATTGGCCTTGCCATTTGGGTAATCAGCATTAGTTTTAAACATTTCAATGTTCTGCACATTTTTGTCATTCTTCTTTGATAGTATTTTTTTTGATTCTGAACATCCTAAATTGTCCCTTCTACTTCTAGCCATGCTAGATGTATCTATATGCTTCCTGCTACGGATCATCTCCACATAACCCATAGAGCCAATCCAACTTGCTATTTTATCTCTTGTTTCTTTGTTGTAGACTCTATCACTTTAAATGCATTTGATGGGTATTCAAATTTGAGCACTTCCACACATTGCTCAGAGACTCCATCTTTAAGATGCCCTTGAATAGAGACAAAAAACTCCATGTCTGTCTTTCCACCATTATCCACTGAGACTTCTGGGTGGTCCTCTACCGCTCATTCTAAAAATCACTTTACAGACTGCAAGGGTGTGATCCCATTATCGACATTCTCATTAGCAGACATGTAGATTAAGCATATATGAATAGGAATATAGGGTCTAAGGAGGAATGAATAGTACGGGAATGGAAAGATATTTGTTCTTCCATCTCTTTCAAATGCAAACCATCAGAATCAACAACCCCTTCAGCAAAACTAGGATATTCAAAGATCAAATGTTCTGAATTGTCTATGAAAAACACCTCTTTGACATACATCTTGAAATTGTTAAGCTTCCCTTTTGTGTCAAAAGATCAAAAGGTGCTCTCATTATACCACAATGCAATTATTAAAGGAAGTCAGAACCATGGCACATTAGAAATGATCACATCATTGAAATCACAAGGCCATTTGTGAAGCTAACCAATAACACTAATTGGCATTCAAAATTGGCTTTTAAAATTGACCAAATGGCCTCACAGGAACACACCACCGAGTACACATGTTCACCTCCAACACTACAGTACATCGATCAGAGGAAATTACTCAAAATGATTCGAGCTAGAAGATATTCATAACCAAACATGGCCACTTAGAAACATTGTTTGTCTGCACTGCCAGAATCACATAAATTAGCTCTGGAATTGGCTTTTAAAACTGACCAAACGAAACTTCCAGGGACCAGAATCTTGGGAATTGATTCACCCCCATACAAGGAACTTGAATCTACAATCAACTCGTCAAGAAGATCAAACTATGAATTATCACCAAACACCAAAGTCAGCCTGTCAGATATGTTCAGAATTTAAAATAGTGTAAAACATAGAAATCTGATTTGGAAATGGTTTGGGAAAGTGGTAAAATGGATTGGAAGAGACCTCAAAATCTTTAGGTAAGTACACTCTTAGGTCTATAGTATGAAACAATTATAAATTATACCAGATTTCGTGCAGGGCGCAAACTAGGATACCTTAAAGTAGGTCACTTAGAAAATTGGACAATGCACATTTGAGAAAACTTCACAATCTGCAAATGGAATAACTCTGTGAAGGTGATTAAACAGGCACATGGAGGGCTGAAAATTGGCATGATAACTCTCTCTTACGCCTATAATATGATGCCACAACCGGCATGCAATAATCAATCACTGGGCAAAAGATACAATCACCCAAAGTGGGCTACTTAATAAAATTTTGGAAACACACATAATGCAGATTTTTGAGAACACCTTAAAATGACCATTTCAAAAACATGTCGGAACTAAAAACTGAGACCTAGAACCTATTACATATTTCAAATGATAGGTGATGAACACCCTATCCAAGTGACTTCTCATGAAAATCAATAGGCCCTCATATTAGTGCACCCGAACTAAGCACCCTTTAATGATTTTTAAAGCACAAATCCTACACTTGGAGAAAATTTTGAAATATGGACTCAAAAACATAGACAGATTTTCTGAGCTCGAACACACCATATATTGTTTTATACACTGTTTATTTCATTGAGACCGTGAGCTTGAGATTTGTAGTGTATTTTCTGTTATTGGATGAATGCTACCATGTTGTTGAGTCTGTGTAAGACTTGCAAGGTTTTACCCTAAAATTTATCAGTAATAAAATAAGGACATCAAATAGGGACATTAGTAATAAAATAATATACTTACTATTTTGAATTTGAGCTCAGGCATCATGCAATTTTATTGTTGTCATTGCATGCTTGCTGCTGTTGTGCACCATAACAACAACAAGAATGCAATGTTATGAAATTTTGGGATTAAATTGGTGAGTTTGTATACTTTCTCCATTTTAAACTAACCTATGACTTCAAAGGAGGAATTATGAAATATAGTTGTAGGCGGTTATCTCTTCTATAATGATGGACGAGTCAAAGGTAATGATCAATGGGGTTGCTGCTATTAGATGATATATATATTAATACACTTACTATTTTGAATTTGAGCTCGGACATCATATATTGTTTTATACAATATTTATTTCATTGAGACCATGAGCTTGACATTTGTAATGTATTTTTCGTTATTGGATTAATATTGCCATATTGTTGAGGTTGTAGATGTCCTTTTATTGATCTTGTATAAACAACATGTATACCATGTTGACTCACAACCCATGAGGTGTTGCTTGATAACACATTTGACATCATACTTTTTGCTCCATTTTGGTCTTGATTTACTCACTGCGTGGATATGTTTCCTGAGTGCACATGTTTTGTAGCATAGTTCATTTTAGAAGTGTATGCCTTAACTATGCACATGCATAATTTTAGATGAGGATCAGTAATAGGGTGCCAGACATTTCTTAGATCCTTTGGATCTAACCCCATCTTTTCCTTCCTTGTAGGTTTTGGATCATACAAGAGCATACTGGATTGAACCCTGGGTCAACACTTCATTACTTCAGGAAATGTTTGGTACCTTCATTATTTACGTTCATCCACTTATGTATGTTTGTATTCATTCATATTATTTTGAAAGTTGGCTATTAGTGACCATATAGGACCATTCTTGATGTTTTTGGGTCATTTGATGAAAAGATGTAAATAGGGACATCAGTAATAAAATAGGGATATCTTAATCTTTATGAGCTCAAATTCAAAATGGTAAGTGTATTATTTTATTACTGATGTCCCTATTTTAAAGTGTTTGATCATTTCTATTACCTTCAAGGCATTGTGTGAAGTGTTTAATCTCTCTTTATTTTTTGTTGTTGTGCATATACCTTCTCTGATCAACTCTGATATGCACAGGTGATGAACATTCATATTTTCCTAAGCAGTACTATGAGCTTTCGTTCCAACACATGTACTATTGTGAAAATCATCACAAGTCCATTTGTTGCAAGAAAGCTCATAGTACACATGTTTGGATGTCTGCATGTTTTTCACCTATTCATATACCAAATGATGAATGCTCAATTGTTGTAATGGCAAAGCATTAGAACCGTCCATATAGGACCTTCATTATTTATGTTCATCCACTTATGTATGTTTTCATTCATTTATATTCTTCTGAAAGTTGGCTATTAGCGACCATATAGGACCATTATTAATGTTTTTGGGTTATTTGATGAAAATATATAAATAGGGACATCAGTAATAAAATAGGGATTGTTGTCATTGCATGCTTGTTGTTGTTGTGCACCGTATATTGTTTTATACACTATTTATTTTATTGAGACTGTGAGCTTGGTTTTTCTTTCAGAAATGTATGGCTTGACTATGCACATGCATAATTGTAGACGAGGATTAGTAATAGGATGCCATTCATTGCTTAGATATTTTTTTTATCTAACCCCCATCTCTCTTTTCTTTGTAGGTTCTAGATCACACAGGGGCACACTAGATTCATACCTGGGTAAAAAATTTATCACTTCAGGCAATGTCTAACACCCTTATTATTTATGTTCATCCTCTTATGTATGCTTGTACTCTTGCATTTTCTTCTGAAAGTTATTTTCCTTGTATAGTATAGACAAGTTATTTTTCATATATATACATGTAATATTTAGATGCAAAAATTTCTTTTCCTTTACATGTATCTTTGCATGAAATGAACATAAATTAAACAAGATCATCTAATAATGCAAACTAGGGTACTGTAGTCACTCATATAGTAATTAGTTCCCCAAACCATTACTAAAGATTGAACATAAGTCTAAGTCCCCAAACCTATTGTTCTATATTTATAAAATAATATATGGTGCACAACAACAAGCATGCAATGACAACAATAACATTGCATGATGCCTGAGCTCAAATTCAAAACAGTAAGTGTATTAATGTATGATCTAATAGAAACAACCTCATTGATCATTATCTTTCACTCCTCCATCATTATAGAAGAGATAACTACCTACAATTAGGGCATCATGCATTGTTTATGAGCTCATTATTTGAGCACCTCATGTCCCTATTTGATTGGCCGGTGCTCAAACAATGAGCTCATAAATAATGCATGATGCCCTAGCTTGCAGCCTACAAGCCATCAAGACATTTCCTCATGAAATGATCATAAACGGGGAGTACCACATAGTGAATATCAACAACAAAACAAATAAAGAGAGATCAAACACTTCACACAATATATGTTGTTTTATAAGATTTTTTTAAAATTAAATATATTGTTTATGAGCTCACTGTTTGAGCACCTCATGTTCCTATTTGATTGGTCGGTGCTCAAACAGTGAGCTCATAAATAATGCATGATGCCCTAACTTGCAGCCCGCAAGCCATCAAGATATTTCCTCATGAAATGATCATAAACAGGGAGTACCACACAGTGAATATGAACAACAAAACAAATAAAAAGAGATCAAACACTTCACACAATATATGTTATTTTATAAGATTTTATTAAGACTAAATATATTGTTTATGAGCTCACTATTTGAGCACCTCATGTTCCTATTTGATTGGCTAGTGCTCAAACAGTGAGCTCATAAATAATGCACGATGCCCTAGCTTGCAGCCCGCAAGCCATCAAGACATTTCCTCATGAAATGATCATAAATGGGGAGTACCACATAGTGAATATCAACAATAAAATAAATAAAGAGAGATCAAACACTTCAGACAATATATGTTGTTTTATAAGATTTTATTAAGACTAAATATATTGTTTATGAGCTCACTATTTGAGCACCTCATGTCCTTATTTGATTGGCTGGTGCTCAAACAGTGAGCTCATAAATAATGCATGATGCCCTAGCTTACAACCCATAAGCCATCAAGACATTTTTTTATGAAATGATCATAAACGGGGAGTACCACATAGTGAATATCAACAACAATACAAATAAAGAGAGATCAAACACTTCACACAATATATGTTGTTTTATAATATTTCATTAAGACTAAATATGTTGTTTATGAGCTCATTGTTTGAGCACCTCATGTCCCTATTTGATTGGTCGGTGCTCAAACAATGAGCTCATAAATAATGCATGATGCCCTAGCTTGCAGCCCAGAAGTCATTAAGACATTTCCTCATGAAATGATCATAAACGGGGAGTACCACATAGTGAATATCAACAACAAAACAAATAAAGAGAGATCAAATACTTCACACAATATATGTTGTTTTATAAGATTTTATTAAGACTAAATATATTATTTATGAGATCACTTTTTGAGCACTTTATGTCCCTATTTGATTGGCCGGTGCTCAAATAGTGAGTTCATAAATAATGCATGATTCCCTAATTTGCAGCCTGCAAGCCATCAAGACATTTCCTCCTGAAATGATCATAAACAGGGAGTACCACATAGTGAATATCAACAACAAAATAAATAAAGAGAGATCAAACACTTCACACAATATATGTTGTTTTATAAGATTTTATTAAGACTAAATTTTTTTTTATGAGCTCATTGTTTGAGCACCTCATGTCCCTATTTGATTGGTCGGTGCTCTATTTGTTATATTAATACTATTAGATCAAATAGGGACATCAGTAGTAAAATAATACACTTACTATTTTGAATTTGAGCTCATAAAGATTAAGATATCTTACTATTTTGAATTTTTATGTGCTTTGAGCCAATGAAATTTTTATAATTTTGTAATTTTGAAAAAAAAAGTGTCATTTGTAATTTTTGTGAATTCGAAGGGCTGCCGCGAAGATGACATTGCACTTTTGCGTGGTGTGAAGAGGGAATTCAAGTTTGACATGTGCAAAGAGGTCAACACCATGTGGGAAGAGGGCATTGACACTTGAGGTAGGAATTCAAGCTTTGTCTTCTCATTAACTCAATTTCATTTTGATGGCATTTGTTGATTTAATGGCACAATATAAATTTTAATAGTGGCATTGTTTACATCTTAGCATTTGGAATGCTCGATGACTTGCGAGCTTTGAGAGCTAGGGAATCATTGCTATTACCTTCAAGACATTGTGTGACATGTTTGATATCTCTTTATTTGTTTTGCTGTTGATATTCACTATGTGGTACTCCTTGTTTATGATCATTTCATGAGGAAATGTTTTGATGGCTCGCGGGTTGCAAGCTAGGCCATCATACATTGTTTATGAGCTCACTATTGAATACTGACATTGTTTACATCTTTTCATTTGGAATGCTTGATGATCCGTGAGGTTTGAGAGCTAGTGAATCATTGCTATTACCTTCAAGACATTGTGTGAAGTGTTTGATATCTCTTTATTTGTTTTTCTATTGATATTCACTATGTGGTACTCCCCGTTTATGATCATTTCATGTGGAAATGTTTTGATAGCTCGTAGGCTACAAGCTAGGGCATCATATAACATTGTTTATGAGCTCACTATTGAATACTTACATTGTTTACATTTTTTCATTTAGAATGCCTAATGATCCACGAGGTTTGAGAGCTAGGGCATCGTTGCTATTACCTTCAAGGCATTGTGTGAAGTATTCGATCTCTCTTTATTTATTTTTCTGGTGATATTCACTATGTGGTACTCCCTGTTTATGTTCATTTCATGAGGAAATGTCTTGTTGGTTCGTGGGCTACAAGCTAGGGCATCATACATTGTTCATGAGCTCACTGTTTAATATTGGCATTATTTATATCTTTTCCTTTGGAATGCTTGATGACCCACGAGCTTTGAGAGCTAGGGCATCGTTTCTATTACCTTCAAGGCATTGTGTAAAGTTTTTGATCTCTCTTTATTTGTTTTGTTGTTGATATTCACTATGTGGTACTCCCTGTTTATGATCATTTCATGAGGAAATGTCTTGATGGCTTTCGGGCTGCAAGATAGGACATCATACATTGTTCATGAGATCACTGTTTAATATTGGCATTGTTCATGAGCTCATTGTTTAATATCTAGCCAGGCCATGTAAATGGTACCAGGCCAACCCAATAAGCCCAACAAAATGTGTCACGTTTATCTTTGTTAAATACACTCATTCACCATTTTGTTCTTATTCTTCACACAAATATTGCATCAAAAGTAATTGTAAATAATGATTCAAAGAAGAAAGAAATAACTATAATAGATCAAACCCTAAAAGAATACAGTCAAATACAATAGCTCACAGTCTCAATGAAATAAATAGTGTATAAAACAATATATGGTGCATAATAGAAGCAAGCATGCAATGACAACAATAACATTGCATGATGCCCAAGCTCAAATTCAAAATAGTAAGTATATTAATGTATGATATAATAGCAGCAACCTCATTGATCTATGAATCTACGGACACCATAGTGATCTACAAATCTTCAATGTGCATGTTCTGCATGTCACTCTCTCGACATCACATGTAACTCAATAATCCATGAGCCGCTACTGAATCTACTACAAAGTCATCTCCAAATGATCCATAACCAAATCACGAGCAAGAACCAGATTTGCAAGAACACCCTTCTGAATCAATACCATCCTGATCAACAAATATATATATATATATATATACATATATATATATATACATACATACATATATATATACATACATACATACATATATATATATATATATACATACATATATATATACATACATAATACATACATACATACATACATACATACATACATACATACATACATACATACATACATACATACATATATATATATATATATATATATATATATATATATATATATATATATATATATATATATATATATATATATATATATATATATATATAAATTGATTTGCGTTGCAATTGAAATGACCATAAAAAAATGACGGTTATTTGTTGAAACAATCTGACATCTAGCCGTCACATGTACAACATCATTGTCAGTAAAAAACTATAAATGACAGATAGCCATCGTAATATTTTGATGGGTCTCCGTCGCATGTACAACATCATTGTCATTAAAAACTACAAATGATGTATATCCATCACACACTTCTGATAGATATCCATCGCCCTAACAGCATGTCCATCGGAAAACAAATTACAAACGACGGCAACCTGTTGGAAGGTTCTGATGGGTCACCATCATTTTTATTTTTTGCGACGGATAGGTGTCACAATTGGGATGGCCACAAATAGGTCTGACACCAGGTTCACCTTGTTGGTACCCCCTTCTTGCGAGGTCTATTGTCATTGTAATTATGATGCCAATTGAAATCGTTAGTTTTTTTGACTGCAAAATTGCGACATTGGATGGTGTCGTTATATTGATGGTAAACTGTCCCAATTCAGATGACTTGCCATCAGAAAAAGGTCTCAAATGTACTAGTGTACCTATGTGAGCATGGTGGGGTGGCATGACCAACCACTACTGGGGACTAACTTATAGGTGGTGGACTATATCAAAAGAATCAATGCTTTCTTGTGCACCCCCCCTCTCTCTCTCTAAAATCATGGTTTGTATCTATTAGATGTTATAATTGTTCATATATGTTATATTGATAAAATTGAGTAAATTAAGTTTGGTCCTATGTATTTGGTACTCCCTGATGTAGAGCTAGTTGTTCTTTAGTTGTACTTTGGAGTCAACATAGATAAAGTTTTTTTTTTATAAATTTTTTCCTAAAGTGTTTGGGAAGGGATATTAGATTAGTGCCTGCACCAGCATTTTGGCATCTACATTGATCAGTGCCTCTACCTGTAGAGTGACACCTCTCCATCATTGGTCTAAGACTTTTCTATCTCAGACAATTGTTTAACTTTAGATTGACGCTTGTGTTTTAGGAACTAGTGCCTATGTGGTTTGATGTCTCTGCCTGCAGTTTGGGGCCTTTGTACCTCTCTCTGCCTTTGGCGCCTATTCCTAGTTTGATTTATGAACTCAATTTTAAATGTCAAGAAGATTGTTCTTGCTTTCATGATATTTTCTAGTTGGATTTTTAGCTTGATAATTGAACATTGCATACTTAATCATCTTAGGAACACATTTCTATTTGGTGTTGAAGATAAATCTATGTTTAGATGGATTTGAAGATTGACCTAGTATCCTCTATTGGTAGTCACTTGTCATTGACCAACTTGGTTTCCTTTTAGCTCATTGAATGTTGTTCTAGCTCTTGTCAACAACTCTAGGAACATGTACCATCTATTCCATTTGTGTAGTTGGGTTGTTTTAAAACCCTTGGAAATGTATGAAGAATTTCACTTATGCACGATCATGAAATGATTGTTTCTCATGTATTCTTGCTTGATGCATTGACATCTTACATTATGCACTTATATTTCAGTCAGATAAACCTATGAGACAATACTATTGTAGACACACACACACACACACATATATATATATATATGAGATATAATTTATATATATTCATTATATATGAGATATAAATTTATATATATCTAAAGGATTATTGTGTTAATATAGAAATTAACATAATAAGACTATATAAATACTATATATATATATATATATGTCATTATATTAATTAAAAGAGTATGTGTTAATGAATAGACATGTCCCTTGAATGGACATGTCTATCCATGTCTCATCCAAAATATAAATAAGAGAGAGATTGCTGCCTTTGAAAAACATATACAATCAAGAGTGCTATTATATTTGCAATGATCCTCACAAAGTCAACATGGTATCAGAGCTAGACTGCAAATGTATGAGAGTAGTTTGTTGATGGTGAATATGTGATCATCTCCAAAAATATAGTCTCAATACGGGGACCATATATTTTTGGAAAGTTGGCTATACTAATGTATATGACTTAGTATAGTGTTGTCATTATGGCAACAAAGACATATAGTAGTTTGGAGTCAGTGCACTTGATGGGAAGATCAGAAATTGGCTAAGTGTTGAAGACTGGACAGTGTACAGAGTTCCTGTAGCTCAGAGCATCAGCACACATGTGTACAACTAAGTTATGGTGTGTACCTTGGAAGATAAGTTGGTTAGACTATATTCATGCTTATTCTATGAGTGCATGATCAAATATGCAAGTATGACAAAGTTATAGATAGTTGAAGTTACACAGCCAGTGTGTACTAGAGAAGAACAGAGTAAGTAGCCAACTGTTAGTATTTTGATTTGCAATTATATTATAATGTTGTAAAGGCTATGCACCTATTGTAATTAGGTTGCTAACATGTAAATATGTTTGTTTGTAAACATGCTTGAGCCAATTTAATTGGAAGCATTATATGTAATTGGTTAATGGGCTGACCTAGTTATTTGTTTTGTATGCACATATAAATATGAGATGCACCCATTGTAATTAGCATGGAAGTTGATATAGAGTTGTGATAATCAGAGCAGAAGTGTGAAAAGAGACTATAAGATGTATTAGATCTTTGCAAGAGGTCAAAGAATCAACACATCAAAAGAACTGATCTGACAAGCAATGTCACAGTGATAGTTCATCTAGCAGATATAGTGTGTATCTGAGATTAGAAGGTTGTAGCCTTCACCACTTGAGCAGTGAGCTCTAGGATAGTGCATCCACACCCCTAACAGGGTTTATTGTAAAAGACTCCTAATAGGGTCTGACCCTTGACAAGGTCTACTGTACTTAATGCATTGTAAAGCAACTCCTCATAGAGTTAAGGATCTTCTAACAAGGATCATAAAACACTAGTACAAAATATTAGTGGGTGTCAATTCCCACCGAGGTTTTTACCTATTTGGGTTTCTCCATAACCATATTAGTGTTATGTGTTGATTTCATGTTTCATGTTTATGTGGATGTTCATTTCAGTACTTAAGAATTTAAGTTTAGTTTAAAGATTAAGTGAAAAGATAAAATATAGTGAACACTGATTCAGCCCCCCCCCCCCCCACCTCTCAGTGTTCCCATTCATAAAAATTGGTATCAGATCTCTGGTCCTCAGCTAAGAAGTTTAACCACTTGAGGAGATCATGGACAAAGAAGAAATGAAACATCTAAAAAATAAATCTTGAAGCTGCTCTTGAAGACCTGGACAAATCTGAAAGAGAAATTGAAGAACTAAAAGAAAAACTCAGTGATGCTCAATTAGTCATCAAAAGGATAAGAAAGGATTTGAAAGAATGCTCTACTAGTGATCTAGGGATAATGGTCAAGAAGTTGAATGAGGAAAATGCATCCTTGAAAGAACATCTTGAAGAATTTGATGATAAGATGATTAACAATCATGAAGTCTATGAAGAACAAATCAAAGAGAACCTTCAACTCAATGAAGAATTAAGGCAAGCAAACATGGAAATCTTGGAACTAAGGAACAACAAAGAAAGCTTGGAATCTAAATTGAAAGAGGCTAAGAATCACATTGATAAATTACACACTAGTTCTGATTTGATAAAATCTCAGTTGTATGCAAGAAGAGCTAAAGGAGATACTAGCTACATTGGATACAATGAAGCACAAAATCAAATTGACAGCATGTGAGAAAGAATGAAAGTGTCAGAAGGAACCTCAGATGCTAAGGAAACTAGAAGTTAGACTAAAGATCATATTGAACCACCTAAAAATGAGCACAAGTCAGTAGACCACACTTGTTATGCATGTAACAAGCATGGACACATAGCGAGGAACTATATAGGGGTAAGACCTTTTAATGACTATTGTTATTCATGTAATAAATTTGGTCATAGAGCTATGAATTGAAAGACAAGTCAGAAGAATAGGACTCAGTAGAATCAGAGAAATCAGAATCAGTCAAATATAAAAGGTTCTCAGAATGTTACATGTTAGATATGTAACTATAATGGTTACTCAACTAGACAATGTAAAATGGTGACTCAGGTCAATGTGCCAAGGAATATAAGGCCTCTAGTCATTTGTCACTCTTGTAACAAGGCTAGACACATCTCAAAGTTTTGTAGATCAAGGACACAAGGTCAAGAAAGCCCCAAAAAGCCTGAAGAACCAGTTTTGGATCCTGAAGGAGAAGTCAATTTTGTGAAAGCTTCAAAGGATGTGAGCTTGATTTGGTCAAAAGAAAAGAAGGATAAGGCCAATGAGAATGTATTGGATGCATCCACAGTGGACGCACCCTCTACATCTAGATGAATTTCCCTCAAGGCCATAGGGGGAGCTAATTTAGCTCTAGACCCCTACGTGGCTGGTATACTCACTCTCTGAGTATGCGCCTTTCGACTTAAGCTTTTGGAGACTAGTAGAACTTATGTGCAAGATCACACTAGCTGATTGTTTGCAGAATGAAAGATAGAAATTTTCAAGTGACAGCCTGGTTTACGTGACAAGCATTAATGACACATTTTCTACTTTAAAGTACACAAAAGTTTGTAAATATCTCATTGCATTTGAATTTAGAGAAATTGGAGAGCAGAAGAGCCCTATAAATTGATTGAGAAGGATTGTAGTTTGATTCATCAAGTGACTTGATGTGGATTTGATCAGTTGCATAAACCCTAGTTCATTGTGCCGATTCAGAATCCCTTGGAAATCTTTGAGAAAGCATTATACAAGTGATGGCTACTCCTATAGTATTTGATGTTGCAGAGAAAAAAAGATATGTATTTAAGAGGCACCCATTCAAATCCACCTTAGATGACCTAGAAGGGGCATTCTCCCGCACACCTATGGGTGTTATGCATGTCGAGGACATTAGGGCATACATTCACTGTAAGAAAGAACCAGTAGGATTGGACAGATTAAGAGCACACATGGAAACTATGTTGAAACCAGACAAAACCTTCATGGACAAGTATGTGTAGTGGAATAATCACCCTATAGTGGAGTATGCTATGACATATGAGTTCTATGAATCAGAATGGATCAAGATTCTACTAAGAATAATTCATGATGAACTTTTTGGATAGGTGAAGTGTCGGTCAGAATTACTAGTGACCTAATTCATGAGATGACATGCCTCTCTAAGACAAGCACCGTTCTTCCAGTGGGCAAGGATGTAAGGAAGCTTGTTGAGAAAACTTGCAAGTCAAGAAGTGATAGGCACAAAATGACCATAGAGCCTATTGAGAAAGATGACATCAAATTGATGTCCCTGATACTAGGTTATAGGTTCCAACACACCAACAGGGTGAACAGTGTGTCCACGGCCAGCATTCTTGCAGCCATAAGACTTGTGAAGGAGAATGGAGAGTTCAATTTGTGTGAGATCCTTTGCGCACAAATAATTGATAACATTAAGGATATCAAGCATGACAAGACCAAGATATTCAGATTTGGGTCTTTGATCATTTATATGTACTTCCATATTGTTGGAAAGGTGTCAGATTTATACCTTGACAGGACTATTCCCACTATGCCTCAGATATCCTTCAAGGCATCTACTAAGAGCACTCTAAGAGACTACATGACACTAGAGTTGAAAACATTCAGGGCTAAAATGTAGATGAGGTACAGAATACCAGAGAAAATAGTTGATAAATACAAAGATACTATTTTCTTCATGGTTGAGATAGACACAACATGCATGGAGGCAGTTGAACCAAGAACAAAGTGGATTCATCCACTAGGATATGAAGTGGAAGAGCCTATTCTAGAGGCTTATGCTCAAGTTCTATTGTCAGCACCTAAAGACCCTAATGAGCCAAGATGGGGAACCTATGAGGAGAAAAAAGAAGTTGATGCAGTGTTAAACAACACAAAAAAAAGGAAGGTTGCTAAGGTTACCTCAGAGATCTTGAGAATTCATGGAGTGTCTCAAGTAGACTTAGACAAAGCAAGGGAACAAAAGATTGCTTTGGAAATTGAGAGCGTATCAACAACAAAGACTAAATCAGAAGATCCTAAGCTAAAGAAGGTGAAGATAGAAAAGTCTGATATTCAGAAGGGTAATACTAATGTTACTCCTTCTGCACCCAAAGAAACCATTGACCTTAATGCTCCTCCTAAGTATAAGGCAATGCCTAAGAGGAAGAAATAAATTAGCATTGGTCATCCATCCTCGTGAGTAACAAGAAATAGAAGGAACAATCAAGCACCTCCTGAAGTAAGTTTTAAACCTAGTCTGAGTGTGTTAAGCACAAGAATCATTGATGAAGGCAGAATTGATCAAGTAGGAAATTTTTATGAGAAATACAGTGAGATTGACAAATCAGAGATACATGGAATGATTGTCAAACATATGTTGAAGTTTAAGAAGACAGTCCTAGAAGTAAAAACTATGATTCTTGATAATGTATGGAATATCTTAGAGTTCCAAAAGAGACAGGCTATTGAAGATGATCTAAGGATAAGAGAGAAGATTTTAGATGAAACCCTTCCTGTATGCGAGCTAGAAGAGAAAAAGTTATTGTTAGATTTGGTGAAGCCTCACCTCAGGACCAAGACATGAACATTGAATATAATGGATAAAAAATTTGAGTTAGTTGCCAAGGAAATAGAGAAATCCTTTGAGAAGGTCTTTATGAATAGGCACATGTATCCACCTACTGTGCCCACTACTCAAGTACCCTCAAAGGAAGTCAAGGTGGTAGAGCCCCCACTAATGCATCAGTGACAGGTCCTCAGGACTCAATGCCTATAGTTGAAACACAAATGAAGGTAGAGAAGTATGCGCCCATGACAGAGTTACTAAAGGATAGCACCATTATCATTGATAATATAGAGATAGCTATGGTGGCCACTGACACTAAGTTGGACAAGTTTGAAGAGTCATTTGTGAGTACTCAAGACGTTGAGACTCTATGTGGTAACTCCACTCCTCCCAATCAACAAGAAGAAGTATTGATTGAGGATATAACATATGAGAAAGAAGAAGAAAAGAAAGAAAAAGAAGCTCAAAAAAAAAAGGGAGAACAAGAGGTAAAAGGAAGTGAGCAAAAATATGAACCATCAGTTGAAATAATCAAGGTAAAACATGAAGTGATGGATAGCACTCCTATCACTCCCTCAGCAACATTTTTGTCAAGTTTGACGCCTGACACAACCAGTTTGGACGATTGGGGAGAAGAAGACCTAATCAAGCTTAGCATCTTAGCTATGGAGAAAGCCAAGGAGAAACACGCTGGTGATGAGAAATCCCCTCCTTGTAGAAATAGTAACCATCTTGAACAATTTGTTACTAGTAGACAAGAAAGTGTCCAAGGTACACTCCATTGATGATGTAAGTGGAGTCATCTCATAGTTCACAAGAAATTTCTCTATCCTGGAAGAATCTACATCCCTAGTTGCAAAAGAGAAATATTTGAAGAAGAGGCTCAGTGAATTGGTTAGAAACTATGCACTTGACCTGAGCTCACTAAAGACTGGTCAAGCATCCTTGAAGGAGTTTGTAGCAAAGGGCAGAAAGATTATTGCAGATTGTATGAACCAGGACAAGTTGACAAGTGATCTGTACAAAAAAAACAAGAGGCTAAAGGAAATAAGTGGAAGATCCATCAGTTGATGTGAACATGTGTAATAATGTCTACCAAGGACAGATAGATAAGATTGAGAAGGCAGAAAAGGAGATGTCCAAGATAAGGGCTAGGCAGACTCAGCTAAGGAATGCTCTTGCACTCACATTAGACATACTTAATTAGAATATCAAGGAGGTTGATGCCACCATGGTGACATATGATCAAGGTCCTAGCAGAGATTTGGAGAAGATGGAGAAGCTACAATATGCATTATGCACTCATTTACAGATTGTAAACTCATTGATCATATTTTGGAAGAAAGAGATCCAAAACCTGCAGATAGCATATCCAGATGTTCTATTATAGTAAGTATTTGTAGATACAATTTTTGAAGCACCTTTGTCATTAATGTCAAAGGGGGAGTATGTATATAATATGGTATAGATATGTATAAGGAGATATAAGATAGAAAATTATGTATAAGGGAGATATAAGAAAAAAGTTTTTGTATTAAGGAACAATTAGCAACTTGGCCATATTCCTTTGTTGCCATCAATGACAAAGGGTGAGATTGTTGGCAAGTTGGCTATACTAATGTATATGATTTAGTATAGTGTTTTCATTATAGAAACAAAGTCATATAGTAGTTTGGAGTCAACGCACTTGATGGGAAGATCAGAAATTAGCTAAGTGTTGAAGACTGGACACTATATAGAGTTCCTGAAGCTTAGAGCATCAGCGCACATGCGTACGACTGAGTTATGGTGTGCACCCTAGAAGATAAGTTGGTTAGACTATATTCATTCTTAGTCTATGAGTGCATGATCGGATATGCAAGTATGACAAAGTTATAGATAGTTGAAGTTATACAGCCAGTGTGTGCCAGAGAAGAACAAAGTAAGTAGCTAACTATTAGCATTTTGATTTGTGGTTATATTCTAATGTTGTAAAGGCTATCCACCTATTTTAATTAGGTTTTTGACATGTAAATATGTTTGTTTGTAAACATGCTTGAGCTAATTCAATTGGAAGCATTGCATGTAATTGGTTAAAGGGCTGACCTAGTTATTTGTTTTGTATGTGTATATAAATATGAGATGTGCCTATTGTAATTAGCATGGAAGTCAATATAGAGTTGTGATAGAGCTTTGCAATAGGTCAAAGCATCAGTGTAGAAAAGGAACTGATATGACAAGCAGTGTCACAGTGACAGTTCATCCAATAGATATAGTGTGTATCTGAGATCAGAAGGTTGTAGCCTTCACCACTTGAGCAATGAGCTCTACGATAGTGTGTCCACACCCCTAACAAGGTTTATTGTAGAAGAATCCTAACAGGGTCTGACCCTTGACAAGGTCTACTGTACTTAATGCATTGTAAAACAACTCCTAACAGGGTTAAGGATCTTCTAACAAGGATCATAAAACACTAGTACAAAATATTACTGGGTGTCAATTCCCACTGGGGTTTTTACCTATTTGGGTTTCCCCATAACTATATTAGTGTTATGTGTTGATTTCATGTTTCATGTTTATGTGGATGCTCATTTAAGTACTTAAACATTTAAGTTCAATTTAAAGATTAAGTGAAAAGATAAAATATAATGAACATTGATTCACCCCCCCCTCTCAGTGTTCCCATTCCTAACAATTGGTATTAGAGCTTTGGTCCTCAGCAAAGAAGTTTAACCACTTGAGGAGATCATGGACAAAGAAGAAATGAAACATTTGAAAAGAAATCTTGAGTGAGTGGTTTAAAAGTTATTCCTGCACTTTATCGACTTATGTTAGAGATGGCTCAAATCATTATCCGATTACCCTTATTGCTAAGCGTAATGGTTTGAATAGGAACTTCACTTTTCATTTTGAGAAAATGTGGACTATCCATCCTAATCTTGAAAAACTCATTGAGGAGTGGTGGAATATTAGGATAGATGGAACGACCATGTTCAAAATTGCTAAAAAATTGAAAAAATGTTAAGGATAATATTAAAAAATGGAACAAAGAAACTTTTGGGAACATCTTTACCAATAAAAGGGAAATTGCAGAGGAGTTGAAGGATATTCAGGACAACATTCAGAAGGATGGGTATAGCATCTTTTCTAAAGATGAGGAAGACACAAAACTTGTGGAATACCATGATATCATATCAAAAGAAGAAAGCTTTTGGAGACAAAGGTCTAGGAAGATCTTTTTGAAGGAAGGGGACAAAAATTTGAAGTATTTCTTCATGACCACAATGAAACACATAAGGGGAAATAAAATCTCTAGATCAAAGATTAATGGAGACATTAGTGAAAAAGAGGACGAGTTCAGAGGAGAAGCCAGTAAGTTTTTCTTTGATCTCTTGAAGAAATCTAATAATCTGGACAAGGATTGCCAAAAGGAGTTGATGGATGGCATCCCTTGCATTTTGAATGAAGAAAAAAATAGAGTTATTACTGCTATCCCTTCAAAGGATGAGATTCATAAGGCAATTTTCTCCTTTGAAGGAGACAAAGCCCCTGGCCCTGATGGGTATTCTCTCTTCTTTTTTCATAAATAATTGGAACATTATTGAGGATGATGTTTTCAATGCGGTTAAATAATTTTTTGGTTCAAGAAGGCTTCTTAAGAAACTTAACGGTACTTTTATAGCTTTGATTCTGAAAAAAATGGGTGCTGATAGTTTGGATCAGTTTAGACCCATCAGCATATGTAACTCTGTTTACAAGATTATTTCAAAAGTCCTTACCTCTAGAGTTCTTTTATTTCTTCCTTCCTTGATTTTTGGACAACAGAATGCCTTTGTCCCAGGAAGACAAATTCTGGACTCAATCATCTCTGTTCATGAAAACATTCATTCACCGATGATGTCTAAGAAGGAATGTTTTTTGGTGAAGTTGGATTTGTCAAAAGCTTACAATAGGGTTGACTAGGATTTTTTGAAGGCTAGTTTGGAGGCTTTTGGCTTCAATAAGAGAAGTAGAGATCTTATACATTGTCTTGTTTCTTCTACCACCTTCTCAGTGCTTGTGAATGGATCTCCTACTCCCTTTTTCAAGTCTTTGAGAGGTCTTAGACAGGGGGATCCTTTGTCTCCAATCCTAATCATTATTATGGCGGAGTGTTTGGGAAGATACATTGATCAGTTGGTTTAAAAAGGTGAGTTTATAGGGCTTCAATTTTCTTCAAAAGAGCAGATTTATTCCCACCAGCAGTTTGTGGATGACTCTATTATTATGAGAGAAGCCTCTATAAAATATGGTAAAATCATTGAAAAAGCCTTAGATAATTATGGTGCTGCCATTGGATAGATTATAAATTGGAACAAGAGTTCTATCTTCTTTATTATGTTCCTGAACGAAGACAAGAAAGGATTAAAAGGGTGATGGGATGTGAGGTGGGATGCCTTCCGGGATCCTACTTAGGGTTTCCTCTATGCCTTGAACCCCCTGATTCTTTTTGGATATCTATGATTGACAAATTCCATAGGAGTTTAGCTGGCTAGAAGGGTGCTCTTCTTAGTCAGGCTAGTAAAATCTTGGTGCTCAAGGCTACTCTCCAAAGTATGCATCTCTATGCTTTAAGTATTTTTAAAATTCCTAGGAAGTTTGCTGAAAGTATCAAGAAAATCCAAAAGAATTTCCTTTGGTCTGGAGTAGAGCACAAGAAGAGAATGGCTCTCATTGCTTGGGATAAGGTTTGCAAACCTATTAAGAAGGGGGGTCTTGGTCTCCAAAGTATAAGAAGTATGAATGCTTTTCTTTTGACTAAGCTTCTTCGGAGATTATTCAAGACCCCAGGAGAATGGAGTACTATCTGGCACAACAAATATATCAGGGACAGGAGTAATTTCCAAAATTTTCTAAATAAGGAGTCTATTCAAGGAGGTTCTATCATTTGGAATAATGCTTTGAGAAAGAAGGAGCTGATAAAAAAGGGGGTTAAATGGGAGGTTGGAAATGTAAAGACTATCCTTTTTTGGGATGATGAATGGATTTTGGATCACCCTCTTAATTCTGACTCTATTTGGAAAGATAAGATGTTGCAATGTAAACTGGTTTTTGGATCTCATGCGACTGACTATTGGGAAGGGGATAATTGGATTGATTTGTCTAGGGTGGATCCCTCTCTTAGAAGTCTGAATAAAATTTTGAATGATGTCTTCCTCATTGATGAAGAGGATACTTCAATCTAGAGATATAATTATAATGGTTCTTTCTTGGTCTCATATTTGTATATGCAGAATTATGAGAATTGCCTTGAGCATTGTTGGGCGAGAGCTTGGTTTAAAGGCTTAACCCCTAAAATTAATGTGTTTTTTTGAATCTTATTGCAGGATAAAATTTTAACTATTGATAATTTTAGAAAAAGGGGTCTTTACCTAACTAACAGGTGCTGTCTTTGTAAGAATGATGAGCAGAATATCAATCATATGACTATTCATTGTGCCTATGTTTGAAGAATATGGGAGAATTTTTTGGATTTGATGAATATGGATTGGATCTTTCCAGAGGGCATTCAGGAGCTTTTCACTTCTTGGAGATCTCCTACTAATAATAGTCTTTTGTTAGCTATTTGGGACTTCCTTCTACCTTATATCTGTTGGGGGGTTTGGAAAGAGAGGAATGATAGGATCTTTAGAAACAAGGAGTCTAGTTGTGTCTTGATTTTACACAAGATTAAGAGAGCCTTGTTGGAGAACATTTGGTTGATTAGTAAGTATCAGGGATTGAAAGATGCCTGGGAGGTGAAAGTCTTCAATAATTGGAAGTTAAATGGTATGAAGGTCCAAAATATCAAGAGGAATACGAGGAACTAGGCCCATTGGGATTGCCCCCCTAATGGCTGGATGAAAATTAATTTCGATGGTGCCTCCAAGGGCAACCTGAGGATTGCTGGTTGTGGCATTGTCATTAGAGATGATAATGAGAATTGAAAAGGTGCTAAGGCCATTCCTATTGGTTTTAATACTAACCATGCCACTCAGGCCAATGCTTCTCTTTATAGTCTTATGTTGGCTAAAAGGAAAAATTATAGAAAAGTGTGGGTTGAAGGGGATTCTCTTAATATTATTAGGTGTCTTAATAATATGACAATTCCTTCATGGAAAATTGCTAATGCTATCAATAAAGAAAAAAGTATCATAAAATCCTTTGATGCATGTTGTTACTCACAATTATAGGGAAGCAAACCTAGTGACTGACTGGGATGCAAATGTGGGGTGCTGTAATCAGGTGGATACCGAATGGGATGATGGGACTGTCCTTCCTCCTGAAGGGGCATCATTAATCAATATGGATCAATTGCAAAGCAGGTAACATATACTTAATGAAGATTACATTAATAGATAATAAGTGTAGGGATCCACGTGAGGGTAATGAAGGGAATTATGGTGATTTCGTGATGATTATTGCCTTTACTTCACATGATTCATGGGTCTTTTGAGGCTTTAGAGGGTACTATTGTTACTTCAAGCTTAAGCATCAGGGCTATGTGAGAAACTTTGAGAATAGGTTTTTTTGTAGTTGGAGAGCCATGGGAGGTTGCAAGAAGAGGTGTGAGCCAGGGAATTGTAATGAATGGAACTAAAATATGGAGGTTTGGAATATTGTTAAGAATGGGGGAATGGCGGTTTATTTGGAGAGATTTCATGGAGGGAAGCTTGCTATTACCAGACATTTCATCAAGACCTGGAATAAGGTAAAAATTATGGTGGGAGCATAGAGCATGGATATAACAGAGGAGGTTATTGCTGAGGCAATGGGTCTCAAAATCAAAGGGATCAGCTTATATAGAGACAAGAAGGTGTCAGATAAAGCCTTGGAGGTTTTTGCGGCAATGGACCAGGAAAGGAAGTGTATGGTTAAGGTTGATAATTGTTATTTTAACCCTAAATGCATTTATAGGCCTTGGAGATTGTTCTTTTTGGTATTATTAGTTATATTATGCTGGATGGGAGATACACCAAAATTTATAATCGTCATCTTACTTTGTGAAACCATTTAAGACATGGGGTTAAAGTTAATTTCCCCTTTTATCTTTTGAGTTCTTTGGATACTACTATTCTTAGTTGGTAGAGGGACCCTGAAGGTGACCATGCCTATCATGAAGAGTTGATGGTTCTAATCTATGAGGTTCTTAAGTCTAAGAAGATTGAGAGGTCGTGAATCAATTAGAAGGCCCTTGAAGATTATGATACTGATGGGAAAGATTCAAAGGAACCCTTTATGGAGGATACTAATAATGAAGAGGTTGATTTTGTGAAACCCAAGAAACCCTCCATTCATCATGGCTTCTCATGCAAAAGGAAAAATTAGAAGGCCAAGATGGAGGACTCAGTTACTGAAATGGAGATGGAGGAAGAGGAAAGTAGGGATGACAGTGTGAAGGGGAAGGGTAAAAGGAAATGGAGGGTATAGGGAAGTGCACCAAAACCAAAAATAAGAACAAGAAGAGGGGTAAGTGGGTTGTCATCTCTTCTGATGATGATTTTGTCTCACAGGAGAACGCATAGGAATAATAGGACAAGTAGGTGGAGAAGGAACCCATTATGGAGGACCTTGAGGATTTAGACTAGAATGTTTTGGTAGGTGAGAATATCATGCAAGATATAGCCCAGGATGTGGTTAATATTGAGAAGGATAGTCTAGCCGATAACAAGAGGTAGGGTGGAGAGCTCCAAGAAGGAGACAAATGGTGTGAGAAAGGACTTTGATAACCTAAGGTGTACTGCCTTTTTTCACAACCTCAACACCATGAAAAATGACATCAACACTATCAAAACCCAAATCTAGCAGTTTCAGAAGGAAATTAGGGTTCTTGGAAAAATGAATTTGGGAGAGAAGACTATGGGACAATGTATTGATGAATTGAAGGAGGTTGTTGGCAGGGTTGAGGGGATAACGACCCTCAATGATAGAATCACTTTAATGGAGAACAAAATAAAAGAGGGGGATGTGGTGAAAGGTGGTAACATGCTTAAGAGAGTGGATAAAATGGAGAACTTAATTGAGTGGTTGGAGAAGATGATGAGTAACATTGTTGAGTAGATTTTCACCATTCTTAAGGCCTCGACTGAGCATGTCAAGATACTTGTGGACAAGATGGAGCATGGAAAAGGGGAGCACGCGCTTATGGAGGTTAAGGAGGATCATGGACCTAGTAAAAGGACTAGATCAAGCTTCAAAAATTTGGAGGATCACAAGAACAAAGATATTGAGGAACTCAAAGTTTCCTCTGCTAATATGCAGATGTTGGCTGATTAGGCAGCTGAACTAATGAAGATTATTTAGCCAACTGTCTTTTTGCTATCCTTTTTCTCTCTTCTTTTCTTTTTGTTGGACTTGCTAGTTTTTATTGTGTCTCTTTTTGGTGCTGCTACACTATTTCCACTAAATCTTTAATGCTTATTTTGTAATATCGATGTAAAAGGTTTCGGGTCCTCTCAAAACCTATTTTTATGTAATCAAAACTATAATTTAGATATAAGGTCCCTTGGAACACTCTAACTTGATATGTGTATATTGAATTTTTTTTTTATAGAAAGGTAACACAAATACTCTTTTCCTATATATTTTTAATAATTTTTTTTTGTAATTTACTATTTTTCCCGAAGTCTTGAAGAGACAGGTTGTTGAATGACCAAACAACCTATGTTTAGGTTAAGTAATATTTAAAAGGGATAATGAACTCAATATGTATTAAAATTATATTCATTAGAAAGCTTGTTCTAAATAGAATTATAATACATAGATAGGTTTTTCAAATGGATTCATTTGATGTGCCAAAACATAAAGTCGAAGTGATTTTTATCAGCATTTTAATAAGTGTGAAGGAGACTCCATTGTAGGTATGAATGAGGAGTATAGATGTTATATCAATGTTTTTTTAATCTAAGAGGCTTTGAGCTAACCATTTGTAATTAATTCCTTCAAATGGAACCTCTCAAGGATTAAATCCTCATGTTTTATTAAAAATGTGTTATTTCAACAAAAATCAGCATGTCTAAAAAAGTGTGACCCACTATTGTGGGGTCACACTGTTACATTCCCATTTGAACCATCCTTAGTGGGGAGATGATTCAAAGGGGAGATGTCTTTCATATAATTTGAGAAGGTTTTTTTTGTTTTGATGTATATGGACCTTCATTGAAGTAACTTGTGTCAAGGATGTTGATGCACAAATAAGTATTTATTATCCTTGAGTATTACTTTATCTATTTGTATTTCTAGATGCACTATAAGATCTATTTGCCTTGATCTTTTTCAGGGATGCTCTTGCAGGAAAATGAAGATTGATATTAGATTCAGAGGGAGTCAGAATCTTCTAAGCTAACTTTGGATGAGAAGCTTAGAAGATTGAAATCAGATTCAAAGGGAGTCTAACAAGGTTATCTTAAGAAGTCTTGGATGAAAATATCAATAGATTGATATCTGCTCAATGAGTTCTTCTCTATGAGAGAAGTTCAAGGTAAAATCCCTTGTTTCCACCCTCTGTGTTGAGGCATGGTGGATATCATGTTTTAATGGGCCTCCCCCTATGTACATCATGAGGAAGTGATGACTTCCAAATTATTATCACTTGTATTTGTTAAAGTTATTGAAAGGTGACGATCTTACAATGACTTGATCTTCTATCATGATAGACATCTTATGATGGATGACACAAATCATGATAGATGATATCTTACATGGTGGATTGGGTTCATTAAACATTCCATGATCTTCTATTGTGATAGACATCTTATGATGACTGAAACACATCATGATAGATGATAGGAATGTTCCTATGGTAAGTGCACATTACCTATGGACATTTTTTGAGTACTTGGTGGACATCACGGGACTTGATGTTGTAAGGCCATTACTTTGAGCACTTGGTGGATATCATGCGATTTGATATTTTGTAGGCCAATGCTTTGGATATCATGAGATGATATATTTATAAACTTTTGAGTACTTTGTGGACATCATGAGACTTGATGTTGGTAGGCCATTACTCTGAGTACTAGGTGAATATCATGCAACTTGATATTCTATAGGTCAATGCTCCTGATATCATGAGATGATATCTTTATAAAATTTTGAGTACTTGGTGGACATCATGAGACTTGATGTTGGTAGGCCAATATTCTGAGTACATGGTGAATATCATGTGACTTGATGTTTTGTGGCCATTAATCCTAATATCATGAGATGATATCTCTATAAACTTGATATTACATTGAGGTAATATCTAACCATGTGTTTATCCTCCCTAGCTAAGAGGGAGTGTTGATGTTTGGTAGCTTCAGTCAGATAACCCTATGAGAAAATACTATTGTAGATACATACATACATACATACATACATACATTATATATGAGATATAAATTTATATATATCTAAAGTATTATTTTGTTAGAGAAATTAATATAATAAGACTATATAAATACTATATATATGTCATTATATTAATTAAAAGAGTATGTGTTGATGAATAGACATGTCCCATGAAGGGACATGTCTATCCATGTCTCATCCACAATATAAATAAGAGATGGATTTCTTCCTTTAAAAAATACATACAATTAGGAGTGCTATTACATTTGCAACGATCCTCACAAAATCAACAGTTTTGAGGGTTCCTTGGTAGGACATTACATTAGGTGACTTGGAGTTGCTAAAAGCCATGGGATGTAAGAAAACTACATATGAAGTTTGGGGAAAGGTAGGAAGTGTTGGAAATTTGGCTGAGTAGGATATCATGATGTTGTTATTATGGAAACATATATTCAATGTTAATACATCATGATCTAAGGAGGATGTTCTCAATGAGAACATATGAAAATTATCTAAGTATAATAGTTTTTATCTATCTAGACAGAGACTATTTTGATCAGAAAAGTTCACAGAAGTACTTTTAGTGCATGCACACTTGAACATAGATTATACAAGGTATATTGAAGCTACATCTAAGAGCGCAAGATAGTATGACATGTACACACAAAGATATCAATGTTTTACAAAAACAATGTTGAGCCGACCAGAATAGAGCAGTGATCAGTAATTGATTATTTTGAGTTAAGGGATTTTTTTGATCAAAATAATGAATTGACTAATTAGGAATGACATACTAGATGTTAACCCTAAGGCAACAAGAGTTAATATTATGTTTTGATAATATGGAAGCTGATTGATAAGCTATATTTGAGATAGTTAGTATAAAGAAGAATATTATATTATGAGAAGTATAGAAGTATGATGTATGAAACTAATGCGAAGTTGTAAAGATATTTTGTATTGATTTATTATGTGAAATCTGATATGTGAGAAGATTAGTGTGAGTTGATAAATTTTTTTATGAAGAGCCTACAAGCTAGATCAAAATATTGAAGATATTGAACAACAATAAAAGGTTTTTGTATTCTATCTTTTGTATTGAAGATTATCATTGTATATTGCATGTTTGGGTAGTGAGCTCATCTTTCATACATTCATATTTTGTAATACCAATTCCTAATAGGGTTGAGGTTTCTAACAAGGCTTAAAGTCCTCTAACAAGGACAAAGAAACTATAAAGATGTAATAGACTTTTAACATGGTTAATATCTCTAACCAGATACTTTTGATTAGTGGATTATTTGTGGGTATCATCTCCATCAGGGTTTTCCCTTGGCCAAGGTTTCCTTGAGAAAAACATGGTGTTATGAGTTCCTTTATTTTATGGTTGTGTTTATTGTTTAGTTTATTCAGTTTAGTTTTTTATACAAGTTACAAGTTAGTTACATATATCCATAAGTGGGAAAAAGAAAAAGTTTGTGAAATACTGATTCACCCCCCCTCTCAGCATTTCCTATTTCTAATAATTGGTATGAGAGAAAAGTTACTTGGAGAAGGCCTAATAGCTTGAGTAAGATCTCTATGGATATGGATCAGTTGCAAACAAACTAGATGAAGCTCTTGAGTAGATTGATATTCTTACTGAAGAAAGAGATACCTTGAAGAACAAATATGATAGTGCAAAAGACTACATTGAGAAACTAAAAGACAAGATAGAAGATCTAAAATCAAAGAAAGAACCTACAAATCAGATGAAGGATAGTGATGAAGTTTCAAAACTGAAAAAAGAGCATGAGATCCTAATGTTGGAAAGTTGACTATACTGTTGTATATGACTAGATATAGTGTTGTCATTATGGAAATAAATTCATATAGAGTTTTGGAGTCAGTGCACATTTTCATAAGGTCTGAATATGGCTAAGTATAGAAGACTAGATAGTTAGTAGAGCACCAGAAGATCAGAGCATCAACACACGTGTGTATGAACAAGTTACGGTATGATCCTTGAAGTTAAGCTGGTAAGTGTATATTCATGCTAAGTCTAAGAGTGCATGATAAGATGAGATAGTATGACAAAGATATAGTTAGTTGAAGTGGCACAGTCAGTGAATGCTAGAACATAATAGAGTATGCATCCGACTGTTAGTAATTTGATTAGCGGTTATATTATTTTTTTGTAAAGGCTATGCGTCTATTGTAATTAGATTGTAGACATGTAAACATATTTTTTTGTAAACATGCTTGAGAAAATTCACTTGGAAGTGTTGTATGTAATTGGTTGTAGGCCAACGTAGTTAATTATTTTGTTAGCGCATATAAATATAAGACACGCTTTTGTAATAAAACATGGAAGTGGATATTGAGATAAAATAAGTAGAGCAGAGACATGAGAAGTGAAGATAGAATAAGTTAGAGCTTTACAAGGGGATAAAGCATCAACGCACAAAAGGAATTGATCAGACAAGCAGTGTCACATTACTAGTTCATCCAGCAGATATAGTGTGTATCTGAGATCAAAAAGTTGTAGCCTTCGCCACTTGAGCTGTGAGCTCTAGGATAGTGTGTCCCCAACCCTAATAGGGTTATTATAAATGACTCCTAATAGGGTCCAACCTTTAACCAGGTTACTATACTAAAAGCTTTGTAAAGAACAACTCCTAACAGGGTTGCAAATCTTCTAACAAGGATCAAAAAACACTAGTGTTGTTCTTAGTGGGTGTCAATTCCGATTGGGGTTTTTACCTATTTGTGTTTCCCTGTAATCATATTGGTGTTATGTGTTGTGATTGTTTATCTTATTTACATTGATGTTTATTTTAGTACTTAAGCAATTAAGTTAAGATTCAAGAGTTAAGAAATTCTAAAGATATAGTGAACATTGATTCAACCCCCCCTCTCAGTGTTCCCATTACTAACAATTGGTATCAAAGCTCTGGTCTTCTGAAGAGAAGTTTAACCACTTAAGGAGATCAATGGGTTTAGAAGAAGAAAAACATCTAAAGAAGAATCTTATGGAAGCTCTCGAAGACATTGACAAATCAGAGAAAGAGGTTGAAGAACTAAAATTGAAAATCAGTGGTGTACACATTTTCATCAAGAAGCTAAGAAAAGATTTGAAAGATTGTTCAAACAGTGATTTAGGGAAAATGGTCAAAAAGCTAAATGAAGAGAACACATCTCTGAAAGATTAGATTGAAGAATTGGATGAAAAGCTATACAACAATCAAGAAGCCTATGATGAGTAGGTCAAAGAGAACAAATAGCTGGAAGAAGAGCTAAGGCAAGCAAACATGAAAATCTTGGAGTTAGAAAACAACAGGAAAAAGGTAGAATTTAAATTGATTGAAGCCAAGAATCACATTGACAAATTACACACAAGCAAGAATCTGATAGAATCTCAATTATATGCACAAAAGATTAAAGGAGATACTAGCGATATTGGATTCAATGAAGCACAAAATCAGATTGATGAAATGTGAGAAAAGATGAAAGCATCGGAAGACACTATAGATGCTAAGGAGATTGGAAATTAGACTAAAGACAATGTTGAACCATCTAAGGATGAGCACAAGCCAGTAGACCAAACTTGTTATGCCTGTAACAAGCATGGACATATTGCAAGGGATTTTAAAGAGGTAAGACCTTTTAATGGCTATTGTTATTCATACAATAAATTTAGTCATAGAGCTATGAATTATAGATCAAGTTAGAAGAGCAAGACACAACATAATTAGAAAAATCAGAATCAACCAAATGTAAGAAGTCCTCAGAAAATTACATGTCAGATATGCAATAATAATGGTCACATAGCTAGACAGTGCAAGATGGTGACTCACATCAATAAGCCAAGGAATTTAATGCCTCTAGTTATTTGTCACTATTGTAACAAGGCTAGACACATCTCAAAGTTTTGTAGATCAAGAATGCAAAGTCAAAAAAGCCCTAAAAAGCCAGAAGTATCAATATTGGATATTGAAGGAGAAGTCAAGTTTATGAAAGCTACATAATATGCGAGCTTGATTTGGATAGAGGAAAATAAGGATAAGGTTGATGAGTATGTATTGGATGCATCCACAATGGACACACCCTCTACATCTAGATGAATGACCCTCAGGGTCATAGGGGGAGCTAATTTAGCTCTAGACCCCTGTGCGGCTGGTATACTCACCCTCTGAGTATGTGCCTTTGGAATTAATATTTTAGAGACTATTTGATGCTATGTGCAAGAGCACACTACCTAATCGATTGCAGGATGGAAGTTGGAAATTCTTAGTCGAATTCTAGTTTACGTGGAAAGCATTAATGGCATAAATTTCACTTTATAGTATACAGAGACTTATAGATCATTTACTGCATTTAAGATAGAGCGATTGGAGACCAAAAAAGCCCTAGGAGTTGGATTGAGAAGTGTTGGAGCTTGATTTACCAGCGAAGAAGTGTGATTGATCAGTTGCGAAGCCCTAGTCCGATGCAATGATTCATAAGTCTTTGGAATCCTATTTTGAGCATTAACAAGGTAAGTCATGGATACACCAGTTGTCTTTGATGTTTCTGAGAGAAATAGATACATTTTTAAGAGGCACCCTTTTAAGTCAACCCTAGATGACCTAGAAGGTGCATTTTCAAGAACCCCTATGGGCGTCATGCATGTTGAAGACATTCATGTGTATATATATTGTAAGAAGGAACCAACTAGAATTGATAGGATAAGGTCACACCTTGAGTCCATGATGAAACTAGACAAAACATTCCTAGATGAGTTCAGACATTTGGAAAACCATCCCATTGTTGAGTATGCTACGTCATATGAGTTTTATGAATATGAGTGGATTAAGATATTACTAAGTAGGATTCATGATGACCTATTCTGGATAGGTGAAGTTCCAGTTAGAATCACAAGAGAACTCATTCATGAAATGATAGGCCTCTCTAAGATAGATGCCATTCTTCTAGTGGGCAAGGATGTGAGGAAATTAGTTGAATAGGCATGTAAGTCCAGAAGTGATAGGCGCGATATGAAAATTGAGCCTATTGAAGAGAAAGACATAAAATTGATGTCTATGATACTAGGTTATAGGTTTTAGCACACCAACAGAGTGAATAGTGTGTCCACAACCACTATTCTTGCAACAATCAGACTTGTTAGAGAAAATGGAGAGTTCAATCTGTGTGAGATCTTGTGCACACAATTGATAGATAACATTAGAGCCATCAAGCATGATAAGACCAAAATATTTAGGTTTGGGTCTCTAATCATTTACATGTACTTCTATATACTTGGAAAGGTCTCAGATTTGTACTTAGAAAAATGTATGCCTACAATGCCTCAAATATCTCCTAAGGAATCTACTGAGAGGACATTGAAGGATTACATGGAGCTAGAATTGAAGACATTCAAGATCAAAATGCAGATGCGGTACATGATACCAGAAAGTATTGTTGAGAAATACAAAGACAACATTTGTTTTATGGTAGAAACTGACATAACATGTATGGAAGCAGTTGATCCTATAACAAAGTGGATCCATCCACTTGGTTATGAGGTAGAAGAAGCATTCTTGGAAGTTTATGCACAAGTAATACTTTCAGAACCTAAGGACCCTAATGAACCTAGATGGGGAACTTATGAAGAAAAGACAAGGGAAGTTAATGTAGTTCTAAATAGTGCAACAACTAAGAGGAAAGCCTCTAAGATTACATCTGAGATACTCAAAATTCATGGTGTAACATAGACATATCTTGACAAAGCAAGAGAAGAAAAGATAGCCTTGGAGATTGAGAGCGCATCCACAATGGAAGCTAAAATGATGATCCTAAAATAAAGAAAGTCAAGATTGAGAAGACTGATGATCCAAAGGATAAACAGGGTAAAATAGATGTTATCCCTCCTATGCCCAAAGATACAATTGATCTAAGATCACCTCCTAAGTATAAGACAATGACCAAGAGGAAGAAGGAGACCGCTGCAAGCCACCCATCCTCGCAGACAACCAGAAGTCAGAAAAGAACACTCAAGCACCTCCCTAGGTAGGTTTTAGACCTAGTCTTCAAGTGTTGAAAACAAGGATTATTGAGGAAGGCATAATTGATTAGATAGGGAAATTCTATGAGAAATACAGTGAGATTGATAAATCAAAAATTCATGGAATGATAATTAAACACATAATCAAGTTCAAAAAGATAGTCTTAGAACTTAAGACAGTAATTCCAGACAATGTGTGGAATATTTTGGAATTCTTGAAAAGACAGGCTATTGAGGAGGATCTAAGAATAAGAGAAAAGATTCTAGATGAAAACCTCCCTATATGTTCCCTAGAAGAGAAAACATTATTGTTCGATCTGGTGAAGCCACACCTAAGAACTAAGTCAAGAACTCTACACATAATGGATAAGAACTATGAGTTGGTAACTTAAGAGACAAAGAAAGCTTTTGAGAAAGTCTTTTTGGATAGGCACATGTACCCACCTACTACGCCCACAACTCAAGTGCCCTCTAAGGAAGCCAAGGAGTCAAAAACCACCAATGTACTAGTAATAGGTCCCCAGGACTCAGTGCCCATAGTGATAACACCTATAGAGGTAGTGAAGTCTACGTCCATGAATGAGACACAAAAATATGACACAATCTTTATTGATAATGTAGAGATAGAAATGGCGGCCATGGATAAAGACTTGGATAAATTTGAGGAAGCCTTTGTGAGAACACAAGAGGTTGAAATTATATATGGTGACAATTTACCTAAGCTACAAGAAGAAGTGTTAATAGAGGATCTAACAAGTGAAGAAGAAGAAAAAGAGACATAAAAAGAGATAGAAAAAGAAAAAGAAAAGGTAGAAGAGGAGAAAGGGAAAGACAGTGAACCAACATATGAGCCATTTGCTGAAATTCCTATAAAGATAAAGACAGAAGTGATGGACAACACTCCTATCAATCCCATACCCTCAACATCATTGTTGTCAAGTTTGACAACATACTCTACTAGCTTGGACTCTTTGGGAGAAGAAGACCCGATTAAGATCAGTGTCCTTGCTATAGAGAAAGCCAAAGAGAAGCAAGTGATGAGGAACCCTCTATTTTTTGAATCAGTCTGTATTCTGAATAGCTTGCTACCTTCAGACAAGAAAGTGTCTAAGGTTCATTCAATTGATGATGTCAGTACCATATTGACAAACTTCAAAGCAAACTTTTCTAGCTTGGAAGAATCTACATCCCAAGTTACATAAGAGAAATATATGAAGAAGAGATTGAGTGAACTAGTTGGAAACTTTGCACTTGACCTCAGTTCATTGAAGGTTGGTCAAGCATCCTTAAAGGAGTTTGAAGCTAAGGGAAGGAAGATCACAGTTGATTGTATGAACCAAGATAAGGTGACTGCTGATCACTACAAGAAAATTTAGGAAGCAGAAGCAATGATAGAAAAAATGAGGAAATCGGTGGAAGAGCCCTCCACTGATGTGAACATGTGTAAAAATATGTACTAGGGGTAGATAGACAAAATAGAAAGGGATGAGAAGGAAATGTCTAAGATAAGGGCAAGGCAAACACAGCTTAGGAATTCTCTTGCTCCCTCTCTAGATGTACTTAATTAGAACATCAAGGAGATCAATGCCACTATGGTGACATATGATCAAGGTTTGGGTACATAATTGGAAAATATGGAGAATTTGACATATGCCTTATGCACCCATCTACAGACTATCAATGCATTGATAGCATTTTGGAAACAAGAGATCCAGAACTTGCAAATTGCTTATCCAGATGTACTTTCTTTGTAAGTACTTGTAGACACTTTTTTGAGCACCTTTGTCATTAATGTCAAAGGGGGAGTATTGTATGTAGAATATGGAGTATTATATATGATGTAAATAAGATGTATAGTATAGAATATAAGGGAGATATATGTTAGAGTATATATTAAAGAATTTTGTATAAGGGTACAGTTAGTAACTTTGCCATAGTCCTTTGTTGCCATTAATGACAAAGGGGGAGATTGTTGGCAAGTTGACTATACTATTGCATATGACTATGTATAGTGTTTTCATTATGGAAACAAATTCATATAGAGTTTTAGAGTCAGTGCACATTATCATAAGGTCAGAATATGGCTAAGTAAAGAAGACTGGACAATTAGCAGAGCACTAGAAGATCAGAGCATCAACGCATGTGTGTATGACCAAGTTATGGTATGCACCCTTGAAGTTAAGTTGGTAAGTATGTATTCATGCTAAGTCTAAGAGTGCATGATCAAATAAGACAATATGATGAAGATATAGTCAGTTCAAGTGGCATAGTCAGTGAATGCCAAAACAAAACATCGTATGCAGTTGACTTTTAGTAATTTGATTAGCGTTTATATTATTATTTTGTAAAGGCTATGCACCTATTGTAATTAGGTTGTAGACATGTAAAAATCTTCATTTGTAAACACGCTTGAGCCAATTCACTTGGAAGTGTTGTATGTAATCGGTTGTAGGCCGACCTAGTTAATTGTTTTTTTAGTGCATATAAATATAAGATGCACCTTTGTAATAAAGCATGGAAGTGGATATTGAGATAAGATAAGTAGAGCAAAGAAATGCAAAGTGAAGATAGAATAAGTTAGAGATTTACAAGGGGCTAAAGCATCAACGCACAAAAGGAATAGATCAGACAAGTAGTGTCACATCACCAGTTCATCCAGAAGATATAGTGTGTATCTGAGATCAAAAAGTTGTAGCCTTCACCACTTGAGCAATGAGCTCTAGGATAGTGTGTCCCCACCCCTAATAGGGTTATTATAAAAGACTCCTAACAGGGTCCAACCTTTGACCAGGTCACTATACTAAAAGCTTTGTAAAGAACAACTCCTAATAGGGTTGCCAAATCTTCTAACAAGGATCATAAAACACTAGTGCAGTTCTTAGTGGGTGTCAATTACCATCGGGGTTTTTACCTATTTGGGTTTCAATGTAATCATATTGGTGTTATGTGTTGTGATTGTTTATCTTATTTAAATTGATGTTTATTTTAGTACTTAAGAAATCAAGTTAAGATTCAAGAGTTAAGAAATTGTAAAGATATAGTGAACACTGATTGACCCCCCTTTTAGTGTTCCAATTCCTAACACCTAAAGCATGAACTAAAGATTATAGATCTAAAGTTAAGCCTAAAAGATGTTAACAACAAAGTTGAATCAAATATGAAGTTTGAAAACGTAGATCTAAGATCTAAAATTACCAAAGTAACATATGAATTTGAGACTACAAAGTTGCAGTATCCTGAACTTGAAAAATACAATACAATTGTGAAAAGAGAACTAACTCAATCCAAGTAACATCTTGAGAAACTATATTCCGACAATGAAAAAATTGATGAACAAATTTCTTATTAGAAACCTTCTTATTATAAAACTGGTCTTGGATATTTCGAAGAAAAATTCTCAAGGAAGATTGAAGAATGTAAAGAACCATAGTGTTGGCACTTCAAAATTTTCAAGCATAAGTTTCATACTTCTTACAAATTTGAGGTATACACCAAAAGTGTTTTATTTGAAATAACTGGCTATAGAAAAAATACTCCAAGTTCATTTGCAACATTACTAGAATCTTCATTTGAGTCTCAAAAGCCCTAGTTTAAAATCATGTTTGAAAAAACCCTAAGTATTTCTTTCACTTTAGGAAAAAACCCTAGGTTGGCTTTCTATGTTTCTATTTGAGTGTTACTTTTTACAGATCACTTAAAGACCTTATAAAGCATGTGCTTTATTAAATCATTGGGCAGGGCCATAATCCTTAGACTTCCTTTTACCTAAGCTGATACTTTATATTTTCCCTAAGTCTAAGTCCTGGTGATTTTTGTTTATTTCCCTAGGTCCTAATGATATATTTTACTAAGGTTTCAGTGTTGATCAAAGAACTTAATCTCCTTTCAATCCAACAGTTGTTGCACATTCACAAAGTAAAGGTTTATTCATTGCAATGTTGTGACAACCATTGATACATCGAAGAACTCAATGCTTCTATCAGGTGGGACTGTTTCCTTTGATTTAATCATAACATTTCAACGTGGAAGATCTATCGTAATACATAAACTGGGCCTGGTTACTAAGGTTTTTTAAGAGATTGACAACTTCCTTTTAATCCAATTGTTGTCACACATCTGCAAAGAAAAGATTTATTCATTGCAATGTTGTGATAGCCATCGATCTCTCTTCAAATGATGAGTTATCACTATGGGTCCAATCAGAAGGAGAAAGAACATCGGCCGTTGGATTTTTGATCTAACAGTAGCAATATATCAAATTGTAAAGTGAGGCTGGGATGCTATAGGTTTCAGTTCATCGTAGATCTGTCTTGATCTAACAGTTTTTGTATGATCACAAAGCTAAGATACAAGAAGTTTTATTCATTGCGATGTTGCAACAACTGTTAGATCTCTCTTTAGTGAAGATCAAGGGTCATAATTTAAAGTTGGATCAAAATTGGTGTGAAAGCGTATTTTTGCATTGAATGAAGATAGTTCAAATTTGTAAATAAGTTATGGCTGGATCATGTGGAGTAAATTTCCAAAGGGTTATTTTTTTTGATGCTAATGTATCATTGATTTTCTCATTTCTAGAAACATGAAGTCATAGAATTTGCAGAAGCCTGGGTGAAGAAAATTGAAGAGCAAGTTACTATTTCTTGAGGATTTCTGAGATTGGTTAGTATCTTGTGAATTTTTACCCCTGATAATATATTTCTAGTACTTCTCTTAATTAATTTCATTATCATAAAGAATTGTAAACCCTACTATGCCATCAAGAAGGGAATTAACTAGAAATATTGAGTACCAAGATAGAGGTGTGCATGAAGACCTCCTACAACAACTTGATCGCTCAACCAATAACACAGTCAAGTCAAAGGGTTTAGTACCAAAGGACCCTAGGGTTAAAATAGTAGATGACCTGTATGACAAAGGAAATTACATGAGAGATGCTAAAATTGACATCACTGGTTTAGGATTGTTCAGCGTAGGGTTTGGCCAAAGACATGCCCTCCCTCCCACTAGCAATATGTGGCAATTTGATTTAGTAAAACTCATTGTGCCAAATGTGTTCATGGATGAAGATATTATGATCCAGGTAGCATGACAATATGATCAAATTACTAGGGTTGTTAGGGATGTACATGGAAACCTTTTGATCAGTATTTCAGTTGATGAGATTAGAAGGGTTTTTAGGTTAAGTGAAACAACTAGTGACCTAGAAAGAATAGACTTTGATAAATTAAGGAAAGTCTATAATGCTCAAAAGGATTATCTTAGGAGTGCTCCTTTGAAGGAATTCAAAAATAAAATTTGGGGTTTGATCATAGTGGGACCAAGTACACAGGAACCTTTCAAAATAGATTATTTTAACCTAAGAGCAAAGGGTGTATATTGGTCATTATGCCAGATTTTTGGAGAAGATGTTCAAGAGAGAATGCCAGTACACCTTATGTATATGATGGCTCAAATCTTACACCCTTTCTTGGTAGTTACCTTTGACTTTTCCCCTTTCCTAGCTGAATTAATTCATGAAGGATTAATAGGAATCCAAAAGAGTAAAGTAGATAAATGTTATTGTTGGTATTCCCTATTGATGTACATGTTTCTATACAAAGGTGCAAGTTATTTTGAAAAGGAAATGGACCTGATGAAATAGAAGGATGGTGAGGAAATGCCAGTGCAATTATGGAACCTCAACATAACTTGGGATAGGAGTGAGAATAGTTTTGTACATTTTGATAGATATTTTTCATCAAGGCTCAGGGATTTGTTATTTCAAGAAAATATAAGAATCCCACATGCCTTATCTGAACTCCTTAGGCCAAAACAATTTGTGAAAGATATCAAGATTGTGCAGAATTGGGGTGATTTTATTTTCTACCCAGTATCTACTATAATCAAATTGTATGGTTTAGAGGAACTCCTTTTATATTTACATATGAAGTCCCTCTCAATATTGGGGTTGCAGAATTTCTAAGACAACTGGGGGATTTGCAAGAGAATTCTCTCACAGGGAAGGCTAGAGGAACTCTTTTTCCTACTGTCACAATAGCCCACCAGATTGTAATCACTAAAGGTGGATGGACCCACATGGATGAAATCTTGAAACCATATCACATGGCTACTTCAATTGCTAGGACAATAGATCTTGAGGGTTTCTACAATGAGATGTTCAAGAAGAGGACTAAATGCCCCTTAATAGATCATATTTTTAACTTTCCTAAAGTTATTATTAGAAACATTCCTAACATATAGGAACATGAGATTAGGAAAGAAAAGAGGCCGGTATATAAAAAGACATTAGACTTTGTACAACATTTTGTCAGGGGCTATGATCCCTTAAAAGAGTTCACCCCTTTTGAGAAGAAAATTGAAACTCTTATGAGCCATTTTAAGGGCATCATCTAGACCTTAAATAAAAATAAGGAACATGTCATGCAAGATGAGCTAGAAAAGGATAGGTCTGTGTTGAGTAAGCCTGCATTTTCCAAGATGTTACCCCTGGGTAGATATAATGTGCAAAAGAAGACTGGGTATAATGTGGTTATACCATAACCAATTAGGTAGGAAAAAACAACAAGAACATAGGACATCCCTTCCACCTCAAAGGAAGTAGAAGTGCATGACAAAACTGAGGAGATACCAAAATCACAATAGGATCAACCAATTGAAATTGATTCTCACTCTCCACCTCCACCAAAGAATCAAAGAATTGAAGAAAGGCCTACACATGTCGAGGAGGAATAATCTCTATCCCAATCACCTCTAAACCTTATGGATCATCAAGAGGTTGGATCATCAAGAGGTAGCAGAACAAGTATAACAATTGGGTGGTTTAGGTCAAATCTGTATGACCTATGAAGATATAAATGAAGGAGTGCCAGATCCACCATAGGAGCCTGAATCAGATCTGACAATAGGAGAAATGGCTGGCAAAGAACTGGACCCCATCATTAAGCAAGCATGTGATGAATTCCTAGAAGATGATACTTTTGTTAAAGCTAGGGATTTCATGCAATTTTTGTAGAGATTGAACATTAGCCAATTCAATGAAACCTATAAGAAAAGGTAGGAGGAAAATGCACAAAAAGACCTCAAGGCCATAGAGGATGAGGTCATAAAAGAAATGACTGAAAGGTTTGAAAGGGTCACTCTAGAATAGCAAAGAGAGTTGGTAAGAAATTCAGGCGTACTCATTCTCCTAGAATGGGACATTGCTGATGCAGTAGTTCTAAATGATGTTAGAAAGAAGACTCCACTAAATCATAAGACCAGAGAAGAGGTAGAGCAAGAAATAAAGGGAGTCACTTTCAGTGATGACCATCAAGCCTTGGTTATTTGGCCCTTGAGGAAAAATGAAAATAATAAAGGAAAACAGATTGCCAGGGGTGATCTTATAGGCAACCTTCTAGTAAATGGGTCATTGAGACTTCACTGATTGAAGCAATAGGCATGATCATGGCAACAACCCAGCTTACAACAAAGGTGGTAGAGAGGGAAACTAGGGAGAAAGAAGAGATTACATTAAGGCTGGAAACAATGTTGAAAGCTTATGGGGAGATAAGAAAGGAGATGATTGAGGAGGATAAAATAATTGCAAACCTAAAGAAGAGGTTAGGGGAATAGGGCCCAATCTAGATATTAAAGTAGTTGCAAATTTATTCCTCCCCTACTATGCCTCCATCATCTAGTCCTATAAATGAATACCCCCTCTCCCCTTTACCCCCTCATATTGAGGATGAAATCATAATACAGAGAGAGAAGTTGAAATATGAAAAGAGGATAAGGGAGACAATTTTGCAATTTGTTGCAAATATAAAGCCAAAAGAAATTTACAAGATTGGTGAACAATTATTGAACATTTTGATTTCTTTTAAGGAAGAAAAGGCCTCTGTAAAATGAATTTTGGATAGGTGGGTTGCCGGAAAAAAAATAAATTAAAGTCTTTCTACTCTTTGATCAAAACTCAACAGATTGTGGATATACAGTTAACAAATACATATAGGTTTGTTAAAAACCCACTCGAGTTTGAAATAAAGAGGGAAAAATTGGAGAGAAAGGTAGAGGTTCTGACAAGAAGATATTTCTAGGACAATTTTCAAATGTTTCCTGGTCTTTTCAAAGCAGATGGAGCCATAAAGGACAATGAGCAGTGGTTAGGACAAATTGATGATGAAATGTCAGTCAGAATAAGCACCATTTTAAATATAGAAAGCAATTTTACTTTTGTCCAAACAATTGAGATATTAGAAAATGCCAGGATACATTTTACAACCATAAGGAATGAGGTACATCAGGTAAAATTTGATTGGGACAATTTGGTACCTAAAAGAGATGAAGTATTGGCATAAGTTGAACTAACTTTGGGAATGTTTACAAAATTTTGGCACTCAAGTCAATGAGAAACTTTGTAAAAATGTAACAAGAAAGTGTTATATTTATCTTTATGGTCCTATATGGTTGTCATTATTTTGTCTTTTCTAAAGGGATCCGAAGCTTGTATGCAATCCTTAATTTCTATAAAAGGTTTACCAGGATCATTTTGTAAGGACTAGAACTTGAACATTCTTACTAACAAGTTTTTGAGTCTAGGATACAGTAGACTGTATTAGGCCTAATTTTTTATAAGAGGAAGTATTACTAGTTCAGTTAAATATCTAGATAGTTTGCATTTTAAAGTATTTTGTGTATACATGAAGATGATATAGTATATTGAATAAAGTCCAGAGTTTATATCTCTCCTTTGTGTTCTTTTCTTTGAGTTATGAATTTTTAGATTCATTGCATGGATTATTTCTATGTATGTGTTAATGTTCTTCAGCTTAGATCTAAGATCAAATTAAATATGCTCTAGATATAACACTAATTATTTGAATTTTGCATAAGGATATGAATAAGTAGATTGAATTCAGGAGTCCTTTGATTAGAATCATCACAGGGTGATAGTATTTTCTAAGGATAAAGATCATCAAAGTTTAATATATTTGTCTATTGTATCTCATTTTGCAGTAAAGATGTCACCCAATGGATAAGGCACCGGCAAGTAGTGGAGCTAGTTTATAGAAATTAGTGCTTGATAAGGTTTTATTGTATTCCTAACAATTGATATAAATCTATCGAAATCTTTGAAGTTTTGTGACTTATAAGTTATATCCTACCTAATGATAATGGAGAATCAATAAATGAGTGGTTGTCATTTAGTATTTTCTTATCATTTATCTGTTGTTCTTTAAATCCATTCTGTAATTGTTGGAGTAAGGTTTGTTCTATTAGATTAGGAGTACCCTCCTTGGTTTTGTAGAGCCAGAAGTGCAGAGGGAATTCTTATCTGTATAGTTGGTCCAGTCATCTTTGAGCTTATATTTGGATCTAACCCATCCCTAAAAACTATAGATGTATTGGTTTCTTTTGTAAGCATAAAGTCTAGTTTGAGGAACCAACAAAATGGAGACTCTATTAGGGAATAGAAATGATATAGTTATGATAAATCTGAATTGAAGATCTCTGGTGTTATAAATTTTATATCAAATTATGTAGGTACAAGTTGAGCTAGACTCATGGCCTTCTTATTTTTCAGAACCAGTTAGTTACCATTGAAGAACAGAGAGCTATTTGCAATCCTTTGTTTTGTGCACTATTTTGAAAATTTTAATAGGATTTGCATTGTCTGTTATAAAGTCATTCTTTAATCAATCCCGAGTATTAAGTACTCTGATCTATTAAGTTAGTGAGATAAGTCCCAACTTGTGTTGGGTGGTGACTATGAGAATCTCCGCAACAGTGTTGAGTAAAGTTAAAAATAAAGGTTATTCCATTTACCTTTTAGATATGAGTCAAATGAATACTAGGGCTTGGAGCAAGAATCATCTAGAAAATAGGTTGTAAGGGGAACTTCCAAGTACTTCTAGGGTTTGTTAGCCTAGAGGAGATCAAAATGATAAAAATATGCCTCAGGTATGGAAATAAAGGAAAAACACAAATAGAGATGACTTAACCCATCCTGGCTAAGAAGGGAATGCTTCTGAAAAATGAGGATGCTGTGGATTTAGGGTTAGGTGCATATGATAATTATTATTCTCAAAAGGAGGATGAAATGCATCATAGGAAAGGAATGATCCCAAAAAAAGAACCTCAAGTGGGAGATAGAAGATCAAGAAGTAAAAGTAGGGGCCTACAAGGAAGAAATGATCCTCCACGCCAGGGGAATTTTCCCTCTAAAAGCCCTCATAACCCTAGAAATGAACAACAAGAAGTTCATGATGAAGATTTAGACTCTGAAACAACTCTCCTAGAATCTAAAGAGATCCTTAAACTAGTTGATGAGTTGGAGAAAAGAGTCCATGAACTAGCTACCATTAGAAAATAGAAGGAAAAGGAAAAAGAAGATAAAATAAGACAAGCTATGATAAGAGTTGAACAATTAAAAAGGCAAATAGAAAACATGGAAGCAAAAAGTTATGTTCCAATACCTGAAAAAACAAAAGAACATCCTGTTATCCAAAAAGTATGTGACGTAAGAAATCCTAGGGATAAAGGTAAGCAAAGGGCTATTGGGATTACAATCAATGAGCCTATAAATAATGAAGATCCTTTGGACCGAGTATCAAGGTTAGAGGTTGACCTTGAAAATACCAAGAGACAAAATGAAATAGTGGCCAAGGAACTTTTGAAAGAAGAACTTGATGCTACTTCTTCATAAATGAAAAAGAAGATTGATTTTTTTAGGAAGTCTTCAGGTCCCTCAAATGCAATTAGTCCTATTTTGATGCCTAATGCTAACATTGGAAATTTTTCTAGTCATGCTGCCATTGTCACACCAGTGACTACTATAAATACTACTAACACATCAAATAAAGCTTCTACTTCTCAGAATGATGGATCATTGCAAAGGGGACTAGTTCATGTTGAAAGGTACCGACAACTTCTCTTTAATGGTATTCTTGGTTATCCTAATTTAAATCCTAAAGTAATTAGAGAAAAGCTTCCAAAGTTTACTAGTAATAATGTTATTACATGTGAAGAGCATTTAAAAAATTTCATTGATATGATAGATTATTATGAAATATAACATGAGGATATAATCATGAAGTTGTTTGTTCAGTCTTTAATTAAGGATGCAAGGGATTGGTTTAGAGGGCTTCTTTATGATTGTATTGGTTATTGGGATGATTTCATCAATTGTTTCAAAGACCAATATGGTGATAAGACAAATGAAGGTTTTATGTTGAATGAATTCAACAATATCAAGAAAAAGTAAAATGAAGAGGTCCTTGAATTTAATGTTAGATTTCAAAAAGCAATGCATAATCTCTTCCAAGTTATGAGATTGGATGAGAAGGCATGTTTGACAACATATCTAAATGCTTTTTATGCTAAAATGGGATACCTCCTCACGGATAAAAATCCTAGAACTATCAGGGAGGCTCAGAGGTTTTCTGTAAATATTGAAAGCAATATAAGGGTGTTAGGCAAGCTAGGTAGAAGAGAAGATCCTAAGCCCCCTAGGTTTGGAAAAAAGGAAATAGATAAACCTACCAATATAAAACCTAGGGAGGATGATAACTTAAAACAAATCTTTAATTCTTTAAAGGATTTAAAGCTTAGTGAAAATAAGAATAAGTTTCAGGGCAATGATAGGCCTCCTCCAAATAATTTCAACAGGCAGCCTAGGTTGCAAAATTTTCCTGACCATACCCAGTGGAAGAATGGGAAGCCTACTGTCCGAGAAAGAAAGGACATGCCTATTGAAAAAACCCCTAACCTTTTGTAAAAGCATTTAGTCAACATGACTGATGAGGTTCCATGGTGCACAACATGCCAATCCCTACATGATTCTAACTATTTTGTGATCTCTCAAAATATACTTGAAAATGAGGAACATGGGGAAAATGAGGAGGAATCATATGATGAACGAGGCTGTGCAATGACTTCTGCTAATTTATTTGATGAAATTGACTCTGAAGAAGAAAGTGAGAATAAAGATGTAAATAATTCTCAAAGAAGAGGAGAAGCTTACCATCAAAAAGTCTTTTCTAATGAAGAGGAGGAAGATATTGACAACATAAATAGTAACACAAGAAAAGTTGAAGAACCTGTTATACTAAGAAGACCCTCTAATGAAGAGATAGCCCAAATCACCATTGATATGGTGACTCAGGCTATAAGTAATTATGTTTTAAGAGATAGAACTATTGGCAATATAGATGGTAAGCCAACATGTATATTTATTAGAAAAAACCATGAAGACACCAAGCAAGCTCATGTAAAAAAATAAAGTTGCTAATGATGTCAAAAAATTAAGAGTGAAAGGGGTTGAAAGGCCAAATGGTTCCAACAATGTGTTTAAGATCAAGACTAGAGTAACAATGGCCAGAGTCCCAATTCCCCAAGTTGAAGGTAAGCAAAAAGGGGAAGACAAGCTGGGTTTTGCAACACAGTTTGAAAATAAGGATTTGTCTCAATGCAAGAAAGATTTGTCTATTTTAAATTATGCACCTATTGATATGAACCAATTGTTATCTCAGATAACAGTCAAGGTTCTACTGATGGAAATGATGAGGATGTTAGGAATGGGAACACTAAGAGGGGGGGGGGGGTGAATCAGTATTCACCATATTTTATCTTTTTACTTAATCTCAAACTGAACTTAAATACTTAAGTACTGAAATGAACATCCACATAAACATGAAACACAAAATAACCACATAACACCAATATGGTTATAGGGAAACCCAAATAGGTAAAAACTTTGATGGGAATCGACACCCACTAATATTCTGTACTAGTGTTTTATGATCCTTGTTAGAAGATCCTTAACCCTATTAGGAGTTGCTTTACAATGCATTAAGTACAGTAGACCTTATCAAGGGTCAGACCCTATTAGGACTCTTTTATAATAAACCCTTTTAGGGGTGTGGATGCACTATCCTAGAGCTCACTGCTCAAGTGGTGAAGGCTACAACCTTTTGATCTTAGATACACACTATATCTGCTGGATGAACTATCACTGTGACACTGCTTGTCTGATCAAATCCTTTGATGCGCTGATGCTTTGACCTCTTTGCAAAGCCCTAATACATCTTATAGACTCTTTGCACACTTTTTCTCTACTTATCTCAACTCTATAACAACTCTCATGCAAATTACAATGGGTGCATCTCATATTTATATGTGCATACAAAAAAAATAACTAGGTCAACCCTTTAACTGATTACATACAATGCCTCCAATTGAATTGGCTCAAGCATGTTTACAAAAAATAATAATTACATGTTGGAAACCTAATTACAATAGGTGCATAGCCTTTACAACATTATAATATAACTGCAAATCAAAATGCTAACAGTCGACTGCTTACTCTATTCTTTGGCACACACTGGCTGTGTAACTTCAATTGTCTATAACTTTGTCATACTTGCATATCTAATCATGCACTCATAGACTAAGTATGAATATAGTATAACCAAATTATCTTATAGGGTGCATAGCATAACTCGGTCATACGCATGTGCATTGATGCTCTGAGCTTCAGATACTTTGTACACTATCTAGTCTTCAAAACTTATCCAATTTCTAATCTTCTCATCAAGTACGCTGACTCCAGACTACTATATGACTTTGTTACCATAATAAAAACACTATACCAAGTCATATACACCAGTATAGCCAACTTTCCAACAATCTCCCCTTTTGTCATTGATGGAAACAAAGGAATATGGCCAAGTTGCTAATTGTTCCTTAATACAAAAAACTATTGTCTTATATCTCCTTATACATATCTATAACCCATATTCTATACATACTCCCCCTTTGACATTAATGAAAAAGGTGCTTCAAAACTGTATCTACAAATACTTACTATGAGAGAACATCAAGATATGCTATTTGCAAGTTTTGGATCTCCTTCTTCCAAAATGTGATCAATGAATTTACAATTTGGAGATGGGCACATAGTGCATACTGTAGCTTCTCCATCTTCTCAAATCTGTACTAGGACCTTGATCATATGTCACCATGGTGGCATCGATCTCCTTGATATTCTAATTAATTATATCTAATAAGGGCACAAGAGCATTCCTTAGCTGAGTCTGCTTAGCCCTTATCTTGGACATCTCCTTTTTTGCCTTCTCAATCTTATCTATTTGTCCTTGGTAGACATTATTACACATGTTCACTTCAATAGATGGATCTTCCACTGATTTCCTTATGCTATCTATCATAGCTTCTGCCTCTTGTATCTTCTTGTATAGATCACTAGTCAACTTGTCCTAGTTCATATAGTCAGCAATAATCTTTCTGCCCTTTGCTACAAACTTCTTCAATGATGCTTGACTAGTCTTTAGTGAGCTCAGGTCAAGTGCAAAGTTACTAACCAATTCACTTAGCCTTTTCTTCAAATACTTCTCCTCTAAAACTAGGGATATAGATTCTTCTAGGCTAGGGAAATTACTCTTGAATAGTGAAATGATTATACTCACATCATCAACGAAGTATACCGTGGACACTTTCTTGTTTGCTGGTAACAAGTTGTTTAAGATGTTTGCTAATTCTACAAGGAGGGGATTCCTCATTACTTGTTTATCCTTGGATTTCTCCATAGCTAAGATGCTACACTTGATTAGGTCTTCTTCTCCCCATGAACCTAAACTGGTTGTGTCAGGTGTCAAACTTGACAACAATGCTGCTGAGGGAAGTGGAGTGATAGGAGTATTGTCCATAACTTCCTCTTTGACTCTTATTGTCATTAGTTCATTTTCTTTTCTCTCTACTTTTTTTTTTTCTGATTTTTTTTTCTCTGTTTGTCCTTCTTTCTTTTCTTCTTCTTTTTATATTTCTTCTTTCTTTTCTTCCATCTTTTCTTCTTCTTTCTTTTCTTCTTCTTTTTCATCTGTTATATCCTCAATCAATATTTCTTCTTGATGAATGGGAGGAGTGTTACTACAAATTGTTTCAACCTCTTGTGTGCTTGCAAATGCCTTTTCAAGTTTATCCAAATCCATTTTTGTGGCTGCCAAAGTGACTTTTATATTATCAATGAAAATTGAGTCATCTTTGAATGTCTCTGATATGGGCGTTGACTTATCTTCCTCTGATATTGTTTCAACTACAGGCGCTGAGTCCTGGGGACCTGTCATAGGTATATTGGTAGTCTCTGAGTCTTTTCCAACCATTGTGGGAACTTGAACTTTGGGCGTAGTAACTGGATACATGTCTCTATTCATGAAGACCTTCTTGAATGCCTTCTCTATTTCCTTAACCACCAGTTCATAGTTTTTGTCCATTATATGCAAGGTCCTTGAATTTGTTTTGAGATGTGGCTTTACTAGATCTAATAACAAAGATTTCTCCTCTAGAGAACATACTGGAAGGGTTTCATCTAGAATCTTTTCTCTTATCCTTAGATCCTCTTTAGTAGCCTGTCTCTTTTGGAACTCTAAGATGTTCCACACATTATCATGGATCATAGTCTTTAGTTCTAAGACCATCTTCTTAAACTTCAACATATGTTTGAAAATCATTCCATGTATCTTTGATTTATCAATCTCATTGTATTTCTCATAGAACTTTCCTACTTGATCAATTTTGCCTTCATCAATAATCCTTGTGCTTAGCACATTGAGATTATGTTTGAAACTAACTTTGGGAGGTGCTTGAGTTTTTTTCTTGTTCCTTGTTACTCGTGAGGATGGATGACCAATGCTAATTTCTTTCTTCCTCTTAGGCATTTCCTTATACTTAGGAGGAGCAGTAAGGTTAATGGTTTCCTTGGGTGTAGAAGGAGTAACATCAATTTTCTCTATTTTCACCTTCTTCAGCTTAGGATCATTTGATTCTATCTTTGTTGTTGCTGTGCTCTCAATTTCCAAAGCAATATTATCTTCCCTTGCTTTGTCTAGGTCTTCTTGTGATACACCATGAATTCTCAAGATTTTTGAAGTAACCTTGGCAACTTTCCTTTTAGTTGCTGCACTGTTCAAGATTGTATCAACTTCTCTCATTTTCTCTTCATAAGTTCCCCATCTAGGCTCATTAGGGTCTTTATGGGTTGAAAGAAATACTTGTGCATATTCTTCTAGGACTTGTTCATCAACCTCATATCCAAGTGGATGAATCCACTTTGTCCTTGGTTCAACAACCTCCATGCATGTTGTGTCAGTCTCAACCATAAAACAAATAGTATCCTTGTACTTTTCAACTATCTTCTCTAGAATTCTGAATCTCATTTGCATCTTAGCCCTAAATGCCTTCAACTTTAGTGTCATGTAGTCCTTCAAAGTAATCTCAGTACATGGCTTGAGAGATATCTATGGCATTGTGGGAATGGATTTGTCTAGATACAAATAAGATACTTTTCCAACAATGTGGAAGTACATATATATGATCAAAGATGCAAATCTGAATATCTTGGTCTTGTCATGCTTGATGGCCTTACTGTTATCTATTAGTTGTGCACATAGGATCTGACACAAATTGAACTCTCCATTCTCTTTCACAAGTCTTATACCTGCAAGAATTGTGGCTGCAGGCACATTGCTCACCATGTTGGTGTGTTGAAACCTATATCCAAGTATCATGGACATCAATTTGATGTCATCTTTCTCAATAGGATCTATAGTCATTCCACACCTATCACTTCTAGATTTTCATGTTTGTTCAACAAGTTTTCTTAAATCCTTTCTTGCTGGAAGAATGTCGCCTGTCTTGGAAAGGCCTATTATTTCTTGAATTAGGTCACCTGTAGTCTTGACTGGCACTTCACCTATCCAAAATAGGTCATCATGAATTCTTCTGAGTAGGATCTTGATCCCTTTCGATTCATAGAACTCATATGCCGTAGCATACTCCACTATAGGGTGATTATTCCACTGCGCATTCTCATCCATGAAGGTTTTGTCTGGTTTCATCATTGTTTCCACGTGCGCCCTTAATCTATCCAATCCTATAGTTCTTTCTTACACTAAATGTATGCCCTAATGTCTTCAACATGCATAACACCCATAGGCATGTGGGAGAATGCCCCTTCTAGGTTGTCAGGTATTGATTTAAACAAATGCCTCTTAAACACATATATTTTCTTCTCCGTAACATCAAATACTATAGGAGTAGCCATCACTTACTTGTATATCACTTTCCAAATGATCTTGAAGACTTCTTGAATCAGCACGATGAACTAGGGTTTCTGCAAATGATCAAATGCACAATAAATCACTTGATGAATCAATCTACAATCCTTCACAATCAAATGCTAGGGCTCTTTTTCTCTCCAATCACTCTAAATTTGAATGCAATGATAGATTTACAAACTTCTATGTACTTTCAAGTAGAAAATATGCCATTAATGCTTGTCATGTAAACCAGGCTATCACTTGAAAAATTTTAACTTTCATTCTGGAAACAATCAGCTAGTGTGCTCTTGCACATAGGTTCTGCTAATCTCCATATGTTTAAGTCCAAAGGTGCATACTCTGAGAGTGAGTATACCAGCCGCGCAGGGGTCTAGAGCTAGATTAGCTCCCCTTATGACCTTGAAGTCCATTCATCCATATGTAGAGGGTGCATCCACTGTGGATGGATCCAATACATTCTCATCAACCTTATCCTTCTTTGCTTCTAACCAAATCAATCTCGCATCCTCTGATTCTTTCATAAACTTGACTTCTCCTTCAGGATCCAATACTAGTTCTTTGGTTTTTTAGGGCTTTCCTAACCTTGCATCCTTAATCTACAAAAAATTGAGATGTGTCCAGCCTTGTTACAAGACTTACAAATGATTGGAGGCCTCATATTCCTTGGCGCATTGACATGGGTCACAATTTTACATTGTCTAGCTGAGTGACCATTATAGTTACATATTTGACATGTAACATTCTAAGAACTTCTTACATTTGATTGATTCTATTTTCTCAGATTATACTCAGTCTTGTTCTTTTGACTTGTCTTGCAATTCATAGCTCTATGACCAAATTTATTGCATGAATAATAGTAGCCATTAAAAGGTCTTACCTTTGTACAGTTCCTCGCTATGTGTACATGCTTGTTACATGCATAACAAGTGTGGTCTACTGGCTTGCACTCATTCTTAGGTGGTTCAATATGATTTCTAGTTTGACTTCTAGTCTCCTTAGCATCTGAGGTGCCTTTTGGTGCTTTCATTCTTGATCACATGTTGTCAATCTGATTTTGTGCTTCATTGTATCCAATGCAGCTAGTATCTCCTTTAGCTCTTCTTGCATACAACTGAGATTCTATCAAATCAGAACTAGTGTGTAATTTATCAATGTGATTCTTTGCCTCCTTCAATTCAAATTCCAAGATTTCTTTTCTTTTTCTTAGCTCTAGACTTTCCATGTTTGCTTGCCTTAATTCTTCGTTCAGTTGAAAGTTTTATTTTATCAGTTCATTATAGATATCTTGGTTGTTGATTAGCTTCTCATCCAATTCTTCAACCTATTATTTCAAGGATGAATTCTCTTCATTCATCTTCTTGACCATTATCCCTAGATCATTGGTAGAGCATTCTTTAAAATCATTTCTTAGCCTTTTGATGACTAATTGAGCATCACCGAGTTTTTCCTTTAGTTCTTCAATTTCTTTTTCAGATTTGTCCAGGTCTTCAAGAGCAGTTTCAAGATTTCTTTACAGATGTTTCATTTCTACTTTGTCCATGATCTCCTCAAGTGGTTAAACTTATTTGCTGAGGACCAGAGCTCTGATACCAATTGTTAGGAATGAAAACACTGAGAGGGGGGGGGGGGGGTGAATCAGTGTTCACTGTATTTTATCTTTTTACTTAATCTCAAATTGAAATTAAATACTTAAGTACTGAAATGAACATCCACATAAACATGAAACATGAAATCAACACATAAAACCAATGTGGTTATGGTGAAACCCAAATAGGTAAAAACCCCAGTGGGAATTGACACCCACTAATATTCTATACTAGTGTTTTATGATCCTTGTTAGAAGATCCTTAACCCTGTTAGGAGTTGCTTTACCATGCATTAAGTATAGTAGAAGTTGTCAAGGGTCAAACCCTATTAGGAGTCTTTTAAAATAAACCCCGTTAGGGGTGTGGACATACTATCCTAGAGCTCACTGCTCAAGTAGTGATGGCTACAACTTTCTGATCTCAGATACACACTAATCTGTTGGATGAATTGTCACTATGACACTGCTTGTCTGATCAGTTCCTTTGATGTGCTGATGCTTTGACCTCTTGCAAATCTCTAATACATCTTATAGTCTCTTCACACACTTTGAATCTACTTATCTCAACTCTATAACATTTCTCATACAAATTACAATGGGCGCATCTCATATTTATATGCACATACAAAACAAATAACTAGGTCAACCCTTTAACCGATTACATACAATGCTTCCAATTGAATTGGCTCAAGTGTGTTTATAAAAAAACATAATTACATGTTGGAAACCTAATTACAATAGGTGCATAGCCTTTACAACATTAGAATATAACCGCAAATCAAAATGCTAACAGTCGGCTTCTTACTCTGTTCTTCTCTGGTACACACTGGCTGTGTAACTTCAACTGTTTGTAACTTTGTCATAGTTGCATATCTGATCACGTGCTTATAGAATAAGCATGAATATAGTCTAACCAACTTATCTTCTAGGGCACATACTATAACTTGGTCATACACATGTGCGCTGATGCTCTGAGCTTCAGGTACTCTGTACATTGTCCAGTCTTCAACACTTAGCCAATTTTTGATCTTCTTATCAAGTGCGCTGACTCCAAACTACTATATGACTTTGTTTCCATAATAAAAACAATATACCAAGTCATATACACTAGTATAGACAACTTTCCAACAGAGGATAGGTGAGCACAAAGAAAAGGCCCTCACTTGGATAAATGGTGTTCTTGCTACAAGTTTCCAAGGACCTGTAAGTACTATGGTAAAAGATAAATCTCAAAGTAAAGGGAAAGACATTTAAGAAATTGTTTCAAAGATCCCCTAAATGTACTTAGATACAAATGTTGCAAATACTTCTTTGGGAGCTGTAGACCCTTTCTTTTTAACATTGAACATAAATGGGAAAATGTTGAAGAATTGCATGATTGACTTAGGAGCATCTAATACTGTCATGCTTGCTGAAATCATGAGATCAATGGGATTACAAGTTGACTCTCCTCATGGGAGGTGCCAGGCTATGGTTTCTAGAGAAGTACCAATTATTGGAATAATTAAAGCATTTCCCTATAAGCTTGCTGCTTATCCTGGCAAATAGTTGACCATGAGTGTCTTAGTTGTTGACATCCCCCCCGGCATGGAATGTTTTTGTCAAGGAAATGGAGTGTAGCAATGGGAGGTAGCATCTAGTGTGATTTATCTTTTTCTACATTTAATATTGCTAGGGAAAATGTCAAAATATCCAGGGAAGTTAGAACTCCTCATATGATTGAGGAGGAGACTAAAGATGATAACATGAATTGCTTTCTAAATACTGATGTGAATTATTTCTAGGTGCAAAACAAAAAAATGAAGAACAAAGATGAATCTACACTCTTATTTGAAGATAAGAATAATGTTACAAATCAAATTGACCTCTGGACTATGTACTTTGATGATGCAAGTTCTAAAGAAGGATTTGGTATAGGAGTATTATTGCTTTCCCCTATTGAAAGAACTTTTAAGTTTTTTGTCACCTTGCTGTTTACCTATACAAACAATACTGAAGAGTATGAGGCCTTGTTGATAGGATTGAGATTAGCCTCAAAATATAAGATAAGAAATCTCAGAGTGATTGGAGATTTAGAATTGGTTGTATCTCAGGTGAGGTCCAAATATGCATCAAAAAATAAAAGATTAAAGCACTACATGAATGTTGTTTGGGATGAGATAGAACACTTTGATGATTTTGCTATTGACTGGATGGACAGAAGCCACAACAAAATGGATGCTTTATTGGCCAACATTGCTTTGAGGTTTGAGGACATCGCATTTGTAGGGATATCTAAAATTGAGGTTCAAACTAGACCATCTATACCAGACAACTTTGAAAATTGGCAAGTTTTTGAAGATGACCTAGACATCTTAAGGTTCTTGAATTGTGAGGCCAATTTTGGGGAAAGAGAAATAAATTTTGGTAGGTATGTGGAAACATCAAGAAGTGAGGATTCTCTTCTTGGAAAGAAGGTCTTGTAGCTAAAATCAAATAAAGTCCCAAAGGGTTTGGTAGTGCTTGAAAGAGCCTTTGATAATAATGACAGTTCTTTTCAAAAAAAGCCTCTAAGAAGGCCTGAAGGTTTGGGGGAAATAAATCTAGGGACAACTCAAACCCCAAAAAATGTATATATAGGGGGAAATTTGAATCTTGAAATAATAAAATCCTTGATCAATCTTCTTAGAAAGTATAGGCGTAGTTTTGCTTGGTCTTATGATGACTTAAACGCCTATAGGGAAGATTTATTTTAGCATGAGATCCCTTTGAAGGAAGACACCAAACCCTTCAGATAAAAACTAAGGTTTGTAAACCCTACTTTGGCGCCAAAGATGCAGGATGAATTAAAAAAGATGAGTGATGCAGGAATCATTCAACCTATTAGACATTCCACATGGGTCTCTAACTTGGTCCCAGTAAGAAAGAAAAATGGAGACATTAGGCTCTGTGTAGACTTTAGGAATTTAAATATAAATTCATTAAAGGATAACCATGGGCTACCAAACATGGAAGCCATGCTACAAAGAGTTACTGGGTCAAAATTGATGTCTATGATGGATGGGTTCTCAGGCTATAACCAGGTGGTTGTCAAAGAAACTGAGTAATTCAAGACTATATTTACTACTCCATGGGGCACTTATGTATATGTTAGGATGCCTTTTGGTTTGATCAATGCCAAGGCTACTTTTCAAAGAGCCATGGATGTAGCATTTGCAGATTTTATAAATAAATTTCTCGTTGTATACCCAGATGATCTCACAACCTATTCAGAAAGAAAATATTAACATTGTGGCCATCTTGAAAATTGTTTTGTGAGAGCTTTAGAATATGGAGTCTCTCTTAACCCAAGGAAGTGTTCTTTTGGGGTAACTAAGGGTAAACTTTTGGGTCACATTGTGTCCAAATATGGAGTTAAAATTGACCCTAAAAGGGTGGCGGCAATTGACAAAGTGCCACTACCAAGAAATGTTAAAGGGATTTAATCCTTCTTTGGGAAAGTTAATTTTGTCACAAATTTTGTCAAGATCAGTGTTCTTATTTCCAAAATGTTAAAAAAGGGTGCAAAGGTTGAATGGAGTGAAGAAGCTAAGAAAGATTTATGTGAGATCAAGAAAGCTACTAAAAGTGCTCCTATGTTAAGGACACCAGACTACAACAAGCCTCTTCAAATATTTTCCTTTTCTTCTTATCACACCATTGCTATAGTTTTGTTGCAAAAGAACTCGGAAGGTTTTGAACAACCTATATCCTTTTTTACCAAATCTTTGCAAGAAGCTAAATTAAAGTATGATATAAATGAGGAACAGGCATATGCATTAGTCAAGGCTATTAAAAATTCTAGATGTTATTTAGTTGGAGCAACTATAGTTTCATATGTACCTAGTGCAACTGTAAAGGATATCCTGGTTCAATAAGAAGTTTCAAGAAGAAGATGCAGGTGGATAAATAGGATCCAGGAGTTCAACATTGACATCCAAATCACAAAGCTAGTAAGAGGACTAGGGTTGACAAAACTTATGGCTCAAAGAAATCTAGATGCTAATCATATAAATGTTCTTGAAGAAGAATAGAGGCCATACATTTGTGATTTAGATTGTTGTGACTGGTATGAGGATATTGTCAAATACGTGTAGAAAATGGTACTTCCCCCTAACATGGATAACCATAAAAGAAGAACTATGAAATTGCATGTTGTAAGGTATGTGATTACTAAAGGTGAGCTATGGCAGAGAAGCAATGAAGGTGTATTGCTAAAATGTGTTGACCATCATAAGGTTGAGAACTTGTTACAAGCAATGCATGAGGGTGTATGTGGTGGCCATTACATGGCTAAAAATATTGCACATAAGATATTAAGGTTTGGTTTTTGGAGGCCTAGTATCTTCAAGGATGCACACTTATTTGTAAAAATATGTGATTCTTGCCAAAGGTTTGTAGGAAAATCAAAGTTCAATGGAAACTTGCCTTTAAGCCTTGTGACAGTTGAAGCCCCTTTTCAAAAGTGGGGCATGGATTTCATTGGAGAAATCCCAAACAAGTGAAGTGGGGGACATTCATGGATCCTGGTTTCCACAGACTACTTCACCAAGTGGGTGGAACAAATCCCCACTAAAAGAGCCACTAGCAAGGTGGTCACTAATTTCGTAATGCAAAATTTGTTGACTAGATTTGGATTCCCTGAGGTTATAATAGTAGATAATGCTATGAGTTTCATGTCTGAAGAGTTTAAGAGATTTTGTAAACAATACGAGATTCAGATTTCTCATTTAGCTCCTTATCACCCTCAAGGCAATGGTTAGGTCGAATCAAGTAATAAAAGTTTGATAATTGTTTTGAAAAGAGTCTTGGATAAGAACAAAAAGGAATGAGATTCCAAGTTGCAGTTGGCTTTGTGGGCTGATAGAGTAACAATAAAAAAGGCCATTGGATGTGCTCCCTTTGATTTGGTATATGGTATCTAGGCTAGGTTACCACAAAACAATTTTCTACAAATGTATAAATTCATTCAATTGTATGATGATGATTTGGACAATGAAATAAAGATCAGGTTGGAAGATCCGATTCAATTGGATGAATCAAGAAGGGAAGATCATGATAAAAATGTAAGATCTCAACTTTAGTACAAAATTTTTTATGACAAGAGAAGCACAGTCAAAGATTTTAACACTAATGACTTGGTCTTAATGTGGAATGCTAAGCTAGAAGATAAGGGTAAACACAAAAAATTTGACCCAATCTGATGGACCATATCTTGTTGACACTAAATGGGGACCTGATTCCTACATCTTGAAAGATCTTGTTGGAAATGTTTTGGAATTGCTAGTTCATGGGCAATTCCTCAAATTGTAATTTTCTTAAGGTGCTCTCATTATCCATGAATAGTAGGTTAGATTTCTTTCCCAATTGTGTGTTCATTTTAGGTCGTGTATGTAGGGTTTTTGTTTGTTTCAATAGATGGTCTTCTTATCCTAGAGATTTTGAATCTTTGTCATGCCTGCAAGAGGCATACATCCCCTGACAGAGCCATTGTTGGCACTTCAAAAATTTCAAGCATAAGTTTCATACTTCTTACAAATTTGAGGTATTCACTAGAAGTGTTTTATTTGAAATAAATGGCTATAGAAAAAATACTCCAAGTTCATTTGAAAAATTTCTAGAATCTTCATTTGAGTCCTAAAAGCCCTACTTTAAAATCATGTTTGGAAAAACCCTAAGTGTTTCTTTCACTTTAGGAAAAAACCCTAGGTCAACTTTCTATGTTTCTATTTGAGCGTTAACTTTTGCAGATCACTTAAAGACCTTATAAAGAAAGTTCTTTATTAAATCATCAAATGGGGCTATAATCCTTAGACTTCCTTTTACCTAAGCTGATACTTTATATTTTCCTTAAGTCTAAGTCCCGGTGATTTTTGTTTATTTCCCTAAGTCCTAATGATATATTTTACTAAGGTTTCAGCGTTGATCAAAGCACTTAATCTCCTTTCAATCCAACAATTGTCACACATCCAAAAAGAAAATATTTATTCATTGTGATGTTGTGACAACCATCAATTCAGCAAACAACTCAGTGCTTGTGTCAGGTGGGACCGTTTCCTTTGATTTAATCACAACCATTCAACGTGGAAGATCTATCGACATACATACACTGGGCCCAGTTACTAAGGTTTTTTAAGAGATTGACAAATTCCTTTTAATCCAATGGTTGTCACACATCCAAAAAGAAAAGATTTATTCATTGTGATGTTTTGACAGCTATCAATCTCTGTTCAAGTCACGTGTTATCACTGTGGGTCCAATCGGAAGGAGAAAGAACATGAGCCATTGGATTTTTGATCTAATGGTAGCAATATATCCAATTGTAAAGTGCAGCCGCGATGCTACAAGTTTCAGTTCATTGTAGATCTGCCTTGATCTAATGGTTGTCATATGATCGCAAAGCTGAGATACATGAAGTTTTATTCATTGCAATGTTGTGACAATCGAATGGTCATAATTTAAAGTTAGATAAAAATTGGTGCAAAAGTGTATTCGCCTGTTGAATGAAGATAGTTCAAATTTGCAGATAAGTTATGGCTGGATCGTGTGGAGTAAATTGCCAGATGGTTATTGTTTTTGATGCTAATATATCATTTATTTTCTCATTTCTAGAAACACGAAGTCATAGAATTTGCAGAAGCTTGGGTGAAGAAAATTGCAGAGCAAGTTACTGTTTCCTGAGGATTTTCTAAGATTGGTTGGTATCTTGTGAATTTTTACCCCTGCTAATATCTTTCGAGTACTTCTCTTAATTACTTTCACTATCATAAAGTGTAAACACTACTATGTCACCTGCAAGAAGGGAATTAACTAGAAATATTGAGTACCAAGATAGAGGTGTGCATGAAGACCTCCTGCAACAACTTGATCACTCAACCACTGACACAGTCAAGGAAAAGGGTTTAGTACCAAAGGGCCCTAGGGTTAAAATAGAAAACGACCTGTATGACAAAGGAAATTACATGAGAGATGCTAAAATTGACATCACTGGTTTAGGATTGTTCAGAGTAGGGTTTGGCCAAAGACATGGCCTCCCTCCCACTAGAAATGTGTGGCAATTTGATTTAGGAAAATTCATTGCACCAAACGTGTTCATGGATGTAGATATTATGATCCAAGTAGCACGATAATATGATAAAATTACTAGGGTTGTTAGGGATGCACATGGAAACCTTTTGATCAGTATTTCAGCTAAGGATATTAGAAGGGTTTTTAGACTAAGTGAACCAATGTAATGCCCAAAATCCACTAGGCATTACATAGCTTATATTCTTCTAAAATAATTTCTAATGTTTAGATTTTATTTCTAAACCAAATGGTAGTTAAATATAAAACAGAGAACTTTTATATAACAAATGAACATTTAAAACTATAATATCATTAGAGAATTTTACATAAAATTTGAAGGAAAATAAATCAATAATACTTCTCATAATTTATCTTCTTTGGCAATTGTAAGATTACAAGTCATTTATTAGACTGAACATTTTCAACCAGAATAATTTTTGATAACATAAATGTAAGAAACTGATTTAAAGTTCCGTTATAGATTACAGTAATTTAACTATTAAAGAGGCATTAATTTTACTAGGAAATAAGTTTGAAAATACCACTAGTAATAAAAACCTTCTTTCAAGAGGATAACTTATAAGCCTTATTTTCAGCCTTTCACTTTTACAGATACAATATCTTGAGGAACATTATGAGTAGAGTAAAATTACTTAAACTCAATACACTAGTAATCATTTCTTTAAAATTTCTTCTTTCAACTTAATCTTGAAACTTCAACTTCAACTTCATCTTTCACCAAGCAACAAAACCTGCAATATAAAACTTTTTCCACATGGCCATGGAGGCTCACCTCCCAGCCTAGGCCATTTCATGGCCACCCCCGAGCTAGGAGAAACAAGAATTGGATGCGATACAAAAAAACATCAAATACATAAAAATTTAACCACAAATATGAAACAAGAACATGCACATATGACTCCCTTCCTAAGCTTGCATAAAGGATTCCAAAATTGGATCCATGGATGGGTGAAGGTGGAAACTTCTCTTATGGGGACACCATTCTTATACCAAAACAAGAACTACAATTTTGATCACTTTCCTTCACAAGGCCCTTCCAAACATACAACTCAACCCATGTGCATCAACACATCCCTTATGACCCCCATACATACATAAGAAGGCCCTCAAGGATGCCCATACATCCAAGTTCTCATACATAAAAAATTTCCAACTAGGCCCTTCAACCCAAGTCCTCCTCAAATCCTCCCAAGGATGAGGAGTAAACTTGCACACCCATAAACAAGAAGCAAAACATGAAGACAAAATAAGATTACAATCATAAACTCATAATGAAACTACTCAATATAAGATTCACACACAAGATACTACAATTTACAAAATTTACACAAGTTCATCTTCTCATTGCAACTACACAAAAATTACATGATAGAGCCACCAACCTTCTCCTAAGCAATGGAAAATTGGAAGGTTGTAGAAGAGCTTCCCTTGACTCCTAGCTTGCTTTCCTTCTCCAATCTACAGGCAAATCCCTCTAGTCCTCCTCCCCCTCCACAATTCTAGTATAGACAAGATGATGAAGTCTAATTCCTAAGCCTCTATCCCCTAAAGACACTCCAACATTCCTCTCTCATTCCCTCTTCCAAAAACAAATTAGGTTTCTAGTTACTAGATAAAATGACACTTTCCCTTGCTATAGAAATGGGATGAAATTCAACACATGGGAAAGTGAGGCAACCTAGAGAACAAAACCATTTTCATCATAACCAAAGATGGCCCATTTAGAGAGACAAAATGGAGGCTTAGGGAAGTGAAAATAGGCCCCCTAACCCATGTACTAGACTTGGGGCACTAAAAACCAACCTTAACTACACCCTGGGACTCCACATAGCCCCTCAAAAAGCTCAGTTAAACTTGCATCCGAAAATGAAATATTGATATCATAAATCTTGGTTCCCTAAACCACCTAGCTAGCCTAGGGATACACAAGACCAAACTAAGGAAAGGGTGGGGTCCATATTCCACTCAAGCATGCCATCTCATCACAAGGGTGTCAAGTGACACCTCACAAAGGTACACATCACATAACACACTTGGCGTGCTTAGTGGACAAATTACATTTATATTTTCACAAAAATGAAATTTACTCTTAAACATGCATTTAAAAATATTATCATCCACATACACACATGCATCATATTTACGAATAATATCACGTTACAACGAGGTCATTCTCTTCTTAGAGCTGACCTTGGTTTCAAACTGATTGCACTTAGATCCATTCTTGTTTCCCCGAATATACAACCATGGCCATATTCCTACACACTCGATTCCGATGTCAGTACCTCATAAAATCTTTGCATTAATAATCATTCCAAAAATGAAATAATAACATCTAAACTTGACAAATATAAATAACTGCATTTCATGAATCATTACATAATCCACATTATACCCTAATTCTCTAAGCATCAAAATATCAATTCAATTTTCACATAAGTAGGTAATCCTAAGTTAATCATTCAACCATGATACCATCAGCATTTACTATTCTATAAGATGACACAACAAATGCATAATTCAGAATTCATATATCATATATAAGCATGGAACCAAAATGAGCATATAAAGTGTACGACTAACATCATCATCATATAAATCTATAACAATCATCTCATAAGGTCTAATGATAGCAAATCATAATCCAAAATAGGTCAAATGTCTCTAATCAATGTATCATCCAGATGAATCAAATGTCAAAACAACAGTCAACCTAGGATGGGTTGGGGTGGGACCTCACAACCAATTGGTGACCTGGAAAGAATAGATTTCGATGCATTAAGGAAAGTCTATAATGCTCAGAAGGATTGTCTTAGGAGTGGTCCTTTGAAGGAATTCTAATATAAAATTAGGGGGTTGATCACAGTGGGACAAGGTACATAGGAACCTTTCAAAGTAGATTATTTTAACCTAAGGGAAAAGGGTGTATATTGGTCATTATGCTAGATTTTGGGAGAAGATATTCAGGAGAGAATGCCAGTACACCTCATGTATATGATGGTTCAAATCTTGCACCATTTCTTGGCAGTTACCTTTGACTTTGCCCCTTTCCTAGCTGAATTAATTTATGAAGGATCAATAGGAATCCAAAAGAGTAAAGTAGATAAACCTTTTTGCTAGTATTCCCTGTTGATGTACATGTTTCTATACAAAGGTGAAAATTATTTTGAAAAGGAAATGGACCTAATGAAACAAAAGGATGGTGTGGAAATGCCAGTGCAATTATGGAACCTCAACATAACTTAGGATAGGAGTGAGAACAGTTTTGTAAATTTTGATAGATGTTTTGCATCAAGGCTCAGGGCTTTATTATTTCAAGAAAATCCAAGAATCCCAAATGCCTTATCTAGACTCATTAGGCTAAAACAATTTGCTAAAGATATCAAGATTGTGCACAATTGGGGTGATTTTACTTTCTATCTAGTGTCTACTGTAATTAGATTGTATGGTTTTAGAGGAACTCCTTTTATATTTCCATATCAAGTCCCTCTCAATATTGGGGTTGCAGAATTTCTAAGACAACTGGGGGATTTGCAAGAGAATGCTCTCATAGGGAAGGCTAGAGGAACTCTTTTTCCTACTGTCATAGTAGCCCACCAGTTTGTAATCACTAAAGGTGGATGGACCCACATGGATGAAATCTTGAAACCATATCACATGGCTACTTCAATTGCTAGGACAATAGATCTTGAGGGTTTCTACAATGAGATGGTCAAGAAGAGGACTAAATTCCCCTTAATAGATCACATTTTTAACTTTCCCGAAGATATTATTAGAAACATTCCTAACATACATGAACATGAGATTAGGAAAGAAAAGTGGATGGTATATAAAAAGACATTAGACTTTGTACAAAATTTTGTCAGGGGCTATGATCCCTTAAAAGAGTTTACCCCTTTTGAGAAGAAAATTGAAACTCTTATGAGCCATTTTAAGGGAATCATCTAGACCTTAAATGAAAAGAAGGAATAGGTCATGCAAGTTGAGCCAGAAAAGGATAGGTCTATGTTGAGTAAGCCTGCATTTTCCAAGATGTTACCCTCGAGTATATATATTGTGCAAAAGAAGATTGGGTATAATGTGGTTATAGCAAGACCAAGTAGGTAGGAAAAAACAACAAGAACATAGGACATCCCGTCCACCTCAAAGGAGGTAGAAGTGCATGAAAAAAATGAGGAGATACCAAAATCACAAGAGAATCAACCAATTGAAATTGATCCTGACTCTCCACCTCCACTAAAGAAGCACATAATTGAAGAAAGGCCTACACATGTTGAGGAGGAATACTCTCCCTCCCAATCACCTCTAAACCTTATGGATCATCAAGAGGTAGTAGAACAAGTACAACAATTAGGTGGTCTAGGTCAAATTTGTATGACTTATGAAGAAATAAATGAAGGAGTGCCAGTGCCACCAGAGGAGCCTGAATTAGATCTGACAATAGGAGAAATGGATGGTAAAGAACTGGACCCCATCATTAAGCAAACATGTGATGAATTCCTAGAAGATGATGCTTTTGTTAAATCTAGGGCTTTCATGCAATTTTTGTGGAGATTGCACATCAGCCAATTCAAGGAAACCTATGAGAAAAGGAAAGAGGAAAATGCACAAAAAGACCTCAAGGTCATAGAGGATGAGGTTAGAAAATAAATGACTAAAAGGTTTGAAAGGGTCACTCTAGAACATGAAAGAGAATTGATAAGAAATTTAGGGGTACTCATTCTCCTAGAATGGGATATTGCTGATGCAGTAGTGCTAGATACTATTAGAAAGAAGACTACACCAATTCATAAGACTAGAGAAGAGGTAGAGAAAGAAATCAAGGGAGTCACTTTCAGTGATGACCATCAAGCCTTGGTTATGTGGTCCTTGAGGAAAAATGAAAATAACAAAGGAAAATAGATTGCCAAGGGTGATCTTACAGACAACCTTCTAGTGAAAAGGGTTAGTGAGACCTCAGTGATTGAAGCAACAAGCATGATCATGGCAACAACCCAACTTACAACAAAGGTGGTAGAGAGGGAAACCATGGAGAAAGAAGAGCTGACATTAAGGCTAGAAATAGTGTTGAAATCCTATGGGGAGATAAAAAAGGAGATGATTGAGAAGGATAAAATAATTGCAGACCTAAAGAAGAGGTTTGGGGAATAGGGCCCAATCTAGATATTAGAGAAGTTGTAGATTTCTTCCTCCCTTGCTATGCCTCCTTCATCTAGTCCTATAATTGAATACCCCCTCTCCCCTTTACCCCCTCATATGGAGGATGAAAATATAATATAGAGAGAGAAGTTGAAATATGAAAAGAGGATAAGGGACATAATTTTGCAATTTGTTGCAAATATAAAGCCAAAAGAAATTTACAAGATTGGTGAACAGTTATCCAACATTTTGATTTCTTTTAAGGAAGACAAGGCCATTGTGAACCCAATTTTGGATAGGTGGGTTGCAAGAAAAAATAAATTAAAGTCTTTCTATTCTTTGATTAAAACTCAACAGATTGTGGATATATAGTTAACAAATACATATAAGTTTGTTAAAAACCTACTTGAGTTTGAAATAAAGAGGGAAAACTTGGATAGAAAGGCAGAGGTTCTGAGAGAGATATTTCTAGGATAGTTTTCAAATGTTTCCAGGTCTTGTCAAAGTAGATGGAGCCATAAAGGACAAAGACGAGTGGTTAGGAAAAATTGATGATGAAATTTCAGTCAGAATAAGCACTATTTCAAATACAGAAATCAATTTTCCTTTTGTCCAAACAATTGATATATTACAAGATGCCAAGATACATTTAACAACCATAAGGAATGAGGTACATCATGTAAAATTTGATTCGGAAAATTTGGTACCTAAAAGAGATGAAGTAATGGATGTCTATTGGCCAGATGAAGAAGTTTATACATCTTGGGAAGTAGCATATTCTTTGGAGAATACCATTAAAGTAGAGACATCCACTAAGGCTGCAACAGATGGAACTTTTTCAACTTCCTAAAGAAAAGGAAACAACATAAGGGATCTCATATGTAGAAAGCAACACTTGGCATAAGTTAAACTAACTTTGGGAATTGTTACAAAATTTTGGTGCTCAAGTCAATGAGAAACTTTGTAAAAATGTAACAAGAAAGAGTTATATTTATCTTTTTGGTCCTATATGGTTGTCATTATTTTTTCTTTTCTAAAGGGATCCGAAGCTTGTATGCGATCCTTAATTTCTATAAAAGGATTACCAGGATCATTTTGTAAGGACCAGAACTTGAACATTCTTACTGATAAGTTTATGAGTCTAGTTAGGCCAAGTTTTTTATAAGAGAAAGTATTACTGGTTCTGTTAAATATCCAGATAGTTTACATTTTAAAGCATTTTGTCTATACATTAAGATGATATAGCATATTGAATAAAGTCTAGAGTTTATATCTCTCCTTTGTGTTCTTTTCTTTGAGTTATGAATTGTCAGATTCATTTCATGGATTATTTCTATGTATGTGTTAATGTTCTTTAGCTTTGATCTAAGATCAAATTAAAAAAGCTCTAGATATAGCACTAATTCTTTAAAGTTTGCATAAGGATATGAATAAGTAGTGTGAATTCAAGAGTCCTTTGATTAGAATCATCACAGGGTGATAGTATTTTTTAAAGATAAAGCTCATCAAAGTTCAATATATTTGTCTATTGTATCTCATTTTGGAGTGAAGATGTCACCCAATGGATAAGGCACTGGCCAGCATTGGAGCTAGTTTATAGAAATCAGTTCTTGATAAGGTTTTACCATATTCCTAAAAATTGATATAAATCTGTTGAAATCTTTGAAGTTTTGCGACTTACAAGTTATATCCTAGCTAATGATAATGGAGAATCAATAAATGAGTGGTTGTCATTTAGTATTTTCTTATAATTTATCTATTGTTCTTTAAATCCATTCTATAATTATTGGAGTAAGGTTTGTTCTATTGGATTAGGAGTACCCTCCTTGGTTTTGTAGAGCTAGAAGTGCAGGGGGCAGTCTTGTCCCTATAGTTGGTCCAGTCATCTTTGAGTTTATATTTGGATCTAACCCTTCCCTAAAAACTATAGATGTATTGGTTGCTTTTGAAAGCATAAAGTCCAGTTTGAGGAACCAACTCATAGAAGATGTAAACCCTCCATTTTTGTGTTAACTGTCCCTGAACAGTGAGAAGGGGTCATAGTCACTTGGATTATTGAAATATTGGATTGGTATGATCCTCCACTCTGGGTATAAATGAGTAGGATGGATCAGAACAAAATGTATCAGAAAAACTCATATCCATTCACAAGAACCATAGAAAAATGAGTTACTTAATTTACATCTTCTATGGTCCATACTATAGTTTAAAATAATGAGGGAAAGAACAAAATGTATCAGACAAACTCATATCCATTCACAAGAACCATAGAGAAGCATTTTTACCATCAAATCCTTTGACTGTACCCTCACGGGTTATGCCTGGCAGAATACACTAACTTCACATGCTTCTCTATGGTTCTTGTGAATGAATATGAGTTTGTCTAATATATTTTGTTCTTTCCCTCATTATTTTAAACTTAAAACAAAAAGACACGGTTTCATTTTATTTCATTTTACAATTACTTCACACGCAAAGGAGAGGTGAAGGAGGGAAGGAGGTTGAATTCAATCATCAGCATGTGTTTTCGATCATCTCTTCACTAGTTTCATCTCTTAACCCTAACCTTATCTAATGCTTATTAAAACCTTGTCTATATTATCAGTTTTCTTATCTAATGCTTATTAAAACCTTGGTTCTTGTGAATGGATATGAGTTTTTCTGATACAAAAAAATTGACAACCCTAGTTTATAAACTATACTGTGGACCATAGAAGATGTAAACCCTCATTATTTTAAACTATACTATGTACCATAGAAGATGTAAACCCTCTATTTTTGTGTTAACTATCCCTGAATAGTGAGTAGGGGTCATAGTCACTTGGATTGTTGCAATATTGGATTGGTATGATCCTCCACTCTAGGTATAAATGAGTAGGATGGATCAGAATAAAATGTATCAAACAAACTCATATACATTCACAAGAACCATAGATAAATGAGTTACTTAATTTAAATCTTCTATGGTCTATAGTATAGTTTAAAATAATGAGGGAAAGAACAAATGTATCAGACAAACTCATATCCATTCACAAGAACCACAGAGAAGCATTTTTACCATCAAATCCTCTGACTATACCCTCGCGGGTTATGCCTAGTAGAATACACTAAATTTACATGCTTCTCTATGGTTCTTGTGAATGGATATGAGTTTGTATGATATATATTTTTCTTTCCCTCATTATTTTAAACTATACTATGGACCATATAAGATGTAAACCCTCCATTTTTGTGTAAACTATCCCTGAACAGTGAGCAAGGGTCACAATCACTTGGATTGTTGCAATATTGGATTGGTATGATCCTCCACTCCGGGTATAAATGAGTAGGATGGATGGTAAGTGATAAGTTATATCCCTTAATGAATTTTAAAGGGTCTTGAGGAGTTTTTGGTTTGTTGAAACACTTCAAAGGGTGACTGTTCCTGAACAATGTACATGATGACAGTGAATTGTTCCAAATAACTTGGTGGACTTTGGTGACCCAAACCTCTTAGAATAATAGGATGTATGGAAGATGAAGTATATGAAAATGAGGAATTTTTTCAATGTGTTTGGATGCAGGGCAGGCCAGGAAAGTGAAAGAACATTCATTGATTACTTGGGAATGGCTATCTCAAGGGTCACTAAAAGTGGACCAGTCATGGTCTAGATGATTTTTCCATTGGAGGATGACTTTTATTTTTTTGGATAGTCATGATATGGTTATGGGATGATGTTATATCCCTTTAAGGGGTCCACAAAGGTGTGGAAGTGTTTTTTTGAACAAGCCCTAGGGTATTTGACCTTAAAGAGAGGGTTTGGTAAATGAAACATTAGAACTTGTTGGCCAACCTTGCAAATGTGAAAATCCTTAGTTTTGGAGGGTATCTATACTCTTTGCATAGGTAAGGAAGTCTGGTTAGTGGAGGAGATAGTAGTTTCTTTGGAAAAGGAGGCCTAATCGAGGGGTAACCACAGTGCACCGGTCTTTTTTTGGGCAGTTGGTCCATAGGAGTCATATCTAGTTTTCAAATATATTGAACAAACCTAAAAATGGTACTCAAATATATGATTTTTTTTCTGAGTCCTTTGGGAAAGGTTTGCAAAATCCTTGGAAAATGGGTCTAGTAGGCTACTAGGAGGTTAGGCCTAGTGAACACCCGGTTATGGGATTGTGAGTTGTTTGGGTTTCTTGGTTGGATCAACCATTGATTGGATTGAGGGACAATGAGTTGTTTTCAATGATGTGGAGTGGTTGGTGGCACCACAAGTGGTTTGTACACTTTGATAGGTCAAGGTGTGTATTGGATCAAGAGCAATGATCCTTGGAACCATACTTGCTATGTGTGGAGATAAGTTGTATAACAATAGAAAATTATACAATTATTTGCATTAAAACTTCTTTTATTCATCAAAGAAAAGTGCATATCCCACACAAGCTATGAGAATAACTCAAAAAAAATGCATTTACAAAAAGTAAACATATGCATGAAAAGATGAAATGGAAATAAAGAAATGGAACTTGTCATTGCCTAGAATGACGAATCCCATAGTTGTTGGCAGTGTCCCTAGTTTCCTCTTCAACTTTAGCTCTAGTTACTTCACCATCCAAAAGGCCTATAGGGAGAGTTAAAATATGATGTTAGAGCTCAGGGTCACATTTATTTATCTACATGTTTTTTTACATAGATAGCTTACTCATACAATACATCAAATTAGAAAGAAAAATAGAAAATCAGATCACAACTCCATCTTATTATCTAATGAGTTTTATTAATGTAAAAGTACTGGTATCAAGATCATCATTTAATATTCTACGTTGATATCATTCATATTTCAGCATGTGGTATAAAATGGGCTCCCATAAGGGTTTATCCCATCATGTTGTTGGCTTAAAAAATGTTGCATGACGTCAAAAGTAACATGTAAAATTATTGTAATCAATCATGTACAACACAATGTTAATAGCATCAAACAAATGCATGATTGAGAGTTGCTCGTAGTATGACAACCTACTAAATTGTGTACGATAAATTTTTAGTCCTTTTGGAAGTTGGTCATTAATGCCTTGATGAACTTCACGAGCATCAATTATATCATTAGTAAAAAAACATAATATCAAAATATAAATTTTAAACAAAAACCATAAGATGGAATGACATTACCTCGATGATTTATTTTATTGTATTCCAACTTCCATAGGCAAGGTGTCATTCTCCGTGGCTTTGATGTAGTCTCTTATTTCCCATTGAAAAAATATTTTTCTGTAATTTGGTACTTATGGTTTCTATGGAGAAGTGTCTATGCTCATCGAACACCTTCTTCACTAAACTTTTTGAATGATGAGATTTCATCTTTGGACCAAAAACTGGACATGCAAAATTTTCCTAATTCTGAAGATCTACAAGATCATGTATAATTGGATTAAATATGTTAATTTTCTGTTAGCACTATAACATACCAAAAAAGAGGTGTTAAGAAGAGAGCATATCACAAAAATGTGTTAGCCCAGGGGAATCATGTATTGTCCATACAAGCATTTCATGGAATTCAAATTGTCTTTGTCCTATTGGTCTAGAGATGTCATACATAGTGACCCCATTCCATAGCACCATCAACTCATCGATAAGAGGCTCAATATATACATTCATATCTTTAACTTGGTACTTACCTAGTTGAATGAATTAAAAAATTACATAACTATTATGACCATTTTGGTGGATTATTTATAATAAATTAATTTAGATGACTATTAAATGAAAAAATGCCTAGAAAAATCATTGCCAACATTATGTGCTTCCTCTTTATGGACATCCAAGGAGGAATGTTATTGTTGATAACAAAATTAGGCCACACCAAGTAAATAGATCTCATCTCTCCAAATGGATTGACATCGTCCACTGCCAATGAAAGCTTGAGATTATGAGGTTCTTCTTTAAAGTATGGCCAAGTTTCCTCTATTTCCTTAAATGCAAAACCATCTATAGGAATTCTCATAATGTCATCTTGACTTCTATTGTGTGCATGGTAATCCATAAATTGTGCCAAGCTATTGCACCTAAATAATCATTGCAAACGTGGAATAATGGGACACCCCGAAGAACCTTACGAGGCACCTTTTTTGTTAATTGATCTGATCGATATCTAGTAATATGACAATTAGGGCATCTTGTTGCAAATTCATGCCATTTATGATATATAATATGATCATTCAGAGATGCATGTATTGTTTGATACTCCATTTCAATATCTTTCATAATGGAAGATAATTCTTGGTACGAGTGAGGTAGAATGTTTGATGGTGGTAACAAACACTCACCTATCAACCTACAACCAAAAATATAGTTTGTTAATATAAAGAATATTAATTTCTACATGATTCACCCTTTGTTAACTGTAAGGAAATTACGACTAAAAAAATGAAAAAAGATGGCATACCTTAACATACGTGTCATTGCTACGTTGGATAAACCATTCCTAACCTTCAAGTTCACCAAAAAAAATACCATGACAAGAAGAGTTGTTTGGGAGCCTTTGTATAGGGGCTCGTATGCCTTCTCAAGTATAGGTACATCAAGGTCATCTGCATCATCATCTTGATCATCTTGATCATCATGATCTTCTTGATCATTATGATCTTCTTCCATGCGATCATTACCTTCTACTTTTATATTCACAACTCCATGTTCCCTCATTTGGAAATCCACATTCTCCGAATTGTCATGGTCCATAACATGAAACCCAGGGTGGTTGACCTATATCAAAATGATGACCTTAAATTAACCATGAACATGATGTCATCATCAAATCGTGTCTTATGTATTTTATAAATTATTAAAATACATACGAATGGATGAAATTCATTTCCCCCTTCAATGTGACCATGCTACCTACAATGTTCCTCGACTGTTTTGATTAGATATCTTCGAGTCTTGAAGCCCTTACAAATTTTGCTAGGACAATAACATTTTCCATCACCTTTTATTTTAAATTTAGACCATAATCTAGCAATTGTCTCCCTATTTTGTTGTGGGTTGATATTGTCAAACATGGTCTTTCTTGAATGGAATGACTCGTTGGTGGAAGAAGGATGATTTGTTTGTAACCTATAGATACAAATCATCAGTGAGAAACCATTTTCTCAACTCTAATTTTCTCAGCACAAAGGGACATTTATCATAGCCATAAAAACATGATTATTTTTATATGGAATACACCAAGGAGTACCATCATAAATATTAACCATTTACAAACATGAAAAGTATACCTAAATCAAATAGCTCATTTTTTTATCAGCATGTGTATTCTCTGTGTATATGAAAAATGAATGAAATATCAAGCTGAAATAAAATAGTGAACAAAATAGTATTCTACATAGAGTGAATGAAATATACCATCAAAAGAAGGTGAAATAAAATAGTGAACACAAATTCAAATTCAAGCCCTAATTTATCAATAGCAACAAACAATGCAGAGCCCCATGAAAATAAAAAAAAGAAACATGCTTTGTCAACAATGTTCAAAATCCTGTCACCAAGCACAAACATAGGAAATAAAAAAGGGACCAAAGATAAAAATAAGAAAAATCATTAGGGCTATAGAAAAATCATTAAGAATATAGAAAATCAAGTTCTAGAAATGGACGGTTCTGATGCTTTACCATTACAACAATTGAGCATTCATCATTTGGTACTTCTTGGTGTATTCCATTTAAGTATGTTAGGCACAAAGTATTCCATTTACATTCAACAAACATGTAGATTTGACCAGGCATTATTGGGAACTAGACTTGGCAACCATGCAATAAAAAATAAATTACTAAGGAACTAATTATAATTGCAATAATAAGTAACATACTAATGTAGACAAAATCTCAAATTAGATTGCAACATGAGAATGTTCAACAAGCCTGCTACTTTTATTTTCATTTTTACAATTCCTCTCATAACTTATTCTCCACTTCATAGCTTTCATAACTATTTGTCAAGTTTTCAACTTGAAAAAAATCTTTGGTTTATATTGTTGACAATCAGTTTAGACTATTCGGGAATAGTTAAAAAATCTGTTAGTTGGTGTTTTAGATTTCATTTGTATGAATTGTGTCTATTTGGAAGCAATAAAAAATTGATTTCTGGCAATTTTTTGAAGTTTTCTCAATTTGATATCAACCATAAGCTTGGTTATGGTTGCATGATAGGTTTTAAGAAATATTAGATCAAGTTTGGACATCTGTAGCTTTATTTTTTTGATTTACAGTTGACTGTCATGTGCAAGTTCACGAATTTGCTTTGGTTTCCACCATGGATTTGTAAGATCCATCCCCTTTTTGTAAATACTATAACTTGGGGATGGATCCACATTTGTAACATGTATTTATAACATGAATAATGCATAAACAAGAGGAAGTTTGCGGTGATTAATGTTGGAGAGCCGAATGGATAGTATTGGAGGGTTACATGCATGGTGCATGGTTAATGTAGTAGGAGTTTGAGCCATTGGAGGGGGTCTTTTTGTGGTTGAATCCACTTAGTTATGGCCTAAGGATGGTGAATAATCCATTTATTTGAAAGTATAGCATTGGGAGGTCATACATTCACCAAGCCCTAGATTATAGGGGTTTTAGAGGAGCAAATTAGGGATTTTGCATATGGAGAGGTCTGAGGACCAAATTGGTTGTACAATCCATGGTTTGGGAGCATTTGGTAACTCTACTGAAAGTCTTAAGGCCTAGGATGAAGAACTATTAGGGGTTGCTTTCTAAAATGAGTCAAATTAGCCCTCCTAGTTGAGGGACAGTGTCAGATTTGAGAGGATTGGTCCAAAGCACCTATGGTTGATTTTTGGGTATGTGGTCAAGCTTCCAAAAGGGTATTGGAATATGTGATTGGTAGTGATGTAATGCAAAACCTTTAAACACATTGTAATAAATAAAAAGAGAAGGCATTGTATAATATTGTATCGTTAAGTTTTATTTTTGTATATACATTTCATTGGTAGTTTTTAATATATTGTTGAGGGCATTTGGAACATATGCATAGTCATTCATTAAAAAGAAAGAAAGATGAATATAGATTGTTAGAGGAACATTATGAAGAAGTATGTTGTATGTATTTTAATCTAAAACAACTAACTGTTAGTGGCAAATAACTAACTGTCAATAGTCCTATAGTTGACTGTTATGGTTAGCAAGGGTTATACTAGCCTCAAGAGGCTTATTTAATAGAGATAAGGGTGTGTTATGAAGTCGAGAGAGTGAAGACATGGTAGATAATCGATCCCAGATCATGAAGATCAATGTATTCCACTTTGAAGCAATAAAAATGTAAAGTTAGTGTATTCTGCCAGGCATAACCCATGAGGGTACAATTAGAGGATTTGATGGTAAAAATTATTCTCTATAGTTCTTGTGAATGGATATGAGTTTTTCTGATACATTTTGTCATAGTCACTTGGATTGTGTCAATATTGGACTGGTATGATCCTCCACTATGGGTATAAATGAGTAGGATGGATCAGAACAAAATGTATCAGACAAACTCATAGCCATTCACAAGAACCGTAGAGAAATGAGTTACTTTACATCTTTTATGGTCCATAGTATAGTTTAAACTAATCAGAGAAAGAACAAAATGTATCAGACAAACTCATATCCATTCACAAAAACCATAGAGAAGCATTTTTACCATTAAATCCTCTGACTGTACCCTCATGGGTTATGCATGATAGAATACACTAACTTTACATACTTCTCTATGGTTCTTGTGAATGGATATAAGTTTTTCTAATACAACAAGGTCAACAGCCCTAGTTTATAAACTATACTATGGACCATAGAAGATGTAAACCCTCATTATTTTAAACTATACTATGGACCATAGAAGATGTAAACCCTTCATTTTTGTGTTAACTCTCCTTGAACAGTGAGCAAAGGTCACAGTCACTTGGATTTTTGCAATATTGGATTGGTATGATCCTCCACTCTGGGTATAAATGAGTAGGATGGATCAGAACAAAATGTATTAGAAAAATTCATATCCATTCACAAGAACCATAGAGAAATGAGTTACTTAATTTTCATCTTCTATGGTCCATAGTATAGTTTAAAATAATCAGAGAAAGAACAAAATGTATCAGACAAACTCATATCCATTCACAAGAACCATAGCAAAGTATTTTTACCATCAAATCCTCTGAGTGTACCCTCACAGGTTATGCCTGGCAAAATACACTAACTTTACATGCTTCTCTACAGTTCTTGTGAATGGATATGAGTTTGTCTGATACAAAAAAGTCGACAACCCTAGTTTATAAACTATACTAAGGACCATAGAAGATGTAAACCCTCATTATTTTAAAATATACTATGGACCATAGAAGATGTAAACCCTCTATTTTTTTGATAACTATCCCTGAACAATGAGAAGGGGTCACAGTCACTTGGATTATTGCAATATTGGATTGGTATGATCCTCCACTCCGGGTATAAATGAGTAGGATGGATCAGAACATAATGTATTAGACAAACCCACATCCATACATAAGAACCATAGAGAAGCATTTTTACCATCATATCCTCTGACTATACCCACACGGGTTATGCCTGGCAGAATACACTAACTTTACATGCTTCTCTATGGCTCTTGTGAATGGATATGAGTCTGTTTGATACAACAAAATCAATAGCCCTAGTTTATAAACTATACTATGGACCATAGAAGATGTAAACCCTTTTTTAAAACTATACTATGGATAATAGAAGATGTAAACCCTCCATTTTTGTATTAATTGTCCCTGAATAGTGAGCAGGGGTCACAATCACTTGGAAAGAACAACATATATCAGACAAATTCATATCCATTCACAAGAACCATTAATTTCTTTGATTAATAAACATTGTTTTCCCAATGGTTTTAATAAGAATTTGTAAAGTTAGGGTTAAGAGATGAAACCAGGGAATAGATGATCGAAAAAGCGTGCTGCTGATTGAATTTGACCTCCTTCTCTCCTTTACCTCTCCTTTGCACTCGAAGTAATTTCAAAATGAAATAAAGTGAAACCGTGTCTTCTTTTTAAAGTTATTTTCCCGTGTTGGTTGGAATTAAGACCACCTGTCATGGTCATAATTCCAACCAACACACGAATAGATTAAAAAAATTCAATTTTTTCCTTCTATAAACCGACCAAGGAAAATCATTTGAATGCTTGGTCGAAAATATTGGTCTAAAAAGTGGGTCAAATGTACTAGTGCCAGTGTAGATTGAAAGCAGTTTGAAAGATTTGGAGAAGATTAAGGTTGATGTTGACATGAGTGAAATTATGAGGATCCAATTGATTGAAAATATTGATAAGATTAAGAAAACAAAAAATTCCCAATTCAGATTCTCATCCCTAATCACCTATATGTTTTTCCATCCTTTGAGAAGATTTCCTTACACTATAGGAGCTGATTGGAATGATGAGACGAGTTCAATGGAGAGAATCAACAAGGTGTATCTTAGACACCCAATTGATAAAGTAAATGAGAGTGCTACACTTGTAATTAAAACCTTTCAAAATGAGATGAACAAAAGGTCAAGAAGTCCACCTTCAATAGTTGAGAAGTACAAAATTGAGATATGCTTTTTAGTTGACACATATTTCACATATTGAAGCAGTAGAACCAAGAACTGAATTCATAGACCCTTTAGAATATGAAGTATCTGAATAGTGGTAAAATGGATTCACCTCTATTCAAATGTAAAGGGGGAAATATGAGATCTATTCTCAAACCCAAATTCTCCAAAGAAGAGATCCAATTTGATCAACCAAAAGGTTAATACACAATCTAATCAATTTTTGGATGAATATGGAAGAGAGAGAGTAAATCCAATATTTCCCTATGAAGGATATGTGTGTTTAGAATATAGAATAATTGAAATACAAGCACTAACCTCAAATTAGGGCAAATCTAGAAAATGTTAAATTCTGATATCTATGTACACTTTTGGGAAAATCTAAAACCTATCTTGGAATGGAAATGCCGAGATAGAGAAAACCCAGAAATATTTCCTCAAAATGGCTCAGCTCGGGTTTGACCCTCATAAAAGGTCAAATACTACATTCTTTATTTGAAGTTTGATTCAAATTTTGTTCGCAGATCCCGGAAGTTTTCTCAAAAGGGTATCCAAATTTGCTCTCAAATCCAAAACTCTGCACCTGTACCTGCAAGAAAATTGGGGTTTTTGTTGTTTGTTTGAGGGGTTTGCCTTGGTCAAACCCTAGTTTGGAATCAACCTTAATATTGAAATTAAAACAAGAATGCTAGCAAGTAGTAGGAAAGGATCTAACAATGAAGCTATGCAATTCTATAGATATGCAATTGTATTTTGAATGTAAACAAGTATATTGATATGAAAGCTTGAACAAAACAATACATATAAATCAAACCTCCATGATTGTATGCTTGAAATCCACTTTGAAGGAAGAATGAAATAGATCTTTGAAGATGAACAAAAGATCTTGAAGGAAGATCACATCATCATGATGGCTAGATCTAGGGTTTGAATGATAAATCTTGAATGCTTGAACCAAATCCCTTCAATGGCTTGAATGCTTGAATCTTTGATCTTCAATGGAGAACTTGGATGGAGAATAGAAATTGAATGCTTGAATGGAATGCTTGCTTGATCACCTTGAGAGCTTGAGTGCTTGAGATGTGAATGATGGATGTCAAAATGAGAGAGGAAGGCCTCCTTTTATAGTGATCTAGGGCACACTCCTCTAGAGGGGACACCTTGGAGAATTAAATCCCAATTAGGTCCTCACCTTTAGAAAATATACCTAGATTAAATGAAATTAAAGGATTTACCATCCTAAAACCCGAAATGGCTGACTCAGAGGCGGGAAAATAAATCTCCCAAAAGCCCGAAGCCCGAAGATTCTGGGAATTGGAAATTTGGAGAAAGGGGTCAAAGTCGAGGTTGGACCTGACCTAGTCAGGTTCGAGCTCAACTCTGACCTAGTTAGGTTCAAGCTTGACCTTGACCTAGTCAGGTTCAAGCTTGACCCTGACCTAGTCAGGTTTGAACTCAACCCTGACCCTGGTCCTAGTTTGACTTAGAACCAAGTCAGGAGGTCCCAGGGATGCCCAAAAACCTAGAATTGATGCCAGAACATGATAGAATGTTAGGGATAGACATAAAATCCTATGATTACTATGATGAAGGCTAGGAGGATCTATTTCTACATCCTACCTAGAAAATAGAGCCATAGAAGAGGGAAATTTAGGAGAATCCTTAAGATCCTAACCCTAATTTCACCTACAATGAAGAAATCAAGTGCAGGGAGGAAGTGGAAAGTGGGGAGAAAGCCAAATACATGCAAAGACCTGATCAAAGCACTTGACATGACACCAAACCACTTACTCAGAGGGCTAAATGCTCTTATCATGGAAGTGCTTCCATTTTAAGATGATACATTAAGCCCTCACTTTAGCAAGAGTATGGACTCAATGCAAACTCTTGGTAAAGGAGAAGAAAGAGAAGATCCAAGTGGATTCACAAAAAGATAAAATAACACTTAGCTAAGGACACACACCCCTAGACTAAGGATTCCAACTCAACAGACATGCACAAGGGTGCGAAACAAGAAAACCAAAAGAACAAGGGTTAGCACTACATAACCCAAATCAATTAGCATAAGAAACCTCACTAAGAAATATTCCTCATACTAATATCATATTTGGAAAGCTATCATAAAAGCATCAATGTTTACATAAGAAAGACAAGAGAAACACTATAAATAACATAGCTTCATGATCCTATCCTACTAGCATGAAAGTAGAAAAGAGAGAAAGGAGAAAGTGATTACCTCGCCCAATAAGATGCCCACCTTACCGTGAATCACCCTGGAGGGAGAGCCCAACAAGTTCACCCATAAACTATGCTTGCAATTGTAATGCATCTTCTAACGGCTTCTGGAATACTCATAGATCCACCTTCTTGTATCACTATGAATATAAAATGCATGTCTCCTTAGGATTTAGCAACTTATGTGTGTTACCATCAGAAGATTTAGCATATAGGTGCATGTCTTTTTAGGATTTAGCAACTTATGTGCGTTACCTTCCAAGATTTAGCATATTTGAAATTGGAAATGCGTGTCCCTTCAAGATTTAGCAACTTATGTGCATTACCTTTAGAGGATTTAGCATATTGAAAATTTTGAAAAATGTGTGTCTCATCAGGATTTAGCAACTTATGTGCATTACCATCGGAAGATTTAGCATACAAGTGCATGTCTTTTCAGGATTTAGCAACTTATGTGTGTTACCTTCCAAGATTTAGCATATTTGAAATTGGAAATGTGTGTCCCTTCAGGATTTAGCAACTTATGTGCATTACCTTTAGCAGATTTAGCATATTGAAAAATTTGAAAAATGCGTGTCTCCTCAAGATTTAGCAACTTATGTGTGTTACCTTCAGAAGATTTAGCATACAAGTGCCTATCTTTTCAGGATTTAGCAACTTATGTGCATCACCTTCCAAGATTTAGCATGTAAAAGTAAAAAACTATAGTACAAGGGAGGCCCTATATATGCCCCCCTCCTTAATATGGAAAAAACATGCTATTTTGTCATGTTAAGGAAAGAAAAGAACAAGGATAAAGCCTTCTTCAGCATCAAGACAATATCCACATACAACACCCAATCCAAGCCAAGAAAGTCACAGCTCCTACGAGGCCATGGAAGGGATGAATGTAAAGAGATATCATGCAAGAAGTGAAAATAAAGTAACCCGTATGAGGGATAGCACACTATTCAAGGTAAGAGATATATCAACCATGGAAACCCAATGTCAAACAAAAAAAGAGGTTATTATCAAGGACATAGATTTGCAATGCAAACCATAATTTTCATGTATGATTGGTTGTCACATAATAGATAGATATTGCTTAACCAAGGAAAGAGGTGAATCCTAGAAAGATAGAACAGAAAAAGATGGCATCCTTGCCCCCCCAAGTGTAGGAACAAAGATGGAAGAGGATACCTACTTCACAATGCAAGGAGATATCCTATTTACAAAAATAGGTACTATATCCTTAGCGAAGGATATTGACCCTTACATCTAAGAATATAAATAATCATGAAAAGGATATGTCACTCATGGAAAAGGATCCTCAAATGAAAGAGATCTTATACACAAGACCCCCCACCAAAAGAGGAGTGCTTTAGATAAAATATCATCTTTCAAAAAGAAGAGAACAAAGATTCGATCATCAAGCCCCCTGTAATCAAGGGGAAGAGGAATCTTTGAAATGAGGGAAACAACACTAACACCAAAGCAAGGGTGAAAGTTTATAAAGAACATAATTTGCAAAATAGAGAAGAAGTGACGACTTAGGACAATAAATTCTCATATAAGAAGGTTATCCATAGTCAAAACATCTATCAATATGATGAAATAATATTGCAATATAAACAAATATCACTAAGCTAAGGAAAGCAGTTCCCTAGACAAAGAGAAAGAAAGAGGTACCTTGCCCCCCAGGGGTAGAGACAAGTGATACCTTAGCAAAAAAAAATGTCTTAGAAAAGATATCTTGAAAAGAAATTATAGATTCTATGGATGATTAAAAACATAATGCTAAGCCATTGAAAAATAGGAGAGAAAGAATACCAATTAAGCCAAAAATACCTAATGGATTCTAGGAGACTGGATGAAGATACACCTCTTGCCCCCCAGTCACAAGACAAGATGAGAAGAAAATATACATTATATCTAAAGGAGAGGAATCCCCTATATCAAAATTATGAAGGAATTGTAAAACTGCACGAGAGTGAGATATAATTCCTAAAGCAGCTCTTTCTCTAACATATGACTTGAAATGTTTACAATCAGCAAGTAAATGTTTGTTACTATAATGAAAAGGACATTTGAATTTATAGAGAGCATCTATCAGCATAGGTCTAAAGATTTCTTTCTTGGAATTCATTAGCTCAACATATACCTTTTTAACAATGTCTTGACGAGTAGTAGAGTTATCTAAGATAGGTGTAGGGAGAAGAATATGAAGGGGAGGATGATGTTTAGCATCACCTACCTTAACTTGAGACTTCAAACAACCAACACCATAAAAATCTAGTTTAGGGGGTATATGAACAGGAAACCTAATACCATGCTCATTAACTCCTAAACCTAAACCTTTATAACCTTGTTTAGTCACCATATTATATCCAGTAGTGTACATATTATGTAAAGCTTCTACAGGAGGTGATTGTTTATCATGTTCATGAGCAAAGGTTGTATAAGGTGGAATAAGAGGCTTGGTAGAAGTGTCTGTACCCTTTCCTTTAATATCATCATGGATAAGAGGACAAGGTAAATCAAAGAAATCTTGCACATCCGCATCCTGAAGGATAGCTTGAATCCCATCATAAGTACAGGAAGAGCGAGGATTAACAGACGGAGAATTAGGTATCAGAATAGGAAGATTAGGATTAGTATTGATAGGATTGGGATTAGGATTAGGAAGATTAGGAGATGGTGTGTCATCTACCAAATTCTTCACATAATCTAAAAGATGAATAAGACTACCACATAAATCCCTAAGAAAAGTTTTAAATGTAGGTAGACTAGTGTCGGTCAACTTCACAAAAGCATAAGCAAGAGCAAAGTGAAGGGTCATCAACATAATGAAGTGAATGATACTTTCATAAACATCATAGGTATTATAAAGAGATGATAAAAAAAGAGTAATAAAGAACATGACCATGCACCAAAACATCTTAACAATCTCCATAAATAAACTACAAGAAATATTTTTGTATTTTTATTGACTATATAGATTTTTTTATTTATTTTTAAATTTAAAATGCAAGAGCATAAACTAGATCTAATCTAAATGCAAGAAAGGATCTAAAATTTAACACAATAGGGCATCTAATTCCACAAAAGAAAAGGAGAGTAAGTACGTCAGGTTCACCAAAATGAATAGTGGTAAAATGGATTCACCTCTATTCAAATGTAAAAGGGGAAATATGAGATCTATTCTCAAACCCAAATTCCCCAAAGAAGAGATCCGATTTGATCAACCAAAAGGTTAATACACAATCGAATCAATTTATGGATGAATATGGAAGAGAGAGAGTAAATCCAATATTTCCCTATGAAGGATATGTGTGTTTAGAATATAGAATAATTGAAATACAAGCACTAACCTCAAATTAGGGCAAATCTGGAAAATGTTAAATTCTAATATCTATGCACACTTTCAGGAAAATCTAAAACCTATCTTGGAATGGAAATGCCCAGAAAGAGAAAACCCAGAAATCTTTCCTCAAAATGGCTCAGCTCGGGTTTGACCCTCATAAAAGGTCAAATACTACATTCTTTATTTGAAGTCCAATTTGAATTTTGTTCACAGATCCCAAAAGTTTGGCAAAAAGGGTATCCAAATTCCCTCTCAAATCCAAAACTCCACACCTGTACCTACAAGAAAATGGGCATTTTTGTTGTTTGTTTGAGGGGTTTGCCTTGGTCAAACCCCAGTTTGGAATCAACCTTAATATTGAAATTGAAATAGGAATGCTAGCAAGTAGTAGAAAAGGATCTAATAGTGAAGCTATGCAATTCTATAGATAGGCAATTGTATTTTGAATGTAAACAAGTATATTGATATGAAAGCTTGAACAAAACATTACATGTAAATCAAACCTCCATGATTGTATGCTTGAAATCCACTTTGAAGGAAGAATGGAATAGATCTTTGAAGATGAACAAAGGATCTTGAAGGAAGATCACACCATCATGATGGCTAGATCTAGGGTTTGAATGATAAATCTTGAATGCTTGAACCAAATCCCTTCAATGGCTTGAATGCTTGAATCCTTGATCTTCAATGGAGAACTTGAATGCTTGAATGGAATGCTTGCTTGATCACCTTAAGAGCTTGAGTGCTTGAGATGTGAATGATGGGTGTCAAAATGAGAGAGGAAGGCCTCCTTTTATAGTGATCTAGAGCACACTCCTCTAGAGGGGCCACCTTGGAGAATTAAATCCCAATTAGGTCCTCAACTTTAGAAAATATACCTAGATTAAATGCAATTAAAGGATTTACCATCCCAAAACCCGAAATGGCTGACCCAGAGGTGGGAAAATAAATCTCTCGAAAGCTCGAAGCCTAGAGATTCTGGGAATTGGAAATTTGAAGAAAGGGGTCAAAGTTGAGGTTGGACCTGACCTAGTCAGGTTCAAACTCGACCCTGACCTTGGTCCCAGTTTGACTTAGAACCAAGTTAGGAGGTCCCGGGGATGCCCATAAACCTAGAATTGATGCCAGAATAGGATAGAATGTTAGGGATAGACATAAAATCCTATGATTACTATGATTAAGGCTAGGAGGATCTATTTCTACATCCTACCTAGAAAATAGAGCCATGGAAGAGGGAAATTCAGGAGAATCCTTAAGATCCTAAACCTAATTTCACCTAGAATGAAGAAATCAAGTGCGGGGAGAAAATGGAAAGCGGGGAGAAAGCCAAATACATGAAAAGACCTGATCAAGGTGCTTGACATGGCCCCAAACCACTTACTCAGAGGGCTAAATGATCTTATCATGGAAGTGCTTCCATTTTAAGATGATACAATATCTAAAGAGGAAATTGAAGGATATGTAAGCAAAATTCTGAAGTGCAGACTAGATTCCAAAATTCCTAGATTTGGAACATTTGAGGAAATTTTTAGTACAACATAAAAATCATAGGTACATAAGTTAGCCAAGAAAAGGGTTGACAATACAATTAAAAAGATCTTAAAAGATACATGTATGAATGAACATGAATTCAACATTGTGGAATAGACTGCATCAACAATAAGAGATAATGGACAAAAGGAAGTGTTGGTAGTTCCACCTTTCACATCCAAAGCAATCCTTGTTCCAGATATTCAAAATATTGATGAAGATGTCACTGAGCCTAGTGAGTTGAGTATGTCACTGGACAAGACACTAGTTGTAGTCACAAGAAAATCTACTAGATCCACCTCTACTACACTAGAGTAAAAGAGATGGCTAGTGGACCAGGTAAAAGGCAGAAGAGTATCTTTTCTCTAGTAGAAAGGACAAGGACACAAGAAGAAGAATCACCACCTATCAAGAAAATGAGAGGTTAAGTTTCAATTCAATCACAAGAAGAAGAAGAGGCAAGTAACAATAGTGGAAGCCTAAATTGAGAAAGTGAATCCTTTGATCATAAATGAAGGAGATTTCACTAAGCTAAATAAATATTATCACATGTACAATAACTTTGAAAAAATGAGTCTTGAGAATGCAATTGTCAGGCATATGATTCTTGCTAACAATAAATTTGAGAACATTAAAGATAAGATACCAAGTGATATCTATGAGAAATTGGTCAACAAAAACAAGAGAACAATAGAAGAGGATAAAGGTATAAGAGAAAGATTTGTGAGAAAACTATGTGTAATCAAAGATGAAGAACATTTCAAAGAAATAATGAAGAGTCTCAGCACCCATTTGAGAAGAAAAAGAAGAACAATTCTAATTATGAGAGGTAATTATGAGGAAGTTAATAAGGAAATTGAGGAAGTAGTTGTGAAAGTAATTACTTTAGCACCAGGAGAAGCATTAAGTGAATCAGAACAAGACATTCAAACCACATAAGAAGTTTGACAGATGAAAGAAACACCAGTTCCACCACCCACCATTCATAGTGATTATGAATCAATGCATGTAGAAGGCACTGACATTACCATTGACAGAGAAGAAAATCCTTTCGAAGATCAAGGAGAGGATGTTGGCAATGTGGGAGAAATGATAAATGAACAAGAAGATGAGACAGACAATAAGGAAGAGGGTGTTGAAGAAGAAAAGGGAGAGGAGAAGCAAGAAGAAATAAAGGCAACAAAGGAAACACAAAAAAAAGTCACCAAGAAAGCAGTGCAAGAGAATCAATGTATAGGAAAAGAGGTAAAGCCTACAGAGACTATACCGCAACACATTCAAATAGTCACAACACAAAAGGTCACAACAACAAGGTCATCAAAAATACCAATCGAGTCAGTATTAGAAAATTTGGGAGCTGAAGTTGACGATGATGAACAAATAGAGTTGATCATATCTCTGAATAAAATAATTGGAAAGAAAAAGAAAGTAAAGAGCCTAAAAGGATCACTACTTGAGGTAACAAATAAACTTAAAGGTGTCATATCTACTCAAGTCAGTGAAGTTGATCCACAAGTAAAAGAAAGAGAGGTAATGAAATCTTTTGACAGTTAGTTCACTACTCTATCCGATATTGCATTAATGAAAGCACAAACACTTCGTGATGTACAATTATTTCAAACCACTTGTCAAAATATAAAGAATGATTTAGAAAAACTTGATGTTTGCATTAAGGAATTGAGGAGATGTTTGGAGAGAGGAAGAGAATTATACAGTTAGTGTTCTTTGTCACACAAACATATCTCAGATATTTCAAAGAAGTTTAAGAACAAAGAAGCATAATTGCAAGTCATAGTGAATGAGCTACAGAATCCTAGCATGAAGATCACTGATACTAAGAAGTGAGTAAAATACATGATGAAATAAGACTATTGGAAAATGAGAAGGAAACAAAATTGAAGAGGTTTGCATTACTCAGAGAGCACCTAACCCTGAAAATCAGTAATGTGCAAAACCAACTAGAAGAATGTCTTTCATCAAAGACATCATATGGTAAATTTTCCTACCCAAATCTTAGAGCACTTGAGATAGCATCCTATGGGCCATGCACATTACTTAGTGTATCAGATGCTATTAAGGCTACATGGGACAAAGAGATTGAAAAATTGAAGGCGAAATTTACAGATTGCATTTCAAGTCTTCCAACATTACAGAATTGAAGAAAAGAAGGTATATAAAAAATTTGACCTGTATGTATACATATTTTTGACACCTTTGTCATTGTTGCCAAAGGGGGAGTAATATAGTATGAGAAAATTGCTTGTATGTATAAGATAAAGATATGTAAAATAGTATGGAGTATAATCAAAGGGGGAGTATCCCTATGGATAAATTAGTAGACATGTATGATCCATAGACTTTTGCAAATCTTGTAATGGCCATGTAACACAATGTTGTAGAATATTGCAAGTTTGTTTTTGAAATTTTGTTGTAAGTTTTTGGGACTTAGCCAATTTTACCATATGTTACCAACAAAGACAAAGGGGGATATTGTTGGAAATTTGGCTAAGAAGGATATCATGATGTTGTCATTATGGAAACATATATTCAGTGTTAAGACACCATGATATAAGGAGGAAGTTATGGATGAGAACCTATGAAAATTGTCTAAGACGTATAACAGTATTTATTTGTCTACACAAAGACTATTTTGATAAGCGAAGTTCACAGAAGTACTTTCAATGCATGCACACTTGAACATAGATTATAAAAGGTATATTGAAGCTACATCTAAGAGCACAAGATTTTACAACATGTACGGACAAAGATATCAATGTTTTACAGAAACAATGTTGAGCCGACTAGAACATAGGAGTGATCAGTAATTGATTATTTTGAGTTAAGGGATTATTTTTTTTATCAAAATAATGACTTGAATAATTAGGGATGACATCCTAGATGTTAAACCTAAGGCAAAAAGAGTTAATATTATGTTTTGATAATATGGAAGCCGACTGATAAGCTATATTATTATGTTATGCGAAGTATAGAAGTATGATGTATAAAGCTAATACAAAGTTGTAAAGAGATTTTGTATTGATTTATTATGAAAAATATGATATATGATCAGATTAGTGTGAGTTGATAACAAGTTTTGTGAAGAGCCTACAAGCTAGATAAGAATATTGAAGATATTCAACAACAATAAAAGGTTTTTATATTCTATCTTGTGTATTGAAGATTATCATTGTATATTGCATGTTTGGGCAGTGAGCTCATCCTGCATACATTCATATTTTGTAATACCAACTCCTAACATGGTTGAGGCTTCTAAAAAGGCCTAAAGTCCTATAACAAGGACATAAACACTATACAAATGTAATAGACTCTTAACATGGTGAATTCTCTAACCAGATACTTTTGATTAGTGGATCATTTTTTGGTATCATCCCCACCAAGATTTTCCCTTGGATAGGGTTTCCTCGAGAACAACATGGTGTTATGAGTTCCTTTATTTTATGATTGTTATTATTGTCCAGTTTATTCAGTTTAGTTTCTTATACAAGTTACAAGTTAGTTACATATATCCATAAGTGGGCAAAAGAATTTTTTTGTGAAATACTGATTCACCCCCACCTCTTAGTATTTCCTATTTCTAATAGGAAGCATATATGAAGGAGATAAGAAATAAAGCAAATCAAGTTGTAGAACCTAAATCATAAATTTGATACTGGGAATGTCTAAGGATGAAAAAATTGAAGGATATCTACATTAGGCGAATCAAATTGTTAACTCAATTAGAGGTACATGTGGATCTATAGAAGATAATGAACTTTTTCAAAAGTTATGAGAACTATGACCATACCCTACAAACCTTGCAGATTTCCATTTAACACAGTAATGATATAAATAAATATACTCTAGAATAACTATATAGAGTATTTTTTGCCTTTGAGATGTCTAAATTTAAGGAAAACCATTATTGAAAGAAGGATGATATATTTAAGGCTACTAAAAGAAACAAAGATGCACCCAATGAAAGCTATGATATGAATGATGAAAAAGTCAGTTTTGTCAAAAGATTGAAGAAAGGATCTAGACTAGAGCATAAAGGCAATTTACCCTCTAAATGTTTTAATTATGGATGAGTAGGAAAATATATTGCTAAATTCCCCTTTAAGGAAGATTGTAGGATGTCTGATCATGATTGATAAAGTTATAGAAGAAATAACAAAAATACTAGGGTAGATAATAGAAAGAAAGGAAATATGTGTTTTTTCTTAGTAGAGAATCATTCATTAGAGGATGAGGATGGAAATGATTCAAATGATGAAGTGTCAATTTTGGCTATCAAGGATGATACAAAATAACAGATCTTAAGGATAAAATTTTGTAGGAGAATTTGTGAAGACTACTACATGTTAGAGAATAATCCAAAACTTGGATAATTGATTTTAGATGTTCAAATCACATGGTTGGAGATTAAACAAAATTCATTAAGATGCAAAAATATGATGGAGGATCAATCACATTTTTTGTGAAGGCCTTGTACCTGTATGTGGTAAGGTAACTATATATATTGATGGTGCACACAAGATAGTGTTGTCTATTATGTCAAAGGACTAAAGAAAAAACTATTAAGTGTAAGTCAATTATGCAATGAGATTTACAATTAGTTTTAGTGGATATAGATGTGAAATTAGAAAAGACTTCAAAAGAATAACTGTAGAAGGTATGCGAAATCAAAACGTTTACTATCTTAAAGAAATGATTGGAGGCAGTTGTTCATTGTCTTAGAGAAATAAGTGTTGGATATCGAACAAAAGAATGAAATATATTAAATTTGATAATACGATGAATAATAGTTCAGCCAATGTGATGTAGAGCTCCCAAACTCCTAACTAACTTGAACCAACTCAAGTCCTTACTTGATCAAATCAAGTATTCAACCCCTCTTTATCTTGGGATATTTATAGCCAGGGATCCACACCTTTAAGTTTCTTCTTCCTAACTCACCAAATCTTCATATTAAACTCCCCATAACCCCTTTGAGAGTTTCTTTCCACCACACACATCCTTTCGTGCTGATGTTCCCCTATTCCCAAGTGTCTCTGATCCATCCTCCTTACTCAATGGTATTCAAATAAATTTCTAGTCTTAGGACCTATCCAACATGTCAAAGTAACTTCCTTGACATTCCCCAACACAACCAAAACTAACTCTTTGGTTCCTAGTTCACCAACACCACAAAGGCCTAGAATACACTAGTTTTCTAGTAGCCATGTTTGAACACCTTTTCTAGTTTTAATTCCAAGTCTTCCAAAGGAATAAGAAAAGTTATTGGATAATAAAAACATACTAATTAGGGTAGAAATTTTCCCAAAAGGAAAAGTCTTGGAACCTAGGACAACTCCTCCAACTTAGGAACCCTCACCTTGGTCGAGAAGGGCTAATAGGGAACCCTAATGAAGGAAGTACCATTAAAACATTGGAATTTTACAATAATACACATGGAACACCTTGGGGAAAATGAAAGACCATCAATATTCCATTCCTGGGTCTTGAAAAAATACCCATCAAAAGTTATGGGGTTTGTAAGAAATCAGTCTATGCTTCTCTGCTAGTCACATTCAGATGCCTGAATCGAGGGTTTCATGCATATCTCTCCAAAAATAAAACCTCACACTCTAAAACCAAATGTATTATAAAATACACTCTCAAACCTCCAATATAACCAAGAATTAGATTTTTCCCATGGTTAGATCTCAAGATATGGAGAGAGAAAGTTGAAACATTCATTTTTGCCAAGTTTTCGACCTGTAGGTGACTATGACATGATTTATTGCTCAATAATCCACCTAGGACCTCTAACTAGATTCAAATGAAAGATAAATCAATTCTCTAACTTCCTATCAAGTTCATTTTTCCATTGGGAACCATACAACTCCGTACACAATGAAAAACTAGAGAATTACATGGTAAAATGTAGTTTTCTTTATTGAAATTCAAATGTCTTCGTACAAAATATTCTCAAAAACCTTGGCTTTGATTGTTGACATAATTTTATATAATTTCCCACCAATTCAAACAATTTTTTTTTTGGTTATGAACATTGGGTAACTATATTTGAAAAGTTGCAATCAACAACTTTTGTTGTTGACAATATTTGTACTGTTTGTTGATAAGTTTTGCAAATTGACTTCTTAAGCATTCTAGGAACCTACCAAGGGAACATATGACATTGGATGAACATGTCAATATCAAATCAACCCTTCCTAACACAAATCTACCCAAACCATTTCCATCTGACCATAGTTGACTATAGGATTTATAACACATCCTAAGCTACTAGGCCTTACAAGTTTGGACTTATTACATTTCTAGGATCTCTTGATCCCTATAGGAACTTGGCCAATAAAAACATATATTTATCATATTTGAGGCTTTGTGACATCATTTTATTCATCAAGGGGTTCTCCTACACCATACTCCCATGGTGGAATGATCTCAAGTCCTCTCGAGATAAGTTCTTCCAAGGAAGTGCCATGCTTCCTCATCTTAGCTTCATCCATCCACACCATGTCTTCTTCAGGGTGACCAAACCACTTAACAAGGTATTGTTTATACACATTCTTCCTGGTCTTTTTGATGACCTTTGTGTGAATAATCTTTTTGGGCTTCTTGGGTTCATGAAGGGGTATATCTGCAAGATCTTCCTACAAATATTCAACATGGATCTCTATACCTACATCAACATGACCTTTGTATGGTGTTAAGTCATAAATATTTAAGATAGGATAAATACCAAAGTTAGAGGGAAGTGGTAGCTCATAAGAATCCATGCCATGTTTCTTCAACACCTTGCAAGGACCCACTTTCTTCATGAACTTTGTATGATTCCCCTTATGTAGCCTCTCCTTCCTCAAATACACCCACACTAAGTCACCAAAATAAAATTATAGATCCCTCCTCTTATCTGCACTTTCTTTGTACTTTTCTAAACTTTTTTGAAGTGCCAACCTGGCTTGATCATGCACCTCTTTCATGCTATCAAAAAATTATTAACCATGAGCACTTACTTGCCCATCTTGGGGAAGATCTCTTAACTCCAATCTGCCTCTAGGATTATGTCCATATACAATTTGGAAAGTGATTTTATCTGTACTTTTGTTCACATAATCATTAAAGGAAAATTCAGCTTGTGGAAGTATATTATCCCACTTCTCTCCATATTTCTTTGTCAAGCACCTCAATAGGTTCGCCAATGACCTATTGACCACTTCAATTTGCCCATCCATTTGGGGATGGTAAGATGAACTAAAATTAAATTTTTTTCCTAACCTCTTCCATAAGGTCTTCCAAAAATGGCCAATAAACTTTACATCCCTATTTGACACAATGGTTTGTGGAATTTCATGTATCCTCACTATTTATTTGAATTTTTCTTTCTACATAGGATGCATCACTTGTTCTTTTACATGGCAATAAATGTGCCATCTTTTTGAACCTATCAACTATTACAAAGATGCTATCAAAGCCTTTTTGTGTCCTAGGTAAACCTATTAAAAAGTCCATACTACAACTTTCCCAAGGTCTTGTAAGTATGGATAATGGTTAGTAAAAACCTGCATTGGCTGAAATACCTTTTGCATATTGTCAAATAGTGCATGTTTTCAAAAATCTTCTCACATCTCCCTGCATTTTGGGCAAATAGAAATGTATTCTTACCTTCTCTAGGGTCTTATCTAACCCAAATTGCCCACTCATTCTTCCACAATGCTTTTCTTTCACAATGTTCTCCCTCATTGAACACCTAGGGATGAACAGTTGATGTCCCTTGAATAAAAAACCATATTGAAGCAAATAATCATAATATTCAACATGATAAGCCTCTGAAAACTCAAAAAAAACTTTGTAGATTTCATGAAAATCCTCATCATGTTCATACACACCTTTTAAGGAGTCAATACCTACACTCATCAATCTTACCTCTTGCACTATCATGAATCTTCTGCTCAAAGCATCTGCCACCTTGTTAGAAAGTCCTTTCTTGTGTTTGATTGAAAAGGTATATGCTTGGATTGATTCAACACACTTCATGTTTTTGTGACTTAACTTCTCCCGACTATTCAAGAAGCTAAGGGCCTAATTGTTAGTGAAAATAGAAAACTCCTTTCGAAGGAGATAATGCCTCCATTTTTGTAAGGCTTGTACTAAGGCATACATTTCAAAATCATAAGGGGAATACTTCCTCTTAGCCTCATTCAACTTTTCACTGAAAAATGGAATGGGTCTCCCCTCTTGACTTAAAACAACCCCTATCACCACATTATATGCATCACACTCAATTGTAAGGATTTTTTGAAAATATGGAAAACATAGTATAGGTTTCATTTCAACATTTTTTTTGAGACTTTTAAAAGCCTCCTCAGCCTCCTTGGTCCACACAAACTTTCACTTTTTTCCCCCTTTGATTGTCTCCATGATTGGTGCACAAATCTGACTAAAACCCCTAATAAACTTCCTGTAAAAAGAAGCCAACCCATGGAATCTTCTAACCTCTATCATGATCCTTGGAGAGGGCCAATTCAAGATGTTTTCCACCTTTTATGGATCCATCTTAATGCTTCAACCTGAAATCATAATGATGCAGGAGCATCCTGGGTGTAAGAGCAATCTTGCATCACCCAAAAATATTTCTATTTTTGTATTCAATAAGGGCTATTTTGTGCAGAGCTGCTATTTATGGAAAGTTACTATTTTTGGTAATTTTTATATGTGCTCAGAATGATCTGATTTCTTTCTTGGAGGTTCATTTTGGTCATATAAGTCTGCCAGTAAAGTTTCATTGCCAGATCAAGTGTATATTGGAAGATATTGAAGATTTTCAGTATTGGCAGCAGGGTACAGAAACTTTGAACTCAGTTTTGAAAGCTTTAGAGGCCCCGGATGAGGTCAAAAATTTGGGTGACGGGCGCTTGCGTGGGTCAAGCCTGTAGAGAACTTCGTGACATTTCCAAAATGGGGTTATAATAGCCGATCGGGTCAACTGGTGATGACTTATGGTCTTCGGAAGTTGGGCAACCTGAAATGGCGGAAAATAATTTTCTTGCAAATTTCTGTTCGGGTTTCAAAGGTTATCTTGAGCTGACTATGATGTAATAAAATGTAAAATAAAATAATTATAAGTTTGGTCGGCCTTATTGGCTAAAATTTTGGAACCTTCCCAGGCGGTGGAAAATTGCCTATATAAGGAAGGCTGTATTATTGTCTTAGGCAGTTCAGAATAGTTCTGGGTAGTAGATCTGGGTAATAGTTCGAGGCTTTGTCGTACAGAATATTGTAAGGGAATGCCCATGTGGCTTTGCATGTTGTAATTCTAAAAATTTATAATTCCACATTTGTGGAGATAATAAGAAGCCAATTTTCTGTTCTTGCATATTATTGTTGTTGTTTCTCTATGTCTGTTATGTGTTTGTGGTATTAAGGGGAGCACCCTTCATCAGGTGGTATCAGAGCAGGAGTTCTTGAGTGTGTAAACAGATCGCCGACTGTGAGGTAGTTTGCACCAGGACCGTGGCTAGGGTTTCAACGCGCATCACGAAAATGCCTCCATGAAGGGAACGTGGCGGAAGAGTTGGTGTTGCAACACCTGAGGTTAGAGAGCTGCAGAGACAAGTGCGAGCATTACAAGAAGAGATTCGTAGAGGAATGAATCTTAATGTCAGAGATGAAAGCGAGGATGAAGCCGAAGAAGAATATCAAGAAGGAGAAGCTGAAGTTGTGAACCAGGAGGAAGAAAGACTTTTTCGGGCGATTTCCAAGATTGGGAAAAGACCTAAGATTGAGGTTCCTACATTTTCTGGAAATCTTAACCCAGAGGAATTGATCGACTGGATCAATGAATGTGAGGAATATTTTGAGTATGAAGATGTTGAGGATCCTGATAGGGTCAAATTTGCGAAGGCTAGACTGAAAGGTCATGCGAAGATCTGGTGGCAAGAAATTCAATTGGAGCGAAATAGAAGAGGGAAAGATAAAATCACAAGATGGGACCGGATGGTGGATAAATTGAAGCGACAGTTCATTCCTGTTGATTATGAGCTTGATCTACTAAAGAAAATGCAAAGTTTGAAGCAAGCAGGAAGATCTGTTCAGGAGTATACAGAGGAGTTCTATCGACTCCTCATCAAAATAGGCCATGCAGAAGTTGATAAGGAGAAAGTTGCCCGATACCTTAATGGGTTAAGGCCAAGCATTCAGGACGAGTTGAATCTGGTTCGAATCAACAGTATTGAGGAGGCATACCAATTTGCCCTAAAAGTAGAGGAAAAGCTGAACAAGAAGTTTGAGAGTAGACAAAACGGAAGAGGTCACGGTGGACGATCTGGTGGACGGTCATATGGTGGCCGAAATGAAGATCCGAAAAAGAAGGATGAGGCCAGTAGCAGTCAGAATCAGCGTGGAAATAATTCCAATCGCTTCTAGGATCAGAATAATAGAGATCAGAGAGGAAGAGGAAGAGGACAAGGATCTGGAAGAGGAGGCTTCCATGGAACATGTTTTCACTGTGGAGAAGAAGGTCATAGGGCATTTGAATGTCCTCAGTGCCAAGGCAGAACAGACAGGAGAAATGAAGGCCAGGCCAGAGTTGCACATGTAGATGAAGATGCCAGATCATCAAATTCTGAAGATGCTGAAAGAGGAGAAACGTTGATTAACAGAAGAGTCCTGTTGAGTGGTGAGAATGAACCTGAGCAAAGGAGGAGCCTGTTTCGCACCAGGTGCAAGTGTGAAGGTAAATGTTGTGATGTGATTATCGATAGTGGAAGCACTGACAATTTGGTGTCAGAAGAGATGGTGACAAAGTTGAAGCTCAAGAGACAGAAACACCCACATCCATATCGGATTGCCTGGGTACAGGATGACCACAAGGTCATGGTCAATGAACAATGTCTGGTGAAGTTCAAGGTTGGCGGATACCAAGATGAGGTATTGTGTGATATCATATCTATGGATGCATGTCATATGTTGTTGGGAAGACCATGGCAGTTTGACAGATGTGCTGTACATGATGTTCGTGCGAATACCTATTCCCTAACAAAGGATGGAGTGCGACATAAGCTAAAACCATTGAAGGAGACCGAAGAAAAGGTATGTGGTAATGCAAGGATAACTTTTGTTGATGGAAGAAATTTCCTAGATGGTATGAGGCATGAGCATGTATGTTTTGCTTTAATTCCAAAAGCTGGTAAAGAGGAAGTAGAAGATGTTCCTGTAGAAGTTGCAGATTTGTTGAATGAGTTTCAGGATATTGTATCCGATAACGTGCCTAATGGATTACCACTAGTCAGGAAGATCAGTCATCAGATGGACTTGATCCCAGGAGCGAGTTTCCTGAATAAGGCAGCACACAGAATGACACCTGCATAAAGTGAGGAGTTGAACAGACAAGTACATGAACTGTTATAGAAAGGATTGATCCGTGAGAGTCTGAGTCCCTGTGCTGTACCAGCGGTATTAGCACCAAAAAAGAATGGAGAATGGAGGATGTGTACAGATTCTAGGGCAATAAACAAGATCACAATCAAGTACAGGTTTCCATTGCCACGAATGGATGATATTATGGACTGTTTGAGTGGAGCTGTGTATTTCTCAAAGATAGATCTGAAGAGTGGATATCATCAGATTTGGATCAGAGAAGGAGATGAATGGAAGACTGCCTTCAAGACAAAGGAAGGACTGTATGAGTGGTTAGTCATGCCTTTTGGGCTAACCAATGCACCGAGCACTTTCATGCGGCTCATGAACGAGGTTCTGAGAGAATTTCTGGGTAAGTTTGTCATTGTTTACCTAGATGATACTCTGATCTTTAGTAAGACATTGGAGGAGCATATGATGCATATTCGTATGGTATTTGAGAAGCTGAGAGAAGAGAAATTGTTGATTAATTTGAAGAAGTGCAGTTTTGTGAAGAAAGAGTTAGTGTATTTGGGATTTGTAGTTTCAGCAGAAGGTCTAAAAATGGACCCAGAGAAGGTACAGGCTATCCTTGAATGGCCTACTCCAAGGAGTGCTACTGAGGTAAGATCTTTTCATGGTCTAGCTAGCTTTTACAGAAAGTTTATCAAAAATTTTAGCAGTATTTGTGGACCCTTGACTGAAACAATGAGAGGGGATAGAAAAGAGTTTTCAATTGTTGAAACAAAAAGTTACAAAACAACCTGTTTTAGCACTTCCAGATTTTAATAAGGTGTTTCAAGTAGATTGTGATGCTAGTGGTACTGCAATAGGAGCTGTTATGAGCCAAGAAGGTAAACCTGTTGCTTATTTCAGTGAGAAATTAAATGATGCCAAGAGAAAATATTCTGTTTATGATCATTAATTTTATGCTATAGTTCAGGCATTGAAAAAGTGGAGGCACTATCTACTTCCTAAGGAGTTTGTTTTGTATACTGATCATCAAGCTTTGCAATATTTGAATAGTCAAGGAAAATTGAATCAAAGGCATTTGAAATGGGTTGAGTTTTTGCAGAGTTATACATTTGTTTTGAAACACAGGAGTGGAAAGTCTAATAAGGTTGCAGATGCTCTTAGCAGAAGGCAACTGTTGCTGACAGAAATGCAGATTGAAGTGGTTGGGTTCAAGGAACTCAAGAATTTATATCCAGAGGATCCTGATTTTGGTGAAGCTTGGAAAGCTTGTACAGAACCTGTTACTCTAGACAGGATGAAATGGTTGGATTTCATCATCCAGGATGATATGCTATTTAGAGGGAGTCAGTTGTGCATTCCACGAAGTTCTATGAGGGAGAATCTCATCAAGGAGAAGCATAGTGGGGGATTGGCTGGAGATTTTGGTCGTGATAAAACCCTTGCTTTGGTTGGTGAGAATTATTATTGGCCACAATTGCAGCAAGATGTGAAGAAGTTTGTACAGAGTTGCAGAGTATGTCAGATGGCGAAAGGAGTGAAGCAGAATACAGGGTTGTATCAGCCATTACCTGTACCAGAGAAGCCTTGGGAGGATATCAGCATGGACTTTGTTCTTGGTTTACCGAGGACTCAGCGGGGACATGATTCAATTTTTGTAGTGGTTGATAGATTTTCAAAGATGGCACATTTCATTCCCTGCAAGAAGACTAATGATGCTGTTCATGTAGCAAAATTGTTTTTCAGAGAAGTAGTGAGGCTTAATGGTTTGCCAAAGACCATAGTTTCAGATCGGGACACTAAGTTTGTTGGATATTTCTGGCGTACATTATGGAAGAAGTTGAAGACATATTTGAAGTTCAGTTCATCACATCATCCACAGACTGATGGACAGACAGAGGTGGTGAATAGAAGTTTGGGAAATTTGCTGAGATGTTTGGTTGGAGATAAGCCAACAGGATGGGATTTGATTTTACCACATGCAGAATTTGCATAAAATAATTCTGTTAACAGGAGCATTGATAAATCACCGTTCCAGATTGTATATGGAAGTAGTCCAAGAAATGCATCTGAATTGAGGAAGATAGATAAAGGAGAAATAAGTAGTGCCGAAGCTGAAGATTTTGTAGAACACTTGAAGAACATCCATGGGGAGGTGAGGAAGCATATTACCAAGATGAACACACAGTATAAGGCTAAGGCAGATGAGAAAAGGAGGTATAAGGAATTTCAGGTTGGTGATGAAGTTATGGTTCATTTGCAGAAGGAGCGGTTTCTAGTTGGTACATATAACAAGCTGAAAATGAAGAAATTTGGGCCATGTAAGATACTGAAGAAACATGATTCAAGAAATGCATATGAGGTAGAATTGCCTACTGAGCTGAATATTTCACCAGTGTTTAACATTTTAGATCTGACAGAGTATCATGAAGGAGGTGTTGAAGATGAGATCACAGCAGCACAGTGGAATATTCCAGCAACTAGTTCAGACACTAAGGAGATCGAAGATATACTGGACAGTCGTGTTGGTAGAAGCACAAGGAACAGGACATATGAAGAATATCTGGTCAAGTGGAAAGGATGACCTGTTGAAGATTCATCATGGCTGACAAAGGAGGAGGTTAGCCATCTTGGTTTTCCTCTGCACACCTGAGTCATGACAGGGTCACTTCTCAAATTACCCCGAGTGTCTGATGCAGGAGCATCCTGGGTGTAAGAGCAATCTTGCATCACCCAAAAATATTTCTATTTTTGTATTCAATAAGGGCTATTTTGTGCAGAGCTGCTATTTATGGAAAGTTACTATTTTTGGTAATTTTTGTATGTGCTCAGAATGATCTGATTTCTTTCTTGGAGGTTCATTTTGGTCATATAAGTCTGCCAGTAAAGTTTCATTGCTAGATCAAGTGTATATTGGAAGATATTGAAGATTTTCGGTATTGGCAGCAGGGTACAGAAACTTTGAACTCAATTTTGAAGGCTTTAGAGGCCCCGGATGAGGTCAAAAATTTGGGTGACAGGCGCTTGCACGGGTCAAGCCTGTAGAGCGCTTCGTGGCATTTCCAAAATGGGGTTATAATAGCCGATCGGGTCAACTGGTGATGACTTATGGTCTTCGAAAGTTGGGCAACCTGAAATGGCGGAAAATAATTTTCTTGCAAATTTCTGTTCGGGTTTCAAAGGTTATCTTGAGCCAACTATGATGTAATAAAATGTAAAATAAAATAATTCTAAGTTTGGTCGGCCTTATTTGCTAAAATTTTGGAACCTTCCCAGGGGGTGGAAAATTGCCTATATAAGGAAGGCTGTATTATTGTCTTAGGCAGTTCAGAATAGTTCTGGGTAGTAGATCTGGGTAATAGTTCGAGGCTTTGTCCTACAGAATATTGTAAGGGAATGCCCATGTGGCTTTGCATGTTGTAATTCTGAAAATTTGTAATTCCACATTTGTGGAGATAATAAGAAGCCAATTTTCTGTTCTTGCATATTATTGTTGTTGTTTCTCTATGTCTGTTATGTGTTTGTGGTATTAAGGGGAGCACCCTTCATCACATAAAACCAAGATACACTAATTCTTGCTGCATGAAAACATAGTTGTCCAAGTTGATTAGGAGCTTTTCCTCTTGCAATCTTTTAAGGAGAAAATTTAAATGTTTTAAGTGCTCATCCTTAGTCTTATTGAAGACAAGGATATCATATAGATACATGATTACAAATTTTCCAAGGAATGGTTTCAAGACCTTGTTCATGAGCCTCATGAATGTACTTGGAGTATTTGACAACCCAAAATGAATCACCCTCCATTCATAGAGTCCTTCATTAGTTTTAAAGGTTGTCTTCCATTCATTTCCAACCCTTATTTTGATTTGGTGGTATCCACTTTTAAATTCCACCTTTGAGTAGTATTTTGCACCCCCTATATGGTCCAACAAGTCTTCAATTCTAGGAATAGGGAACCTATACCTAATAGTGATTCTATTTACGGCTCTAAAATCAGTATACAATCTCTAAGTCCCCTCTTTATTAGGTGCTAATAGGGAAGGGACTGCATAAGGGGTCAAACTCTTGGTTATCAAAATTTTGTCTAAAATCTCTTGGATTTTCTTAGACATTTCTTCATTTTGTTGGGGTGTCAATTTATATGCTACTTTTTTTTAGAAGTGTGGCTCTAGGGATTAGATTTATGTTGTGGTTGATATCCCTAATTGGGGGTAGGGTGCTTGGTAACTCCTTGGTTACAACCTCCTTGTACAACTCTACCAAATATGCTACCTCTTTAGGACCTCCTTTCCTAGTTTCCTTCTTCTTCTTAGGCACCTTTCCCTCTTGTTGTTTTGGCAACACTACCAAGGCATAACAAGTAGTATCTTTCTCCTTTAGAACTTTTAGAAATTACTTTTCTCCTACAAACAAAAATTTAGAATCTTTTTGTTCCTCACCATTGTCTGGCATGGGTAGTAAAGTTACCTTCTCACCTTTATACTAGATGGAGTATGTGTTCTTCCTCCCATCATGGTGTTCCTCCAAGTCATACTGTCATGGTCTCCCTAAGAGTAGGCTGCATGCATCCATTGGTACTATATCACAGAGTACCTTGTCCTTATACTTTCCAATCTAAAACTCTATCCATGCTTTCTCTTCTATGACTATTTTCTACCTTTTTGTGAGCCATGACACTTTGTAGGGTGTGGGTTATGGAATCCTCTTCAACTTCATCTTTTCAATAGCTTCAAGGGACACCAAGTTGTCTGTAGAGCTAGAATCAATAACCACTCTACATACTTTACCTTCCACTTTTCTTGTGGTTCTAAAAAGTGTCTTTCTTTGGGGTGGCTCTGGTGGACTAGGTGCCTTGATCAAAGTCCTTCTCATCATAAGAGAATCCCTAGAGGATACCCCAAACTGATCATGAAAACACATTGATAGAATGTGATAAATAGGACCCACTACATAAAATGGATGCACACTTATGCAATGTCTTCCAATTCAAAAGCAACATGTAGGTCCAATGGAGACTCATCCTATGCGAGGAGCCCTTGTATGTAAGAATGCAATTGAAGAGCTATTTTTCATCATACACCCCTTGGGTATAACTAATCATGCTTTCATACTCTTTTTAAGAAAAATAGGAACCATCCATTTGAAATAAGAAGGAATCAGATTGCACTTGAAGTATATGTTGACTAAAATTAGCTTTCACTTGACAGAAATAAAAAATGTAATCATTTCTACCAACACTGTCAATCACAAGGTCATTACTCATTGATGAAACCTTATCATTTTCCTCAATTTTTTTTTTGTCTTTAAACATCAATTTTTTTTTCTTCATCAATTGAAAAATCATCCAATGCAGCTTGTAGGCAAGACATAATATCTTATATTTTTTATCTTCCCCTTGTTGTTCATGATACATTTTTAAAAATGTGTCATTATCTTCTAAACCAATTTCAAGAATATATCTCTTTATTTCATCCTTATCATGAGAAGGAGAAAACAAATTGACATTAGCTGATTTAGAAGTATACAACTCAAAGAAGGGATTATTTATAAACTTTAAGTCTTTGTGAGATTGTACTAGTAGTTATAGTGCTTTGAATATACTTCTCAACTGTCTTTCCATTTTCATTATTGTTGTAACATTTTTTAATGTGAAACATTCATCATGAATTTATTTGGATGCATAAGAAAAGCACCAGGAATGAAAAATTCTTCATGCTAGCCATATGATAAATCAATCTCTAGGTGTATGGATAATGATTGCGATTTCTAAGTATCACTCTTCAAGCATCGGATCAAGTTTAAAAAAAAAACCTCTTATTTCTTTATGTAAAGAAAGTCATAACAAGAATATTGAGGGTGTGAATTATCCATACCCTTATAATGTTTAGTTAGAAAATTATTCTATGTGCGTCTCTCCTCTTCTTGTAGGTCCTCATCATGTTCAATGTCAAGAGACACATTTGTACCTTATTTCATATTTTTGGAGTTACAAGAAAATGCATTCATATCAAATTCTATAATATTATCATTTTCATCTACAATTCCACACTGAAAGCCATCATTTGAACCTTTCAAGAACCAATTTGGAATATAGACAACCTTGTGTTCATCTAGTAGCGCCTCTTTCCCAGGAGAAATAAATGACTACTCAGTTCACCAAATTTGCATGCATGTTAGAAAAGGTTCAAGCTCCTCATCTTCAACATGATTCAAGTTCCTTTTTCATTACTGATTACAATTCCATGAGATTGATAAATCATTAGGATGAGTTAATTTTTGCACATAATTTTTCTCACCAAGAATAGAGATGTTACAAGATACCAGTTCTTCCTTTACTGGTTCTTTTAGAAAATTAAATCTTTCTACTACAACTTGCAACTGATGAATCTATTGTTTGAGGTCCTTGAGTACATAATATCTATGATGTATACTTCTTAACAATAGTACAAATTTACATTCTTTATAGAGATTCAACCTTTTCTTTTCATCTTCATAGATACTTTCTTTGAAAGCATTCCAAAATGAATGAAACACCTTTTCATCTTCAACTAATATTTCTTGAAAAGTTGGTGTAGGTTGTCTTTTGTATTTGGACTGATTTATTTATTCATCATCCTGGCATTGAACCATTTTTCTAATTCTTTTAATTAAATAGAGTCTCCGGGCTTTATTTCTGGAAAGACACTATTATATATATGAAATAAGAAAGCACTAGTCTTCATTGAGAGATCTTCATTGATTAGATGATCTTCCTCTGAGTTTTAGAGACACTACTCCCTCTTATGATGTAATTGGGGTTTTTAAAAGGATTTCCTGATGGAATATGGATGAAGTGACTGAGAGGGGGGGGGGGGGTGAATCAGTCAACCATAAAACACTTCCTAATTAATTCTTTCCAGATCCCTTAGGATATCTTAAAAAATGTTATCTATTTTAGCACTCGGTAAATAGATTGCAGTAACTTTGAAGATGCAGAAAGTATTAGCAAAATTATCTTTTAGATATTCATCAGCACTGGTGTATGATTAAGATAGCAATTAAGAACACAAGAGACACAAGATTTAACGTGGAAACCCAATATGGGAAAAACCACCAATGTATCTAGATACTGATTTTCACTTTTCTGAAGTGATGCCCGGTTAGAAGCCAACCCGGTAAAAGGTTACAAAACACACTGTTAGGTGTGACCTTGTTAGAGGATTTAAACACCCTACTAGGAGTGGCCTGGTAAGAGGTCTTGAAAATGATTCAATGGAATTGTCACCTTGTTAGAGGATTTACAATATGGTTGTTAAACCAACTCGGTTAAGAGATTTAGAATTCACTGTTACAATGATAAGAAGGTAACAATGAAAAATGACCTGTATAATAATGCAACTACCTTGCTGATTACAGATCTCTGTTCTGCATATGTGTGATCCTTCCTGATCGAATAAATCTCTGCTACACCTTAAGGATATCTGAACATCCTTCACAAATTCGCACACACCTTTTCTGTCTTTTCTTCTGTAAATCTTCTGCTATATTTCTTTTTTTTATTTTTCACATTTGACCTTTTATTTATATGATTTTAGATTTGTCAAATCGACATTATTTAGTATAAGAGTCGGCTGAATTAAGCAAACTCTATTTGCAAAAATCCTTCAAGGGCCGACAGTGCTCGGTGACCATAACTTTCTACAATCTTTCAGAGACCGAGGGAACTTGGTAAACACTGAATTTTCTTTGACGACCGACTGAACTCGGTAAACACTGAATTTCCTTTGACGACCGACTGAACTCGGTAAACACTGAATTTTCTTTGATAACCGAGTGGACTCGGTAGACACTGATTTTCTTTGATAACCGAGTGGACTCGGTAAGCACTAATATTCCTATCTGGCAGACCGACTGAGCTCGGTAGGAACTGATTGCTGTGGACTATGACATTGTGTGACATCAAAGACAATACATAATTTGAGTAGCAATTTCCTTCAGACAATTGTTTCCAACAATCTCCCTCTTTGGCATTGATGGCAACACAATATGTCATAGCATAAGAAATTTGAAAGAATTAGCTCGGTTCAGATTCAAATCTCCCTCTGTCAACAAACTTCCTTTATCTTGAAAATTCTTCCTTCTGACTATTGAAAATTTCTTAAAGTAATAGCAAAGACATAGCAAACACTCCCTCTTTGACAACACATGCCAAAGACAATTCACATATTACTGGTGTAAATTAATGTACCTCAAGTACTGATTCATATGCAATGATTCCTTGAATATGCTACATCAACTGGTTAATTTTCAATCATGTTCTGGTTGATGCATCACTAAAACTGTATTTAGTGAGCCTCGGATAGGGGAATGCCCCCTAACTTACCTCTTAGATACACAAATGCATCCTTAGGTAATGGTTTGGTAAAAATGTCTGCAATCTGTTCTTTTGTATGAATATATTCTAATCTGATTTCCTTGTCCTACACCAATTCTCTAACAAAGTGATATTTAATAGCAATGTGCTTGGTTTTGGAATGCATCACTGGATTCTTCGAAATGTTTATTGCACTGGTATTGTCACAAAATATAACAACTAGTTCTTTGATTTCAACCTTCATACCTTCTAATAACTGTTTAAACCAAACAATATTTGAACAGTTTACTGCAGCAGCAACATATTCTGCTTCAGCTGTGGATTGAGATGTGCAATTTTGCTTTTTACTAGTCCAAGATACCAGTCTTTTTCCAAGAAAAAATGCTCCACCACTTGTGCTTTTTCTGTCATCAATGTTTCCTGCCCAATCAGCATCAGTAAACACTTTTAAGTCTAGATTGCCTCCAAATTTATACCACAAACCATATTCTTCAGTTCCTCTTAAGTATCTTAAGATTCTTTTGATTGCCATCATGTGATTTTCCTTAGGTTTTGCTGAGAATCTAGCTACTATACCGACTGCTAAGGCAATATCAGGTCTTGTATGTACTACATACTACAATTTTCCAATCATAGATCAGTATAGGGTCTGATCAACTTCTTTTGAATCATCATTTTTGGTAAGTTTCAGTCCAGTACACATGGGTGTACCAACTGGTTTTGAATCTTCCATACCAAACTTCTTAAGTATTTCCTTAATGTATTTAGATTGAGTAATGTATATACCATTCTTGCTTTGCTGAATTTGAAGACCAACAAAGAATTTTATTAAACCAAACATAGACATTTCAAATTCTTTGTTCATTTGCTCTGAAAATTCTTTGCACTGATCCTCATTCTCTGTAAATATAGTATCATCTACAAATATTTCTGCCAATACAATTTTGTCATCCGGTCCTTCTTTAATATACAGATTGCTGTTATCATTGGCTCTTTTGAAATTAATTTGAATCAAATAGTTATGGAGTCTTTCATACCATGCTCTAGGAGCTTGTTTCAAACCATACAATGCTTTGTGTAGCCTGCAGACCATGTCCTTTTTATCTGGATCAACAAAACCTTCAGGTTGTTCAATGTAGACTTCTTCATCAAGAATTCTATTGAGAAATGCAGATTTTATATCCATCTGATATACCTTAAATCCTTTGTGTGCTGCATAAGCAAGTAGAGTTCTTACACCTTCTAATCTTGCAACAGGAGCAAAAGTTTCTCCATAATCTATACCTTCTTCTTGAGAATAACCTTTACATACCAGTCTAGCTTTGTTTCTAGATACTTGACCATCTTCATTCAGCTTATTCCTGAATACCCATTTTATTCCAATTACATTCTTATCTTTAGGTCTAGGTACAAGAGTCCATGTTTTGTTCTTTTGTATTTGTTCTAATTCTTCATTCATTGCTTCAATCCAACTTTCATTTTCCAATGCATCTTTGATATTTCTAGGTTCAAAGTCAGTAAGCAGACATGTACCTTTTAGCTTGCTTCTTGTCATAGTACCATCTGATTTGTTTCCAATAATTTGATCTGGTGTATGATGTCTTCTGACATATTTGGCTAGTATAGGTTCCTTGCCTTTTGAATGATTCATGCTGTTGTCTTCTAGGATCTCTTCTTCAGGTTGCTCGGGCTCGGTAGATATTTGCTCGGTAACTTCAGGCTGAGACTCGGTCTGAATTTCTTCCTGTGACTCGGTTTGAACTTCTTCCTGTGACTCAGTTTGTGACTCGGTAACTATGCTCGGCTCGGTAGATATAGTTTCCTTATTGATAGTTGTGTCTGCCAATGTTTCAGGTTCAATGTAAACGAATCTTCTGTAGTTCTCAGGTTCTCTTTTGCTTTCTTCTTCAGTCTTTTCTGCAAACTCATCAAATTTTACATGTATACTTTCTATGACTTTGTGAGTAGATAAGTTCAGACATTTGTATGCCTTGCTTTTGCTAGAATATCCTAGGAATATTCCTTCATCACTTTTCACATCAAATTTATTTCTTTTGGATTCTTTTAAGATATAACACTTGCTACCAAATATTTTCATGTAACTTATATTTGGTTTGTAGCCATACCATAATTCATAAGGAGTTTTGAATGTGTCTTTCTTCAATTGTACTCGGTTCAAGGTATGAACTGCAGTGCTGATAGCTTCCTTCCAGTACTTTATAGCGATGTTCTTTTCTATCATTAGAGTCCTTGCACAATCCATAATAGATCTGTTTCTTCTTTCTGCTATTCCATTCTGCTCAGGAGTTCTAGGAGCTGATACCTGTCTTTTGATTCCTCTTTCAATGCAAAAGTTGTTAAAATCATGGGAGATGAATTCACCACCTCTGTCTGATCTTAAGCATTTCAATCTTTTCCCTGTTTCCTTTTCCACTCTTGCTAAGTACCATTTGAACTTTTCAAATGCTTTTGATTTTTCTCTTAAATACATAACAGTCATCATTCTAGAATAATCATCAACGAAAAGAATAAAGAATTTATCTCCAGTATAGCTTTGTATTCCAATAGGTCCACATAAATCAGTATGCACAATTTCCAAAATTTCTTTAGACTGATAGTTCTTACTCTTGAAACTAGTTTTACTCATTTTGCCAATCTGACAATTCTTACATAGACCAGTATCAGGTTTCTTCAAAGTAGGAATGCCTCTAACCTTCTTGAATTTGCTTATTTTTATCATGTTATCAAAATTCACATGACATAACCTTTTGTGCCATAGCCAACTTTCTTCTATTTGAGCAATAAAGCATGAATATTCACTGAGATCAAGATAAAATAAGTTACCTTTTGTTTGTTTGCCTGATCCAATGAGTTTTCCTTTTCCATCCAGCAGTCTTGCTTGACCATTCATGAATTCAACCTTGAAACCAGTGTTGATTAGCTGTGCTACACTTAGAAGATTATGTTTTAGTCCTTCAACCCAATAAGCATTATCACATATGAGTTCTTTGGTTAATGAGATTCTTCCTTTTCCTTTTATACAACAAGGTTCATTGTTTCCAAATCTTACATTACCACTATCACAGTCTTCTAGATATTCAAATTTTGTCTTGTCACCAGTCATGTGGTGTGAACATCCATTGTCTATTATCCATATATCATCTTTTCTTATATAAGAAATAAGTGCCATCTTATCTTCATCATCATCAGATTCATCTTTTATAGCAATAAAGACAATTTCTTCTACTATCATCAGAATCTTTAGCCATAAAACATGATTTCTTACCTTTATCCTTGAATGATTTGAAATTCTTTTTGCCATAGTACTTGTGACTTCTCTTCTCTTCCTTGACTTGCTTGTTTGGGCACCTAGCTGCAATATGTCCAATTTCTTCACATGAAAAATAGATTAAAGGAGTTTTACCTTTATATTTACCTTTCCCTCTAGAGTACTTCTTTGCAAGTAATGCTTCTACAATTTCAAGATCACTATCAGAACTTTCTTCTGATACTTCTTCACTTTCTGACTGAACTTCTTTAATTTTCTTGTTCTTCTTTAGTGAAACCTTGGCCTCAAATGCTGATTCAATATTTTTGGAACTAGGAACATAGTTGTCTAATTCAAAGGCTGTCAATCTTCCAACTAAAGCATCCAAAGTTATATTGTGGTTTGTTTCACATCTTCTTTCTTGAATGGCTGATACTCTTATTGCATAGATAGGGAGTAATGTTTTGAGTACCTTACTTATAACATTTTCATCTGAGATTGTTCCTCCAGAAGCTCTAATTGCACTTACACTTGCTTTGATTCTTTCAACATATTTTGCAATGTTTTCATCTTCCTTCATATTCATCTTGTCAAACTGTCCTCTTAGGCTTTCTGCTTTGGCTCTTTTCACATTTGCATCACCACCATATATTTTCTTCAGTGCCATCCACATTTCATATGCAGTAGTGCAGTCTTTAATATCATCAAATTCTTCATAGCTGAGAGCAGATGCAATGTCTATCATCATGGTGTTGTGAGTCTTTTTATCTGCAATGTCTTCAACAGTTAATGCACCATTAGGAATTGTGTATTCTTCATCAATGTATTTGCATCCTGAATCACCAATGGAAGCTAGATGAAGTCGCATGAGACCTTGCCATGCTGAAAAGTTATCTCTGTTGAGCTTTGGAATTTCCCTCTTGTAAGACATCCTGATCTTTAGCTTAGGTCCTTGAAACCCTTCCTGCAAGCACCAAATGCTCTGATACCAATTGATGGAATATGGATGAAGTGACTGAGAGGGGGGGGGGGGGGTGAATCAGTCAACCATAAAACACTTCCTAATTAATTCTTTCCAGATCCCTTAGGATATCTTAAAAAATGTTATCTGTTTTAGCACTCGGTAAATAGATTGCAGTAACTTTGAAGATGCATAAAGTATTAGCAAAATTATCTTTTAGATATTCATCAGCATTGGTGTATGATTAAGATAGCAATTAAGAACACAAGAGACACAAGATTTAACGTGGAAACCCAATATGGGAAAAACCACCAATGTATCTAGATACTGATTTTCACTTTTCTGAAGTGATGCCCGGTTAGAAGCCAACCCGGTAAAAGGTTACAAAACACACTGTTAGGTGTGACCTTGTTAGAGGATTTAAACACCCTGCTAGGAGTGGCCTGGTAAGAGGTCTTGAAAACAATTCAATGAAATTGTCACCTTGTTAGAGGATTTACAATATGGTTGTTAAACCAACTCGGTTAAGAGATTTAGAATTCACTGTTACAATGATAAGAAGGTAACAATGAAAAATGACCTGTATAATAATGCAACTGCCTTGCTGATTATAGATCTCTGTTCTGCATATGTGTGATCCTTCCTGATCGAATAAATCTCTGCTGCACCTTAAGGATATCTGAACATCCTTCACAAATTCGTACACACCTTTTCTATCTTTTCTTCTGTAAATCTTCTGCTATATTTCTTTTTTTTATTTTTCACATTTGACCTTTTATTTATATGATTTTAGATTTGTCAAATCGACATTATTTAGTATAAGAGTCGGCTGAATTAAGCAAACTCTATTTGCAAAAAGCCTTCAAGGGCCGACAGTGCTCGGTGACCATAACTTTCTACAATCTTTCGGAGACCGAGGGAACTCGGTAAACACCGACAATCCTTTACCTTCGATAACCGACTGAACTCGGTAAACACTGAATTTTCTTTGACGACCGATTGAACTCAGTAAACACTGAATTTCCTTTGACGACCGACTAAACTCGGTAAACACTGAATTTTCTTTGATAACCGAGTGGACTCGGTAGACACTGATTTTCTTTGATAACCGAGTGGACTCGGTAAGCACTAATATTCCTGTCTGGCAGACCGACTGAGCTCGGTAGGAACTGATTGCTGCGGACTATGACATTGTGTGACATCAAAGACAATACATAATTTGAGTAGCAATTTCCTTCAGACAATTGTTTCCAACATTTCCAAGGGTTTTCTTTTAACAAGAAAGGAAAAAAAGGTAAAATAACATCTATGCATATGCATGCTATAAATGTGAATCACATACTCATGAATAGAGGAAAAATGAGAAAATGGCACAAAGTTCACCTCCTTAAAATAACACATAAACAAAAGAGAGATTTTAATAATCTAATTCCAAAAAAATAAATAACCTAGAACTCAAAGTTTCCAACATAATCATATACATAACTAGATCGAATGAGAAGGCATGATAAGAATAACCATAATAATTCAAAGTCTATTTTGAAATTGAACAAAATATAAACAAACACTTAGTTTTAAAATATACGTCTTTAAATCCTTATATGCCAAAAAAAGGAAACCAAGTTCAACATGTCCCTATACAAAATGGATACATTCTAGAATTTTTAAGAACTATTTCTCCCTTTTTAATATTTTTCATTAGTCCCTCTATCCACCTATATCCCTATCTTTTCCAAAGCACGCACACACACATTTTGAAACCATTCCCTTTTAATAATGGTCTTTAAAAGTGACTTGTATGAAACAAGAAAATGACTTGAAATGGAAAGGCAATTCTATAGACAGAAATTTTGTCACTATCATACTAAATACAATTACATTGGTAGTTTTGAATAAGGAAAAGTTAACCTACTCTGGGTGCATGGTTACTAGTTGCATCAAGCTACATCTCCATGAAGAGGTTATGAAGCTTGGATCATCTTTCTTCTTCTTCCAATACGAGTGTCAGCCTTCAATACTCAATGTAACAAGTTTTCTTATTCCATGTGGTCAAGAGTAGGTGAGAAATAATGTATTTTTGTTCCCTTTGAGGCCAATTCAAGTCAAGTTGAACAATAGGTGCTAACTCTTTGTACAAAAAATTACCATTTGCAAGGAGCACCATCCTAAAAAGATTCTTTTTAGCTATTGTTATGGGAAAGATAGAGTTCGGAAATGTCACCACCTTTTCTTTGTAGTTAGAGATTTAAAGATCATTTAATCCTAGCATCAACTAATAATAACTCTTTATCTCCAAAATTGTGTTATTACCTCAACAATTTACTTTGTCACTTTCCACTAAAAGCTGTACTTTTCCTATAATTTGAAAATATTGTGCTTTGAAAGATGTGAAACTTGATATAGTTAGGGAGTCAAAACATTGCATGAACTTTTATTCTAGATTAAAAGGTTCTATAATAACCTTGATTAACCAATAATCAAGGAATCACAAAAAGGGGTAGACATTGTATAATTGGTGAAGTCAACAAGTTCTTTGATTTTTTGAAGTATTTAAAAAGGTATGGAAGTTCATGGATCCAACTGACTCCTTGATAACTAAAAAATTAGTGTAGTTGATGAGGTTAGAAACTTTATGAACATTTGAACCATTAAGTTGATAGGTACAAGGAATGGTAAGGATTTCTGACCAGTTATCAAAACAATATAAAATATTGACAATGAAGGAACATAGCTAGATAAGGAAGTTTCGAATGAGGGTTTTTAGTATTACACTTAGAATTTTTAAATTCTAGGGTAACAAAAGGGAATAAGGAATTATAAGGTGTATTAGGGGAGGAAATTTTTTGGGAATAAATCTCATAGCCCTAGCATGGAATCTAAGATGATAGTCGCAAGCACAATTATTATGTTTAGTTTTTCTTGATATTTGGATTGGTTTAGGATCAATCAACATAGATTTTTTTCTTCTTTAGGAAGAAGAATGGAAGGAACCAAACTATGTTGAGAGATATAAGATACATGGTATTTATAAGTGTACAATAGGAAAAGGGAATTAATGTAAATGCACACTTTACTCCTCCTTTTCCAACTTGCACATTTAGAAGGAAGATGTCCCAATAGGATAAGAAGGTCCCAACTGTTGAATGGGCCAATGGTCCAGCGTTAAATATGTAAATTATGGAAAGGTAAATAATGATGAGATAAGAAATGTAGATTAGGGAAGATACATCTGCACCTAGAATCAAAATAGGAGATATGATACTTTAGATTTGAATATCGGACATAAAAAATCTCAAAAATACCTATAAGTGCTAATCTGAGATTCTTAAGCTATAAGGTGTCTTCAAGTCAAATCCGAGTTGAATCTAGGAGGTACATAATGTTTGATATGTTCTATTCCTTGGGTTTTTTCTTCAAAATTCTAGGGATGATTTGATAGCTCTCGACCTGTCTAGAAAATTTTTGGTAGCTCTACAACCTATTTTTGTACACATAAAAAATGGGGAAGAAGGTTGAATAAAGGGGGTTCCTTCAAACCCTTGTTTATGAATAAACCTTGAAATTAAATGAAATAAAGGAAAGTGTGTTTTCATATAGTGGAGGCTAGATCTAAGAAATGAAGTCTATTATACCTTAGAAAGAAAATTACTTATTTGAATGTGATCAAATATGTTGATACAATAGATTTAATTTAACACAAAAACCCAAAAAGAAATAAGGAAAGACAAAACTTCATGTAATGGATTTTGTAATTTACCACAATGTTTGATTGAGAAGAAGATAAAGAAGACTTGGATAAATGTAGGTGAATGTGTATCTCCTTTCTTGATAGAAAACTTCTTTTCTTGGCCTCCAATGGGGGAAAGAAGATAGATCTATGGAGAGAAACACCTTCAATGCTTGAGAAGAATGATAGATCTTGAATTCTTCAACTTTGGTTGCTTGATATCTCTTGAACTTTATTTTCTTCCATGCACTTGATAGATTGATTATGAATGTTTGATCTCAAATTTTGAATACTTTATTGTGATAATGGATGCCAAAATGAGGACAAATAGGATATTTATATACCTCTCACAACATTTCATAGGTTAAAAATTAAGCAGGTCAACCACGAGACCTAATCTCCCACTAAAATCTTGACACAGGGCTCCGAGAAAAATTTGGGCTAAAATATGAAAGAATAAGACATTTTAAATGTTCTATTCCTAGGTCCAAAATGTTTGAAACATTCTATACCTAGTAAAATCGATGCAAATTTAAACTAGGTGTTGAGAAAATAGGGTAGATACAAGATAATTAGGTACAACCAATTCTGAGATTGGGACAAAACACAAAGGCCACAAATAGTGATATAGGGGCTAGGTGATGAAATGAATTATGGGATTGGAGGAAAAATAGAGGATCACACTTAGAAATAATGGATAACCTTGATTTTAAACAATATTGAAATGAGAGAGGACCTATATCTGAATTTAGGTGTACAATAAGTGCCATATGAGCTATTTCTATAGAAAAACATAGAGGTGGGTGAAAAATAGTCCTTAAATTATACACTAATTAGGTGTTTACAATTTAGGATGGTACTTTTAGCCCCCACTTTAGTGGGAGAATGAGGTAAAATATGCTCATAGTAAAGGAAGATAAGCGAGAAGAGAAAGAGAGAGAGGAAACAACAGATAAAGAAAGATGATCATGGGTGAAATGCAAAGAGATAAGACATCAACAAGTTTAAGGATGCAATCACCTAAAAAAATGATCTCAACTCATAAATCCATGCACACAGGCATGAAAAAAGAAGAAGAAAATAAACAGAAGACAAAGATGCCAACAAAAATGGGGTGAGTACCAAAATAAAACTCCAAATCAACGTCTAGCATTAGAAACTTTGATAAAAAATTTCTCAACCACTACTATCATGTTCATAAAGCTATTGAAAGAGCATAAGTGACCACATGGAAAGGGAAAGACATCAAAAAAGATGAGACAAAACTCCATGATCTAACCCACCAACATAGCTATGAGAGCATGGAAAGAAAGAGAGAGACCATGAATCCAATAGGCTAGTAAGTTGTGTCATGCTAGGTGATTCATGGGAGAAGAAAAGGAGGAGAAGGAAAGGCTATAAAGTTGTGTTATGCTAGTTTCAATCATTCTTAAAAAAAAGGAAAGGAGAATTGATGGTCCATTGAGATACGTTATGATAGTCAATTCTACCTTGAAAATATTGTGCATAGAGGTGGCTTGAAAAACTTTGTGCTCAGGGGTGGCTTAAAATGTTTTCACTTAGGGGAGGCTTTGAAAATTTTTGATCTTAGGGATTACTTAAGTGATTAGTCCTATAGAAAGTATTATCTCCATAGGGATCCAAAAAGGTGACCAATCTTAAGGAAAGCATTGTATCCTTAGGGATCATGTGAGACCTACCAGATAGTCATATTATTACTACTTAGTTTTTCATGCTTTCAGTACTTATTTCACAGACACACCTAACTATTTGAGACACTTATGTATTTGAGGATTTGTTGAGTCCTATGTTATATGTTCGGTACCTGATTATGTAATCAGGGTACACTCAAGATATTTTATGTTTTGTTTCTATTTGAGTTATGATTATATTACATATGATTTTATATCATGTTTAAAACTATTGCGATGAAAAGTTGGTTTAGGATATTGAAGTTATGCTTAAACGATTGATTTACAGACAGTTTTTAAACCATGCAGTATTGATGATGTATTGTAATTATATCATGTTGGTTGGACCTATTGATGTGTGCAATGAGTGTACAAGATAAGTTGACCACGGATCTAAATATGAGGATCCAGTATTGGAACCTATGTTTATACTGTGCATTCCAAGGTCCTCTTTGTAAAAGAAACATGGACCTCGTTGTATAGTCTTTTATTCGTAAATGTGGTTTGCATGACTGTAATTTATTTAGTTAATGTCTATGTGAATTAGCCATGTCATTATTTTATTAAATGTGCCAAATTTGGCAAATTGTGGCTTAAGTGTTGGCATGGTTAGTATTTTATATTTGATTGGGTCAAGGGCTTGACTAGGGTGTAACCTTAGGGTAGGATCAACTTACCTTGGATTGGGAAGTTTCTAGATAGTCAACCAAGACCTGCAATCCGTGTGTAAACTTTAGATGGGGTTTAGGAGGGCCATTTGGGCCCCCATAGATTAACTGGGGTCAATTTTAGCTACCTAGGTTGATACCTTAGGGGTCATTTTCAACTCAATAAGAACCTTAAAACTTATTTATGACCCCCCTAAAGTCAAGGTTTTCATTTTGGTCGAAATTGAAGAGTTGTGAGGTTTTGGTTAACCTCTCTCTTCTTCCCAAACTCGCATTCAACTCCATTTATGGTGAAGGCAAGTGGGAAGAAGGGAACGAAACTTTCTTCCCCTCTTCTGATTGGCTCTTAGATTTTAGGAGTTTGGCCTGTATAGGGAAAACTTGGAGAGGGGTTTAGTTGTTCACCCACTCTCTAGATTTGGAGACCACTCTTGTTGGAGAAAGCTTAGGAAAGATGCTAGCTTTGGAAGGAGCTTTAAAGTTTTCATATTTTCAACTTTGGATTGGGAAAAGATAGTCCCTTGTGATGTTTTCATATTTCTTGCTTGTGTTTGAGCTTGGAGCTCCATTAATGGAGTCCATGGCTTTTCATGGTTCATGTTTTAGAATTTATGTTTTTGTTAAAATGTTGTTTTAAATTTGTGATTGCATTTGGGATGGGATTCTTCAAGGTTTACTCACCTTAGGGAGGGTGGAGTAACCTTGAAGGGGGTAGAAGGAAGTAGACCCAGGTTGTGTAGAGTCTCCCATGTATAGAGGGAAATACATGGGGTTCCACGATACCCATGATGCCTAGTATGACCTACGGGCACCTGGGGGCATAAGGAGAGTTAGACCGAATCTTGTTGAAGGTGGTCTTCCCAAGTCCATGTGTGGCTTGGGAAATTTGCATTTATACTACGGCTTCTCCACCTGGTAGTCCACCTCTACCCCATTTTCAGGAAGGTCTCTTGGAGGCATTCCCCTTGTGAAACCCAGTTGGGATTATCATTTTATTGTCTTTGTGTCTTGCTTGTTTCCTTCATGCTATGGTTGTCTATTTTGAACCCCATTCCAATTTGGATCCCCTAGCTCGGGGGTGGCCATGAAATGGCCTAGGTTGGGAGGTGAGCCTACGTGGTCAACCTTATTCTATCAAGTGTATCGCTGGAATCTTGGAGCTGACAGTTGAAAGTTAAAATTTGTACTTAAGTACCTCATGGATAAATTTGTTATTTCTATACATTTTCAATGTAAGCTTGGAATCAAGCCTTCTTGTAATCCCTCCTTCGAAAGTAAATCCTAAGTTGAATTTTATATATATTAAGGAAATTATGGAAGCAATGGATCATGATTTTTACTATATAATAAAATGTATTTTGTGATAATTATAATTTTCTAAATTCCAATAAAGTATTTGTTCGGTATTATTGAAAAATATAATGGTCTTGATGAAAAATTTAATGTTCATTGTCAAATCATTGCCTTGTAAATTTCTTAGTTAATTTAGTTACATTGTTATTTTTATGTTAGATTTGAAATCTCTATAAAGTTGAAATAAGGGTATATAGTTATTTTATTTTTTTTAATGGATAAAGTTGCACAAAAACTCCATTTGCAAAATTTACTTTTGTACTTAGAATACTTTTGAAATATTTGCAAAAAAATAAAATGATTGGAATTAATATGTTTTTTGCACATGCTGTTATGTTCAAATTATGGATACCAAACAAACTTTTAAAATAAAAAAATATTAGGGCTAAATGCCCGCTGTTTTAAGTTTCAGGCTTTTAGCCTTACACCAGTAATTATTTTTTATATATATAAAAATATAGTTTCTTTCTATTAAATACATAGATGTATTATATTTTTATATATGTTTAAATATATAAACATAATAGACGAGATGTATTTTTAAGAAAATAATACATGCAAAAAAAATAAAATGAAATCCTTCGTTTAACGCTGGGCGTTGTCTATTTAAAAAATAAAATAATAATTGTTTGAATCGGTTGGGGCGGGCCGAAAGCCCTAACCCCTAACCGAGAACCCTGTCCCGTGCGTTTTCATTTTAGCAGTGGAGGCCGGGCGGCGCCATCTCCACGCCCCACCACTGCTTACACAGTGGCGGGCGGAGAGCGGCGTCGTGGCGTGTCCTCCCCACCACAGACAGACCTTCCGCCCCTCCACCCGTTCGCCGCTTCTTCCTCCCTCTGCACCTCCTTCCGCCGTCGTACTCCCCCTCTTCCCCTTCTTTCCTCCGCCACATGCTCGGCCCTGCGCGCGAGTAGCCACAGGGTTTGAGCTTAGCAATATAATAAACTTCTGGCGATGTTTCATAAAGTTTGTTTCATTATCTTATAATAATGTTTTAAGATTATTATATTAAAGTTTTCATTTCCTTATAGGAGGGTTAGATGTAAAAATAGAGTTTATCATTTAGATATTTAGACATTTAAATACTCTTGTGCAGATATTAAGTTTAGATAGATTTTAATATAATTTATTTTAAATATTTAAATGTTTAAATAGTACAATTCTTTGGGGTTGTTTAACAAATTCAGATTATGAACTAGAATAGTTATATTAAATGAACTTTAGTTTTTTTTGTGATTAATATAGATTGTTTTAAATGTTTTTAATTAGATATTTTAAAAATTTATAATTAGTATGGTGTATATTTGATTTTTAAAGTTAATAAATTTTATAAGTCAAAATAGTTAATCTAAAATATGTAGTTTAAAGTTTAATTATTTTTAAGTTTTTTTTTTTTTAATTTAAGTTTAAGGTTAAATTAAATTTAGATTATACTTATTTAAATTTGGATTTTATCAAAAGAAAATTTATATATATATAGATCTTAAAACAAAAAATGTTTAAATATAGTATTATGCATAAATTTAGATTTTTTAAGATTAAGCTATATTAGTTAAATCTAATTAATTATTAGATTTGGTTTTAAAACACTATTTATGTAATTAGTTTTATTAAGTCAATAATCTTATTGACGTGGATTTAGTTTATTACCGGGTTATATATTATTTAGTTGTCCTAATTAATCATGCCTATAATATGCTTAGTCTTTATTTTAATTGGAATTCAATTGAATAGGAATATTATATTAAGGGTTAATATAGTTTACCCTATTATCTATTCCGATGTTTTCGATTAATCCTATATCATCCTTGGGCCTCGCCTAGGGACTTTATGATCTCTTTAGACTTGAAGACCGACTTTCATGCACGGTTGACTTATGGTCAACTCTAGTCAAACCTGGGACAAGCATCTTGGTTTGCATGCACAACCTCTACTAGTTATGATGTAAACCTTAGACGCTTGTAGAAAGCCAATTTTATGCATAGTTGACTTTTTGGTCAACTTAGTCAAACCTTGGACATCGTCTCAGTTTGCATGCATAAAACTTACCCTGGTATGATTAACCCTTGGAGAACCTTGTTGGTCATGTTTGCGCATAGTTGACTTCTTGGTCAACTATTGGTCAAACCTTGGTCAAACACCTCAGTGTACGTGCCCAAATATTCCTTATGGCATTTGATAATCTTTTAGCTTGTTTACACAAACTTCTGTGCATAGTTGACTGTTGGTCAACTCTAGTTGACTTTTAGTCAACTGTTGGTCAACTTTGGTTGACTTTTAGTCAACTGTCTCATTTTGCATGTTGGTCGAAGCTAGTAGTCTAAGGAACCTTGCAGTTTGGTTTAGAGATGTTTGATGAGGTTTGACTTTTGGTCAAACTTGGTCAAACCTTCTATGGCTTGATCCTTTGGGTGTTGCTAGACACTCCAATGTTGCCACTCTTCAGTTTTCTCTCTGCACCATTTTGCGTGCACGTAGAGATTTTCACTAGTTAGAATTCTTTTCTTAGTTGCATTAGTGTGCTTTCTTAGTTGGTTTTAGAAAAAAATTTGCTGTCGTGTTTTGCTCCTTTTGGACATGATAGATCAATAACACTAAGATTTCATAATATAAAGGAGTCCGTATGTATGCCTCCCTCCTTATGATGATGGTATAGGAATATAGTGAAATAATAAGAATAAGAGAAAAATGATACCTAATTCCAACAAGACAAAGATATCCTCAAAAATAATGTGTTCCTATTCTCTTAATAAAGAATGAAGAATCTTGTTGGCCAAGGAAATAGATAATCATGAAAGGATATCTGCAAGTGGGAAGAGACCCTTGAAAGGAAGAGTTCATGGTTACAAGACATTGGTGTTCAAGAGGAGATATTTAACAAAGATAACATCTTCATGAAAAAGAGGGGAGGAGAAAAATAATGTACCATTTTAGCCCCCTATTAGTAGGTTAAAAAAGAGATTCTTGATGAAAGATAACACACTTTAAGCCTCCAAGTAAGGTTTTTTGTTTAGGATGAACACAATTTTTCAAATAAGGAAGTAGTTGCGATTAAGGATACTCACCTCTTGCATAGGAGATAATCTCAAATCAAAACAAAATAATTCCTTATAAGAAAAGAATGTTACATGATAAACAAATGATACTATACCAAAGAAAGTGGATCCTTAGAAAGAAAAGAGATGAGAAGATTGACACATGAAACCTTGGCCCCCAAATATAAAGAAAAATAAAAATATAATATATTGTACAACCTAAGTGATAGATTTTTTTATAATAGACATGCACTTTCAAGAAAAAATAATTTATAAACTAGGATGTAAATCTCCTAAAAAAGATATCCTAATGTAAAAAAAGCACATTTATGCCAAAAAAGACATCATACTACAAGAAAAATAAGTCAACAAAGGTATAATGAATGTATTTCAAAGAAACAATATTTTGTCTCTAAATGGAAGATCAGTTTGTGATAGACATGCCCTTTGAGACATGAAATGGATTATTTAGCAAAAAGGTAAATGCCTTGTGTGAAACAAAGAATATAATTTTAGAAAGGATGTACCATAATAAAAAACACAAATCCATATAGAGTAATGGAAGGATGTCAATTATGAAAACTTAGTGGAAACATCAATTATACAAGGTACACACTTCTGAGAAAGGAAAAGATTATAAAGAAGGACATCAATCCCATTAGAGAGAGAGATCCTTAATGAAAAATTCCATGTATGGAAGGATGTCATAATATAAGAGATTTAACAAAAAAAGAGATAATGGATCCTTTGAAAGGAGAAATAGATGAAATAGGGAGATCTTTCCCCCCAAGCAAATAGATAAAGGGCACGAGCTATTATGTTTCTTGCAATGCACATAATGCAAAACCAAGAGCCCCTAATTATGTAAGATACTAAATTTACATAATGGAGAGAAACATAATAGGGAAAAGAGATGCTAAGGTATGTCTTTTATATATGGAAAAATCATAAGATCTTTTGTTAGTAAAATAAAAGATCTATCTACCAAATCTTGAGCAAATTGTCTAGATTTAATACATTCAACAAGAGAGTGTTTATTGCTATGATGAAAAAGACATAAAAACTCACCATTAATAAGTATTTGATTCTTTGGAAAATGTCTATAAGAAAAGTAATTTTACGATCATATTTAATTCTCCAAAAGATTCTTTTAGCTAAAGCCATCCGATCATCAAAAGGAGGTGTGCCAATAGATGGTGTTGGTAAAAGAATGTCAAGAGGAGTTTTTTTTTAGGATTAATAAGGATTAGAAGAATGAATAGTGGTAGCTTGAGGTATAAAACCTAGAACACACCTAGTAACTTATACAGGGGGATCTACATGGACCTTAATACCTTGTTCATTAATACCAAGACCTAATCCATTGTAACCTTGTTGAGTAGTAATGTCATATCCTATATTGTAATTGGATTTAATGTAGAGGGTGAATGAGTTTCATCTTGAGGTTTATTGAAATGTGTGGTATAAAGAGGAATAAGAAGAGAAATATTTTCTTTAGGGAAATTCCTATCACTATTCTTATCTTCTTTAGGTGGTGAAGAAGAAGAAGGCTTATCAAGATCTCATGTTTACTTAATGTTATTCTTGGAGAGAAATCATTAAGAAAATGTCTAACATCAAGATTATGAATAATGCTTTGATAAAAGGAAGATTGTTTAAGATCATCTAAGGAATTGTATAAAATAGCTTCCCTAAGGCTATCCATTAAGGTGGGTCAAGGAAAAGAAGATCTAGGTCTCACTAAAATGGGATCATTAGGATCTAGATCTCTATCATCATGATGAATAGGCACCGTAGGAGTAGGATTATGAAGGTTTATATTAATTTTATCTTTAGGTTCATCCATAAAGACTCTGATGTTATCAACATATTTCATGCATTTTGTTAAAAATTGAATGAGAAAACCACATGAAATATTAATAAAAGTATTGAAATATGCCTTATGAGGAAGGAAGATATTTGAAAGTCTCATAATTCCATATGCAAGAAAACCATGAAGGAATACAAATATCATGAAATACAATGAAGTATGCATTGGTTTGTAGTGAGTGATCATGCAAGTACTGTACAATTTTCATTTATCATGGGGTTCATGGTTAGCTCATCAAGCATTTTAGAGTTGACACGCAAGCATTTCCCTAGGTTGACTTGTCAAGTATTTTTGTAGGTTAACTTGTTAACCGACACAAGTCTTGTGATAATGGATTAGGGTTAGGGTTTTCTCAATATATGAGAATTTCATAGCTTCTTACAATGATATTGAGTTGCAAGAAATTGTAGACTGTAACAAGGAGAAATTATTGGATAATAAGATTGGATTCTATGTTTGGAAGATGTAGCCCAAGATTGGGTGAACCACATTAAATCTTTGTGTCTTCTTGTTCTACTTATGTGTGCTTTATTCCTTTGCATTTTTTATTATATTTTCATATAACTGTTCAATTTCTATCTGCTAATCCTAATAGTACGATTCACTCCATGTGATTAATAAAGAGAAGAAATGAGAAAGGTAACAACATAGGTTATGTTAGCATAACTAATGCAGTGATGTAAAGTGTTTCATTGATTAAGATTGGTACAAATTTAATGACGGGTGAGTTAGTTATGAGTTTTTCATTGATGTCAATTGGCTGACTTATTGTTTTCAATATGTTACCATACATTGTGTGAGTACATCATGACTTATAGTATATTTTTGAAATTTCTATTCTAATGAAATCTTATCTTATGTATTGTGATGTTAAGTTTGCAACCACGACTTTTGATACGAAGAATTGAGTTGGTTATATTTGAATGGAATCAAACTGGGTAATTGCTAAAACAATCAGTGATAGGTAGTAAGTAATTTGAATGTTGTCTCAAGTCGGTAAAGTATTTGATGGAGTGGTAATAGGATATGATTGTTAACAATGTCTAGATACTATGTTAGGATTGCGACTTATAATGTTGATAGGTGAAGATGGCTTAACTGATTGGAAGCGGTATTGACGAAATGAATAGACAAACAAGATAAAGTTCTTGAACAGGTAATGAAAATTTGTGAACCGAAGAAGAAATCCAAAGTGACAATAGGATCAGTGATGTTTGTAGTGAAGTAATAAGGTAGTTCCATGATTTGCGAAAAGTAGTTGACATCACATTGCCCGAGGTATGAGTTTGAGGAGGATTATTCAAGAAGTTTCTATTGGTCTAAAGAGTTTTTTGAAGATGGTTCAATTTCCAAAGTGAAATCTATATGGAAGTCGATGCAGTCAGAACTTAAATGTTTTATGAGTTATTAGATACATTGTATCTTACCTAACAGGATCTGGATCATTCATATCTCAGATCTAGGGTTTATCTCAAGTCGGTGGAAGAAACTCTATATATTGGAAAGCTGAAAAAGGAGTGAGTTGCTGATCGAGAATTGCAGAAGGGTGTGGTGACAAAGCAAGTGAAGAAGTAAAGTGAAATCAAGCCATAAAAGAGTATAGTGTGTGGTGAAGAGTTTTATAGCTTAATAAGATCTAATCATGTAGAGGTAGTGCAATTTCACAGATCATCTTATCTGTTTCTTTCTAACCATTGTAACAGTGAAATCCCTTAATCGGGTAGATCCTAACATATCTTTATTGTAGATCATCTAAAAAGGTGGCATTTATATTGAATGTTTAAAGTCCTTTAACAAGGCGGGTCCTAATAGGGAAAAGATCCTAATAGGTCTAAGGAAAATCCCTTAACCGGGTAGCACCTAATAGTGCTTTTGTAAACCTTTAACCGAGTAAGCTCCTTGCAAGATGTATTCTAGACGAGTATAGATTTAGTGGGTACCAATCCCCACATGTGGTTTTTCCCATTTGGGTTTCCACAAGAAAAATATGGTGTCTTCATTATGTGATTGATTACTTATGGATGCACTTTTTGAAGGTTTCTATTCATGTTAGTTGATGTTGAATGTTTTGGTACATAAAGTTTAAAGAGTTTAGATCTGAGAATTTTTTGATTACTAATTCACCCTCCCCTCTTAGTAATCAAACCTGTAATATTAGGTTATCACATACTAATATAACTTAGTAAACTCCATGAAATCTATCCAATTATATCTAAGAGTGAAATGAAGAATATATGATACCAAAATAAGAAGTATGTAAGAATATTTAGGTTTGCCAAAATGTATAACAAGAAAAGGAAGCAATGTATAGGGGTAGTTTACCCCTTTTCAAACTTGCACATTCATAAGGAAGATTTCCCAATAGGCTAGGAAGGTCCCAAGTGCTAAATGGGTCAATGGTCCTTCACTAAATATGTAAATTGGGAAAGGGTAAATGATGATGAGATAAGGAATGCATATTAGGGAAGATCTACATGCACTCAGAATCAAAATAGGAGATATAAGGATTCCGATCTAAATATCAGACATATAGAATCCAAAAAATACCTATAATGTTGATCTAATATCTTTAAGTTATAACCTATCTTATAGTAAAATATGAGGTGATCTAGGAGGTACAAAATGTTTAAAATGTTTTGTACCCTAGAACAAAATGTTTGAAACCTTCTGTTCCCTAGGTTTTTTCTTCAAATTTCTAGGGATGCTCTGATAGCTCTCGACCTATCTAGAAAAGTTCAGGTAGTTCTTTAACCTATTCCTACACACAAAAACATAGGGAAGAAAGTTGAATGAAGGGATTTTCCTTATTCAAACCCCTGTTTAGGAACCAACCTTGAAATGAAATGAAGTAAAGGAAAGTGCGTTGTCATGTGGCAGAGGCTAGATATAAGAAATAAAGTATATCATACCTTGGAAACACAAATTCTTCATTGAATGTGATTAAATATGTTGATGCAATAGATTTGACTTAACACAAAAACCCAAAAGGAATTCATTAAAGATAAAACCTCACGCAATGGATGTTATAATGAGCCACAATGTTTGATTGAGGATAAGAGAAATAAGATTTGGATGTATGTAGGTGAATATGTGTCTCCTTCCTTAACAAAGAATTCCTTTTCTTGGCCTCCAATAGGGGAAATAAGCTATATCTATGGAGAGAAACACCTTGAATTCTTGAGAAGAATGCTAGATTTTGAATGCTTGGACTTTGCTTGCTTGATAGCTGTTGAACTTGATTTTCTTCTGTGTGCTTGATAAATTGATTATGAATGCTTGATCTCAAATGATGATTTCTTGATTGTGATAATGGATGAAAAAATAAGGATAAATAGGGTTTTGATATATGTCTCACAATATTTTGGGGGTTAAAAATCAAGCAGACCAACCATGAGGCCTAATCTTCCACTAAAGTCCTGACATAGGGCTCCACACAAAATCTGGGCCAAAATATGCAAGAAAATATTATTTGAAACATTCTATTCCTGGGTATAGAATGTTTAAAATGTTATGTACCTAGGAAAAGAAACCCAAATTTGACCTAGGTGTTAGGAAAATAGGGTAGATGTGGGATAATCAGGAACACCTAATTCTATGATCGAGAGAAAGTACAAAGGCCACAAATATTGATATAGGGCCTAGGTGATGAAATGAATTATGGGATTAGAGGAAAACATTGAGGATCAGACTTAGACATAAGGTCCAACCTCAAGTTTAAACAAGATTGAAATATGAGAGGACTTATATGTAAATTTAGGTGTTCATCAAGTGCCATAAGAGGTCTTGCTTAGAAAACACACTAAGGTGGGTACAAAGTAGTCCTTAAATTGTACACTAAATAGGTTTTTACAATTTAGGATGGTACAATAAGATATAGAGGGTTGGATTAAAGAATAAGTCAAAGGAATAGAGGGTGTGGGAAGGACTAGTCCATGTCCAAGACAAGGATATGGAACATTGTTAGGATTTATAAGTTCACAAATATTTCGGGCTTAGAGTTTTTACTAAGATAAGAAGAGATGATCTTGGAGAGGTTGAATTGGTTGAGGTATGTTAGGTAAAAAAAAGTCAAGGTCAAAGTTCCCACAACTCACTAGAGGCTAATATAGACTATGGTTAATTGTGACAAGTCCTTTATTATGGAGAAATTTCAAACACTTGTGGATAGGAGAGCCAATACCTTCCATGTAAGTTAGCTAAAGAAGGCCAAGTCTAACTTGAAATTGATTAGAAGTTGGGATGAAATTGAAGGTGACATCTAAGGACCTCTTACCAACTTCAATAGGGAAGGTAATGGAACCATGGGTAGGACAAGTAAACCCATTAAAAGTCTTAATCATCACATCTAATTTGTCATAGGAAAATCAATTAAAGTGCCTTGTTTAAATATATTCTTTAGTTATAACATTTACCATGCAAGTAGGATTGATAAGGACTCTACGAGAGAAAATACTATTAATCTTTGTTGGAATATAAAGAGGACCATCAGGTGTCTTAATGGTCTCCTTAGGATCTAATTTAATACAAGGTTAATGTTCTTGGGTTTGGGTTTGGATTGAACAATAAGATTGACAATATTTTTGGCTTCAATACACATATGATCTCTTCTCATAGTCATATGTTTAGGAGAATCAACAACATTGGTTAAAGAGGAAGGTTAGGAATTATTAAACTCAATTGTATTGTTATAATAGAAAGATAAGGGTTCATATAAGTTTAAAGGTTTTGATTGGGAAGGGCAATAGATTTTTTTCCTTGATCATGGACACCCTCAACAATTATGATATTAGAATCAATAAGGTATTGGACAATGATATTCAAACAAAAACACTTCTTAGTATCATAATTGGGTTGACGATGGTATTAACAAAAAAATATGGGATCAAATTTAGATGTTTTCTTGGGAAAATCAATTGGTTTAATGGGAGGAAGTGTTAAAACATTAGTATTAATGAAATTCAACATCACATTATGCAAAGATTTAGAATGAGATGTAAAATTACGAGATGGTTTGAAAAAAGATGACAATGAAGCCACACCTTTAGTCATAGTTGACACTTGTAATTTTGTTTGATGAATTATTGATCTTGATAAAGAATTTATGTTTTTAAAACTTTTGAAATGGTTGAGAGGTGGCCCCACTCTTATCAAATGAAGCCATTAGATTGGAGGTATCAAATTAGCTCACTTGAAGCTAATAATTATGAAGCACTGCACACAATTGGATAAAGGAAGTAAATTCAGAAAGAAATATCTTATATACAATGTTTATTTTTAAATTATAAATGAAAATACATAGAAAATCAATATCGGAAAAGTTCAAAAATCTAGACATGCAAATATTTGAATTTACCTTGATGAAATTAGTAACTTTTTTTTAACACCAAATTTATAATGCATCAAATCAATCAAAGATCTTTAGGACCAATGTTATTTTGAAATTGTTGCATGAAAGAATTAACAAGTTTTTGAAATGAGTTAATCGGAGGAAAATAACAATACCATTATAAGGATTTATCTCTAAATGTTATAATAAACAATTTAACCATGAGTTTATGATCACGAGAGAAGTTACTACATAATGTTTGAAATGTTTTCACATGAGTCAGGGGATCACCTTTCCCAATATAAGTCTCCAAATGAGGTATTTCTATATATTGAGGGATAAAAACATAGATGATCCCTAAGGACAAGGGACTAGAAATGTCCCAAGTGGGAATATTGAACTTAGACTGAGTCATGGAGATGATTTGTTGTGGCAAGGATGACATGATTTAGGAAAGACTATTGATAGTAGATTTGGTAGAGAGATTGGTATGGGACACATGTGAAATACTTGGAACATTGTAGGAAATGGAAGGAGAATTGACATATAAAAATGATACATTATTATAAGTAGGTATTGATGATGATTGGGAAAGGTATGGATGATAGTTGGGAAACACATGAAACACTTGTAGGGGGAGGAATGATGGGATTAGGAATACTTTCAAGACTAACATGTGTAGGATTAATGTTTTAAATGGATGTAGTCATGAGAGGTGAAATATATGTAGGGACACTAGTTAATGAAGTAGGAATAGGAATAGAAGTCTCAACACTAGTGCTAGGATGAGAGAGACCAATATCTTGAGCACAATATTTGATATGTTTACCATTTTCATTGATAAGATGAGATATAACATACAACAAATAAACATAATTATCATCATTTTGAAAAAAATTCCTTATTCATTATACTAGGGGGATGGATTCCCTATTAGAATGTGTTACAAGTAGTGGTTTCCATTGCACCAAAAGATTAACCTGTTAATCCTCAATACAACTACTAGACTTATATAAGACACAAGAGGTGGTTAAGACATGTCACAAATCCCAAGGTGAGCGCTGACCATTTTTACAACAATCTCCCCCTTAGTGTTACCCAAGGGGATTCAAAATTGTGACCAAGCTCTGATATCACTTCTTACAAGTAGTGGTTACCATTGCACCAAAAGATCAACTTGTTAATGCCTGATACAACCACTAGACTTATAGAAGACACATGAGGCGGTTAAGCCATGTCACAAATCCTGAGGCGAGTGCTAACCACTTTTCCAACAAAATCTAACCATTACCCAAAACTTTCAAAATCATGGGAAATTTTTTGCACTTGGATTGGAGACACTCTTAAGGTTTCATATTCAGCATGAGAAGAGTGGAAATATTTATTTTAAACAATAGTGAGGATGTAATTAGTAGGCATGGTATCATCAACATTCCTAGGGAACATAGAGGAATCAAGATCAAAGGAAACCATAAGTCCTTGAATTATTCTCACAAGAATTCTATATGTAAGACTCAAGGTTATGACACTCATGCACAAGGTAATGAAAGAAATAAATATCTAAATAATGAAAATGCAAGTTTTCACCAAGTTTATGTAACATGAATGTAATTAGGACATGTAAAAAGAATAATTAGATCAATAATACATCTAACTATCAAATCAAAAGTGGAGTGTAAGATGCTAGGTTCACCAAGATATAACATAAAAGAATTGGATTTTTGATGAGAATAACGTGTTCTAGTGTGGTTCCCTAATTTATGACATCAAACCAACTTTGTTTAAGTTAGAGGGAAGATGACCCACTAGGATCAAGTAAGCTTAAGTTCTAAGTGAGTGCAATGATCGTTTTGATAAACTACAATTGATTTAATATCTTGAGGGAGAGTTTGATAATGGATTGGATATTTGAAAGACAATGATTGATGATCACCGAGCTAATAATGTGTATGCAAGAAATTAAATCAATTAATGCATTGTCATTCATGTCAACTAGTTTTAACTATACTTATCATGATGGTTACAAAAATCTTAAGAAGGAAAATTGATGAAGGAATGAGATATCTACATGAAGATGAGATGGATGAGAAAGTTATGGATATGGTATCCATTGGGTAACTTATTGAAGAGTCTATGGCATTATGTTAGTGATTTGATTGTATTACATGAATCTATTATGGATTAAAGATCAAGAATGAACAAGTTTATGTGGTCGGTAAATGAAGAATTTAGTATACACCGAGAAAGTGTAGTGTATACCGAGTACAATGTTAAGCAAGCTAGTTATCACCGACACATTATAGTATTGACCAAGTGAAAGTAATAAATAGAACTTATGACTGTCGACTAAAGATGATGAGATGGACAAATTTTTATGATTTCGAGGTAAAAGATAATGTTTTTTATGATGATCAAATGAATGACAAAATTCAAGGATGATCAGATGAAGGAGAATGAAACATGTTATTGACACAACTGCTGAGGAAGGTTAAAGCGACAAAATCAACAATGAAGATTAAGAGGTAAAATCTATGGATGAAAATAAAAAGGTTTATGATGTCTATATAAAGAGACAAGCGATTCAATATTGAGTCTTCTATAGGAAAATTTTGCATGAAAAGATTGACTTCATGCAAAGTTGATCAAACTGGTTGAAGATAGAACCGAGCAATTATGCAGACAACACTGAGCAAAAAAGAAAATAATTACCGAGCAGAATAGAGTTGGAGGAAAAAAAGATATTGAATTGATTATTGATCAGAGGTATTTTTGAGCTTAGCGTAGATCTGAAAAATCTTCATATCAAGTTGTATTTGTATCAGATCATTACTGTATCAGTTTAACAATTGCTACAGATAAATTTGTTAACTGAGTGGGACTTAACAGTCTTTATATTTCAATATGACATTCAATGAATGTTGATTTTTTTCTTGTTGACCCCATAGTGAATGTTTGGTCAAGGGAGACATTTTAGTGATAAATCCTCTAACCAGGTCACACCTCACAGTATGTTTTGTAACCTTTAACATGGTTGGCTCTTAACCGAGCTCACTTCAGAAGAGTGAATTATTTTGGGTTACCGGTCCCAGGTGTTTTTTTCCCCTAATAGGGTTTTCCAAATTAAAAATCAAAGTGTTATATGTGTATGGATGTGTTGAATTGTTATTTTAATTTACACATTGCTATAACTGTATTGATCTGTAAACATAGTATTTAATTTATTGGTAATCGATATATGAAGAGAAAGGAACAATTGATATTTTACAGAGTTGATTAATTGATTTGAAAGTTTTGTTATATATACATCTAGGAGTATGTGGGACTATAGGATAACTTGACTTAACTAATTCACCCCCCTTAGTTATCTAACACCTTCACTATAATTGAGATTGCTTATGAAAGTTGGATTGAACAATACAAGATTGAAGGTTAGAAAGGAAGAAAAGATGAGTTTCAAGATGCATAGTCTGATAGACCATTTTTGTAACAAAAAATAGAGTCCAAAGACTGTAACTAAATCATGATTTGTTTGAAGAAGTTTTGGGGGGACTAGGTCGACTTATTTCCTACACTTCTGACTATTTTAAGTTGCATATTATAGGAAAGGTCCCAAACTTCCTAGATTTGATCCTGGTACTAGAACCACCTATTCCTATACATAGAAAAGAGAGGAACTACTATGTAGAAAGTGATTTTACTTAGTCAGACCTAAGTTGAAGAATCAATCTTGAACTTGAAATGAAATATGTATAAAGGAAAGATTTTTGATGTAAAGTAGATGTTGGATCTAAAATGTAGATGTTTATACCTTCACAAATAGACTTGGTGTTATAATTTTTATGCTTTTAGTTGTCAAATCTTGAAAAATAGAGAAGAATCAAGGATGCCTTTCACAAATGCATAGATATGCAAATACTCCTGAAATATCCAATGTTTTTATGCTTGATGACTCTTGAGTTGAGAAAGAGAATTGTATTCACATTGATATTCATGTATTTGAAAGAAGGATCCTCTTTATTAATTAAGGTCTCCTCTACTTGGCCTTCATGAGGGAGAGAAGCTTGTTACAATGGAGAATATTGCCTTCAAATGATGCCTTGGATGGTTGTAATTTTCTTGAGAATGCTTGAGATGCATATTTGCAAGAGATAGCTTTTATTCCTCTTTTCTTATTACCTTATGCCTAAATGAGGAGTGGTAGGTTGGTCATATACCCCTTATAAGAATTTTGGAACTCAAAGATTGAAGAGGTCCAATGTGATTTTAGACTTGCTACTTAACCATTGAGATAGGCCCTAGATTTAAATTTTGGGGAAAAACTCAGAGAATAGGTTTATTGGGTCAACCTATGTCCCCCAAAAGGCCTCAAAATTTGGTCTAGGGGTTAGGATTATGGTGAAGCTGTCAGAATGAAAAGAAGAATCGAGGCTAGATCAATCATAATGAACATTGAAGCCTAAGAACACTAAAATGGGGCCTAACTAAGCATCTAATTATATCTTGCAATTTAGGATGGTAAAATAAGAATATTCATAAAGAATCCCTACAAGTCCTTTTTCCTTTATGAGTTCTCACAACTCATTTTATTTATCCAAAATATTTGGAATATTATATTTTCTACTTATGAGGTGAAACATTACACCCATGCTAGATGTTAGATGGTATGCTTAGATTTGGGAGTTACTTTTATAAATCCTCCTTGTCACCTCTATATATTTGAGGTGCCTCTTTTATTTCTACATGGAAGTATTTCTATGTTAAACTCACTATCTCTTTCTCTCATGTTGTAATTTCTTTAGGCTTTATGTCATCTACATAATCATGAGTGTTTTTCCTTTATCACCCTCCCCACCCTTACAAATATTGTGTCTCCTTCTTGGATCTTGGTGTGGTTTCTCTTAGTTTTGGATTTTCATCTATATGGAAATATTCTACCTTCAAACAATTGGTCCTTAATTAGTTCTTTTTTAGTACTTTATGTTATTTTAATTTCATATCTTTAAAATCTTAGAGAGCATAAAAATATTCAAATCCTCAGTTAATATTATTCACCACAATATTTAAATATTTATTTTATCAAAATACATATAAATTCCACGATCACATCAACATTATAATTAAGCCTATGTATTTAATTATTGAAGGAAAAAAATCTTAGTGTTGACATTAACAACCTTATACTCATTATAGGATTGAGAGGTAGGATTGGAAGCAACATAAAAGTTATGATAAGAAATGGATTTGTGATCCCTGGGATCAACAACCTAATAGAAATTTTTATACCCACCCAAATATATCATACACATTGTTAAATAATGAATCTCATATCTATATTTTCCCTTAACATAGTGCAATCTTCACTGAACAACTTTTTAGTGAATCTCATGCTATCCTTGAAGAAAATGAGAGATCATACCTATATCATGCAATACAATAGAGCATTACCATAGAGAATAGAACACCTAACCTCATGTTTGACACTATAAAGAAAAATAGTTGGAAGTGGAAAAAATATTAGGCTCAACCATTGAAAAGTGAGATAAGTTATTGATATTATACTTGGATTGGAAATATTTATCTTGAAGAGATTCAATCCAAAATAATTAGAGAAAGAGATCCAAGTTAGTCATATCAAACATATCTTATAGAGATGAATTCATTGTGCCAAAGGTGGATGAAGAACTCCTTGTGATGATATGATCATCAATATGTAGAGTGAAATTAAAAATATGTGATCTTACCATAGAATACATATGTTTACCTATGTGTGAACCAAGAGAACCCTAATAAAATGAAGCAATATATATTCTCATAGTAAGCCCAAGGAGACTGTTTATGACCATTGAGATATTTCCCAAGGCTTCATACTAAAGAGGTATCTTATATGCAACCCTATGAATTATCCATGGATATCTACTCTTGAAGACACCCATGTAAAAGGGAATTATTAGTATTCATCTGATGTACTTCCAAATCATTGAAAAGTATGATTTAATAAGATTCAACCAAATATAGTTCATTTTGGTAACATTAGAAAATATCTCAGTGTAGTCAATGTGTATAACTTTAGAGAAACACTACCACACATTATTTTTTAATTTATCACTTTGCTTCCAGCCATATCATACTTGGTTAAGTAGATCCACTTGCAATGAGCTAGAATTATTCTCTTGGTAATTTGAACCAAGGAATTGCATCCTTCCTCAATAATTCTCTTGGTAATTTAAACCAATGAATTTCATTCTTCCTCCATTATTAAATCCCATTCAACAAAAAGTTATTTCAAAAAAATATTTCATATATCTAAAATGGTGTCTACGTATGCACATGGAAAGAACTTGATTTTGTGATTGTGCCCTCTTCATTGTAGATGCACCCTCACCTAATGAACTTCCATCCTATAGATTCTTATGGAATAAAAGTGGACGAGAACTTGGATGAGAAACATATTTTTGAGCTAAAGAAAAAGGAGTGATCTCTATCTTAGGATATAAAGGATCACATGCAAGTAAGGAACCCAACATGGAGGAGGAAGGATATTTGGTAGATTGTAAGCTCAAAGGCCTAAATCCTTGAATCTTACACTTTTGGTAAGGATCAACTCATGAGTATTAGGATGCAACAACCAAAACCTTTTAACACACTTTGGCTGTTCCACATATATTAAGGATTTCTTTATTACCACCAATATTTCTATAATTTATCAATTGACTTCCATCTATAGTATACTTGGTTAAGTAGATCCACTTGCAATGAGCTAGATTTCTTCTCTTGGTAATTTGAACCATGGAATTGTAGTCTTCCTACATTATTAAATATCATTAGACAATGCTAGATGCTTCACAAAAATATTGTATTATCTAAAATGATGGCTTTTTATGCACATAGAAAGACCTTGATTTTATGATTGTGCCCTCTCATGATGTACCCTTAAGTAATGAACTTGCATTCTATAGATTCATATGGAACAAAAGTGGAAGAGTACTTGGAGGATAAATATTCTTTTGAGTTAAAGAAAATGGAGAGACCCCTATCTTAGAATATGAAGCACCATGTTGGTGTTTCAAAATGGCTTATGCTCTTAGGCTGCCAATATACCTTCAGACAGATTTTAGGAGTGGTTAGTTCCAAAATGTTTAAGGGGATTAAGGTAATTGGACCAACTATAGGGACAATATTTCCCTCTGCACTTTTGGCTCTGTAAAACCAAGGTGGGTGTACCTAATCTAGTAAAAACTATATTCTTATACAACACCAAGACTAGATTCATATAATAGATGATAGCAAGAAAGTACTAAATGCCAACCAAACATTCATTGAATCTCCATTTCTATGGACAAAAAAACAACTCTTCAACCAAAGTTTAAAAGCTTAAAAAGGTTCTTGATTCAATTTGTTGATTGCAACAACCTTGATCAGTGTGTGTTAACAAGAGATTTACTCATTTAGGCCAGTGCCTTATCCTTTGGGCAAGATTTCTTAGACCCAAAAGATGCAAAGACCAAACAATATCTGAGATTCATAGCCATAAACACATCTACCATAATTCTTACTACTTACATAGAATCCTTATACAAACAAGGATGAATTCATATCCCATCCAAAGCAATATTTAATCCAATCCTAGATCAAAACTCAGGAATGAAGATACATACATAAAACAATATGTAATGAACTAGAAAGTTTAAAATTCATTAAACTTGACATAAAGGAGAGAAAAGAACTGGATATTTGTATTAAGTATGATGAATCCCTTCTATGCATACAGTTGATCTTGAAAAGCAAGCTTGTAAATAACAACTTAAACCTAAAATTTTTATTTCCTATTAACAAGCATTAAAACAAAAACTATTACAATCTTGACTAAGAATAGGGTTCACTGAGTATGCTAGTCAAAACACCTAACTCCCAATACCTCTGAATGATCATAAAAAATCATTTTATCTCAAGGATTGCAACAAGCATCCGATCATTCATGACAAAATTCAAAAACCCAACCACTTCAAACAACTGAGTAATTGCAGACAAGACATTCTAGCTAGCATAAGGCCACTGAGATCAAACTGATCAAGAATTCTAGCAACAGTCTAGCCATGTACCAGCTTCGTGGATAGAGAAAATCATCACAAAACCCCCATTAATCCGGGCTGCATCAGAAGTGGTGTGACCTAGATATCAATCTCTCCTTGGTAGAAGTACCTTAGGACACAAAATCATCACCCAACACCCACCATGACTCTCATAAATTTTACCTGTAATCCGATCTGGCTTTATGGCTTTCCAGCCCACTGTCTCAAAACCCTGGCAAAAAACCCTAAGCAAAAATTTGAGTTTGAAAAATAACAGGTAGCAGGTAAAATTTAAAACATGGTTGTCGAATCATCCCTTTCTCAGCATATCAGGTGGCTCTCATTATTCATTCAAGCTTTCAATCGACCTTTAACAACATGACCATTGATCTTCACTAAAGGAAAGATCAGTGACTATTGCAACATCGTGAAGAATAAAACCTTGTGCATCTCTGCTATGGGAAGTCATGAAAACTATCAGATCATGGAAGATCTATGGTGCACTAAAACTTGCAGTATCTCAACCCCACTAACAACCTCCACATCACCATCCAGCTCAACCAATAAAAAATAGGCACCTCAAAACTATCTGACACATGACCCACTTGTAAATCACCATCACATCGGATGGTTGTTACAAGATCACAAAGGGAAAAGCCTTCCTTTCCAAACATATGACAACCATTGATCCTCTGCATCTGTTAGTCCTTATCAGCAACCCAGGCCCATCAGATAGGTGGTAGTCGGTTGCAAGATCGCAAAGAGGAGAGGATGACATTATGAAGGCTTTGCAAAGAAGTGAAGTCCTTAAAACTTTGTTCCAAGTAACCAATGCTCTGATACCAATTTTTAGAATAACTGAGAGGGGGGTGAATCAGTTAATCACTGTCCCAAGTCAACATGTATAATCCAAAAACAAATTACTTCAACTTCTACTACTCGGTAACTTAAAATACTTTTACTATCTGTGATTTTACCGATTACCAGTCTAAAACATATAGTGATTACTAATCAAATCAAATATGCAACATGCAAATATGACATCAAACAAATATCACAATCAACACATAACACAAGAGATTTAACATGGAAACCCTGTGAAGGGAAAAACCACTTGGGACCGGCAACCCAAAAATATTCACTCTTCTGAAGTGAGGTCAGTGAAGACCCAACCCTATTAAAGGTTACAAACACACTGTTAGGTGTGACCTTGTTAGAGGATTTTAGACCAACCATTATCGTCCAACCAGTATTCACTATGGAGTTGACAGGATAACAATGTTCATTCTATGAATGATACATAAAAGACTTTCTAGTCCACTCGGTTAAGAGATTTGACTGTGTACAATGGTTAAAATGTAATAGTAGGTAAACTTCCTTTATACAACTTTAATTGTAGATGTACAGATCAATGTTAGGCTCATTCAATCCTCTAATCATTAAACAATTCTATTTTAATCAATATTCAGTAACTTACTGTCGCTCGGTAATAGCTTCTTGTCGGTCGGTAAAAACTCTACAGTTCAGTTCTCAATAACTAGTTTGATCAGACATGCATGAAAAATTGTTCACACGATAATTTTGTAGTCTCCTTCTTTTGGCATATTTTTCATTATGAAACTCTAGTCTCTTATATAGACAAGTAAACTATTTTCTTCTCCTCCATCAAATTTTGCCACTTAATCATCTCTATTGATTTTGCCTCTTTAACCTTCCTCGGCTGATGTGTCAATAACACGTTTAATTCTCATCCTTTAGATATTTCTTAAATTTTGTTAGCCATCGATCTTTGTACCAAACTTTATCTGTTACCTCAAAGTTATACACTTTCCATCTCATCAATCTTTATCAGCTAAACTAATCATTTAGTTCATTATGTTCTGTTCAGTTAACAAAGAAATGTGTCGGTGAACTGAAGCTCAATTTACACTATGCTAGGTATACACTACACTCTGTTGGTGTATACTGAAATGCTTCATTAACCAACAACACTAGTTTGTGTCTTTCGGCTCTTTTCCTCATCATAGATGAATGCAACATAATCAGGTTAATATCATAAGGTCATAGACTCATCAACAAGTTACCCAATGTATTCCTTATCCTCATCTATTATATCCATCTTCCTCATGTAGATATTTTTGTTCTTCATCTCTTTCACTGCTTTTCTCTAGATGTTTAGGTATAGTAACTTACAAGATAAGTGTTGTCAAACTAGTTGACATCAATGACAACATAATACTGATTTAATCATCTTACATATCTAATTCATCAACTCAGTGATCTATAATCACAGATTCTTCAATTAGGTTCTAAATCAGCTGTAGTTCATCAATCTCTCCCTTTGGCATTGATGGCAACTTCAAGTAATATGAGATACACCGTACACATACTGAACATGTATTCTACAACTTTGTGAACAAATGTTGTACAAGCTCTCCTATGCTTAATATGTTTAATTACTAAGTTACTAAACAACATTATAAACTACAGCTTTGACATTCTGTATATATGTTCTTTTCAGCTCTCAGGTTCCTGCTTTTGTTCTCAGTAACTGATCTTCAATGCTCTCCCTTTCTTTCAGATTATCTCTCCCTTAGATAGTTCTCATTGGTGCATATTTTTTCATATTGTTTATCTTTCCCATTGACAACAATGCCAAAGAAACAAATAAACACACTACTCTGTAGTAGCCAAGTAACTCTCCATTGTCCAATGCATTCTTTTTATCTCTATATATTGATATACCAATTTGTTCCAGTTCTCCAAACTTTTCACAACCTTAGACATGATCCAAAGTGTGAACTATGCTGCATCAACATGAATGATCTTCTAATAAGATTAGGCTAATGCAACATCCATATCACATTAGTGACCGGTAGACAGGGGACAGACCCCAAGTCTAGTCCTTAAGTAAACAATTGTATCCTTTGGTAGCGGCTTTGTAAATATGTCTGCAAGTTGTTCTTTTGATGTAACAAATTCTAGCTTCACTTGCTTCTCTTGTACTTGTTCTCTTAAGTAGTGATACTTAATAGATATGTGATTTTTCTTAGAGTGCATCACTGGATTCTTTGAAATATTAATGGCACTAGTGTTGTCACAATATATAATCACCAGCTCAGTGATTACCTCATTCATACCTTCCAACAATTGCTTAATATATGCAATGTTTGAACAATTTTTAGCAGTAGCAACATACTCTACTTTAGTTGTAGACTGAGAAATGCAAGCTTGCTTCTTACTTATCCAAGTAACAAGTCTTTCACCAAAGAAAAATGCTCCTCCGGTGGTACTTTTCCTATCATCCACTTTTCCAGCCCAGTTAGTGTCAATATAGACCTTCAGTTCAAACTTTCCTTCCTTAGGATACCATAATCCATAATCTTCAGTCTTTTTTAGGTATCTTAAGATTCTTTTAGTAGCAACCATGTGTGATTCTCTAGGGTTTGCAGAAAATCTAGCAACAATTTCCACAACATGTGCTATATTTGGTCTACTATGAACTACACGCATTAACTTACCAATCATAGATCAGTACAATGTCTAGTTTACCTCTGTAGTTTCATCTTCCTTAGTTAGTTCACATCTAGTAGCCATCGGTGTTCCCACAGGTTTAGCATCTTCCATGCCAAATGTCTTCAATACTTCCTTTATGTATTTAGATTGTGTGATGAATATCCCATCACTCTACTGAATCACTTGTAGTCCTAGAAAGAACTTAATCTCTCCAAACATAGACATTTCAAACTCTTTTCTCATCTCATCAGCAAAGGCTTTACATATGTGATCTTGACCTCCAAAAATAATATCATCCACAAATATTTCAGCAATAAGAATAGTATCATCAGTATCTCCTTTCATATACAAATTGTTGTTCTCACTAGTTCTAACAAATCCAATACTTAACAAATAAGTATGTAGCCTCTCATACCAGGCTCTCGGTGCTTGCTTCAAACCATATAAAGCTTTATGTAATCTACATACCATGTCTTTGTTGTCTGGATCAATGAACCCTTCTGGTTGTTCTATGTAGACTTCCTCTTCAAGTATTCCATTCAAAAATGCTGACTTAACATCCATTTGATAAATTTTGAATTTCTTGTGTGCAGCATATGCAAGTAGCATTCTAACACCTTCTAATCTAGCAATAGGTGCAAATGTTTCACCATAATCAATTCCTTCCTCATGTGCATATCCCTTGCATAGCAATCTAGCTTTATTTCTTGTTACCTCACCATTTTCATTCAGCTTGTTCATGAATATCCATTTAGTATCGATAACATTCTTGTCCTTAGGTCTGGGTACTAAACTCTAGGTTTTGTTCTTCTCTATTTGTTCAATTTCCTCTTTCATTGCATTAATCCATTCATCATTCTCCAATGCAACTTTTACATTCTTCGGTTCAAATTCACAAATTAGACATGTACCTTGTCTTGCCTTACTCCTTATTTGCATGCCAGCTTATCTGTCTCCAATAATTTGTGTCTCAAGATGATCTCTCTTGACAAATCTTGCCAGTACTCAGTCTCTTCTTTCTTGTTCATCTTGGTCAGGTTCATTTGCTTTCTTGGTAGGTCCATCCTGCTCATCGATTTCTCTTTCTTGTTCTTTTGTATTGTTTTCCTATTGACCAGTTATCACAGTCTATGGCTTCGGTAGATACTCTAGTTGTTTAATGTAACTGAATCTACCATAGTATTCCAGTTCCTTTATGCTTTCCTCTGCATTCTTGTCATCAAGCTCATCAACATGAACATTAGTACTTTCAATCATTTTATTAGTAGCTTTATTCAAACACTTATATGCTTTGCTTTTACTCAAATATCCTAGAAATATCCCTTCATCACCTTTTGAGTCAAATTTCCCATTTCTTTCATCTTTCAGAATAAAACATTTGCTTCCAAAAATCTTGAAATAACTTACAGTAGGTTTGTATCCAAACCATAACTCATAGGGTGTCTTGTTGGTGTCCTTCAATTGTACTCGATTCAGAACATAAACAGCTGTACTGACAACTTCTCTCTAGTATGTCTGAGCAACATTCTTTTGCAACATCAATGTCCTAGCATAGTCAACTATTGACCTATTCCTCCTTTCAACAATGCCATTTTGTTGAGGTGTCCTCGGTGCAAAGACCTATCTTTTAATACCATGCTCATTGCAAAAATTAGTAAATTCATCAGAGATAAATTCACCTCCTGTATCAGATCTTAGGCATTTCAATTCTTTTCTAGTCTCTTTTTCTACTTTAGCTTTATACCACTTGAACATCTTAAATGCTTCAGATTTTTCTTTTAGAAATATAACAGTCATCAATCTAGTATAGTCATCAACAAAAAGAAGAAAGTATCTATCACCATAATAACTGTGAGTTCTCATAGGACCACATAGGTCGGTATGAACCAACTCAAGTATTTTCTTTGTTGAATAATCTTTTCTTTTGAAACTAGATTTAGTCATTTTCCCTTTATGACATTCATGACACATAACATGATTAGGTTTTGACAAGTTAGGTAGTCCTCTAACTCTTTTTCTTTTGCTGATCTTAATCATGTTATCAAAATTCACATGGCATAACCTTTTATGCCACAACCAAGCATCTTCATTTTTCATCAACAAGCAAGAAAACTCATTAGTATCAAGATAAAATAGATTACCTCTTGATTGTGTACCAGTTCCAACTAGTCTTCCTCCATAAAATTTTTTCACTTTCTTGCTCTCAAAAGCAACTCGGTGACCTGAATTGTTCAGCTATGCCACACTTAACAAGTTATAGTTCAGTCCATCTACCCAATAAGTATTTTCACATTTTATTCTATCATTTATCATCAGGGATCCTTTACCTCTTACCATATAGGGTGTATCATTACCCATCTTAATAGATCCTCCATTGTATTCTTCAAGTTGATCAAATTTCTCTTCATCACTAGTCATGTGATGTGTACAGCCACTTTCTATGATCCATGTATCATTTTTGTTAACTTTAGAGATTAGTGTTGTTTCTACATGTTTTTCTTCTTCCTCAGAGTCATCTTTCATAGCAACAAATAAAACTTCTACATCATCATCATAATCAGATTTAGATTCATTATCTTCGACTATGTAACATACCTTTTTACCTTTTTCATTATTGTCTCAGTTGTCTCTATTGTTGTATCGGTAGCTCCTATTGACTCTTCTCCCATAGCTTCCTTTAGATCAGTCCTTGGATCTTTCATCATCTTTCTTATGCAAACATCTAGAAACAATGTGGCCAATCTCTTTATAGTTAAAGCATGCTAAAGGTAGCTTAACTCTATATCTTCCTTTTCCTTTAAGTAACCTTTTGGCCATAAGAGCTTCAAGTTCATCAAGATCATCATCAATATTGCTATCACTATCATCATTCTTTTTATTCCTGCTACTAAACTTACCAATCTTCAGAGAAGACATGAAAGTAGACTCAATAGTCGATACAAAAATATTATCAAAGTTATTCAATTCAAAGGTTGTGAGCTTACCAATCAGAGTGTCAAGAGTAAGGTTGGATGCAGACCTTGTTTCATGAATTGTAGAAATCCTGATTGCATAAACTGGTAGTAAAGTTTTGAGAATCTTGCTTATCACTGTTTCATCATCAATAACACCATCTGATGCTCTAATAGCATGTACTACCTCTTTTAGTCTATTTGTGTATTGCACAATATTTTCACCTTCTTTCATCTTCATATCATCGAATCTGCCCCTTAGGCTTTCAACTTTGGCTCTCTTAACATTCACATCACCACTGTAAACTTGAGAAAGTTTATCCCACATACCTTTGGCAGTAGTGTAGCTTTTAATATCTTCAAATTCAGCATTGGTATAGGCAGAAACAATCTCCATCATAGTAACATTGTGTTCATGCCTGTCTCTTAGTTGATCAAGAGTTAAGGGACCAGTAGTTGGTTCAATGTAGCCATTCTCCATTAGTTCTAGTGCAGAATTCCCAATTTCAGATATGTGCAACTTCATTTGGCTTTGCCATACTATGAAGTTCTCTTTGTTTAGACTTGGCACTTCCCTCTTATACATTTTGAGATCTTTGTACCGAAGTCCTTAAAATTCTGTTCTAAGAAACCAATGCTCTGATACCAATTGTTAGAATAACTGAGAGGGGGGTGAATCAGTTAATCACTGTCCCAAGTCAAAATGTATAATCCAAACACAAATTACTTCAACTTCTACTACTTGGTAACTTAAAATACTTTTACTATCTATGCTTTTACCGATTACTAGTCTAAAACATATAGTGATTACCGATCAAATCAAATATGCAACATGCAAATATGACATCAAACAAATATCAAAATCAACACATAACACAAGAGATTTAACATGGAAACCCTGTGAAGGGAAAAACCACCTAGGACCGGCAACCCAAAAATATTCACTCTTCTGAAGTGAGGTCAGTGAAGACCCAACCCTGTTAAAGATTACAAACACACTATTAGGTGTGACCTTGTTAGAGGATTTTAGACCAACCGTTATCGTCTAACCAACATTCACTATGGGGTTGACAGGATAACAATGCTCATTCTATGAATGATACATAAAAAACTTTCTAGTCCACTTAGTTAAGAGATCTGACTATGTACAATGGTTAAAATGTAACAATAGGTGATCTACCTTAATACAACTTCAATTACAGATGTACAGATCAATGTTAGGCTCATTCAATCCTTTGATCATTAAATAATTCCGTTTCAATCAATATTCAATAACTTACTATTGCTTGGTAATAGCTTCCTGTTGCTCGGTAAAAACTCTATAGTTCGGATCTCAATAACCAGTTTGATCAGACATGCATGAAAACTTGTTCATGCAATAATTCTACAGTCTCCTTCCGACATATTTTTCATTATGAAACTCTAGTCTCTTATATAGACAAGTAAACCATTTTCTTCTCCTCCATTAGATTTTTCCGCTTAATCATCTTCGTTGATTTTTCCACTTTAACCTTCCTTGACTGATGTGTCAATAACACGTTTAATTCTCATCCTTTAGATCTTTCTTGAATTTTGTTATCCGTTGATCTTTGTAACAAACTTTATCTGTTCCCTCGAAGTTATACACTTTCCAGCTCATCAATCTTTATCAGCTAAACTAATCATTTAGTTCATTCTATTTTGTTCAGTTAACAAAGAAATGCATTGGTGAACACAAGCTTGGTTTACACTGTGCTCGGTATACACTACACTCCGTCGGTGTATACTGAAATGCTTCATTAACTGACAACATTGCTTTGTGTCTTTCAACTCTTTCCCTCATCATAGATGAATGCAACATAATCGTGTCAATATCATAAGGTCATAGACTCATCAACAAGTTACCCAATGTATTCCTTATCCTCATCTGTTATATCCATCTTCCTCATGTAGATATTTCTATTCTTCATCTCTTTCACTCCTTTTCTCTAGATGTTTAGGTATAGTAACTTACAAGATAAGTGCTGTCAAACTAGTTGACATCAATGACAACATAATACTGATTTAATCATCTTACATATCTAATTCATCAGCTCGGTGATCTATAATCACAGATTCTTCAATTAGGTTCTAAATCAATTGTAGTTCATCACCTATTTTGGCTCCTATCCATCCAATCAATACCAAATGCATTGAAATTATCATTTTCATCCCTTCCAACATTTCAGTATTGTTTTAGCCTTTGATTCTTTGATGCATATCTTGAGCTAATCTAAGAGATTACTAACTCAGAATCACCAATCACCCTAAGACATCTTATCGCATGTCTTGATGCTAATCTCAAACCAATTAATAGGGCTTCATATTTAGCAACAGTGTTTGTACAAGAAAATAGGAGAGTAAAAGAAAACTTAAAAGTTTTACCATTTGGAGATATTAATAGCACTCCTGCTCCAAAACCTTCCTTTGAGCTTGCTCCATCAAAATATAAAGTCCATAGATCATCACCTTCTTCCATGTTATTTTCATCTTCAGTTAAAAGGATAGGCTTGACCTTTTCTTGTATTTCTTTCTCTTGAATTTGGAAAGAACCAATGTCAGTGCCCAAAAAGCAATTCATGTTGTCTTTGTTTTCCTCAATCATATAAGGAGTTCTAGTTTCCCTTGACACCTTCACACTTTCTCCTCCAATGTCAAAAGTAGAAAAAGACATGTCACATTGGATACTTCCTCCCATAGAGGCACTCCATCTTCTAGACAACAACATCCCATATTGAGGAGGGATACCAACCACTAGAACACTCATAGTCAATAGTTCATCTAGATATGCTGCTAACCTATAAGGCAAAGTCTTAATGGTACCAATAACTGGCACTTCTCTTGAATCCATATCCTGACACCTTCCATGAGATGTATCAACCTTCAGTCCCATTGACCTCATACTTTTTGCAGGCATGATAGTATTTGATGCCCCAAAATCAATCATGCAATTCTTCAACAACTTGTCATTTATTATTAGAGACAGAAAGAAAGAATCAACTATTCCTAATGCAGTATTAACAAAAATTGCATCCAAATAGATTTGTGGGATCTTAGAGACAATTTCTTCATTTTTACTATCAGGTGTGTCATCCAAAGAAGCCACACATTTATCACTTTTATCCATCCCTTGGACATTTGTGGAAGAGGCACCATTTACCCAATCCAAGGCTTTCACCTTATGTTCTTCTATTCTCATCATTTCCAAAAGTGGAACCTTGATAGTAATCTATGAAAGCAGCTTGCTCATATCAATAGGGATATATTTATGATCATTAATGTCTTTCTTCACAGAAGAGACATCTCCACTCTCCACTTGGATAGTTAGGTTAGGCTGATCTTTGTGTTGAGATTCACCTCCCTTTTTGGGTGGGGGAACAACTGCCTTAAATTTTTTTTCTTTTCCTTTATGCATCATAACATTCTTCTTTATTTTAACTTTGTTGAAAGCATCAATGCCCCTTTCCTTTTCCTGTGGTTGTTGTGTGCCCCTTTTTGGTTTGTTGATAAACATGCTACCTGGTTTACCATTTGTATTTCCAGTTGTCTTACTTCTCAAATTATAATTGCTCTTGGCTTGAGTGACCATGTCTACAGTGATTTGGGAAATTTCTTCATCAGAAGGTCACCTTAGAACCTCACACTTTACTACATCACATCCAACCTCATCAAACTCTTCATCCTCTTCATCATAAAAAACTTGTTGATGAAACACCTCATTTCTAGCTTGAGAGCCAACAACATCTTGATTTTCCATCTCATCAATGGAGTCAATTTCATCCCAAGCATGTGAAGGAGTCATTGCACAACCATTCTCATCATATTGCTCATCTTGTTCCTAGTTTTCAGACATGTTTAGGGCAATAACATAGTATTCAGGACTATGTGGAGATTGGCAAGTAGCACACCAGGGGATATCATCATTCATATGAATTGAACTTCTTTGCAAAGGATCTGGAGTCCTTTCATTAGGCCTATCCCTCTTAGCTAGAATAATGGGCTTGCCATCCTTCAACTGAGTATTGTAAGGGTAATTTTGCATTCTTTGCTACCTACTGAAGTTGCTAAAAGTTGGCTTATAATTTACTACAACCCTACTATTTCTCTTTTCAACAGGCTTTAAATCTTCCAAAGCATTTAGAATCTGCTTCAGGATATCCTCCTCCTTAGGCTTCAAATTTGTAGGCCTTCCTGGCTTGCTCTTATTTGACATCTGAGGCTTTCAATCCTCTCTTCTCCCCAACATTCTCGATATTCTTCTATTACTTTCTATGTTAATGGACAACTTGTAAGTATCCCCAAGATTCTTAGAGTTCTTATCCCTCAAGAGGTATCCCATTTTAGCATCAAAAGCATTTAAGTATGTCACAAGACATACCCTATTGATGCAAGAGCATATCCAGTTCTTGGCAATCCCATGTCACCAAAAAGATGTTTGAAGTTTGTTTGTGTTGCTCACTTCCATCTTTGACCAAGTTGGTTCGGTGTTGCTTGGTTTCCTTTGTTGATCAAGTTGCTCATTAATCTCTCTGGTGCTCAGCGATGCTTGTTTGGTGCTCGGTTATCCTTGCTTATCAAGTTGTTTATTTCAGAATTTTGTTGAGGCCGACTTGGGTAATTAATTTTGGTCACAGATTTAATGTTGGTATCCATCATTGGGAAGTGTGTGGACCTAGATCTGGTCATCCCTTCCATTGATTGTGGATCTAAAGGCTGACTTGATTCCATAGCCTCTTGTAAAAATGTAGTTGTTTGGTTAGGGTTTAGGGTGAGTTTTTGGGGATAGAAGATAGAAGATAGAAAATAAGATATTGTTGGTAGATCCTCACAAGTTGGAGGACTTTTGTACTTGATTGTAATATTTGGCCTAAACTAGGAAGGCCTTACAGCCTAACATGTATGAATCAATTTGAAGATAATATATGAAAGCAATCTGCATTCTCTCTCTCAATTGTTATGTTTGTTGCTTCTGCATGTTGTTCTACAAGGTGGATCTAGTTAGGGTGTACCTTTGGCCCCTCTCCCTATCCTCCCTTGCATCAAGTGGTATTAGAGTGAGGTGAGATTTGGATCTAGGTTTGTGAATCTAGGTCAAAGGATTCCTTCTTGTCAAACCCTAGTTAAATTGTTGTGGGGTAGAAGATTGTGATCTGACCTGCCATTGCAGAGGGTTTCAATATGGTTTGTGGGAGGAAAGATGTAGATCCAGGATTGGTAGACATGTTGAGATAACTTGCTACTAGATTAGAAGCTGTTGAAATAGCCCAGAGAAGAGGAAGAAATCTTGAAGATGTTAGTGATGATGAAATTGAGGTAGAACAAGGTGATGTAGAACCTGCACCTGTGATGGATCAAGGTCAGGAAAGATTCTTGAAGGATTTGACAAGTCTCAAGTCTACACCACACTTTAATCCTCCTGAGTATAGTGGAAAATTGGATTTTGATGAATTGGTGGATTGGATCATTGAGATGGAAAAATATTTTGAATATGAAAATGTACCCGAGGAAAAGAAGGTGAAAATTGCAAGTACAAAGTTGAGAAGTCATGCATCCTTGTGGTGGGAACATCTGTAGCTAAATAGAAAGAGGAAAGGTAAAGACAAAATCAAGGTGTGGAACAAAATGGTGAATAAATTGAAAGGAAAGTTTTTGCCCTGTGATTATCAGATTAACCTAGTTAGGCGAATGCAAAGTTTGAGGCAAAAAGATAGCTCGATAAAAGAATATACTGAGGAATTCTATAGATTAGATATTAGATCTAGACATGATGAAGATGATGTGGAAAGAATTGCTAGATATATGAAAGGTTTGAGAGTTTCCATCCAAGAAGAAATCCATTCGGTCAAGTTGGAGAACATTGAAGAAGCTTATCAATTTGCAGTGAAAGATGAGGAGAAATTGAATAAGAGACATGAGCAGAGGAAAAGAGGTAGAGGTGGTAGATTCCCTAGAAGAAGAGATAGATCTCATGGTGAAAATAGTAGATCTGAACCTAAAAAGACAAATCTAGATAAAGGCAAGACCAAGTGGAAAGGTGAAAGTTCATCTAGAGGTAGAGGCAGTAACTATCGAGGTGGTTATAAAAGAGGTGGTTTCTGAGGAACTTGTTACAATTGTGGAGAAGGACATAGATCATTTGAGTGTACACATGCAAGTAAGAAGGTTGGTAAAAGTAGAAATACTTTGGTGCAAGAAGAGTCACCGAATGAAATTGAGAAGAAAAATAACTTGATGGTAAGGAGAGCACTTTGGAGTGAAAGTAATAAGGAAGATCCGGTAAGGAAAAGTTTGTTCAAGACTAGATGTAGCATTTCAGACACAGTTTGGAAGGTAATCATTGGCAGTGGTAGCTTGAAGAATCTGACATTTGAGGAAATGGTCACAAAGTTGTAGTTGAAAAGGTTGGACCATCTGAAGCCCTATCGGATTTCATGGATCAAAGATGAGCATACACTATTGGTAAGTGAACAATGTTATGTGAATTTGAAAATTAGAAAGTACTATGATAAGGTGCTATGTGATATCATGCCTATGGATTGTTGTCATATTTTGTTGGGTAGACCTTGGCAATATGATAGACATGCTATATATGATGCGAGATTGTATAAATATACTATTTGGGCTGATGGGAGAAGACAAATCTTGTTACCTTTGATGGAAGAACCTGTTAGTAATGTTTTCACATCTGTGAAAGTTTGTTTGATGGAAGGAAGAAAGTTTGTTAAGGATTTGAAGAAGAATGATCTATATTTTGTTGTAATTCCTAACAAATCAAGTAAGAGAACAGAGGATAGTGTCCTTGATGAGATTGATAAGTGTAAAGGATAAAATAGTGTATGGGGTCCTAGGGCAATGGCTTGCACATAAAAGAGACCCCAAAGCCAATATTTTATACTTACATGAAATTGTATTGATATGGAAAGTAAATATAGATGACTAATATTGAAATTAAGAAATAAAGGTACTTACCTTTGAAAAAGAATCAGCTGAAAACCCTGTCAAATGATCTCAAAAATAGTTGATTCTCGCGTTTCTAAACCGAAACTACAAGATCTACAAAACCTAGAAATCTTTTTCCAAGATGAGCTCAGGTCAAAATTGAGGTTGTACCTGACTAGGTTAGGACCAAGGTTGTACCTAACCAGGTTAGGTTCAAGGTCAAGTTTGACCCTCATAAAAGGTCAAATACTACATTCTTTATTTGAAATCTGATTTTGATTTTGTTCCCAGGTCTCGAAAGTTCACCAAAAAGGGTATCCAAATTCGCTCTCACATTTGAAATTCCGCAGCTGTACCTACAAGAAAAAGAGGGTTTTTTTTTTTGGGGGGGGGGGTTTGCCTTGGTCAAACCCTAATTTGGAATCAACCTTAATATTGAAATTGAAATGGAGAATGCTAGCAAGTAGTAGATGTAAATCTAACAATGAAGCTATGCAATTCAATAGATAATGCAATTGTATTTGAAATGTAATCAAGTATGTTGATATGAAAGCTTGAACATAACATCAAAAAATGTAAATCAAACCTCCATGGTTGTATGCTTGGAACCCACCTTGAGTGAAGAATGAAATGGATCTTGAAGATGAGTAAAAGGATCTTGAAGGAAGATCACACCATCATGATGGCTAGATCTAGGGTTTGAATGATGAATCTTGAATGCTTGAACCAAATCCCTTCAATGGCTTGAATGCTTGAATCCTTGATCTTCAATGGAGAAATTGGATGGAGAAGAGGACTTGAATTCTTGAATGGATTATTTCTTGAATGGAATGCTTTCTTGATCACCTTGAGACAATTTTGAGAGCTTGATCATGAAATTGCTTGAAGATGAGATGTGAAAATGAGAGAGGAAGGCCTCCTTTTATAGTGATCTAGGGCACAATCCTCTAGAGGGGTCACCTTGGGGAATTAAATTCCAATTAGGCCTCAACCCTATAGGAATAGACCTAAATTAAATATAATTTAAGAGTTTACCATTTCGGAGACCAAAACAACGAATCCGGAAGCAGGAAAACAATTATTTCTGAAACCCGACAATCGGAGATCCTGAGACCTTGAAATTTGAACCCAGGGTCAAGGATGAGCTTGAACCTAACTAGGTCAGGGTCGAGGTCAACCTTGACCCCTTTAGGTCGATTTTGACCTTAAGGGCATAGATTTTAGGGTCTTAGTCAGAGTGAGGAATAGGAGTTCCCAGGGGTGCCCAAAGAACTAGAAATGATGCCAGAATAGGGTAGAGTGCCAAGGAGAAGAAAAAAATCATATGATGAACATGATGAAGTCTAGGAGGACCTATTTGTAAGTCCTACCTAGAAAATAGAGCCACATAAGAGGGAAATTTAGGAGAATCCTTAAGATCCTAACCCTAATTTCACCTAGAATGAAGCAGAAAAGAAGTGGAAAGAGGGGAGAAAGCCAAATCAAAGAAAAGATCAATTCAAGGCATTTGAGATGACCCCAAACCACTTACTTAGAGGGTTAAATTATCTTAACATGGTAGTGCTTCCATTTTAAGATGATACATTAAGCCTCCACTTTAGCAAGAGTATGGACTTGATGCAAACTCTTGGTAAAGGAGAAGAAAGAGGAGATCTAAGTGGATTCGAAACAAGATAGAATGAAACTTAGTTAGGGACATGATCCCCCAGGCTAAGGATTATAACTCAACATACACGCATGAGGGTGTGAAATGAGAAAACCAAAAGAACAAGGGTTAGCACTAAATAACCCAAATCAATTAGCATAAGAAACCTTGCTAAGAAATATTTCTCATACTAATATCATATTTGGAAAGCTATCATAAAAGAATAAATGATTACATAAGAAAGACAAGAGCAACACTATAAATAACATAGCTTCATGATCCCGTCCTACTAGCATGAAAGAAAAAAGAGAGAAAGGAGAAAGTTATTACCTCACCCAGTAAGATGCTCACCTTACCGTGAATCACCCTAGAGGGAGAGCCCAACAGGTTCACTCATAAACTATGCTTGCAATTATAATGCATCTTCTGATGGCTTCTAGAATATCCATAGATCCAACTTCTTGTATCACTATGAATATGAAATGTGCGTCTCCTCAGGATTTAGAAACTTATGTGCGTTACCATCAGAAGATTTAGCATATAGGTGCATGTCTTTTTAGGATTTAGAAACTTATGTGTGTTACCTTTTGAGATTTAGCATACTACAAAACAAAAGGTTAGAACAAAAATACATAATATAGAATGAGCGAGGCCGTATATATGCCCCCCTCCTTAATATGGAAAAAACATACTATTTTGACATGTTAAGGAAAGAAAGGAACATGGATAAAGCCCTCTTCAACATCAAGACAATATCCATAGACAACACCCAGTCCCAGCCAAGAAGGTCACAGTTCCTATGAGGCCATGGAAGGGACGAATGCAAAGAGATATCATGCAAAAAGTGAAAAAGTAACCCTTGTGAGGGATAGCACACTGTTCAGTTTCCAATGTGAGAGATTTATCAACCATGGAAACCCAATGTCAAACAATGAAATCGATTATGATCAAGGAAAAAGATCCTCAATGCAAACCAAAATGTTCATGTATAATTGGATATCACATAATAGATAGATTCTACTTAACCAAGGAAAGAGGTGAATCCTAGAAAGACAAAAATGAAGGAGATGACATCCTTGCCCCCCAAGTGTAGGAACAAAGATGAAAGGGGACCTATTATATCACTCACAACACTATGTGAGACAACGAGCCCCCAAGTATTAGGCTACCATTGTTTACATAATGTGGAGTTCCATAATAGGAATATGAATGTTATTTAGAGAAAATAGGATTGAAATACAACTCATTTCCACATGATATATAAATAAAATTACTATTAATGAGTTGCCTAATCTTATAATGTAAAGCTTGAAATTCATTAATAGAGTGATCATGAAATCTATGATATAAACAAAAAGGAAGAGTCTTCAAGTGTGGACTACGTTTCTTTTTGCATTTAGGTCTAGTAATCATCTTAGTACGAAGGAGTTTAGGCAAAAGAACTTCTTGGTCAAATTCCTTCATAGGTTCATCATGTCTTGAGGTGTTTTGAGAGATGTTGTTAACATTGATTTGTTGTCGGGGATTAAATCCTAATCCATAAGAATGCTCATGCCCCCTAGTGTGTAAGGGCATTTGAATTCCCTGTTTATGCTTACCACATCCTTGACTATGGAATCCTTGCTTAACTAGGAAATGATAACCAGTACCATAACCAGAAGCCATATCAGAAGGAGTCAATGGAACTTCAGTAGTCACTATGTCATCATTAGTAGGTTTGATAGATTCATTGTGGGTAGAGGCAGTAACAAAGTTATTACTAAGGGTGTTAGAAGTAAAAACTCATTGTTCAAATTCTCTTTGTTTCTTCATAAAATCAAGATCATTAACCTTATATTCTCCAATAAAGGTAGGAGTAAAATCCAAGGTTCCTCAATCATCGCCAGGAAGAGCATTAGAGGAAGGAGGATTACTATTAGGAGTAGGAGTAGTGTGGGTTTGAATATTAAGACAAGGATTAGGTGCATCATCCGCATGAAGAGAATACATCTTGTTATTATGTATAAACTTGACTTTACGATGAAGGTGGAAGGAACGACATGCATCTCATGCAACCAAGGTCTACCCAAAAGAAGGTTATAATTGAGAGGTCCAGGCATAACATGAATAGGTGTATTTAGGATGACCGGTCCTACTTTGATAGGTAAGGTAATGATGCCTAAAGTGTTCCTAGCAATGTTATCAAAGCCACGAATAACAACATTGTCAGGTTGAATAGTTGAAAGATCGATGTTAATTGCTTCGAGCATGTCCATGCTACAAACATTAAGCCCAGATCCATTATCAATCAAGGTCCTACGAATGATACTTTTATTGATAGAAACAACAACCATAAGAACATCATATTGATTTTGAACTTCTTTAGATGGTAAATCCTTTTGAGTAAATACAATGTCAGGAGGACCTGGGGTAGCATGCATGCATTGTAAGAAGTTATTGATGTTCTCTTGATTAGGAGGTGGAGTAGGAAAAGTTGCTAGAGCTTTTTGCAAGGCTTCATAGTAGGTAGGTGAAGTTTGAAGAAGCTCCCATAGAGAAATCTTGGCAGGAGTATTTTGCAATTGGTTTATCAAATCATACTCCTTACTAGGAAGATGAGGTGGAGGTGGAAGAATAGGTTGAGAAGGTGGAAAAGAAGTAGAAACCACTAGATTAGTTTGAGGTTTATTCCTTGTACAATATGTGTGAGCTATAGAATCTTGATTATTGAAAGACTCCATAGGTTTACCTTTGATAGTAATGCGAAGACAACCTTTGACAGTCAACAAGGGTTTAGGATAAACCATATTAGTTGTTCCAACACTACAAATAGATTCACAAGAAGGAAGAAAAGAGGACATCCTAGGAGGAGATGAGGTAAGATCTTGATTCTCCATAGGATCTGTATGCAAATTAGTTGGATACTATTCTAAATGATAAATTAACTAATAAAAGATTAATAAATCTATCTAATAAGAAAACTAAAATGAAGAATGCAATAACAAATGAAACTAAATTAACAATTTACCTTCAGCTAGAAATGAAGCTTGTCTCCATTGTCCTCCTAGCTTTGATTTCTTGAAGATGTTGAGCTCTCAGATTTCCAAATGAAGCTCTTTCCCAAGATGATTCCAAAGTGTGGAGATTGAATGAAGTGAGTGCACAACTAAAACTTGATTATGCAAATATGGTGGATGAAATGAAAATGATGGGATGATAATATGGATGCTTGGTTGCTTGATTTCTTGGATGCTTGAATGCTTGTTCTCAAAAATATCTATTAGCTTTCAAATGGAAAATCAGGCTCCTTTTATAGAGTTTTGGAGGATCTAGGCCTAGGTGGCAGAATCTTATGGTTGAGAATGAATGGTGGAAGATCCTAGGGCTAGAATTGACTTGGTTGAAGGAGTTGAGAGAAAGGGGGATGTAGTTGGAATGTGAGAGAAAGAATAGGGATGATGTTCCTCTCACATTGACATGGAAGAGAAGAAGGTGGAAGGGAAAGACACATGTCAAGTGTCTCACAAAGACCAAAGAGAGAAAGAGGGAGAGACCTTTTCCTCATGAGGACTCTTTGCACAAGTGTCCTATGAGTCACCCTTGACCCTTAGAGGTGGCTTGAGAAGCCCATTAGGAATAGGGAATGTCTCTTGACTTGGTTGTTGAGAGGACAAGTGGTCATGAGACCAAGTCCTATGAGGCCACATAGCCCTTAAGAATAGGACATGTGTGGGTGAGGATAAATATGAATAAATAATTAATAATAATTATTTATCTTAGCCAAGGTGATGTGTCAGGTGACTAGGTGGATGAAGTGGACTAGGGGATTTAGTCATATTTAGGTGATTGTGTATTTAATTAAATCACTTTAATAGAATTTTTAGAAGACTTAGGATATAGAATTAGACTATAGTGAATTTATTAAATAAATTGAATAATTTACTTAATAAATAGAGGAAACAAATATTAATTAAATAATAAATATTTAATTAATTTATCAAGTCAATAGTAATTAAATAATAAATATTTAATTAATTAATGAAGCCATTTTTAGGTGTATACAGGATCATCAGTAAAAGGGAGAGCATTAAGGGAATTTATATCATTCTCCACTAATGCCTCATCACTAGAAGGAATCTCAAATGGAGGTAAAGAATCTATAATATCATCTTCTTTCACTAAAATGTTTGCATAAGGGGAGTGTGTTGTGGAAACAGAGTTATCATCATGTAATAAATCACCCTCTTGTATCAAATATTCTTCATGAGGAGGGGATAAATCAATGTCTTTATCCAAGGGATCATTCACAATGGTTTCATGAGGAAGAGAGTAATCAACATCCAAATCCAAAGGTTCATTCCAAATAGGAGAATTATCATCCCTATCAATAAAGTACATTGTAGGGTTGCCATAATTCACTAAAGCTTGATCCCTAGAGGGGGAAGAAGGACATCTAGTAGGAGAAGAATTAACATCAATCCTCAAATCCTCTCCATAAAGAGAAATATGATGAAGATCACATGCAATAAATGAAGTCTTTCTAGGTGTAACACCATGCAACATTTGAAACAACTTATGATAATAAATAGATCTAGATATATCCAAATACATTCAAATGAGATCTATAAGCATGAAAAGAAAATCAAACACCATAAACACAATAGGGCATCTAATTCCACAAAGCAATGTAAATGGTTTTGTATTTTTGAAGAAATTTTGCAATTTTTTTGTATTTTTGAAATATAAATGCAAGAGAATAAAGGAAATCTACTTTTATAAGTATGTAAGATCTAACATAAAATGCAAATGTAACACCAAAAAGAAAGAGTTGTCTATCGCGGGTTCACCAAAAATGTAATGGATAAAGGTGAACACACAAGATAATACAACAAACACAATAGGGCATCTAAATCCACAAAAGAGAGGGGGTAAGTACATCGGGTTCACCAAAATGTAAAGTGAAGGTGAACGCACAAGAGAATACAAAGGAAGATCTAACATAATACAACATCTAAATCCACAAAAGAAAGGAGGGTAAGCGTGTTGGGTTCACCAAAATGTAAAGTGAACGTGAATGCACAAGAGAATACAAAGGAAGATCTAACACAATACAACATCTAAATCCACAAAAGAAAGGAGGGTAAGCGTGTTAGGTTCACCAAAATGTAAAGTGAAGGTGAACACACAAGATAATACAAAGGAAGATCTAACATAATAGAGCATCTAAATCCAAAAAAGAAAGGAGGGTAAGCGTGTCGGGTTCACCAAAATGTAAAGGATAAAATAGTGTATGGGGTCTTAGGGAAATGGCTTGCACATAAAAGAGACCCCAAAGCCAATATTTTATACTTACATGAAATTGTATTGATATGGAAAGTAAATATAGATGACTAATATTGAAATTAAGAAATAAAGGTACTTACCTCCGAAAAATAATCAGTTGAAAACCCTGTCAAACGATCTCAAAAATAGTTGATTCCCACTTTTTTGAATCAAAACTACGAGATCTACAAAACCCAGAAATCTTTTTCCAAGATGAGCTCATGTCAAAATCAAGGTTGTACTTGACTAGGTTAGGACCAAGGTTGCACTTGACCAGGTCAGGTTCGAGGTCAGGTTTGACCCTCATAAAAGGTCAAATACTACATTCTTTATTTGAAGTCTGATTCTGATTCTGTTCACAAGTCTCACAAGTTCATTGAAAAGGGTATCCAAATTCGCTCTCAGATCTGAAATTCCACACCTGTACCTACAAGAAAAAGAGGGGTTTTGTTTGTTTGTTTGGGGGGTTTGCCTTGGTCAAACCCTAGTTTGGAATCAACCTTAATATTGAAATTGAAATGGAGAATGCTAGCAAGTAGTAGATGTAAATCTAACAATGAAGCTATGCAATTCAATAGATAATGCAATTGTATTTGAAATGTAATCAAGTATGTTGATATGAAAGCTTGAACATAACATCAACAAATGTAAATCAAACCTCCATGGTTGTATGCTTGGAATCCACCTTGAGGGAAGAATGAAATGGATCTTGAAGATGAACAAAAGGATCTTGAAGAAAGATCACACCATCATGATGGCTAGATTTAGGGTTTGAATGATGAATCTTGAATGCTTGAACCAAATCCCTTCAATGGCTTGAATGCTTGAATCCTTGATCTTCAATAGAGAACTTGGATGGAGAAGAGGACTTGAATGCTTGAATGGATGCTTGCTTGAATGGAATGCTTGCTTGATCACCTTGAGAAAATCTTGAGAGCTTGATCATGAAATTGCTTGAAGATGAGATGTGAAAATGAGAGAGGAAGGCCTCCTTTTATAGTGATCTAGTGCACAATCCTCTAGAGGGGTCACCTTGGGGAATTAAATTCCAATCAGGCCTCAACCCTATAGGAATGGACATAAATTAAATATAATTTAAGAGTTTACCATTTTGGAGACCAAAACAGTGAACTCAGAAGCGGGAAAATAATTATTTCTGAAACCCAACAACCGGAGATCTCGAGACCTTGAAATTTGAACCCAGGGTCAAGGACGAGCTTGAACCTGACTAGGTCAGGGTCGAGGCTGACCTTGACTCTTTTAGGTCAATTTTGACCCCTTTAGGTCAATTTTGACCTTAAGGGCATAGATTTCAAGGTCTCAGTCAGAGTGAGAAACAAGAGGTTCCGTGGGTGCCCGAAGACCTAGAAATGATGCTAGAACAGGGTAGAGCACCAGGGAGAGGCACAAATTCCTATGATGAACATGATGAAGTCTAGGAACCTATTTGTAAGTCCTACCTAGAAAATAGAGCCATAGAAGAGGGAAATTTAGGAGAATCCTTAAGATCCTAACCCTAATTTTACCTAGAATGAAGCAGAAAAGAAGTGGAAAGAGGGGAGAAAGCCAGATCAAAGCAAAGATCAATTCAAGGCATTTGAGATGATGCCAAACCACTTACTCGGAGGGCTAAATGCTCTTAACATGGAAGTGCTTCCATTTTAAGATGATACAATAAGTTACTCACTAAGTACAGTGAAATCATTTATGATAATGTACCTGATGGTTTACCACTGAAGAGAAGCATTGATCATTGCATGGATCTAATCCCTCGAGCTAGTTTATCGAATAAAGCACCACATCAATTGAAACCTACTGAGAATCAAGAATTGAACTGACAAATTCAATAATTATTGCAGAAAGGTTTGATTAGAGAAAGTTTGAGTTCTTGTGTAGTACCTGTTGTATTGGCACATAAGAAGAATATATGGAGACTGGAAAATGTGTACTAATTCCATAACAATCAATAACATAACAGTGAAATATAGGTTTCCTATACCGAGAATGGATGACATAATGGACAATTTGACTGGAGCAAAGTATTTTACCAAAATTGATTTGAAAAGTAGGTATCATCATATTAGAATTAGAGAAAGTGATGAATGAAATGCTTCTTTCAACAAAAGAAGGTTTGTATGAGTGGTTGGTTATGCCTTTTGGTTTAACTAATGCACCGAGTACTTTTATGAGGTTGATGAATGAAGTTTTGAAAAAAAAATTGGGTAAGTTTTTGATTGTATATCTTGATGATATTATGATATTTAGTAAGACCAGAGAAGAACATTTGTTGCATGTAAAACAAGTATTGCAGAGGTTGAAATAAGAAAAGCTGCTAATAAATCTGAAAAAGTGTTCATTCATGAAAGAGGAGATTGTGTATTTGGGATTTGTGATTTCATCTGATGGTTTGAAGATGGATCTTGAAAAGGTTGAAGCTATTTTTAATTGGCCTACACCTAAGAATGCTAGTGAGGTAAGATTATTTCATGGATTGGCAAGTTTTTACTGAAAGTTCATTATGAATTTCAGTTCAATTTGTAATGCTATGACTGAGACTATGAGAGGAGATAAAAGAGAAGTCAAGTGGACACATGAAGCTGATAAAAGTTTTGAGACTTTGAAGAAAAAGGTTGCTAAATTGCCTCTTTTGGCATTACTTGATTTCAATAAGGTATTTCAAGTGGAATGTGATGCAAGTGGTAGTGCAATTGGAGTTGTATTGAGTCAAGAAGCTAAACCTGTTACTTTATTTAGTGAAAAGTTGAATGATTCAAAAAGGAAACACTTCGTGTATGATCAAGAATTCTATGCTATTGTTCAAGCACTGAAGAAATAGATACATTATTTGATACCAAGTGAATTTGTGTTATATACCGATCATAAAGCTTTATAGTATTTGGGTAGTCAGGAATAAGTTGAATCAAAGACATATGAAATGGGTTGAGTATTTGCAGAGTTATACATTTGTGATAAAGCATACGAGTGGATTCAATAACCGAGTTGCTCATGCATTGAGTAGAAGAAGATCTTTGATGACCGAGATGAAAATTGAAGTTCTAGGCTTTGATGACATGAGAGATTCTTATGAATGTGATCTTGATTTTTTTGAGCCATGGATAAAGTGCAGAGCACCTATTCAAGATCAACCGAGTACAAAATGGGATGAATATTTTATTCAAAAAGGTATGTTGTTTAAAAGTATTTAGTTGTGTATATCGAGAGGAGAAATGGGAATTAATTTGATAAAGGAGAAACATAGTAGTGGTTTGGCTGGATATATTGGTATTGATAAAACATTGAATTTGTTTAAGGAAAAATAATTTTGGCCATAGTTGTATAAAGATGTTCAGAAATTTGTGAGAAGTTGTGGAGTTTGTCAAGTTACAAAAGGAGTAAGTCATAATACTGGATTGTATACACCGATTTCTATTCCTGAGAAACCTTGGATCGACATTAGTATGGATTTTGTTCTTGGCTTACCGAAGCTAGTAAGAGGTAATGATTCTATATTTTTTGTTGTGGATAGATTTTTTAAAATGACACATTTTATACCTTGTAGAAAGACATCAGATGAAGTACATGTAGCAGATTTTTTCTTTAAGAAAATTGTTAGATTGCATGGATTACTGAGGAGTATTATCTTTGATCGAGACAATAAATTTGTTGGATACTTTTGGAAGATCCTTTAGAGAAATTTTGGCACTGAGTTGAAATATAATTCTACTTTTCACCCATAAACCGACGGACAAGCATACGTTGTGAATAAAAGTTTGGGAAATCTTTTGAGATGTTTAGTTGGAGACACACCAAGTAATTGGGATTCTGTGTTGGCACAAGAAGAGTTTGCATACAATAATTTAGTCAATAGGAGTACTAGAAAAACACCCTTTGAAATTGTAAATGGCATACAACCAAGAGGTATATTTGATTTGAGGGATATTGTTGAAGAAAGAAAGAGAAGTGTTGAAGGAGTAAAGTTTGCTGAGTACATGAACACATTGCATGAAGATGTGAAACATAAATTGGAGAAAAGTAATTAGAAATACAAAGACAAAGATGATATATCAAGAAGACATAAGACTTTTGCAATCGGTGATGAAGTAATAGTTCATTTGAAGAAAGGAAGATTTCCTGTTGGAACATATGGGAAGTTGAAAATGAAGAAGTTTGGACCTTGCAAGATACTGAGAAAATTTGATAGTGGAAATGCATATGAAATTGAATTACCCGATGACATGGATATATCACCTATTTTTAATATTGCTGATTTGTATGAGTATCATGAACTTGATGAAGACATGACAGTTTCAATGGATTATCCTAAGAAACAGAAGGAAGAAGTTGAAAAGATTTTGGAGCAAAGAATTGGAAGAAGTACAAGAGGAAAACCGTATATGAAATATATGGTAAAGTGGAAGAATAGACTGATTGAAGACAGTTCATGGATTTCACAATCTGAGTTGGATGCAACTCAGATCATACTTGTTTCATGATTCGGAGAAGCATTTCAAATAATCCCAGGTGTCTGATGCAGGAGCATCTCAGGTGCTTGGCAATCCTGTGTCACCAAAAAGATGTTTGAAGTTTGTCTGTGCTGCTCGGTTCCTTCTTTGACCGAGTTGGTTCGGTGTTGCTTAGTTTCCTTTGTTAACCGAGTTGGTCGGTCATCTCTCTGGCGCTCAGTTAATTCCTTGGCACTTGGCGATGCTTGTTTGGCACTCAGTTATCCTTTCTTACCGAGTTGTTTTATTTGGAATTTTGTTGAGGCCGACTTTGGTAATTAATTTTGGTCACAGATTTAATGTTGGTATCCATCATTGGGAAGTGTGTGGACCTAGATCTGGTCATCCCGTCCATTGATTGTGGATCTGAAGGCCGACTTGATTCAGTAGCCTCTTGTATAAATGTAGTTTTTTGGTTAGAGTTTAGGGTGAGTTTTTGGGGATATAAGATAGAAAATTAGAGATTGTTGGTAGATCTTCGCATGTTGGAGGACTTTTGTACTTGATTTTAATAGCTGGCCTAAACTAGGAAGGCCTTACAACCAAACATGTATGAATCAATTTGAAGATAAAATATGAAAGCGATCTGCATTCTCTCTCTCACTTGTTGTGTTTGTTTCTTCCACATTTTTTTCTGCAAGGTGGATCTAGTTAGGGTGTGCCTTTGGCCCCTCTCCCTATCCTACCTTGCATCACCTATCATCTAATCTGATAACCTGCAAGAGTTTGTGCATAGCCTTTTGGAATCTTATATTGAATTCAAGAACATCCTCATTATGATTTTTCTTTATATTATTGAATTCATTCAACATGAACCCCTCATTTCTTTTATCACCATAATGTTCCTTAAAACAATTTCTAAATTCATTCCAAGATCCTGTAATAGCATGTGGTAGACCCCTGAACCAATCCCTAGCATCCTCGGTTAGAGATTATAACTTCATTATCACATCATCAAGTTCAATATTGTAATCATCTATTACATCAATAAATTTCTTTATACATTCCTCACATGTGATGCCATTATTTCTATTAAATTTAGGGAGCTTTTCTCTAATTTCATCAGGAATTACGTTAGGATAACTAGGAATACCAAAGAAGATAAGTTGTTTGTACCTTTCATGAACAGGTCCTCCTTGAGGTGGGTCAACATCTTGAGATGTAGATGCCCTTGTGTTTGAGACAACAGAAACTTTAGCATCACCCGGTGGTGGGACATTTGTTATTTTAGTTCCAATGTTCCCATGATTCCCACCTTGTTCCAAAGAAGAATTAGCAACATTTGAAGGTTGTGAAGATTGTCTAAGAAACTCAATCTTCTTTCTCATTTCTATAGCAGTAGCTTCCAATTCTACTTTCTCAAGCTCTTTAGCCCATATTTCTTTCTCTTTTCTGGCCTTCTCAAGATCAACATCTAACCTCAACTCCTTATCTAAGGGATCCTTATCATTAACATGTTCATTAATCGTAACTCCAACAGTCCTTTGTTTACCCTTATCTCTAGGTCTACTCACTTCAAATACTTCCTGGATAATAGGCTGTTCTTTTGTTCTTCCAGGCTCTGGAACAAAATTTATTGCTTCCAAATCTAGTAACCACCTCTTTAACTGTTCAACTCTCATCATAGCATGTCTTAGTTTATCTTCTTTTTCTTTTTCTCTTTGTTGTCTAATGTAATTTTTTCTTGGATTTTTCTCTCCAACTCAGACTTCTTCAAAGATTTCTTTAGATTCCTGGAGAGTTGTCTCAGATTCAACCTCTCCTACTTGGAGCTCATCCTCATACTAGTTTAACCCCAAATCAATAGCCTTTTCATACTCTAACGCATTTCCTTCTTGACTAGGCTCACTTTGATTCTCTTGTCATGTATCTTCTCTTTGTTTCCATGTATGAGACATATTCTTATTTTTCCTTCCCTTCCTTGTCTGACTAGGCTCAGAAGTACTTGGAAGTCCTTCTTCCTGTCTATCCTCTGGATGTTCTTTCCTCTGGGACCTAGTACCTCTATAACTCATCTTGAAAATGATTTTCTGACCAGCACTGCGCAAAGATTGTTTGAGTCGCCACCAAAGTATATTGGGAACTTTAGAACACTATTGCCTCACTAATAAGTACCAAAATGAGTTTAGAAAGACAAAGGATAAGCAAAAGGGAAAGAATAACCCTATGTTACCAAAGGTGACCTACTAGTTATCATAGAATTATACAACATTTCCCCAGCAGAGTCGCCATCTTGTTGGTGTTTCAAAATGGCTTATGCTCTTAGGCTACCAATATACCTTCAGACAGATTTTAGGAGTGGTTAGTTCCAAAATGTATAAGGGGCTTAAGGTAATTGGACCAACTATAGGGACAAGACTGCCCTCTACACTTTTGGCTCTACAAAACCAAGTTGGGTGTACCCAATCTAGTAAAAACTAGTCTTAGACAACACCAAGACTAGATTCATATAACAGATGATAGCAAGAAAGTACTAAATGCCAACCAAACATTCATTGACTCTCCATTGCTATGGACAAAAAAACAACTCTTCAACCAAAGTTTAAAAGCTTAAAAAGGTTCTCAATTAAATTTGTTGATTGAAACAACCTTGATCAATGTGTGTTAACAAGAGATTTACTCATTTAGGCCAGTGCCTTATCCATTGGGCAAGATTTCTTAGACACAAAAGATGCAAAGACCAGACAATATACGAGATTCATAGCCATAAACACATCTACCACAATTCTTACTACTTACAGAGAATCCTTATGCAAACAAGGATGAATTCATATCCCATCCAAAGCAATATTTAATCCAATCCTAGATCAGAACTTAGGAATGAAGATACATATATAAAATAATATGCAATGAACTAGAAAGTTCAAAATTCATTAAAATTGACACAAAGGAGAGAAAAGAACTAGATATTTGTATTAAGTATGATGAATCCCTTCTGTGCATACAGTTGATCTTGAAAAGAAATCTTGCAAATAACAGCTTAAACCTGCAACTTTTATTTCCCATTAACAAACACTAAAACAAAAACTATTACAATCCTAAATGAGAATAGGGTTCATTGAGTATGCTAGTCAAAACACCTAACTCCCAATACCTCTGAATGATCATAAAAAATCCTTTTATCTCAAGGATTACAACAAGCATCCGATCATTCATGAGAAAATTCAAAAATCCAACCACTTCAAACAACTGAGTAATTGTAGACAAGACATGCCATCTAGTACAAGGCCACCGAGATCAAACTGATCAACAATTCTAGCAACAATCTAGCGATGTACCAGCTTTGAGGACAGAGAAAATAATCACAAAACCCCCATTAATCCCAACTGCATCAGAAGTGGCATGACCTAGATATCAATCTCTCCTCGACAGAAGTACCTCAGGACATAAAATAATCATGCAACGACCACCATGATTTTCCTCATTAATTTTACCTGCAATCTGATCTGGCTTTATGGCTTTCTGGCCTACTGTCTCAAAACCCTGGCAAAAAACCTAGGCAGAAATTTGAATTTGAAAAATAATGGCTAGCAGGTAAAATTTAAAACATGGTCGTCGAATCATCTCTTTCCTGGTAGATCGGGTGGCTCTCGTTAATCAATCAAGCTTTTAATCAACTTTTTAAAACACGACCATTGATCTTCACTAAAGGAAAGATCAACGATTGTCGCAACATCGCGAAGAATAAAACCTCGTGCATCTCTACTATACGAAGTCACGACAACCATCAGATCATGGAAGATCTATGGTGCACTAAAACCTATAGTATCTCGGCCCCACTAACAACCTCCACATCACCATCTAGCTCGACCAATAAAAAATAGGCACCTCAGACCTATTTGGCACAGGACCCACCTGTAAATCACCATCACATTGGATGGCTATTGCAAGATCGCAAAGGGCAAAGCCTTCCTTTCCTAACATATGACAACCATTGATCCTCTACATCTGTCAGTCCTTATCAGTAACCCGGGCCCATCAGATGCAAGATTGCAAAGAGGAGAGGCTGACGTCATGAAGGCTTTGCGAAGAAGCAAGAACGACAAGATCAAAACTCATCGATGACCCAGATCTAAAAAATGAAAACGGTCCCACCGGACAGAGGTGTTGAGTTATCTGTCGCATTGACGGTTGTCACAACATTGCAATGGGTAAATCTTTTCTTTGTGGATGTGCGACAGTCATCAGATCTTCATGAGATTAAAGGCTTTAATAAATGCCAAAACCTTAGGAAAATGAATCATTTGGGACTTAGGAAAAAATCAAAGTCATCAGGACTTTAGACTTAGGAAAAAATGCGTCGGCTTAGGTAATAAAGAAATAAGGAATGTGGCCCCACTCGATGACTTTAATAAAACACATGCTTTATTAGGACCATAAGTGAGCCAAAAGGTAACGAAGAAATAGAAAAGACCAAGGGTTTTTGACTTAGACAATTTTTTTGAAACCCTAGGACATGAAAATGACCTATTTCTAAGACCTTTAAACTTGAATATCTCCCTAGTTTTTTCAATTGAGCACATGTGCTTTTGACTGAAGCTTGGTGACATGACAAACTACCCCTGGCTAACTTTGCAGGCCATGAAACCTTATGGATTTTCTTTGCTGATTGAGACAAGTTGCAGCAAGATATGACAAGGCTCTTAGGGTTTTAGCAGGGCAAGGATCAAATTTTGACACAACCAACACACCACATCCAAGTAAGAAATCCAATATGGAGGAGGAAGGATCAGTGGTAGATCGTAAGCTCAAAGGCCTAAATCCTTTAATCTTACACATTTTGTAAAGATACACTTGTGAGTATTAGGATGCAACAACTAATACCCTTTAACACACTTTGGTTGATCCACAATATTAAGGATTTCTTTATGGATACAAATCCTTGCACTTTTCATGGGAATATGGACCCATGTAGGAGAGCCACAAAATTTTAAGTTCTTAACCAATGGTTTCCTACCACTCCAATGAACTATAGGAGTGACTACTTTTAAAACCTTAAGGGTAGTGTAGTTTTGGACACAATTCGCATATATTAAAACTTCAACCTAGTAACAAGTGATTGAGGGCGATTCATGGAATTGACTATTTCTTTTGAAGGTTCTATTTTTATGCTTCACAAACCCATTTTCCTACACAGTATACGAAATTGTATGGGGGATATGAATACCCTTTGAAAAAAAGGTCCCCTCAAAGGGATGATTCACATACTCACCATTTTCTATCTACATGGTTTCAATGGCATTTATAGATTGCTTCTCAACAATGGCCATGAAGTGATAAGAAGTTTCAAACACTTCACTCTTTGTTGAAGAAAATAATTCCAAGTATTTTGGAAAACTCGTTAGTGGAGTTAAGTATGTATTAGGATTATAAAAGATGTTGGAAAGGAGACTAATAGATCATTGTGAATGAATTTCAAAATTTTAGAATTCATCAATACTTTATTTTGGATTTGTAAACTAGGATTGATATTCCATATACTAATCATCAACATATAGAAAAGCATTGAGAACAAAAATAAATGTAGTTATTCAAAGCCAAAAAACATCTAGAAAATACAACAAATAAAAAGAAAGAACATTACCACAAGAATGAACAATTTCAATATATCTCAGAGAAACCTAAATATGAAAGAAAAGTCCAACAAATTTGATTGGTAGCTACAGTTGAAGCACTCACAAATACCTTTAAGGTAACTTGCACACAACCCGGCAAATATAGCTTAGCAACCATCCAACACATGTTCACTTGCTTCCAAGTTCCACAGACTTTTCAGAAAGACAGTCATGTGGCGTGATAGCTATGGTCTTAGAAAAAAAAAGTATGCTTAAGGCTGAGAAAGTGAAAAAAAGGAAAGCTTCACGGCATTGAAAGGAACTTGAGAGGCCTTCAAGGCTTGAGCATGCTTATCTTACATATAAAGTTATTGGTCCTTTCACAAAGCCCGTGAAGATGTTTTGTTCAAGTAAACTAAAATGTAGTCTCATATATTATATTCAATCATACTTAACTACTTGAAATCAAAATTGCTGTCTGGGTTAGCAAATTTCACTTGTCAGATTGTTTTGATTTATTCCTATCGTCTTCCTTAATCTTTGCTTTGGGTTAGAACTTTTTTTTGTTTTCCTTAGTATGCAAGGAAAAAAGAGTTTCGTGTCTGTTACTTCTATTTAGGAAATTATAAGCCTCAACATTTATATGTACTTTATCATGTGACCTTGTTTAAAGAGTCGGCCTAAATTTTAATTCTTTAATATAAGAACAATCATTTTGAGAAAGAAATAATTTCTTAGACATTAGTCATCTGGTGAAAATTTCTTACTTTGAAAGTAGGCCTTAAAGAACCTGCTTTGACTTTCCTCTTTAAATTCTACATGTGAAAGTCCTTGTGTGGGCCTGCTTTAACCCCTGATTATTACCTAGTATTGTTGTTGGTCCTATAGACTTACTTGTGGTGGTCATTATTCCTATAATGTTCAGAATTCACAAGCTATTTATAACAGGGGCTTGTTCCTTTAATGGGATTTTATGGTTTGTAGTTTTACATGGTTTTCTTCTCTAGAAAATGTATTGCAGAAAAGTGATTGAAGCTTGCATCAAACTGATATCAAAGACCTGCAAAACTGATCACGATGTGAAGAACAGAGTAGGAAAATATGAGCTTGTTAGAACGATAGGACATGGTGCTTTTGCTAAAGTCAAGCTTGCAAGAAACATAGAGACAGGAAAGCTTGTGGCCATCAAGGTGATTGAAAAAAGTAAGGTAGTCAATGGAGGGAAAGCAGACCAAATCAAGAGAGAAATTTCAATAATGAAACTGGCGAAGCATCCAAATGTGGTGGAACTGTATGAAGTCATGGCTAGCAAGTCAAGAGTATATCTAGTCATGGAGTATCTACAGGGAGGAGATCTCTCAGACCTAATTGCTTACCAATCAAAGCTAGAAGAGGAAGAAGCCAGAGCATATTTTCAACAATTGGTTTTGGGTCTAGATTTCTGTCAGAGTCATGGAGTCTGCCACAGAGACCTAAAGCCTCAAAATATCTTGCTTGATGGCCATGGGAATCTTAAAATTGCAGACTTTGGCTTGAGTGCACTGCCTGCTCAATGTAGGCAAGATGGGCTCCTCTATACTGCCTGTGGTACCCCTACTTATGTAGCCCCAGAGGTAATGTCTAACAGGGGATATGATGGAACCAAGGCAGACCTGTGGTCATGTGGGGTCATTTTGTTCTTTCTCCTAGCAGGCTATTTGCCCTTCAGTAATTTCAATCTCAGCAAGCTGCACAACAGTAGTTTCAGGTTCCAATGCCCTTCATGGTTCTCTCCAAATGTGAAAGATGTACTTCAGAGACTGTTAGAACCAGATCCCAATAGAAGAATGACCATGCAAGAGCTCAAGGGGTGTGACTGGTTCAAAAGTGGCATGCCCCCACATCTGAAGGAATGCAATGTTTTGAATATGGATGACAGTGAAATGGAAATGCAAAATCAGGGTGCAGTTTTTGATGATGAAGATCAACTACAATTGAAGGAGAAGCAACCTAACCCTGCAGTGCTGAATGCATTTGAGCTTATATCAATGTGCCCTGGATTGAATCTGTCTGGATTATTCCAGGAAGGAAAAGAACTGAAACATCAAGGGTCAAGATTTACATCAAAATTCTCTGCCTCAGACATCATTTCAAGACTTGAGGAGATTTCAAAAAGATTGGGCATGAAGATGAAGAGGAGACAATGGAGGATACAGATGCAAGGGTCTAAGATAGCTATTGTTGCACAAGTGTTCCAAGTTTCACCTTCCATACTACTGGTTGAGCTTAGCAAGGTTGGAGGAGATGAATTGGAGTATGAAAAGTTTTATCATCAGAAGCTTAGATCAATTTTGGGTGAGGTTGTCTGGGCATGGACAAACTTCTAATTATGCTGTCAGTCCTCTGTGACTTGTAAATTGATCCATTGGTAACATTCTAAAATTTAACTAGTAATGGTCCTTCGATGACATTGTGTTTGCAGTAATCTGTATTTAATTCTTTATCACAGTATGAAAATTTGGGTATGTATGAGGGCATATGAGAAGTAACAAATATAAATTCCTGGAATGTTACGGGAGGGAAAAAAAATACATCTCACAGATTAATTTAGGAAACCTAATCAAATCATAGTTTGAAACTTGTGATAATTATTGCAGGCCAGGTAATATGCAGACAACTCGCATTACATTTTTTTGTTATAATCTCTTGAATAACTCGTCCAATTATTGTCTGAATATCAGTCACTGATAAAAAAACAAAATTCAAAAACCCTGTTTTGGCCATTTTCGTCTTCAGCCTTGACAATCTTCCACTGAGATCAAAAAAAATCACATAAGATTATTAAAAACGGTTTGTGCTCTGAAATTTAGGTGGGCTCCAATTTTAAAAAGTAAAAATAAGAATCATTTGGGCTGTGCAGGATAGAAAGCAAGATTTTCTTTATTAAGGGTAAACAACATTCTTTTCCTGATTTTTATGAATTTTTCAGCGGTAACTGAAATCCATTTACATTTTAGTTGCCCATAGATTATGATTTATGTTATTATGATCCGATGCAGCAGCATCCAGCACCGTTCTGGGCAGCTCCCTATTTTAGGAATCAGCAGTTACTTTTGGCACAATTTCATTCATTTGATTCGGCAGTTTCATCGAATTTCTTTAGCGGTGGCAGGTATTGCTGACGGCTTAGGATATTTTTTGGCGTTTTCTTTTGAGTTTGTGAAGGCGTTTTCTTTATAAGTTGGTTTAACTATTAATGGAAATATTCCTTATTAAGTGACAATGTTAGGGTGTAAGGAGGTGATGCGTAGAAGAAGAATAATTTGGTGTTGAAGGAAGCTTGTAGTTTAGATGTATGCTTATTCAAATTGTTGTAGTTCGCCATATAAAGGTATATATGGCAACATTAATGTATTTTGACATGTTTCTAGTAAAAAACAAAAAAAATAATTGATTTATTTATTTTTATCTTTTTTAGGCTGAGCATAGAAATTGGAATAAAGCTATTATAAGATTTTTTTTTAAAAATTAATTATTATTGTAAAAGTCTTATATGTAGGTGATAGTTATGTGTTCTTGAGTTTTCTTTCTGACTCTATATCAAGTATGTAATCAGAGTTGATCAATAATGAATGTGTTTTGGAGCAGTATTGTTTCCATAAATGTATCCAGAGTTCTATATGTGAGTGGCTGCTAAGAACATGTTGCTATTAGTTTGGTTCTCCTTCTTTGATTACATCAATTGGTATCTAAGCAAGGTCTATCCTTGGTTTGATGGAAATGAATTTCAGGTGGGGTGTTGGTAGATGGCATGAGAGAGCTAAAGCATCCAAAACTGTAGATTTAGCTCAAGGAATGAGGGAGATACTAGCAAGATTGGTTGTAATAGAGACAACTCTTAAAAGAGGTGTTTACCTTGTAAATGTGAGCAATGGAGGAGGAGGAATTTACTCAAGAAACTCTTCATGAGTACATGAAGAAGAAGTGATGGATGTTGTTGAGACTAATTTTTTTTGAGCCATGACAAAGATTTGAGGTACACCTATATTGGATACACCTTATTATATAATGGAATTGAATAACAAAAAATTGATATATTGGAACTCATAGATGAAAATATACTTTGAATATGAATCTATGAAAGAGTTTGTAAAAGAAAAATTTGCCTACATAAGGTTAAAACATCTTGCATCTTTATGGTGGGACTATGTTCAACTTGAAAGACAAAGAAAAGGGAAAGAGAAAATTAAAAGTTGGTACAAGATGGTAACAAAATTGAGGGCAAAAAATTACAAAACCTAAGACAAAGGGAAGTAATTGTGAAGGAGTACATTGAGGAGTTCTACAAAAGTTATAAGAACCAGACATGTAGAAGATGACCTAGAAAAAATAACAATGTGTGTGAATTGGATCCATTTAAATATCCAAGATGAAACTAGTTTGTTGAATTTTAAAAACATAGATAAAAACTATCAAAATACTTTCAAAGTAGAAGATAAGTTATAAAAAAAGAAATCAAATAATTCAAGAGGAAGAAGAAGGTCCACTATTGGAAAAGGAAAAGTAAATGGTAGCAAGGAACAACAAGCTTGTGTGAAGAAGAAATTGGTACTTTACAAAATAATTATTTCAATCAAAGTACAAGTGAAAGTGGAGATTTATCAAGAGGAAGAGGTTATTATGCAAAATGTAGATGGATAGGTTTTACAAGATCATGTTATCGATTTGGAGAAGTTGTACACAGGGCATTTAAATATCCTCACATGCAAGACAATAGTAAATAGGGTATGGATTAAAATCATGTTACACAAGAAGATGCAAAAAGTGTTGTATCACCTTTGTTAATGTTCAAGAGAGTGTTGCTAAAACTAGAGAAGGAGGAAAAAACCTTTGAACAAAGAAGTTTATTTAAGACTATATATAAATTAGGCAGAAGGTTTTGTAAGGTGATTATGTATATAAGTTAAATTATAGATGATATAGTTTCCCAAGAAATGGTGAATAAAATCAAATTGAATAATTTTAAGCACCCAAATCTATAAAAGGTTGTCTGGTTGCCAAAAGGACATCGATTGGGGGTATGTGAGATATGCTTAGTTAATTTTCATATCAGTTGTTACATATAATTACATTAAGTGTTGTCATTAGTGTCACATATATAGTTGGTAAGGGAAGAAAACAAACTAGTTGGTCAAAACACTAAGTATAGTAATCGAGCAGAGCACAAGGAAGAAGACAAGTTAACCGAGCACAGTCTTGACCGAGCACAGATGTCGAGCCAGATGATTACTGAGAACATCGAGTACAGTTATAACCAAGCATACACATTTACTGAACATCAGTATTTTACCAAGACAAGAATGCACTATTTATTGAGTGATACAAGATTAACATAGAAGTTTGAAATGGCATTGAAATCAAGGCAAATGGTTTATACCGAGCTAGAAAATGGTTTACATTTAAATTGAGGTAAAGATTTATTAGGATATAATAATTGATTGGTGATGATCCCTATGCAGTTTTGATTTAGGTCATTCATATGGATCGTTGATCTAATGTTTTTTAGATGATTCCATAACCCTAATTAGGTCAAATCTTTATGATATAAGAATTATTAAGATGTTAGATTGTATTATTAGAGAAGTGAAGTAGCCACCTACAGGAGACATTTGAAGATTAGACAAGGTTGTGAAGCTAAGCATTGAATGAGTATTATGAATTGAATCAGAAGAAAACCAGAGACTATCGAGCAATATTTGAAGGATAAATCTATCAAAGAAAGGTGATATCAGTTAAGGGCTAAGCAGATTTGATATTCAACAAAGTAAGTTTCTACATCCAGATCAATTTACTATTACTTTATAACATTTGTGGTAGACAAAATCTCTTAACAAAGTATACCTAACCATATTTTGTAAATGGGTAAGTGCACAAAGATGGGGGACCAAAAAGGGGGTATAAGATGCCACTTTTTTCCTAAAATCAGCAAACTCTGAACTTCAACAAGAAATTGAAGATAGTTAGACTCAAAATTTTAAGATGCTACAAGAACAAGACTTGTAATACTCTGAATCTAGTTCCTAAACTACTAATTTATTTTGAAAATGGTGCAGATTAAGGCCCTAAAAAAGGGGGAGCACAAAAAGTGGTCCTATTTTTTGTGAAAAAACATAACATAACGTCTGATGTGCTCCCCCTAAAATGTTAACATTTTTTTTGAATTTTTTTAATCGCTCTTGTGAGAAGTTATCTAACACCATGTAGTTTCTCCTAGATTTTTTGCTATTTTTTTGATGAATGTATAATTTTTCATGAATTTACGAAGTGAAGACATCCTGAAAATGTGAAATTTTTGTGTGCTCCCCCCAGAATCATTTAAAACTAATTGAAAATCAAATTTTCTTTTTTTTTAAAGTGTGTAGAATGGACTCTAGTTTCTAAAAATGTAACTTGTTGCAAAATTCGATGAATGAGCCAAAATCTATGCCCAAAATACTACACGTTGGTTTTTGACAAAAAATGAACATACACACAAAATAAATTAGAGATGAAAAACTTAACATAATCAGAATTCAAAATAAATTATATGCTTAGATAGCTAACAAAGAGATCTATAATATGATGTCATTTGATTTTAACATTATTGAACCGTGAGTAAACCTGATGAGGAGCACACAAAAAAAGAAGTCATTTTTTTGTATGTTTGCTAGAAAACATGTCTCAGGCCCATTTGAATCCTCCAAGATTTGGGTTGGATCTCCAAGGAAAATCCAAGCCTTAGGCTTGGTGGATTCCAATGTCTTTAAAAGTGCATGCACTCTATAGGGCATGCACGCTATTTAAATCTATGACTTCCATAGGGTGTGCACGCTATAGGGCGTACGGTCTATGGAAGTCATAGATTTCAATAGTGAGAGAGAAAGAGTTAAAAAGTGGTGGGGGCTGAGAAGGATAGGGGAAGAGAGAGAGAGAGAGAGAGAGAGAGAGAGAGAGAGAGAGAGAGAGAGAGAGAGAGAGAGAGGTGGGAGAGAGCATGAGAGAGATACTGAGAGAGAAAGATGAAAGAGGGTGACAAGAGTCTCTCTCTCCCTCTCTCTCTCTCCCCCCTCTCTCTCTCTATCCCCCCCCTCTCTCTCTCATCCAAATAACATTTTATGCAAATATTTTAATTCATTGGTCTTAGACTATACTCCATGTCGAAGTGTCCCTCAAGGTCCCTTCAGCATAAAATCAATGATCTTTATAGGGTAATATATTAGAGCTCGTGCAAGGTAGCATCAAGCCGTTAGGTGCTATAGGACCGTGTTGTCAATGCCTACAATAACCTGTCTCAGTTTTCAACGATTCAAGTTCATTTATATTTGGCGACACATTCTCGGTTGATATCAAAAATCGATGTATTCCTCAGTTGAAATGGACAACATTGTGTATCTTTCAAACCGTTGGTCGTAGCATCGAACCATCTGTTCCAATAGCTCCAAATGGTTGGGTAAACACTAGTGGGAACCTCCTTTGGCACACAAAGTCGCTCGAACACCGCCAATGACTCCGGGCTGAATTGTCCCTCAAGGTCCCTTCACCATGAAATTGATGATCTTTACGAGGTCATATCTCAGAGCTTGTGTGAGGTAGTATCAAGCCATCAGGTGCTACGAGACCGTGTTACCGAGGCCTACAATAACCCGTCTTGAATTTTAGAGATTCAAGTTTGTTTATATTTGGCAACACATTCTCGGTCGATGTCAAAACTTGAAGTGTTCCTCAGTTGAAATGGACAACATTATGTATCTTTCAAACCGTCTATTCCAATAGCTCTGAATGGCCAGGTAAATGCTAGTGTAAACCTTGTTTGGCACACAGAGTCGCTTGAACGCTGCCGATGACTCCGGGCCGAAGTGTCCCTCAAGGTCCCTTCAGCTTGAAATCAACATTCTTTATGGGGTCATATCTCAAAGCTCATGCAAGGTAGCATCAAACCGTCAGGTGCTATGGGACTGTGTTGCTGAGGCCTACAATAACCGGTCTTGGTTTTTAGAGATTCATGTTTGTTTATATTTGGCAACACATTCTCAGTCAATGTCAAAACTTGAAGTATTCCTCAGTTGAAATGGACAACATTGTGTATCTTTCAAACCGTCGGTCGTAGCATCGAACCATCTGTTCCAACATCTCTGAATGTCTAGGTAAATGCTAGTGACAACCTTGTTTGGTACACAACGTCGCTCGAACGCCACCGACGACTCTGGGCTGAAGTGTCCCTCAAGGTCCCTTCAACATGAAAATGGTGATCTTTACGGGGTCATATCTCAGAGCTCGTATGAGGTAGCATCAAACCGTCAGGTTCTATAGGACCATGTTGCTGAGGTCTACAATAACCTATATTGGTTTTCAGAGATTCAAGTTTGTTTATATTTGGCAACACATTCTTGATTGTTGTCAAAAATCAAAGTGTTCCTTAGTTGAAATGGACAACATTGCGTATCTTTCAAACTGTCGGTCATAGCATTGAACCCTCTATTCCAACAACTCTGAATGGCCAAGTAAACACTAGTGGCAACCTCCTTTGGCACACAGAGTCGCTCGAACACTGCCGATGACTCCAGGCCGAAGTGTCCCTCAAGGTCCCTTCAGCATAAAATTGATGATCTTTACGGGGTCATATCTCGGAGCTCGTGCGAGGTAGCATCAAACCGCTAGGTGCTATAGGACTGTGTTGTTGAGGCCTACAATAACCTATCTCAATTTTTAGAGATTCAAGTTTTTATATATTTGGAAACACATTCTCAGTCAATGTCAAAACTCATAGTGTTCCTCAGTTGAAATGAGCAACATTGTGTATATTTCAAGCCGTCGGTCGTAGCATCGAACCATCTATTCCAACAACTCTGGATGGCTGGGTAAACGCTACTGATAACCTTGCTTGGCACATAGAGTCATTCGAATGCCACCGACCACTCCGACCCGAAGTGTCCCTCAAGGTGCGAGCAGGAGGATGAGTGCAAAAATATATTTAGATGCAAAAGGGCTTGTGGTCCATTTTGAAATTTAATGCAATACAATGTAATAAGCCTAAATGTATAAAGGCATGTAATAGGAGATGAATGGCATTATAAGGTCAAAGTGCACCTAGGGGGGTCATTAGGGGTCATTATGTTGATCCTAGCTTAGTAGAGAGATCTAAAGACCTATAAGGTCGGTAATGAATGTAATTTGGCCACTAGAACCTTTAAATGTGTTAAATGCACTAAGAAGTGCCAAAGTGTGTGATTTGCCCATGTTGGCAAAACTGGCCTAATAAGGCTTGTATGAGGGTTTTTAGTGTGTTAGGGTGTTTAAAGGTAAGTTAAACCTTTAAAAGGTTCAAGGAAATGTTATACATGCCTAAGAGATGGAATGTTGTCGAAGTTGACAACTTGTTGTCAACTAGACAACCAACAAAACAAGTAACTAACCGGTAACAGTCATTGTAACTGATTGTTACGGTTGTGCAAGGTAAAACCTGCCTTGAAAGGCTTATTTGATGGAAAGTAGGCAAGTATTGGAAGCATGTGGAGATGGATGTGTATTGAGGAAGCATTGTAAGAAGTTTACATTCAATAAAATAAACTTTTCTCTGCATATTGTTCAGTCCCGTGGGTACAGTCAGGGAACAGAAAGTTCTAATGATCATTTGTAACGTGTTTTTGGATTGGTTTTGATGTAAGGATACTCCTTTCATTGTATTTACTTATTTATGCAATAATTTATGTATTTTTTTGGTATTGAAGTGTAGGAATAGACTGGTGTTCTTGGAACCAGGATTGGTTCAGGGTACAGTCATATTTTGGGTTTGAAGCCTTGAAAATGTTGTGACTCTCCCACCCCTGTGGTCACTATGATTGGTGGGAGAGTACAACAATGTAACATTAACCTTGTATCATAATAATCATATGTAGGGATTTGAAAAGGTTTGTTTGGAGAACTACAAATGGTGGCAATTTGCTAATTGAGGAAGGCCAATCTTACACCAGTCATAATGAAAGGTGATTTCCTTGAGAATGGAAGTGTTTAGTGGTGGATTATTTATGTATGGGACCCTATTGAAGTGTTAGAATAGTTGGTTTAGTATGTAGATGATTGTGAAGGTTTATTTGAATAGACACTAGGTGTATGACCCTAGAAACAAGTGTTTAGTGGCTAAGAGCATAGGCGAGTGGTGAAACCTTGAAAACTTGAATGAGTGAGGTTATGAGTTGCTTTGTAAAAGGGGGTGAATTAGGTGTAGTTTGGTGTTGTTAGGTTATTGGATCTTGGATATGGTCCAAAGAAGTCTATCCCGAGTCTTGGGAAGGATTTAAAGTACCTAAAAGGGTATCTTAATCAATCACTCTTTTCTTGAGTTGTTTGGGGGATGTTGGAGCAAAAGGCAATTTAGTGATTGGTGAAGGCTACAAGCCTTAAGGGCTAATGGTGAGAGTTGGGTGAAGGATTAGTTGTCCAGGTTTTGTGGGTTGGTGAAACATGGTGTCTAGACCATGATAAGATGTTGTATGGGGTTATAATGAAGATGGAGAGCCTATGTGAAGATTTGGTGCATGGCAGGCTCTAGGTGCATTTGGGGCAGCCTAGAAGGTGAGTCCTTGAGGGGACATTTGAAGTGAGAAGTTATCTCATGATTTGATAGAATGCAATCAGGGTATGGGAAAGAGACTAATACACACCACTTCCACATCAATAGGACTTTATTTAAGTTCTTGGAGGTATTCTATTTCATATGGTACATACTAGAGGTAAGAGTTGTATAGACTAGAGACAAGAGTTGTACGGACTGGAGGCAAGAGTTGTTAATGGGTGAATTAGGCCTCTCTAGCAAAATGAAAGCAAAAATTTTAAAGCAGTTTGTCTCAAAAAAAGTTAGGTCACATTTGGGATATGTTTTAAAACTTCCATAAGGGTATCCAGATCATTGATTATTTTTTGAAGTCTTTTGGGAAGATGTGGAGAAAATGCCATTTTATGACTAGTGAAGGTTACTAGGAACCGTCCTAGAATGACAGTTTGACAGTTTGGAGCCAACCAATGCAAGTGCATTGGGTGAAGCCTAGATAGTGGATCCTTATGAAGGATGTTTGATGTGAGAAGATTGTCTTACTTGTTACTGATTGTTCTTGTATTTCTATAAGGGTACGGGTTAAGAGTGTCTTACACACCACCTGTGCATCACATTCATGTTCTAATAAAGTATAAATCATACAGTAACAATATACATCGATAAACATACAAGTATAACTATAAGGCATGGGAAATTTACAAAGCATAAGACATCCACATAAACATAAATTAGTATACATCAATACACCAAACACATGAATTGCATACCTAAAACATAAAAAAAAATTATTCGTAGGGCATGAAGCCAAATATATATGTCCAATAATGTCATACATTGAATATATTCAATACAGTTAAACTGGCTTCCTCAAATCCAATTGGATGTGCAATGTATCACTTATACATTATACAAAAATATGTCCACTAAATCCATATAGGCATACAATCTATATCCCTAATCTAGTCCTTTACCACCAAGGGAAGAAAAAAAATCCCGAGCTGTCTTCAATCGTCGCATCGATGGAGATGCAGTGGATGCTATAGTCTTTCGAGTGCGCTCACTAGTCCTCCTATCTAGAATCTTCTATAGCTCAAGCTAATAAAAAAATATTTAAGCATCAATAACTAATATACATCAAAATTGAATTATACAATGACATACAATAGAATATTCACTTACCTCTAGCAAATAGTCACTATGTACATCCATCGAAGGCACATGATGATGATCTGGAGTAATAAGTCCCTACAACAATGATCAAAATAATAATTAAAATACATACATGAACATCATTATAAAATTCAATACAAACTATTAAAATAACAATTAAAATTAAGTGATCTCTTTCATACCTTAGTTAGTGCCTCAGAACTAGCTACTGCTGCAGCTACTCCACGATCCAAAGTATCATGAATAGAAGGAGGAGTCTCTAATGTCAATAACTGAAAATGAAACAAAAAAAATATTAGGTAGTTATCAAGATTACATATATTTTTTACAACCCTATTAATGAATAAATGATACCTCAATGAAGGTTCCACCGCGTTCTTTGGTGTGCGGTGTTGATGTCGAAGCTCCAACATTCAACTAGTGCACATGTACATGGAAAATTATAAGATAACTATTCATATAAGAACGTACTACTGACATGTTAATTATAATGCATTATTACATATATACCTATGGACTCAATGATGACATCACAAAGCCAAGTGAAAGAATGTGATCACTGCAATGACCACTTTGCCTTTGGATTTTGGTCATAATTTATCTAGTAATTTAGTTATTCATTAATTTATTAATTAAATATAATCAAGTAAATCAAATTAACATGCAAATAAAGATACCTCAAGGAAAGTGGCATGATGCCCTTCGTTATCTGTTGTGAATGTCGATGGTCCACCAGTGAACTAATGCACATGCACAATAAGTTATGATACAATTATTCATATAATTACATAATAATCAAATATATTAATTAAAATGTTTTATTCGATACATACTTGTGGAATTGATGACGATGTGTAGAAGGGGACATGAGGATCATTGCCACTGCCACCACCACCGATACTCTTGCCCTAAATTTTGATCATAATCAATAGATACTAAAAATTAATTAGTTATTATTTTATAAATGAAATATGATTAAAGCAATTTAATGAACATGGAAATATTTACCTATGTGCCAATATCAAATGTCATATTTAGAAAATCATCAGTCATCATTCCAGGATTCTCTTCCTTTCTCTCGGCAGTACCAAATGTGCATAAGGATCCACATGACCAACAAATATACCCCCTCAAAGATTGACCATGGTCACCCTCAACTAAAGGAGTGGCACACTGAATGAGAGTCTTTGTCAAAGCACTAATCGTGCCTAGTGTGTCCACCTCTACATGTTCCTTCACAATGGAAGGAATCCTAACATGATCCACCTATGGCTTGCCAATAGGAACCCTAGGTGCATTAGGGTCATGATGTGCTCCCGCTCTATCAAATGATGACCGCCCTCCTCTACCCTAAGAATCTAGATAGTCAATATAATTTGGCACCTCCTTGAGTACAAACTCGCAATAGAGTTTCCTCAAGAAATATATAGGAACCTCATGACTGCTACAGGGAGGGGAATCGAAGACCATCCACCATCTCTCCCAAAATTTATTTTTAATGTCTTCATTTAAGCACCAACGAATTGGGAACCTCCTTGTTGTAGTTCTAAGACTATCTCTGTCCCTTGGTTTTTTAAAGACTTTGCAAATGTCATCTTTTGTGATTTTTTTCTTTTTTATGTCCACATAAGATAATTTTTTTGCATAATATTGTTTTTGTTCTTCTCTTTTATCCCACCATAAATTAATTTTCCCACTAACTGATCCTACATGGGTCAAGATTCCTTCCAATGATTTTGCAAGTCTTTCCCTTCCAGGATTTGTACCAATAGAATCTTTTAACCTCCTAATTAAAGATTTTAATTCTTTTTTCCCTCTTTCAATTTGGTTGATCAAATTTCCTTGTGTTTCAGGAGGAGGTTTCTCGATTGGTGGAGGTAGTTGAGGTTCATTTTCTTGGTTATTTTCTTTTTTTGTTTCTTCATTCATTTCTTCATGAGGAGACAGAGGGTTTGGTTGAGGGTTTTGTTTAAGGAGATCATTTCTTCCTGGCAATTAAAAAAACTAGATTTTAGAATCTTAATTACACATAAAATCTAAGAAAATAAATTTTAACAAAACAAATTTTAACAAAACAAATTGCTTCAAAACTGAAATTTCAATACAAATAAGAGGCATGGGCTATAAAAACACTTACCTCTTCTTCCAGATTGAGCTTGACGATGTCGTGGAGCCATTCTATATGAAAATTGATAGATGAATGAAAAGAAATGAAATGAAATGGATTGAACAAGAAAAGGGATTTTGCGTACGCACTTGGGAAGTCCTTTTCAACTGCAAATGCAAGTTTGTGGAAAGAAAAATGGGCTTTCCCAAACACAAAAAACACTTTATAGTGTGTTTACAAAGTGTGTGTGCCCTATAGGGTGCACGTGCTTTAGTGCATACGCACTATGGTCAATGGGGGACCAAAAAGAAAAGTGACACCTTTTTGGTCCCCCATCTTTGTGCATATACCCAAATCTCTTAATCGAGTGTACACTTAACAATGTTGCTAAAATCCTCTAACAAGGTAGATCTTAATAGGTCTTAAATGTTGCTTCTAATAGGGTAAGATCATCATAAGTGATAAAAAATTGTATGCCCTAACAAGAAAACTTTATTATTGTAGTAGTGAAGCTTTGTGAGTGTCATCCCCACCAAAATTTTTACTTTCTAACAAGTGTTTCTGTGATACCAAAATATATGTGTCAAGTGTATGAAGTTTCATGAATATTTATTTGTTAGATTAGAAGCATTTTTTATATTTTAGTTATGTTATGAATGAATGGTTATGATGAAAATCACAATCGGTTAGAGAAAGACATTATCTTAAGGATTAAGATCAAATTTTTTTTAGGGTTACTGATTCACCCCTCCCCTCTTAGTAACTCACCTTTCCATAATCCCAACATCAGTAACTATAAAGATAAAATATTTTGTGAAATGATGCCTATAGATGCTTGTCATACTCTTTTGGGTTGATAGAGAGGCTATGTATAGCGAAAGAGAAAGTACATACACTATTTGTCACAAAAATTTTAAATGCATAATTAAAAAGAAGAACAACACAACACAAAGATTTATGCAGAAAAACCTAATAAAATTATAGTAGAAAAAAACCACAGGCAAATACCTTTCATATTGATTCGTAGGAATTTTCACAGTTGCAAAAATATTCAAAATGTACTTCAAAACATGACTACAAGTAGCATATAACAACTAAGATGTAGAGTACTAATTCAAGACAACTTACTAAATTTAGTAAGTATGACTCACAAAACTACATTTTTAACACATATTAAAATTATAATTTATATTAAGTCTCTAACTATTTGTAATATGTCTCCTAACAAATTTTTTTAATTTAAAGTCTCAAAAATTTTATACATGATGTCTCAACCACATCTAGATGAGAATACATTGATACCAATTGTTAGGAATAGTCCCAAGAGATAACTGAGAGGGGGGGGGGGGGGGGGGGGGAGGGGGGGTGAATCAGTTATCTACAAGATTCAATTCTTTTTCAATTAAGTATACTTAAACATAAATCACAAACACAATGAAAGAACACACAAACACAACACCAATATTTTGGTTATGGGGAAATCCAAATAGGTAAAAACCCTGGTGAGAATTGACACCCACTAATATTCTATACTAGTGTATTATGATCCTTGTTAGAAGATCCTTAACCCTGTTAGGAGTTTCTTTACAATATATTTAGTACAATAGACCTGGTTAAGGGCCGAACCCTATTAGGAGTCTTTTACAATTGTCCCTGTTAGAGGAGAGGATGCACTCTCTGAGAGCTCACTGCTCAAAGGGGTGAAGGCTACAACCTTCTGAATAATAGATACACACTATATCTGGATCTTGGTGAACTACACTTATACTTGATGTTTAGATCAGTTAAAATGTATAGCACAATTACTTTGCTTGGTAACATAGACCTTCTTTTGATGGTTCAACATTTCACACACTCTGTTCTACTCTTCTTAATCAATCATGAACCACACTCAAGAAAACACAAATGACTACCTATAAATATCTTCCCTCTAAATGATATAATCAAGTTGGCCTATTATAACCACCTTGAAATCAAATTAGAGAAAGCATAACAACTCCAATAACAATTCAGTTGGCTCTACAAGCATGCAACACATTTTGGGACCTGTCCAATAAGATAATTGTAGACGCATGCTACACACTGTCAGCTCTACCAAAAAAACTGTATCTTTCTCCTTAAGCTGAATTACTTCATGTGCTCTTAACTAAACATTAGAAACTCTCCTCTAAGCTTAACTCCAAGGGCACATACCCAAAAGATAGGGACAACTCCAGAACCAATAAAATCTCTATCGACTCTTCTGAATAAACATAGGAAACTGCTACTGGCGAATAGTGACTGCATAAATTCACTTCTACTAATCATCAAACTCTACATCCATGAATGTAACATCACTAACATATCTTCAATGTATATCCAAGCACGCAAGGCTCCATGATAACTGTACAGATAACCATACACAGAACACTGCCTGTTACTATGTTAGGAACACTGCTGACACAATCTGCTATATAATTGTCTATACTAACAGTTAACCTCTGGGCCCATGATATCATGCTGATATCATGTCCATGCTACATATACTAAAATCTTACTACATAAGACTTCCACGCATGCTACTTTCCATATGTTGTCATCAATGACAAACATACAGTCAGTACTGGATTGCTGGCAAATCTCCAACAATCTCCCCCTTTGGCATTGATGGCAACATATGGAATGAAAAAATCCATCAATCCAAATGAACATTTATTTTATAACATTCTTCATTTCCTCTTCAAAACTCCCCTAAAGATGAGTCCTCCATCTACTGCAATATTTTTCAACATTCTCCATTTCCTCAACTGAACTGCTGTCATAACTGAATACTACTCCCCCTTAGTATATTACTCCTTTTTACTTCTATTTTTCATGACTATATATTACTCCCCCTTTGACATCAATGGAAAAGGGCACCATTCAGTTTAAGCACTAGTATTACTCCAGAAGTAGAGTAGTCAACCATCCATCAGTCCCTGAGGATTGATGCATTTCCTTCTTTCTTCTAAGTAGAATTAGAGAAGGGAATTACTCCCAACTTCTCCCTGAGATACTCAGAAGTATCATTTGGCAAGGGCTTTATGAATATGTCTGCCAACTAATCTTTAGTACTCACATAGTCCCAAGAGATAACTGAGAGGGGGGGGGGGGTGAATCAGTTATCTACAAGATTCAATTCTTTTTCAATTAAGTATACTTAAACATAAAGCATAAACACAATGAAAGAACACATGAACACAACACCAATATTTTGGTTATGGGGAAACCCAAATAGAGAAAAACCCTAGTGGGAATTAACACCCACTAATATTCTATACCAGTGTATTATGATCCTTGTTAGAAGATCCTTAACCCTATTAGGAGTTTCTTTACAATATATTTAGTACAGTAGACCTGGTCAAGGGTTAGACCCTATTAGGAGTCTTTTACAATTGTCCCTATTAGGGGAGATGATGCACTGTCCAAGAGCTCACTACTCAAAGGGGTGAAGGCTACAACCTTGTAAATAATAGATACACACTATATCTAGATCTTGTTGAACTGCCCTTAGACCTGTTGTCTAGATTAGTTCCAATGTATAGTACAATTACTTTACTTGGTCACATAGACTTTCTTTTGATGGTTCAACACTTCGCACACTCTACTCTACTCTTCTTAATCAATCATGAACCACACTCAAGAAAACACAAATGACTGCCTATAAATATCTTCCCTCTAAATGATATAATCAAGTTGGCCTATTAGAACCACCTTGAAATCATATTAGAGAAACCATAACAAACTCTAATAACAATTTAGTCAGCTCTACTAAGCACGCAACACATTCTGGGACCTGTCCAATAAGATAATTATAGACGCACGCTACACACTGTCGGCTCTACCAAAATAAACGTATCTTTCTCCTTAAGCTGAATTACTTCATGCGATCTCAACTAAACATCAAAAAATCTCCTCTAAGCTTAACTCCAAGGGCACATACCCAAAAGATAGGTGCAACTCTAGAACCAATAGAATCTTTGTCAGCTCTTCTGAATAAACATAGGAAACTGCTACTGGTGAATAGTGACTACATAACTTCAATTCTACTGATCATCAGAGTCTGCGTCCATGAATGTAACATCAATAACATATCTTCAACATATATCCAAGTGCACAAGGCTCCATGATAATTGTACATATAACCATACACATAATACTGCCTATTACTTTGTCAGGAACACTGCTGACACAAGCTGCTATATAACTATCTGTACTAACAGTTAACCTCTGTGCCCATGATATCATGCTGATATCATGTCCATGCTACATATACTAAAAGATTATTTCATAAGACTTCCATGCATGCTACTTTCCATATGTTTTCATGAATGACAAACATACAGTCAGTATTGGCCTATTGGCCAATCTCCAAAAATCTCCCCCTTTGGCATTAATGGCAACATATGGAATGAAAAACTCTATCAATCCAAATGAACATTTCTTTTATAAAATTCTCCATTTCCTCTTCAAAACTCCCCCAAAGATGAATCCTCCATCCACTGCAATATTTTTCAACATTCTCCATTTCCTCAACTGAACTAGAGCTAGAAAATTAAAAAAGGATTACAAGCCTAAGTACTCTAAGGAATGTTACTATGCTGGAGAAGGAGTTTTAGATGATGAATTAGGTGAAGAATAAATTGGATTCATTTCTATTATAAAAAAATGAATAATAAGACAAATCATAAAGATGAGAAAGAGGAACAAGAGCTAGCATTGATTTCACAAGATGACATAATGACAGACTGGATTATAGATAGTAGTTTTTCACATCACATGACAAGTGATAAAAATAGATTTTTTCATCTGGATAAATACAATGGTGGCATGGTTAGATTTGGAGACAACACTCCTAAACCCATAGTTGGTAGAGGCCATCACCTTGGATGGAAAGAATAGTATTGATGATGTTCTTTATGTTGATGGTATGAAACATAACCTTCTTAGTGTTGGATAGTTACTTGGAAAAGGCTATCATTTGGAGTTTAAAGATGATAAATGCATCATTAACAACAAGGATGGTGTTATGATTCATCAGGCTCAAAGACTAGAGGTAATGTTTTCCAACTCAATTCAGAAGAAAGTTGTTTTGTTTCTAAAGTTGATGACAGTTGGTTGTGGCATAAAAGACTATGTCGTATCAATTTTGATAACATAGTAAAGATAAGCAATGTAAAGGCAGTAATAGATCTATCTAGCATAGCAAAGCTAGTTGATACTATATGCAGGGAATGTGTGATAGGAAAGCATGTGAGAAATTCATTTAGGAGCAAGCACAATTCAGCAAAGAACAAGTTGGATCTGATTCATACAGACCTATGTGGTCCAACTCAAACAAGATCATACTATGGTGAAAGGTATTTCATTTTATTTGTTGATGATTATACTAGGATGATGTGGGTTGCATTCTTAAAAGATAAGTCAGAAGCATTTGAGAAGTTCAAAATATTCAAAGCTAAGGTTGAGAATGAATCTAGACTAAAGATAAAATGTTTGAGATCGGATAGAAGAGGAGAATTCACCTCTGACAGATTCTATGAGTACTACGAAGAACATGGCATAAAGAGACAATTAAGTGCACCTAGAACCCCTCAGCAAAATGGAATCGCAAAGAGAAGGAATAGGATCATCCTTGATACAATGCGCACCATCATGATTGAAGGAAAAATTGCACACACCTATTGGAGAGATGCGGTCAATACAATAGTCTACACCATCAATAGAATTCAATTGAGGTTTGGCACTGACAAAACACTGTATGAGCTATGGTTTGGTAATGTCCCCACAGTAAAATACTATAGAATCTTTGGAAGCAAGTGCTACATCAAGAGGGATGAAGCAGTAGGCAAGTTTGATGCAAGAAGTGATGAAGATATTTTCCTTGGTTACTCTACTAAAAGTAAAGCTTATAGATGTTTCAATTTAAGATTGAAAAAGATCATTGAAAGTGCTCATGTTAAGATTGATGAAAAGTTCATGATTCAAGAAAGATATCATGATTACTCACCCATGATTGAAGAAGAACCTAGACCCTCCACTAGTGAGATAGTTATTGAAGAAATGTTTGACAGTATTGATGTGTTATTCAATGACCTTGAGACAAGTGAAGAAGAAACTCCTAAGGCTGATGAGTTAGCATCACCTAAGGTTCCAAAGTTTACATCTTGAAACCATTCCAAGAAAGACATCATTGGAGATTAGAGCGGCAAAGTCTTAACAAGATCACAAGCAAAGAACTTAGCTACCAATGAAGCAATATGTTTACTATCTCAGATTGAACCTTTAAGTGTTGAAGATGCTTGTAATGATTCAGATTGGCATGATGCTATGAAAGAAGAACTTGATCAGATTATTAAGAATGACACTTGGGAACTGGTCCCAAGACCTAGTGATAAAAATGTGATTGGAACAAAGTGGATATTTAGGAACAAGATGAATGAAGATGGTACATTAGTAAGAAATAAAGCAAGGTTAGTATGTAAGGGATATGTGCAAAGGGAAGGCATTGATTATTTAGACACATTTGTACCTGTGAGCAGATTAGAAGCTATTAAGTTGTTTCTAGCTTATGTTATAGTCAAAAAATTCAAAGTTTATCAGATGGATGTCAAGTCAAAATTCTTAATTGGAGATTTGAAAGAAGTATACATTGAATAGCCAAAAGGATTCACCTTATCAGACATACCTGATATGGTATGCAGATTGAAGAAAGCCCTCTATAGACTTAAGCAAGCCCCTAGAGCATGGTATGAGAGACTAGATGGATATCTAACAAAGATTGGATTCAAGAAAGAAGCAGTAGATTGTAATCTATTCATAAGAGAGACATTTGAAGGTTTACTGCTTGTAGCTATATTTTTTGATGACATTATCTTAGGAGGTAATGACAAACTTCATGCTGAATTTTCTAAGGAGATGCAAAATGAATGTGCAATAGACAGAGAAAGGTATTTTCATTAATCAGTCCAAGTATGTGCAAGAAATATTAAAGAAATTCAAGATGGATGATTTCAAGCTAGTAGGGACTCTTATGATAACTGGATGCAAGCTTAGAAAAGAAGATGACTCACCAGTAGTAGATATAACATTGTACAAGTCTATGATTGGCAAACTTATTTAGCTTACTCAAACTAGACCTGATATTTCCAATGCAATTGGCATAGTTGGAAGATTTGCATCAGAGCCTAAAAAAAGTCACCTCATGGTAGTAAAAAGGATATTCAGATACTTGCAAGGCACTATAGACTATGGTCTATGGTATCCTAATTCTGAAAATGTTGAGCTTCATGTGTACACATATGTAGATTGGGCAGGATGTGTTGATGATCGAAAGAGTACATCAGGTGGAGTAGTGTTTCTTGGTGATAGACTTGTCACTTGGACAAACAAGAAATAAAATTGTATTTCTCAGTCAACAATAGAAGCAGAGTATGTTCTAGCAGCCTTGAATTATTTTACAATTGTTTGGATGAAGTAGATGATAAAGGATTTTGGAATTCAAATTGATTATCCTATTGTTATTCACTGTGATAACACTAGCACTATCAATATGTCGAAGAACCCTATGATGCATACAAAAAAAAGCATATTGAGATCAAGTATCACTTCCTAAGAGAGAAAGTGGTAGAGAAAAAAGTCAAGTTGGACTATGTGAGTACTAGAGATTAGTTGGAAGACATATTCACAAAGCCCTTACCAAAGGATACTTTTGAGTATCTCAGGGAGAAGTTGGGAGTAATTCCTTTCCCTGAATCTGCTTAGAAGAAAGAAGGAAATGCATCAGTCCTTAGGGACTGATGGATGGTTGACTACTCTACTTATGGAGTAGTACCAGTTCTTAAATTGATTGGTGCCCTTTTCCATTGATGTCAAAGGGGGAGTAATATATAGTCATGAAAAATAGAAGTAAAAAGGAGGAGTAATATACTAAGGGGGAGTAGTATTCAGTTATGACAACAATTTAGTTGAGGAAATGGAGAATGTTGAAAAATATTGCAGAAGATGGAGGACTCATTTTTGGGGGCATTTTGAAGAGGAAATGGAGAATGTTATAAAAGAAATGTTCATTTGGATTGATGGATTTTTTCATTCCATATGTTGCCATCAATGCCAAAGGGGGAGATTGTTGGAGATTCGTCAGCAGGCTAGTACTGACTGTATGTTTGTCATTGATGACAACATATGGAAAGTAGCATGCATGTAAGTTTTATGCAGTAAGCTTTCAGTATATGTAGCATGGACATGATATCAGGGGTGCAAAGGTTAACTGTTAGTACAGACAGTTATATAGTAGCTTGTGTCAGTAGTGTTCCTGACAAAGTAACAGGCAGTGTTCTATGTATGGTTATCCATACAGTTATCATGGAGCCTTGCACGCTTGGATATATGTTGAAGATATGTTAGTGATGTTATATTCATGGACGCAGAGTCTGATGATCAATAGAAGTGAAGTTATGCATTCGCTATTCACCAATAGTAGTTTCCTGTGTTTATTCATAAGAGCCGACATAGATTTTATTGGTTTTAGAGTTGCGCCTATCTTTTGGCTATGCACCCTTGTAGTTAAGATTAGAGGAGAGTTTTTGATATTCGGTTAAGAGTGCATGAAGTAATTTAGCTTAAGGAGAAAGATATAGTTGTTTTGGTAGAGCCGACAGTGCGTAGTGTGCATCTATAATTATCTTATTGGACAGGTCCCAGAATGTGTTGCGTGCTTAGTAGAGCCGACTAAATTGTTATTGGAGTTTTTTATGGTTTCTCTAATATGATTTCAAGGTGGTTCTAATAGGCTGACTTGATTATATCATTTAGAGGGAAGATATTTATAGGTAGTCATTTGTGTTTGCTTGAGTGTGGTTCATGATTGATTAAGAAGAGTAGAGCAGAGTGTGTGAAGTGTTCAACCATCAGAAGGTCTATGTGACCAAGTAAAGTAATTGTGCTATATATTGGAACTGATCTAGACATCAAGTCTAAGCGCAGTTCACCAAGATCCAGATATAGTGTGTATCTGTTATTCAGAAGGTTGTAGCCTTCGCCCCTTTGAGCAGTAAGCTCTCAGATAGTGCGTCCTCTCCCCTAACATGGACAATTGTAAAAGACTCCTAACAGGGTCCGACTCTTGACTAGGTCTACTATACTAAATATATTGTAAAGCAACTCCTAACAGGGTTAAGGATCTTCTAACAAGGATCATAATACACTAGTATAGAATATTAGTGGGTGTCAATTCCCACCGGGGTTTTAACCTATTTGGGTTTCCTCATAACCAAAATATTGGTGTTGTGTTCATGTATTCTTTCATTGTGTTTATGCTTTATGTTTAAGTATATTTAATTGAAAAAGAATTGAATCTTGTAGATAAATGATTCACCCCCCCCTCTCAGTTATCTCTTGGGACTATTCCTAACAATTGGTAATGACTTCATAGTGCAACACTATTGTGAAGGATGGAAATAAATTTACTTTTAAGCTCATTAAAAGAAAAAGTTGAAATAGGTAAAATAATATCTATAATAAGTCTCGAAACAAAAACTTTCTATTTATAGTAAATCTCAACAAAATTATCCATGATGACTCAACCACATCTAGATGAGAATCCATGACAACTTCACATTCCAACACTATTGTGAAGGATGGAAATAAATTTACTTTTATGCTCAATAAAGGAAAAAGTTGAAATAGATAACAATAATATTGTATGTTTGAGCATATAGAAACAATTTTTGAAAGCCAAAAAAAGTTGGGAGTGATCCATTTGAAGTAGTTAATCTTAGGAGATACATGGTATTAAAGGTAAGCATAATTTTTTCAAAGAGGTGAATGGGCGCTCAAGAGATAGTACTAAATGTGTTGATTTCAAGAGTAAAATTTATGAATTCCAAGCTGGATAATTGATACTCTTATGTATAGAAAAATAGATTTTCAAAGAGGATTCATGATTAGTTAGAGTAAAAGCTAATGTGATCATGCTAGGTCTTGATGAAATTTGAAATAGGTATATTTATGAAATAAAGCTTCTAGAATGAGTATCTATTTTACCAATTTTTAAATTGAAGATTTGTATCCTTGTTATGAAGGAAAAATGAGTGTAGAAATAAATGTGTTTAGATGTACATATGGATAAGTAAATTAATAAGAAAAAAATGAAAGAAAATAAGGAATATGGAGAAATGAAAAAATTCAAAAGGATGAAGAGATTCTTTGGATAAAGAGAAAATATGGGATTTTAGCCCCATGACTCTCCAAATGTATATATAATGTTTCTTTGTACTTGGCAAGTCTAATGGAGGGGCATTCAACGCTATTCAAGGCAACTCCATATTTTAGAGCTAGTAGTTACAATCAACACAAGTCCTTTCCTTAGAATCGATAGCTTCATTAAATATATGTAGTGTTATATCCTTGGCAGGATTAATTAGATAGATACACCTTGTGAGACAAATCTTTTGGAATTGATTTTACCCATACCATTATAAAGGACCCTATCTGAGCTCTCCACTTGAGTGATGGATATATTGATTGAAATAATATTTCCTTAATGGTGGGAATTCACTTTGGGTGCTCATACCCAACCTAGAATTCCAAATGACCCTATGTATAGAGGGGAATTAGTTGACCCAACCTTCTATAGTATACTTATGGTCAATTACTGTGCAATAATTCCAAGAATCTATTTTTTTTGGTGATAAGTGCAATGTAGGGAAATGGAGTAAACTAGATCTTACATGCACACTAGGGAACTAGGCCTATGTCCTCTTTAATTAATTTGGAAGGAGAATTATCTATTTGGCTTGAGATATTGGGGAAAAAATGAATTCAATGGTCCCTCATGGGGAGTTGAAAATTATATTACTATTATGTAAAATTAATGTGGAAGCTAGGGAAAAAGGATGGAAAAATGAGGGTTTTTAGCATACATAGAAGCATACAAATCATATATGCATACAATGGAAGTAGATCTGAAAATGAAAGATACAAAGGAACTCATAGATAAAATTTGGAGAAAAATAAGGTGGGAAATGTTAGGTGGAGTGAACTTGACCTAGGAGCATCAAATTTAGAAAAAAATTGGAAGATTTTTTATTAGGATGTTGTTGAGAAGGCTCCCTGGAAATTTCACCAAAAAATCTTAGGATGATGTTGAGTGGGGAAGCCTTGACCCCACTTTTTTGAATATGGAAAAGGTAGATCCATGGTTCTCTATCTCCTTAAGGGTAAGTGCACAAAGATGGGGGACCAAAAAGGGAGTATAAGATGCCACTTTTTTCCTGAAATTAGCAAACTTTGAACTTCAACAAGAAATTGAAGATAGTTAGACTCAAAATTTTAAGATGCGACAAAAACAAGAGTTGTAATACTCTGAATCTAGTTCCTAAACTACTAACTTATTTTGAAAATGGTGCAAATTAAGGCCCTCAAAAAGGGGGAGCACAAAAAGTGGTTCTATTTTTTGTCCAAAAACATAACATAGTGTTTGGTGTGCTCCCCCTAAAATGTTAAATTTTTTTTTGAATTTTTTTAATCATTCTAGTTTGAAGTTAGCTAACACCACGTAGTTTATCCTAGATTTTTTTGGTAATTTTTTGATGAACGTATAATTTTTTATGAATTTACAAAGTGCACACATTCTGAAAACATGAAATTTCTGTGTACTCCCCCTAAAAATCATTTAAAACTAATCAAAAATTAAATTTTCTTTTTTTAAAAGTGTGTAGAATGGAGTCTAGTTTCTAAAAATGTAACTTATAGCAAATTTTGATGAACGAGCCAAAATCTATGCCCAAAATACTGCATGTTAGTTTTTTACAAAAAATGGACATACACACAAAAGAAATTAGAGTTGAATAACTTAACATAATCAGAATTCAAAGTAAATTATATGCTTAGATAGCTAATAGAGAGATCTACAATATCACATCGTCTGATTTTTATGTTCTTGAGCCACGAGTAAACTTGACGAGGAGCACACAAAAAAAGATGTCATTTTTTTGTATGTCTAGTGGAAAACATGTCTCAGGCCTATTTTAGTCGTCCAAGCCTTTGGGTTGGATCTCCAAGGCAAATCCAAGCCTTAGGATTGGTAAATTCAAATAATTTACAAAGGGCGCACACCCTATAGGGCATGCGCACTATGTAAATTTATGATTTCCAGAGCGCGCATGCGCTATGAAAATCACAAATTTACATAGGGCATGTGCCCTATAGGGCATGCACCCTATGTAAGATATAGATTCACACAATGATGAGAAATATTAAAAGTGGGAGGAAGAGAGAGAGAGATAGAGGGAGGGAGAGAGAGAGAGAGAGAGAGAGAGAGAGAGTTCTCTCTCTTTGTCTCTCTCCATCCCCCATACTCTCTCTCCCTTTCAACCCCCTATCACTCTCTCCCTCTCCCTCTCTCCCCCTTATCACGCTCTCTCACCTTCTCACTCTGACCTTCTCTCTCTCTCTCTCTCTCTCTCTCTCTCTCTCATCACCCTATCACTCTCTCTCCATTCTCTCCTCTCTCATCACCCTCACTCCCTTTCCCCTTCTCTCTCTCTCTCTCTCTCTCTCTCTCTCTCTCTCTCTCTCTCTCTCTCTCTCCTACTCTCTCCCTTTCCCCTTCTCTATCTCTCCTTCCCCTTCTCTCCTACTCTCTCTCTCTCTCTCTCCATTGTCTCTCCCTCTCCCATTGTCTCTCTCTCTCTCTCTCTCTCCTATCTCTATTCTCTCTCCCTCTCCCCTTCTCTCTCTCCTTACCCTTCTCTTCTACTCTCTCCATTCTCTCTCTCTCTCTCTCTCTCTCTCTCTCTCTCTCTCTCTCTCTCTCTCTCTCTCTCCCTTTTTCTTGTTTTACATAGGCGTATGCCCTATAAGGTGTGCACGCTATAGGGCACACACCCTATTTAAGACTATGTATAACATCTTTTTTGTTTTGTATAGGGCATATGCCCTATAGCACACTTGCGCTATGTAAAACTAGAAGAAATGGTCTTATTTCCCAAGGATCTCATGAAAGAGGCCCACTTTTTCTTATGTTGTCTAAATTCTATGTTTTCTCTGACAAGTTTTTGCTTTTCATGGTGTTGATAGTGACAAATCAACATCGTTTTGCACCATAGTGACAAGTTTTCACTTTACACCATCGTGAAAGTCAATTATTGGAATAAAAAAGACAAAAAGAGATTGAGGTAAGTTTTTTATTTTTTTACATGTCAAATGTGAATAAAGAGTGTTTTGGTTTATAATTGGTATGATATAGACTTGTTCAATACATAATTTGATATACGTGTAATAAATTTATATTATAATTTGTCATATTGTAAGAGGTTTATATTATAATTTGACTTATTGGTTTACATTTTTATTATATTTTTAAAATTGTAATCAATTGATATGTAGAAATCATCATCATGCCAAGAAAATGAGCAAATAATTTAACATCGAAAGAGCATGAAAGAGACAAAGAGAAGAAAAGGGAAAGAATGAGACAACTTCATGAACAAAAAAAATTAGATACCATAGAAGAAGAGTTTTCTTTGGATGAGGAACATGAAACATCAATACAAAGTAAGAGAGAATTGGAATAGGAATAAAAAAGACAACGAATGAGAAACTTGCGTGCAACAAGACAATTAAATTATGAAGATGCGGGGACATCATCTATGAGTTCCCAAGTTCAAGAGACATCATCATCCAATGTTTGAGGCACACCAATGTATCATGTTGAAGGCACGCCATTGTCTACTTCTGAAGGTGTGGGCACACTCTTCTATCATGTTGAAGGCACACCATTATCTACATCCCAAGGTGTAGGCACAACATCATCTCATGTTGAAGGCACTCAAGATGGTACGCAATTCACACATAATGTTTTTGATGCTCCTAGAATTATTAAATATAGAAAACCAAAATATTTGATTGATATTGATACTAACATTTTGCAAGCAATGCCTGACAAGATTCCCAAGCGTACTTGTCAAAAAAATGTTAATCGTATTTGGAGATCCTTTTTTGAGAATTTAAACATGACAGGAAGATGTCAACTATTTGTTGAAATGATGAGAAATCTGAAATTTAGGCCCATCATGAAGATTCTTGGGCTAAGAATGATAGATGAGTCAAGTGAAAAGTCTATTGTAAAGAATCTAATGACTGTATATGAGAGAGTGTGGGTTCTACATCATGCATGAAAGATAGTAATGTCACACGACATGTACTTACATCAATGATAGTAAGCACTCAAATGAAGAAATCTCAACTTATTAGGAAGATAAGAAAAACATTGAAAATAAGTAGAAAGTCTCTAATGAGAGCCCTGGAAAGGTGTCAAAGAGTGGAAGATCCAAATAGAAAAGAGTTATGGGCATTTTCTGGTAGACTACCATGAAAAGATAAAGCAATTGTTGAAGCTTTGAAATCCTTGATTGAAGAATTTTGGAAGAATAATACATGGGTATCTCCTAATCAAAGAGATGTTGTAAGAGGGAGGATTGGTAGTTGAATTTGTGTTCCATATCCAAAACATTTTTTGGATTCAACTCAGACACAATTCTTTGCAAAATTTATGCATACGTATCCTTAAATTAAAATTAGTCAGAGATATTTTGAAATGTGTAAACCTTTTTATGTCAAGATAAATCACACAGGCACAACTTGTTGTTGTAGGGTACATATTGAATTTTCTAACCATTTTGAAGTTTATAGGATTATATGTGTAGGTTTGCACTCTAACAATGTTTTGCACGATTGTAACATAAATGTCCCACCTAGATCTTCAAGGGAATTAATATCTACCATTTTATGTGAAAGAGTGAATGGTCAACAATTTTACAAGCTCTCATGCTTGAATGGTACATGCATAGATTGTGGAGGTTTGCGACATTTGTCAATTTGTCATCATATGGAGAGTATGCATGCAATCCGTAACAAAATAGTGGAATTTGGAAAATATAAGACCGTGGCATACAATCTAAAAGATGGAAAAGAGGCTAAAAGATGTGATTTAGTAATTGAAAAAATTCCAGTGTATCAGTTCATGGACATTTTTTGTAAAAAAATTATTTATGAGTATGCAAGGCATACACATAGAGCACGATGGTTGGATATGCAATTCAAGTTGTGCAAGGACACATTCCCACTTGATACCATTGTTTCAGTTGTGGACTTTATAGAGAAATACACACTACAACCACAGAATGAGGTGCACGCAAAGTATTATAGCTCTCAACAGGTTGCTATATTTGTTCATATAGCATTCATGCATGCACCAGACAGTACAAAGGAGAACATGAAGATATTGAGGGAGTATCATTTTTTATATCAGTGATGATCACTCACATTCTACAGAGTTTGTACATGGTTGCTTTCAACTATTTTATGGTCATTTGGCAAACAGGGGCATAAAATATCATCGACATATCATTTGGTCAGATAATTGTGCATCCCAATTCAAGAATTCATGAATGTTTTGTTGGTTGTGCAAGATGCAGAAGATTACTAGAATCAATATATGTGGAATTTCGTAGAGGCCAGTCATGGAAAGGGAGACCATGATGATGTAGATACATGTATTAAAAGGGCCTTAGCACGTGAAGAATTAAAGTACAAAAGAGAAAGCAACATTGTCAGATGTGGGATGTATTATCCAGTGGTGTAATGCTACAATGGGTCCAGGGAATGAAGGTGAGTCTACAGTTCATAGATTTTTTTGATTGATGGATGAAACTAACATTGCAACATATGAGGATTGTTGTACATTGATAGGATTGACAACCAACAGAAATGGAATCATCCATTGACTTTGAATGCTTATTTGATCTAGTACAACCAATTCTGTATTTTTCACATACAAATAATCTCAAATTTAGTACTTTATCAGAAATATTTAGTAAACTAATGTCCTCATTATGTTTATATCATTACAGGCCATGTTTTTGCTGTTATTGCACCTGAAGACAATGAAGAAGGGACAGATTATTCTTTGTGTCATTGTGTAGAGGCAAAAAAGAAATTGGATCACTCGGTTATCAATGGTGAAGAATTAGAATACCCTACAGGAGCAGTGGTTGTAACTGGTACATGGCTTAGACGGTATACAATGAAGAACCCTAGATTGTGATTTTTTGAGGATTGGGAGACACATAGAAAGATTCTTCATTATTCAAACCTCATCATTGCATCAAATGTCCACTTGATTAGATATGGGGGAAGACCGAATAATAAAACTCTTTGGAAGGTTCGTGAGTCAGACCACAAGGAAATACTTGAGACAATCAAGGGTAGGGAAAACTCAATTGGTTCATTGGACTAAATGGAGATACAAAATATCGTAACATGTCAAATTTATATAGCACTGTAAATTGGGTGGACTGTAAATTGCTCATGCATTATCCTGTATGTATAACGGGAAGTTTGTAACATTTAATGACAACCTTTCTCTTCTATTTTTTGGGGCAATACCGGAAGGTTTTCTCTTCTTAGCTCTTTCCTTCGGTGGTCCTATTGAGCTGAGTTGTAAAAATATTTCTCATTATTAATAAAAAAACCTTTATAATAGAAATCTTATAGTTCAGATATTTTTCACAGCATACATAGCATAATTCATATATTCTTTACATACACTAAGATCTTAGTTCAGCATTAACTTCCACACATAAAACCAAGCCAAAACCAACTTCTAAACAAGCCTACCATAAACACCACGTACAAAAAACCTAAAATCTTCCAACAAAACCTAACCCATAGTAGTAGGAAACTTGGTAACAGCCTTACTTCCTTCAGAAGCAGCATGCCTAGCCAACTCTCTAGGCCCACAAATAGACCCATTAATTTCCCATATTGGTTCGTTAGCAGGCAAAGAATTTGGTCATGCACTTCATTCTAGCACCATAAATATTTCTATTAGAAATGACTATTCATCAATGGCCTTTCATTTACGAGACTTGCGCATTATCCTTGAAATGTAAGTTCATTGCCACCTTTGGCAAGGCAGTCTCACTCCTCATTTTACAACAAAGGGCAGCCATCTATGGTCCAAGGTTTTAATTCAGCTGACAAGTGGAGAGCTTCTAAAAGTAATGATCTCTTTCATAGAGAAGTTCTTGCTTCATCTCAAGGTTATCATTTAGGTGACCAACTCCTTGGAGGTCTACAAATAGACCCATTAATTTCCCAAATTGGTTCGTTAGTAGGCAAAGAATTTGGTCATGCACTTCATTCTAGCACCACAAATATTTCTATTATAAATGACTATTCATCAATAGCCTTGCATTTACGAGACTTGGGCGTTATCCTTGAAATTTAACTTCATTGCCACCTTTGGCAAGGTAGTCTCACTCCTCATTTTACAATAGAGAGACCCATTAATTTCCCAAATTGGTAAAAGGGTAGATGCAATTTTGGAAAGAGTATCCCAATTGAAGAGTAATGGAAATTCCAGTGAGCATGAAGTTATTACAGATCTAATGGGTGTATCTCCTCCACTGACAAATATAACTACTTCCAGAGACTTGAGTTTAAATGGAGATTATCTGTTCCCAAACATGCCCCAGTCGAGCAGATGAACTAGATGTTTCTTGAGTAAAGAAGATAGTGGTTTATTAAAGCATCTACATTATCCCACTTGCTATCAGTTACTACTTTTTGAGCGGCTTGCCAGCTACTTTTGTGTAGGATTTTTGTAATATATAATGTCCTCATGAAAGTACATGCCATGCACAGTCGTTTGATTGCCACCGACGACTCTGTGTTGAAGTGTCCCTCAAGGTCCCTTAAGCATGACATCAGCAATCTTTGCAGGGTCATATCTCAGAGCTCGTGTGAGGTAGCATGGATCCATTAATTGCTACGGGACCGTGTTACTGGGGCCTATAAAAGCCTATCTCAGTTTTTGGATATTCAACTTTGTTTAAAATCAACAACACATTCTTGGTCGGTGTCAGAACTCAAGGTGTTCCTCAGCTAAAACGGCCAACGCTGTGTATCTTTCCAACCATCGGTGATAGCATAGAACCATCTCTTCCAATAGCTCTAGATGGCTGAGTAAATGCTAGTGGAAATCTCATTCACCACACACAGTCATTCGATCGCCACCGATGACTCTATGCTGAAGTGTCCCTCAAGGTCCCTTATGCATGAAGTTAGTGATCTTTGTGGGCTTGTATTATCAGAGCTCATGTGAGGTAGCATGGATCCATTAATTGCTACGTGAGTGTGTTGCCAGGGCCTACAAAAGCCTATCTTAGTTTTTGGAGATTCAACTTCATTTAAAATCAGCAACACATTCTCAGTCAGTGTCTGAACTCAAGGTGTTCCTCAGCTGAAACGGCCAATGTTGCATATCTTTCCAACCATCAGTCGTAGCATCAAATCATCTGTTACAATAGCTCTGGATGGCCGGGTAAATGCTAGTGGAAACCTTTTTCTCCACACATAGTCGTTCAATCCCCACCAATGACTCCATGCTAAAGTGTCCCTCAAGGTCCCTTAAGCATGGAATCGATGATCTTTGTGGGGTCATATCTCGGAGCTCGTGCGAGGTAGAATCGATCTGTCAGTTGCTACATAACCATGTTGTTGGGGCCTACAAAAGCAAGTCTCAATTTTTAGAGATTCAACTTCATTTAAATTTGGCAACACATTCTTGGTCAGTGTCAGAACTTAAGGTGTTCCTTAGCTGAAATGGCCAACTTTGCATATCTTTCCAACCATCGGTCGTAGCACTGAACCATCTATTCCAATAGCTCCAGATGGCTGAGTAAACACTAGTGGCAACTTCTTTTGCCATGCACAGTCATTCGATTGCCACCGATGACTCCATGCTAAAGTGTCCCTCAAGGTCCCTTAAGCATGAAATCAATGATCTTTGTGGGGTCATATCTCGGAGCTCGTGCAAGGTAGCATAGATTTGTCAATTGCTACAGGACCATGTTGCCGGGGCCTACAAAATTTTGTCTCAATTTTTGGAGATTCAACTTCATTTAAAATTGGCAACACATTCTCGGTCGGTGTCGAAACTCAAGGTGTTCCTTAGCTAAAATGGCCAATGTTGCGTATCTTTCAAACCGTCGGTCGTAGCATTGAACCGTTTATTCCAACAGCTCTGGATGGCCGGGTAAACACTAGTGGAAACCTCATTCACCACGCATAGTCATTCGATCCCCGCTGATGACTCCATGTTGAAGTGTCCCTTAAGGTCCCTTAAGCATGAAATTAGTGACCTTTGTGGGGTCTTATCTCAGAGCTCGTGCAAGGTAGCATAGATCCATCAATTTATATAGGATTATGTTGTCGGAGTATACAAAAGCCTGTCTCAGTTTTTGGAGATTCAACTTCATTTAAATTTGGTAACACATTCTCGGTCGGTGTCAGAACTCAAGGTGTTCCATTGAACCTTCTATTCCACTAGCTTTGGATGGCTGAGTAAATGCTAGTGGCCACCTTGTTCGCCATGCACAGTCGTTTGATCCCCATCGATGACTCCATGCTGAAGTGTCCCTAAAGGTCCCTTAAGCATGGAATCAATAATCTTTGCAGGGTCATATATCAGAGCTCATGTGAGGTAGAATCAATCCATTAGTTGCTATAGGACCATGTTGTTGGGGCCTACAAAAGCCTGTCTCAGTTTTTAGAGATTCAACTTCATTTAAATTTAGCAACATATTCTTGGTCGGTGTCAAAACTCAAGGTGTTCCTCAGCTGAAATGACCAACATTGCATATCTTTCCAACCATCGATCGTAGCATTGAACCATCTATTCCAATAGCTCTGGATGGCTGGGTAAACACTAGTGGCAACCTCATTCACCACGCATAGTCATTCGATCCCCACCGACGACTCCGTGCTGAAGTGTCCCTCAAGGTCCCTTAATCATGGAATTAGAAATCTTTGAGGGGTCATATCTCGGAGCTCATGTGAGGTAGAATCAATCCATCAGTTGCTACAGGACTGTGTTGTCAGGGCCTACATAAGCTTGTCTCAATTTTCAGAGATTCAACTTCGTTTAAATTTGATAACCCATTCTCAGTCGGTGTCAAAACTCAAGGTGTTCCTTAGCTGAAATGGTCAATGTTGCGTATCTTCCCAACTGTCAATCGTAACATCGAATCATCTATTCCAATAGCTCTAGATGGTCAGGTAAATGTAGTGGAAATCTCATTCACCACGCATAGTCATTCGATCCCCGCCAACGACTCCGTGCTAAAGTGTCCCTCAAGGTCCCTTAAGTATGGAATTAATGATATTTGCAGGGTCATATCTCAAAGCTCATGCTAGGTAAAATTTATCTATCAGTTGCTACAGGACCATGATGTCGGGGCCTAAAAAAGCCTATCTTGGTTTTCAGAGATTCAACTTCATTTAAATTTGGCAACACATTCTCAGTCGGTGTCAGAACTCAAGGTGTTCCTCAGCTGAAATGGCCAACATTATGTATCTATCCAATCGTCGGTCATAGCATCGAACTGTCTATTTCAATAGCTTTGAATGGCTAGGTAAATTCTAGTGGCAACCTCGTTCACCATGCATAGTCATTCAATCCCCGCCAACAACTCTATGCTGAAGTGTCCCTCAAGGTCCCTTAAGCATGGAATCAATGATCTTTGCGAGTTTGTATCTTGGAGCTCATGCGAGGTAGAATGGATCTATTAGGTATTACGAGACCATGTTGCTGGGGCCTACAAAAGCCTATCTCAATTTTTGGAGATTCAACTTTGTTCAAAATTGACAACACATTCTCGGTCGGTGTCAGAACTCAAAGTGTTCCTTAGCTAAAATGACCAACATTGCATATCTTTCCAACTATTGGTCGTACCATCAAACCATCTATTCCAAAAGCTCTAGATGATTGGGTAAATGCTGGTGGCAACCTTGTTTTCCATGCACAACTGTTCAAACCCTGCCGACGACTCCGTGCTGAAGTGTCCCTCAAGGTCCCTTAAGCATGGAATCTATGATCTTTGCGGGGTTGTATCTCAGATCTCATGTGAGGTAGAATGGATCCATTAGGTGCTATGGGACCATGTTGCCAGGGCCTACAAAAGCCTATCTTAGTTTTTGGAGATTCAACTTTGTTTAAAATCGACAACACATTCTGGGTCAGTGTTAGAACTCAAAGTGTTCCTCAGTTGAAATGGCCAATGTTGCATATCTTTCCAACCATCAGTCGTAACATCAAACCATTTGCTTACAGCTTCGAATGGTTGAGTAAATGCTAGTGACAACCTTGTTCACCATGCATAGTCATTCGATCCCCACCGATGACTTCGTGCTGAAGTGTCCCTTAAGGTCCCTTAAGCATGGAATCGACAATCTTTGAGGGGTCGTATCTTGGAGCTCGTATGAGATAGAATCAATCCATTAGGTACTACGAGACCATGTTTTTGAGGCCTATAAAATCCTATCTCAATTTTTAGAGATTCAACTTTGTTTAAAATCGGCAACACATTCTCGGTCGGTGTTAGAACTCAAAGTGTTACTCAGCTGAAACAACCAACATTGCGTATCTTTCCAACCGTCGATCGTAGCATCGAATTGTCTGTTCCAACAACTTTGAAAGGTTGAATAAATGCTAGTGGCAACCTCATTCAGCACCCACAGTCGTTCGAACACCGCCAATGACTTCATGGTGAAGTGTCCCTCAAGGTCTCTTACGCATGAAATCAATGATATTTGCAGGGTCATATCTCAGAACTTGTGTGAGGTAGAATTGATTCGTCAGGTGCTACGGGATCGTGTTTCTAGGGCCTACAAAAGCCTATCTCAGTTTTTGAAGATTCAAATTCATTTAAAATTGGAAATACATTCTCGGTCGGTGTTAGAACTTAAGGTGTTCCTGAGTTGAAATGACCAACATTGCGTATCTTTCAAACCATCGGTCGTAGCATCAAACTGTTTGTTCGAACAACTCCGGATGGCTGGGTAAATGCTAGTGAAAACCTCATTGGCCATGCACAGTCATTCAATCCCCGCCAATGACTCCACGCTGAAGTGTCCCTCAAGGTCCCTTAAGCATAGAATCGATAATATTTGTGGGGTCATATCTCGGAGCTCATGTGAGGTAGAGTGAATCCGTCAGTTGCTATGGGACTATGTTGCCAAGGCCTATGAAATTTTATCTCAGTTTTCAGAGATTCAACTTCATTTAAATTTGGCAACACATTCTCAGTCGGTGTCATAATTCAAAGTGTTCCTTGTTAGGAATAAGGTGTCTCAACCTTGGATAATTCCTATTCTTATTATTTTTTTTGTAAAATGTATTTCTTGCAAATAATGTTGATGTTTCGGCATCTTGAATTGTGTGTAAGGAGATCATGGCTAAAATGGTTATGATGGATTCCTATGACACGTAAGAGCTATGTCAGGAAGATTCAATGATAGGTGAAGACATGTGGCAATTTGAGTACTGTACACTCTTCCCCAATACGGTTATCTTTGGGAGTAGCCCTAAAAAGTGAAGTGCATGATATAAGCTTTTTTAGGGTTGCGAAGAGATGTGATGCGAGTGTATTGTTGGAATGTTTTATGCTACCATGATTTTTCTTCAAGGGTTTTGAAATCTTCTGAAAGAACTTGCATTGCAAGTGTATTGTAAGCTGTAATAGTTTTGATCAATACATTGTGTAGGTTTTGGAGTGCTGGGGTTTTTACCGAAAGGTTTCCCTAGGGTATATCATTGTGTCATTCTCTATTTTTCTATATGAATGGTATGTGGTTGCAATATCTTTGTTAAAGTAGTTAACGAATCTGAAATTGTAAGGATTTATAAGAATTTGCACAATACTCTCCTATAGAGATTAGCATAGGAAGTTGTTTCCGCACCTGAGTTTCCTTACATTCCTCAACTGAAATGGCCAACGTTGCATATCTTTCCAACCGTCGGTCATAGCATCAAACTCTCAATTCCAAGAGCTCTGAATGACCGAATAAATGCTAGTAGGAACCTTGTTCGGCACCCACAGTCATTCAAAACCTGCCAATGACTTCGTGCTGAAGTGTCCCTCAAGCTCTCTTAAGCATGAAATCAACTATCTTTGTGGGGTCATATCTCAGAGCTCGTGCGAGGTAGAATCGATCCATCAGGTGCTACGAGACCATGTTGCCAGGGCTTACAAAAACTATCTCAATTTTTGGAGATTCAACTTCATTTAAAATTGGCAACACATTCTTGGTCAGTGTCAGAACTTAAGGTGTTTCTCAGTTCAAATGACCAATGTTGTGTATCTTTCAAACCGTCGGTCGTAGCATCTAACCGTCAGTTCCAATAGCTCTGAATGGTTAGGTAAATACTAGGGGCAACCTCATTCGGCATGCACAGTCATTCGAACCCCGCTGATGACTCCGGGCCGAAGTGTCCCTCAAGGTCTCTTAAGCATGAAATCAGTGATCTTTGCAGGGTCATATCTCGGAGCTCATGCAAGGTAGAATCGATCCATTAGGTGTTATGGGACCATGTTGCTGGGACCTACAAAAGCCTATCTCAGTTTTCAGAGATTCAACTCATTTAAATTCAGAAACACATTCTCAGTCGGTGTCAGAACTTAAAGTGTTCCTCAGTTCAAATGGCCAACGTTACGTATCTTTCAAACCATTGGTCGTAGCATCAAACCATCCATTCCAATAGGTTTGAATGGTCAGGTAAATGCTAGGGGAAACCTTGTTCGGCATGCACAGTCATTCGAACCCCGCTGACTACTCCGTGCTGAAGTGTCCCTCAAGGTCTCTTAAGCATGAAATCAATGATCTATGTGGGGTCATATCTCAAAGCTTGTGTGAGGTAGAATTAATCCATTAGGTGCTATGAGACCATGTTTTTGGGGCATACAAAATCCTATCTCAATTTTTGGAGATTCAACTTCGTTTAAAATCGGAAACACATTCTCAGTCGGTGTTAGAACTCAAGGTGTTCCTTAGTTCAAATGGCCAACGTTGTGTATCTTTCAAACCATCAATTGTAGCATTGAACCATCTATTTGAATAGCTCTGGATGGTTATGTAAATGCTAGTAGAAACCTCGTTCACCATGCACAGTCGTTTGAACCCCGTCGATGACTTTGTGCTGAAGTGTCCCTCAAGGTCCCTTAAGAATGAAATCAATGATCTTTGCGGGGTCATATCTCAGATCTCGTGCAAGGTAGAATTGATCCATTAGGTGCTACAAGACCATGTTGTCGAGGCTTACAAAAGCCTATCTCATTTTTCAAAGATTCAACTTTTTTTAAATTCGGCAACACATTCTCAGTCAGTGTCAGAAATCGAAGTGTTCCTTAGTTCAAACGGCCAACGTTGTGTATCTTTCAAACCATCGATTGTAGCATCAAACCATCAGTTCCAACAGCTTTGAATGGTTAGGTAAATGCTAGGGTAAACCTCATTCACCACACATAGTTGTTTGAACCCTACCAATGACTTTGAGCTGAAGTGTCCCTCAAGGTCTCTTAAGCATGAAATCAATGATCTTTGCGGGGTCATATCTTGGAGCTTGTGTGAGGTAGAATCTATCCATCAAGTACTATGGGACCATGTTGCTAAGGCCTACAAAAGCCCTTCTCAGTTTTCAGAGATTCAACTTCTTTTAAATTCGGCAACACATTCTCAGTCGGGGTCAGAACTCAAAGTGTTCCTCAATTGAAATGGCCAATGTTGCGTATCTTTCAAACTGCCGGTCATAGCATCTAACCGTTTGTTCCAACAACTTTGAATGGTTGGATAAATGCTACTGACAACCTTTTTTGGCACACATAGTCATTCGAATGACACTGATGACTCTGGGGTGAGCAGTAGGATGAGTGCAAATATGTATTCTAGTGTTTGTCATTAAAAATTAGTCAGTTAGGGGACAATTAGAAGTTAGTTTGTAAAAGCATAAGGTTGCACATCCACATCTACCATAGTAATCTTATTAATAAAATAACTCTTGCCAACATTAGGGTACCCCAAGAATCCTTATATTATATTTATACATTTATGATTCATTTCATTACTTTTGTTATTATTATAGTTAAGAAATTGACTGTTATTGAGGACAGTGGCTGACATTTGTAGCACAGTCAACAAGTTAAACATACACTGATAAACATACAAGCATAAATATAAGGCATGGGAAATTTACAAAGTAAAGACATGAACATAAACATAAACATAATTTAGTATACATCAATACACCAAACACATGAATTGCATACCTAAAACATAAAAAATATATATTCATAGGGCATGAAGTCAAATATATATGTCCAGTAATGTCATACATTGAATATATTCAATACAGTAAAACTAGCTTCCTCAAAGCCAAATGGATGTACAATGTATCACTGATACAATATACAAAAAATATGTCCACTAATGCCATATAGGCATACAATCCATATCCCTAATCTAGTCTTTTCCCGCTCGGGAAGAAAACAAATCTTGAGTTGTCTTCGATCATCACGTCAATGAAGATGTAGTGGATGCCGTAGTCTTCCAAGTGCGCTCACTTGTCCTCCTATCTAGACTCTTCTATAGCTCGACCTGATAAAAAAAAAATTAGATAGAGATAAGTAATATACATCAAAATTTAATTATACAATGACATAAAATTGAATATTGGCTTACCGCTAGCAAATAGTCACTATGTTCATCCATCAAAGGTGCATGCCGGCGATCTGGAGTCATAAGTCCCTACAATAATGATCAAAATAATAATTAGAATACATACATGGATATCATTATAAAATTCAATACAAACTATTAAAATAACAATTAAAGTTAAGTGATCTCTTTCATACCTCAGTCAATGCTTCAGAACTAGCTACTGCTGCAGCTACTCAATGATCCAAAGTATCACGTATAGAAGGAGTCTTTGATGTCAAAAGCTGAAAATAAAAAAAAAAAGTAAATTATGCAGTTATCAAGATTACATATATTTTTTACAACCCTACTAATGAGTAAATGATACCTTCGTGAAGGTTCCACCATGTCCTCTGGTGTGCGGTGTCAAAGTCGAAGCTCCAACATTCAACTAGTGCACATGTACATGGAAAATTATAAGATAACCATTCATATAAGAATGTACTACTGACATGTTAATTATAATGCATTATTACATGTATACCCGTGGACTCAATGGTGACCTCACAAATCCAGGTGAAAGAATATAATCATCATGCCTCTGGATTTTGATCATAATTTGTCTAGTAATTTAGTCATTCATTCATTAATTAAATATGATCAAGTAAATCCAATTAATATGCAAATAAAGATACCTCAAGGAAAGTTGCACGATGCCCTTCACTATTTGTTGTGAACGTCGATGGTCCACCAGTGCACATTTAATGCACATGCACAATAAGTTAGGATACAATTATTCATATAATTACATAATAATCAAATATGTTAATTAAACTTTTTATTCGATACATACTTGTGGAATTGATGACAATGTGTAAAATGGGACATTAGGATCATTGCCACTTCCACTGCCACTGCCACTGACACTCTTGCCCTTAATTTTCATCATAAACAATAGATACTAAATTAAATAGTTATTCATTTATAAATGAAATATGATCAAAGTAATTTAATAAACTTGGAAATATTTACTTGTGTGTTAATGCTAAATGTCATATTTAGAAAGCTATCAGTCATCAATCCAGAATCCTCTTCCTCTCTCTCGCCAGTACCAAATGTGCACAAGCATCCACATGACTGACAAATATGCCCCCTCAAGGATTGACCATAGTCACCCTCAACTAAAGGAGTGGTACACTAAATGAGAGTCTATGTCAGAGCACTAATCGTGCCTAGTGTGTCTACCTCTACATGTTCCTTCACAACGGAAGGAATACTAACATGATCCATCTATGGCTTGCCAATAGCAGCCCTAGGTGTGTTAGGGTCACGATGTGCCCCTGCTCGATCAAATGATGAACCCCCTCCTCTACCCTGAGAATCCAAAATGTCAAAATAATTTGGCACCTCCTTGAGTACAAAATCGCAATAGAGTTTCCTCAAGAAATATATAGGAACCTCATGATTGTTACAAGGAGGTGAATCAAAGACCATCCACCATGTCTCCCAAAAATTGTTTTTAATGTCTTCATTTACGCACCAATGAATTGGGAACCTCCTTGTTGTAGTTCTAAGAGTATTTGCATCCCCTGGTTTTTTAAATAGCTGGAAAATGTCATCTTTTGTGAATTTTTTCTTTTTTTATGTCTGCATAAGATAATTTATTTGCATAATATTTTTTTTGTTCTTCTCTTTTATCCCGCCATAAATTAATTTTCCCACTAACTGCACTTATGTAGGTCAAGATTACTTCCAATGATTTTGCAAGTCTTTCCCTTCTAGGATTTGTACCACTAGAATCTTTTAACTTATTAATTAAAGATTCTAATTCTTTTTGCCCTCTTTCAATTTGGTTCATCAAATTTTTTTGTGTTCTAGGAGGAGGTTTCTCGATTGGTGGAGGCAATTGAGGTTCATTTTCTTCATTTGTTTCTTCATTCAGTTCTTCATTTGGTTCTTCATGAGGAGATAGAGGGTTTGGTGGAGGGTTTGGTGGAGTGAGATTATTTCTTCCTGGAAATTAAAAAAATTACATTTTAAAATCTTCATTACACAACAAATTTAAACAAAAAAAATTTGAACATAACAAATATAAACAAAAACAAATTTTAACAAAACAAATTGCAACAAAACTAAAATTTTAAAACAAATAAGAGACATGATAAGTTGTAAAAACACTTACCTCTTCTTCCGGATCAAACTTGATGACACCGTGAAGCCATTTGATTGATGGATGAATAAAAACAATCGATTCACAAGCAAATATAAGAGGGTGTGCACACTTTAGAATCTCCTCTTAGCTGAAAATGTGGGTTTGAGAAAGAAAATGAACTTCCAAACCTGCGTGCAGCAAACTTTATAATGGGTTTTTAAAAGGGTGTGTGCCTTATAGGGCACACACCCTTTAGTGCGTGCGCACTATGCGCGATGGGGGGCCAAAAAGAAAAGTGGCATCTTTTTGGTCCCCCATCTTTGTGCACTTACCCTTAATTTAGATCAGAATTACTCCTTTGTAGGTTTTCACCTACACATAAAAAGAAGGGAAATGGCTAGGCCAATGGGGTTTTCCAAGGTTAAACCATAGTTTAAGAATTAACCTTGAAATTGAAATGAAATGAATTAGAAATGAAAGCACGATATAATGTAGTTGAGGTTGGATTTTAAGATTAACCATTGGAACCTTATACCTTATTGGTGCAATACTATTTTAATATGATCTCAAGTGTTGATGTAATAACATGACTCTACAAGACTTAAAAGTAAATTGATCATAAACATATTCTTGATGAATATTATTACAACTTTCCACAATGCATTAGAGTTGAAGTATTACAAGTTTGGTTGTCATTGCACCAAAAGATCAACATCTTAATGCTTGATACAACCACTAGACTTATAAAAGACACAGGAGGCTATTAAACCATGTCATGAATCTTGAAGGGGTTCATTGGTAGTTAGTCCAACAATCCCCCTCTCAGTGTCACCTGAGGGGATTCAAACATGTGACCAAGATTTGATACCACTTGTTACATGTGTGGTTTCTGTTGCATCAAAATATCAACCTCTTAATGCCTGACAAAACCACTAGACTTATAGAAGACACATGAGGTTGTTAAACCATGTCACGAATCATGAAGGGGGGAATTGTTGATTAGTCCAACATGAAGAATATAGTGGGATGAAATGTTGGCTTGAATTAATGATTCTTGAGTGCTTCTTGGATGTATATGGATGATGTATGACAAAAATTAGGGGGTAAGATTTATTTTATACCTCTTCCTAGCATTTCATATTAGTAATTTTGAAGTAGGATAACATGGAAGTTCTCCCACTCTTACAAGCTAGCCATTAGACAATTTGAATTTGTTCTTTTATTAATACAAAAAGGCCACCCTAGACCACCCTAACCTAGGACAAGATTTTGATAGGTGACCTTGACCTCTCAATGAATATGGGGCTAAGGACTTGAGGTCCAAAATGTAGTGATGATGTAGGATTTTGAGCTAGTGTGAGAAAAATCAAATAGGATTAGGTATGAGAGGCCATACACACTAAAATGAGGCCTAAGTGGGTAGGAAATTACATAGGGATGAAATTTACAATACTAAATTTAGCCCCCACTTTATTGGGAGAATGAATCTACACACATACAAAAAAGTAGGGGAGAGAGAGAGAGAGAGAGAGAGAGAGAGAGAGAGAGAGAGAGAGAGAGAGAGAGAGAGAGAGAGAGTATTACAAGGAGTTAATCTTGAAATCATTAAGTTCAAGGGAACAATCCCCCAAAACATAGGATCTTAGCTTACAAAACCACATGAAAGGGCACACATAATAAAAAATAGAACAAAACAAAGAAAAAAAAAGATAAAACAAAAGGGCACACAAAATGGGTTGGTATTAAAACCAAAGGCCCCAAGTAGACTAGTTGGAGAGACCTTGATAATAAAAATGTATCAATTTCTAATACCATTCTCAAATTATTATTGCAAGAGTACAAGTGGTCACATAGAAATTAAAAGATCATACAAATAAAATATAAGAGACTATAATCCAACAAAATAGCAAGGCGTGTTATGTTATGAGCTCATGGAAGAGAGAGAATTGAATCATTGCATGCATGGGCTATACAGTTGTCTTATGTTAGGTGATCCATGAGAAAACAAAAATTATATGAGATAAAAAGTTGTGTTATGTTGTGTGACTTATGTTAAGAGAGGATAAAGAGTTAAAATGGTCTAGAAAGATGTGTTATGCTAGTTCCACTCATCCTAAGAGAAAGTTTGGGGCAAAGAGAGTTGAATAGTCTAACAAGTTTTTTTTTTTTTTATGGTAGTCACCTCATCTTGAAAGTTGGTGCCAAGGAAAGGCCAAATAGTATAGAAATTTGTGTTATGCTAGTAAAATCATTCTAAAAATATTGGTTCCAAGGATGAACAAGTAACACATTGTCGAAAAGGAAATCTACAAAACTGGTGTGAAGGATCATTGAGAAAAGCATTGTATACAAGGAAATCTACAAAATTGATGCCAAGGAGAGTTAAACAATATAAAAAGTTGTGTTATGCTAATCAAATTATCCTAAAATAAACTTTTAAAAAATGATAACCAAATAAAGCATGTCATTTTTATGGAAATCCATCAAAATTTGAATAAGAATAACCAAACAAATAATATGTTTCATAAGAAAATCCCACAACATTTTAAGCAAGGAGGAAAAAAATATGCTCCTTAAGATGGAAACATAAGAAAATGGTGGACCATCTTAAGGAAAAGAAGAAAAAGGATAAACACCTTCAACACCAAGGAGATATCCTTTATGAAATAATGTACATGTAATCCAAGCCAAAGAGGGAAGAACACGTTTGAGGCAAGGAAGAGATAGTTGTAAAATTTTTATCTTGCAACAAGTGTAAAGGGGTCCTTTTAAGGGATGCCCAATGAGAGGAGGAATATACATTTTCTCAAAGATATCTACCTCAAAGAGGAGATCTTTGACAAAATTAACATCATTGACCCAAAGAGGGAAAGGAGAACAAGAATTCACACCTTCCCTATTGCTAGGTAAAGGGATTCTTGGTGAAGGATGAAACACTTTTGGTCTCAAGTGAGATATCAATCACAATAGGCATTGTATCATTTTAAATTACGCCTATATATAATTTATTTCTTATCTAGGCCTAATTTTAGTGTAGTTGGCCTTTCATGCCAAACATGTTTGATCTAACTCAATTCAGACTGTAATTTTGGCTTCTCCTTCCTAATTAGGACCCTAGGTCCTAATTTGAGATTGTATTAGAGGGAGAAAGGTATGCTTCTGAGAGTGGGCCAATTGGGTTCCCCACTCCTTGATCTTTGGACCCAAATTAAAACTGCTAAATACCCACCTTATTTGAGAAGAAAATTTAAACCCACATCAACATGCTTCAAGTTTAGCACCCCAAAATGTCTGGGAGAGATATACAAGAAAGTTATCCTTCCCCATTTTGCAAGAAACTTAATTCAATTCAAGCCCTCAACTACAATTTCACACATCAAGTTCTAAAGAAAGAGATCAAGCATCCAAGGCATTGAAGACAATGAGAAATTTATATATCTATATATTTTTGGTGACATCCATGATCTTCCTATCCTAAAGTCAACTACATCAATCCAACATCAACATCTTCATGATAATTTCAAAATCAAGAATGTTTGTGAAGGTATAAGAATTCTATTTTTCATATCTAGCCTCTGTTATATATCAATAAAATTTCAATTTAAATTCAATTTGTTTCAAATTCAAGATTAATTCCTAAACTAGAGTTTGACTAAGGTAAACCCCTTTCTACATAATGGTTCCATTTTTTTCTATCTGTAGGTATAGGTAAAAGACACATGGAAAAATTTACAGTTAGATCAAGAGGAGAGATATAGACTACAATTCATTGGATCTAAAAATACTAGGAGTAGGTTGAGTAGGGTTTCCTAGTTTAGGGAGTAAGACGACCTAGGGGCCCCAATCCCTTTGTTTCAACCTAAAATTCAAATCATAGGTTAGCTACAATTTATATTTTTTGCATCTTCTAGAATCTATCTGTCATTCTGATATCTCTCTGTGCATGTAGAAAACCACTACTTCACTCTATTTAACCATATTTCTCACATTCTTCATTTACAATTTCATAGTAATAGTCTTTCCCACAATCAAGGATCATTGAATCCACTTTTTTCTCAAGCCACCTTCATCCTAGTGGATCATTCTCCTTCCAATGTAGGTGGATAAGTGTGAGGTTGATATCTTATTTGCATGCATAAACTTGTGGATCCTATTTCTACTTTCCCCACCTTACATTTTGGTGAACCCAATGTATCTTACATTTCCTTTAATTTTTATTTGGATATCTAGATCTGATTTGTATGTTTTATATTTCTATTATATTTTATATATTTAGAGATTTAAATTTACTTTATGTAATGGAATTTTTAAATGATCAAGAATTTATATTGTTTAGACATTTTCTTCTTCCATAGATTTGTGCATGAGTTTTATGATATTGAGTTCTACATATAACATCCTCATGAGAAGAAGTTGTATACTTATGGCTTTCCTTGAAGGTGTAGAGCCTGAGTCAACTAGAATATTCCATGGGAATTTGGGTAAAACATATATACCTATCATTGTTGAAAATCACTCTTTTCATACTTCACAAGATGAGGATGAATCATTAACAGGAGTGTCTCCTAGCCAAGTGGGAAATCTTGTCAATGATTTGGAAATTATTGAACATTGGCTGGGTCAATAACATTTTAATAGTGAGGAAATCTCCTTGATTGAAGGTTTGAGGATAATGATTCAAAATTTTGAACATGTTGTGGATTTTTTGTGTGGCATATCTCATATTTTCAAGGATAACATCATGTCCATGAAAATTTGTGGAAAAGATATTAATCTCTCTAATCCATCTAATGATTTTTAAATTTCCATTTTTATACCAATATCATTACCTAGTGTTCCTACTTATACTCCACCTATCATGGCTACTTCTATTAAAAAAAATAATTCTACACATTTTAGTGTTGGAGGAATTCCTAATCCTATCATACCTCCTTCCATTATTGATCCATGCATTTGTCAACCATCTCCAATACCTACTTACCACAATGTCCCACTTTCATATTCCAATGCTTGATCCATTTCCCACAATTTTCCACACTCTTCATTATCAAACATGTCCAATACCAGCCTATCTACCAAAGAAACCATTGAAAACATAGCTTAAAGTGTTTCCTCTTTGAAAACGTAACTAGATTCCATGATCTAATCCAAATACAACATTCTAACTTGACACATTTCTATCCCACTTTCCTAAGATATCTATAGATGTGTCTACATGCACCTCAAGGCCAATACATGATAAAATGTTGTTTATCACAATTTTGGGAATTTTGTCCCTTTTTGCAATATCAAAAGATATTTGACATATGATCTAGTTGATACAAGTTGGTGTCTTAGTTCTCTCTTGTAACAAACCCTTTCAATAAGAAGTGCCAAGTATCACAGTCACTAAAATTATGGTGTGAGGGAAAAAGGCTAGTGGTAGCACTTACTCATTGTACATGTGTCCCTAGGATGAGATTTGAAAACAAGAATGTGAATGTAAAGGTTTGTTTGGTTTCAATAATGATATCAATGTTGAGGGAAAACACACTCTTCCATACATCCTGGGAGTTAATTGTTGGAATCATTTGTTGCGCCAAAAGCTAAAACTGTCAACACTTGATACAAATGCTAGATATAACTTGACCAATGGGAGGTGGTTAATCCATGTCATGAATTAAAAAGAAGGTACTGATATCCAATTCAACAATATCCCCCTCCAAACTAAATGAGCCTTCAACACCCATTGAAGGGAGATTCAAATCCATGACCCATGGCTCCAATGCCAATTGTTGGAATCATTTGCCATTGCGCCAAAAGGTCAAACTGTCAACACCCAATATGAATGCCAGATATAACCTGACCCACGAGAGGCTGTTAAGCCATGTCATGAGTCCCCAAGGAGGTGTTGACCACTAAGTCAACATTAATCATAAAAATATGTTGCACAAGAAAAAGTTAAATGATAGTTGAATGCTTGAAATTATATCATATTGTTGAATATTGGAATAGAGAAAGATAAATAAGTCTTTTAGTAGAAAGTTTGCATTATCTTCTAAGATTTAGTAAGTTCTCCCATGAAATAATATGAATATTTTAATATGTGTCTAATGGGTAAAAGTACAAAGCTGTGTCAAACTTTTATAAAGGAAAAGGTCAACAACTAATGCAAGAGCATCGCGGGTCCTTGGCAATCCTGTGTCACCAAAAACAAGTTTGAGTTTTCCTATGTTTCTCAGTTCCATCTTTAACCGAGTTGGCTCGGTAGTTGCTCAGTTTCCTTTGTTAACCGAGTTGGATGGTTAATTCCCTCGTGTTAGGCCATTTTTCTGTCATAGAAAAAATCCTTTAAAATGGCCTCCTCCTTGCAAAGTTTTTGTTAAGTGTCCTGCCTTGTGTTCTTCATGTATCATCTTGCTCTAGTTCAGATCGCATCTCCTGAATCATAAAATCCAGGGAGATATCCAAGTTTTAAGGTCTGCAGGAAACAAATTTTTAAAATCTGCCACAGTGTCGAAAACCCACAGTGTTTTTGAAAATCCATGATGTTTTCGGTCTGTGTGAAAACCCTCATTGTTTTCGACCTTGTGCCTTCCAACTTTTGTGCGCTTATCTTTTGGTGTCAGAAATCCTATGTGTTTTCGATCATTCACCATTGTGAAAACCTTGGATGTTTTTGATCTTTCACTGAAAACCCTATGTGTTTTTGACCTTGCATTTCTTCTTTTCTGCCAGCACTCCTTGTTCATCAATCTTAAGTGCGCAAGTGTGATGGCTGGTGGGGCCAGATTCTTTAAGTGGTAGAGGGAGGAGATTGACGATCAGCATGTGATCACATAGAATATTCTCACCCCATGTGATCATGCACCTACCATTGATTTTGTTTGTTTCAAGCATTTCTTCCAAGTGGGCCCAGTGTCAGAAGGGGAGGCGAAGGTGTGTGTTCTGATTGGTTGTCACATGATTGCATGTCAGAGTTTTCTGACATGCGACCATACGACCGGTTACCTTTTTGTGCTGAGGCCCATCGGTGATGTAGTTTGGTAGTCTCAGAGGTGGTGATGTGGCAGCCTGGGGTTGGCTATCGCATGATCGCATGTTAGAGTTTTCTGACATGCGATCATGTGACCGGTTGACACGTGTCCCTGGGGCTTGGTGACATTTCATGATGTGGGGTCTTCCGGTTGGTCCGAGGTGGTGATGAGGCTTGTCAGGTGGGCCCGTTGTCTTTTGTTGTGGAGGTGCACATTTTGTGCGGTGGGTCCAAGATGTCACGCAGTGCTAGTGTTCACTTTTCATTGGCCGGCGGGTGGTGATGTGGTGGTCTTATGGCCTTGTCACATGATCGCAAGGGCCATTTCCATAGCTTGCGATCATGCGACAAACCCCTTGGTGTTAACTTTATGCGGTGTGGCGGTGATCAAGGTTATGGTCTATGGGTTTTCGCATGTTCGCATAGCCTATTTCTGGGCTATGCGATCATGTGACCACTGATGGTGTCGCGGTTGCGGAGTTATGATGTGGGGCCACAGTTTTCAAAGTGATATAAAGCATGTGGGGCCCGTGACTATTGTGAGGTTAAATATGACCGCCCGATTTGTTGGGAAAGGGAAAAGATCGACGACCATGTTTTAAATTTTGCTGATTAGCCGTTGCATTTGAATTCAAATTTGTAGATGGTTTTCATGACTGGATGTACCAAAATTTATGGTTTCTTCACCAGATTTGACTAGTTTGATGGCGGTGGGTGTTGTGATTTGGCCCGAGGGTCCTACTAAGCAGTGGCATGATGATTCTGTACCCAATGATGAATCTTGGTGGTGTGTCACATGTTCGCATAGCCCAATTTTTGGCTATGCGATCATGCAACAACCCTTGTTTTGGCAGGGTTCCTTGGTAATTTGGTTGTATGCGATGAGTGTGGTAGCTCGGTGGTAGTTGCGATAATGATGAAGAGGATCTGTGCGGCTATCTTGATCTGATTTTGCTACCTGGGATGTCTTGCTGATTTAAATGCATTAGACTGTTTGAGCTTGCATGCTACAGTTTGATCCCTATCTTGTTTGTGTTAACTCCTTAGTGGGGTTAGGTAGATTTGAATTTTGAGTCAGAAGTGATCATTGTGCTTGCATTGTAACCCTGGTATAAAGGGATTTTTATGATCATTCAAGGTTATTGGGAGTGAGGTTTTTCAAAATTTTCTGGTTGTGTCTTCTGCCCAGTCTGATTTGTAATGATCTATTTTGGTATATTTTGACAACAGAAAGAAAATTGCAGGTCTAAGCTATTGTTTGCAAGCTTGACTCCCCTGGATTGATTGTCTACACTTAAGGATTCTTCATACTTAATACAAGTACATGACTCTTATCTCTCCTTTGTGTCAACTTAGATAGATTTTGAACTTTCTAGTCCTCTGCATATTGTTTTATGTATATGTATCCATTCTTGAGTTCTAATCCAGGATTAGATGAAATGATGCTTTAGATGGGACATAGATCTATCTTATTGTCTATGTAAGGATATCTCATAAGTAGTAAAGGGGATTGTAGGTGTGTTTATGGCTTGAAATCTCAGCTATTATCTGGTGTGTGTAGCATTCATGTTCTAGGAGATCTTGCCCAATGGATGAGGTACTAGCCTAGATAAGTATTTCCTTGTTGACATGTCCTGATCGAGGTTGTTATGATTCAAACTTTTAAATTAAGAACCATCCTTAAGTTTTCAGTATTTGGTTGTGGTTCTGCCCATAGTAATGGAGACTCAATGAGTGTGTGGTTAACACTTAGTAATTTCTTACTATCCTATTATCTATTATTCAAACCTAGTTCTTGGTGTATGAAGTATATTCTATACTAGGTTAGGTGCACCTACCTTGATTTTGTAGAGCCAAAAGCAGAAGAGGGTATATTAAGTCCCTATAGTTGGTCCAGTTGCCTTGCAGAGCTCCCACACTTGGAACTGACCATTCCTAATATCAGTCTCAAGGTATATTGGCAGCCTATTAGAGTATAAGCATCATTTTGGATACCAACACCTCGCACTCGGTTATCTTTTCCTGGCCCTCGGTTGTCCTTGCTTACCAAGTTGTTTGTTTTAGTTTTTTGTTGAGGCTGACTTGTGTAGTTAATTATGGTCATAGATTTAATGTTGGTATCTATCACTGGGAAGCGTGTGGACCTAGATCTAGCTATTCCTTCTGTTGATGGTGGATCTGAAGGCTGACCTATTCGACAGCCTCTTGTATATATTGTAATCTTTAGGTTGTAGTTTAGGACATCAGTTTTAGAAGAGAGAAGTTAGAAGATTGAAGATAGTTTCAAATCCTCACATGTTGGAGGACTATTGTACTTGAATTATAATATCTAGCCCTAATTGAGAAGGCCTTACAGCCCTTCATGTATGAATCAATTTGAAGAAATATAAGGAGTTGATCTTCATTCTCTCTCTCACTTGTGTGTTATTACCTTCATGTGTGGTCTCTGGAAGGTGGACCTAGATTAGGGAGTGTCTTTGGCCCCTATCCTCATCCTCCATTGCATCAGGTGGTATCAGAATGAGGTGAGATTTGGATCTAGGTTTGCAAATCTAGGTTTGAGGGTTCCTTCTTGTCAAATCCTAGTTGATTTGCTATGGGGTAGTAGATTGCAATTTGGACTGCAATTGTAGAGGGTTTCAAGATGGTTCGTGGGAGGCAAGATGCGGATCTAGGATTGGAAGACATGTTGAGACAACTTGTTGCTAGATTAGAAGCTATTGAGATAGCCCAACAAAGAGGAAGACATCTTGAAGATGTTAGTGATGATGAAATTGAGGAAGAACAAGGTGATGTAGAACCTGCACTGGTGATTGATCAAGGTGAGGAAAGATTGTTGAAGGCTTTGACAAATCTAAAGTCTACACCACATTTCAATCCTCTTGAGTATAGTGGAAAATTGGATTCAGATGAATTGGTGGACTGGATCACTGAGATGGAAAAGTACTTTTAATATGAAAATGTCCCTGAGGAAAAGAAGGTGAAAATTGCAAGCACAAAGTTGAAAAGTCATGAATCCTTCTAGTGGGAACATTTTCAATTGGATAGAAAGAGGAAAGGCAAAGACAAAATTAAGGTATGGAATAAGATGCTAAATAAGTTGAAAGGAAAGTTTTTACCTTGTGATTATTAGATTAACCTAGTTAAGTGAATGCAAAGTTTGAGGTAGAAAGATAGCTCAATAAAAGATTATAGTGAGGAATTCTGTAGATTAGATATCAAATCTGGACATGATGAAGATTATGTGGAAAGAATTTTGAGGTACCTGAATGGATTGAGAGTTTCCATCCAAGAAGAAATCAATTTGGTTAAATTGGAGAATATTGAAGAAGCTTATCAATTTGCCTTGAAAGCTGAGGATAAATTGAACAAAAGACATGAGCAAAGATAAAGAGGTAGAGGTGGTAGATTCCCTAGAGGAAGAGGTAGATCTTATGGTGAAAACAATAGATCTGAACCAGAAAAGATAAAGCTGGATAAAGGCAAGACCTAGTGGAAAGGTGAAATTTCATCTAGAGGAAGAGGAAATAACTATAGATGTGGTTATAACAGAGGTGGTTTTTGAGGAACTTGTTATAATTGTGGAGAAGGACATAGATCATTTGAGTGTACACATGCAAGTAAGAAGGTCGATAGCAGTAGAAATGAATTGGTGCAAGAAGAGTCACCGAATGAACCTGAGAAGGAAAATAACTTGATGGTAAGAAGAGCACTTTGGAGTGAAATTAATAAGGAAGATCTGGTAAGCAAAAGTTTGTTCAAGAATAGATGTAGAGTTTCTAATGAAGTTTGGAAGGTAATCATTGATAGTGGAAGCTCAGAGAACTTGGCATCTAAGGAAATGGTTACAAAGTAGCAATTGAAAAGATTGGAACACCCGAAGCCCTATCAAATTTCATGGATCAAGGATAAGTATACACTCTTGGTAAGTGAACAATGTTATGTGAATTTGAAAATTGGAAAGTATTATGATAGGGTGTTATGTGATATAATGCCTATGGATTGTTGTCATATTTTGTTGGGTCGACCTTGACAATATGATAGATATGCTATATATGATGGAAGATTGCATAAATATACTATTTGGGATGATGGGAGAAGACAAATCTTGTTACATTTGATTGGAGAACCTATTAGTAGTGTTTGTACATCTGTGAAAGTTTTCTTGATGGAAGGAAGATAGTTTGTTAAAGATTTGAAGAAGAATGATGTATGTTTTGCCATGATCCCTAACAAATCGAGTAAGAAAATAGAGGATAACATACCCAAAGAGATTGATAAGTTACTCACCAAGTATAGAGAGATCATTTCTGATAATGTACCTAATGGTTTTCCATTGAAGAGAAGCATTGATCATTGCATGGATCTAATCCCTAGAGCTAGCTTACCAAATAAGGAACCACATCGGTTGACACCTACTGAGAATTAGGAATTGAACCACAGATTCAAGAATTATTGTAGATAGGTTTGATCGAAGAAAGTTTGAGTCTTTGTGTAGTACCGATTGTAGTAGTACCTAAGAATAATGGAGAATGGAGAATGTGTATGGATTCCAAAGAAATCAATAAAATAACAATGAAATATAGGTTTACTATACCAAGAATGGATGACATAATGGAGAGTTTGACTAGAGCAAAGTATTTTACCAAAATTGATTTTAAAAGTGGGTATCATCAGATTAGAATTAGAGAAGGTGATGAGTGGAAGACTGCTTTTAAGACAAAATAAGGTTTGTATGAGTGGTTGGTTATGCCTTTTGGTTTAACTAATGCACCAAGTACTTTTATGAGATTGATGAATGAAGTTTTGAAGAAATTATTAGATAAATTTATGATTCTATACCTAGATGATATTTTGATATTTAGTAAGACCAGAGAAGAAAATCTATTGCATGTTAAACAAGTATTATAGAGGTTGAAAGAAGAAAAGTTGCTGATAAATATGAAAAAGTATTATTTCATGCAAGAGGAGATTGTGTATTTGGGATTTGTGATTTCAGCTGATGGTTTGAAGATGGATCCTGAAAAGGTCGAAGCTATTTTGAATTGGCCTACACCTGAGAATGCTAGTGAGGTAAGATCATTTCATTGTTTGGAAAGTTTTTACTAAAATTTCATTAGGAATTTAAGTTCAATTTGTAATGCTATGATTGAGACTATGAGAGGAGATAAAAGAGAATTTAAGTGGACACATGGAGCTGATAAAAGTTTTGAGACTTTGAAGAAAAAGGTTGTTGAATTGCCTGTGTTAGCATTGCCTGATTTCAATAAGGTATTTCAAGTGGAATGTGATGCAAGTGGTAGTGCAATAGGAGCTGTGTTGAGTCAAGAAGGTAAACCTATTTCTTTAGTGAAAAGTTAAATGATGCAAAAAGGAAATATTTTGTGTACGATCAAGAATTCTATGCTATTGTTCAAGCCCTAAAGAAATGGAGACATTATTTGATACCGAGTGAATTTGTGTTTTATACCAATCATAAAGCTTTACAATATTTGGGTAGTCTGAATAAGTTGAATTAGAGACATATGAAATGGGTTGAATATTTGTAGAGTTATATATTTTTGATAAAACATAAGAGTGGAGTCACTAACCGAGTTGCTGATGCATTGAGTAGAAGAAGATCTTTGATGATCGAGATGAAAATTGAAGTTCTTGAGTTTGATGACATGAGAGATTCATATGAATTTGGTCCTGATTTTTTTGAGTTGTGGAGAAAGTGCAGAGCACCTATTCAAGATCAACTGAGTACTAAATGTGAAGACTATTTCATTCAAGGAGGTATGTTGTTTAAAGGTATTTAGTTGTGTATACCGAGAGGATCAATGAGAATTAATTTGATAGAGGAGAAACATAGTAGTGGTTTGGATAGACACTTTGGTGTTGACAAAACATTGAATTTGCTTAAGGAGAAATACTTTTAGCCACAGTTGTATAAGGATGTTTAGAAATTTGTGAAAAGTTGTAGAATTTGTCAAGTTGCAAAATGAGTAAGTTAGAATACTGGATTGTATACACTGATTCCTATTCCTGAGAAACCTTGGATTGATATTAGTATGGATTTTGTTCTTGGCTTACCAAAGACAGTGAGAGGTTTTGATTCTATATTTGTTTTTGTGGATAGATTTTCTAAAATGGCACATTTTATACCTTGTAGAAAGACATTAGATGCAGTACATATAGTAGATCTTTTCTTTAAGGAAATTTTCAGATTGCATGGATTACCAAGGAGTATCATCTCTGACTGAGATAGTAAGTTTGTTGGATATTTTTGGAAGACCCTTTGGAGAAAGTTTGGCACTGAGTTTAAATATAGTTCTACATTTCACCCATAGAATGATGGACAAACAAAAGTTGTGAATAGAAGCTTGGGTAATCTTTTGAGATGTCTAGTTGGAGACACATTGAGTAATTGGGATTCTGTGTTGGCACAAGAAGAGTTTTCATATAATAATTCAGTGAATAGGAGTACTGGAAAAACACCTTTCGAGATTGTAAATGGCATGCAACCGAGAGGTATATCAGATTTGAGGGTTATTGTTGATGAAGAAAAGAGAAGTGCTAAAGGAGTAAATTTTTCTGAGTTCATGAAGACATTGGATGAAGATGTGAAACATAACCTGGAGAAAAGTAATCTAAAATACAAAGACAGAACTAATAGATCTAGAAGACATAAGACTTTTGCATTCAGTGATGAAGTAATGGTTCATTTGAAGAAAGGTAGATTTCTTGTTGGAACATATGGGAAGATGAAAATGATGAAGTTTGGTCCTTGCAAGATTTTGATAAAATTCGACAGTGAAAATGCTTATGAGATTGAGCTACCTGATGACATGGATATATCACCTATATTCAATATTGCTGATTTGTATGAGTACCATGAGTCAGATGAAGAAATGACAGAACTGAATGATTATCCTAAGAAATAGACAAAAGAGGTTGAGAAAATTTTGGAACAAATAATTGGCAGAAGTACAAGAGGAAAATAGTATATGAAATATCTAGTAAAGTCAAAGAATAGACCAATTGAAGATGGTTCATGATTTCACAATCTGAGTTGGATTCAGCTCAGGTTGTACCTTCTTCATGATTAAAAAATCATTTCATATAACCCCAAGTGTTTGATGCAGGAGCATCTCAAGTCCTTGGAAATCCTGTCACCAAAAATAAGTTTGAGTTTTCCTTTGTCGCTCGGTTTCTGCTTTAACTGAGTTGGCTCAATATGTAGTTTCTCAGTTTCCTTTGTTAACTGATTTGGTTGGTTAATTCACTAGCGCTTAGTTATCTTTTCCTGGTGCTCGGTTGTCCTTGCTTATCAAGTTGTTTGTTTTAGTTTTTTTGTTGAGGCCGACTTGTGCAATTAGTTATGGTCATGAATTTAATGTTGGTATCTATCATTGGAAAGCATGTGGACCTAGATCTAGTCATTCCTTCCATTGATGGTGGATTTGAAGGCCGACTTGTTCGGTAGCCTCTTGTATATATTGTAATCTTTAGGTTGTAGTTTAGGACATTAGTTTTAGAAGAGAGAAGTTAGAAGATTGAAGATAGTTTCAGATCCTCGCATGTTGGAGGACTATTGTACTTGAATTGTAATATCTGGCCCTAATTGGGAAGGCCTTACAACCTGACATGTATGAATCAATTTGAAGAAATATAAGGAGTTGATCTACATTCTCTCTCTCTCACTTATGTTTTATTTCTTCCGTGTGTGATCTCTACAAGGTGGACTTGGATTAGGGAGTGCCTTTGGCCCCTATCCTCATCCTCCCTTATGTCAACAACACATAAACTTTTTAACTTTAACGACATAAAAATGGCATTTATGTTTAGAATTTGGAGATGATGTAAACAAATGAAATGTGTAAAAGTGGATGAAATTTATGACTATAATTTTTTTAAAAAAATTTGAACAAGAATTCACATAGTTTTTTAATTTTTGAAGTCCATTTTTTACTTGTGGAAAAATGCTGAAAAATGAGGGTCTTGTTCCCACCAAAAAAGTATATGGAAATAATCTTTTTTTCCTTTGATTTAAAAATATGTTATAGATGAAATGTATAGCTAGTGCAGAAAAGAAGAAAAATTAGTTTTCAATGTATATTTTCTCCGTTATAACTACTCAAAGTTGAACATACCTGAAATCGACAGTTTTCATCTCCCACCAAATTTCCCCTTTCAAATCTACACCATTTAGAAAAAAATTTACACATTCTTGAAGAGAACTCTCTCGTCTAGTATTAAATATAAAATTTCAATTTTTTTGATAATCTTTACTATTTTTTTATATTTTTGAAGCAGCTTGTTCTCGAATGTTAAAATACCTACTTGCAGTATTTTGAAGTTATAATATATTAGATCTAATTAAAATACGATAAAAATTATATGATGGTAATCTTGACTCTGTGCTCTAAAAAAGGTTATTTGTAAAAAAATATCATTAAAAAGAGTAGGAGTTATTGAAACATCACTTTTCTGAAATACTTTTATTTCTTTAGTAATTGGTATAAAACATGCATTAATAGATATTTCCAATTGGAAAAGTTGAAGTACTTATCTAACTTAGCTAGAATGAATCTAGCTAAACCATATGTTTGACAAAAAATAATTTTAGTTAGAAATACTCAAATTTAACTGTGCTAACAAGTTAGCCTGAAATGTGACACAACTTTGTGCTTCTACCCTAATATCTTATTTCTTTGTTCTCATTTAAAAAATGAATGGATAGTGGTACTCTATGCTTAATTTGTCAAGATTGGACTTATTTTATGTCATATTTGAGGTTACTTGGAGTCCTATCAAGGTTTTTTGTGTATCACCTTAAATTTATCTTTTTTTTTCATAATTTATTTTTCCTTTCCTCAAACCAAACTCATGAAGAGATGGATTCTTAATCCAGGAGGTTATTTAGTGTCACGCACAATGCCCCCTAGTCACTAAACTTCACATAAGGGTTGTTACCTTCCTTAGTGTAAAAACTTGGATCTACAATATCATTCATATCGTTATCGCTCAATACATGGACATTCCTCCCTTAGAGGCATATAATAGAAAAGGTGATTATGTTGAGCATCATTTTTATATGAAACAATGACTAAGAATATGTAGTGCAAATTCCCCTCTTGAAAGAATGACGGAAATCACTCCCAAGGTTCCTTTAGGCTGGGTCTCAACTGTATGGATAGCTCAATCGAAGATAAATGTGAAACCGTTCACAAGGAGGCCTTTGCTGGTTTGGTTCTTGGAGAGGCTACCAAAAAAAACTTAAGAAAATAAATTTTTTGTATTGTCTAGGTTAAGATGAACATGTAATCTCTATTATGCAATTTAAAACATAAATCTATGATAGTCAAATTTCTAAATAAACAAAAAAAAACATGTTGAAAGTAACAAGATATTGGAATCAAATGACTTTATAAGGAAATTCCTAAATGCAATAAACCATTGATATATCAAACTTGCGAATTAAACGATCAAAAAATTTCAAAGAAAACCCACACAATATGAATCAGAATTTCTCACAAATCATAAGATGTAGATGCGATTATCAATGGAATGTAGATAACAGAAACAATATTTCTCAAAATTCATCAAATTGCAAAGCTGCCACGAATGCACATACACATGAGACAAATTTATCCTTATGCACAAAAGAAAAAAATCCCCAATAATTCATCACAACAAGATGATGCAGCAATGATAAACACCAAAATTAAGTAATCACAGATATAATTCACAACATAATAAATTGGCTCTTTGAAATAAATGAATGAGAAATCACACATTCAAGAAGTTTGCAAAGATAGAAAAAGTTTTCACACCATGATTGAAGCACCAATTGTAGATAGTTGTATTGTACAAAAATCCAAACTTTATTACATTATTCTGAAGACTTTAATAGCATTTCACTTTTTGAAAACAAGAAATTCACAGCTAGGGTTTCAGCTACAAAATAAACTGGAAATAACTTAAATCTAAAGCTAACTGAAAGAAAACTACTCCTAGGTGAGCTCTAAACAACCCTGCATGGATTCAATCCTCATGTAGTACATTTACAAGAAGAAAATCAAGAAAAATCTGCTAGTAAACCTGAGATCAGAGCTGGAGCTCCACCGTTCTTGAATTGGAGTGTTTTCTTGAAATTAGATTTCTTCATTAGAATCTTTAGTTTTGATCCTCTTTGTGGATGCAACTGATTTATATCCTCTAGTCAAGAAAAAATGACCCCAAAAATGCATGCAATATGATCTAGAACAAAAACTTTATGCAAAATATCTCCTTATCAAAATGACCCAGGAATTTCAGACCTCGATCCCAACTCTAAAAAAGATAGCTAGAAAAAATGACTAAGTACAAAACCTTATGACTCTTGAATTTTTGGACTTTCTAAGTCCGAAAGGCCAAAAAGATGAATTGAAAAAATAGCCGAGTGTCAAAAGTTTCCACAACAAAAATTTGACTAAGTCCAAAACTGAACACTTAATCGCTTTGAAGGATTTCTGGATGAGCTCTTTGTAGTATTTCCACTATCTCTTGCACTTCTTTGAAGTCTACCATTTGAATGTTATCAAGGCATTATTTTTTATTCTCCCTGAAGGTGACCAAATCTATAGAAAAATATTTAACCTCCTCATGACCCAACATTCTCTACATATCCTCCTTTTGGTAAAAGAGTTGCTGGAGGTCTTCTTTTATTTTTGTACACTAGCCAAAATTCCCATGAACAGTTGTACTATTCTCTTTATTGGATACATCATGTGGTTATCTCCATCATCATAAAGATCAAGACCAATCCCCTCAAATAATTTTTGTATTTCCTCAATGCAAGCCATTACTTCTTATTGCTTCTTACTTATTTTATTTAAACACATTTGATAAAATTTTAGGGCTCGAGCTATGTCCTTAATCCATGTTTCAAAATTATCTAGCTTTGTTCCCTCATAAATATTTGCCAAAACTTGGAAGCAATGCTTCCTTATTATTTTAAGGTCCCTACTTGAAACTTTTTCCATTTCTAAATTTTCATATCTAATCCCTCCTCACCGCTTACCATATCCACCAATTTGGTGAGCTCTTGAAGAATACCTCTAAATGGTTTCAAGATGGCTTAGATGGTGGCCTTCCTGACCTCTTCAAAATATGCCTTCCAGTCTAAGCAGAACTGAATGAAAGAATGTAGAACATATTCTGACAATTCAAGGGTGGTACTCTTCTCTAGAACAACCTAAAATGAGGCTTCTAGATTATTTAGGTCAATGAGACCTATTGTTTTAAGAATGAACCTCTTTATGGCTTTATTTTGTTCTATTAGTACCTTGATTTTCTCTTCATCATTTTCCATAAATCCTAATGCATGCTTCATACCAAGTCTAGCCAACGTCTCACTCCCTTCCCTTGTAGGTTCACCTAAATCAATCTCATCAAAAGTGTAGTCCTCTCTTGAAGGTGAAACCCTCACCTTTTCCAACAATGTATCCACATATTTTGTCTTTATAAAACACTCAATAGTGTATACATATGGCTTATAAAATGATGTAGGAAAATCTTGGGTACTTATAAATATTGCATCATCCAAACACATGTTTACTTGTGGACCTTTGTTGCTAGATTTATATTTATTTATGCTCCTAGTCATTGGTTGGGTGATTGTTGCATCGACAGAGTTCTTTAGATATTTGGTGGTCGTAGTTGTGATATGATGCTCGTAGGATCATTTGGAGGCATTTACTATGATTGTAACTCATTTGGAGTTTTCATGCATGAGTTATGATGGATTCTGTGACTGAGACTAAGAGGTAGTTTCTTGCTCCAGATAGTTTTCTGAGATTATGTGATTGGTTGATCTATGTGGATCTTGGACTAGTACAATGGAAAAAGTGTGTTCCTTGGTGTTTGAGGATGCTATATTTGTGATTTCACTTCTTCAGATTGTGTGGGTTGGGAGATCAGGATTGATCTTTGCTGAATAGTTCTATGTTGGAAAAAGTAGCAAAGGTTGTTGTGTGATTGGTGATTGTTGTGTTTCAACATATGCAGCCATGGATAGTTCTTTTTGGGACTTGCGTGGACCTATATCTTGGATCACACATCCTTACATTCCTGATGTGATTATTGTTTCACATTTTGGATTTGGTCCAATTTTGTATATTTATTCTAACAATTAGGGTGGCAAGATCTGGTTTGTGATGAAGAATCTCAAGTTTTGGTTTTGTTTGGTACATTGTTCGATGTTCTTATGTTTGTAATTGACTTCCTTGTATGAGTGCACTTTATGTTATAATAATTTGTAGGTGTTCTTATTATTTGGGTCCTAACCTATATGTTTTTAAAACATTTGGAGATTGTGATTGGATAAGCCAACTTGTGGCTGATGATCTTGTATTTAAGTGAGGGAGTAGTTCTTGTTTAGGGGTTAAGTAGAAGTTGAAAAGGGGTAGCTGGAAAGGTTGTGATATGAACCTAATCTTGAATTCTTTATAATGTCCATAACTGAGAAGGCCTTACAGCCTAACATGTTTGGTGTAATTGGATGTTTTCTTGATAATAGATGAGTTTTTATTTGGTTGCATCTTGCTAAGTTATTTGTGTTTTCTACTGTGTTGGCTCTTGCTACATGATTGGACATCTCCTATGGGGATTCTCTATTCTTGATTGCATTAATTGGTATCAGAGCATGGTTTGATCTTGTGGTGGTATGAATCCTTGTGTCTAAGCTTTTGAAGTTGTAGATTTTTTGTTTATGGGGTGGCATAACAGAGGATCTGACCTACATCATCAAATAACTTGTGCAAGGTGGTTAGGAAGGATTTGTTTCTAGTTGAATTATTCTCAAGGACTAGGATTTTTTAAGTCAAGGGTATCATCTTGGTTGGAGAAAGTTACACCCAAGATTTGGAAGGATGCTTCCACAAATGAATTCTAGGATGATAGAGAAAATGAAGGAAGATCTCCGAGGTGAGATTAGAAATGAGATGATTGGTTTGAGGAATGAGGTCATGAAGGTATTAGGAATGGTGTTTTTGGATTACACTAGAATCTTAGATCTGATGATAGTTTTGAGGAAGCTATAGAAGGATTTGGAGCTGCAGATGGTGCTAGATTTGTTGGAAGTGACAGATCTAATAAGTTGATGAGACCTATGGAAAGACTTGGTATTGCCTATAGGTTGGAAGTGTCTAATTTCATAGGTACATTAAATCTAGAAGACTTGATTGATAAGATAGGTGAGTTAGAAAATTAATTTGATTTCTAGAAGACATTTGAGACCCTTGGAGAGTAAGGTTGGCACATACAAATTTGAAACCCAGACATGCATATTTGTGGTGGAAATAATTACAGAAGGATAGAGAGGAAGAAGGTGAAATGAAGATCACTCGGTGGAATCTGGTGATTGAAAAGTTCAAGGTTAAATTCATACCCGAGGACTATGAATTAGAGTTATTCAAAATATTACCGAACTTGAAGCAGAAGTATTCGAGCGTGAAGGATTACACTGAAGAATTTTAAAAAGTAACCATTAGATCTGGTCATAGAGAACTTTCCAAGGAGAATGTGGCTAGGCATGTGAATGGATTGATATTTAATATTCAAGATGAGCTGAGTATGTTGAAATTTGGATTGGTAGAGGAGGCTTATCAGTATGCACTCAAGGAAGAAGATAAGTTGAATATGAAGCATCATAATAACTCTAGAGGAAAGGAGAAACAAGGTATTGTTGGTGATAAGGGAAATAAAGTAGCTAAGATAGAAGCTAAATAAGTTGTACTTAAGCAAGGTAATAGAAACATGGAGTTTGAAGGTACTTTCTTTAAGTGTGGTTTGAAATGTCACAGGGATTTTCAATGTAAGGAAGAGAAGAGAATTTCTTATGTGAATGAAGAAAGTGGACCATCTACCGGTGAATCAAAAAATGCTCCTAAAAATGGTGAAGCTCTTATGCTTAAAAAATTGATGATGAATAGGGAGGAAGAACCTTGTCCAAGGAAGAGTTTATTTAGGACCAGATGTAAGGTTGGAGGTAAGTGTTGTAAGGTGATAGTGGATGGTGGTAGCATTGCTAACTTGGTTTCTAAGGAGATGGTGCAAAATATTGGTCTAAGAAGACTTAAGCATCCAAGGCCTTATAGGATTGGTTGGTTTCATGATTATCATATGGTGGAGGTAAGAGAATAGTGCATGGTGAAATTTTGCATTGGTTCTTATAAAGATACAATATTATGTGACATAGTGGATATTAGTGCATGCCATATTTTACTTGGTAGACCTTGGTAGTATGACATAGAGGTTGTTCATGAATGTAGAAGTAATGTGATTACCATTAGAAAGAATGGTAGGAGATGTAGATTTCTTCCTATGATGGATGAGGAAAAGGAGATGAAGAATCTAAGTCTTTTTAGAAGATTGAGAGAAGATTTGATAGCATGTTGGATCTAATTTATTTGCAGGACCTGATTGATGGCAGAAGGAAGGAAGTACAGGTTGCAAGTGAGAAGGAATTGTGGATGAAGATTAAGCATGAGATTAATGTCCCTTGTTCTTTTAGATTTTCATGAGTTGTTCTAATGGAAAATATTTTCATACCCTAGGTGTTTGATGCAAGAGCATCTTGGGTCCTTGGCAATCTTGCATCATCCAAAACCATGTTTATTAGTGGAACTTTGTTGCCATTTTTGTATTTGTTTATGTTCCCGGTCACTAGCTGGGGGATTGTTGCTTTGGTTGAGTTCTTTAGATCTTTGGTGGTTACAGTCATGATATGATATTTGTAGGAAGTTCCTATGATTGCAACTCATCTAGAGTTTTCATGTGTGAACTATGATGGATTCTATAACTGAGATTGAGAGGCGGTTTCTTGTTCTAGATAGTTTTATGAGATTATGTGGTTGGTTGATCTGTATAGATCTTGGACTAGCATGGTGGAAATAGTGTGTTCCTTGGTGTTCAAGGATTCTATGTTTGTGATCACACTTCTTCAAGTTGTGTAGCTTGGAAGATCAGGATTAATATTTTCTGACTGGTTCTATGTTGGAGAAATTAGCAGAGGTTTCTATGTAATTAGTGATCATTGTGTTTTAGCATATTCGGTCATAGATAGTTGTTGTTGGAACTTGTGTGGACCTATATATTGGATCTCACATCCTTATATTCCTAATGTGATTAGTGTTTCACATTTTTGTGTCCTGTCTGATTTCGTATATTTATTCTAATGGTCAGGGTGGAAAGATATAGTTTGCGATGCATAATATCGAGTTGTGGCTATGTTGGGTGCATTATTTGATGTTCTTATATTAATATCTGACTTCCTTGTATGAGCGCACTTTATGTTGTAATCATTTGTGGGTGTTCTTATATTTTGGGTCCTAACCTATATGTTTGTAAACTATTTGGATATTATGATTAGCTAAGCTGACTTATGGCTGGTGATCTTTTATTTAAGTGAGGGAGTAGTTCTTGTTTAGGAGGTAAGTAGAAGTTGAAGAGGGGTAGTTGGAAAGGTCAAGATATGGACCTAATCTTGACTTCTTTGTAATGGCCATAACTGGGAAGGCCTTACAGCTTGACATGTTTTGTTTTAATTGGATGTTTTCCTGATAATAAACAAGTTGTTATTTGGATGCATCTTGCTAAGTTATTTGTGTTTTCCACTGCATTATTTCTTGTTGCATGATTGAAAATCTCCTATGGGGATTCTCTAGTCTTGATTGCAACATACAAAGTGCCAATTCTAATACCTCTAGAAACCATCACAACACCTCTCGTTATTTTGGATCTCATGTTAGAAAAGGCTACCTACATACTCAAATATATCATTTTCATCAAAGATAAAAAAAATTTCATCTCAGAACAGGGATATGTAGAGCACCATTAATCATTCTTATTATACCATTAGGATATCTATGATTTTAAATTTACCATGACCAACAATATTTAAATGAGAACTATTACCCAAGTAAACCTTACCTCCAATAAATTCTTCATATTAATTTTTTTTTTTAACTAGAGGTGATAGGAAATGATGCACTTGAGTCAATTAACCATGCATCATCACATGTATGTGTGGTAAATATGCAATGAATGCATCACCATCTTCCTTCTCAAACTTATAATCATAATCAAATTTCTTCTTTTTTTATTCTTTGTAGTCCTTATGGACATGTCTATCTTACCATAATTTTGGAAAACAACTTTGGACTTTTCAAGAAATTTAAACATCCCTCTAAATTCAAATTTTTTATGCTTCTCATTCTTCTTTCCTTTTTTTATTAGATATACCACAAACAACTAGGCCTTCTTTACACTGATGTATACTTTTATCCTCATCTCCTTAGAATAAAAAGAACCCACAAAATCTTCCATCATCAAAATAACAGAAGTACTATCAATGACCACAATAGAAGAATCCAATGAATTAGGCAAAGAACAAAGAAAGATATGACATATGTCATTCTCATCCATTTTGACAAAAAAATATGTCAATTGAGACACCAACATATTGAATTCTCCCACGTGGTTTGTAATTTTCCACCCTCCATTCTAAAGGAATATAATTTATTTCTCAAGAAAATCTTATTTACTATTCATATTTTTCTTGATACATCTCACCAAGCTTCTTCCATTGAGTATTTGTAGAGGGATCTTCACGAACATTGATTAAAATACAACGTGAAAGGTATAATCTAATTATACCCTTGTATTTATAGTCTATAAAAACATATTTACTAGCCACATCTGTATTTGTAGGTTTCATGATAGTCTTATCAATAGCCTCCTATAGATATTGATTTATTAGAAAATATTCCATCTTCAGCTTCTATATTTCAATATTATTTCCAAAAAAATCTCCACCTCTATTATCCCTAATGAACTAGTCATCTAAACATTCCTACAACAAGATCAAAAAGTATCTTCTACACAAGCTCCCACACAAATCTGGATTAGTTCAAAAAACCCAACAACCCACAACTGAGACCAAAGGTGATTAGACTCCTATACCACTTGTAATGAAGTTAAGTAGTAGAAAAATTTTCTACAATAACCTTGAGGAGAGGGTAATATAAAAAATCTCATATCTTTACAATAGTTACAAAAAACTTCATAAAAATAATATAAAATAACATGCATACCACAACATAGTGATTTACGTGAGGAAAACCCTTTTGGGATAAACTATTATTGAGAAATAAAAAAAGATTGTAAAATACTTGTAGAGAAAGCTTCCCTCATGAGTATCACCAACTAGAGATTTAAAGGTAATTGAAAAGATATAAGACTTTTACACACACCCTCCATCTCACACACCTAATATATATGAGACACAATACAAGAAAGCATCAAACGATATTACAAAACCATAGGCTTAAAAATACTTGTAAAGTAGTGCCCATATTATCTCAAATCAAAGATTCTTTATGATAAGTCAATACAACATGTATAACTTCCTTTTATAACTCATTTTATGTGTTCAACAAGTTTTCACATTTCCTATGCTAAGAGACCAAACTTCCGGAGACTATACATTTTGAACTGAGTGTTTGATTAATGAATTAATTGATATTCTAGAAATCTTACAACATGCTATATCACATTCTAAATTGATATGTTGTTTAGCTACATTTTAAGCCCATTTCGAAGCTTTTGAAGCCTCCAAAATTGTATTTGCAATATTTTTATATTAATTTCCAAGAATTAAAATTTTAATATCTTCAAAAGTGGACACAATCTTACAATGAAAATTTATTGTCATGATTATGTAACCAAATTGAACCATTAGTTAGAAAATAGGGAAAATATGTGCTCAAATGAAAATTTACTAAAAATAGTGATCCTATATAAATGAAAGATAGAGACAATATTCAAAAAAATCCTTAGAGGTGGAAGAAGGAGATCTAGAGAAGTGGTAGAAAGAAGGGGAAGGGAGGTGGACCCATGAGAGTGGGACTGAGGTGATTAGTGGAGGGAAGTTAGAGAATTCTTTTGAGGAGATGAACAATGAAGAGAAGGAGAAGAGGATAGAGCCTTATGAGAGGAAGGAATAGGATCAAAAGAGATAGGTGTCTTTTTTTCTCTTCCTAATGGAGGTCCATCCATCTACCATGAATGCATCCTTAAAGGAAGGGGTTGACTCTTTATGAGTTGTAGAATAACTTTTAGGGGTAGAAGAGGAAAGAGATGATTTAAAATTGATATGTGGTGGAGAAAAAGAGGGGTGGATAGTTGAAAGAGAATGAACATGAATAGAAGAGAACACATGATCATTGGACAAAGTATAATTTATAGGATAAGATAAAAAAATTTCTTCTCGTGAGACATTTTTCAATCAAGAGACTATTAGGAATAACAATCCACCAACACAGCTGAGAGGGGGGGGGGGGTTGAATTAATTGTGAGACAAAATATTAAACTTTAAAATTTATAATCCAAAAAACTTAACCAAATTTTCAACACAATGAATGCAACACCATAACACAATATTTTTTTGTCAAGGAAACCCTGTTAAAGGTAAAAACCTAGTGAGAATTAGCACCATCTAATGATGTACTGAAAGTATAGTATCCCTACTAAAATATTCATCCCTGTTAGAATCTTATTAATGCATATAGTACATAGTCCATGTTAAAGGACAAACCCTGTTAGGAGTCAAGAGAAAAATGGAAGGCTCACTACCCAAGAACACTGTCCAAAGAAGGTTAAATCCACCTTTAGGACTCACTGTCCAAAATAGAATTGTATAGAAGGTATAAAATCTAATGAACTGTCTGCTAGCAACTACCTTTTCTTGATCATTTCCAATGAAGCTCCTCAATTACAACCTCTTCTCTACATCCAGTAAACTTCACAAATACAAGCTTGTAGCTTACACACACACCCCATTATTCTCCAAAAATAACTCTTCTTTATACCCTATTACAATAATCAATTAGGTCAGATAATTAAGACTTCTCCAATGAATAAATAATTAAATAGAACCTTGCTAAGATACACACGATACCTTTCACAAGTATACAATAGTTACAATGCATCAAATACAGTCTAGGATCCAAATTCCATGCTCGCCATCTTCACAACATGTTACACAACTCCAGTAGGCTCCAAATAGGTATTCACAAGAACACATGCTTCAGTTAATATCACCATGAACACAAAAACTTAATAATCACAAATAATATTCTCCAATGTGTCTTTTATCATGCCTTAAACTCATAGGTCATAAATCACGCTCGGATGAGAGTTATCTTAGAAATATAGAGACTAACTCTGTCACTGTCCACTGTCACAGTATAGTAGCTAGTCTTTACTAAAACAACTATAACTCACTCCATCTGGAATATTAAGCCAAGTGACCTTAGACATAAGATAAAAAAATCATCCTTGTTCATATTCCTATCTCTGCATTCTCTAAAATAGTTGTACAATATCCATACACTTATGTCATTCATCCATATATCACTGTTAACTAGTCTATCTACCTTGATTTGAAACATATGTTGATAATAATGACAAAAATGAGAGTCAACACATATTATAGAACTAATTCCAATAATCTCCCCCTTTGGTGTTGATGGCAACATATGAGAAAATCCATCAACCCAAAAGTACAACTTTCTCAGTGTCCACTTTACAATTCTTCTCAATATCCTCTCCCCTAAAATAGTAGGGATTATCAATATCCTTTCCCCTCAAACAATAGGGGTTTTCACTGAATCTCTCCCCCTTTGACATCAATGGAAAAGGGTGCCATTATCCAATCTTTGATTATCTCATCTTAGGTGCAAAATCACCTAAATGTACTTTGTTCTGATCATGTGATCACTTCCCCCAAGGAGTAGATCCAAGCATCAAGTCCAGAAGTGATATAGCTCTGAAAAACCACTGGACTGATACATTCTTGCATCAATTAATTCTAATAGGGAGGGGTTCTCACCCCTAGCATACCTCTAAGATATTCAAAGCTATATTTTGGAAAAGTTTTTGTAAATCTGTTTGCTATGTGTTCCTTTGTACTGATATGTTCCAATTTGATCTCTTTCTCTGCTACCTTGTCTCTTAAGAAATGATACTTTATTGATATATGCTTTATTTTAGAATTCATAATTAGATTCTTTGACATATTCACTATGCTAGTGTTATCACAATGTATAACCACATGTTTAGCAAAGATTATTCCAATATCTTTCATCATCTACTTCATCCAAATAATTTGAGTGCAGTTTATAGTAGCAACAACATATTTTGATTTAGTAATAGATTGAGCTATATAGTCACACTTCTTACTTAGCCATGAAACCGATCTTTTCCCAAGGAAAAATGGACCTCCACTAGTACTTTTTGTGTCATCCACAATTCCTAGCCAATCAACATTAATATAAGCATGTAACACAAAATCATCATATTTTTCATACCATAATCCATACTCAAGTGTTTCCTTCAAGTATCTAAATATCCTTTTTATAGTAGCAAGGTGAGTCTCTTTAGGTTTTTCTTGATATCTTTCCACAATTCCAACAACATTAGCTATATCAGGTTTGGTATGAGTTAGATATTGTAGGCCTCCAATAATTGATCTGTACTTTTTCTAAAAAACACTTGCACTTTCATCAGTATTAGTAAGTTTATAACTAGTAACTATGGGTGTTCCAATAGGTTTATAATATTCCATTCCAAATTTCTTTAACATCTCTTTAAGATAATTTTTCTGAGAAATAAAAATTCCATATTTATTCTGATTAATTATTAAGCCAAGGAAAAATTTCATTTCAGCTATCATTGACATCTCAAATTCATTTTCCATTTCCTTTGAGAACTTCTTACTCATCTCATTGTTGTGCCCAAAAATAATGTCATCCACAAAAACTTCAACTATTAGAATTCCTTCTTTACTAGTTCTCAAAGATAAATTACTGTCATCATTACCTTTTTTGAAACCAAGACTCAGTAGATACTTATCCAATCTCACATATCATGTTGTAGGTGCTTATTTCAGTCCATACAATGTCTTTTTCAATTTATAACATACCATATCCTCATTCACTGTCAAGGAAAATCCATTAGATTTCTCAATTTAAATTTCTTCCTCAAGATCACCATTCAGAAATGCAGATTTAACATCCATCTGATATACTTTAAAGTCTTTATATGCAACATAAGAAAGAAATAGTCTTACTACCTCCAATCTAGAAACATGAGAAAATATTTCTTCAAAGTCTATGCCTTCTTGCTGAGAGTAGACTATTGGTTCCTGAAAAGGATTTTATACTCAGAGAGAGACCAATATACCTAAGAAAGATTTTAAGGAGGGGTTAGTTCCAAATGTGGGGAGATCTATAGGTAACTAGACCAAATATAGGGACAAGACTCCCCTTTTCACTTTTGGCTCTATAAAACCAAGGAGGGTATGCCTAATCCAGCTCAATATTCTATTCTTCACAACCTTCTCTAGTTTTAAATAATAGATGATATGGTGAGAAGAAACTAAATGATAACTAGTCATTCACTGATTCTCAATCATCATAATGAACACAAGACCCTATAACCTCAATATTTTAAAGACTTTTGGATTGTTTATGTTTAAATTTGAGGAATATAACTAGACCACATCAGACACATATCACTATAGGAGATACTTATTCCTGACCAATGCCTTATCCATTGGGATAAATCTCAAACACAAAGTAGCATACAAAGACCAACTTTTGTCAATATTCCACGACCTTCAATAGTACCACTTGGTGACAATATTTGTCTATATATCCAGATCCACACTACTTAAAAATATCCTTATGCAAACTAGATGAATCTATGTCCTATACAAAGAATCATTAATTTGATCCTAGATCAAAATCTAAGGAATAGCAACATACACATGGGTAAACACCATGCAATGGACCAGAAAATCAAAAACTCACAAGATAGACACAAAAGGAGAGAACTGAACCTGAATTGTTTGTATTACATTCAATGAATCATATCCCTATGTATACTTTGTTTCAAAATATGAACAACTTCAATAATAGAAAAAGAACAAAAGATTTCCTTTCATACAATAATACAGTCATATATGAAATATATTACACCCTAGACTGAGAACAATTCATCAGCTAGTTTTCTACAACTAGGACGAGAATTAACACAAGACCCCAAACAAATCCAAAAAGACCCTTCCTAAATGATCTTGGAAGTCCTTATAAAGGATTGCAACAAGATTAGGATCATTTAGGGAAAAAATAAGGTTACCAACAACCTCAATAACTAGGTATATTCAAGCAATTACTGCAAAAAAGACATGCCACAAAACTCGGAGCTACCAGATCAAATCTAATCTTTAGTTCAAGCAAAACCCTAACTGGTAAGCCACAAGACAAGAAATTCATCATTGAAACCCTCTGTGCCTTTGTCTTGATAATAAATAATAGGACTATTTCACTCCTCCATGGCATGGACACATTCACCCAAACAAGTGTCTCCTCAAAAGTCATCTTTGGCGGCTAACATGATCATCATTGGTAGATTGGCCACCTTTGCATTTATTCATCAGTCCTTCACTCTAGTTTATCTTTTATCTTTGTTGGATTAGATCATATCAAACCAAAAATCCAATCTGCATGGCACCATCAATTTCTACCTACTTCGGCCTCACCAACCCATAGGAAACCCTTTACAAAATTTGAAAATTTGAAATTAATGGCCAACAATAGATAATCATCAAATTTAAAACATAGCCATCGATCTTCATCTTTCCTAGCACATTGTGCAGCTCTTAAAAATCAACCACAATGGTTAATTAAAAACTTTATTTATCTGCCAAATACCCTCTCTCGGCGACCAATAAAAAATAAGCACATCATCATTACCTAGCATCGAGGACCCACCATTTTATTTTCTCATCGGGACAGACACGTGGTAGCAATGTGTGATCCCATGATCACTAACCTTTGAGCTACTTCTCATTGAGGCATTGTGCTGACCATCAAATCGACAAGATATGACTGTGCTTTTGTTAGGAATGGGAACACTGAGAGGGGGGGGGGGGTGAATCAGTGTTCACTATATTTTAACTTTTCACTTTAATCTTTATGCTGAACTTAAATGCTTAGGTACTGAATTAAACATTCACATAAACATGAAAAATGAAATCAACACATGACACCAATATGGTTATGGGGAAACCCAAATAGGTAAAAACCCCAGTGGGAATTGACACCCACTAATATTCTGCACTAGTGTTTTGTGATCCTTGTTAGACGATCCTTTACCCTGTTAGAAGAGCATTCCTCAACTGAGTTTGTCTAGACCTTATATTTTCCATTTCTTTCTCTACCTTTTCAATCTTGTCCAACTGACCTTTGTAGATATTGTTGCACATGTTCACATTAGTGGATTTTTCTTTCATTGAGCTCTTCGCTTGCTCAATCATAGCTTCTGCCTCTTTTATTTTGAAATGAACATTAGTAAGCTTATCTTGTTCCATGCATTCTACAATGGTTTTCCTTCCTTCATCTACAAATTCTTTCAAGGATGCTTGACCCGTCTTAAGTGAATTCAGATCTAGAGAAAAGTTTCTCATTAACTCATTCAATCTCTTCTTTAGATACTTCTCTTCTGCAACTATGGACATAGATTCTTCTAGGCTAGAAAAATTGCTTTTGAACTGTGAGATGACTGTACTCACATCATCAACTAAGTGTACTTTTAGCACTTTCTTATCTGCATGCAACAAGCTATTCAGAATGTTCATTGATTCCACAAGGAGAGGATTTCTCATGACTTGCTTCTCCTATGCCTTTTCCATAGCCGGGATGCTGAACTTAATCAGGTCTTCTTCTTTCTAGGAGTCCAAACTACTTGTGTCAGGTGTCAAACTTGACAACAATGCTGAGGAGGGAGTGATGGGAGTGCTATCCATCACTTCTTGTTTCACCTTGACTAATTTATATGATGTTTCATCATTATGTTCTTCTTCTTTTTCCTCTTCTTCTTCTTTCTTTTCTTCCTCTACTTCTTCTTTCTTTTCTTCTTCTTTCTCATCAGATATGTCTTCAATGTGTATTTCTTCTTTATGAGTGGGAGGTGAGCTACTGCATAAGATTTCAGCTTCTTGTGTGCTCACAAAAGCTTCCTCAAACTTATCCAACTCTATGTTAGTGGCTTCTGTGGCTATTTCCACATTATCTATGATAATAGTGCCATCCTTGGGTGATTTTGACATGGACACAGACTTATCTACCTCTAATTGTGTTCCATCTGTGGGCACTTAGTCCTGTGGACCTGTTACTGGTATATTAGAGATCTTTGCTACTTTGTCTTTTCAATTCTAAGGCAATCTTTTCATCGCTTTCTTTATCAAGGTCTGCTTGAGACACACCATGTATTCTCAAGATCTCAGATGTGACCTTAGCAACCTTTCTTTTAGTTGCTGTGCTATTAATTTTTGCATCAACTTCTCTAGTCTTTTCCTCATAAGTTCCCCATCTAGGTTCATTAGGATCTTTGGGGGCTGATAGAAATACCTGTGCATAAGCTTCAAGGACTTGTTCCTTTACTTCATAACCAAGTGGATGAATCCACTTAGTTCTTGGCTCAACAACTCTCATATATGTAGTGTCTGTCTCCACCATAAAGCATATTGAATCCTTATACTTTTCCACAATATTTTTTGGAATCCTTTACCTCATCTACATCTTAGCTTTAAAGGTCTTCAATTCCAATGTGATATAGAGTACTCTCAATGGATGCTTTGTTGGATATCTATGGCATGGTTGGAATAGACTTGTCCAAATACAAATCTAAAACTCTTCCAACAATATGAAGGTACATGTAGATGATTAATGATCTAAACCTGAATATCTTTGTCTTGTCATGCTTGATAGCTTTGATGTTATCTATCAACTATGCATGCAAGATCTCACACAATTTGAACTATCCATCTTCCTTCACAAGTCTGATGGTTGCTAGAATAGTTCCTGGAGACACACTATTCACTCTACTAGTGTGATGAAATCTGTATCCCAGTATCATAGACATCAATTTGATGTCTTCTTGCGCAATAGGCTCGATTTTCATGCTGCGCCTATTGCTCCTTGAATTACATGCTTTCTCAACCATTTTCATGACATCCTGCCCACATGAAGGATGGTGCCTATTCTAGATAGGCCTGTCATCTCATGTATCAAGTCACCTATGATTCTTACCAGCACATCACCAATCCAAAATAGATCATCATGAATTCTACTTAATAAGACCTTAATCCATTATGTCTCATAGAATTCATATGCCATAGAATACTCAACAATAGGGTGATCATTCCATTTGACATATTCATCCATGAATGTTTTGTCAGGTTTCAGCATGGTATCCATGTGCGCCCTTAGCCTATCCAATCCAACTGGTTCCTTCTTATAGTAAATGTAATCCCTAATGTCTTCTACATGCATGACACCCATAGGCCTATTGGAGAAAGCTCCCTCTAAATCATCTAGGGTTGATTTGAATGGGTGCCTCTTGAAAACATATCTTTTCTTCTCAGTGACATCATAAACAATGGGAGTGGCCATGACTTACTTGATAATCTCTTTCCAACTGATCTCTGAGATAATTTGATGACTTCTAAATTGGCGCAACAAACTAGGGTTTCTGTAACCAACCAAATGCACTGCAAACACTGATAGTTCAATCTCCAAGTCTTCACAACAACTTCCAAGGCTCAATATGCTCTTTAATCTCTCTGAATTTGAATGCAATGAGTAATGAAACAACAATTTGTGTACTTAAAGTGAGAATTCCACCATTAATGCAAGTCGCGTAAACCAGGCTGTCACTTCAAAATTTCAAACTTGAGTTTTGCTAACAATCAACATGTGTGCTCTTGCATGAAGGTTCCTATTCACTCTAAAATCTTGTCTAAAGGTGCATACTCTGAGGATGAGTATACCAGCCATGCAGGGGTCTAGAGTTAAATTAGCTCCCCCTATGACCTTGAGGGCCATTCATGTAGATGTAGAGGGTGCGTCCACTGGGGATGCATCCAATACATTCTCATTAGTCTTGTCCTTCTTCTTCTCTAACCAAATCAAGCTCACATCATCTGAGGCTTTCAAAAAATTAACTTCTCCTTTAGGATTCAATATTGGTTCCTCGACCTTTTTGGGCTTTCCTGACCTTGCATCCTTGATCTACAGAACCTTGAGATATGTCCAACCTTGTTACACGAGTGACAAATGACTGGAGGTCTAATATTTCTTGGTGCATTGACATGAGTCACCATTTTACATTGTTTTGCGAAGTGACCATTATAGTTACATATCTAACATGTAACATTTTGAGAACTTACATTTTTCTGATTTTGATTTCTCTAATCATGTTGAATCCCGTTCTTCTTACTAGTCTTGCAATTCATAGCTTTATGACCAAATCTACTACATGAATAATAGTAACCATTAAAAGGTCTTACCTCAGTATAGTTCCTTACAATGTGTCCATGCTTGTTACATGCAAAACAAGTGCACTCTCCAGGCTTGCGCTCATTCTTAGGTGGTCCATCATTGTCTTTGGATTGATCTTTAGTCTTTTTAGTATCACTAGAGTCTTTTTGTGATTCTTTTCTTGCTCACATATTATCAATCTAATTTTGTGCTTCATTGTATCCAATACAGCTAGTGTCTCCTTTGACTCTTCTTGCATACAACTGAGATTCTATCAAATTAGAACTGGTGTGCAATTTGTCAATGTGATTCTTTTCTTCTTTCAATTCAAACTCCAATCTTTCTTTGCAATTCCTAAGATCCAAGATTTCCAAATTTGCTTCCCTTAATTCCTCATTGAGTTTAAGGTTCTCCTTGACTTGTTCATTGTAGACTTATTGATTATTGATCAACTCATCATCAAATTTTTCAAGTAGTTCTTTCATAGATGCATTGTCTTCATTCAGCTTCTTAACCTTTTCTCCTAGATCACTATTAGAGCATTCTTTTAGATCCCTTCTTAGCTTTTTGATAACTAATTGAGGATCACTGACTTTCTCTTTTAGTTCTTCAATTTCTCTTTTAGATTTTTCCAGGTCTTCAAGAGCGGCTTCAAGATTTTTCTTCAAATGTTTCATTTCTGCTTTGTCCATGATCTCCTCAAGTGGTTAAAATTCTTTGTTGAGGACCAGAGCTCTGATACCAATTGTTAGGAATGGGAACATTGAGAGGGGGGGGGGGGGTGTGAATTAGTGTTCACTATATTTTAACTTTTCACTTTAATCTTTATGCTGAACTTAAATGCTTAAGTACTGAATTAAACATTTACATAAACATGAAACATGAAATCAACACATGACACCAATATGGTTATGGGGAAACCCAAATAGGTAAAAACCCCAGTGGGAATTAACACCCACTAATATTCTGCACTAGTGTTTTGTGATCCTTGTTAGAAGATCCTTTACCCTGTTAGGAGTAGCTTTACAATGCTTTAAGTATAGTAGACCTAGTTAAGGGTCAGACCTTGTTAGGAGTCTTTTACAATGATCCTTGTTAGGGGAGTGGACTCATTTTCCTAGAGCTCACTGCTCAAATGGTGAAGGCTACAACCTTTTGATTTTAGATACACACTATATCTATAGGTGAACTGTTACTATGACACTGCTTGTCTGATCAGTTCCTTTGATGCGTTGATGCTTTGACCTCTTAAAAAGCCTTGATACATCTCATAGTATCTTCACACACTTCTTCTCTTCTTAACACATCTCTCTTGCAACTTCCATACCAAATACAATGGGCACATCTTATATTTATATGCTCATACAAACTAAACAACTAGGTCGGCCCTTAGACCTATTACAAACAATGCTTCCAAATGAATTGGCTTAAGCGTGCTTACAATTATATATATAAACATGTCGGCAACCTAAATAAAATGGGTGCATGGCCTTTACAATATTATATTAAGATCACAAACCAAAATACTAACTATCAGCTCCATGCTCTATTCTTTGTTGGCACACACTAGCTGTGCAACTTCAACTGACTGTAACTTTCGCCTCTTTGCATATCTGCTTATGCACTCATAGAATAAGCATGAGTATAGTCTAACAAACTTAACTTCTAGGGTGCATACTATAATTCATCCATACACATGTGCGTTGATGCTTTGAGCTACAAGAACTCTGTACACTGTCCAGTCTTCAACACTTAGTTGATTTCTGATCTTTTCATTAGGTGCGCTGACTCCAAACTACTATATGAATTTGTTTCCATAATGACAACACTATATTAAGTCATATACCTCAGTATAGACAACTGTCCAACAACTTTACCTTCATCTAAGGCTCTACCATCTGTCCCACCAGTGCCACGATGAAACTATTGCTACAAGCCTCCCCAATAACTTTATCGATGACCGAGATGCATAAAATTTTTCCTTATCGATCTCCTTTTTATTCCAATAGTTTTATCACCAAAAGATATACCAAAGCTTAAGTTGGGAATCAGAGCACTTGATACTTGTCTTCGCTGATGCTTTTTAATGCCCGATAGGATCATTGGTGGATTTTTATGCCTATTGACAATATTTACAATAAATTGGTGACACATATGGTGATGTTTTCAATGGGGTGGAATGGACATCACGTGAACTTGGAATCAAGATTTTTGATCACCGATGAGGTGATTGGGAAAATTTATGGTGATGTAATGAAAAGGTGTTGCCCAGTCATGATCCCCCAAAGAATATCCATTGTGCATCTTTAGCTAGCAGTAATGTGCCGACCATTGGATTAACTTTGATCAAACTGTCCCTTAATCTTCACTCAAGGCTCTGACATTAGACCCATCAACCATCAGGTGTCAATCAATCATGATCCTACGAAGGGTAAATACTTCACAACTTTTCATTGTGGGATCATGCCAACCCTAGGATTAACTTAGATTTGATGGAGTTTAATAAGGCCGAGACTTAGGAAAAATTAAAGCTCAGAACTTATGAAAATTAAACCACTGGCAACTAGGTAAAAGGAACTTAAAACACATGGCTCCTCCCAATGATAACTTGAAGCATGTGCCAAAAAGGAACTTAAGTCATGAAAAAGGTAATGAAGAAATAGAACGAGGGTAAGGTTTAAGGACTTAAACAAGATTTATTTTGAAACCCTAGAAACATGGATAAACCCTATTTCCTCATACCCTTGACAATTTTTAAAGGTTTTTTGCAGGATAAGACCATTTTCAACATATTTTTTCCATGACAAGAAAACATGATAATATATCCTTTATAAACAAGTCTTGCTTTATTTCTTACAATTGTCCCTTCTTCATTCATCTTATTTCTGAGAACCCATTTAGTTTGTATCACATTCTTTTCTTTAGGCCTAGGAACCAATTCCAAAGTATTGTTTTTCTTTATCTAATCCAATTCTTCCTTCATTTATTTAGTCCAAGAATCACCCTTAAAAGATTCATCAGTAGTTTTAGGTTCAACTTGAGAAATCAAACAAATTTCATTCCTTAATCTTGACCTTGTCAACATTTCTTTATTAACATCACCAATGATTTGATTTTCAGGGTGGTTTTTATTTACACACCTCGGTGTCTTTTGAATATCATTAGAGTCATTCAAACATATTTCTATCTCATGATCAACTTCACAAGGTTCTTCTTGATTTGTAACAACTTCTCTATTATCTGAATTTTGACTGTAATCATAAACTCTTTCCTTAATATGAAACTTCTCATCAATTCTCACATTAGCACTTTCAATCATCTTTCTCAATCTCAGATTAAAAATTTTGTAAGCCTTTCTCTTAATAGAATAACCAAGAAAGATCCCTTCATCACTTCTAGCATTAAATTTTCCTATGTCATCATCTCTTTTAATATAGTATTTACTACCAAATATTCTGAAATATTTCATAGTAGGAGTATGATTAAACTATAATTCATAAGGAGTCTTACTTGTACCTTATCTGATCTAAATTATGTTCAAAGTATAAAAAACAACACCAACAACTTCTCTCCAATGAATATGCGACACATTTCCTTCTAGCAACATAGTTTTAGAAACATCTAAAATTGTCCCGTTTCTTCACTCTGCAACCCCATTTTGTTGTGGAGTCCTAGGAGATGATGTTTTTCTATATATGCCATGCTCTTCACAATAGTTATTAAATATATCTAAAGCAAATTCTCCACCTTTGTTTAATCTCAAACATTTTATCTTTAAACCAGATTCATTCTCAACTTTTTCTTTAAAAATCTTAAATTTGTCAAAAGCCTCAGAATTTCCTCTAAGAAATGCAACCCACATGATCCTAGAGAAATCATCAACCAAAAGTATAAAGTACCACTCACCTTAATAAGATCTTGTTCTTGTAGGTCTAAAAAGATCTGTATGCACCAGATCTAACTTCCCTTTAGCTGAGTACAATTTTCTTTGAAAGATTATTTTAGTCTGTTTCCCCATTATACATTCTCTACACATGGTGTTGGATGGTTTTACAAGATTTGGTAGGTCTCTAACAACATTTGTCATACTTTCTTTTACAATGTTATCAAAATAACATGAAAAAATCTTCTATGCCATAACTAATTGTCATCAATTTTTGTAACAAATCAAGAAACCTCATATGTGTTCAACTCAAATACATTACCTCTTGATTTAGCACCATTCACAATCAAATCTCTTGACTTTCTTCTGATATAACATCTCCCATTAATGAACTGTAGTTGATAACCCTCATCTACAATCTATCCAACACTTTACAAATTATGCTTAAATCAATTAACAAGTAGTACATCATCAGTATTAGTCTTACCATCCAGAGAAATTGATCCTACTCCAGTGATAAACTTAGGAACATTATCACCAAATCTAACCACACCACCATCATACTTTATTATCTTAAAAAACTTATTTTTATCATCAGTCAAATGATGTGAACAACCACTATCTATGATCCATTCTGATTTCTTCTCAACATGTGAAAATATGGATTTTTCTTCATGAACAGGTTCATCATCTTTAATAGAAATAAATCCAATCTCATCATAGTCTATTTCATCATCATCATAAACACCTTCACTAGCATAATAACATTCTTTATTATTTGAGTAATTAGGTCTGTGAAACTAATGTTTGTGCTTAGGAACCCTTGTAGGACATCTAGATGCAAATTGACCAATCTTATTACATAAAAAATATTTTAGGGGTGGCTTTCCTTCAAGCTTATCTTTTCCTTTCTTTTATCTTCTTGCAATCAGGGCCACAATCTCATCTAACTTATTTTCTTCTTCCTGTATCCTTTCCCATTCATCAGCATATTCACCAAGCTCTTCTCTCAAATCATCTCTGCTATTTCTCGTTATGCTTAATAAAGTCCTTTTTATCATTATCTATAGTCACCTTAAATGTTGATTCAAGATTAGGTAATGAATCTCCAAGTTCTGTGGCCTCAAAGATAGTTAATTTAGCAATCAACATCTCTCTATTAAAGTTCGTAGTTAAAGGTATGATCTTCTCTATCACTTGCATTTTAGTCTTATACACAAGTGTCAAAGATCTAAGAATATTTGTAATCACTTATTCTTTACTGTATGTGCCTCCAGAATTTCTAATGCCAATGACAACCTCTATAACCCTCTGTACATATGCTCTAACATTTTCATCATCTCTCATTCTTAAAGTCTCCATCTTTGTCTTCCAATTCTACAACTTTGCTTGTTTGGTAAATCTATCTCCTTCATATAGTGCTTCCAATCTTGACCAAATTTTGTGTGCTGAATCTAAGTCCTTAACCTTTGTAAATTCACCTTTAGAGAGTGCACTAATCAATGCTTCCCTTGCAATCATTTTGCATGAGAACAAATTATTCTCCTCATTAGTGGCACTTTCCAATTCATCTGCAGGCTTGACCTGCTTATATTTCTTTGTCATCATCTAGTAGTCAATACCAAAACATAGAAGATGTGTTCTCATCTTGTTCTTCCAACTGTCAAAATTTTTAGGATCAAATTTTGGACTTTCCTTCCTATAAAATGCCATCTCCAAGATCACCTCAAGCTATTAAGCTTTCTCTCTGAGGACCAAAAGCTCTGATACCAATTATTAGGAATAATAGTCCACCAACACAACTAAGAGGGGAGTGAATCAGTTGTGAGAAAAAATATTAAACTTTAAATTTTATAATCCAAAACACTTAATCATATTTTCAACACAATGAATGCAATACCATAAAACAAATTTTATTTTATCGAGGAATCCTTGTTAAAGGTAAAACCTCAATGGGAATTAGCACCCACTAATTATGTAATGAATGTAGAGTATCCCCACTAAAAGATTTATCCTTGTTAGGATCTTATTAATACATAAGTACATAGTCCCTATTAAAGGATAGACCCTGTTAGGAGTCAAGAGAAAAATGGAAGGCTCACTGTCCAGGCACACTGCCCAAAAAGGTTAAAACCACCTTCAGGACTCACTGTATGAAATACTATTGTATAGAAGGTATACAATCCAATGAACTGTCTACTAGCAACTATCTTTTCTTGATCAGTTCTAATGAATCTCCTCAATCACAACCTCTTCTCTACATCTATTAGACTTCACAAATACAAGCTTGCAGTTTATACACACACACCTTTATTCTCCAAAAATAAGTCTTCTTTACAGGTCCTATTACAATAATCAATTAGGTCGGCCAATTAAAACTTCCCCAATGAATGAATAATTAAATAGACCCTTGCTAAGATACACACGATACCTTACACATGTATACAATAGTTACAATGCATCAAATACACTCTAGGATCTAAAATCCATTCTCACCATCTTCACAACATGTTACACAACTTCAATCATCTCCAAATAGGTCTTTGAAAGACCACACACTTCAACTAACATCACCATGAACACAAAAAATTCATACTCACAAATAATATTCTCTAATATGTATTCTATCATGCCTTAAGTTCACAGGTCACAAATCATGCTTGCATGAGAGTTATCTCAGAAATATAGAGACTAACTATATCACTGCCCATTGTCATAGTCTAGTAACCAGTATTTACTAAAAAAATTGGAACTCACTCCATCTGCAATATTAAGCCAAGCGACCTTAGACATAAGATCACAACTCATCCTTGTTCATATTCTGACGAAGGGGCAAGGATCATGAGGGGCCAAAGCTATGGCTCACCCTAATGTTCCAAGCCTTCAACACATAATGCGAAAGCAAAACACCAGAAAGTGAGAGGGAGAAAGCAAGATCTTCATTAAATTACATCAACAAACAGTATACATGCCGGGCTATAAGGCCTTCCCGGTTTAGGCCAGATATTACAATAAATTCAGAAGTCCTCAAACATGTGAGGATCCATCAAATTCTAACTTCTAACTTCCCCCTTGATCTCTGACTCCCCCTAACTCTAAACACAGACACTAAATTTATACAAGAGTCAACCGAACTAAGTCGGCCTTCAGATCCACAAACAATGGAAGTAATGGTCAAATTAAGGACCACCAGCTTCCCAATAATGGGTACCAACATTAACTTCATGACCCTTGATAAATGCACACGTCGTCCCCAACAAGAAACAAAATAAAACCCGTCGGTAAGCAGAGATAACCGACTAGCAGCAAAGCAATACCGAGCGCCAGGAAATTACCGACCAAACTCAGCAACCGAAGCAACCAACCAACTTGGGAGAAGAGGAAACTGACCAATGCAGAGACTACCAATCAAACTTGATAATCAAAGGAAACCAACCAACACAGGAAAGAGCAAACCGTCCAAATAGGAACCGAACAACACAGAAAATAGCAAACATCTTTTTGGTGACACAGGATTGCCAAGAACCCAAGATGCTCTTGCATCAGACACCTGGGGTTGTTTTGAATGATTCATAGAATCATCCAGTAGATATGATCTGAGTTGCATCCAACTCAGACTGTGAAATCCATGAACTATCTTCCATTGGTCTATTCTTCCATTTTACCAGATATTCCATGTATTCTTTTCCTCTTGTGCTTTTGCCAACTCTTTCTTTCAAAATCTGTTCAACTTCCTCTTTCTATTTCTTAGGATATTCTGTCAGTACTGTCATTTCTTTATCAGATTCATAATATTCATACAAATCAACAATGTTTAAAATCAGTGATATGTCCATGTCATCAGGTAACTCAATCTCATATGCATTTCCACTGCCAAATTTCCTCAATATTCTGCAACATCCAAACTTCTTCATCTTCAGCTTCCCATAAGTTCCAACAGGAAACTGACCTTTCTTCAAATGAACCATCACTTCATCACCAACATCAAAAATCTTATGTCTTCTTGATCTATCAGCTCTATCTTTATATTTCTGATTACTATTTTCCAACTTCAACTTCACATCTTCATGCAATGTCTTCATGTACTCAACAAATTTCACTCCTTCAACACTTTTCTTGTTTTCATCCTCAATGTCTCTCAAGTCAAATATTCCTCTCGGTTGTATGCCATTCACAATCTCAAATGGTGTTCTTCCTGTACTCCTATTCATTGAATTATTGTATGCAAACTCAGCTTGTGCCAACACAGAATCCCAATTGCTTGGTGTGTCTCCTACTAAACATCTCAAAAGATTACCCAAACTTCTATTTACAACTTCAGTCTATCCATCGATTTGTGGATGAAATGTAGAACTATATTTCAACTCGGTACCAAATTTCTTCCAAAGTGTTTTCCAAAAATATCCAACAAACTTTCTATCTCAGTCAGAGATAATACTCCTCGGTAACCCATGTAATCTCACAATTTCCTTAAAGAAAAGGTTTGCTACATTCATTGCATCTGATGTTTTTCTACAAGGTATACAATGTGCCATTTTAGAAAATCTATCCACAACCACAAATATAGAATCATTACCTCTTACTATCTTTGGTAAGCCAAGAACAAAATCCATACTGATATCAGTCCAAGGTTTCTTAGGTATAGCAATCAGTGTATATAAACCAGTATTCTGACTTACTCCTTTTGCAACTTGACAAATTCCACAACTTCTCACAAATTTTTGAACATCCTTATACAACTGTGGCCAAAAGTAATTTTTCTTTAGCAAATTCTAGGTTTTATCAATGCCAAAATGTCCAGCCAAACCAGTAGAATGTTTCTCTTTTATCAGGTTAGTTCTCATAGTCTCAGTCATAGCATTACAAATTGAACTGAAATTCCTTATGAACTTTCGGTAAAAAATTGCCAATCCATGAAATGATCTTACCTCACTAGCATTCACAGGTGTAGGCCAATTCAAAATGGCTTCAACCTTTTCAGGATCCATCTTCAATCCATCAGCTGAAATAACAAATCCCAAATACACAATTTCTTCTTTCATGAATGAACACTTTTTCAGATTTATCAACAACTTTTCCTCTTTCAACCTCTACAAAACTTGTCTAACATGCAACAAATGTTCTTCTCTGGTCTTACTAAATATCAAAATATCATCAAGATATACAATCACAAACTTACCCAAGAATTTCTTCAAAACTTCATTCATCAACCTCATAAAAGTACTTGGTGCATTAGTTAAACCAAAAGGCATAACCAACCACTCATACAAACCTTCTTTCATCTTGAAAGTGGTCTTCCACTCATCACCTTCTCTAATTCTAATTTGATGATATCCACTTTTCAAATCAATATTTGTGAAATATTTTGCTCCAGTCAAACTATCCATTATGTCATCCATCCTCGGTATAGGAAACCTATACTTCACCATTATCTTATTGATTGCTTTGGAATCAGTGCACATTCTCCATTCTCCATTCTTCTTAGGTGCCAATACAATAGGTACCACACAAGGACTTAAACTTTCTCTGATCAAACCTTTATCCAACAATTCTTGAATCTATCGGTTCAATTCCTGATTCTCGGTAGGTGTTAACCGATGAGGTACCTTATTCGGTAAACTAGCTCCAGGGATTAAATCCATACAATGATATATACTTCTCTTTGGTGGAAAACCATCAGGTACATTATCAGAAATGATTTCTCCATACTTGGTGAGTAACTTATCAATCTCCTCAGGAATATTATCTTCCATTTTCTTACTCGGTTTGTTAGGGATTACAATAAAACATACATCATCCTTCTTCAAAGAACTGATAAACTTTCTTCTTTCCATCAAACAAACTTTCATAGATGTACAGATATTACTAACATATTCTTCCATCAATGGCAACAAGACTTGTTTCTTTCCATTAGCCACAATAGAATACTTATGCAATCTTCCATCATATATAGCATGTCTATCATATTGCCAAGGTCTACCCAACAAAATATGACAACAATCCATTGGCATTACATCACACAACACCTTATCATAGTATTCCCCTATTTTCAAATTCACATAACATTGTTCATTTACTAGGAGATTATGCTCATCTTTGATCCATGAAATTTGATAAGGTTTCAGATGCTTCAATCTTTCCAACTGCAATTTACCGACCATCTCTTCAGATGCTAGATTCTCTGAGCTACCACTGTCAATGATTACTTTCCACACTTTGTTAGCAACTCTACATCTTGTCTTGAACAAACTTTTCCTTACTGGATCTTCCTTCTTTCTTTCATTCCATAGTGCTCTCCTTACCATTAGGTTACTTTCCTTTCCAGGTTCATTCAATGATTCTTCTTGTACTACAACATTTCTATTGCTACTAGTCTTCTTGCTTGCATGTGTACATTCAAAGGATCTATGCCCTTCTTCTCCACAATTGTAACAAGTTCCTCAAAAATTTCCTCTACTGTAACCACCTCGGTAGCTACTACCTCTGCCTCTAGATGAACTTTCACCTTTCCACTCAGTCTTACCTTTGTCCAGGTTTGTTTTATCAGGTTCAGATCTACCATTTTCACCATTGGATCTACCTCTTCCTCTATGGAATCTACCACCTCGACCTCTTTGTATTTGCTCATGTCTTTTGCTTAGTTTCTCCTCGGCTTTCAAAGCAAATTGATAAGCCTCTTCAATACTTTCCAACTTAACCATGCTAATTTCTTCTTGGATAGAGTTTCTCAAACCATTCAGGTATTTGCCAATCCTTTCAATATCATCTTCATCATGACCAGATCTGATATCCAATATGTAAAATTCCTCAGTATAATCCTTTACCGAGCTATCCTTCTATCTTAGACTTTGCATTCGCCGAATTAGGTTAATCTGATAGTCACAGGGTAAGAATTTTCTTTTCAACTTATTGGCCATCTTACTCCATACTGTGATCTTATCTTTGCCTTTCCTTTTCCTATCCAATTGTAGATGTTCCCACCATAGGGATGCATGTCCTTTCAACTTAGTGCTTGCAATCTTCACCATTTTGTCTTTAGGGACACTTTCATGTTCAAAATATTTTTCCATCTCAGTGATCCAGTCCATTAATTCATCAGAGTCCAATTTGCCACTATAATCAAGAGGATTAAAGTGTGGTGTTGATTTCAAACTTGTCAAAGCTTTCAAGAATCTCTCTTCACCATGATCCATAATAGGTGCAGGTTCTGCATTAGCCTGTTCTTCTTCGACCTCATCATCACTAACATCTTCAAGATGTATGCCTCTTCTTTGGGCTATCTCTACTGCATCTAATCTAGTAGCAATCTGCCTTAGTATCTCTGCCAATCCTAGATTCACATCTCGCCTCCCATGAACCATCTTGACAACCTTCTGCAATTGCAGGTCAGATCACAATCTACTAACCCACAACAAATCAACTAAGGTTTCAAGAAGTTCCTGCAAACCTAGATCCACAGACCTGGATCAAGAATCTAACCTCGCTCTGATACCACCTGACGAAGGGGCAAGGATCATGAGGGGCCAAAGCTATGGCTCACCCTAATGTTCCAAGCCTTCAACACACAATGCAGAAGCAAAACACTAGAAAGTGAGAGGGAGAAAGCAAGATGTTCATTAAATTACATCAACAAATAGTATACATGCCGGGCTGTAAGGCCTTCCCGGTTTAGGCCAGATATTACAATAAATTTAGAAGTCCTCAAACATGTGAGGATCCATCAAATTCTAACTTCTAACTTTCCCCTTGATCTCTGACTCCCCCTAACTCTAAACACAGACACTAAATTTATACAAGAGTCAACCGAACTGAGTTAGCCTTCAGATCCGCAAACAATGGAAGTAACAGTTAGATTAAGGACCACCAGCTTCCTAATAACGGATACCATCATTAACTCCGTGACCCTTGATAAATGCATGCGTTGGCCCCAACAGGAAACAAAATAAAACCCGTCGGTAAGCAGAGATAACCGACCAGCAGCAAAGCAATACCGAGCACCAGGAAATTACTGACCAAACTCGGTAACCGAAGCAACCAACCAACTCAGGAGAAGAGAAAACTGACCAACGCAGAGACTACCGACCGAACTCGGTAATCAAAGGAAATCGACCAACACAGGAAAGAGCAAACTGTCCAAACAAGAACCGAACAACACATAAAATAGCAAACATCATTTTGGTGACACAAAATTGCCAAGAACCCAAGATGCTCTTGCATCATATTCCTATCATCACATGCTTTGAAACAGCCAGACAGTATCCATACACTTCTATCAGTCATCCATATATCACTATTAACCAGTCTGTTTTCCTTCATCTGAAATATATGTTGACAACAATGACAAACAATGAGATTCAACACATATTACAGAACTAATTCCAACACAGACCTTCCTTTTGATAGTAAAAACATGCATTAGGCACGTTTAAATAAACTAATGGATGAACTAGTTCAAAACTTGGACTAAAAAGTTTAAAGTTCTCTATTAATAAATTGTTTGAATCAACCTATACAATTTAAGCCCTTCGGTGGACTTGTAGACTTGAAAAATTATTTGTATCATGTTTACACTAGATTAATCTGCCTAAATGGTCCACAATGCTCTTTAGAAATGATTTGATAGCTATATTGAGGAATTGTAACTTAGTCCACATTGGTTAATATGAGTGAGGGATGCTTAGGGTGAAAATTGAAGGTCCAAGCTTACAATTAAAAGATTTTTACATATGACCGAAGTTCCACATTGTAGCACAACTTAGGCATGATATTTTGATTTAAACATACAAGGTAGATATCCTTTTCCAAGACCTCTTAGGGTTTCAATCTTCCATTCCCTCATTTGTAAAAATTAGCTTCAAAGAAAGCTCATTGTAGGAAAAACAAAATAATAGGTTTTCTTTGGTATTTTGAAATAATATTAACAATATCATCAAGACATTAGATTTCTAGGGCTTTTCTAGGGTTATCATCTTGCATTAACTTGTCTAGATCAGCACAGGTAGAAACTTTTCATTTATCTATCATTGCATTAGCATGTGCACCATGATTGAGTAGTTCATTTGGACTAGACTTGTACTATAGAGCTTTTCCTCATGCAACTAAGTTCGAATACTCCCTATTTTGCATATCCATAGTCCCTTCGTCCATAATCACCATGCCTCTTTTGAGCTCCATCACTTAATTTTCTTTTGCTAATCTAGTTTCTAATTTTTTATCTCATCTATTTAGGGCACCCATTTGTACCCATTTCCTCCTACTATGGTGTTGGTTAAATTGCTTGAGGAATGCATAATAAAGAAGTATTTGAGATGATCAATCACATTGTATTGTTATATGTGTAATAGGAAAAATAAATTTGTAATTGTACAAATGAAAAATTATGATATAATGCTTAAAACTAACGAGAGTCGCATTATTAGACATCACTAATAATAGGAAAGTAACAAGATGGAACATGAAGATGAACAAATCTTCATAAAACATTCAATTCTTATAAATACTTATAAATATAAAAACATAAATATTTTTTTACAAAAATAAAATAAAATTGTTAAAAATTAGATATAATACATAATAGATTTAAAAATAATAAAAATGAGTTGGATTGATAGAAATAATTAAAACTAAATATAAATCAAATGCCATTACACCTTTATTACAATCTCAAATGATGTTTTGTAGTAAACATTTATTTATGTAAAATATATTATATTAGTAAATGATCTTTTGAAACATCAAATATATGTGAATAAATAAATTAAATAAATCAAATAGACTATAACAAGTACTATTATATATATTTAATTAATATAATGTATATCATCAAATTTTAAGAATTACCCCACACACCATTAAAAAATAAATTAAATGATAAATATTTTAATAATCACTAAAGGAGTTCATATAAAATAACCTGAAAACAAAAATCAAGCAAACAAATAATATGGCCATTAAAGCTACCGGTTACTATAAAGCTTCAAAATGCAAAATGTAAAATAGCATAGCAAAGACTTTAGGGTCATCAAAAGTTAGACCTCAGGTGAACCTTACCAGTAATATATGCTTCCCGTAGGGAAAATTTTGATGTTTGGTGTTAAGGGTACGTTCCCTGTTCAAATCTCAACCAACCCTGCAGTCAAGACAAAAGGGATATGCGAGAGAATTTAAGTCTAAAGGATACCCTCTGCACATGTTAACACTTTGGAGACTCATTTGCAATCAAATTTTGTTGAGAGTGCATTGATGCAAGGGAAATGAGAATAATTGTCCGGAAAAGGAGGACTGCAAATTAGTGAAATTGTGAATCCAAACTGTTGATTATGTATGATTGAGCATTTGAAGGAGTGCTAATTTTCTGTGGGGTTTATAAGTTCTGTTTAATATCATGACAAGCATGCTCATGGCAGACATTTTAAACCTCCTTAATGGGTATGATAATTATCTTTGGTTTAGTGGACATAATGATGTTTCTCTCCCACATTAGACCTCAATAAAGTTAAAATTCTTCAATTATAAGTTTAGGAGATCATAATTGCTTTCAAGTGTTAGTATAATTAAACAAAGGCTCACAACCTTAGTCTCACGAAGATGGTGAGATTCGTTTGCAAACTATTTACAAAATCACGAAAGTCATTAAATTTCAAATTAAAGTTAAGGCTCACATTCTTATAGTCCTAAGATGATGATGTGACCATTGTACAATTTCATGCAAGAATGAAATATTAAATTGAAGTTATGTGTGGGAGTACAAAAGTGTAGATTTTTTTGGTTTAGTTTGTGTAGTTAATATATTTTTATTTTTCGAAAATGTTCAAAGGATTATATGTGTTTAATTGTAGTTAAATTTTTTTAGTTATTGTGTTTTGATAGTTTTTGTTGTTTTTATTTTTTATATTTGCTATTTTGTATCAATTGGAAAAAATAAATGGAAAAAATAAATGAAATAAAAATGCACATTCATAAGGAAAAGAGAGAAACATTGTTATTACAAATATATGAAGATCTTAAATAAAGTTAAACAAAAAATAATTTTATACTTATAATGAATTATAAGATGAAAATAATTGTAACGATAATCAATAAGCAGACTTTACTCATCGTAGTATTCTCCATGAAAATCATCATGGAGTTTAAATATGATAGATCTTAAATTAATGGCAAAAAAAAGAAGCTCCAACATCCTCCTAATATTTGGTATCCCTTTACAACTTAAGAAATTTTTACAATGTGGAAAAATATAATTCATAAATATATGTTTGAAGTTAAGCACCTTTTGATGCTTCAACAAAACATTAGGATTCCTAGATTCTACATCTCAAATACAAATCCAAAACATCCAACTTTCTAAAGAAAGAGGTTAATCCCATTTTAAATGGTGTATAATGAGTGAGCCTCATTCCTCTTAAGAAACATGTCCTCCAATTGAGAATATCAAGTTTTGAAGTTTTCTAAGGGTCATCGTATTCTTATCGGTCAAATTTATAATTGAACTCTTAAATGAAGATCAACATATTTTGATAAGTTAGGAAACACCAAAAGAATGTCCACCCTATGGCCAATCAAGAGTGGCTAGCAGGGCATGATACCAAATTGGATTATCTCGACTACATCCCTTTAATGGACTATGTCTCAACTTCTTCGACCTTGACCCACTCAAAATGGCCAAGAATCCAAAGAAGGGGAATCCTCTAGAATCAAAAAGGGGAAAATGATTAATCAAGAGAGAAGAAATGGTCCCAAGATGAGATTGGGCATGATAGTGACAATGTAGATCCCATTATTCTAGAAATAAATGATAACCCTACTCATCAAGAAGTATCAATGAAGGAATGGCATGTAGAATACCAAAGCTATGTTTTAGATTTAGAAGTGGGGCCTAACTAGGTGAACTTCCATATAGAAATATTGATTGAAATAGAAAAAGCGACCCCTATAGACCTTGAGAAAGGGTCCTTTTCTATAGGAATAGGGAACATGTTATTTATTGCAAATAATGTATTAGATGGCTTGTCTAAAGTATTAAACTGGTTGGTTTCTAAGGTTATATTTTTAAGAGAGGTTGTTAATGGTCTTAATTCCAAGATTGTTAATCAATAATAGGTTGCTATCCAGGCTTTTTGATATATATAGCTCTAAGAATATGCTTTCCTTGATTAAAGGAGTTGATGATGTAAAAAATATGAAAAATAGTCATGAAGAAAAGATTAGGCTATTGGAAGAAACAATAGGCAAGGTCCATGAGAAAATCAGAGCAGTGGTGATTGTTAGTAGAACACCAATGGAGAATAGGTCTAATAGCCTTAGGAAGATGAATGAGAGAGCCAAAGCTCTCAATACCAATGATATGAGAAAGGAAAAGAAAGTGGGCTTCGATGCAAGTATGACAAACCGTGATAAAAGTGATTGCTTAGTTCTAGTTCAAGGACGCTCTACAAAAACCCATAGATAGACCAAGAGAAAGTGTGAGCAATCCAAAATTATTCATGAAGTTCTAGAAATTAATGAGAATGTTATCTCAAAGGATGTTGAGACTATTAAGGTTCTAAAAAATCTTCTATAAGTTTGTGGATCGATGACCCTATTTTCGTTATTCTCTGTTGGGCCATGTACTCTATTTAGTTTTAGTGTTGTTTAGTTGCTAGATTTTTTTTCATGGAGGGTTCAGACTTGCGAGACAACCCAGTGAAGCACGAAGCCTGCAAGCTACAACTAGTGAAGGCCACGATGAAGATGATTTAGGAACCTGATATGGGCACACACGTGCCTAAAACCACTTCATCTTAGAGCCAAGGACTGAGGGGCATTCATGCCACCAAATTCGCCCAGGGCAAGATCCTGGCCTCATCCCTTATGATGTCAGAGACTTGCACTCAGCAAGACACGATCCCTTGATGTAGGGGCATCCAAGGTTGAGGCAGGGGCATTCTTTGTCCTCGGTGAAACTGCATCTAGGGTGTTTGTATTTGGCCGGTGTTACTTGGTTGTAGCCTTGGCCGATGGCCTTAGTCATTGAAGGATGCTTGGTCACTAAAGGAACTCGGTAGTCTCTAGCGCTCGGTGAATGTGTTACTCAATCATGCCTGCGGTGCTCGGTCGACACTAGTGATCGGCGATGCCTGGTGTGCTCGGTTAATTCACTGTTGCTCAGTAGTTCTGATTTACCGACTGGAGTTCTGTGTGATTTGTTGGGCCAACTTGGTGCATTTATTGTTGGTAGCTATTGTTATAGGCTGACATGCTGAATTAAATTTTTGTATACATTTGTAAGCTGACTTGTATGGCATTTAATTATTTGTTTGGGGAGTTAATGGTTTTATCTAGCCGACTTATGGTTGATGATTAGTATTTATAGGATGTTTGGGGTAGTTGTTGAGGGAGGACTTAGAGGTCGTAGATTTGGATGACTTGGAAGACTTAGTGAATCAGATCTAATGTTCTGAAAGCTGGAGTTGGTGAAGTTGTGGAAATGATCTTGCATGATCTTGCAGATAAGATTGTTATCTGATAGTTGTTTGTAGCAAAGCTAGTGGTTTGCACACTTGGAGACAAGGAGATTTCTTGGAGGCTTGTGAGCTCAAGTTTAGATCTGCCTTAGAGTTTCCATCAGCTTCTGATTGTCTTCAGAGCTGAACTAGCTGAGATTGTATTGGATTTGTTTGGATCTTGCAGAATTATTTCTATTTGTAATTGGCCCTAACCCGGAAGGCCTTATAGTCGAGCATGTTAATGCAAATTACTTGAAGTAATTGTTATGTTATCTGTTGTATTGAGTATTCCGCTATGTAAATCATGTTGGCTACAAGGTTTGGATTGTCCTTCATTGGATCCACCATCCTTGACTACATCAGGTGGTATCAAAGAGAGGTTTGTTCTTGTTGGAGCTGATAGTTGATCTTGAGGAGCGAAGGTTGACCTAGCAAGACTGATCTTGCAAAGTTGATCCTGTTGGAGCAAAGATTGTGTGCAATCTGGATTACAGATCTGAGGCACTGAACTTATGAAATCTTGCCCTAGTTGATTGCTCAAGTTGGCAGGTTGAGATCTGACTTGTACAGAACTTGGAGATTGCCACAAGGTGGTCGGTGAGGGTTTGTTGCAGAGGGTTTTTACATATCTTTAAGGATTCCTTCGAGAAGATTGGGCCCTAGAGCTATTGCAAATCTTTGTGATGCCGTGGAATCAAAGATTTCTGATAAAGTCAGATCTGAGATAGAATTGATGAAGAATGACATGGTCACCGAGATCATGAGAGCTGTTGCTGGTGTACCTCAGAATGTTGGTAGTGAGGATGGCTATGAAGAGGCCGGTGAAGAATTTGAGACTGCTGGATCTAGTGGTGATGACCAAAGGAATAGATCTGGTGAAGATAGAACTCCTCGGTTGCATAGATCTGGAGCTCGGTTTAGTAATGGTTACCGAATGAAAGTTTCTACTTTCTCTGGTACTTTGAGGCCCGACAATCTGATTGATTGGATTCATGAACTTGAAGATTTTTTTGAGTTGTAAGAAATTGAAGATCCTCTTCGGGTGAGATTAGCACAGACAAAGTTGAAAGGACATGCTGCTCTTTGGTGGAAAGAACTACAAAGAGATAGAGAAGATGAAGGTGAAATGAAGATCAATCGGTGGAGGTTGATGGTGACTAAGTTGAAAGCTAAGTTCATACCTTCTGACTATGAGCTTGACTTGTTTAAGAAGTTGCAAAATCTGAAACAAAAGGATCTGTTTGTTGAAGATTATACCGAGGAGTTCTACAAACTTACTATTCGGTCTAGACACCGAGAGCTTGGTAAGGAAAATGTAGCTCGGTATGTGAATGGTCTGAGATTCAATATTTAGGATGAGCTTGGTATGCTGAAGATTGATTTCGTTGAAGATGCTTATCAGTATGCTCTGAAGGTAGAAGATAAGTTGAAGAGGAAACAACATAGTAATCCCCGAGGGAAGGAAAAGATTGATCACTCGGTGAAGGATAAACCAATTGATGCAAAAGATGACTAGAAACCTGTGGAACCGAAGAAGAAGACAGGTAGAGTTATCTTTAAGGGTACTTGCTATAACTATGGAGAGGAAGGACACCGTTCTTTTGAGTGTACACAGAAGAAGGTTGACCAACGAACTGTTGTGATGAATGAGAACATTCAGAATGAACCTGAATCTGAGAACTTGTTGCTTCGGTGAACATTGCTCAGTACAAAGGAGGAAGTTTTTCATAGGAATAACTTGTTTAGAACCCGATGCAAGCCTGGAGGTAAACTCTGTGATGTTATTGTTGATAATGGTAGTATTGATAACCTTATAGGTGAGGACTTGATTCAAAAACTTGATTTGAATAGAATGAAGCATCCTTGTCCTTATAAGATTGGTTGGTTACAAGATGTTCATGCTTTGGAAGTAAGAGAACAATGCTTCATTGATGTACATATTGGCCAGTATAAGGATCTTGTGCTATGTGACATTGTGAAGATGAATAGTTGTGATATATTGCTTGATAGACCTTGGCAATATGATTGCAGAGCTATGTATGATTGTGTCTGGAATGTGTTTACTATTGAGAAGGATGACATGAAGTTTTCCCTGATGCCTTTGATGGATACAATGCTCGGTAGGAGAAGTCTGAGTATTGGTGGCCGAGTTGAGATTGTGGATCCAGAGAAAATGAATGATCAGTTTGGAGAACTGACCTGTATGTTGTCAAGAAAAGACTTGAAGAGACAGAGGAAACTGAAGTGGAAGAATTTGCAAGCAAAAAAGATGCAGGACTTATATGTAAAGAACCAATTCGGGATTTACGTGCTGAATCCTAGAAGATGTTCTTCTCACATATGAACATATTTTGGAACCTGGGGTGTCTGATGCAGGGGCATCCAAGGTTGAGGCAGGGGCATTCTTTGTCCTTGGTGAAACTGCATAGGGTGTTTGTATTTGGCCGGTGTTACTCGGTTGCACTCTTAAACGATGACCTTGGTCATTGAAAGAAGCTCGGTCACTAAAGGAACTCGATAGTCTCTAGCACTCTGTGAACATGTTACTCGGTCATGCCTGCGGTGCTCTGTCGATAGTGGTGCTCAGTGATGCCTAGCGTGCTCGGTTAATTCACTGTTGCTTGGTAGTTTTGATTTACCAACTAGAGTTCTGTGTGATTTTTTGGGCCAACTTGGTGCATTTATTGTTGGTAGCTATTGTTATAGGCCGACATGCTGAATTAAATATTTGTATACAATTGTAAGCTGACTTGTATGACATTTACTTATTTGTTTGGGGAGTTAATGGTTTCATCTAGCTGACTTGTGGTTGATGATTAGTATTTATAAGATGTTTGGGGTAGTTGTTGAGGGAGGACTTAGAGGTCGCAGATTTGGATGACTTGGAAGACTTAGCGAATCAGATATGAAGTTCTGAAAGCTGGAGTTGGCGAAGTTGTGGAAAAGATCTTGCATGATCTTGTAGATCAAATTGTTATCTGATAGTTGTTTGTAGCAGAGCTAGTGGTTTGCACACTTGGAGACAAGGAGATTTCTTGGAGGCTTGCGAGCTCAAGTTTAGATCTGCCTTAAAGTTTTCATCAACTTCTGATTGTCTTCAGAACTGAATTAGTTGAGATTGTATTGGATCTGTTTGGATCTTGCAGAATTGTTTCTATTTGTAATTGGCCCTAACCCGGAAGGCCTTATAGCCGGGCTTGTTAATGCAAATTACTTGAAGCAATTGTTGTGTTATCTGTTGTGTTGAATATTCCACCTTGTAATTCTGTTGGCTGCAAGGTTTGGACTGTCCTTCATTGGATCCACCATCTTTGACCGCATCATCCTGGTGGGCTCGTTGTGAGCCATTCAACTTCACCAGCAGACCAGAGCTAGTTTTTATGTTGCTATTAGTTTTATTTATTTTACTGCTAGCTATCTCTATTTGTAAGAGGTTTTTAGGTCCCTCAAAAATTTATTTACTCTAATAAAGAATATCAATTAAGTCCCGAGCGTGCATCCCCTGTTTCTCACGGTGCTCATTCACCAATTTCTCCATGAAGGCGTCCCTTTCCTTCTGCAGTCTTTTAATGGCGGATATGAGACCCTGCAGATCGAGCCATTTGAGAAACGACAGGTAATCTCCGACTGCAAATACACCATATAAGTAGAAAGTTTCTTCTACCATCTTCTTCAGCAGATGCTCTTCTTGGATGTCCTCCGAATTATGAGGTCCTCCCGAGACTCTCTTGCTGGCAACCATGCGCACAATTATATTGGATGTGAGATCAGAAAGCTTGGATTTCATGTTTACCGGCACTGAACAACTCTTAAACAGGAAACTGATGAGAGCGGAAAGTTCATCTGTGCGCAGGTGTTGGAAGGAGTCAATTCTGCTGGCAGAGAATTAGATCTCCACGGTGCAAATCTTGTGAAGGTTTCGCGCGTATGAATTGTAGGGCAGAAACGAAAACATTTTGTGGTGATACCCTAAATGCTTTCCTGCAGCCGTCCGTGGGCGCGAAGCCAAGGCTCTGCATTTGCTGTAAAGCATTCTTTTGCGAGGTCTGAAGAGGGGATGACGAGGACTGGGCGGAAGCCAAGCTGAAGATGCATGATGGGGCCATAGCGTTGGGAGGCCAAAATCCGGTGAATGGGCTCCTTCTTTCTGAGAAGATGCAGATGCTCAATTATTGGCCACGATGGAGGATGCGGCGGGTTGGCCTTGTTGGTCCTCACGTAGTCAGCAATTAGCAGAAAAGTTGCAACTGCCAGAGAAAGAATAATGACAGTTGCCGCATAGAACGCCATGATTCAGTCGAATCTTGTAAAGAAGCAGGCCTGTAATGGGGATAGGATTGCAGGATTGCTGGGTTTTAGTCCGGAAAAGGAGGACTGCAAATTAGTGAAATTGTCAATCCATATTGTTGACTATGTACGATTGAGCATTTGAAGGAGTGCTAATTTGCTGTGGGGTTTATAAGTTTTGTTTAATATCATGATAATTATCTTTGGTTTAGTGGACATAATGATGTTTCTCTCACACATTAGACCTCAATAAAGGCAAAATTCTTCAATAATAAGTTTTGGAGATCATAATTGCATTCAAGTGTTAGGATAATTAAAGAAAGGCTCATAACCTTAGTCTCACGAAGATGGTGAGATCCGTGTGCAAACTGTTTACAAAATCATGAAAGTCATGAAATTTTAAATTAAAGTTAAGGCTCACAATCTTATAGTCCTAAGATGATGATGTGAACATCGTTCAATTTCATGGAAGAACGAAATATTAAATTGAAGTTGTGTGGAGTACAAATGTGTAGATTTTTTTTTGGTTTTGAGAGAGAGTGCTTTATTTTTATTTTTTATATTTTCTACTTTGTATTAACTGAAGAAAATAAATCAAATAAAAATATAAAATTTAAAGTAAAAGAAAGAAACATTGTTAATATAAATATATGAAGATGTTAAATAAAGTTAAACAAAAAATAATTTTATATTTAAAAAGAATTATAAAATGAAAATATTTATAAGGAGAATCAATAAGTAGGCTTCACACATTGTAGTATTCCCCATGAAAATCATCTTAGAGTTTAAACAAGATAGAACTTAAATTAATGGCAAGAGAAAAAAAAAAAAAGCTCTCACATCCTCCTAATATTTGGTATCTCTTTACAATTTAAGAAATTTTTACAATGTGAAAAATATAATTCATAAATGTGTGTTTGAAATCTGTAAATAATTTTTGATGCCTAAAAAAAATTAGGATTCCTAGATTCTACATCTCAAATACAAATCCAAAATATCTCACTTTCTAAAGAAAGAGATTAATCCCATTACAAAGGGTGTATAATGAGTCAGCCTCATCCCTGTTAAGAAATATCTCCTTCAATTGAGAATATAAAATTTTGATTTTTCAAAAGGTCTCATATTCTTATCGGCCAAATTTGTAATTGAACTCTTAAATAAAGATTAATAGATTTTAAAAAGTTAGGAAACACCAAAAGAAAGACCCCTTATGGCTAATCAAGTGTGGCTAGGAGGATATGATGCCAAATTGGATGATCTTGACTACATCCCTTTGATGGACTATGTCTTGGCCTCTTTGACCTTGACCCCACCCAAAATGGCCAAAAAGCTAGAGAAGGGGAATCGTCTAGAACTAGAAAAGGGGGAAAATGATTAATCAAGGTAAAAAGGAGAAGAAACGACCCAAGCTGAGATTGGGCATAATAGTGATGATGTAGACCCCATTAGTCTAGAAATAAATGATAACCCTACTCATCATGTACCAATGAAACAAGGGCACATGGGATACCAAAGATATGTTTTAGATTCAAAAGTGGGGCCTAACTAGGTGAACTTCCATATGGAAATCTTGATTGAAATGGAAAATGTGACCCTTGTAGACCTTAAGAAAAAGTCCTTTTCTACAAGAATAGGGGATATGTTATTTAGTGCAAAGGATGTATCAGATGGGAAGTCTAAAGTATTAAATTGGTTTGTTTCTAAGGTTAACTCTTTGAGAGAGATTGTTAGTGGTCTTAATTCCAAGATTGTTAATCAACAATAGATTGTTATCTAGGGTTTTGATATATATATATAGCTCCTAGAAGATGCTTTCCTTGATTAAAGGAGTTGTTAATGATGTTAAAAATATGAAAAATAGTAATGAAGAAAAGGATGTTAGAAGAAACCATAGGCATGGTCCATGAGAAAATTAGAGCAGTGATGGTTGTTAGTAGAAAAATAGTGGAGAATAGTTTTGATAGCCTTGGGAAGTTGAATGAGAGAGCCAAATATCTCAATACCAATTATCTGAGAAAGAAAAAACTAGTGGCCTCTAATGAAGGTATGGAAGAACATGATAAAATTTAATGCTTAGTTATAGTACAAGGAACCTATGAAAAAACCCATAGCAAGACTAAGAGAAAAAGGGAATAAATAAGTAAAAGAAAGTTAGATATACATTAATGAGAATTTTATCTAAAAGAAAGTTGAGTCTGCTAAGGTTCTAAAAATCTTTAGTAAGTTTGTGGGTCCATGACTCTATTTTCCTTTTTCTCTATTGGGTAGTGTATCCTATTTAGTTTTAGTGTTGTTCAGCTACTAGTTTGTTATTTCTATTGGTTTCATTTAATTTTCTTCTATCTATCTCTTTTTGTAAAAGGATTTTACGATCCCTCCAAAACATGTTTACTCTAATCAAAAACATCTTTTGACCGGTCATATTTTGAATACACGTGTGAAGAAAAAAATTTAAAAGTTAAGTGATTCAATGACATTTTATGACCAAATAATTGTTTGGATAAAAGTGACTAAAAATGTTTTTTAACTTAAAATAAAAAGAGTTTACAATGTTTCACATCTTGAGAAAGAACAATTTATCCCTCCACTTACTAGAGCATCAATCACTAAATGAAACTTGTAGTCAAAGTTTGTTTTTGGGGGTATGATCCCCCAAAAGAAAAGAGGGGAGGTGATTCTTCCCCTCAAGGATAATGAAGGTTATTACTTGAAATTTATGAGGGGCTTAAATGATCCTAACAAGAGGCATGTAATTAAGTTCCAATTAGATCTAATTAATCTTGTTATAGCTATGCTTCAAGAAACTAAATTACTTTCTTTTGTGCCTGACTACTTCTAGGGCTTCCTAATAGAAATTTTATGGAATGATTTTCAAGAACCAAGGTTGTATCTATTTATTCTTTTTCTTATTGGATGGCGGTGTTAGTTAAGAGTAGAATCTCTCATATTAAATAATGGATGTTTAATATATATGACCTCATGTGAATATTGAATAAAAAATCATTTATGAGATCATTTTTCTTTAATAACTAATCCAATTCAAAATGAATTACATAATATTGAATAATAATGAGAAAGTGGGTGGTATAGTTCCATCTAGTAAGACTATTGCATATTTAAATACCTTTCTCACAAATAATAGTCTTGTTGATTGTGTTCCTAAAAGTGGCCAATTTACTGAAATAATAAAAGACATTTTTTTGTCAAATTTTAGGAAGAATAGATAGGTTTATTATGTATCTGATAATTGGCTTTCTAAAGATACACACTTCTATTCATCCAGTTTATCCAATATAGGGTCTGATCATTTTCATGGTTTACTCAAATTAATAGAGGAGAAAGCTCCTCAAAATGCTTCTTTTGAATTTGAACCAATGTGGTCCAAAGACTCTTTGTTCCTTCCAATGCTAAGATATTGGTGAACTAATGCTCCTTTTTGGTAGATTCTAGAAATTATCAAATTTCCAAGAAACCACAGTTCTTGAAATTTAAGATTAAGGAATGGAATGAGAATAAATTCAAAAATATCTTTAATTATTTCCAGTAAATGAAAATTTTGATGCTTGGTGCTAAGGGCACTTTCCCAGTTCAAATCTCAACCAACCTTGCAATCAAATTTTGGAGACTCATTTGCAATCAAATTTTGTTGAGAGTGCATTGATGCAAGGGAAATGATAATAATTGTACGGAAAAGGAGGACTGCAAATTAGTGAAATTGTGAATCCAAATTGTTGAATATGTATGATTGAGCATTTGAAGGAGTGCTAATTTGTTGTGGGGTTTATGAGTTCTATTTAATATCATGACAGGCATGCTCATGGAAAACATTTTAAACCTCCTTAATGTGTATGATAATTATCTTTAGTTTAGTGGACATAATGATGTTTCTCTCCCACATTAGACCTCAATAAAGGCAAAATTCTTCAATTATAAATTTTGGAGATCATAATTACATTCGAGTGTTAGGATAATTAAAGAAAGGCTCACAACCTTAGTCTCACGAAGATGGTGAGATCTGTGTGCAAACTATTTACAAAATCATGAAATTCATGAAATTTTAAATTAAAGTTAAGGATCACAATCTTATAGTCTTAAGATGATGATGTGAACATTGTACAATTTCATGCAAATTTTCTTCAATTGTAAGTTTTGGAGATCATAATTGCATTCGAGTGTTAGGAAAATGAAAGAATGGCTCACAACTTTAGTCTCACGAAGATGGTGAGATCCGCGTGCAAACTATTTACAAAATCATGAAAGACATGAAATTTTAAATTAAAGTTAAGGCTCACAATCTTATAGTCTTAAGATGATGATTTGAACATTGTAGAATGTCATGCAAAATGAAATATTAAATTGAATTTATGTGTGGGAGTACAAATGTGTAGAATTATTTGGTTTTCATATATATATATATATATATATATATATATATATATATATATATATATATATATATAGGCTTATATGTTGTTTAATTGTAGTTTTAATTTTTTTATTATGGTTTTTATAGTTTTTATTTTTATTTTTTATATTTTCTACTGTGTATCAATTGAAGAAAATGAATAAAATAAAAATATAAAATTCATAAGTAAAAGAAAGAAACATTGTTAATGCAAATATGTCAAGATGTTAAATAAAGTTAAACAAAAAATACTTTTATACTTAAAATGAATTATAAGATGAAAAATATTATAATGAGAATCAATAAATAGGCTTTACATATTGTAATATTCCCCATGAAAATCATCTTACAGTTTAAACAAGATAGAACTTAAAGTAATGGCAAAAGAAAAAATAAGCTTCGATATCCTCCTAATATTTGGTATCTCTTTACAATTTAAGAAATTTTTACAATGTGGAAAAATATAATTCATAAATGTGTGTTTGAAACTTGTAAACACTTTTTGATGCTTAAAAAAATTTAGGATTCGTAGATTCTACATCTCAAATACAAATCCAAAAAATCTCATTTTCTAAAGAAAGATATTAATCCCATTACAAAGGGTGTATAATGAGTGAGCCCCATCCCTCTTAAGAAACATATCCTCCAATTGAGAATATAAAATTTTGAATTTTTCAAAGGGTCGTCATATTCTTATTGGCCAAATTTGTAATTGAACTCTTAAATAAAGATCTACATATTTTGAGAAGTTAGGAAACACCAAAAGAAAGAGCCCCCTTATGGCCAATCAAGCATGGATAGGAGGGTATGATACTAGATTGGATGATCTTGACTAGATCCCTTTGATGTACTATGTCTTGGCCTCTTCGACCTTGACCCCACCCAAAATGGCCAAGAAGCTAGAGAAGGGGAATCCTCTAGAACCAAAAAAGGGGGAAATGATTAATCAAGGTAAAAAAGAGATGAAACAACCCGAGCTGAGATTAGGCATAATAGTGATGATGTAGACCCCATTATTCTAGAAATAAATGATAACCCTACTCATCAAGTACTAATAAAATAAGGGCATATGGGATACTGAAGATATGTTTTAGATTCATAAGTGGGGCCTAACTAGGTGAACTTCCATATGGAAATATTGATTGAAATAGAAAACGTGACCCTTGTAGACCTTGAGAAATAGTACTCTACTACAAGAATAGGAAATATGTCATTTAGTGTAAAGGATGTATCAGATGGGAAGTCTAAAGTCTTAAATTGGTTGGTTTCTAAGGTTAACTCTTTGAGAGAGGTTATTAGTACTCTTAATTATAATATTGTTAATCAACAACAGATTTCTACCTAGGGTTTTGATATATATAGATCCAAGAAGATGCTTTCCTTGATTAAACAAGTTGTTGATGATGTTAAAAATATGAAAAATAGTCATGAAGAAAATATTAGGATGTTGGAAGAAACCATAGGCATGATCCATGAGAAAATTAGAGTAATTATGGTTGTTAGTAGAAAAATAGTGGAGAATAGTTTTGATATCCTTAGGAAGTTGAATGAGAGAGCCAAATATCTCAATACCAATTATATGAGAAAGGAAAAACTAGTGGCCTCTGATGTAGGTATGGAATACTATGATAAAAGTGAATGCTTAGTTCTAGTACAAGGAACCTCTGCAAAAACCCATAGAAGACTAAGAGAAAGAGCAAGAAATCCAAAATTGTTCATGCAGTTAGATAGAAATTAATGAGAATTTTTTCTACAAGAATGTTGAGTCTACTAAGGTTCTAAAAAATATTTAGTAAGTTTGTGGGTCCATGACTCTATTTTCCTTGTTCTCTATTGGGTAGTGTATCATATTTAGTTTGAGTGTTGTTTAGCTACTAGTTTGTTGTTTCTATTGGTTTCATTTATTTTTCTTCTATCTATCTCTTTTTGTAAAAGGGTTTTTAGGATCCCTCAAAAACTTGTTTACTCTAATAAAAGACATATTTTTATAGGCCATATTTTGAATACATGTGTGAAGAAAAAATATTTAAATGTTAACATATTCAATGACATTTTATTACCAAATGATTGTTTGGATAAAAGTGACTAAAAATATTTTTTTAACTTAAAATAAAAAGAGTTTACAATGTTTAACATCTTCAGAAATAATAATTTTATCCCTCCACTTACTAGAGCATCAATCACTAAAATAAACTTGTAGTCAAAGTTTTTTGTTGGGGGTATGATCTCCCAAAAGAAAATAGAGGAGGTGAATCTTCCCCTCAAGGATAATGGGGGTCATTACTTGGAATTTATGAGGGGCTTACATGACCCTAACAAGAGGCATGCAATTAAGTTCCAATTAGATCTAATTAATCTTGTTATATCTATGCTTCAAGAAACTAAATTATTTTATTTGGTGCCTGAGAATATTTTTGCCCATTGGAATAATTTGAAATTTATTCCATCTCCTACTTCTAGGGCTTCCAATGGGATGAAAATTTTATGGAATGATTTTCAAGAACCGAGGTTGTATCTATTTATTCTTTTTCTTATTGGATGGTGGTGTTAGTTAAGAGTAGAACATCTCATATTAAATAATGGATGTTTAATATATATGACCCCATGAGAATGTTGAATTAAAAATCATTTATGAGATCATTTGTCTTTCACAAATAATCCAATTCAAAATGAATTACATAATCTTGAGTAATAATGAGAAAGTGGGTGGTATAGTTCCATCTAGTAAGACTATTGCATATTTTAATATCTTTCTCACAAATAATAGTCTTATTGATTGTGTTCCTAAACTAGATAGGTTTATCATATTTGATAATTGGATTTCTAAAGATAAAAACTTATATTCATCCATTTTTCCCAATACAGGTTCTGATAATTTTCATGGTTTACTCAATTTAGTAGAGGACAAAGCTCCTTAAAAATCTTCTTTTAAATTTGAACCAAGGTGGTTCATAGACTCTTTGTTCCTTCCTATGCTAAGACATGGGTGAAATAATGCTCCTATTTTTTTGACTCTAGAAATTTCCAAATTTCCAACAAACTACAGTTTTTGAAATTTAAGATTAAGGAGTGGAATGAGAATCACTTCAAAATAATCTTTGGAAAATGAAGTTGATGAAGCTTTATCAAGGAAATCAATCTAGTGGAAGAAAAAATATAGAGAGACTTATCTTAGAGATAATGATAGGAACATAAAATATTATTATGGTTCTACTAAGAAACATAGAGAAATAAATAAAATTATTAATATTAATAGTAGGGAAGGTCATTTTCTAGAAGACAATGAGGAAGTTTATAAGGAAGGGATTGTTGTTTTTTATGCAATAGCTCACGGTTGAGTCTACATCTCAAAGGAATTATATTATTGATGTTATTCTTACTTGTGTCTTGGATGAGGATAATAATATGTTGATGTGGGCATTCACTTTACAAGAATTAAAAAATGGCATTTTTTTCTATGGCTTCAGATAAGGCTCGTCCTAATGGGTTTACTATTATATTTTCATCAAAAGTGCCAAGATATTTTGGCCAAGGATATCTTACTTTCTTTGGAATAGGCAAGGAGAAATAGAGTCATTCTTGATGAAATTAACTATACATAGATTGCTATCATTCCAAAAGTGGACAATCAAAACACTTTTATGGATTTTAGATCCATTTACTTGTGCAAAATACTAAGTTATAAAATATTCACTAAAGCTACATCTTTTAGATTAGACAAAATTATACCAAAAATTATATTAGAAGAACAAGGAAGTTTTATTCCTCTAGATGTGAAAAAATAGATGGTGAAATTTTGGCTCATGAGATCCCGCACTCTATTGCTTCAAAAAATTAGGATACCATGATCCTTAAACTATATATGACTTAGGCATATGATAATGTTAATTATAAATTTATAGTCTTAGTATTACATAGATTTTTCTTTATCTGCAACTAGATTAAATAGATATCTTCTTTCATAACCTCTCCAACCTTTTTAGTTTTCATCAATAGTTCTCCTTGTGGATGTTTTTCTACATCTAGGAGTATCAGAAAAGGGGATCCTCTTTAACCTTTTATTTTTATCATTATGGATGAAGGATTGAGTAATTTTATTAAGGTTGTCACTTGTCAATCAAGAAGGATTGTGGAAAGGAGTTAGAGTGACAAATATTAATGAAAATCATACCCATGTTTTGGATGTTGATGATATGTTACTTTTTGTGCAAGTTACTATTAGGGATTCCATTATCATTAATGGCATTATTTATGATTATACTCAAGATTTAGGGAATTTGGTTAATCCCTAGAAATAAAATAAAAAAATTCATAAATGCTTCTCCAGTTGTACATCAAAAGGTTGTCAAGCTTTGGAGTTTTTTAGTTGGGTCGTTTCCCTATAAGTATTTGGGAATCCCTTCTTTGCTAGAATTGAAAAATATCAATTTTGGGCTAAAATTTTGACCTTGATTTCCAATTGTTTATTGTCTTCAAAATATAAATGACTCACTCTTTCACGTAAGATTATGATGATTAAATTAGTTCTAAATGTTGTACCAATTCATGCATTCGATGCATGTTTTATATATGCCTAAAAAAATAATAATTGATTTGCAATCTATTTTGAGATCTTTTATTTGGTCTAAGAATGTGACTTATCTAAAAATAAGTTAATTTTGGTTGCTTGGGAAAATGTTTTTCTTCCTAAACAATGTTGATACACACATATATTAGAGACTCATGTTTACAAAATTTAAAGCTTTGCATGCTAAATTTTTATGGAGATTATATTAGAACCCTAAAACTAAATGAGATAGATACATATAAATTATAATATTTGAATCATCTTGTTAGAGAGAGAATTTTTACTTTTAAAAATTTATTTAAAGGATCTAAAAATTGGAACTTTATATCATCATGAAAAATGGTTATTCTACCATGTTTATCTTGGTTGGTTCATATTGGGAATAAGGCTTAGTTTTGGGAAGATGCCTAGAATGTCCATAAGCCTTTGAACACAATCAAGAGTTCTAGTTTTTATTGGAAGAGACCTTGAAAAACCATCGAGGTTTCATATTTTAGATTATTTACATTTGGATAATCTCACCTTCCCCCTTACTGAAAAATGGAAATAAATTATTTTATTGGTCATTCCTAATTATCTTAAACAAGAATTTAGAAGGGAACTAGATAAAATATTTGTTATTTTCTCTCCCAGAGATGATTTTTAAATATGGATAACTCTAAAACTCATAAATATACTGTCAATCATGGATATAAGTCATCAGTTGAGAATAATTTGGTTGAGGATTGGCCTATTAAACTTCTTTTAAGGTTAGTTTTCCTTTCTATTTAGTTGAAGCTTTTACTTGGCTTTCTATTTAGGATAGAGCTATCTTTGGTAGAATAATTGATAGATTAGGCATTACTACTATTTTTGATGTCTTTTTTGTGGTCATTTTATAGAAGCAACTGATCACTTATTCCTTATCTACCCTTTTACTATGAAATGTTGGTATTGATTGTTCTCAAAGTTGGGTTGGTGCTATTCTTTGGCTTGAATCTGATGAATTTTTTTGAAAGTTGGTCCACTCTTTCTATATCTTCATCTTTTTCTTATATTTGGGAATTGATTCCATATATTGTGGTTTGGAATATATGGTTGGAACAAAATAATTGGATTTTTAAAGGTATCTATTTTTTTGCCTAAGGTTCTTTTTCCTATTGAAAGATTTATGGTAAAAGTTACTATGAGTTACATTTATAAAAATATGAATAAATTGAATTCTCTCTCTTCTTGGGATGGTTAAATCATGAATAAATGACCTTTTATTAAATGTTTCCCCTTCAAGGATGCTTGTTAAAAAAATAACTTTGGGATGAATAATAAGGCCAAAATGGAAGCTCTTACTCTGGGTATTGAAGTGGCGATCTCTCTCAATATTAAAAATATTATTCTTCAAGGGGATTCAATTGTAATATTTTATTGTATTTCAAATAAAAAAACTAGCAATTGGATTTTTCAATATATGTTGGATAAAGTTCTCAAGAAGATGAAAGTTTTTAGATTCTATGAGGTTAGACATTTTTATAGGGAAGCTAAAAAGTTGGAGGATTTTGTGGCCAATAAAGGTATTGACAATTCACTTATTTACTAGGAAGTTCTAGGTGACCCCCATCCATATTTTTATGTTCAATATGATTTTGTAGGCATTTTCCATTAATATATAAATTCATTGATTGATTAGTTACATTTTAAGTGATTGATATTTAAATTGAGGCATATAGATATCATGTTTTTTATTTAATAATATTTTATTATGATATTTGGTAGCCATGTTCTTACATCACCAAGATTTTGTATGGCACAAATTTATGTCCTATTAATTTTGTGACAAATTCTATCTTTGATAATGGAATAATTTATTTACCTTAAAGTATATATGAAAGACTTGTAGCCATTAAATTATCTGGTGATAAATATTTGAGAAGCGCAATCATGATTATTGTGGGTATTATCCCTTTGAGGGTATTGTACTATCATTTGATGATAGTTACAAAGATGAAGTGATAACTCTCTCATATTCACACTTAAGATGATAGTTATAAAAATGTCACATCCTTTCACAATTAAAGAACTTAAGAGGTAACTTACCTTTGCATCTACTAGTACCTTTCTTGAATATTTTTGAAAGTTATGCTTCACCTTCCTCCAATATCTTACATGACTCAGGTCAAGTATATTCAATAGCTCTTAATGTAGTCTCTCTCTTTTCCCTTTCAAATTCCACAATCTCAAATGCAGAAAGTGACCAATAAGTTCATGAATTGAATATTGGCTTAGATCATATTATCCCTTATTGAACATGCCATTGGTATGAATCCTTTGGTAGGGTTCATAAGATCTTTAATATAACATCCATTTCTTCTAGATGTCCATCAAAAAGACTGATTCTATTAGCAACATCAATAACTCTAGGTAAATATAGCTTTCAACACTCTCATCTTCTGCCTTTCATAAAAATTCATATTTCTATTTGAGATTTATAACTTCATTTGTTTTGTTTATCTCCTTCATATACCAAGACCAACTTATCCCATATTTTCTTAGTACCCTTTAATCCTTTCACTAAATCACAAATGTTGTCACATAAGCTACTGAAAAGAATTTCTCTAGCTTTCATATTAGCTTTTTTTTGTCTTTCTCCATCAATAATCAAAGTTGTTTCAAAGACATGAGATAAACTAGTTTGAATAACCTCCTAAATACCATTCTTCAATGTTTCTAGATATGCTTCCAGCTTGTCCTTCCAATAAGGAAAATTAGTTCCATCTTGAATTTGCCTCAAGTAGTTAAGTTTCTTCAAAAGGAACCTTGCTTTGATACCAATTTTTGAACACACTCCCGATACTGAGAGGGGGGTGTATAGACATAAACCAAAATTACATTTGATTAATCAACTAACTTCAAATTTCACCACATAAAACATTAAGCAATTAATAAGAAAAAACCAACAACACATGAACACCAATATTTTGTACATGGAAAACCCAAACTTGGAGAAACCACAGTGAGCATTTGCCCACAAACATAATTCATTGATGTAGATAGCATGATTACAAAGATAGGTAGGATCCCAGGCCTTTGAACATGAAAACAAAGACTTACTGCCTATACAACAATAAATATAGATAAGAGTTCACTTCTCTAGACTTGCAAACTAAGGCTCACTGCAAAAGTAGCAAGATACTGTAAATAACTTGGTCACCAAAGACTTGCTATCCTAGGAAAAAGGTACATACAACTCTTTATAATAGATAAAGAAATATTCTCCAAATAATGTAGCCGACCTGCACACACCGTCAACTTGAGAGAACATTGTTATTTCCTTTTCTTCTTTTCCATAAAATAGAAGCTTCTTATAACCTAAATCTACTCTTGTGAAACTCTACAAATAGATCTTCACTTGTTCATCCACAACTCTTATTTCCACTCTTTCATTTTGCCAAAGAAAAAACTATGTTTATATACAAGATAGATCATTGGAGTTTATAACAAGGTTGGCCATGCCAAAAGGATATTACAATTAGGTATCCATACCAAAACATCCATAGCAATAGTAAAATGCAATAAGGTCTCATCCCAGAAGCATCCTGACCAAAGCATGGAATGGACCCAACTGGATAAGATATAAACATTAAATTCATATGTCACACATAGAAAAAATCCATCCAGATAAAAGATACATTAAATAAAATACCTAGACATAAAAAATGAAGCATGATACAATTCAAGAGAGAGAGGGACCATGAACATGTTACACATTTCCCAATACCATATTTATAATTGCTAGAACAAATTCCTTTACCTTCACAAATGTGTAGAAACATACTGCCCAATGAACCACAACACTTTCCAGCTATAATTAGACCTCTACATACCATGGTGATATCTAAACGCTACTTAGATGCCACATCATTTGTACTAGTTCATGTATAGAGCCAACACAACACATTTCTAGACCAGAAAAAACTAGTCAAAATTACAACACTTAATGACATAGTTTTTGGATAATTAGGAATAAATTTTGGATCACCAACATTTGCCACAACCAAGACCAAGACATTAAACCATCTACATAAACATACACACACCTTCAACGTTGATTTCTAGAGTGGAAAATTTTCAAAAAACACAACTAAAGAATTGTTATCCTCACCTACATGACTCTTTCACAGAAACACTGACACCCAAATAGAACCATAAATATTTGAAACTAAGAAAATAGCTCTGAAACACTAACACACATCATTCTCAAAATCTCCATGATTCATCCTTGTCTTCCACTATTTTGTAACACTTAAAACATACATGTCTCCCACCAAATACATATGTGTTGTCCACTACTCTATAGGTTTAGTAGCACTAACATGCCTAGCACACAATATTACTTCTCTAAATATTAAAGACTTCCATACTATAGTGTTTGAGAAAACATAAATGCCTCTGAAATACAACGTTTGACATTAATGACAATAGACAAGTAAACATATATTTCCAACAATCCTATCATATCAAATTATCCATAATAGAATAATTAGTCAACATTGGTTACAATTGTGATTGTTGTTACACCAAAAGATCGACCTGTTAATACCCGATACAACCACTAGACTTATAAAATGGATAGGAGGCAGTTAGTCCATTCTCATGAATCTTGAGTGGAGCACTGAACATTTTTCCAACAATCTCCCTCTCAACGTTACTCGAGAGGATTCAAACCTGTAACGAATCTTTGATACCACTTATTACGAGTGTGATTGTTGTTGTACCAAAAGATTGATTTGTCAATGCCTGATACAACCACTAGACTTATAGAACCCACAAGAGGTAGTTAGTCCCTTGTCACAAATCTCGAGAGGAGCACTGACCATTTTTCCAACAATACTCACCTTTCCTTATGTAATGAAGTTGAACTTAATTAATTATTTTCCTAATGAAATGATATAATAATTGGAAATCATTTCGAGTTTTTATTTCTAGGGTAAAGACCCCATTTCTCAACATTTCATATGGGCCCTACCTCTATTTTGTATTAGGGATGAGAAAAACAAGTGTTATGTAAGAAATAATAGTATGCACTAGCTTCCCAACCACAAGCCACTAATAAATTTCAGGGGCTAATTCATTTGACTTCTCATCATATTGAAGGCATTATTTGTAAAGAATTCACATCTAGATCTATACATTCATTGTAGGAGCATTTGCATCACTAAGATCTATTGTAGACTTGATCTTTTACACACATTTTCACAAGTTGAGTTAGAAGAATATATTTTTTAATGGCATAACAAATAGTTTTTACAAAGTTCACACTAGCTTAAGTACATTTGATGATCATTTGTCTCAACTTATAGACATGCGATACAAGTTGAAAACATACCATGATTTTAAGGTGCATCTCTGACCCCTCTTACCCACTTAAAATGAATTCCGAAAATAAATACATATCCATGCACACATTAGTTGGACATGTAGTAAAAGAGCATTGTAATATTCATCTCATGGAAATTGTTCTTTAAAATAGTATTAAAAAATACCTCCAAAAATCATATGCAAGAGATGTGAGGAAGGGAGAGATCAAAGAATGAAGGGGGGAGAGTGAGAGAGGGGAACATAGATATTTATTTCTAACACCACATTGAGGAAATTGTTTGTCCTTAAAGACACGCGGCTATAGTCTATTTTTTCCTAACTTCATAATGTAACTACTTTTGCATGATCTTACATTGGCAAATACTCTTGATTGGCTGTTACAAATTCTCCTATTCGTATTGTTTCTATTCATAAGGAAAAATAGAAAGACAAAAAGACAGTATAATTGTTTGATGCGAGCCAACTATAATGGATAATTCCTTTGATAGAGAAATGCTATCGCATCCAACTAACAATAAAATAATTGTTTACGTATTTACTAACTCATATTTTTGATTAAACTTCTTCACATATACTAGAACCCGAAATGTTTTATGAACTAATATATGTTATTTTTTTTAATAAATAAATTTATAAATGCACAACTCATTTGAAGATTGGGATGGGTGTGGGAACAGTCCCACCTCTCGATTTGCTCCATTTTAAGTGCATTTCACTAAAGCATCCAAATATTAAAGAGGGCAAGGTGAAATGCAACAAAAAAAAATAGTGTCAAGAACGGACGAATTGGGAGACAAATATCAAATTCGTGGAGAATGAAAACAAACACGTATTATGCTGGCTTGATAGCGGGGTCGAGGCACTGACAGTGGTAGGCCGAATCTCGTCGTTTTCAATAATTATATAGGCATCGTAGCCGAATCAGAGGTGAAAAGAAAATCTCGCGATTAGGAATCCTAATTAGTTGAAATATAGATAACTAGTCATAAAAGCTCACATAATCATGACCAGATTGAGAAGCTTGAACCCCTTGTTTATGTCCTACACTTTCTTCAGCAGAACAAAGCCAGGTTTCTCTCCAAATGGATTATACATTAAAAATGATTTTCCAATAACAAAGGCAGGGACTCATGTATTTATTGATATAACAATAAGACATAAATAGCAATTCTATATTGAAATCCACGCTGCTTATCGTCTGGCTATAATTCCATGGCTGACATATGAATCTATCTTCACATCGCAACTGCAGCTAATACCACAGCTGCTACGACGTTAAGCACATGGGAGGCAAAAAAGTTCGAAGCTGCATTGTTCTGGGTGGGATTCGAACTCGGACTTGTCTTCGTAGTTGGAGTGGCAGAACCAGTGCCAGAAGAGGAAGTAGTAGGGACCTCTGAAGCTGTCGGAGCAGGGGAAGTTGTAGGAGCCCCCGAACCTGCACAACAATAAGAAATCGAAAATCAAAACCAATTACTGTACATTCTGTGAATTTGCATCTCAACAGAAAGCAAACAAACAAATATGTACCCTGGCATTGGCTGACAGGCGGCGTGGTGACTTTGCATTCTCCGGGCAGGGCGAGAGCTCGAGTCTGATTAATGGGAATTCCTAACGAATTATTACCAGTCAGCAGCTGGCACAAACAGGGAGCATTATTCGTGACAACAGAAGAAAGGGCGCTGCAGCAGCCCTGAGAAGGGGTTGTCTGATTTCCCGAGATATAACTGAGACACGGGGATAAGCTCACAAGGGAGGTGGTGCAGCTTGACTGCGCCATCGCCCCCTGCTTTCCCACAGCAGCCATCAGGGCTACTACGCTCAATATTACCAAAATTAATGGCGTCGATGAGGTCTGTGTTACACTTGATCCTGCCATTGCAATTAAAAACAAAACAAATCTTGCTATTCCGCGCAGTAGAAAGAATCAGAGGCCTCACAAATTGCTGTATCCAAACAGAGTGTTGTGCGTGTCCTGAAATCGAATAGAAAGGGTGGGGATGTTTTAAAGGGAATTTTTATGGTCCACAATAAGCAGAACAGTGGGTACACAGAAATGGTTGGTCACCAAACCAAGCTGATGTGCAATGCGCGTCGACAAATAGATTATTGTGTACGCGTGCTTTGACTATAACATTGTTATTTTAAACCGTTTAGAATGAGAGAAGTTGTGTATTCCTATATTGGCGGTGGATATATTCCATGGCAGTAACTGGATTTGAATAAACTCTTTTTAATAGTGAGAAGCAGATATATTGGTAGCCAAGCGCTCAACCTGGCAACAATGTACCGAACTAAACTGAATTTTAAATTGCCTGATTAGTTAGTTTTGACGTCGATTACTTATGAATTCATTTAATTCAATATTTTAATTAATCCAATCAATCATTAACAGAATTAAAAATGTTAGACAAACAATTTTATTATTTATAATAATTATTTTTATTTAATGATTTAAAAGAAAGTCAATTCCCTTTGTTTTTATTAGTTCATATTGAAATCAGTAAGTGTAAAATTAGTATTACTATTTAAAACTACACACTAACTTATTTAATTATATTGTTAGAAAACATTAAATCATTGATACAGAGAAGACACATATTAGAGGGACTAAATTGACAAATTAGTAAAACATCTCACATATGTTTTTAGGGCCTCTCGTCCCATATTAAATATTTTTTCTGCAAACGCTTGTTTTTTAATTTCCTTATATTGTAGCTAATGTGTAATACATTATTAAACGAAGAGGCTTCTTACAATGGTAGCAAAAGTATTGGTATGAATAATAGAAACTTCTATGCAAGGGGCAACCTATGGAAGGACTCTAATAAGAAAGTTAGGGGCGGGTTAGGAGGGGAATTGTGTTTGGTTGTTAAACCAGTCATATGAACCTAATGAATGCAAACATTAGGTAGGGTGCTAGAGGGGAATTGAGTTGGGTCGCTTTGTCACTTATATGAGCCAACATTTTCATTTTTAAATAAAATTGATGTCTATTCATAGTCTCTGAATTGGAAAAATAAATTAGAATGCTCCCACTTGTTAACGTTGTTATTATAATTTACTTTCTTAATATAAAAAAATGATTTGTAATCTAACTCGACTGAATGGACATGATAGTGAAATTTAAAATTGTGATTATAGCGAAACAACTCACCCCATTGGTTACACACGAACAATAGTTACAATTGCATTTCAAGTGGATTTTAAACGAATGGATTTGGAGAGTACCAAAGGTATTGAAAAATGTACATTTTTTACATGATATGTTGTAGATTTTATATATTATGGTTTCAAATGGACATTGATATTAACAACTATGAAAGATTCATGTTGTGAATTAATATTTTATAAAATAACTGATTATCTTGTCTCTTGTAGGAAACATGGGAGTTCTAGGAGCCAACAAAATGCCTCTCAACTAGAAATAGTGGCTGAAAATAATGGTAGAGTGGGAAGCGGATTGGCCTTCTTTGAAAAAAATGCAGTGCAAAGGGGCTCTCAACCATATACGGTCGCCTACAATCCTTCAAAATTCTCATGGACGTGGACAAAGATAGACATCTACAGCTTCTTACTGGAAAAGCCTTTGCTCCTACCCCGTGTAAAAATTCTATTGCAATTATTGATTATTAATCTCCTATCTTTTATAGATTATTTAATTTCAAAAAACTAATTCACAACTAATATTGAATAATAACAAAACTGCAATTTCACAAATATAAATCATGAAAGAAACATGCATCATAATGAACATGATATTTTGGACAAATTGTCCCTAGAAAAACCACGAAGGAAAAACTGGTACTGCGAATGAGGAACTTATATTAAACTTTAGCAAATAAAGAGATACAAAAAACTTCTTGCCTCTTTCTAGAAGAGCTCTGACAATCTCCCAATTTATCCTGCTGAGTGTGAGGCCTCACCCTGAGCCTATCATAGCCATTCAGTTCTGCATATGAGATAGACATATTTTATGATAATATTTTGATGTTATAGATTTTACCGATACTCTATGTTATGGTTTTATCACTTTAGTAGTTTGATGAACATTACATTATGATTTGGATGATGAATACTGAGTCATCAATTGAAACTTACATGTGTGTTTTTAATTCTATTTTATGATTGATTATGGTAATGAAGTTTAATTGCAAATCAAATTTTATATGTATGCAATGTTTATGTTTCAAGTTTAATTTAGTGATGAATTAAATATATTCATGATGAGATTTATGTTACTTATAAATGAATAATTATGCCTTGTGAAAACTTTGATTTAAATTATGATTGATCACTTGAGAATTATTTGATTATTAATGTTATAAAATTACATATTTTATTTCCTTGAACTACTGATATTGGACTTGAGTGTGCAGGGAAATAGGCCATGGTAAATTCAGGGAATCATCACATAGACTAATGTTAAATCCATTTGAACCAAGTTTGCTTCTAGTGAGAAGCCAATAACCTTGTTGTAATGTATTGATTTTGTAAAAGTATGATGCATGAATGTGTTGATTTATTTATTAATTGTAAATGTGTTTTTGTGTGAATGCCCAAGTGGATATGCCACATGGCTTGTGACATGTCTCTTTTTGTTGTGTCACTTGACACATGTGTATGTGCTTAAGGCCATGACATGTCCACTTGGGATTTGATGTCATCAATCTAGGATGGTACCACCTTTAGGTTTTCCTTGTAAAACCTTGGTTAGGAAGCCTTAGAGATGGTCAAATCATGTTGAACCCGAAATCAAACTTCAAGTGTAGTTTAGGGAGGTTAAATGAGCCCTTAGGGTGTAATTAGGGTCCTTTTTAGCCACCCCACTTGATGTACCTTGGTATGGGAGTTTGATTTTTGTCAAAACTAAGCCCATAACTCATTTATGGACCTTGATAAGTACCCCTCAAAGAAAATTTCGAAAATGGAGGGATGGAAAATGAGGTCAAGCCCATACCTCTTTCCCCATTCTTGGTCTCCATCTCATTTATGAAGGGAGACAAGGAGGAATGGAAGATATCCATGAGCCATACCTATTAATGAGGGTTTGGTGAAAAAACTCTTTTAGTAGGAGTTTTGGGGAAGGTATTGGTTTGACACCCACTCTCCAGTTTTGGAGACTCAGCTAGTTTGGAGAACCTTGGAAAGTGGATAGCTCTTCATCAACTATCTTCCATTAGCTTGGGTCAAGGTTGGTGGCATTCTTCACTTAGTTATTTTAGTTTCTTTGTTCATGTTGAGAGGATGAACTCTCTTGAATGTTACTTTCCTTGTACGCAAAATGTAGATATTATTCCTCTTGTATAGTATGTGAGCTCTTGTATAGTATGTGAGCTTGATGTTATTGTGATAATGGAGGTTTTGAGATTATATAGTTGTTGTAGTTTTATGTTCTTGTGTTGTGAAAATGTAGTTTTCTTTATATATGCTATGAGAATCATGAGCTTGTTGTTGAGCATGATTCTTGTATTGTAAATGTGAAGTTTCTTGGTTGTTCTTGAAGTTTTCTTGCTTTTATGTGATGTATTGTTTTGTTGAGGGAGTACTCAAGGCTATACTCACCCTTGGGAGGGAAGAGCAGCCTTGAGGGTGAAGGGTTTGTTGGGACATTCAAGAGTGTAGAGTCTCTCCTTGGATAGGAGAGGGATGAACATGGATGTATGGGCTCCATGTATCCATCTTTATTTTATGTTTTGTATTTTGGGGGTCATAAGGAGTTTGTGGGATTGTGTTTGTGGAGAAATATATTTGATGAGGAAGCCAAGTGATGGATTAGCTCTCATCAAGAGATGTGCCTTCTCCTCTTGTATTTGGTTCCACCTTTACCCTATTTGAGTAATTTTTCTTGACTCTTTGTGATAACCTTGGAAGGGAGTTTTCTTGTAATTTTTTTGTTTATGATGTTGTGTTGTAGGATTGTATGAGTGTTCTCCTTCTCTTGTGATGGTTCCCCTAGCTCAAGGGTGGCTTCATAGAAGCCTAGGTTGGGAGGTGAGAACTCCTTGGCCTATATCTTGTTTACTTGCAGGTTATGGAAGCCAATGATGCCTTCATGTTGAAGAAGGACTCTTGAAGAAATTTGATGGTGTTTTCATATCTTGAGTTGTGTCACTCTTGTTTTGTGTATTAAGACTTTGTAAGGATATCTTGTGATATCCATGAGATATTGTATTTTGTAATGGAGTTATCACTCCAAGCCTTGTGTTTGTATCAAGTGTGGTTGCTATAAGTTGTGAGGAGATGTATGAATATCTTGTTGATAGTTATATTTTTGTTAATATGAAATGATGCTCAAAAGAAGATTTAATGTGTATTCAAGATGTGATCAAATTTTAGGAAGGCTATGAACTTGTTATTGTATCATGAATTCTTTGGTATAATGGAAAATGTGTTTCATTTCATTGCAATATAATGGTTTTGTAGGCTTATGATGATGAATGTAGAGTAATTTCCCTCATTGTTAAATGACATTTATATTGTAATAAAAATGAGAAAACTTTAGATAAGGAAAAGAGAGTTGTCAAAACCTTATAAATCTTGTATTGAGATCATAGTATGTAAATGTTAATTGAAATCAAGCAATGAATAGATCTATATCTCTCACCCTCTATGTTGCATGGTTAATTGATAACTTGTTATGTTATTTTGGATGAGAAACTAATAGTTTAGTTGCATAAATGAATAAAATTTAGATCTTTAAAGCATTACTATAGGAAACTATAAGGTTAAAAATGAAGTCAATTTGTGATCAACTATATCTCTTATCAGTAAACTAAATCATCAAATTTAATTCAAGTGTCTAGAAGAAAATAAAATGCAACACAATCAAGTAAAAAAAAAAAAAGAGCTCAACTAATGACAAATAGAGACCTACAGGTCTCTAGAAAATGTATAGGAAAATAATTCCCATACATTTCCTTGCCACAGTTAATATAATAATATATAAACTACCTAATTGTATTAAAAAAAAAAAAAAATAATAATAAAATACATTGAACCCCACTCTTTCATTACTCTCCCAAAAAGATGGCGCAGGGAATGGGGAGACCTGACTTAGCATTAAATAATTTATGCTCAAAACACTTTCCTTCAAAGTGTACTTGCTGACATGAATTTCATTATGTTTCTTCTCCTTTGACAAGCTCTTAAATACTACCCCTGCGTGAGTATTGACTTGGCCATTGGTATGGTGTGGGGTGGGACCCAAACCCCCTTGTCTCCATCATTTCACCCACTCCTTGGTATCTTGCGCTAGGCTTTAGTTTAGATTGTTTTTGGTTGGGAAGATGTGATTTGTGGGCCCCAAACCTTGCCCTTATAATTTTCAGTCCTCCCTTTCCCTATATTTATGCACCCTTAGCCTTTTTGGTTTGTCTTAAATTGTTTGCTAAGGCAATGATCTTAGGAGCTTTTGGTGGGCCCCTCCTAACTTCCCTTCTTTATGCAAGCTCCCTTTTTCCCTTCATTTTTGCACCTCCTTTAGACCTTTGTTGGATGTTGGTCCCCTCTCTCTTGGCATGTGAGCCAAGGGGGGGGAATGGGGTGTTTAGCTAGGGTAGGTTAGTAGGTGGTTTTAGGTAGGGAGTTAGGGTGTTTAGTTTAGGTAGCTACTTTATAATATTTTGTTTATTTTTATTTTGTTTATTAGTATTATTTATTATAATTTGTTTATATTTATTAATTGAATAATATGTATATATTATTAACTGATATATTATAGTTTATTAATTAATTAATATATTATAATTATTAATTAATTAATATATGTCTGGTAATATCCTTTTACTCTTATATAATCTATATGATTATTAAATTAACGCTTCTCAAATTTGTTCATTAATTTAATTAACTAAACCTCTTAATATTGAATTCTATTTAGTATCATAATTAAAACAAATTATGATAATTTGACTTTTCTAGATTGTATTCTAGATGTAACTAGTAAGGTGATCTAATCATGATTAGTTTCATTTTAATTAATTCATATTAGTAAAGGATCATTCTAATAAAACAAGTTAGTGATTTGTTAATCTATTAGAGAATTTTAGATAAACCTCGTAGACATCACCGAGTGTTAATCATGATTTGTTCATCCTAACCCCTTCGAAACTCGGTTACAACTTCTCTTCCTAAATTGGATTCCTCATTAGAACTTTTTAGTTAGTACCTTTTGGAATACAATGTTTGTAGAGATATTGTTCTTCAGACTCTTTTGAACTTTGCCTTGCACCCTATTAACCCGTAACATTAACTTGGACTTATTATCCCTCCCTTTAAAAAAAAAATTTGGTGTGATTTTAGACTAAATTTTGATGGGCATGACATTAAGATCCCACAATTGTTATCCCAACGCTATCATTACGCCCTTTCTAATACCGCAAGAATTATTTTCTAACACTTTAAATGCTTCTAAAACTCAAGTGTGTTATCCAAATGCCCAATGACCCCCTTTTATACTACCCTTGTTGGAAAACCAACAACCAAGATTTGTTCTCGATCAATGATTAATGTTCACCTTAACAAATCCTACCTAATTTGTTTTATAGGTGTCTCTAAAAGAGTCATTTAAATAAATAAATTATTATCTTTATCTCAACAAATTGACCAAAAAACCAATTTTTTACTTATTTCTAGAAAATAGATAAACAGTTGTCCAAGCTAACAAATTAACACTCCCACTTAGTGAGGAAGTTGTTCTGCATGACACCCAACTTATCTCTGAAGAAGATACTTTTTTCCTTCCCCAATGCCTTAGTCAAAATGTCTCCTACATGCTTCTATGTAGGTATGTAGTATAGTTGAACAATCCCCTATTGTACACAATATCTAATGAAGTGATACCTAATATCTATATGCTGCAATAGGTATCATGAAATATTGGATTCTTAGATAATTTAATAGAACTCTAATTGTTGCAATGTATCACAGTAGTCTCAACTCTCTGACCAAATAAGGCTATTAACAAATTTCAAAGCCATATAGATTCACATGTTGCTATGCCGGATGCTATGTATTCTAATTCCACAGAACTCAAAGCCATGGACTTCGACTTCCTGCTGAACCAAGGGACAACTCATAATCCCAAATTGAAGAAACACCCTAAAGTACTTCTCTTTTCCCCAGTACTTCCATCCCAATCCATGTCACTATAGCCCATCATCTTTATTCCTTCACCTTGATCATATTTGATCCCATACTCAATTATAGCAAGCAAATAAAGAAACACATTCTTTGCCACCATCTAATGCACTCTCTTTGGCTCGTCCATGAACTAACTAAGAGAGTTTACTACAAAATCTATATTTGGCCTGGTGTTCACCAAATACATGAGAAAACTAATCAACTACCCACATAAGGTGGTTTCTACATCCTTCTCCTTGGATGTGTCTACCTTCTTCCAATTTATGATAATGGGTGTAGACATGGCTTTGCAATCCTCCATCATGAATCTCTTCAAGATTTCAATGCAATACTTCCCTTGTCCAAGAAAAATATCTCCATCTATCTACCAAACCTCCATGCCTAGAAAGTAGTGTATAAGTCCTGAATCCTTCATCTCAAACTCTATTGTAAGGTTCCTCTTGCAATCATATTTGAGCCCTAGTAAACCTTTTAGAAACAAGTCATCCACATATAGAACAATAATGAGAATATGACCTCCAACTACCAAGTAGTAGAGATTAGCATCTTCCTCACTCTTCAAAAAGAACATTCCTTATAAGTATGAATCAATGTTCTCATACCATGCCCTAGGAGCCTGCTTGAGCGTATACAAATCTCTCTTCAATCTACACATGAAGGTGTCTTTATTGTGTGCTACAAAGACTTTAGGTTGTTTTATGTATACCTCCTCTTTCAACTCTCTATTAAGGAATGCTATCTTAACATCCATTTGATGGATCTTCCATCCCATCTATGTTGTAAATGAGATCACAACTCATATATAATTATACTTGGCCACTAGAGAAAATGTCTCCTCATAGTCTATTCCCTCCTTCTAAGAGAACCCCTTTTCAATGAGCCTTGTCTTGTTTCTCTCAATGCTACCATCTATACCATGCTTGATCTTATAGATCCACTATGATCCAATAAAAACCCTATTTGTTGGCCTAGGAACAAACTCCCCCACATCATTCTATATTATTGAGGTATATTCCTCAACCATCACATCTTGCCATGGTTGATGCTATGCAGCCTCCTGATAGCTGGAAGGCTCACTATCTACCAACTGATTGACTAATGCCACATAGTCATTAAACTTGCCTGGTCATCTTTGATGTCTAGTAATCATCCTAGGAGCTACCACTAACTCCTAAGTATCCCTACATGTGTCTGTTGAACCTCATAGTTCTTGTTGCCAACTGTAGATGATGAAAAATAAACCTATGTATATTATTGATGCAATTCTTGCTACACCACTATCTCCTTATTTTTTGAACTCTCAACACTTGATCTTGTACTTTTACTAGTAAATGTAATCAACCTTTTCTTCCCTTGATTTAGTTGAGTGATCCTTGGAGCTTCTGTTGGCTTCTCACTTTGATCATCTGCTAGAAAATCTCTGGACCTTCAAAATTCATTGTCCTCCATGATTTCAACATCACGTTTGAATATAATCCTTCTAGTCCCTAGAATAAATATCCTATATACCTTTGAGGTGTCACTATACCCCATGCAGTACCCCTCTCTATAGTCTCATCTAACTTGGTACATGTATCCCTTGGAATGTGACAATATGCCAAATTTCCAAATATCTTAAAGTGATTGACATCTAGCTTCTTTCTTGTGAATGCCCCCCTCTGGTGTTATCTTTCCCAATACCTTATGTGGAACCCTGTTCTATATGTATACTATCATACTACATGCCTCTACCCATAAGTAGTAGGGCATATCCTGATCATGTAGCTTAGTTCTTGTTGCCTTCGCTATAAAATGATTCTTCCTCTCAACAACCCAATTCTTTTACGAGTTATAAGGAACAATCCACTCTCTCTTGATTTCTTCCCTGGTATAGAAATCTAGGAACTCTTTCCCTTTGTACTTACCTCCATTATCTTATTGAAGAACCTCTATGTTCCTTCCTATCTAATTCTCCACAAGAGCCTTAAACTCTTGGAAGTGACTGAAAACCTCATTATTGGTCTACAAGAAGTATATCTTGGAGAAATTATCAATAAAATTAATAAAGTACTCATATCCTCTGAGATACTTCATCAACATTGGTCCACATATATCAGAATGTACTAGATCAAGAACACCCTTAGATCTAGAGTCACTCCTTGGAAAATTTTCTTTCACAAACTTCTCCAAAACACATCCCTTACATACATCATTATGCTCTATGCTCACCTTAGAGACACCTAACACTATGTCACAAAGTAATTTAAGTGCTCCATGATGTAATATGGTCCATGCTCCTATTCCATAGCTCTCCTTGATCTCTAGGATTAAAACTTCTCATGAGTTCCTTAGGAGTATCAAACTCTAGCCTATAAAGTTAACCACTCCTAACTCAAATAGATACAGGTGATTTCCAATCCTTTTTCTTGATCAACACATGCACCCCTCTATAGAGTACATTATACCCTTTATCCTAAAGGACAAATACATAAATCAAATTCATACTTAATCTTGTCACATGAAATACATCATGAAGGGAGATTGGATTTCCATTATCTCTCTAAAATGAAACAATCCCTTTCCTAATTGAGTTGAGCATGGACATGTTCCCCATAGAAATTTGGATTCTATTGTCCTCCTTGTAAATGGAGAGGTATTCTTTAACTCCTGTCATATGAAATGACTCCCCACTATCTATATACCAAACACTTTGTGAGTTTACCTAACCATACAAGCTATGAGTGCAAACTCATCCTCCATTCTACTAGAGAGATCATCTATTCTTTCTAAAGCTACTACCTACTTCTTGCCTTTCTTTTTGTGCTTCTTTTGTAGGAGATCACTAACATAGTGGCCAAACTCATTAACCAAATAACTTGATCTTAGACAAGTCCTTTTTCTTCTTCTCACTTTGGGGATTTGATCCTTTACTAGACCACTTCTTCTCTTTCCCATTTTTGGCCAGGGAAATATTTTCTTGTTCCACCTCAATTTTATGACAATTATTGTTCATCCATTGAGAAGACTTAGTCTAGGCTCCTCCTAAGTGAAATATCTCCATATTCAATCCCAAATCGATAAGGTGTCTCATTCATTAATGAATTGAACAAAGAAATCTCACTACTTAGTAAACCCATTTAGGGCTATCCTTGCTAGGTCATCATCATTTGGCTTATCTCCAATAGCTACAAAATCATCCTTGAAAAGTATAAGCCTCATGAGGTAACTTGTAACATCTTTTCCCTTGATCATTCGAATATTCCTCAACTTTTCCTTGAGAATCATCTTCTGATTAGTGGTGGTATTGTAGTATAGATTCAGAATGGTATCCCACATTTTCTTCATTGTATCTAACGCAATGATATGGAAAACTATATAGTCCTTTGTCAAAATAATTATCCTCCTCACCTTGGCATCATCCTTCTTATATGATTAGAGTTGTGTTGGGTCTATAGACCTACAACTATGTAACACTAGTCACATATTCCTTGATACCATTCTCTTCCAGCAATAAAAAAAATTCATTGTTCTTTAGACTCCAAAATTTGAGGCTCCATACAATCTATCCTGATCTCTTAAATCAACTGAGGCAATCTCAAAGGATAAAAGAAGTAATAATTTGAAAGAGGTCAAACTAGGTTTTATAAACCCTCGATTTTATTTCCTTTTCCTAAGGTGAACCTTTTCTACCCTCAACTTAGCTCTGATACCATGTGAAAATTCTATTGCAATTACTAATTATTAATGTCCTATCTTATACAGATTATTTAACTTCCAAATTCTAATTCACAACTAATATTGAATAATAACATAGCTGTAATTTCACAAATATAAAACATGAAAGAAACATGCAACACAATGAATATAATATTTCTAGACAAGTTGTCCCTAGAAAAACCTCAGAGGGAAAAATAGTACAATAGATGAGGAACTTATATTAAACTTCAACATATTAAGAGATACAAAAAACTGCTTGCCTCTTTCTGGTAGAGCTCTGACAATCTCCCCATTTATCCTATTGAGATCCCACAACTGTTATCCCACCACTATCACTGGGTCCCTTCTAACACTACAAGACTTATTTTCTAACAATGCAAATTGACTTGCTAACATTGCAAATGCTTCTCAAACTTGTGTGTTCTCCAAATGCCCAATGACCCCTTTTATACTACCCTTGTTGGAAAACCAACGGTCAAAATTTATTCTCAATCAACGACTGAGATTAATAACACCTTAAAAAACCCTAACTAATTAGTTTTATAGGTGTCTCTAAGAGAATCATATTAACAAATAAATAATTGTCTACATCTCAACAAATTGACCAAAAAACAATTATTTGTACTTATTTCTATAAAATGGACAAACAACTTCCCAAGCTAACACACTAACACCCCATGCAAGGCTAGCAGTGCTAAAGCCATCAATCTTCCCTTCTATGTGAACTCTATCATATGACAGGAATAGACGAGAAAGGTATTTGATAGAGAGATTTCACTGGCCAAGTCTATGGAAGGAGATATGTTGCAAATTCTCCAGATCACAGTGTGGTGCACCAATGCATCCAATGAGGAGCACCCTGACATTGAAGTTGTGCTTAGAAGATTGAGAAGATCAGTGAGAGGGATGAGGACAATGGATCCATTTATTGCAATGATGGAGAAAGTAGTGCTTTCTTTACCAATTACAGTAGGGAATTCTCCTTCACCACTTCTCTCGCACCATAGTCTGAGCATTTTCATACTTGAACAATGTAGATTTATTTATTGGATTTATTTCGATGCTAGAGACATTACTTGAGGCTGTAAATATTGAAGATGTAGAGAAAATGAAATTAAACATAACAAAGAAGATAAACAAGATTGACACAATATTTATCGTGGTTTGGCAATATGCCTACGTCCACACTTAAAGCAGTGAATCAGTTATATTAGCCAGTCTACAATAAGATACAATCCAATGTTACAATATATGACTGTACACAGTCATTTATAGAAAGCTCTTCAAAGAGGAAGAGGTGGGAGAAACTGAATGGTCATGTGACTGTTGGGCTTCACATCCCAACACAGGCAAGTAGTAAATCTATGAAAGCTAATTTATCTTTTCTTCATAGTAATGTTCTTATTCAATCTTATGGTTTGCATGAAATAGAAAAGAAAAGGAAGATTGATTTAGGGGAAGCCCAAAATGTTATTGCTCCTTTGCAATCCACCCACACTACACTCTTTCTTCGGTAAGAATATTATGTTATATTATATTTCTTTCTACACATCTTTTTATCCATGAGATGTTTTAAAACTGATTATTTTTCATTTGTTTTGAATTTCTTAGAAGTGCAGAGGATTTGAGTTATGAGACGGTGGCTTTGAATCTTCTATCTTCCTTGGAAAATCGAACGAGAAGGAGATTAAAATTGAAACTATGAAATGAATGGGAAATCCACTCGTCTCTTTTGATATATTCATTTATAATTGTAAAAGTACTTTACTTCCATTTATCACTAGAAATATAACAAATAGCTTGTTTTTTTAGAATTTTGTAGATTTTTACAGGCTAATGTCACAACATGAAATATGTAAACATGTTTAAAGTACTAATTTTCCACTAATGTCATTTTTACATGCACAATAAGGTCGACGGTTATGTAGCAAACTAAAACTTCAAATATAAGAGTTCTTTTAAAAAATTGTTAAATTTTTAAAATCAAAATCTTAACACAATCTTACATTCTATTTAAACTAATATTTGAAAAATAAATATTCTTTTCATATATAAACAAGTTTTTTCCTTATATGTCCATAAGCTTGGTAAGTGAACTTGTTAGTGGACAAATTGTCAGCATACAGTCAAATACACCATATCAATAAATTTAAATGTTGATAATACTAGTATACTTATATTTTAAAAAATCTATGTAAAATCTATATTAAATACATAGTATACATAAAAGAATTTATACAAAAAATTTAAATGTGCGCATTGCTTGCTTAAAAAGACTCAATGAATTCATTTTAAGGTTTTATCCTTTTAAGAAAATGATTAAAATACACATCTAACAATATCAATTAAATGCATAATATATTTATTTTAGAAAATATTTAGTCTTATGGAAAATGATACCATTTAAATAATGTTCTTAGAAATTACAACATATTAAAAAATAATTCTTAAATTTTTATATATCTTTTTTTGATTAAGTAAAACAAGTTTTACAGGGTGCCTGAAACCCACAACTCTAAGAAAGAAGTTTGAAGCTAGAACAAAACAAACAAGAAACATGCCACAGAAAGGTCAGGGCTGAAAAGCCACAGAAGAGCAGAGTAGACAAGGCTAGAGAAAGCCATAAATACCCCCATCCAAGGAGGTAAAAGAAGGAACAAACCACTCGGAGGTCGAGCTGGAGACCATTTTGTTCAAAGTGTGAGTGATCACTAAAGGGAGACAACCACCGTCCCTATAGCAAATCATTGTGGTTGTAAGATTATGCCCTCTTTGCATTGGAGTCTTTCCTTTTCTAGGATACTCTTCACTTCAGTTGGAAAATCTTCTCCTTTTTTCCTTATCTTCTTAGCATCTTTCATGATGACCAAATTGGCAAACTAATTAGCCACACCATTGGCTTCCCTGTACACATGGGAGATAAATACCTTCTCAAAAGAGTTAAGAATGGCTTGAGTATCGATAATGATGTTAAGGTTTAAGTAGTTGATGATGTTCATTGAGTCTCCTTCTAGCCAGAGCCACTTGACTCCCAAATCATGAGCAAGTTTGGTAACTTGTAGAGCTGCACAAGCTTCAGCATAATGATTGGTTTGAGCACCCAAAGGGAGACTGATATCCACAATGCCAAGGCTAGGGAAATTCTTGATGATTCCTCCACTTTCTGCATGTCCTGGGTTCCCTTTGACAACACCATCGAAGTTGGCTTTGGTCCAGCTAGCTAGAGGGCAGCTCCACGCACAGTTCTGTCTTTTATCCTAGGTAGCAGTCTGGGACTTTTCTACAAGATGATTAGATCTACCACAATAGAAAAATTTCTCCTTAACAACATGATGGATTTTTTCAAATATAATTTTGGGGGGAGAGGAACAATCATGAAAAATGTGATTGTTACGCTCCTTCTAGACTCCCCAACAAAGATGAGGAAGGAACCAGGTGTAGAATAACCGGAAGTCCTGATTAAATATTTTGAAGGCCCATTGGGAAAAAAGATCAATGAAGGACAAGGGAAAGCACCAAGATAAATTGAGGACCGAGAAAAGGTATTGCTAGATTTTACTAACAAAGGAGTAATGAATAAAAAGGTGGTCCAGTGATTCCTCTTGACATTTGCAAAGAACACACCTGTTAGGAATATGGAAATCCACGCTTGATGAGATTGTCCACTGTGAGGATATGGTTCTAAAGCAGGACCCAGAAGAAAATGTTAATTTTGGGCATGAGGCCTGTGATCCAAGCTTTGGCTGACAACGGCTTCGTATCATGGGATTGAGAGGTTTGCAAAGAATAGGTAGAAGCCACTATGTTAGATCGATCTGAAGAGTCTTCCTAGATAATCTTATCCTGATTGGGTGAGAGAGAAACCGCATTGAGAAATCATCAAAGGAGATAGGTCCTATGATATCTGAGTGAGATCCACCCAGTTATCATCCCTTCTATAATTGCTAACTTGGCACCCAAAGTTTTGGGTGCATACATGTCTCTAAGCATAGAGAGACGTGAAATCTCTCAAGCTACCCATCTGAAGCCAGTTGTCATTCCAAAAGTTGACAAAATGTTCATTTCCAATTTTCCACTTAGCTCTAGATTTAGCTAGATCGTTGGCATTGAGGAGACCATTCCATATGATAGAACCTTTAGAGGAGTTAGTCTCTTCAAAAAATCTATTTAAAGAGCCATGCGTAAGGTATTTATCTTCAATGGTGTCCCGCCACTCGGCTTTGTTGAAAGGTCTTAATTTCCTTATTCCAAGGCCATCAAAATTTTTAGGGCAGCATACTTTCTCCCAAGAAATAAGGGGAATGCACTTGTGTTCCTTAACTCCTGATGAGAGGAATCTTCTCTGGATTCTTTCCATGGCCTCCGCAACTTTAGCCAGGATGGGGAAAAGGCTGAGAGCATAGCTGAAGAGGTTCTGTAATGTTGATTTGACCAGTTGGATCTTTCTTGCCTAACTGAAAATGACCCCTTTCCAGCTAGCGAGCTTCCTATTGAATCTATCAATCAGTTTATTCTAAAAGGCTTCCAAGGGTTTGACACCTAAGGGCAGACCTAGGTAGGAAGAAGGGAAGGTATCAATGCCACAACCCAAAATATTTTCTATTTTCCTCTTTCTTTCTTTAGGGGTATTAACAAAGAATATAGAGCTTTTATTCGAGTTGATATTGGCCAATAGCTTTGATATAATTATTAAGAATATCCTTCACTACTCTAGCTTCTCCCACCAAGGCCTCTCCACCAAGAATGGTGTCATCCACAAATTGCTGGTGAGTGAAGACATTGTTACCTGATGAGGGTTTGATGCCTTTCAGGTCCTTGATCATATTTGAAGTTGAAATGAGTCTCCCCAAGCACTCAGCAAGAATGATAAATCAAATAGGAGAGAGGGCGTCTCCTTGCCTTAGGCCCCCGGAAGGTTTGAAAAAGGCAGATGGGGAACCATTTATCATAATCACCAAGGAGGGGGTTGAGATAATTTGATGAAGGAGCTTGCAAGACTGGGAGTTGAAACTGAAGGCTTCAAGAACTTTGAGAAGAAACTTCCAGTCAACCTGCTCACAGGCCTTGGAAAGGTTGAGCTTAAGAAGAAATCCTTCCCTTCCTTCTTCTAAGGAGTGAATCACTTCATGCACCATCATTATGGAGTCCAAGATCTATCTGCCAGGCACAAAGCCAGATTACTGCTGTGAGATCAAGAAAGGGAGGACCTTGAGAATCCCGGAGGTGATAACCTTGGAAATGATCTTAAGGAAGGAATTGCAAAGGCTTATGGGTCTGAATTTCTCAAAAGAATTCATGCCAGTAATTTTGGGGATCAGCACCAAGAAGGTAGCATTTATCTCCTTGAGGAGGTTCTTTGAGCCAAAAAACTCTTGCACTACTTTAACCACATCATCTTTCACCACATACCAATAAATGTGAAAGAAGAACATAGGGAAGCCATCCGAGCCAGGGGCTTTGTCCCCAGGAAGAGAATCCAAGGCTCTCTCTACTTCTTTCATGTCCAGAATAGAGCATAAAGATTTGTTTTGGCTATCTGTAATGATGCTCAGGATGTTTTTTAGGATGTTTTCCTGATCATGCTCATAAATCACCTAATCTTTAGAGAGGAGATGAGAAAAGTAAGAGATAGCTTTGTCTGCGATATCCTTGTCCTCCTTCAGGGCATGGTCTCCATTCTTTATTCTACTAATCCTATTTTCTACTTTGTGTCTCATAGTAGAGAGGTGGAAGAAGTGAGTGCTTTGGTCCCCTTCCCTAAGCTAGATGGACCTCGATCTCTGCTTCCAGAAAGTTTTCTCCTGCTTGATTATGTTATGGTAATCCAAGAGGATAGCTTTTTCTTTTTGTAGTCTATCTTCATCATAGCCCTGCTTCTGGATTTCAGCTTGAATATGGTTTAGATCATTGAGTGTCTTATCTTTGGACATGAAGATATGGCCAAATTCATCTTTATTCCAATTCTTGACATTGTATTTGATGTTCCTTAGTTTTTTCTCCACTTTGAACATGGCAATGCTCTCAACATCTATGTTCCACCATTCTTTGACCTTATTAAGTAGATTTGGGTAAAATATATAATCTACTATTTTATATTATAATATAATTTGTATAATTATTTTATATTTTGATTATTATAATATATAATTTTAAACAATTTTATATTTATCAATTTAAATTAAGAGTTTGCATTATTTTTTAATAAATTTATAGTACTTAATAAATAATAATATTGAAAATTATTTTTGAGTTATTATTTAAATTGTTTATCATATTTTTTAAATAGTCTAAAAAATTGAGCATTAGAAATATATGAAATATGAAATAATTTGTTTTTGATATTAGCAGGAGCCAAAACAAGGGGGTTGTCCCTTTACAACATCACAACCAAGAGGCTATGAGAGAAAAAAAAATCAAAACAAAAGAAGTGTCGGAAAACAACAAAGGACTAGTAGAGACATATTGTCAACAAAGTAATCAAGAGACACAAGGCCAAGACTCGCCACTTACAATCTAGGTGCCAAAAGAAAACATTAGTAGCACTCTGCCATCCACCTACTAAGTGGTGTGCCAACGATAAAAAGGTGGAAACAGATCCACCTTGAGGACAAAGGAAATAATCCACACATTGTGGTAAATCCAACACCTTCTACTTGTACAATAGTGAAGTGTCCAAGATCTTCCTATTGAAAAATAATATCACCTTGATTGTAATCCAACCCCACAACTATAAAATCCATTTCCACCACAATAGAAAAGGGGCCCACCTCTATAGGAGCATCAAATAGGTAGACCAACAAACCAAGGAGCATGTCATTGAACTAACTCTCATCCAAATAATCAAACAAGCTAGAGAACATGAAGTTACAATTATCCTTTTCCACAAGGAAATTATCCACCTATATAGGAGAAGCTTTCACCTCTATAGGAATCATGGTAGTAAAACACAAAAAACAATCCCACTTCCTAGTCATCAGAACACCTATCACAATCTTAAGGTTAGGACTAGCCCCCAAACAAACTACAAATGTCAATAAAAAATACAAGACCAAACCATGCCCTTGAAAATTATCAGCAATCATTTGGCCACTAGCAAAAAGAAGACCATCATCCAAATGAAGAAAAAGGGATAGTCCAGATGATAAGAAACAAGGAAAGAAAAAAGTAAAATCCAATTCAACAAAGAAAACCAAAGAAACCACATGCTACACGAGTATGTCAACCACACCAACTCTACATACTAAAGAACCTCCCTTCTTGTATGACACATTGATCAACCTTGCACAACCCGCCATACCTCTAGTAACCATAAGATAAAAAAAAGGGTCGACGTCCATACCTAGTGAGAAGTACAAAAATCCCTAACATCCTTATCAACAGAAAGTGGAAAGACCCCACCTAGTCAAGAAACTGAAAAATCATGTTTCTCTCATCAAGGGTACAAACCACCACCGATTCGATTACCACAAGAGCAACACAAAGCCACAACTTCCATACCCAATAAATAGAGCAGAAGACCATATCATCACCATTGGCAAATATAATAATGACCTCATTTTCTAGCTGCCACAACACTTCCTATACATCAATATTCACAGAAATGGTGTACCCTTACTTAATCACAACTTCCTTGTTTTCAAGAAGAGCCACAAAGCACACCATACCAAAATAATTACTCATTCCCAAACACATTGGAGAGCCATTAATATTTTGTTCCCAAAATAGAATAGGCCAAACAAGAATACATTATTACCCAAAAATGAGGAGCACCATCTCCACCAAACCCAACTAGGAAAAAGAGAAGCAAGCTCCACCTCCAAGGATCTCCAAAGCAATGGAGAGTCCACACTATCTTTGTTAACAGTCTCCATAGGCTGAGAAACCTAACTCTTTTTTCTTTAAATTTGATAAGTTCATTTAATTTATATATGACATTTTAATAATATAATATTACTAAATATTTTCCTAAAATTTTAATGTATTATAAAATTATTATATTTTAAATTTATTTATTTAATAATATGATATATGGAAATAAAATATTAGACCTTTTACAAAAAAAATGTTGCTTGAATGTTTGAAAATAACTTATAAATTTTTTCCCATATTAAGAATAAAAAATATTATTTTTCAAATTTATAGATGATATAAGCTTTCATCTTCATATGATTCCAATCATTCAGTGTGATTAAAAAATTGATAAAAAGATGCACAAATTTACATGTATGTAATAATAAAATAATTTCAAAGTAAATTTTAAAAAAAGGTGAATAAAATAGTCTAGTAATTAAACATGTTTTTTATTAAAGGAAAATTGCTTTTACAGGGACCTGAAACCCAAGTCACATATACATTAGAAAAGATAAGAAAAAACATCATAAAATATTCTAGTATTCAAACATGTTGATAGAATGATCTACTTGTATAATGTTATGACCTTTATTTAATATTTATCTTTGCCCATATCATAACCTACATTTATTTATGTATTATTTCTTATCCTATTATAAATTTAATTAATATTTATCTATGATTTAGTTATATTCATACATTTACATTGTAATTAAATATATATTGACCTTATGTTAAGGTTCAAAAGTATTCTCTACAACTTTATTGCTATCAAAAGAATCACACATGATTGAGAAGACATAACACCCTTAAAATTTCTTAGTATGCTTGAAAAGTATTCTCTAAAATGTTATCACTATCAAAAGGTTCACACATTATTATCAAGACATAAAAACCTTAAAATTCCTTATGTAGAACCACAAAATAAATATATGGCAAGGAGGAACACTCACCATAGAACTTTGTGCATAGAAGAGACAGTCATTACATCCATCAATTTATTTTTACATGTGCGCCACTTACACATATGCTTTGATGAAACTTCACCTTATCTTTTAGTCTTTTCTCAATTATTTAAAGATCCAATAAAACAATGTCAATTCACATTGACAAATTTAGTTAAAGCTCTTGCTTTGTTAATGGTTAATTTAGTTATCTCAGACAAGAAAATTTATGCAACCATTGCATCCAAGTTTTCCATTATCTTAAAAAATAATATATCACATAATTAAAAATATTGAACAAAAACTCTATCAAGTCTAATTGGTCTTTATTTTAAATATTTATAAAAATATCACATTTTTTTCTCTTAATTGGTCCATATTGCAAATAGTAACTTAGAAATTCAATTTTGTTTCTCATTAAATTTTACCGCATTATGTAAAATTGAAAATATAATACTAATCTAACTACAACCATCAACTAGTCTACCTAACAATAACTACTGTGTATATAAAACTTATAGGCAAAAACTTGATGCAATGTGTCTATTGTTAATTTATCATTACTTATGTTTCAATGTGAGTGATATCTATTTCGACTTGAATGAATATTTATATAATTTTATTTTATAGTTAAAATTGTTCCCTACTTTTAAAAAATCCCAATTCCCAATTTAAATTGAGCTATTATTGTCTTGACCTAAGCCAACTAATTATATCTCGAATGTAATTCTGCCGCCATGCTCAGGAGTGTAGCTTAACCCAACTTCTGGTGCATGCCTCTTTTTGCTCTGTTTTGTCTTTCCTTTTTTGTGGTAGTTTCTTGGTCAGCCTTTGTGTGGCCCATCCCTTTGTTTTTAATGCTTTAGCTCTGAATTGATCTCATTTTTGCATCTCTTTAACTTTTTTGTGGGTTTCATGCACCTTGTAAAACCTGTTTTACTTAATCAAAAACTATATTTTTGTGTCATTTTGTGTTATGTACTAGTAGCACAATCAACTTACCTAGCTTATATTGTGTAGATTTTCTATTCACATTTAGATCATGGACATGATAGAATAGAATAGATTAGATGTGCTAAGGCTATTCTTTTGTGTTTGGTTGAGTATTCAACTATCAATTCAATATTTAACTATGATAGATACATGATTAGTAAGTGAATCCCTTCTCCACAAGAATGATTTTATCTTAATTTCCCTACTATAACTAACAAGTTAGGGGCACATTGGAAATCAAGGAAATGAGTGTCACACATGAAATAGTAGAAATAGTTGTTGGTTGAACTAGAGAAACCAATTTAAGGAAATTTTATCTTTAGGTACCAATTAGGTGCCCTATAAATGTTAGGAGAGAAAGAGATCACTATTTTATCCATTACATATTAGTTCTCTATTGGTTGAAGAAATCCATGTCAAAAAAAGATATTTGATATTAGGAGTGAAGAATCTAAGTTATCTATGGTTAAGTATTGTGTGAACATGGTGCAAATACTGGTTGGTATTCTCATCATCTATTTACACTTTGGTTCACAATATATAATTTGGGTCCAATGTTGACACAATAGGGTTAGGGTCTGACCAATCCTCATGTTTGAGAGGGTTCATTCTTTTGGATTGGCCCCTATCTCTATATTGTAGGGGTGATGTCATTTATAGTAAACCTATCTTTTAAAATACAATCGGAAATTGGTTGTGATGTAACTACACCTAGTAGCTCATTGATCAATAATATTGCTTCTTTTGACGAGAATTAACTATTGGACTGTAGCATCATATGTTGTATTCATTGCCTATTTTATCTAATTCCACACTTGTGTAGTGCCCATTTTAGTGCATTTTCATTCTTTTATGCATCATTGGACTTTTCCTAAGCATTTAAGTCCTTTCTCTTAGTTTCATTAATGTGGTCCTTTTATTATATTTGGTCAATCTTTAATTATTTCATTCAAGCATCATCTCTTGTGTACATAGGCCCTATTTAATTATGAGGGATATTTTGTATCTTTTAATTTACCACAACTTATTTTGTACATATTTCAAGTATCTCCATGTCTAATTTACCCCACACCTCAATTTAAGCTCTTTTTTCCTTTATAGGGAAACCAACGGTATATGGGGAAACTTAGGTCACCCCTTACCTTGGCAGTGACCCCTTAGATGGAAAATCAGGCCCAAAGTTGAGCCATTGATATGTCTTTTGATTTTAAGTGGGATTCCTATTCTATTTCATCCTCCTTAATGTTTTGTTCCCTAGAATGGCTACACAGGGTATGAATACAAGGATAACGCCCTCATTTTGGGATCTATCTTCAATTAATAACACTAGATTATACACCTAAGCACTCAAGTTATTAATTCAATGAGTATTCAAGTATATTCAAGCATTTCATATCATCATTGTGGAAAGCCTAGAAATCATTATGTAAGTATGTCTTTTGTGATTTTTTAGGTCTTCATAGAGTCATTCTATTGCATCAACACTTGTGATCTTATTTTCAGAAGAACTTACATCATCATGATACACAACAATTATCAAGCCTCTACTACTAATAGAACCCTACCTTCCCTTTCATGATATTTCAATTTGATTTCAAGATTAATTCCAAAATAGGAGTTTGACTGAGAAAAACCACTTTCTCCAAACATTTTTACCTTTTTTGTGTGTGCAGGTGATAGGTGACAAAGTTACACATCTAGCTATAGGAAGGTCTAATAGTCTACTATAGATCCCTAGGTTTTTCATCTTTTCTTATTGGGTCAAGGGAAAATGCACAGGTAAAGGGCGAGTTTAGTTACCCTTGACCTTATAGGCTACCCCATATAGGAAATTTAGGTTAAGATTTGATATACAAGTTAGTTTCTATGTTGGTTTCTTTAAAAAAAAATTTAAAATTTGGTTTCTCAATTTTTTGTTTCCTCTACATAACATAAAACCTTTCTTACTCCTTACTCTAATTCTAGATCTTGCATTTTCTCATTTGATTTACAGAATCAATAATCCATATAGTGAAGGAAAAATCTTGTAGTCCGTCAATGCTTGAGTCATCTTAAGCTTAGTGGGTTATTTTCCTTCTTAATGTATTGAAATAAAAATAGTGGGTGAGATTCATAGCCTTGATTATCCATCCTAGTGAACATCCTACCCATATCACTGATTTTCATTCCTTACACTAATTAAAATGGGTCTCACCTCCTTAACTAGTTATCATAATTAGACATGTAGTATACAAACTAATATCATGCTATGACTAATTTTTAACCACAAGCTACCAATGAATATGAGGGACTCATTCATTTGATAACTATGTATTTTAGGGCTCTATTTATACATCATTAACATTCATTGAATATAAAACTTAAATTGGTGCACTAAATCAAATCTATGTTTGTATATTCATCGTAAGAGAATTGACATCACTATGATATTTATTTTTGATCACTTACATGCATCTTTAAATATGTCAAGCCACATAAAAGGCTCAAGAGGAGAAAATATCTTCTCCTTGTTTCTTGTTACATATAGAAAGGAAAAGGAATAAGAACAACATGCATCAGTAAATGGCATAGCTATGTAATTTTCAAATATCTTTTCTTCCTCATGCTTAGGTTTCTTAGGATACAAAAATATTTTCTACAACATATAATAACTTTGAACAAAAATCTTGTACAAGAAATGAAGATCTAATTTGATATAATTGAGGATGTGTTTCTTCCACACCATCATCCTTTAATAATTCAAGATTCATTAAATAGATATCCTTGAGTGAAAGTTAGATATGATTCTCAACATATAGAAGGTTTTTACTACTTTATTTTTAATTCATATCTCTATTATTATTTTTATTATATTAGGAGGGGAAGAGCCTTGATTTCGCACAAAAAATTCTTAACAAACAACAACCAGTAACAAAACATCAAGAAAATATCAACCGACATCAACACAACTAGAAGCACAAAAACCTTACCCCACTACATAGCAGTCTAAAATATATTAAAAAAACATGATCCATCACAAACTACATCCAACAGATCCAATCTATTGCTACCATAAACATAAGAAAAATACTAGCATCACTATAAAAATTAATTATCGCATACCCATTCTTTTTATCTGTCACTAACCCAAAACCAAATTATCGTTAATCAAAGTCACAGTTGCATGCCATTAAGTTTAAAATAGTATATATATAAAAACTTAAACTAAACTTAAATAATTGCATCATAAGAAATTTTCTTATCTCTCCCATTGATGGTATGTGAACATTCATTTTATTTCATATGTGATATTTCTTAATTTTTTACATTTCTATAATCATAAGATTTTAGAATTTAATTTTTTTATAAAACATTTGAGCTCAAAATGGTAAAAAACTCTACAAAATATAGAATCTCAACATATACCCTAGAGCTCTACTAAACACACACGACACCAAACATTAAAATACTCATTTTTTAGAGGTTTTCCTTGTAGATAGGGTCAAGAACGAGGTATGAGGACTCCAATACGAATACTCAACTTTTTTTTTAGCACATTCAATGTCGACAAGAAAAATTGTTTAAACGTTATCATCTTTCAAATATAGCTTTTTCTAATGTAAAAAAGTTTGAGAAATAGTTGAAGATTTCACATTTTTCCTCATGTTATCACATTTAAAGTATAGTTTTGATTTGTGCTTTCTTAATTGTAGATTAGAGAGGTATCATTCATCATAGGATAATTCACATCACTATGATGTATTTTCTTTGATCACTTACATGCATCTTTAAATATGTTAAGCCACATAAAAGGCTCAAGAGGAGGAACCATCTTCTTCTTGTTTCTTGTTTCTTTTTACATCTAGAAAGGTAAAGGAATAGGAACCTTGAGCATCATTAAATGACATAACTATGTAATTATCGAAGATCTCTTCCTCCTCATGCATAGGTTTCTTAGCATACAAAACTATTTTCTACAACATATAGTAACTTCCAACAAAAATCTTCTACAAGAAATGGAGATCCAATTTGATATAACTTAGAATGTATTTCATCCATACCATCATCCTCTTATAAGTGGGGATTCCTTTCATTGATATATTTGAGTGGAGGTTGGATATGCTCCCCAACACATAGAAGGTTGGCACCGTTTTATTTTCCATTCTTACCTCTATTATTTCTTATTATATTAGGAGGGAAAGGGCCCTAATTTCTCACAAAGGAAGCTTAACAAAAAATAACCAGTAATAAAATATTAGGAAAATAGCAACCGATAGCAATATAATTATAAACACAAAATTTTTACCCCACTACATAGTAATCTAAAATATAATAAAAAAACCATGATCCAACACAATCTCTATCCAACAGATCGAATCTAATGCTACCATAAACATAAGCCAAATGCTAGCATCACTAAAAGTCTTAATTATCTCATACCCATGCTGTTTACCTATCCCTAAACCTAAACCAATATAGTTAATCAAATTCATACTTGCATGCTATTAAGTTTAAAATAGTATAAAAAAACAAATGTAAAGTAAACTTAAATAACTGCACCTTAAGAAAATTTCTTATTTCTATTGTTGATGGTACATTAAAATTCTTTTTATGTCATATATGTGAAATCTCCTCATTTTTAACATTTCAATAGGCATAGGCATAAAATACGTACAAAATGTACAATCTCAAGATATACACTCAGGCTCTACTAAATACGCACGACATCAAACATTAAAATACTCAACTAAAGTGAAAAGTTAATACATTAAATTCAAATGAACTGTTCAAATTGGTAAATTTGATTAAAATACTCATTCACCACATGTTTTCCTTGTAGATGTGGTCAAGAACGAGGTATGAGGACTCCATTACGAATATTGAACATTTTTTTTATCATATTTCAAATATAGATTCTGCACTGTAAAAGGCAATTGAGAAACAGTTAGACAATTCACGTTCTTGAGCCTATTATCATATTTAAAGTATAGCTTTGATTTGTGCTTTTCTTAATTGCAGACTAGAGAGGTGTTGGTTACCAAACAAGCTGCTTGATGATTAGAATGAGATATCCACCGTGCATATGGACTGCTTTAGAGACCTTAAACTATGTCCATCTTACAGTATGTTTGAAAGAAAAACACATAATGCTGAAGCCCAAAATCTCAAAAGAACCAATGATTTATTCAGAGGCGCTACACAGCACTGATTGTTACGTGAACGACAACACATCTCGCTTTCAATACCGATGAGTATCACAGTCTTTAAATATCCATTTTTAAATCCCTGCCCTTTAAACTGGTATATAACACTGTACCAATCTATTTTCAGACAAGAACTATTAAGGTGTCTGCTATTGTAAAGCACAAGAAGAGTTGCTTTTAGTTTAAAAATAATTTCAGGACTAAAAGTAACAGAAGGGACAACGATGTCTTCGATTGTGGTTATTTTGAGTCTAGTGACATTCATGGCTGCTGTAGGAAGGGGGCTAACGCATTCAAAAGTAAGAAATCATAAAATTATTTAAATAATTATTCGAAGAAACAGCAAAACATAAATAGCAACTCCATGTTGAAATCCACGCTGCTTATTATGTGGCTATACTTCAATGCCTGAAACATGAATTGTTTCTTCACATCGCAACTGCGGCTAATACCACAACTGTTATGACGTTAAGCACAGGGGAGGCAAAAATGTTCGAAGCTGTATTGTTCTGGGTGGGATTCGAACTCGGACTTGTCTTCGTAGTTGGAGTGGCAGAACCAGTGCCAGAAGGGGAAGTAGTAGGGATCTCTGAAGCTGTCGGAGAAGGGGAAGTTGTAGGAGCCCCTGAACCTGCAAAACAATAAGAGATCGAAAATCAAAACCAATCATTGTACATTCTGTGAATTTGCATCTGAACAGAAAGCAAACGAACAAATCTGTACCCTGGCATTGGCTAACAGGCGGCGTGGTGACTTTGCATGCAGCGGGTAGAGCGAGAGCTCGAGTCTGATTAATGGGAATTCCTAACGAACTATTACCAGTCAGCAGCTGGCACAAACAGGGAGCGTTATTGGTGACAACAGAAGAAAGGGAGCTGCAGCAGCTCTGAGAAGGGGTTGTCTGATTTCCCGAGATATAATTGAGACACGGTGATAAGCTCACAAGGGCGGTGGTGCAGCTTGACTGCGTCATCACCCCCTGCTTTCCCAGAGCAGCCATCAGGGCTACTACGCTCAATATTACCAAAATTAATGGCATCGCTGTTGTCTGTGTTACACTTGATCCTGCCATTGCAATAAAAAATAAAAGAAAACTTGCTAATCCGCGCAGTAGAAAGAATAAGAGGCCTCACGAATTGCTGTATCCAAACAGAGTGTTGTGCGTGTTCTGAAATCGAATAGAAAGGGTGGGATGTTTTAAAGGGAAATTTTAGGGCCCGCAATAAGCAGAAGAGTGGGTACTCAAAAATGGTTGGCCACCAAACCAAGCTATTGTGCAATGCGTGTCGAGAAACAGATTATACTTTACGCATGCTTTGACTATAACATTGTTTTCTTTTAACGGTATAGAATGAGGAAAGTTGTGTACTCCTATATTGACGGTGGAAATATGCAATGGCAGCAAATGGATATGAATAAACTCATTTTAATAATGAGAAGCAGATATATTGGTAGCAAAGCGCTCTACCTATCAAGGATATAGCCAACGAAGCTGAATTTTAAATTGTCTGATTAGTTGGCTTTGACGTCGACGCATTATATGCTCAATCTTCTAGATTTTACTGAAAATGTTACGTATCTTTATATACATATATTTTATGGATAAGTATTCTTATATATTTGCTTCGAAGTCATATTTATTAATTTATCAATGTACATGTCTCAAGAGGACCGTTATCAATTTGGTTTCGTTTGTCTATTCACTCTATGTCATTTTTGCAAGTCGATTCCCACTTTTTAAATATTCAAATATTCCAGTTTTGAGTTCGTCTCCTATTTTTTTATCCCAAGCTAGCCAGCTACATATTTTGTGCAATTTGTGTTATGTACTAGCAGCACAATCATCTAACCTAGCTTAGGTCATGGAGTTTTGCTATTGACATTTTAATCATCGTCATGAAATAGTTAGGGGAGAACGAAATAGATAAGATGAGCTAAGGCTTTTATTTATTTATTTGTGTTGGATTGAGAAACAATCAATTGAATTACCAATTCATTGTTGAACTAACTATGATATATGCATCTCCTAGTCAATTCCCTCTTCTCAAGAATAGTTTCTGTCAGTTTTCCTACTATAACTAATAAGATAGGGGTACATTCTAAATCTAGGACATGAGTGTGACAAATGCAACAGTAGAATTTGTTAGGCCATTTTTATGTCATGCAAAAAATCCTTTCGAATGGCCTATTGCCTTCCAAGTTTTCTTGATATACCCTTTGCCTTGTGTTACTTGTGTTGTCACCAGATTCTGGTCAAATTTGCATCTCCAAAATCGCCAAACCCAGAAAGATATTCAAATTTCAAGGCCCGCAGGAAGCAATCTGTAAAAAGATGCCACAGTGTTGAAAACCCACAGTGTTCTCAAAAGTCCATGATGTTTTCGGTCTGTGTGTTTTCGACCTTCGTTGTTTTCGACCTTGTGCTTCCTGCTTTTGTGCGCTTATTCTTTGGCATCGAAAACTCTGTGTGTTTTCGGTCTCTCTCCGTGTCGAAAACATTGTGTGTTTTCGACCTCGCACTAGTTCCTTGTTTGTTGTGTTCCCTCAACTGCGCAAGTACGATGACAGATGGCCCTGGATTTTCAAAGGCTTTTCTCTGATTGGTTGTTGCATGGCTGCATGTCAGACTTCTCTAACATGTGATCATACGACCGCTTGCCACCTGTCTGTGTGGGTCCGGTTCTTCCTGTTGTTCATCTTGGCTGGCAGTTTGCTTTCATCCTGCGACTTGGCGACTTGTGGTTATCTCTCATTCGGTGGTTTCTGACGGTTATCCCCTTAGCATTCAGCGACTTGGGGGGCGGTCTATTTCTCTTCAGTCACACAATCTCCCGATTCTGGCAGTTAAGCGGCTAGCATCTAGTGACTTGGTGAACAGTTAGTCGCGTGGTCGTTGAAAGCTTGGCAGTTAGTTGGTGGGGCCGGTGTTTCCAGCACATGGGCGTTCCTGATTGGCTGGCGGGTAGTGATGTGGCATCTTCCTGTTGGTCCGTGTGATGATGTGGCAGTGTCTCAGCGGGGCTTGTGTTGATGATCGAAGATCTACGGCTGGCGTATGATCGCATAGCCCATCTTTCAGCTATGCGATCATGTGACCGGCCGACACGTGTCCTTGTTCATGGTTGCGAAGTTGTGCGGTGCCGGTGTTCCGTGGGCCCGTCGGCATGGTGGTTGTAGTTTGGTGATCACAGTTTGGTGGTTAAGTGCGGTGATGTGGCGGCTTCCTATTGGCTGTCACATGATCACATAGCCTTTCTTTTGGCTATGTGATTATGCGACAGGGTGCCACGTGTCCATGGCAATGCGGTGGCGGTTGCGGTTTTCCTGGCGGTTATGTTGCCGGTTGCGGTAGTGTCGACGGTTCTGCTCAGGGCAAAGGGAGAAGGATGTCGCATGTTCGCATAACCCATTTCTGGGTTATGCGATCATGCGACCAAGCATAAAATGGAGCCCGATTCTTGTGGCGGTAAGGTTCATGACTGCGCGGTTGCATGACTAAGGGCAAATAGGTTGAAGAACATCAAGCCCGTGAATTGCAGAGTGGTCGTTGCTTTTCAAATTTTGAATTCCTGAGAGTTGCAGCTGCAGGAGGTACCTGGTTTTAATGCTTTTGGGGTGGATTTTGATTGGTTTGGTGGTGCCAGTGATTGCAAGGTGGTTCAGAGGCCTGTTACTTGATTGCATGGAGACTTTTATGCCATATGAAGGACTATTTTGTGCTCGACAGGCTGTTTGCAGGTGGCCGATTTGATTGGTTTTCATGGTTCTGACTGGTGTTTTGTACTGACTGTCATGATTGTTAGATCTATTTGAGATCTCTTTCTCCAGGTTGCCTTTGTTTCCTGCCCCTGCAATAAATTCCTTGGCTGCCTCTGATTGGCTTGGTGGGTGAAGGCTATGCCCTAGCTGTCTGTAGCTTGTTGCAACCTGTCATGGGTTTCCAAGGTAGCTAGTGGTATAAAGTATCAAATTTTTATCTTTGTCTAGGTTCCTCTCTTCCACTGTTGTGGGGACTGGTTCCATGAATGTTCTTTCTGCAATGTATTTCCCTTCTTCTCTGCATACAGGGTGTTCCCTCTATCCTCTCTGGCTATGAGAATATAATGAAATTGTAACAGGTTTCTTATGTATAAGATTTCAATATATTTGTTCTGCTATCAGATTGTCTCCATTTGGGTTTTAGACTTATTAATTGTAGCATCAAGGGTGTTATAGTTTTTCTACTTGCATTTCTAGTGAGTGTCCGCAGTAGAGTTGTTTTTCGCAGAAGCAACTGAGTCTAGGACTGGTATTCAGATATGTATGAGCTGAGGTATCAAAGATGCATCATGCTTGTCTTCCAGTGGATGCTGGTTAATGTATTGCCTATTCCTAGGTCTTTCTTTGGATAGGTGATAGCATATCTGGGTGCACAGGTGGTTTGGTAATGTATGATTTGGTTAGGGTGAGTGTGTTGCCATCTTGTTTCATAGCCCTGTTGCAGTGAGGTATTTGACTCTGCTACCCATTGGATAAGGCACTGGTCTATGAGAGACTTGGGATACTTCAGGAATCTATTCAACCCATCATCAATCATTCATTTAAATCCTTTCCCTTCATATTGGTAGTAGTAGTAGGAGGTCTCTTTCTAGTTTTCAGACTTATTGCATGCAGATCAGGTTATTGCATGAGGTCATGGTTCATTGGGGTACATGATACCTACAGGGGTCTGAGAACTATTCTACAGTAATGCATCTGCAGGCCTTTTGTTCATCAAATCAAGAAGAGTCATGAGTGTGTAGATGAGGCAATACCCGCCTAAGTGAATGTGGAGCTTGAAGCAGAAGGAGGATGTTCTTTATCCTCATCAATTGGCACTTTTTCCCTTGTCAGACTTTGGAGTGAAGACTAACCAGTTTGTCAATCATAGTGTAAACCTGGCACCGTGTGGGAATAAGTTTAAAAGCCAACAGAATTGATTCTTGATTGACCTAGAGAAACCTATCTATTGTCATGCTAGCTTTAGGTGGCTAGTTAGGTGCCATACAAGTAGTAGGAGAGAAATAGATCATTATTTTGTCCATTAGTTATTAGGGTTGTCTTGATTGAAGCAACCCATGTCAAGAAAAGATGATTTATAGTAAGAGTCAAGAATCACAATTATCTATGACTATAGATTGTGTGAACTTGGGGCATATTGGTTGGGGTTCTCATCATTCATTTATAGTTTGGGTTGTATTATACAACTCAAGCAAATCTTGATACAAGAGGGTTAGGGAACCAATCCTCATGTTTGAGAAGGTTCATTCTTAGTTCAGATTGGCCCTTACCTCTATATTGTAGGGGTGATGTCATTTCCAATGAATCGATCCTTTGAAATGCAACAAACATGTGGTTTTGATGCAAATAAACCCATATTCCTCACATTCACTTGTGGATAAATAGGATAGGTTCACTTGACGACAATCAATTATGACTAATACAAAATGGCTCCAGTTCCATAACATACTAGAGATGGTAATGAGAAATGTTGTATGAGAATGAATATAATGCCACTACTCATTCCCAACCACAAGCCACAAATAAATACTAGGGGATAGTTTATTTGATGGGAATAAACAAGAATATATAGAGAGAATAATATTTAGACAAGAAAACGATAGCTATAAGTAAAGAGACTTTGAAAGTTGGAGTAACAAAAAACCAAAAAATATACATTAAATATTATAATAATAGATTACGTATATTTTATCCAAGAGTATGAATACCACATGTATTTATGATAACATTTTAAGCTTGAAGAAAAAAGATTGTTTGATCTTTTATATGGACTACTAGCTAGGAGTGCATATTAATGATTTGAGAATTGAGTTTAGATGACTTAGGGATAGATCCATGCACATATAGTGAAATAATGACTATGAAATAGACCAAAAATTTATATTTGATTTAGGATTAAAAAAAATTCAAGTCCATTGTTTGAGGAATTATATAAAAATGGGAAGACATCATTTCTAAAGTAAAATAAATTATGTAAATGTCGATATTTAATTTTAGAATGCATTAGCTCACAATTATCATTTCTCACTCTAGGTTAATTTATGATTATTTGTAGGCATTTTCTTATAGTGACCTTGATTAAACTTAGGGGAATTTTAATTTTCCATTTAAAATGTGTTGAATAGATGTCAAATCCTATACTTGACTCAACTTTCTTCCTAAGGATATTCAGTTTCAATAGAAATTTGAAATAGATACATTTTTCCAAATTTTACATGTTACTATTGGATCTAATTTACTATTTTCAACTTCAAGATTATTCAACATATCTTTTTTTTTTTTGATTAAATAATTTGTTTAGGAGAAAAAAAGGCTCAAATGTGATGGTTGACAACTTTGTGAAGTATAGTGAAGGGGGAGCCTAGTAAAAAAGAATAAGAGAGGGGACACCATGAATTCCATCAAGAAATTGTAGGTTGTAGTGCTCAAGGTTTTAATCTAATATTTCTCCATGGAGGGAAGGTTTGCAACGGTTTATGGACATCATTTTGATTTTCTCAATCACTTTCAATACAAGGTTCACATTTCATTTCCTTTCTATACTTTATCTTCTCTCTCTACAAGCATTAAAGATCAAAGAAAGAACCCTAGGAATACTATATTGCATGAATGACTTATTCTACTGATTTTTTAGTATGGATATCCTAGGGTGGTCCCACAATAGTGAGTCCCACTTTTTGGCCAACTTTGACATAGAGATCACCATTTTGAGAAAAAAATTCACTTTCAAACACAGGTTGCCGCAAAACTATTAGGAATTTGAAGATGATGTAAACTAGAGTCTTTTAGATTTTTGTTTCTAGTTTTTAAATATTTTAAAAAATAAAAATAAAAAATTATTTAAATTCATTTTTCCTTCTCCTTCTAAAAGTGGTTTGTGTGAAAAAACTATGTTTTTAAGGAGGTACTGTCACTTGGATCAGCTTAATTTTTTTAAAAAATATGATAATGATGTAATTCTTTCGAGATTATATTTTTAACTTCAATATCTAAAGGATGCAATTGGTTTTATTCATTTTGGATAAATATTTCATAGTTTATTAAGTTTTAAAGTGACAATAACTGTGATCTAGACATAAGGTCACTTGGATCGCTCTAACTTGATCTATGTATATCGAAATTTTTTATTTTTATTTTTAATAGAAAGGTAACACAAATACGCTTTTCTTACATATTTTTCATATATATATTTTTTATCATTTACTATTTTTCCCGAAGTCGTGAAGAGATAGGTTGTTGAATGACCAAACAACCTATGTTTAGTTAAAGTAATATTTAAAAGTGATAATGAACTCAATATGTATTAAAATTATATTCATTAGAAAGCTTATTTTGAATAGCATCTTTTAAAATCATTTGTTTGAAAAAATCATCCTGTTTAGTCTTTGTTTCAGGCCTCGGAAGACCATTTTTTTGCAGTTGAGTTGTTTTCTGAGGGCATTTTTTTGTTTTTATGGCTTCGTGCGAAGAGGGTCTTCGCACGAAGCCACCTGGGGGGCTTCGTGTGAAGACCCCTCACATGAAGCCCCTTGAGTGAAAATTCTAGCCAAAAGCCATGGCCAGGATTTTTCCCAGGGGTACTTCGTACGAAGTACCCTAGTCGGCTAGTAATTTTTTTTAAAAAAATGGTATAAAAGTAAAATTTTTTATTTCTATTTTACATCAAATTGCAATTAATAAATTTGCATTTTATATTATTGAAGGCATTTTTTGAAGAAGGAATTTTTGTTGACAATCTTGTGGAAGACATTTTTTGGAGCTCAAAGAAATGGGGAACAAGAAGGGAAGACAAAGTAAATCTTTTAGAAAAAGGTCACCCGGTACTGAACAAAAAAATCGTGAAGCTACATTGACATATTATCATAAAACTAAAGAAGCTGAAAGACAAGTTGAAGTAGGAGGGTCAAGTCAAGTCAAAGAATTGCACATTGAAGAAGGGTTGGAATTACTCCCTAGAGAGGCTCAAACAATTAATGTTGGAGAAGGGTCAACATCACGTGCTCCTACTGGTATGGATGAACTTTTTGTACACACTAAAATGGTGCACTTCTATGAACCATTACATGCAAGGTTGCTCAAGAATGAGGCCTCACAAAGCAGTTCATAGCTCTCTATGCATGGAGTTGCAAGGGACTATGATAAATTTTCTCTCAGCTAGAGCTACAAACTTGTGACCTTGCTAGTCAACCATACAATGAGAGATTCAAATGAAGACAAGGGCAACAATGCCAATATCTCCAAGAATCAAATATGCAATGCAATGCAAATCTAAATGAGAATGCAATCTAAGCTATGAAAGGAAAGTACAATGCAACTAATCTATGAAAAGAAATAACAAGTGTTACAAAGCCTTCCTATTTAAGCTATGTGAGTTACTCTATTGCATAAAAGGAAACTAAGCTAATATGCCATGATCATGCAAACTAGGCAAAGGAAATATGCAACTAAATGATGTAATGAAATGAAGCAAGTCTTCAATATCTTCAAAAGCTCCAAATGCACCTAAAACCTGCAGCATAACATTAGCATAAAAACATGGTATGCAAATGGAGGAGAGAGATTTCCTTTTATAAGAAATGCAAAGAAATGGACCATGGAGATTAAGAGGCAAAAGTCTTAATCAACGGTGGAGGTTGAAAGAGGAGCAATCCATGTGCACAAGTATCCTCCAATGAGAGTGAAGTGTTGACCTTTGAGTCTCATGTGAGACAAAAAGTGCTTTTTTCCTTTTTGTGAAATAGGAATAATGCTTTATTTGTGCAACTTAGGATAAGAGGAAAAGTGGGGCTTTTTATTTAATCAAAAGGGGAGGAAATATTCCTTTTAATTAAATAAAGACTTAGGATAAATGGTTAGCCCATAGGATAAAAATTCAATATATGATCAAAATTAAGATTTGATCAAGAAATTGGTATTGATGAAAATATTGATTATTGATAAAAATGATTCAGGATTGATAAATCAAATAAATGGGGCCCAAAGTCTAGGCGACCATTTTAGGGTGCATACATTTGCCCCTCTTTGACTAATGTGTGATCGATTTGGGAACACATGCAGTCAAAGAAGAATTGAAATGTGAGATCGATCTAGGATCACAAAACAACTCAAATATGAGGTCGATTCGAGATCATATCTAGACAAAGCATAAACAAAGGCCTTTGAACATGAGGTCGATTCAGGATCACATTCAAAGTAAGATATAAGAATCTCAAATTTGAGCAAAAGCTCACAAAAGGTGTCTGAATCAAGAAAATCAAAGAATTAGGGATGAGAATCCCATAAATACTGCCCCCTCAGAATTGAAATCAAAATCAGGTAGAGGAGAACAACAAATTGATAAAGATTTGATCAAATCAGAATGAAATCATAATCAGATGTAAAGGTCAATAAGTTAACCATTAAAACATGCCCCAGCCTGACTGAGAAAGATACAGTCAAATGTGAGAAAGGAGGGAATGGAATGAAGATGAATGAAAGACTAGAAGTTTGGAAGATATGGAAATGAAGAAATGATGATGCCCCAACAAGGATCGAAGGATTAGGCCTCAAAAGATTTAGCCAACTGCGCAGAAGAAGGGGAGATTTTGAAACATGATTTTGACTAGTAGGATGACCTTGGATTTTGATTTCGAGTCCAAAAATGGATCCAAGATGTCAAAATTAGCTAGGGGTGCAATTTTCATGTAATTTTGAGGTGTTTTGAAAATGAGGTCAAAAAGTCAAAATGCTATAAAAGGGGCCAAAATGTCATTTTCAAAAATCATTTGTCTTTTAGTGATTTGAGAATCTTGAGAGCTTTAGAGAGAGAAAATAGCCCAGCAAGTAGGAGTTCCCATCCACATGCATCGATTCGAGTGCACCCGGTTGCACAATTGGCCACCACACTATCCTGCCCCGGTATGTTTTCGAAAAACTTGAGCTTTTTGAGTCATTTTTCACATTTAATACCTTTTTAGCACGTTTTTCAAATTTTTAAAATTTCAAAATTTTTTTAAGTTGGGTGAAAGATCGTGCGATACTTTAGAAGTATCACACCTTTTGGGGAGAAGTGTCACGTGATACTTTGCGAGTCCCCAAAGTATCGCGCGACCATAGGCACTAGTATCACACGATACTGGGTGAAAGATCGCATGATACCAGGCGAAGTATCGTGTGGCCTAAGGTATATCGCCCCGCTGTAGGGAGAAGTATCGCGCAATACTTCTCCAAAAAATAATATCGCCCAAGTTAAAAATTTGATATTTGACATATTTTTTTGAGCAAAAATGACATGGGTCCAGACAATGTTACGTTTTAGAGATGTTTTATACTGATTTTTAGACATCCATCATGATATGTGCTAACAACTGGCTTGGTTTTTTGGCTTGTAGGAAGTTTTTTCGGTGCTGATCATCAGAGCGCTGAAGGTGACTGGGTTGCAGTGTGTCCAAGATCTGGATGATCTGGGCAATGCCGATATCAGGGCCATGGGATTCTGGTATTTACTGAGATATCCTTACATCCGAGCTGACCATGGGTTGTTGACTGCTCTTGCTGAGAGATGGGATAGTGAGCACAACACCTTCCACCTGCCTACCGGAGAGGCATCCATTACTATGGAGGATGTCTATAGGATCCTACGAGTGCCATGTCATGGCGAGCCTGTGAGTATAATCATGTTTTGAGATATAATCATAAATGTAATATTTCCATATGATGAAAACTGACATGATTTATTTGTTGGCATAGGTGTATTACGATCAGGATGCCACTGAGGGGTGCCGACTGATCTAGGAGATGTTCCATGATGTGATGATTCTGGACAGGCATGTTAGCTGGGAGAGGTTGATGATGACTTTGACAGAGATTATCCAGTGCCATGCATAGTGGTGTCTATCATTTCGCAGATCCTGATGACTGACCATAGTCAGAAGGGTTTCCCGCTTGGATGGGCTAGATTACTGGTGGATTTGGTAGGGAGGCCTCATCGGATGGCATGGGGTCCTACCATACTGGCAGAGATGTATCATGAGCTGCATGAGATTGTATATAGGGACGATCGGATTTGGGCTTGTGGTGCCATCCTGGCACAGGTGTGGGCTTGGGAGCACATCGCTGTGGTGCGCCCCAGAGTTCAACCGAGGGAGAGGAGGTACCCCTTTATATATAGGTACCTAGGATTCATATCACATGCCCATACTAGGGATGTGACATATTATAGGAGGATCCTAGATGAGATAGCCTCTTTCACATGGAGGCCATACAGGGAGGTGGAGGTCTGGGGAGATGCAGTCGATGAGCTGAGCTATATGATGTGCACTCAGCCACTAATAGGTTGATATGCTGAGATAGTGGAGAGATTTTGTATCACTCGAGTGTGGCAGCAATTTGGGAGGTAGCAGCGAGTCTCGACAGAGACTACTACATATGCCAGGGCTAGGGATGAGGAGGGTCATGGGTGGCTACCCATGTTAGACTATCAGCAGGCTGTCGCAGAGACAATGAGTATCGGGAGCGAGCCCTGGAGTATTTTCCAAATGTGGTAGATGCGGGGGCCGATGTAGCATACAGGGCAGAGCGGCGGAGGGCACCATTCCCTCAATTTACGATGCCAGATGCACAGGTACCAACACAAGGAGGAGATGGAGTAGATGATGGGGGGGACAGAGGAGACGGAGGGGACGGAGGGGATGGAGGAGATGGAGGAGATGGTAGGAGGGGGAGAGGGAGGAGGATGGAGAGAGGAGAGGGATCGAGATCAGGTGGCCAGAAATGGTCACGGGGACAGAGATTGTCGACGCTTGAGGATGAGGCGAGACCAGCTCGCCGGTAGGCCGAGGCACAGCAGGACCAGCCTATGGGTGGAGATGAGCTGAGAGTGAGGATACAAGCTCTTGAGGCTGAGATGCAGTAGCTCTGGATTACCATAGCAGTGAGAGACCAGCAGCTACTAGATCTAAGATTGGAGTGAGATTAGTAGATAGCCGATCTCAGGGCAGAGATAGCACGTCATGAGGCGATGGCATAGGCAGATGCGCTAGAGATCCGACGGGAGTCAGCGAGAGTAGCATATTATCACGGACTCTACTTGCAGGCCATTCCAGAGGGTGAGAGAGCACCATCATATTCTCAGAGGGTAGGGGTATTAGATGCGGTACTTGATAGGAGAGCCATGCCTCCACCACCACGAGCTCCTCACGGGGGTGGTAGCGAGTCCTAGAGTTAGGTCTTAGGTTGATAGATGTTTATACATATCTTGAGACATTGATCCAAATTATGGGATCCCATTTGTATATTGTATCATGAAATTGATGTATATATGAGATTACTAGATGTTTGATTGTATCATGTGTTTATGTCTCTCTTGTGATGGATGTATCAGTTTATGTATATTGTCTTATCATTTTGCTCAAAAATACTTATGTACATGCTTATGTATGTTCTCTCTCATAGATGTATGTTTAATTCTCATGTGTATGGTATAGACTCATGTTTCTGGAAATGATAGTTGTGATATAGATATGATGATATGATTAACCCCTTGTGATGAACATGAACAAGTTTGAGATGAAAAAGACAAGGAATGAAAGACATGATCAAGAAGAAGGAAAGGTGAGCGCAGTTGACTGACAGGTCCACGTAAGATGAAAAGGAGAGCTCATATGCAAAAAATGCAAAACTAGACTATCATGACCCTAAAAATGCAAGCTACTATGAAAGTGGTTGACTTGCAAGGTCACAACACTTATAGACATCTAATTATCATCATCGAGCATTATTGGTAGCGTCGTAAGATCATACAATGCACACTAGCATAATTATGTGGATATGAATATGATCTTTAGAAATGTGAGAATCTCACCTAGGCATCAAAGACATGTAGGTCAAGATGACTAATGCAGTGAGATTACCTAAGTTTGATATGGCGAGATTATGCTTGTATCAAGACACACGAAAATCAAGATAGCTAGAAGCATGCACTCGCATAAAATAGTCAAGGATAATACCTTGTCAATCCATAGTGTCAAGTACGACCAGCATAAATGCTCATGACAGTTAGGATCAACAAACTATACCCACAAGCAGATAAAGAAATAAAACATGTTCTCATGCCCTCAGTCTTCTAGCTATGCATCATCAAAAACTTCTCAGGGAGAGACCACTCATCAAAGAAATCCTCATAGACAGCACACAAAGAAAAATAAAGCCAATATATCTCAAGCGGGTTGATTGTTTAAGTGCGTGTGTGTAGGTGATAGAGTCAAACTTTGAGTATCCCACCTGCTGAGTGAGAGATATCGCATCATATGAGACTGTTGGGTAAGACACCTGATAAGTGTTAAGAAACACTCGACACAAGGGTAGTGTTGAAAAACACTGTTTGGGGTGGTGTTGAAAAACACCTGTTGTGAAATGCCCCAAGAGACAAATGCACCTAAAGGACCTATGCTAACAGCTATGCCCCCTAGACAAAGACAAAGACCAATTCAAGACCAAGGGAAATAAGGTCAAGGCATGATGGAAAGTGGCTAAGTGTCGAGGACGCATGCTAATAAATAGGGGTACAAAGGCCTCAAGTAGCACCTGTTTCCAGGTTTTCACCACTTGGAATCTATTTCAATTTTTTCTTTTTTCTTTTTTTTTATTTTTTTTCTTTTTTATTTTTTTTGCTACTAAGGTGCTTGTTTAGGTTTTCACCAAGGCATTTTTTCTTTTTTTCTTTTTTGCATTTTTTTGTATTTTTTCAGGACTTTTTATGCTTTTTAGAATTTTGTCAGCATCATATGTCAATTTTTTTTTTGAGTATTTTTTCAGGATCAAAAAATATGTACAAAGGATGCCCCTAGATAGAAACGGGCATCGAGGATAGAACTTCTTGAGGTGCACAACGTTGATGGGATCAGGGAGCTGTTCTCCATCGGGATCTGACGGTAAATATGCACCGGTACCAAAAGCAGCTATGATGACATACGGTCCAAGCTAGTTAGGTTCAAACTTGCCCTTTTGTTCTCTGTTCTGTTGGTTCTTAGGGTTCTCTCGCAAAACAAGATCACCTATTTAAAATTCTCTAGGGCAAACCTTCTTGTTGAATGCCTTGGACATACGCTTCTAATACACCCTCATATGATCAAAAGAAGCCTTACGCTTCTCATCTAGAAGTTCTAGTTCCTGTAACCTCATGGCGCGGTAATCCTCATCTGTAATCAAACCTTTGAGTGAGACTCTAAGTGATGGTATCTCGACTTCTAAAGGCAATACCACTTCAGCGCCATAGGTAAGAGAAAAAGGAGTGGCTCTTGTAGGTGTGTGAATGCTTGTTCTGTAAGCCCATAGTGCTGGATTGATTTGTAAGTGCCAATCCCTACCATTCTTGTGCACTGTCCTATGAAGAATTTTAAGAATGGTTTTGTTAGAGGCTTCTGCCTGTCTGTTTCCCTGTGGAAAATAGATGGAGGACCAATGTTGCTTGATTTTAAACTTTTTGCATAAATGATTTAGGTCCTTATTCTTGAATTGACCTTCGTTATCAGTGATAATCTCAGAAGGCACTCAAAATTGGCAAATAATATGATTCAAGATGAACAAAGAGATAGTCTTCCCTGAAGCAACAGAAAGTGGCACAGCTTCCACCCATTTTGTGAAGTAGTCAGTGGTAGTAATAATGAACTTATGTCCACCTGATGAGTTGGGATAAATCTGCCCAACCAGATCAAAGGCCCAGCGCTGAAATGACCAATGAGAAATAGAAGGGATCAGCTCCCTACCTGGAGCATGAATCAGGTTTCCATGTTTCTGACATTTTTCACATGACTTAGCAAAGGCTATTGCATCTATCTGCATTGTGGGCCAATAATATCCCACCCTAAGCAACCTTTGGGCCATGGCAAGACCATTAGAATGTCCACCACAAATGCCCTCGTGGATGTCAACTAACGCTTGGTTGGATTCCTCCTTTTCCAAGCACCTAAGGAGTGTCCCATCTAAACCCCTCCTATATAAATCACCAGAGATAAGGGTGTGGCGAGAGGCATTGTGGATGAGGTTTTGGCATTCAGAACAGTTGAATGTGTCAGGGATGATGTCATCATGAAGATATGAATAGATAGCACCATATCGAGAAGACTCATGTGTGACAATGGTGCAAATGACATGGCTTTCAGACGAGTCAAAGATGGGATGGTGTAGCTCTTCCACCAGGAATTCAAATCTTGATTCATGTGTCTCCAACTGAAGGAGGGAAGCTAATGTGGCCATGGCATCTGCAACTTTGTTCTCTGTCCTAGGGATCTGTTGAAACATCACAAAGGTAAAGTAATGCTTCAATGAGTCAACCATCTTTTTGTAGGGTATCAATTTATCATCCTTGGTTTGATACTCCTCATTGACTTGGTTGATGATTAACTGGGAATCCCCAAAGACATGTAACTCTGTGATGTTCCATTCTATAGCCATTCTCAAGCCATTGGTTAAAGCTTCATATTCTGCAATATTATTCGTACATGGGAATAAAAGTTTGTAAGACTTTGGAATATTGTACCCATGTGGAGAAACAAATAATACTCCAGCACCTGATCCATTTTGCATGCGGAAACCATCAAAGAACATTTTCCAAGTGCGAGTAGTCATATACAAGATGTGTTCATCTGGGAATTCCACTTGAATAGGCATACTATCCTGAATTGAAAAATCAGCTAATTGGTCAGCAATAGCTTGCCCTATTATGGCCTTCCTTTCAACGTACTCTATCTCAAATTCAGTTAGGACCATCATCCATTTAGCAAGTCTACCCATGAGGGCATCCTTACTAAGCAAGTACTTAAGAGGATCAATTTTTGCAACCAAATGTATGGTATGAGCAAGCATATAGTGTCACAACTTTTGAGAGGCAAACACCACTGCAAGACAAGACTTCTCAATGTTATTGTAATTGATCTCATAGGAGACTAGAGTACGATTGATATAGTATATGGCCTGTTCTTTCCCAGTATCATCTAATTGAGCCAACAGTGTTCCCAGGGAAGTTTCTGTAGCTAAAATATATAGGATCAATGGTTTCCCTGGAATAGGAGGCATTAGGATCGGAAGATTAGCCAAGTATTTTTGATCTGATCTAGGCTCTTTTGACAATCATCGTTCCAAACACAAGAAGCACCCTTATGCAATGTCTTGTTAAAGGGTTGCGCTCTATCTGCAAGCTGAGAAATAAACCTCCTAATTGATTGAAGATGTCCCTGAAGACTTCTCATTTGGCTGATATTTTGAGGAGGTGGCATATCTAGAATTGCTTGGACCTTTTCGGGATCAACCTCGATACCTTTTTCTGATATTATAAATCCTAAAAGTTTGCCTAAGGTGACACCAAATGCGTACTTCTTTGAATTCAATCTGAGTTGAAACTGTTCCATGTGATCTAAAATTACTTCCAGATCATCGAGGTGTGTGTCCCGTTTTCTTGATTTTGCCAGGGTATCATCCACATAATCTTCCATATTTTTGTGCATCATATCATGAAAGATAGTGGTCATAGCTCTTTGGTAGGTTGCTCCTACATTCTTTAATCCAAATGGCATGACGTTCCAGCAATAGGTTCCCCATGCACATGTGAATGCTATTTTCTCTTGGTCTTCGGGAGCTATTTTAATTTGATTATATCCTGAGAAACCATCCATTAGAGAGTATATTTCATAGCCTACTGTCATGTCCACTATCATGTCAATGTTTGGAAGTGGAAAATCATCCTTTGGGCATGCTTTGTTTAAATCTTAAAAATTTGTGCATACATGAATGGACCCATCATGTTTGGAAACTGGTACTATGTTTGAGATCCATTCTGCATAATCGATGGCTCTGATGAATCCAACTCTCAAAAGTTTTTCTAATTTCACTTTGACAAGGAGAGCTACATGTGGATGCATTTTTCTGAGTCTTTGTTTCACTGGTTTGACTCCTGGAGCTATGGATAAGTGATGCATTATAAGATTTGTGTCAAGCCCTGGCATGTCTGAATAGGTCCATGCAAAATTAATTTTCTTCTTTTGTAAGAATTGTATATATGCCTTGGTCTCTTCTTCCGATAAAGATTGAGCAAGATGAACTATTTGAGGAGTTTCTTCTGTGCTCAAATTGACTGGTTTTGTTGGCTCAATCAATACTGATGATCTATCCTGGAAATAACTCGGCAAGTTATTAAGTACCCCATCCTTAGGTTCCTTAAAGAGGTTTTCACCCTCATATACGTCATCTTTTTTTACTATTTTTGGTTCTGATACCACCACAAAGTGGTTTTTGCCATCAGACCTATTTTTCTTTCTTTCTTTCTCTTTTATTTTTATATTGAGGTACTTAATATCAGGCTCCATCATACTTGTTGTTGGTTCACTAGTGGAAGAAGCCACGTGTTCAAGAGCATTCAGATAGTAGGCAATTTCGTAATCATTCTAAAAAGTGAGGAATATAGGCTCTTGATGGCGCTGAGACTAGTCAATTAGGTCATAGTGAACAAGGGGTAGGTCAATGACTGGTTCAATGTTATTTATGCGAAAGGTGTTATCTCTGGTGACCATACAATTGGGATTCATCAAGTCTTCTCCTAAGATACCCGAATTAAGACTCATCCTACCAAACGAAGCGTCGTCCACTAAGGCAATTTGAGGAGTGCAATCCTCTAGTCCTACACTAAGCTCGTTAGCCGCATCGGGTTGGGTACTATAAGCATAGACAACATCTATGTCCAAATCAACTGTTGCATCTGAAAGTGAGTCCCATTCATATTCATGGGAGTCTGTGTCTGAATCATCATTTGGGCCTCATGATGTAGAAGCCTCAAGGTTAGGAAGGGTTTCCCCCTCTCTAGTGCTAGAATTGGTACTATCTATCGCAGCTAGGATAGCAACACTTTCCATTATCGATCTAGCAGTCATATAGTCACTATCCGTCGCAGCTGGGATAGTAGGACTGTCAAGTATCAAATCTATGGAATCTCCCCAAAGGAGATTTGTTGAGGGCACCCAATCATCAGACACATCTTGTTGATTAGAAAGATCAGGCATATAGTCTGAGTCACTGTCACTGTCTATCGCAGCTGGGACAGGGACACCTTTCTTCTTCTTATTTTCAAAACGTAAGCCAACCGTGGACTTATTCTTTCATCCAAAAAGGGCATGGTCAAGAGGCTCAGCTTTAGCATCCAGCCTATGGCTAAGGGGACCATATCCAGGATAACCCATATTCTTAACCAGTGTATACCCTCTCCCATAAGCTTCAGGTGAAGGAGCAAAGTTCTCGTTGTGTTTATATTTTTCCTCATGATAGATCCACTCCCTTACGACAACTTCCTCTTTCTCTTCCTAAATAGGGACCGAAGACTCAACAAATTTTCCAAATAATGTCATTGCTGATGATGAAGGTTTCATATTTGGTGATGGTCTCCCATAAGACCTAGGAGAGATTGGCATTTTTGTAAAAGAATCAATTTTATAATCTCCCATCCAAAGATCTATGGTCTTAAACTTTTTCTTGCATTGTTCAAGTGAACTACTAGGACTGTCAGCTTCCCTATTCAAAGGTACATGTGATCCAGCAGAAATGTTATTAACTAACAAAGCACTATCTCCAGGTATGCAAATTTCTACACCATTATGGGGAAACTTAACACACTGGTGATACATTGATGGGACTGCTTGCATTTCGTGAATCCATGGCCTACCTAGCAAAATGTTGTAGGCTAAAGGTCCAACATCAACAATTTGAAATAAGATATCCTTTTCTACTGGACCAATGCGAATAGGCAAAATGACCAATCCCTTAGAACTTCTTTCTGCTTCATCATATGCCTTGATTGTGATCTTTTTCCTTGTGTCAATGACGTTCTCAGAATATCCTAGAGCCAGCAACAAACTCATGGTACAAATATTGAGCCCCGCACCCCCATCTATCAGTACACGCCTGACACGGGTTTTATGAATCATGACTTCGATGTGTAAGGCCAAGTTATGTGGGTGACTGATGGATTTGTCGTCTTCTTCTGAGAAGGTGAGGTAATGAGGGCTAGCCAAATGGTTGACCATATTCTGGAATTGATCAATATCTAAGTTGTTAGGGACACTGGCTGCTCGCAAAGCATCCTCAAGGACATGCTTGTGCTTAGGGGACAATTCTAAAAGCTCAAAAATGGATATTTGCACGGGTGTACGTTGTAATTGGTCAATAAGATTATAATTCGAATCAGGACCAATGGCAGATTTAGGAGGAACGCCTTTGGACATGGGCTGCTTAGACTTGCTAGTGCTAGGACCTCTGATAATAATGGGAGCTTGGGCCTGACTCTTGGTGACAGCATTGAGGGACTGGGGCATTCTTCGTGAGTGAGGACCTCTCATCACCATAGCGGGTCTTTCATCAGTCATAGGAGTTGAGTCCACATCATATCCATAAGGATTTTTCCCTCTCATCATGTTGATGTTATCATCAGCCACTTCAAGCATGTTAATCACATTTTCAACATTTGTGTATGTATAGTTGATAGCAGCCTTACCATGCTTGGTGTTAGAATTTTCCCCTTTTTCATATTTGGGAAAGGGTTCCTTTAAAGCCTTATGATCCGCATTAGTGGTTAAACCATCAACTTGTAATCACCCACTTTCAATGAGGTCTTGGACAAGATGTTTAAGCCTAAAACAATTTTTGATATCATGTCCAATTCCATTGTGGAAGACACAAAAGGCTTTCTCATCCCACCAATGAGGTATAGGATCGGGTATGTGGTGCTTGGCAGGATCCTGAGGTTGCACCAAATTATGAGCAATTAGTGTTTTGAAAATGTCGGCATAGGAATCCCCAAGTTTGGTGAATTGTCTCTTTTCCTTCTTGGGTTTCCCTTGATACTTGGATTTATTCTCTTGTTGTCCTGAGGATGCTTGCAGCTTCATGGCTTGTACCCCAATGGAGAGATTAAGAACTCCTTCATTCTTAGGTTGTGGTGAGTCAACAACTCCATCATTGACCACCTGTTTATTCTTATTCCAATAGGAGTTCTTTTTGTCCTTATAACCATGATTGTTGTTGTTTTGGCCATTGTTGTTATTAGTTGACTTAGCCAAAATTCCTTGTTCTTTTAGGACATCCTCTATGCGACATGCCACTTCTACCATGGTATCGAAAGAATTGAATGGTATCTTTCTTACCTCATATCTTAATTCTAGCACTAAGTTACTCACAATGATGTCTATTCTTTCCTCCTTAGGAATTGTCCTGGGATATTTTGAGCACAAACATCTCCATCTTTGTAGGAAAGTGACAAAAGATTCTCCTTGATTTTGTTTAAGCTTGCACAAATCAAGCATTGTGACCAACCTTGATAGATTATAAGCAAAATGCTAAACAAATCTTTGGATGAGTTCTTTAAATGACTTTACTGGAGGAGTAAGATTGGTGAACCACTCCATGGCTTGGCCTTTGAGACTCCTTGGAAATAATCTCATCAAGTAGGAGTCTTCATGATGAAAAGAAAAGCTCATTATGTAGAACTGTCAAACATGGTCATGAGGGTCACCAATGCCATCATATTTGTCATAGGTTGGAAACTCAACTTTCTTAGGGAACTCAACCAACACCACACTTTTGTCAATCAGGTTGGGACACATGGAGTCCAAATTAAATGTGCTCTTAGGAGCCCTCATCCTTTCTATGTCCTTCTGCATTTGCATGATCACCTCATTGGTTGAAGGATTATGTTTCTTAATCTTTTGGTGGACATCAAAATCATATGGAACTTTAGCACCTTTGTTGATAAGGCTTTCTAGAAATTGATCTTTGTTTTGTTCCACATATCATTCTACATATGCTTGAAAGGATGGTTCTTGTTGCATAGTCATAAAATCCATATGATCAAATTTGGCATAACTTTCTCCATGTTGTGAGCCATGATGTGCTCATTGGGAGGGTTTCTTTGAATGTCTATGAGGTGATCGTCTCCTATGATGATCATATCTTGAAACCCTTCTTCCTCTAGGGCTTGGGAATCGTGAGGGTGTCCTTGATCTTCTTCTAGGACTTGGCGAAGGGGTAGATGGGGGTGAGTTGGTCCCACTATTGGTTCCCCTCCTATTAAATTGGCTTTGGAGTTGTTGTGCGTAGAGTCTATCTTCTTCTTCTTGGGTGAATCTTTTTTGTATATCCAACAATGCACGTTCCTCTTCTTCTAGTTGTCTGAATTTTTCCTTTTTAGCAGCTTGTTCATCTAAATAGGCTTGCTTCTCTCTCTCAATGCTTCTCAATCTTGTATTTGCATATCACAAGGTGTCTTTAAGTGGGGAGGATGGTCTCGAATGCCTTATTGCATTGGCTACGTTTATGTGGTGATCACTAGATTTGTTGTTCTGGTCTTCGTGTTGTGACCCTGAATCTGAGTGAGCTTGCTTATGATGTCTCTCAGCTCGTTGGTGAGCATCAAAATACCTCACGTTATTGGGAGGTGATCCGGGTGGACTAGCATGAGAAGAACCACCATACTCTCTTCTATGTCGTTGGAAGATATCCTCAAGAGTTTGATTCATGGCTTCTCTTTGTTGTCGGGTGAAAGTGTAACTCATGTCCATACTTGATGAAAGTGGTACAAAAGAGGTGCTCATTTCACTAGGATTAGCTTCCGGATTAAAACAAACCTCGGATTCACTCTTAGGTGATTGATCAAAAAGGGGTCCTTTTCCCTTATTCTATCGATGAGTCTTGATAGGTGGTAACTGGCTAAAGGCAATAGGGGGTCACTTCCCTTGATTGACTTGGTACCTTGTTGTAACTGACATGAAAGAAAGATACTCTCAATGATAAGCTAACCTCTCAAAGTGTCAGTGCCAAACTAGGATAATCAGAGCCCTCTATTGTCCAAAGAGAAATGAGAAGATAAAAAAAAAGGGCTTTACCAACACTGTCAAAGAGGTGCTTCAAATCAAAGGGTGACTACCCTTGCACTTTTGAACTAGGAGGTTGGACTAGGCCAAAATATGATTGAAATTGAGATTTAAATGAAATCAATTTGCATAATAAGAGCACTAAAATTTTCCAAGAATGTAGCTAACAATCTTAGAGATGAACCTTGGCACCAAGAATGACCTTCTAATTTGACAATTATTCCAAAGTGATTTTGTAAATCAGATGATGCTATCTCGGAGAACTAAAACTAGAAATTTAGAGTCAAGACAGGTCTCAAATGTCAGAGCAAGAAGCCTACTCTAAGACCTAACCTGATTAACAGCAACTGAAACTGACCAAATTGCAAGCACGGTAGAAATTACCCAGGTGATATACTCCAGGCTACTGGGGTGATATACCTATAACCGCGTGATATTTCACCTTATGCCAGGCGATATACCTTATAATAGTCAGGCGATATACTCCAGGCAGGTCGGGCAATAGTCCGTCAAGGGCGAACTATCGCGCGATATTTCTTCTCAAAGCAAGCGATATTTTTAGCAAGCGCGAAGTATCGCATGATATTTCACTTTACAGAGTGTGATACTATTGCAGAATTGTTCAACTCTTGACCAGAATTGTGTAAAATTTGCATTTTTGGGTCTGCTTGGTCAAAATTTTCAGTTTGAGGGTTGATGTTTTCGATTTCAATCAGAATATCAGCAGAACTTTAGCAGGTTTGCAAACAGTAGGGGATCAAACATGTCTTCAAACACTTGAAACAAGGGCAAAAGCAACCTTTCCAAGACAATCAATTGTGATATCAGAATTAAAAAAAGTACCCTATGAACACTACCGATCATTTGTATGTGAGAATGTTTACACTGGCATCATACAACCGAAGACAATTCAAGCAAGTCTATCCTAAAAAGTCAAGGCTCAATACTTACCAACTTAGCCCACAACTTGATGCCCCCTTGCCTCACACCAAGTGGTTACCCACAAGAGATGTTGGCTTTGTCGTGGAAGTGTCAAATGACACATCCAAAGGGACACATATGGTGAGTATCTTAAGGTGATCTGGGTAAACCACTTGGATCAATCCTTGCACTAAGAAGATAAGCGGCTAAACAAGGTGGCTTCTATCTAATGGTTCTTAATAAAGATTTCTGTTCACAACACCCCTCTTGCTCCTCATAAAGGACTAGGACCTCACGGCCTCAAGAGTACCTTAAGCATTCTTGTTCAATATTTTCCCCATGGTCGCAATCCCATGAGCTACTCACATCAAACAAAGATAAGTGTTATGTCTACCAAGGTTTTTGGTGTCCTTAATAGCCTTGAGATTATAGTGAGTTAGAATCACTTGCCACCAAGGAAAATGATGACAAGGTTGTCCCCACTTGAGTCATTCCTCTTGATTGCTCAAGAGTAGGCCCGCTAAAGGATTCTAACAACTAAACAAAAATAGATAATTTATGAGGTTCAAGGTTTTTGGTTCACCTCAAAATTGAAGAGCATACTTCCCTATCTCAAAAACTTGTCCCAAACATGCCAAGCAAAGAGATTCAATTACTCCCTTGCTTCCAAAACCTTAAGATGGGTCAAAATTTTTTGATTCACCTAAAGGTGAAGAGCATACTTCTCCTACCACCTCAAAATCTCTTTCACAAGGTTTTAAAGTTCCTAATACAATTAGTGAATGCCACACTTGAAAGAAAAGCAAGCAAACAAGCAAGATTTTTTTTTTTTTTTTTTTATGCTTGGGCAGCCCTGCAAAAACTGTTAGTAGCCCTCTTTGACATGTGTTTTTAGCAAATTTCAAGCAATGAGAGCACCTACAAACACAACTTGTTAGACCAACAAGGTTAGCAAAATCAAAATCCAAATGTAAATATGCAATAAACTGATAGATTCAAGCTAAAACATGCAAGTTAGACCTATCTAAATACAGTAAAATAAACCAGCAAACTAAAATGATCAAATTCAAATGATAAAATTGGAAATGCAGGTCTTTGTCAGATCAGGCGATATACCTCAGACTTCACCAGTATCACGCGACACAGTTTCCTATAGCCGGGCGATATACATCAGTCTAGGCGATACTCTGCACTATGGGCGGGCGATACTTCGCGAGATGCCAAGCGATATACCTCAGTACTGGCGGGAGATTCTTCTCTTACGTGAAGTGTCGCACCGCTATATAAAGGTATATCGCATGATATTTCTGAGAAGTATCGCATGATACTTTGAGATAGAAAACCAGAACTACAAAATTTCCAAAAAATAATCCAAAAAATGATGAAAATGCAATGAAACAAAGGACAAAGCCTATCTACTCTGCCCCACGGTGGGCGCAAAAAATGTACACACTAAAATGGTGCACTTTTATGAACCATTACATGCAAGGTTGCTCAAGAATGAGGCCTCACAAAGTGGCTCATAGCTCTCTATGCATGGAGTTGCAAGGGACTATGATAAATTTGCTCTCAGCTAGAGCTACAAACTTGTGACCTTGCTAGTCAACCATACAATGAGAGATTCAAATGAAGACAAGGGAAACAATGCCAATATCTCCAAGAATCAAATATGCAATGCAATGCAAATCTAAATGAGAATGTAATCTAAGCTATGAAAGGAAAGTACAATGCAACTAATCTATGAAAGAAAATAACAAGTGTTACAAAGCCTTCCTATTTAAGCTATGTGAGTTACTCTATTGCATAAAAGGAAACTAAGCTAATATGCCATGATCATGCAAACTAAGAAAAGGAAATATGCAACTAAATGATGTAATGAAATGAAGCAAGTCTTCAATATCTTCAAAAGCTCCAAATGCACCTAAAACCTGCAGCATAACATTAGCATAAAAACATGGTATGCAAATGGAGGAGAGAGATTTCCTTTTATAAGAAATGCAAAGAAATGGACCATGGAGATTAAGAGGCAAAAGTCTTAATCAATGGTGGAGGTTGAAAGAGGAGCAATCCATGTGCACAAGTATTCTCCAATGAGAGTGAAGTGTTGACTTTTGAGCCTCATGTGAGATAAAAAGTGCTTTTTTCCTTTTTGTGAAATAGGAATAATGCTTTATTTGTGCAACTTAGGATAAGAGGAAAAATGGGGCTTTTTATTTAATCAAAAGGGGAGGAAATATTCCTTTTAATTAAATAAAGACTTAGGATAAATGGTTAGCCCATAGGATAAAAATCTAATATATGATCGAAATTAAGATTTGATCAAGAAATTGATATTGTTGAAAATATTGATTATTGATAAAAATGATTCAGGATTGATAAATCAAATAAATGGGGCCCAAAGTCTAGGCGACCATTTTAGGGTGCATACACTTTTAAATTTAGCTCAACGTGTAAAGAAAAATATTAGTTATAGAAACTTAGATCATTTACTTACAATGAATGTGGACACTTTGAGATCACTTGCTAATGCTCAACAATTAAGTCTTGCTAAGAAGAGATCAATGAAAATGATAGCAAGAGAAATATTGGGTAAATTTGATAATTTTGAAACACTTGAACAAGCTCAATTGCTTTCACTTATACTTATAGACAAAAAGTTGGAAGGGGCATTAAAATTATTGGGTATAGACATATCATCAAAGATGAGAAAAGTTGTTGACATGCAAACTGATATGATTGAAAATCTTAAGAAAGGTTTAAACTAGCTAGGGAAGCGATCTAGAACTATAGATAAGTCCATTACAAGAAAAATTATGTTGACATCCATTGTAGGTAACAGTATGAGATGAAAAAGAAATATATCTTCAGTTTCATCTCACATTGGTTTTAATAGGAAAACAATATCATGATATGTTAATAAGAGAATACTTTTGGATGATAGCACCTTGGAAGACAATTGGGCAATCATGTGTAGAGCTCCTTGTTTTGATAGGATTGATGAAGAAACAAAAAATTTGATCACATCATTTTGGAATGATAATACATGTCCTTCATCAAACACTAGATATGTTATCAGACATAGAATTTTAGCTAATCAATATGAATATCATACGAAACATTGGTTGGACACAACACAACATGAAATGTATGTGTCATTTTGTAGTTCAAATCCTAATATAAAGATTGGGAAAATATTGTTTGGAAGATTGAATCCATATTATATCAGGACAAACAAAGTGTTTGAAACTTGCTGTTGTTGTTATCATATTGAATTTGATCTCCACTATCAAGTTTTTTGAAAGTTTGTAGAAGACACTTATGGTTTTGAAAAGGCTCCTCCTACTAGACGAAGTGAGTTCATCTCATCTATTTTATGTGACAAAAGAGATGATTTAGTTGGACAAATAAATTGCATAAAAGGAATATGCCAAACATGTGCCGATTTGTCTCTTTTTCCTTTGAAAAATGAAAATATTGATGTAACAAAGATGGTAAATTGCAAGAGTTACAAATATGTAAAGAATGAAATAAAATTTGGGAAAGAATCCAAAAGGTTAGAATATGTTGAAGAGGAGATAAATGTTGGAGTTTTTATGGAAAAATTTAAAAATTGATTCAACCCTACATTCATCATTCTTTTTTTGCAAAGTGGCAAGCACAACAATTTCAAACACTGAGAGACAATTTCCCACTTGGAACTATTGTATCAGTTGTTGATTTTGCAGAAAATTATTCTTTTGTTCATCAAAAGGCAATTCAGTCAGAATACTATTTTTCAGAGAAAATTACTATTATGGTACATGTGTGTTATCGACATGCACAATTAGATTTGGATGGTATTCAGAGCACATTTGAAGCACATGTCATCAAGAAAGAATATCATTTTTATATAAGTGATGATAGAGAGCATGACATCCATTATGTGGAACACTGCTTCAAGATGTTTTTGCAAATGTGAAAGAAAGAGGTATAAAAATTGATAAACATTATGTTTGGTCAGATGGATGTGCTGCACAATTTAAATCATCGAGACCATTTTATGCACTATGTAGATATCATCGTAATGAAAACATACCACATGTCTGGAGTTTCTTTGAGAGTGGACATGGAAAAGGTGAACATGATGGTGCCAGAGCTTGCATCAAACGTGCTATATGAAAGTATCAAATGAATTATAAGGGAGTGCATATAAAAAATGCACATGATGTGGTTGAATGGTGCAAGACACATTTTGCACCAAATGAAAATGACGCATCATCAGGATTGACTCAGGTGGTGCCATATAGAAAATTTTGGGAGATAAAAGGTATGCACATATTTTTTAATTATTTGAAAGTGTTTAAAATTTTAGTGATATTTTTTATTCAAATTATATTTATATAGAATGTATTATATATATGCATTTGTTCAGGTGTGGATAGAAAAATTATGCATGGTTGCAATAGGATAGAAAAGATGCGATCTTTGCATTCAGTTATGAGTACGAATTGTCGCAATTAGATGTTGAACACTAAGGACTACTCATGCTTTTGTTGTCACTACATTGCTGACAATTATGAGGAATGTATCAATCAAGATCATGGATATGTAGGTGCATGGAATCTAGTGCCACTAGTTGTTACTGATACATTTGATAGAGACAAAGATGAAAACTTTGATGATGTTCCTTTGATTTCTACTGATTACGATCATATCTCGGGATTGGTCAAAATTGGTAAGTATATATAAATTTCACATTATATGGTACACTGAGTTGCATGTATAGATCATAGATATAGATAGATCTATAGGTTGAACTAAGTATTTATTTTAAGATCTCACACACGTATATATAAAAATTTATTGTGCAGGAGATGTCTTTGCAGTGATTGCTGAGAGTGGAAATGTAGAAGGAGTTGATTAATATTTACTGCGTTGTACTGCAGAGAGGATGAAGTTACTTGAACCTGAAGAAAGCAATGGAATGTTGTTCCCCATAGGTTTTTATATCCAATTGACATCAATATATTGAACTCAATTTGTAAATTTTAAATTTCAACCTTTTAACAAAATTCAAATTGAGTTTGTTTAGATTTATATATTTTTAAAATATGTGACTTGCAGGTTCAGTTGTTTTAGAGGGAACATATTTCAAACAAATCAAAGCAATTCAACATGGTATTCACTTTGTTGATTACGAACCAGACAATAAGGTGTTCCAATATAGTCACCTAGTAGTTGCCACATCCATTTGTCTTCATACAGTTAAATCTCAACGTGGATGTCGTAAGTGGAGACTAGATAGTGAGGATCATGAGAGAATATTACAAGTTCTCCATGAAAGGTCTGAACCACTTGAGTTGGTCTAAAATTTTTAATACATGTACATACTTATTTGTTGTGTTGGGACCTATTTGATATCTATGGATTAAATTTCATTATACTTTATTTATATATTTAAACATATGATAGGATATAATTTGTTGATATATGATGAACCTATTTGATGGTTCAATGGTTTTAATATATAGAATTTTATATGTATACTTTGATTTGTATAATGAGACATCCTTCAACTACTTATCTTCCATATAATATTGGCTTGAACTTCTGAAGGAGAAAATTCATCATGAGAAAATATAATATCAACATTAGTTGCTTGCATATATTTCAATAAATACTTCATCAAATTATGTCTCATAGGAGGTGGTATATTCATCTTACTTAAGACCTCTTGTAACTTACCATAATATGTGGATGAAATTTGAATTAGCTCCCAAAGGGATATTATGGAAAGATTAGCATGAAGTTGTCCCACAACATCATTCTCCTTTACAAGATTTTGAGGAAGAAGAGGTGTAGGAGAAATCACTAGTTGAGAAGTATGAAGATAATTTTAAACAATTATATTAGTAGGTTGTTTATTTTTTCTCATGTCATATGAGTGAGGAACTACATTGTAATCTTAGGTAATTCATTTTGTAAAAGCCAAAGTATTAAAAAATCTTTAACATCTTGTCATGTGGATGATTGACAACATCCACATGGCTAGATGATGATCTACATTGTAAAAAGGAAGATAGTCCTAGTTGTTAAAAGGAAGAATACAAATTAGTCATAAAAAATCACACAATGAAACAATCATAACAGCTGAGATGAAAGTCATCAAAAAATATAGAGGAATATCAAATGTTTACAACATTTTATGAGAAAATGGAGCATGGAATGCAAAATAAAAATCAATAGCCACAAGAACTCATAACTTTGAGAATATTTTTCACCACTTCTCTACACAAGAAATAACAACACCAATGGCGTAATCACAGAAGGCTTCCAATAATAGTGAACATCGATGCAAAGACCATTAAGAGAAGTATCATTTTTTGTTTGAACTCATAGTGCCCAAACTTAAAGCATTGAAAGGAAGAAAATAAATAATTTTCTATTATTTCATGACTTGAGAGAATAAGAGCTTCCCAGATTTGCCTCTAGACATCATGGTCTTCACTAAAGAAACCCAACAGCTCGAAAACCCTAGTTACATGGCGGCATAAATAGAGAAAAAAAAAACATGAAGTGAGAACAATGAATGGTATTGGATTCCTACCTAGGTCAGTTCAAAAAATAAAAGTCTTTTTGCCTTTATCTTATATTTCATTTTTTGTCTCACAAATACCTTGTAGGTAATTTTTTATTTTTATTATTATTTTTACATGTTAATTTTAAAATATAATATGTAGTTATTAAGTGACGTGGTATTTTATTATTCACTTAATAGATATTATTTAATGTAAAATAATTATATTAATCTTCATTGGTCATTCAATTAGGAGTCATAACTATGGGTTTTAGATCTTGTGATTTTTATTTGCATTGGTTTGAATACAAAATATTGGCTAAAAGTGAGGTTTCATAATTTTCAATTTAGTTAATACTATTGATAATGAAAATAATTTAATAGTGTAATTATGAGTCAACTAGGAGTAATCGAGGATCAAATATGATTGCAAATATCATGGAAGAGAATGAGAAAGAACTTCTTGAGTTATTCAATAGTTCATATCAGTTCTATGAAGTTATTCAGTGGTTCATATCAGCTTAGTCCAAGTATGAGACTAAGGGATTTAATCTCATACTTGGACTAAGCTTATCCTAGTAATGCCCATTAGTTACTGCTCACTATTTCCTTGTACATTGTTTTTTCCTTAGAATTTCCATTATGACAAAGATAGTGATGCATTTACAAGACAAAAAATCAACCGATGAGTAATAAAAGTTAAAAAATATAAACATTAATTTTTTAATAAAATATGTGAAGATCTTAAGACTATAATGAGAGGCAATGCCTTCCATGCAATATGCATTTTGGTTCCCTAAGCCACTAGGGGGGTAAACTGGCTAGCTTAAGTACGTGTGCAATGAGGAGGGTATAATCTTTATTGATTATGATCAAATTTGAATGAAAAAATAATAGAGGAGTAATGGTCATTTATTTTAAAGTCATTTTTTATTTTCTAACCAATTATTTCATAATTATTTTACTTGATGAGAAAATTAGTCATTTGTACTTGTGAATTGCAAAAAATTAGTAGAATTTAGTAATTTTTAGTCATGTGACTAAAATATTTGGTCACGTAGTCACATATTTGCCAAATTATACTAGTGTAAAATGCATAAATGTAATGAAGAGTGCTACCCAAGTGTGTTATATTGAGATCCCTTAATGATATTGAAAGTAAAGGTATATGAATAGTATAAATTCAAAATCTAATGCTTATATGTAAGAAATATGAGAAATATAATAAAATCATACCATACACAAAAGGGAGAGGTAAAATCAATTCATTAGTTATTAATCTCCTATTATCCTTAAACACCTCTTGAATTTTTGATGTTAATGATAAAAAAATATAGATTGAGATTTTCATGCTTGCTAATTTTCCTTTATTTGTTCACCTTCACCTCATAGGACTTCTTCAAATTGTAGAACTAGTTTTTCAATATTCCTTGCTTATCACAAATGAGGGGAGAAACATGGGTTTTTATCTCTATGTAGTACTTCAAGGTTTGATTTTGGAGCAAGATGAAACTGGTTTGGAATACATGCTCATGCAAGCTAATCATTGCAAGTTTCAAATTTGAGGTAGAGTTGGTTGGAGTTAGTAACCCAAACTGATCTTCTCCCCCAATATTGACCTAAATTTGAACTAGAGGACCAAAATATTGAGGAGAGGAAAAAAATGATTGCAAAGTTGAGTTGTGATGATAAGATGTGATAAAAAATGCCACACATGGAAAAATAGGGCCTAGGTAAGGAAGCAGTTGTCAAGTGGATGGAATAGTTAAAGGGTACACATGTAGTTAAGGATCCATATAGAATTTTTATGAGATTGAATTAGGAAAGGATTCATTTTTTTGAATTAATTACTGATTAAGTGCACGATGGAGTCCTATTATACATAATAGAATGAAACCCACTAAAAGGAGTACTAGGAGAGTGTGAAATCATACACCCTCACAAAAGGGTGTACAATTTATGAGACTACAATATGATGTGAAATCTATAAAAAGTTAAAGATAATATGACTAGGGTCTTACAAAGGGGCCATAGAAAACCTTTGGAAATAATCCAAGTGGGTCTTTGGAAATGGTACTCAATCTGCTATCACCAAAAATTATGGGAAATTTATTTATTTTTAAACATATTTTTTAAAACGGGTCATGCATTTCTTTCCCTTTTCAATAATGATGAATTTGGACACATCCTTAAGTACATTGTGCTACATAAAAGGCTCTAAAGGGAGAAGTAACTTGTTGATACTTCTTTCTACATCTAGGAAGGGACACGAGTATCTAGCATCAATTAATGACATAGATATATGTCATTTTTTAAGATCTCTTATTACTCATTCTTAGGTTACTTAGTATATATAATTGGGTTTTAAAGCATAGAATAGATTGAAAAAATAATCTTATATGGGAATTGAAAATGCAATTTGATATAACTCATCTAATTGTATTCTAACATTTTCTTATTTTCTTATAAGTGAAGAGTTCCTTCATATATGTATTTGAATGAAGGTTAAGGAGCCTCCCAACAGATAAAGGGTTGGTATTTCTCTATTTTTCCTTCATATCTATGTAGTTCCTAATACATGAAATCCATTTTAATCTCTCCCTGAAATCTCATAAGTATTTATATTTATTCAATAATAGTATAACATATCTTAATTTTATCTAATAAACTCTAGTTGATAATAACATATCAAAGATTATTTAGAAAATGTGTAAGTTTTAGTTATACTAGGCTCTCTACTAGGAGCACATGAAATCAAACAATAAAATACACTAGTGTGAGAAATTTCCCATGTAGATGAGACTCCACTATAAATATTGAATATTTTTTAAAGCACATTCAATCTCTACATGAAAATTAAATTACATCTTGTCATATTTTAAATATATATTTTCTATTGTGAAAAATATTGAGAAGCAACTCAAAAATAACTCACACATTGAATATATTATCATCTATACAAAGAAGTAATACACTAGCAATAAGGGGTGAAGTGTAATGGCATGATTAAGGTAACAAAAACTCTTACCTTTTAATTTTAATTTGACAACCATTGAAATGTTAAAATAGTAATATGAATTATAAACATAATATTTTTAAATTAAACACCACATGAATATAAAATATGCCCCCATCAATATTATATTATTTGGATATATGTATAAATAAATAAAAAACCATTGTTTATTGGTCTCACAAGTTTAATCTTTCACAAAATGTGAGCAATGGGAAAAAAAGAGATCCCAAAACTGGGTTAGATAAAAATAAACTTTGATCCAGGACATCAAGAGGAAATTTAAATTGATTGCAGCTAATTATGTAGCTAGAGATCGTATTGGTAAGGTGTTGTATACAAAATCAATTTTCTTGGGTGTAACAACAAATAATAATGCATATAATGAATGAAAAAAAATGGCAAGAGTGGGAGCGGGAGGTTTTTTGAATTCGAATGCAAGTGGGAAACCTAGTTTGCAGGCTGTGGGAACTTCACGGGTACCCGCATCGATGGATTCCAGGCGGATCAGGACTCTGTAGATCCTGAAAAAAAGGAAGGGGTCCCACGTGAAAAATAGAAAGACCTTGGAAAGGGGGGGGGGAAGGGATTCCTGGCGCTCTTCTGAGTCCAACCTCAAAAACAAGGACCCAACCACATGATCGGGAAAGGAATACTTTGAGTCACCGATGGTGAACTCTATTTTGGGTAAAGCCTATAGGAAAGTCCTTATTCCCCATAATAAAGGACTTATTTGATAAGGAAAAAGGTAAATACGCTATTGAGATTCCTGACGAACTAGTTGACCACAATATTGCTACCATGGCTCTCACTCTGGTTGGTAAATTTGTTGGGTCGAGGCCAAATATTGATATGGTTAAGGATTTTGCTAAGAAAAGATGGGACTTGAAGGGTCAAGTCCAAATCACTGCTATGCCGAAAGGCTTTCTTTCTTTTGAGTTTTCCTGCCAGGAGGCTAGCCAAAATCTTATGTGTTGGAACCTGACCATAGGGAAATTAACTTTGGCACTACAAAAATGGTCCCCCAAATTGGATCTAAATGATTTCTTCTTTGTTCAAGCCCCTGTGTGGGTTAGATTACCAGAACTCCCCTTGGAATTCTGGTATGAAGATTTTTTTGATGGAATAACTAAATCCTTTGGAGTCCTACTCTCAATTGAACCTATTACTCTGACAAGGAGGCACCTCACTTACGCCAGGATCTATATAGGGATGGAAGAGGGAAATGATATGCTAGAGACCATAGAGATTCACTCAAAATTGGGTAAAAGAGTGAAAAAATTGGATTCTGAAAGCATGCCTTTTGCCTGCTTTCATTGCAACAAACAAAGACACTATGCCAAATCATGTCCTGTGTTCCTGGGTTTGGAGAAAGAAAGGAAAGCTTGGAATACCCTAAGAAAATCTAGAAACACCACTGACCGAGAACTGACAAGACCAACAAGGGAGAAAAATACGAAGCCCCAAGGGGGTTTTGAGGCTAATGTCCAAAGAGTGTGGAAGAAAAAGGATTCAGTAGAGGTGAGCCTAGAAATAAATATAAACCAAGAGGGTACTACAGATAAAAAAATAAAGACTCTAGGAGATCTTCCAACCTCAGAAAGAATGTTTAGAGGATATGGAGGAGTTTCTTCCCCTTGATGGGATTGATAAAATTATGGAAGTTAATATCGTGCAAGATGTCTCAAGAGAGTTTAGTGCTAGGGAAGAAAGATTGGCTGAAGGAGGGGATTCTTTCCAAGGGTGGCCCAACTCTCCTTTGTCCTAGACTCCATCAAACCTTCATTAGAGGAAGGGTACTCAAGTCCTAAGAAGAATATGTAGAGAGGTGTCCCCTCATAGGAATCTAGCCCTATTCATAGCTCTGAGTGGGTGCCTTCTAGATAGGTATTAAAGATGGAAGAACTGCTGAAATCAGCTCCCTCAAGTTAGTTCACAAAAATGGAAGAGCTCTTTGCGAAATATAAAAAGGGGAGGAGGGAGAGTGAACTAAGGTCCAGAAAAAGAAGAAATCTAATAGTAGGGATCCTTCTCTGTCTCCCCAGCAGCAACCAAAAGTAGAAATAAATCTGATGTAGTGGCCAAATAAAAAATTCCAGGGAGAAAGAAAGCTAGCCAGGTCCGGAAAGGAGGAAACAAGAATATAGAAGATGGAACATAAAATACCATCCAGGAAGCCTGTACTTCTAAAAAGAAATGAAAATCATCGGGTGACCCCACAATAGTGGGTTACAATTTTTTGGAAGAAGGAATTCGTCCTGAAAATCATGAAAGCTTGGATTTACTCACATAATTTTGATAGAAAGTACTTTCTATCAAAAGTAATTTTAATTTATATGAAAAGTCCATGTTGAAGGGAAATTTGTATAGTTTTATGTAAAGTACTTTCATTAGAAAGTAATATTTTTTGAAACTAGGTACTTTCGATCGAAAGTCCCCAAGTAAGGACAATTTGCAGAGTTTGATAAAATTTTGCACATTTCATGGCTTTGGGGCTCAAGCACGGGGGTCAAATGGAAAAATTAGGAGATGTCATTTTTCATAGAAGAAGTACTTGGAATGAGCTTTCTAATGATTATAGATTTGGTAACTTTTGAGTTTATTATGTATGTCTTTTGACGTTAATCGAATGTAGGTTTTTTTATCAAATATAAACCTCTGAGTTTGATGTTCAATGAAAAATAGTAGAAAAGAGAAAAAAAACATTGAAAAATAATAGTGCCCTCTGTCTTCGAGTCTAATTTCTATAAAAAAAATAAAAAATTGAAATTCGATAAATACTGAACAAGTTATAAGCTATGCAGTCAAGGTATGTTAAGATTACGGTTTAATCAACTTCAAATGTTAATAAAATATGAAATAATCATGATAATGTTATGAAACCAATTGCATTCCCTTCATATGAATGTTACAAAACTAAATTTGAAAGAATCACATTGATATCTATTTTAGAAAAAAAGTTATGCTCTATGAAAACAATGTAACTCTTTGAAAATGACGTTTTCAGCAACATACCATTTTTTGTGGGAGACAGAAAAAACCATTCAAATAAATTTAAAAATAAAAATAAAAAATATATTTAGAATCTAGAAAGAAAATTCTAAAATACTCTAATTTACTTTGTCTTTCGATTTCAAATAGTTTAATGACAATATTCATCTAAATATGAAAGTTTTTTTTCAAAATGTAGAGTTCAGTGTTCATTCAAGCAAAAAAGTGTAACCCACTATTGTGGGTTCACCCCATCTCTTGGAATATTCATGGGCTAAATAGCTCACATAAGCAAGATGTTATTAGGAATATGATTAAGGATCACATATAAGATATTATGTTAATCCAGGAAACCAAGATGAAGAAGGATATTGTAAATCCATGAAAATAAGTGCTTCTAGTTCTAAAGGAGCCTCTGGAGGAGTGATGACTATGTGGAATTCCTTTCAACTTAAGGTTGAAGACATTCATGAAGAAGGTAATTTTATTTTCATGAATTTTACTAGGTTAAAGGATAATGAAGGCTGGTATATTTTGAATATTTATGCTCCTAATTCCAAAAAAGGCAGAAGGTCTTTTTGGGAAAAAATCAAAACTATTGTTTCTGGTTGTAATCTTACCAAGGGGATTATCATGGGGGGTTTTAATAACCCCCTCAAAGAAGGGGAAAAATGGGGAGGTATTTTCCCTGATCTGGAAAGCAGGCAAGATCTCATGGACTTCATCAATGACCAAGCCCTCTTAGATGTGGACCTCCAAGGGGATAGCTTCACCTGGTCCAATAGGAGAATTGGGAGGGAGTGTATTCAAGTCTGTCTAGACCGTGCTTTGATCACAGTAGACTGGCTGAATTTTTCTAATTTTAACTTATCAGCTTTGGTGAGGATTGGCTTGGATCACTCTCCCATTTCTCTCTCTTTGGACCTGATTGCTAAGAAAAGAACTTTCCCCTTCAGATTTGAGAAGATGTGGACCACCCATCCAAACCTAAAAAACAAAATAAAAGAATGGTGGAATATAGATGTTAAGGGTTTGGCCATGTTCAGGATGGCTAAAAAAACTAAGAAATATAAAATTGAATATCAAACAGTGGAACAAGGATGAATTTGGAAATATCTTCTCCTCTAAAGACAAGGCTATCTCTGACCTAAACCTAATTCAAGAAGAAATCCAAAGAGAGGGCTATGATGAGATCATATTTATCAAGGAGAAAACTATGTTGTTTGAGTATCATAATATAATAGGGAAGGAGGTGATTTTCTAGAAGCAGAGATCAAGATCTATCTGGTTAAGGGAAGGAGATCAAAATTATCAGTTCTTCCACCTATCAACTTTGAAACATAGAGTTGCCAACATAATAAGTTGTATTAAGAAGGGAGACCAGATGTTGCAGGAGGAAAAGGACATCTAAGTCCTATTGTTTTCTTCTCTTCTCTCCTATCAAAAGATCATGAGCTATCAGAGGGGGATCATGAAACTCTCCTTGACAACATTCATAAAATCATCTCTGAAGATCAAAAAAAAGTTTTATGTTCTATCCCAGATATGGATGAAGTTAAAAAAAGATTTGGATTCTCTCCTTGGCGACAATGCCCCTGGTCCTAATGGCTTCCTAATGTTTTTATTTCATCTTTTTTGGGATGCGGTGAAATTTGATGTGGTCAAAGAGGTGTAGGAATTATTTGGTTCTAAGAACCTCCTTAGAGAACTTAATGTAACTTTCTGGTTCTTATTCTGAAAACCTCAGGGGTAGACTCGATGGAGATTTCTAGACCCATTAGTCTATATGCAACTCCTTCTACAAGATTATCTCTAAAGTCATCACCACTAGAATTCTCAAGGTGCTTCCTTCTATTATAGCTTTCTAGCAGTCTGGGTTTGTGCCTAGAAGAAAAATTCTTGATTCCATAATGGCGGTGCATGAATTGATTCATTCCTTAGAGGCTGGAAAAAGGGAAGGTTTCCTTCTCAAGCTTGACTTGTCCAAGGCTTATGACCATGTTGATTGGTAGTTTCTATGCAGGGTTCTCAGAGCCTTTGGTTTCAATTAAAATAGTTGTAATATTATTCATCAAATCATCTCCACTCCCTCTCTGGGGGTTTTGGTTAATGGTTCCCCGTTGGATTTTTTCAAATCTTCTAGGGGTTTGAGATAAGGGGACCCCCTTTCCCCCATTCTCTTTATTATTCTTTCTGAATGCCTTGGGAGATTCATTTCTACCTCTAGGAGCTCTGGGGTTATGAAAGGTTTCAAATCATCTTCTAGTACCTATGTCTTCTCCCACCAGTAGTTCGTCAATGATACCATTTTAGGTGGGGAGGCTTCTGTGGGTGAAGCCAGAGTGGTGAAGAATTTCCTCAATTCCTATACTAGGGCTGCTGGCTAATCCATAAATTGGAATAAAAGCTCAATATTTTGTATTAACACTCTTGAGGAGAGATAGAGGAGAATTGTGGATATCTTGGGTTGCTGCATTAAATCTTTTCCTTCCAAGTACTTGGGTCTTCCTTTAGGTGTCAAAACCCCTGAGGCCTTTTGGAAAAAACTCATTGATAGGTTCAATTGGAAGCTGGCTGGTTAGAAAGGGGTTACTCTTAGCCGTGCTAGAAAAATCCAGTTGGTTAAATCTACTATGCAAAATCTTCCTACCTATGTGTTAAGTCTCTTCTCTATTCCGGCTAAAGTTGTGGAGGTAATGGAAAGAATTTAGAGAAGATTTCTCTGGTCAAGGACTGAAGATCATAAGAGACTCCCTCTTATTGTCTGGGATAAAGTTTGTCATCCTAAGAGAGTTGGTGGATTAGGGATAAGGAGGATCAGACCTTTCAATAAAGCTCTCCAAGAAAAATAAATATGGCACATTTTTAATTGCAAGGGGTAATGGTGTGACACTTTTGAAGATAAGTATCCTACTAACAACTCCATTAATCATTTCTTTGGTGCTAATGATATTTATAAAGGTTCTTATATTTGGACTGGCTTTCTCAATGCAAAGTATATTGCTAAATCTAAGGCTAAATGGAAAATTGGGAATGGTTAGTCTATCAACTTCTAGAATGACAACTAGATTCAGATGGGACCCTTGAGGGACTATGAGCCTTTCAATATCTGGATGAATGAGTGTATCCATAAATATGGTTCCCATGTCTATAATTACAGAGTGGACAATGCTTGGGTGAACCTTTCCTCTATTTCTCAGGACCTGATTCCTCTTATGATTGTCCTTAATGCGGTCTCCCTGTCCCTTTCTCAGGATGCGTTGATTTGGGAAGGTTCTCCTAATGGGGTTTTCCTGGTGGCTTCTGCCTATTCCTTTCACCTATATCAGGAAGTCACACCTATTTGGGCTAAAGTCTGGTTCCCTGGCCATACTCCCAAAATTAACATCTTCTTCTAGCTTTTGCTTCAGAACTACATTCTCACTGTTGATAATCTTATAAAGAGAGGTTTATAGATCCCCAATAGGTGTGTGTTATGTAGATGCCAAGATGAGTCTTTGGATCACCTGTTCGTCCATTGCACTTATGTTAGCAAGGTAGGGTAGTCTCTCCTTTCTTCTCTTGAGTTATCCTGGTGCTTTCTCTTGTCTTTTCAAGACATTTTTACTCAATGGGCCCTTCCTTTTAAAAATATAGACTCTCAGAAATTCTTCTCTTGGATTCTCTCGCATCTCTGTTGGGGAGTGTAGAAAGAATGCAATAATCATATCTTCCATGATTGTTGTGCTCCTCCTAAAATAATCTTTGAAAAGATCCACTATGCATTAAAAAAAAACTTTATTTTCTGTGGCAACTCTAACCCTTTTGTAGGAAAAGACCAGATTACTGACCCTAAGAAGAGTATAGAGAAAAGATAGAATTGTACCCAGAGTTGTGCCCTGAAAGGTTGGTTGAAGGCTAACTTTGATGGTGTAGCCAAAGGAAATCCAGGAAAGGCGGGAAGTGGAGGTGTGATCAGAAATTGCTATGGATTTGGGATTGTTTCCATCACCTTCCCCCTCGACACTCAAAATAACCACTTTGTTGAAGCTAATGCTTCCCTTCAAGTTACTAAACTTTCCCTCGACACTGGTGTCAAAAAGCTTTGGCTCGAAGGAGACTCATAGAATATCATAAATTATTTAAATTATAACCATTCCCCTTCATGGACTATATCAAATATGATTGAAGAAATGCATGCTCTCTTAAAATTAATTTAAAAGGTACACATATCCCACATGTATAGGGAAGATAACCAAGTTGCTAACTGGTTTGACATCTTGGCTGTCAAAAATGACACAATGATTAGATGGCATCATGGTGGAGATTTCCCTCATGACGTGAAGGATTTAGTCGATAGGGACAGATATCAAGGAAAGGAGGGAATCATTAATGAAAATAATGAATCTTAATGTTGCTTATTGGATGTGTCATTCCATAAATGGTAATTACTGAATTGAGAGGAAGGACAATAACTACGTGCCCCTCTCATATGCTTTCTGACTATTCATTCCCAAGGTTAACATCTATTTTTTAAGGTAAAATAGAAGAAAGATATGGATTAACTTGGTGAGAAAGAATCAGAATAGCTACAATTTATTAAACCTGAGAGTTTTTTGTAAACCAACCTTGTACAATGGGAGGTGAAAGATACAGAAGGGAGCCCATGAATGATAGTGGGAAATGGAGGAGATGTACCAAGGTTTGGAATGAACTGCAAAAAGGGGAAATCTTGACTTTCATAGAAAGGTTACATGGAAGCAAGCCGATGGTGACTAAAATGTTTGTGAAAAGCTGGAATGAAGGTTGTGTGGTGATTGATGGGAAGAATTTCACTGTCATAGAGGAGGTCATCTCGAATGTCACCAGGATAAAATAAATTTTATAGGGACCAAAAAATCTCTGACTTTTTCGTCAATGATTTTGTGAGAGATGAGGATGAGAAGGATGCTATCATCAAAGTGGGAATTCACTACCAGCCTAAAGGAATTAAAATGTTATGGAGATTTATCCTCAGAGTTCTCATCTCTAATGTGATGCTAGACACTAGGTTTGATAGGATAAGGACCTACCACTTTGTGCTGCTAAATCACCTGAGACATGGTATGAAGGTCTCCATCCTCTTCTACTTGTATGCTTCTATTAATGAAAATATTAATGGCTATAGGGAAAAGGATATTTCTAACCCTTCTTTTCATGAGGTGTTATTACTTTTAATTTATGAATATATCAAAGCCCAAACCCTGGGGAAGGAAATTATTGTTAATAAGGATATAGAGGATGTTTTTGGTTCTGAATATGTCCCCTCAAACATTGAAGATAGTGTGGGTTTCCAATCAAAGGACCAGGAGGATGGAGAGACCAAAAAGCAGAAATAGGGTTCTTCCTCCAAGAAGCGAACTGCTAGCTCTGTCAAAAAAGAAAAACCCCACAAAAAATAGGCTAGAATGGTTATTTCCTCATAAGAGGAATATAATGACAATGAGGAGGGGATGAATACTGATGACAAGGAGGAAATGTCTAGTGGAAAGGACAAGAAGAAAATAATTCATGCTACTAGGAAAAAAATCAAGTTTAGGGGGGATTTCTCTGGCCGATTATCTATGGATTTGGCCATAAGCGACATAAATGCTCCCCCTCCCCCTTTTGGTGTCCATGTGAAGATCTAGGACTCTAATTTGGATGTGCCTGATGACTAACATGATGATCCCTCTACCCAGTCCCCTAATCCCCATGAGTCGTCAGATGATAAGGACCAAACCAAAGAGGAGTATTGCAAAAATGATTCTGGCAAGGGGAAAAAGGTCTAGAATAACTTCAATGTGAATACTGTGAAGATGAGGATTATTAGGGAAGATGTGAACCCCAAAGTTCTTAAGGATGAGAATGGTGGGATTTAGAAAGAGGAATTGATTGATCTAGCTCTGGTCGTCCTGAGTGAAAATACCAGAGAAATGGAGCTTAAACTTCACAATAATGCCAAAAGCAGTATGCTAGACAATTTTAGGTCTATTAAATCATGCTATCATGAACTGGGGGACCTCAACAACAAAATGCATGAAACTGACAACAACAAGGATAGAAAAATTACAGAGGATTACCGACGACTGGATTCTAGGGTTAACAAGATGGAGGAAAAAATGCAGAGCCTTGAAGAAACCCTCAAAGGCATAGCAGAGTAGAGCTTCAATATCGTGAAGGCTTATAACAAGCACATCAAGTTTCTCATAGAGAAAATGGAAGAAAATCTTGGAGGGAAAGAAGTGTAGATAATAAAAGAGGAAAAAGAGAAGAAGCCGGACGAAGGGCCAAGAAAGAGAACAAGGGCCCGATCCAAGAAGAACAAGGAAGAAGAAGAATCCACTAATATCCAAAAGGTCAAGGAGGCTGTTGAGAAGATGGAGCTTCTTGAGTCTAATGTAGCCACTATGCTCATAAATCTCTCCTGACCTTTTTTCCTAGTGTTTTTTGACTATCTCTATTTTTTTGTTAGTTCTATCATTGTTGTGATAGTTCTCTCAGCTCTACCAATGATCTATTTCATTTTTCTATTAATGTTTTCTTATGACTTGAACTTTTAATGCTATATTTTTATTTGTATTGGATTTTAGGAACCTTGTAAAACGTGTTTTACGTAATTGCATTTTTTTCAATTAAACATTTCATGATAATGAGAGAAACTAACAATTATGCATTACATTTGGATGGAGAAAATCTTCTAAAGGTTAATGCAATTTAGAAAAAAATAGACCCTTAATTGGAAGCTACAGAAGTTGACTAACTTAATTTGGGTATTGCTTGAGAAATTGTCATATTTTAAAATTAACAACATGAATAGATAGGATAATGAAGTGAAAAATTAGTTATCTAAATTGGTGATTGATTGTATCAAATAGTGGTGTTCCATTATGCATGTTTAAGTGACCGATAATTGATATTGATGAAGATTGGGTAGCATCTGTGATGGACATTTGAGAGAAAAGTAAACCATGTTATAGCCTAAGTTGGATGTCATGCATTTGTAAAGAACACAAAAATAGGATATTCAAAGACATAAAGAATAAATGCGAAGCTTACATTTTCTCCATTATCAAGAAAACTAAGGGAAACATCATATGTTTTAGATTCTATATCATAAAAATCCACCAACTATCCTTGAAATGAATATTGCCCAAAACTAGGGATTAACTGAGTCCTTATCACTCTTTCATTACTTCCTACTAGTTTCAAAAATGTTATCAAATGGGCTTTCAGAATACCAAATGGCTTAAATTAAATTTTTGTTAGCTCCTCCAAAGGTAACCTAGGTTGAGCTAGTGGAGGTGGTATAATTAAGGAATTAAAAGTAAATATAGTGCTTGCATAGATGGAAAACCTTAGAATTTAAAACTCTAATTTTGTTGAGGTGTTAGAAAAATTATATGGCACCACTTTCTAAGGACAAATGGTTTCAAAAAAAATTTCACTAGAGGAGAATCCAAAAATGTAATTATGATGCTTCATGAGGAAGCATCCCTTGGCTGGTCTGTGGAAGATCTCATTGCCAAATGTTCTCACATTTTATCCACTAGCAAACATGTTAGACTCTCTCACACCTCAAGGATGGGATGAATTTTACTAATGAGCTATTAAACCTAGGTCCCTTCACAATTTTTTTGTAAATGTGTAATTCATTGCTCAATCTCTTGGTGATAATTAACCATCCCCTACTACCACCCCAATTAAATATGTTAATTATCACTAGGGGGTAGTTAATTATCACCATGAGGAGTTGGTCTTCTAATGGGTTTTCTCACTTCTCGTGAGATCCCTTTTGTCTACTAGTTAATTATTTTGTAAGGGTTTCAAGGATCATCTCTTTCTTTAACTAATCATAACATCATATAATTCATATTCATGTTTGTATCCAAGATCATTTTCATTAGAAAATGCTATTTTTAATTAGGTGGTTAGTAAAACATAATGCTTAAGGTACATTTATGATATTATATGCAATTTAAAAATAATAAGAAAAGTGTGGTGAAGGTCAGATAATGGGAATCTCACAAATACAATTGAAAATCATCTAAGTGGATGGTTCAAAATGATGATAAATCTATTAATATAAAAATTAAGGGGAATTCCTTTGGTTGGCAACGCATTTTGGCACTCAAGTTGTACATTTGTTCCCTCTTCAAAAACTATACATTTGGGTTCATCTTTAAATATATCAAGCCACATAAAAGGCTCAAGAGGAGTACTAGATGCTCATTGTTTCTTGTTACAACTACGAAAGAAAAAGAATATAAACATCTAGTGTAAATAAATAACATAATAATATAATTGTCAAAGATATCTTCCTACTCAAGCTTAGGTTTCTAAGCTACATAACTATGTTCTATAGCATATAGTAGCTTGCAACAAAAATCCTCTACAAGAAGTGAAGATCTAATTTAATATAACTGAGAATGTGTTTCTTCCATAGCATCCTCTTATTAGTGGGAATTTCTTTCATAGATATCTTCCAATGGAGGTTAGATATGCTCCCCAACACATAGAAGGATACCAATACTTTATTATCCATTCTTAGCTCTATTGTTGATAATATATGTACATTATTTTATGTCACATGTGAAATCTCTTACTTTTTTACATTTCTATAATCATATGCTTTTTTATCTTAAAATTTTCAATGTATTTGAGCTCAAAGTTGCATACAATTTTTTTTAACAAAATATACAATCTCAATATATACCTTAGGGCCCTGCTAAACACAAAGATTTTCCTTGTAGATAGGGTCAAGAATGATACATGAGATAAAAAATGATCTTTGTAATTTGTATTTTATATTTGCACTATCTCAATATTTTGTTGATTGACATTGTATTCTAATGCCTTATTGCAATTGCTCTTAATCTTATTTTCTCTTTCAATTTTTATCTTAAAAAAGTAATATGCTATTATAATATGTATTTTCCATTGAAATATTGATCAGGACAAGATTGATGATGATTCAGAGGAGGCTGGCATAAATTTTTCAGTATTTGCTATGTTTTAGTAATTTGCATTTTTGGAGGTCTTCGGAGCATTTTAAGGTCCTTCTTCCTCCACATGCTTCTCAAATTTGCCTCTAGATAATTGGATTATCTTTCCAATGGGGTAAGCGGCGTGTTTTTTCGAGCTATGTGTAGAAAGTTATGCCTTCTACAAGTAGGCATAAATTTTAAAATATTTTTTTTTGAAGTTTAGGTTTTTTTTTTTTTGGTAATAAACATTATAGACTGTTCATTTCATTTTGAAAGGGATTTTGGTGACCCTTCATATCCTTCATACTTTGTATAACTTGAGGTTGTGAATAAAATAGAACCACTTTTTGGCTTGCAATCTTGTTGTTAATCTTTTCAGTTTTTATATTGAATTTAACAATACTGCAGATATCACACCAGATATTGTAATCTGATTTCATAATTCAGATCAAATATACATTTTTCCAATCAAATATAAAGACTCCATTACCAATATGGAACATATTTTTTAACGCATTCAAAGTCCACTAGAAAAATAGAATAAACGTTATCATATTTCAAATGATGATCTTGCACTGCAAAAAAGCTTTGAGAAGCAGTTAAAAAAAAAATGACGTTTTTGCACGTATTATCGCATTTAAAGTATAGTTTTGATTTGTGGTTTTCTTAATTGAAGTGTTGAGAGGTATTGGGTACCAAACAAGCTGCTTCTCAGTCAAAATCAGATATCCACGGTGAATATGGACCGCTTTAGAGCCCTGACGTATGTACACTTTAGACTGTGTCTTACAAAAAACAACATAATGCTCAAGCCCGAAATCCCGAAAAGAATCAAAGATTTATTCAGAAGAATTACACAGCAGAGATTGTTATGTGAACGACAACACATCTTGCTCTCAATACCGGTGAATGTTGGAACTACTACATCACACTGTACTAATCTGTTCTAATACAAGAACTATTGAGGCGTTTGCTATAGTAAAGCACAAGAAGATTTGCTATCAGTTTAAAAAGAATGGCAGGAAAAGAAGTACAGAAGGAAGTTGAGCCTGGTGACACTCATGGCTGCTGTGGGAAGACAAAGGGCTAACGTATACAAAAGCAAGGAAGCATGCTATTATATAAATAATTATGCGAAGAAACAATAAAACATAAATAACAATTCTATGTTGAAATCCACGCTTCTTATTGTCGTCAAGCTATACTTCACTGCCTGAAACACGAATTTATGTTCACATCACAACTGCAGATAATACCAGAGCTGTTACGACGTTAACAAAAGGGGACGCAAAAATGTTCGAAGCTGCATTGTTCTGGGTGGGATTCGAACTCGGGCTTGTCTTCGTAGTTGGAACGCCGGAACCGGTGCCCGAAGGGGAAGAAGTAGGAACCTCTGAAGCTGTGCCAGAAGGGGAAGTTGTAGGAACCTCTGAAGCTGTCGGTGAAGGGGAAGCTGTAGGAGTCCCCGAACCTGCACAACAATAAGAAATCAAAAATCAAAACCAATTATTGTACATTCTGTGAATTTGCATTTGAACAGAAAGCAAACAAACAAATTTTTACCCTGGCATTGGCTGACAGGCGGCGTGGTGACTTTGCATGCAGCGGGTAGAGCGAGAGCTCGAGTCTGATTAATGGGAATCCCCGGCGAATTATTACCAGTTAGCAGCTGGCATAGACAGGGAGCATAATTGGTGACAACAGAAGCAAGGGAGCTGCAGCAGCCCTGAGAAGGGGTTGTCTGATTTCCCGAGATATAATTGAGACAGGGTGATAAGCTCACAAGGGCGGTGGTGCAGCTTGACTGCGCCATCACCCCCTGCTTTCCCAGAACAGCCATCAGGGCTACTATGTTCAATATTACCACAATTAATGGCGTCACTGGTGTCTGTGTTACACTTGATCCTGCCATTGCAATTAAAAACAAAACAAATCTTTCTATTCTGCGCAGTAGAAAGAATCGGAGGCCTTACGAATTGCTGTATCCAAACAGAGTGCTGTGCGTGTTCTGCAATCGAATAGAAAGGGTGGGGATGTTTAAAAGGCAAATTTTAGGGCCCACGATATCCAGAAGCGGGGGTAGTAGAAAATGGTTGGTCACCAAACCAAGCCGCTGTGCAATGCGTGTCGAAGATTAGATTATTCCTTACGCGTGCTTTGACGGTAACATTGTTATTTAAACCGTTTAGAATGAGAGTTGTGTACTCCTATATTGGCGGTGGATATATTCCATGGCAGTAACTGGATATGAATAAACTCATTTTAATAGTGAGAAGAAGATATATTGCTAGCCAAGCGCTCAACCTAGCAAGGATGTAGCCAACCAAGCTGAATTTTAAATTGTCTGATTTGTTGGTTTTGACGTCGACGCATTATATGCTCAATCTTCTAGATTTTACTGAGAATTTAACACGTCTTTTATGTACATATATTTTATGCATACCTATTCTTATATATTTGCTTGGACACCATATTTAATATTTTATCATATACATGTTTCAATAGGACCGTTATCTATTTGGATCTGATTGTGTATTAGATGAACCCAAGTTTATTTTTATAAGTAGAAATGGATCCTATTTTTAAAAAATTCAGTTTCAAATTTGAGTTTTTCTATCATTCTCTTGCCCCAAGCTAACTAATTATATATTTTGTGTCATTTGTACACGATCAACTTACTTAGCTTAAATCATGGAGATGTCACTATTAACATTTTCATCATCATCAAGAAACAATCAGGGGAGAATAAAATAGATAAGATGAAGTAAGACTACTCTTTTATGTTAGGTTGAGCATCAATTGGTTGAACTATCAATTCAATGTTAAATTAAATATGTCATATGCATTGATAGGCCAATGTCCTCTTCCTAAACAATGTTTTCCTCTTTATTGCCCCACTATAACTAAAAAGGTATACACGCATTAGAAATCTAATGAGTGTTGCACATGCAATAGTAGAACTAATTGTTGTTTGTGCTAGCGACTTAGTAAAAATCTAAATTATATATGGTTCAAAATTGTGTAAACCTGGGGAAAATATTGTTAGGGTGGTCTTCATTCATTTGTAGTTTGGGTCCAACTTTATCTTTGGCACCTAACCTTAACACAAGAGGATTAGGGAACCAATCCACATGTTTGTGAGTGCTCACTCTTATTTTGGGTAGTTCTGTACCTTTACATTGTAAGGTGGTGCATTTATAATGGCTTACTAACCAATCCTTCAAAATGCAAGAAATGAGTGGTTTTGATGCAACTACACTCACTATTCCTCCCACTAGCTTGTGGATCAATATAGTAGTTTCACTAAATAAGAATCACATATGACTAATAAAATTGGATCCCACCTCCACAGTAGACTACAGATGGTAATGGGAAACATACTGTACAAACTAATATCGTGTCACTACTAATTGCCAACCACAAGCCACCATTGAGTTCTAGAGGCTAATTCAATTGTTAACTCATTATATTAATAGGCTTACAACAATCACAATGCTTACAAAGAAGTAATCATTATCATTTATTAAAGCCCTAATTATATTTTCATTCATATAAAATTGTAACACATCCACCTTTGTTAAGGAATATTAACACATGGTTACTTAACAATAATGCAACAACCAATTAAAATTACTGGAAGCAATTATATTTTGAGTTATTAGATCACTAGATAGGTCCTAACCTAAAACCACTAAATGCCACATAAATATTTGATAACTATGGATTGTGTTATCTGATCTACCATAAAAAGTATTTCACATTCCATCCAACTAGATGAATACAAGGTAACATGCCTTGAAATCTTATAGCATATTAGAAGTATATATATAATCATATTATTATAAATTGAATGTGTAGCAAGGTCACATAAAAATCATTATCAAATAATATAAGTAATGACTATGAAACATGTTTGATTAATAATTATGATTTAGGAACATACCAAATTCAATGAAAGAGGTAACTATCATATAGTTCACATGCATGCCAATATCCAAGATTATTGTTATTAGCAATGTGATGTTTAACAATGTGCTAGTAAAAGTAAAATGTCTAAGGAACATATATGATATGACATGCATTCTAAAATAAAAATAATAATGCACAATTAGATTTACATAAAAGATCTTTACAAATACAATTGAAAATCATACGAGTGGTTAGAATTGGTGCTCAATCTATTATCATCAAAACTTTAGGGGAGTTCCTTTTGTTGGAAACATGGTTTTGTACTTGGGTCATCGATTTCTTTTCCTCTTCAAGAATGATGCATTTGGACTCATTGTTAAGAATGTTGAATCATACAAAAGGCTTAAAAGAAGTAAGAAAATTGTTGTTGATGCTTATTACGTCTAGGAAGAGACAAAGTATCTAACATTAACCAATGAAACAACAATGTAATTGTTAAAGATCCATTCCTCCTCATGCTTAGGTTAGTTAGTATACATAATTGGTTTGTAAAGAATATATTATCTCGCAACAAAAAATATTCTACAAGAAGTAAAAATCCAAGTTCTAATTTGATATAACTCATTAGTGTTTTCATTTTCTTCAAATCCTCTTCTTCTAAGTGAGGAGTTCCTTCATATGTCTTCAAATGAAGGTTCAAGAGGCTCCCAACACATAGAGTGCAGTCATTGCTCTATTTTTGCTTCATATATATGTTGTTGGTAATATGTGAAATCTCTTTTTATCTCATTCATGTGATATCTTAATTATTTACACTTGTTTTAGAATATGGTCTTTTATCTTAATTTTCTCCTAATGAATTCTAGCTATGAATAACATGTGAAAAAATTTCTACAAAAAGTACAAGCTGAAATTACACTAGGTTATCTACTAAGAACACATGATACCAAAAACCAAAATACACTTTGAAGAGAAATTTCCCATGTAGATGACACTTCATTATAAATACTGGATATTCTTTAAGTGCATTCAATCTCCACAGGGAAAATGAATTAAATATTGTCATATTTCAAATACAAATTTCAGACTGTAAAAAAGATTGAGCAACAATTCAAAAGTAACTCACATGTTTGCATGTATTATCATTAATGCTAAGAGGCATTCTACATTACCAATAAGGAGTGGAGTGTAATAGTGTGAGTGTGCTAACAAAAAATCTTATCTTTTAACTTAAGTTTGACAATTATTAACATAATAAAATAGTAATAGTTATGGTAATTATAAAAATAATATTTTAAAAATAAACAACACCAAAACAAAAAAATATGCCCTCATCAAAATTATATATATTTTTATATGTAAAAATATAAAATATAAAATAAAAAGACATTTAAAAAAACTAACCTTCCATTTCATTATGACAATGTATAACAAATAAATTTTAAAAAATTATTTTTATATAATACCAATAATTAATTCAATTAGAAATATATTTTATAAATTTAATTTTACTGATTCTTAATTTAAAGTATGATAAGTTAAAAATTTAAATACAACAAATTAGATATAAATTATTAAATTTTGAAAATTGGAATAAAAGAATTACATTAGGGAAAAACTAAATAACGTAGATATAATAAATTTAAATATCTTTATCTATTTTAAATATAATTTAAATTAAGCTAGGGTAATTTTAAGATAATATCTCTCCTTCAAGATACCTGTACTATATTTAAAATATAGTTTTGATTTTGGGCTTTTGTTAGTTGAGGATAGTGAGACGATGGCTACCAATCACGCAACTTCTCGAGTTTAAAATGAGATATCCACCGCGAATATGGGCAGCTTTACAGGTACCTAAACCTCTCTGCATTTTATACTGCGTAAAAAAACGTAATGCTCGGTCCCAAAATCCTGAAACTGAATCAGAGATTTACATGCGTTACAAAGTACAGATGAGTAGGTGAATCACAACATCTTTCGCTTTCAATACAGGTGGGCATCGCAATCCCTAAAATTCCCCGCGCACACAATATCTACATCACAAAATAGTAATATTTTCTCAGACAGCTACTGGCTCGGCATCAGCTATTGCAAAGCAAAAGAAGATTTACTTTCATTTTAAGAAGAATGGCAGGAATAAGACTAAGAGAAGGGAAAACAATCTCTTTGATTGCGGTAATCTTGAGCGTGATGACAGTGATGGCTGACGTGGAAAGGCAGGCGGCTAACGAAGGTTCTGACTGTAACGTTTCCTTATTGAGCTTATCCCCTTGTTTGAATTATATAACGGGAAATGGGACGACCCCTTCTGAGGGGTGTTGTGACGCTCTTGTAACTGCGGTGAAGAATAATGCGTCTTGTCTGTGCCAGCTGCTCGTTGGTAATCAGACGGAGTTTTCCGTTAATCAGAATCGAGCCATGGCTCTGCCCGGTCAATGCAACATCGCCACGTCGGCTGTGAGCCAATGCCAGGGTAATTTGTTTTTCTGTTTAGTGTTATTGAAATAAAATTTGAAACCCTAATTAATAGTAACTGTTGTTTTCAGGCTCAATTACTTCCACTTCTTCGACCGGTACAGGCGCCCCGGAATCGAACGCCAACGAGAACAAATCGGCTTCGGGCAGGTTGTTGTCCTATTTCATCAATGCCGTATGTGGAATGGTATTAGCTGCACTTCTGATTTAAAGATATATATGTTTTCAGGCTATTCTACTATTGGTAGAGTTGAGTAATGTAGTCTTTTGCTCAGAAAGGTATTAGGCGTTCGGATTGTTAGTTTAGAAAGCAGGGAGTAAGGGTTTCACTTCCGAGATTCTAGGTGTAGTATTTTTGGATTTACAATTTTGAATTTATCTGTATAGTAACCGGTCTTAATTTGAGAATTTTTTTCTAAGTGATAAAAAAATTATGAAATTTTTTTTTGACAGTGAATGGAACTTAATAAATAAGGTCTGAAAGATACACTAATGAAAGGTATAAGAACTTCAAAGTAGAATTAGTTTAACCTCTTGAGTTTTTCATACAGCTTATAATGTATAGATGATAAACAAATTCTCTCTGGATGAATCAGATGTTTGGGGTTTCCTCTTCTTTTTTTTTAATTATTGTATCAGCTCTTGCCTTATACTGATCTCATTGTATGTTTTGCTATTGCTTAGTTTGATCTTACACTTTGCACTTTAATAATGTGATTTCCTCGGATTCTTTCTATAAGTTTGTGTAATATTATTCAAAAAACATTCATATAATAATAAAGTATAATTTGTTTATCAAAATTATAATTGAATGTTAGTTATGATTTAATAAAATAATTGAAATAACTATTATAAGACTGTCAAATAATAAGTAGAGTTGTTAAAGGCAAGTGTTTTGATTATCTATTCATATATCAAATTGATTATTATATTATACATAAATAAAGTATTATATATTAAAATTATATTAATGAATATATATTTTTGATTAATAGTACTTCCCAAGATCAATTTTGAATGCATCACATAATAAATGTCCATCATTGTCTCCAATATTTGACATAATGATGATATATATTCTATGTTTTTGATAGGAAAAAGTAGCAAGAGGGTGCTGGCCCGTACAAAGACTAAAAGCACAGTAACAACATGTTAATGGAAATAGCCAAACAGAATAGTAAAGCAGCAAAACCAATCACACTTGCCTCTATCAAAAACAAAGTTAATGAAGCTAACTAACCAAAAAATGAAAACAAGCCTAAAGCTATTGATGTTCAGAGTATTACCAATCCAGAGCCACACAAGGCTAGTATCAAAACAATAAAAGTTAACAAAGTCCCCACACACAACACCGGGGAAACTCGAACTGTAATTAACCAAAATAAAAACCTCCATAACAAAAACTAATTTTTTTCCCCCAACTACCTGGATAGCAAAGTGTTGGACCATTCCTCCTGAAGAAACTGGAAGAGATCTTTGTTATCTTCATCCTCCGCCAGAGCACCACCAGCCAGTTTTTCCTACACAAGACGTGCAGAGTAGTAGCCGAATTCCTCATAATTTTTAGGGAAAATTTATTGGTCAATTTGCAGTGATCCTCCAGCCTTTGCATGTTCTTCTTGAGGTCCTGAATGTCTCTGTCCAGCTCCGCAAATTTTTTTTTGAGGGTGCCTCTAAAGCAAGTCACCTTAGGGGGAGCTAAGTTGTCTTTGGCAATAGACTCTCTGTTCAGGGTCCCAAGGGTGGGGCTCGGTGGGGGGGTGGGGTTAATGGGGGTATTCAAAGTATTTTGGGGGTTGGAGGGGGGGTGGGTGTCAACCCTCAGGGGGCTAGTCAGATGGTTAGAAGAATCATTCAGGGATTCAGTAGAAGGGGAATCTTTCTCGAAAACCTTACGGGAAGTAGTTTCCTTGAGCCTGGACTTACATTGCTCTTTAGCAATTTTGCTTGAGCACCTGCGACCGATACCACTAAGGTCCACCTCAATGTTGACCTGACTATCCATGCATTTCTTCATTTTATGTTTACGGTCAGTGTCAGGGGTGCTTTCAGACTCAATTCTGAGGTCCACAAAGTCATAGATGTAGGAATCCTCTTGACCAGTCTATTCCTTGTGGGGGTTTTTGCATTTCTTTCCTCTACCCACATTAGAATCAGTCTCCTAGGCAATTTGGAGGTAGTGAGAAGAGGACTGGGTAGGTTTGGCAGCTTTGGCCTGAGAAACATTCTGGATAACTTCCTGAATTATAGGAGGGGGTTGGGGGGCCTGGCAGATGGCTTTGTGAAACTGATAGAGATGGAGGAGGAGGCCCTGATGGAGGATGGGAATAGGTTTGTCTGGATTATCCTTGATATCCAAAATGTTGCTCTCAATAGAATGCAGAAGGTAAAAAGGAATAGACATCAAATCCTTATTTCTAATATGGTTTAGAAAAGGCAGATGGTAATAGTAGTAGACAGTGAATTTACCCTCCAGCGTGAAGTACTTCATGATAATGAGGCAGATTTTAGGCCAAAACTCAGGAAGCTCCTCTCTGTTAAAGCTTCCTTGTTTCTTCACAGGTTTCTCACCCTCCCAGAAGAACTGGTTGAGGCTAGTGGGGTCTAGAGTCTGGTTAGTTTTTTTGTATTTTCTCCCTATCATAGGAAGCCCCGTAGCTTTGGTGATGACTTCTTCATTAAGTTGAAAGTGAATGCCTCCCATCGAGACCTTCCTGTTATCCCAAGTGGAGACGAACTGCTTCAAAATCTGCTCATCATGTCCTCCCCTCATACGCTCCATGAAACCCCAAATCCCGCACTCCTTACAGTAATGAGTGACTAGAGTGTCATTGGAAAAGGCTTCGTCAATCTTATTAGGTTCAATGCGAAGAGTATTTCCCCCCATCTCAAAATCCTGGTCCGCTAGCATCAAGGAAGCCAAAAAACCAAAGAGTTGAGTAAAATTGTAGACGTTGGAAAACCTCTTGTTTTGACAAAACTTTCCCAAAATTGGGTTATACATAGAGCGCTGGCTTTGAGGAAATCTTCAAAAAAAGTGCATCATACCACCAGATCTAACTGATCTACAGGTGCCTTTATTGGCAATAAAATTGAGGATACACTTGCTATCCAGAATCACCAAGCAGGCATCCTGATTTGAACAGCCTTTACATCGCACGTTAGGAAAGTAATTATCAACTTGCATGGGGTAATGGGAGCACATTTTAATAATTTCAAAAAACTTACTAACACGCCGGCACGTGATCCAACAGGATTGCAAATTAATCATGACAGCGGAACACATTGATTCAAATTCTTTTCCTTCCCGATGATTTGCTGAGTCATCAAGGGCAAGTCACTCACCCCACTCCAGCTGGTGAGTTTTTGCTGATGTAAGCCAATCGCAGCCAAAGAGTCGGCAACTTGATTTCCTTCTTTGTACGTGTGTTCAATAGTGCAGTGCTAGAAGTTGTTTAGAAGTTCTTTGATTTTTAGGAGAATGGGTTTGGTCCGCCATCCCACACTGGTCCCGCTTTTGATAGCTTGAATCACCACTTTGGAGTCTCCTTCAATAGCCAAGTGTCTTACGTTCAAATTAATAGCGGTCTGCCATCCCACACTGGTCCCGCTTTTGATAGCCTGAATCACCACTTTGGAGTCTCCTTCAATAGCTGGGTGTCTTAAGCTCAAATTATATTCTATGTTAAGATCATAATCCACTAGTCAATCTTATTCACATAAATGACTTGTACTACTCTATACATGGAGAAGTTCTCAAGAAAAAATAATTGATATTTAGAAGTTTGAGATGGTAGATATGCTTATGGATAGAGATTTGTGAGTTATTATATCTAAAGCCAAACTTATAGTTGCAATGTCACTAGAAGATTGAAATAAAATGAACAAACAATTAATGTTTCATTAGACTTTAGTTTATAATATTTGTGGTTTTGAATTTACAAAGAAGCCACTATTATGGATCCCCAAATGAAATTGGGTGAGTTTTATGAGACTAAATTCTCCGTGAATAAAATTTATTTAATTAAGAAGTTGTATATTCTCAAGATGGGGGATGGTGGTTCTAAATCCAAAGACCACAATACTTTGAACATGATTTTTATCTAGTTGCACCCTATTGAAGTGAAGATGATGGAGGAGGATTATTTTATGCTCTACACCAAACTAATCAAATCACTTAGTGATGACAATTGGGATTACTACCTCTACATTTAAAATGGATAAAGGAATTGCAATATTACTATTCAAGAAGATGAAAAAAATTTGAAATCCACTGAAGAGATTCTCACTATTCATGGAACATTGCTAGAGAAATGTAAGAGGAAAGACAATTTCAAATCCAAATAATCTAGGAGATACCAATCTCTTAGTAAGGCGATTTTGATATAGTTTTTGACACACTACTAGTCTATTGTGAAGACCAAGATGTTCCCAAATATTCCCTTGAGAGATGGAAAAATTTGAAAGTATTTATCAAATGAAGTAGAGGTTTACTGGAGCCCTTAGCCAATCACATGGCTCTTTGGTTTATTTTTTCACAATGGCTCCTTAAATAATTAGGAATTCTTAAATATGGCTTTGATTAATGAATCTTGTCACTAATTAGCCATCCAAATAATCTTAATGTAGTTAGTTCATTATTAATTCAACTTCCTATAGTTATTTTTAAACTTTAGCTTGCTTTGGATTGATTGAAATAGTATTTTCTTATTGAAATCATAATTTAGTGATTTAAAAGTAACACTTTTATTCATTAAGACTCATTTATTGTTCATTTATTTTAATCCCGATTTGTAAAAAGGTAACAGATAATTTAAAAATTGTTAATGTTTGCATTGAAAAGATAAAGAAAAAAACTCAAATTTGATTAAAAATATTTAAGGTTAGAATTAATGCACATAAATTTGGGTCAATTTTATTAAAAACATGTTTGTACAAATTAGATTTTAACCTTAAATTGATAGATTTTTTACAATAGTGAATCTTATTAATAGTTAGAATTTAAACATAAAATCTAATTTCTTCATGTATAAATTTGTTCATTTGTCACTCTTTCAATTCTGATCTATAATGAATATCACTTAGATAATTTAAATTTTATAAAATACGACAAATTAAAAGTGAAAAAATTAGTGTATATACTACCTTGCATGATTAAAACTCATCATTCAAAATAAAGTAAAATAAAGTAGCATCAAGATATAAAAAAAATTAAATTAAATAGGAGGGCTAGAAAAAAAGGAATTTTGGCCTCCAAATCTGCATTTGATCCTGTTAAATATTGTTTGACAAATGGATTAACTTTATATAAATCAATCTCTATTAGATTAGGTATCCACAATCCAAAGAGGAGACATTGTAATCTCTTAAGAATGGTAATGTGAATAAAAGGTGGTGAATTAAAACTAACACACATGTATGTTAAGTTAGCTACATAAGGTATTCCACAAATAACATTTAAGTGAAATTGGTATAAACCCATCAATATTTGGCACTCCCCTTCGGTATCTAGGCTAACCATCCACCTCAAGCCATTAGGGCCTATCATGTTATAAGAAGGGATCATATTCTTAAATGCAAGAAAGTACGACTCGGAGTAGACTCAAACAACATAATCCAATGTCTTAAAGGGGCTTTAAAATGTTCATGGACTACGTATAGTTGGATTCATAAATCAATTGATCTCATGAAATATTTTGACAAGGTGTCTATATCTCATGCTGATTGTGAGGTTAACCATGTTGCTGATTTTTTTTCCAATGTGATGGTCCAAACTAGTGAATGTATAATATGGGAGAGGGGTAGTAAATTTTGTGATGATTTGAAATATTCATTTTACGTATGAAAAAACTCATGGGAGGGGAAGTTTTTTTCACTTTGCATAATCATGAAGATGATAGGTCACTTCATAATTGCTATCATTTTTTGTTGCGTGTCCCAATACAAAATTGAATACATTTTATTCCCCTTCCTTTGTACACTTTATGGGTGTTTTTGAGTCTCTTATCCTCTATCAATTTCAGAGTTTCCCTTTGGCTCTGCAAGTTAGCTTTCAACATGGGGGGAGATTGGTAGAAGGTTGATCCCATTGATTGCACTACAATAAAAAAAATACCATGATTTGGATAGTCTTGGAAAGGGGTGATTTAACTCCTTATATAGATAAACTACATTTAGGCATATAACAATAAAAATATTACATTGTTTTGAAGGAAAGTTACCATAGAAGAAAATCTTATGGAAAAGATAACATGCCTCTCCACTAAGGGATGCAAGTTTTTTAGAGACATAATATTCTTAGAGAAGATGGTCAAGAAATTTCCCGAGACAAAGGTTGAGAAGAAGAGTTTTGTGAAAATTTCAAAGAGTAGTTATGAGACCTCAAAAATCAAATTAGTCTAGAGGGTGGTTTTGAAAGCTATTATGTAGTATGTTACTTTGGATGGAACATTTATAAGAGCATTTAGCAACCAATTTTCCCTTTTGTACTATTTACAGTACCATGATAGTGTTGGAATCATTTTTGGCTGCACCAAAATCTTAAACTATCAATGCCTGATACAAATGCCAGAGATAATCCAACCCACATGAGGTGGTTAAGCCATGTCACGAGTCTCTAAGGAGGTCCTGAGCAATAAGTCAACAATCTCCCCCTCAACACCAACTGAACCTTCAACACCTATTGAAGGGGGACTGAAACCCGTGATGCAAGGCTCTGATACCAATTGTTGGAATCATTTGTCATTGCACCAAAAGCTTGAATTGTCAATGCTTGATACAAATGTTAGATTTAACCCTACCTGTAGGAGGTGGTTAAGCCATGTCATGAATCTCCAAGGAGGTGCTAACCACAAAGTCAACAGATAAAATATTTTTCCCACTTTATTTGGTGTCTTCCCCGAATTCTAGTATTAGGGACCATAGGTAGAATCCTAACAAGAATCTCATCCTTTATAAGGGTTTAATTATATTAATCTTCGAACACTTTAAAGACCTTCTGTAGCACCCATTTTGGTGTCTAAAGAAGATGAGGAGGATATTAGGAACATTAACTTAGAGGATGAGGATTGGAAACTATATATAGAGGTTTGTGAGATTGATTGAGAGAAAAAAATCAAAGGTTGTAATGCACCACTCGAGAATCCTTGAGACAAAAAATTTAACTAGAATTATTGTCAATGTAATAATCTTTTTTAATGAAATATGGATAGAATTTCATAATAAAACATAATACCTTCCCTACCCTTCTTCCCCCATTTTGGTGTCTGAAGAAGATGAGGAGGATATTAGGAATATTAACTTAGAGGACGAGGATTGGAAACTATATATAGATGTCTCTGAGATTGATTGAGATAAAAGAAACAAAGGATGTAATGCCCCACTCGAGAATCCTTGAGACAAAAAGTTTAACTAGAATTATTGTCAATGTAATAATTGTTTTAATGAAAGATTCATAGAATTTCATAATAAAACATAATACCTTCCCTACCCTTCTTCCCCCATTTTGGTGTCTAAAGAAGATGAGGAGGATATTAGAAATATTAACTTAGAGGATAAGAATTGGAAAATATATATAGAGGTCTCTAAGATTGATTGAGAGAAAAAAATCAAAGGTTGTAATGCCCCACTCGAGAATCCTTGAGACAAAAAGTTTAACTAGAATTATTGTCAATGTAATAATCATTTTTGAATGAAATATGCATAGAAGTTCATAATAAAACATAATAAAAGATTACCTTAAGAATAAAAACATGCATAATAATTTTAATTCCTATATTTTTCATCAACATCACATAATGCAATATATAATTACAACTCATGGTAAATCATAAAGAAGTGTCTCCAAGTAGAAGATGTGGTAACAACATGCATGAACTATCCAAATGCATGAAAATAAAAATTGAGCCTCAATGGTAGAAGAATCACTACCACCCAACCACATGAAACCTAGAGGCCTATATCCTATTGCGTTGATGAGATAGAGACCAGACCCCACCCATAAAAAATATCTAGAACAGGTGTGTAATAAAACTACAATAAAGATTCAATTAATAGATACCAAATGAAACTATAAAATCTATGGAGGAAACCTAGGATAGATACAAGGAAGTTTCATCACATAGTTCTTCCCATTAGGTTACTCTAAATAGTCACTGACCCTAGCCCCCAAGTCTCTCTAGATTACTTTGGACGGTCTCTAGACCTCAAGTGAGAACTTATGTGGAGATCGATAATCCACTTATGTGGACAAGGAGATTTGATTGAGTTATAGCTCAATCCATCATAAGAATGATCAGGCATCATTTCCAACTCCCAACCTTAGCTTGTATTAGCACTCAAGGCATGGGTGAGGCATAAATCTTTATCTTTTTAATGTTTTCCCCAGTTAATTTTATTAGATTATCACTTAATTACATAACACATAATAGGTTACCCTAGGAAAACACTTTAGAGCCCTAGCTCCTATTCCAAGACACTTCCCAACTATTCTCCTAGTCCACATCCCCTAATGCTACAAGTAAAAAACTAAAAGAGAAAGAAAATCTAATATCCACAAAATATTTTGTGTAAATTAATCAAATTAAGAAAACCAAAAAGGGAGTTTTTGGAGCATAATAAAATAATTTCTCACATCAATATCAAGGTCCCAACTTTCCAACCTCAATATGGACATTGATAAAGTTATCATTCACTTCACAAGATGGAATTCACAACAGAATCCTTATAGTATCTATGGCATATTCAATATACCAATCTCATAGTAATGTATAATTTGACAACCTAGACCATTAATATCTAGTTTTGATATAACATTTAGGTACCAAACAATATACACAAGTCCTCCATAAGAAAACAATTTCATGAGTAAGTCTTAGGTACCAAGGAACTTAGTACAAGGGGTTCCACAAAGGAAGACATAAAAGGAGGAACATAATAGGTCATATAAGAAGAATAATCAATATCATGAGAAATAATTTCCTTAAAGCCTTTGTAGGCCAACGAATCAAAATAATGTCATAAATCTAAGAACCATATAGTCATAAAATCAAGGGCCAGGATAAATCACAATATGAAGCAGTTACATTCACATATAAAGAAGCTTATACAAGACCAAAATACTAGAACCTCCTAGCCTCTAGAAAATGTAGATAATCCATAAAATGAAACTAGGGTACAAGAGATCAAACAAAATCAAGATAATATGAAAATCTAGCCTCTGGTATGGGGAGATAACCTAAACACACATAAATGCACTCATGACTTAACACAAAATATTTATCAATCACATAATTTAAACATAATTATATAACCAATATGAATTGATTTTATATTAAAAGAAAATAACTACATAAAGTACTAAATCTTATAATCATATTAGATTAAATCTAATAATTAACATAGATTAAATTGATTAATAAATATACAATTTTTAAATCTATTTATACAACCTAAATTAAAACCATTGAGAAATATGCAATTGAGTCTATTTATAAATGTTAGAGTAAAGTATTAATTATATTAATTAACTTTACTCCCTTCTTAAGATGTCAACACTTATATTTTTAGTTGTTTATATTTAAATACACATGCACTAGTTGATTTAAACTTATGCACTAGTTGTTTTAAATATAAACTTCCATGCATTAGTCTTGTAATAATTTAACTAATTATTACATGCACTAGGGTTTGCCTTTCAAGGCTTTTGATCTCCTTTATAAGGATGATCCATTATACATTTAATTCATTTCATTATTTGAGGATATTTTCTTCTTCATATTTTTGAGTCAAACCCTTGCCCTCTTCTTGTCTCTAGTTCCTTGTAACAGGTTTTCGTATGCAGGTGATCTTCGGGTTTTGTGCATTTGTATTGCTCAAATATTACATGGTATCAGAGCCTAATCTGCTACAGCTTGTTCGTGTTTGAAGGATTCAAATTAGGGATTTTTTTACTGATTTGAGAGGTTTTGGTATTCTTTGTAGGGCGTTATTTTTTGTTTCTTTTTTAGAACTTTTAATAGAGAGGGTTTCCTTTCAAATCTAGGGGGGACCTATTGTTTTGGTCATCTTGGATTCAAATGAACCTCACGGTTGCATTCAAAACATCCAAGAACCCCAAGATCCATATAAAATTTGTCCAATTTGGACACAGTTGGAATCTGTGAGAAATTTTTTTTGCAATCAGCCCTAGCACGGATCCTAAGGTGATCAGTACTTTTTTGAGCACTTTTAGCCCAAACGGACCTCACGGTTGTGTCTGGAAGGCCCGAGATACTCAAAATCCATATAAAACTTGTTGAATTTTGACAAGTTGGCCTCTGAGGCAAATTTTTTTTGCACACCAGGCCGTACGACCTGGCACATGGATCAAGGCCGCAGGAGGTACATCGTATGATTTTTTAAAAAAATAAATTATTTAAAAAATTTCATTTGGTGGCAGCCACCTGCGCACCGCCCTGCGACCTTCGCAAAGCCACCACCAGCTCTGCCCGCCACGGCCTTCGCCAGCTCTGGCCATCGCTCTCGCTGCTGCCAGTGCTGCCACCTCCCTCTATCACCTATGTCTGGCACCAGCTCCACCGGCCCCTCCGCTGCCCGCGGCACTGTCCATGCCGCTTCCCCGGGCTCCTAGTCACCCATGTGACTAGGGCTATTTCTTTAAGCCCAAGGGCTGTTTAAACCTGTGATGGCCTTTTGGCCATCAATTTTAAACAAGTGTTTGCTGACTTCAGCCCCTCTTTGCTCTTTTTTTGAGTTTTTTAAGGGTACCTGGCCTTTTTTGTGCATATCTTGGGCATATGGGATCGTAATTGGGCGTGCGATATATCATCAAAAATTTGGTTCCGAGCCCAATTCGAACTTGCTATTATGGTTTTGTGATTTTTCCATTTTGATACTCCTTTTTGCTATCAAAGTTAGATGTTCTCTATGATCATGGCGTTTCAGGCCTCTTGCCTTCTGGGATCTATTTCTCTTGCATCTAGGCTCTATTTTCGGCAAATGAGATATTGCTGGAAATCTCTTTCTAAGATTTTTTTAGATTTGATGGTTTCATGTGGTTTTATGTCCTTTTTTTGACGTCACCCATTCTTAGATCCTTGCATACACCTTCTTTGGGCCCTCCAGCGTAGCTGTTGGTTTTTTGCTCATATCTTGAGCATACGGTGTTGAAATTTCGCAAACGAGATATCGTCGGAAAGCTGATTTCAAGACCTTTCCATATCTGGAGGTTATTTTATTTTTTTTTATTTCTAATGGTGTTGTTCTCTATCAAAGCTAGATCTTTAGTTCTGCACTCTGGGAGCTCTATCTTGCACATCCAAACTCCATTTTTAGAAAATGATATATCATTAGAAAGCTTCTTCAGAGAGATTCTCAGTGCTATGAGTTATTTTTTGAAATTCTGCTCTAGGTTCATTTTATTCAGATTCTTGCTTTTTTGCAGTCTGGTGGATATCTTGGTTGTTTCAGGTCCTGGGATCTCTTCCCTTTGAGGGATGGCTCATCTTAGGTTGTTCTTTTGGTTCAAAAACCTTTGATATTCTTTGAGAAATGTATATTTCATTTTTTTGTAGCATTCTCTTATGTACACGCACTGAGATAAAGTGCCATTCTATTGCTTTGATGGGATCTTGCACATGTTCGTGCTATTTGTACTCGCACTTCATTATAAAGTGCCAAGGGGGTTTTGATGTTTTCCTTTGTTTTCCATCTACCTTTGTCAAGTGAGTGTTCCTTCCATGACATTAGCCTCAAGTATCTCTATATGTGTTTGTACTCTCTCTGCACATTCGATGTTCCAGATTCATCTTCATCATGCAGTTCATATTGGATGATCTTTTCAGTGTTCCTGTCATTACTCCCTTGTCAGCAGTATGGGGGGGTTTCTACTGTTGGTTCTACTACTTCCTTGGTTTGATAGTGTGAGCTATGTATTCAGTATTTGATTCTATGTACTAGGTGATTGCAGTGGTTGGGTACCTATGCATTCCGGTGAGATGGATCATTTACCATATGGACACTCTTTTCTTTCCTATTTTTTGGATGCACTCTTCCATCTTTGATTGATCAGCTCTTTAGACTTTTGGTGTTTATGCCATTTGTATCTTCAAGTTCAAGTGTTTGCCTTTGTTTACCTCCTGATTCAAGTAGTGTTATTTGAGGGCACTCATGCAGATTATAGTCTTCTCTACCTGGTCATATTTATGTGGAGGATCTTCAGATCAATAGTTACTTCTTGACCGAGTTTGCATCTTCTTGCTTCAGTGATGTTCTACATGTTCATTCTTGTTCCTATTTTTTGGAACATTCCTAGTTTTGGAGGCTTCTTCAGTCCTTTAGATTAGCCTTTGTCTCTTTTAGGAGTAGAGTTTTTCCCATGTGGTTTTCTCTATTTCTCCGCTTTATAGAGACTCTTTTTTGTACATGGGTACCTCATCAGGCCATGTTGCCAGGACCCATTTTTTGCTTTTAGCACTGTAGTTTCCTTTGCTTTCTTCTTGCATTATTTGTAGCTACATTGTTGCTCATCTTAATGGGGGGTGTTAGAGTAAAGTATTAATTATATTAATTAACTTTACTCCCTTCTTAAGATGTCAACACTATTATTTTTAGTTGTTTATATTTAAACACACATGCACTAGTTGTTTTAAATATAAACTTGCATGCATTAGTCTTGTAATAATTTAACTAATTATTACATGCACTAGGGTTTGCCTTTCAAGGATTTTGATCTCCTTTATAAGGATGATCCATTGTACATTTAATTCATTTCATTATTTGAGGATATTTTCTTCTTCATATTTTTGAGTCAAACCCTTGCCCTCTTCTTGTCTCTACTTCCTTGTAATAGGTTTTCGTATGCAAGTGATCTTCAGGTTTTGTGGATTTGTATTGCTCAAATCCTACAATAAATATTAAATTTAATTATATTAATAAATTTATAATTTTAATCTACACATTTACTTATCAAATAAGTCTTGAAATTAGGGAACACCCCGCAACGCAACAGTAAGTTGTGAGCCTCTCATATTGGAGGTCTTAGGTTCGAGTCTACTCAAGCCTCATATTGATATTGAAGCTCCAACCTATTACCAATATGAAACAAATAAAAATCTTGAAACTATTTATAAAACAATATCTATCTATAAATATAAGTTCATTCTATTTATAAGTATAAATTAAGACTATTTGAAAATATAATCTCAACCAATAAATATCTATTTAAACATAAATAAAATTAGAATCACCTACAACCATACCAAACTAATCAAGGAGGAATTTATATGGACTTCCTTTTGACCAAAAAAAAAAACTTATCCCTAAAAAGGTAATGATAAACATAGGTTTCATTTTAGTTTTACTTATTACAAGAAACAATGAACTTCCATAAGAAATGAAACTAATTTAAGAGGGGTCAAAACTTGAATTAAACATCCTCCTAATGCACCCAAGTATGGTGTAGGTATTTGGTGAGAAAAAGGCTGCCAACACATCTTTGTATTTGGCAATAAAAGGATCTACAAAGGTTGTTGTAAAAATAGAGAGTTGGAACTTTTAAAATGATAAATATAATTAGATTTATATTCACTAAGTTTGTAACAAGAAAAAATGAGAATGAAATATCGTCAACAACTCTATGTTCGCCTAGGATGAAAATTGATAAAATCCAAGAAAGATGAGTCAAAACTACAAAGAAATTAGTGCCGATAAACCAAGCAAGGAAAATAATCTAAAAGTCATCATGCAAGCATTTAATGAAAAAAGACACACACTAAGAAAATAGTTCTTTAATTCAAATAGAAATCTTCTAAATAACTACAAAGGTTTGATTTCCTACCTTGTAAACATAGATTTAAATTCAAGTGAAATGGAAAATTGGAATCCCTCAATCCAAATAAGTCGATTCCCAAGAAAGTTGCTTCAACACCAAAACTTCTGTATAAAATAAAAGGACTGATTCTTGTAACAAAAACTTCTTCAATTTACTTGAATAATCAAAATGAGACCACATTTGTCTATTTAATTCCAAAAATAATCGAAAAGAAGAAGATTTTAGAAAAAAGAACTCTAAAATGAAAACTCAAAACTAAAATAGAAAATAATCACAAAAAGGATTCCAATAAAATCAAAAAATTGTTTTTAAATAAGAAAAACTCAAAAGGAATTCTTAAAAGTAATATTTTTTCCCAATTTTGATTAATATCTAATTTTAAAATAAAATATCATTTAACCTTATACATTTAGATATATATATGATTTAATATAAATTAAATACATTTATTATTTATCAAAAAATTATGATTATTATGAGTTTGTTTATAAATCCCAATTTAAAATTAATCACTAATATTTTAATTAATTCATTTAAATGTCCAACACGACTTAATAATTGAAAAACTATTATTTAGTCATCATTGATATTATTATAAAAAATTTATAATTAAAATATCCAACATAAATTAATAATTGCAAAATTATTATTTATGTCAAAATAAGATGTTATATATTATAAATAGACATTTCATCATAGTATTATTATTTTATAATTAAGTCAACTATTATTTATTCATTATATATGTGTGTGTGTGTACATACATATATACATACATATACACATACACATACACACACAGATATATATATATATGTGTGTGTGTGTGTACATACATACATACATACATACATACATACATATATATATATATATATATATATATATATATACATATATATATATATATATATATATATATATATATATATATATATACATATATATATATATATATATATATATATATATATATATATATATATATATATATATATATATATATATATATATATATATATATATAATATATACATATGTATATAATATATAGATATGTATCTATATATAGATATGTATCTATATATAGATATGTATCTATATATACATACATATGTATATATACATACATATGTATATATACATACATATGTATATATACATACATATGTATATATACATACATATGTATATATATATACATATGTATATATACATACATATGTATATATATATACATATGTATATATATACATATGTATATATATACATATGTATATATATACATATGTATATATATATATGTATATATATATATATATATATATATATATATATATATATATATATATATATATATATATATATATATATATATATATATATATATATATATATATATATATATGGGTAAAAAGACAATAAGCTATCACGCTTTTACAAAAGAAAAGGCTAACAACACCCAAATTGTAAAACTTCAAGGGCATAAAAGTCACATTTATATTGATAATTTGAAGATGGTATAAACTGATGAAATGTGTGAAATAGGATGAATTTTGTGCCTATAATTTCTGCTTGCGAGGAAGGAAGAAGTAGTCCACTACCTTAGTTTCCAATTCTTATCCTTGTAAAATTTGGTGCCATCACTCTACATATTTGAAACCACTAAGATAAGCTCCTCATTAATGACCTTATGTAAGCCATACACCCTTAGCACACAGTTCTCCCAGTCCTCAACAAATACTTTGAAGTAACTAAGTTGTTTGCACCATGAAGGGTTTCCATATACAAAGTTAAACCCCTAGTCGAAAGAGGGCTCCAAACCATCTACAAATTTTTCCATTTGTCATAAACAATGACCAAATTTTTTTTTTCTTATGTAATGTTTTCATTTTCAAAAAAGATAGAAAACATTATGCAATTTATTTGAAGACATCCGTAACCACTCAATGATATGCAATTGATGATTTTTCTCTAAATCCCACTCAAGAAGTCAATCCACTAAATAATTCCATTCCTTATGAATATGAGATAAGGATATAGTTTTAAATTTCAAAGAGAGATTATGGAGTTTCTCTAGTAAAGAAGAAATCCTCCACAAGGAGTTCTCAGATCCCTTTTTAAGAAGATAAACCTATAGAAAGGAATTAGATCTGAAGATACCTTCCTCTAACCAAACTCATAAGCATTCTCAAAATCTACTACAATTTCTCAATCTTCTATAAATTAGAGCTAAGGCATAGTTATTTTTTATTGGGGGGAAATAGGTGTCAAGGCATAGTTGTTTCATCAAAAGTTTCTCTAAGTTTTCCAAGTAGTCTTACGTTCAGTTGGAGAAGTGTAATGAAGTGTGTTATTGTGGTGTTATCTATTTTAAAGAATATTAATTTGCATTCCCTCATTCCCTACTGGATTTTTTTTCCTGAAAGGGTCATTAAATTTAAATTTGTTGTTTGTTTGGTAAGATGATTTTATAATTTAAATGTTCAATAGTGCAATAACCTTTTTATTTTAGACATGGTAATCTAATTTTAGATTCATAATCACATAAGAATTTTTTATTAAAAGATTTCTTCACCTTGTGTCTCAATAAGTTTATAAGAATGGCCACACCATCACTATAATAACCAATTCCTCCAATAGTTGGTGTACCTATATTTCCTCAAAAAGAATCGTTAAAATTACTTTTTCAAAAAATAGAAGGTGGGGGAACTACATTTGTCAAAGAGAATAATCACTATTAGGTTTTCAAAATATTAAAATGTGAGGGAACTATATTTTCTCAAGAAGAATCATCAATATTCATTTAGTTAGAGTAATTATGTTATTTTTTTTACAATATTTAGCATGGTATGCTACATGAGGGTTCCTTTTTAAAAGGGGATTAAGTTATCTATTGAATAATGTCTATCTTCACCTATAAAAATGGAGGATAGTTTTATGTTCCTTCTAGTGATGTAGTTGGTAGTTTAATTTATTCTATAGTCCACAACACACCGGACATCACCCAAATACTAGGATTCGTAAATCTTTAAATAGGGCTAATTTTGGTAGAGTGTACTACGAAATGATGAGAAGAGTTTGCAAACATTATTGACGATATGAAAAGTATTTTATTTATACCACGGAGAGTAATTGTATAACTTAAAGATCCAAGGGTTTTGTTGACTTATATTGTGTAGGAAATGTGGCCAATTTATAAGATATATGAGTCTCGTGTTATATTCTAAACTTTTTTTTATTGTGGAGCTAGATCTAGATGGGAAAGAAAAATGATGTAATCGCTTCATCCACTATAGAAGTAGAATACACGATAGATACTCATGTTTGTAAGAGAAAATATGGGCTCAAAATATTATGTTTATTTGTTTGTCTAAGTTAGGGAGAAATCAAAATTGAGTGTGATAGTTAGAGTTCCATCGATCTAGAAAATAAATTAACTTTTCAAGAATAAACTAAGAATATAGGTGTCCACAATCATTTCATTCCTTACATGGTGGAGGATGAAATGGTTATGGCTTTAAAAAGAGAGCATTTGGTGATTTTTGTAGATGCGTTGAGCAAACCTATGAGCATAGAGTAGTTCAAATGGTGTAGTGAATATGTGGGCCTCACATCCGTTAAAAATTATATGTTATTTTTTTCCTTATGATTTTATAAGGTTTTTGAAAAGTGGGAGAATGTTGAAATAAGTTTTTCTAAATCTTTTTTCTTTAATATATGTATTTGATAATCAATTATATTTCATTGTCATATGCAATTTCAATTTAATAATTTTCTATTATCATTTAGTTTTTATGAAAAAAAAAAACTATAATAATGGTAAATTGTGAGGTAGATAAGAGTTCAATTTGAAAGAACATCAAAATGGGGAGTTAAATGTAGACTTGAACAAGATAAGAAATATGTTTAGATTGCATGTAAAAATTGGTGGATACAATTTTGTATGAAAAGTGCTTTAGATAAAAGAAAAAGTTTATAACTTTTTTCTTGTTTATTTGGGCATTAAGATTTGTATGAAGATTTTGGTGCTTATTTTAGCCCATGATTTTATTGTACAATGTAGAAAATATTAGTGATTTGTAAAATTCACCTTGCCCATATATATTGGTTTATAGTTCAAGGAGATATTTTTTTTTTACCATTTTATAAAAGATTAAGCTATCAAAATTTATTTAGACTAGTGTTGCTATCTTTTCTATGAAGGATTAAACTTGACGATATATTGTAATAGGATTTCACACTATGCATATATTCAAGTTTTGGAGGTTTAGATTTTTTTGAAAGTGTGAGTAAATATCATGTCATTCTAATGAATGCTTTTGCATTTATTTGTTATTTTTAAAAAACTGTTAGAACTTACATGAATGTCTCTCATATTAGACTAGCCCCAAAAAACTTTCCACTATAAACATTTTTTCAATTACATCTCATTAAAGTTTCTATATAGCTAGCATAAAAATTTCAAATGTCTATGTAAAAAATTGTGGATAGATATCAATTCTGAACAATTTTACTCACTTTAGTGTTGTTGTATTTTAATCAATAACTATTTGATTTAAGATAACATATATAGGCACAAAGGTTGTCTTCCTTGTTTTATAAATATTTAATATTTAATATTTTGACATGTAAATAACAATTAAATTTTAAAGGTTCTGCGATGGAGTTCTTCAATACCATCAAGTTTGAGCTAGATGTTGGGTCGCCGACTGTGAAGCTTGAAGATGACAAAGATGATGCGGGTGATGTTGGTCCTGGGGCACGTACTCAGTCTGCATAAAAGAAGAAGATCCATGAAAGGATCCTAGAGCTCTCTAATTTTAATGTGGTCATTAAGAAGGCGTCTAAGGCTAAGAAAGAGGCAGAGGGAACTCTTCTAGAGTTTTCCTAGGTCTTGTTGTTCCCCTATTTCTGTGCTAGTTTGGTTTTAGGTTTTCTGTTGCTGGATTTTGTTGCTAGTTTCTAGTTTTTTAGTTTTTTGTGCTGGTTTCAGGTTTAGCTGGCTAGTTTCCAATCTTGTTTTAGTTCAGCGGGCTTAATGTCTATTCCTCTTTTGTAAGGATTGTAAGGGGTTTCGGGTCCACCTAAAACCTATTTTTACCAGCAATTAAAAAACAAATAGATTTTAAATAAAAGATATTGATTTTTTTTAACATGCAAAGACCATTGCACTTCAGACCCATCATGTTAATAATCATCTTGTCGAAATTAAATATTATTTAAAATATTAATTTTTAAAATAAATCTTATCTTCAAGATCTATGTATGATGCTTGTCCATAACGGTCTTTCAACTACCCTTTTATTTCTAGACTCTTCCTTGTAAAAGCTTCTACCAACCATTTGAGATGCCTCTAAAATTGTATATACGATCCATAATTACAGTAGCCACTCTACCATTATGTAGTGAAGGGTGTTAAATTTAAAGATATTTTCATACAAATTGAGTTAGTCTAGTGTCAAAGAACTTGTACACTTTGAAACATGGTCACAAGTAGATAGGTACATCTTGTTGGTAGCATGTAGACCCAAAACATAAGCTCAAATTCCACAAAGAAAAATATAGGTACATCTTGTTTGTAGCATGTAGACCCAAAACAAATGGTTGATATGTAAACTAAAAAAGTTTCTTTCCATTTTGCCTTTTTATAATCTAATTGCCATAAGCATTTAAGTTTATTTATTTCTATGTTTTAGATATATTGACTCTTTTTTTGGGGTTTTTAATAGAGACAAACATCACTACTTATTTATAATTTGTCATTCCCTTCAAATTTGTGTTGGAGCCAAACTAAAAAGAAAATATACTTTTGTAATATTAATTAATAGAACCTTACAAAATAAAAAATAAAACATAGAACCTTACAAAATCGTAAAGAAAACATAACTTTGTAATATTAATTAATAGAACCTTACAAGATCACGACCAGATTAGGAAGTTTGAAGCACCATTTTATTATTTCCTACACCAGAACAGCTAGTATTAATTAGTAGAATCTTACAAACCAAAACCAAAAATAAAACATAGAACCTTACAAAATTATAAAGAACTTTTGTAATATTAATTAATAGAACCTTACAAAATCTTGACCAGATTAGGAAGTTTGAAGCGCTAATTTATTATTTCCTACACCAGAACAAAGTCCGGTTTCTCTAAGACTGATTATCACTTTAAAAAAGCTTCGCCTACAAAAGTAGAGGAAACATACAAGAAAACGAAAACATAAATAATAACAGAGTCCACGCTTATGCTGAAAAACAAAAAAAAAACAGAGTCCAAGCTGCCTAATAATATGTAGCTATGCTTCAGTGCCTTAAAACATGGTATGTATGTTCACATCGCAACTGCAGCTAACACCAGTGCTGTTACGACGTTAAACACAGGGGATACAAAAACACTCGATGCTGAATTCTTCTGGTTTAGACTCGGACTCGGGCCTGGCCCCATCGTTGGACCGTGAGAACGACTGCCAGAAGGGGAAGTAGGAGGCAGCACTGAACCAGTCGGAGAAGGGGAAGCTGTTGGAGCCCCTGAATCTACACACACAAAACAGTTCAAAATCAACAATAATAATTGTACACCCCGTGAATTTGCATCTCAATAGACAGTAAACAAACAAATTTTTACCTTGGCATCGGCTGACAGGTGGTGTGATGACATTGCATAGGCCAGGCAGGGCGAGAGCTCGAGTTTGATTAATGGGGATCCCCAGCGAATTATTACCAGACAACAGCTGGCACAGACAGAGAGCGTTATTTGTGACAACAGTAGCAAGGGCACTGCAGCAGCTCTGAGAAGGGGTCGTCTGACTTCCCATGATATAACTGAGACACGGAGATAAACTTAAAAGGACGCTGTTACAGCTGGACTGCGCCATCACGCCCTGCTTTCCCACAGCAGCCATCAGGGCCGCCATGCTCAATATTACCAGAATTGAGGAAGTCATTGTTGTCTGCGTTACTCTTGATCTCGCCATTGAATTAAAATAGAAAACAAATCTTCGTATGTTTAGCGGTCGAAAGAATGAGAGGACTCACAAACTGCTGTATCCAAATACAGTGTTGTGCGTTTTCTGCAATCGAGTAGAAAGGGCGTGGACATTTATAAGGAAATTTGAGGACTCGCGATAAGCAGAAAAGTAGGTGCTTAAAAGGGGTTTATTCACCAAACCGGATGTTCTGACTCTGTCAATATTTTTTTCTAAAACGTTTTAAAATGAAAAGGGAAACTGGCACCGTATACTCGCGGTGAATGTATTCGTGGCAGCGATTCGATCTGGGCAATCAATTTTTTATAGCGAGAAGCAACATGGGTTAGTAGCCAACCACTCTACTTTTCAACGATGTGGCAACGGAAATTATATTTTAAATTCTTCGATATGTCAGCTTTAGTGAGGCAATGACTATTTATATACTTTGTATATTTAACTATATCAAATTAATCTAGGTTAAGTAATGACTAGTTCCAAGAAGGCAAGTTTATTTTTTCTTGTAAATTTTGGTAAACAAGTAGTCAAATTCTAAATTATTGTTAGATTTAATTTGGGATATGTCTAAATATTTTCCTAAAGCACCCTCTTATAAAAGAAGAATCTTTATAAATTATTTTAAGAAGGACAATATAAGAAATTTGATATAACTAGCACTCGCATCTAGAGACTCAAGGGACAAGTTGATAGGAAATTAAACATAGAATTTTAATATATTTTATATTGCATAATTAATTATATAATATAAATCTATATAATTTGATAAGGTTGCAAGCAATTAATGATGACGAGATATGCAAGGAAATAATTGCAAGATCAAGTGCCAAAAAATTTTAATGGACTATGTATCAAGGGATCATTGTCATAAAGTATGTCTCATTTTCTTTTAAATAGATAGATTTTAATATAAATATGTAATTTTATTCTAGAATAATTAAAATATCAATGAAAAAATAAGTCTAATACATTTTAATATTATTTATAATTTTATAAGAATACATAAATAATAAAATAAATTTTACAATTAATTAAAGATAATCCTTGAGGAGGAGGAGGAGGAGGATTATTCCTTTTTAATATTTTTTTTCTTTTTTCTTTTGGAAACATAAAAATAGAAAATCCTAATAAAAGAAGATAATATTAAAATGTATTCTTATTAGATAATATCCTAATAAAATATATATTTTCACATTCTTTTTCTTATTGATAATATTTAAATATATATGTTTAAAAAAAAATAAAAAATATATGTATGAGCTTTTAATGTTTTATGACTAAATAAAGAAAACCAATGGATATTTTTTCGTAAAGAGGTTTTCCAATTGTCGTGAAGAGGTTTGGCGGTTTGAAAAAACTTGTTTTATAGTTTTATAATGTGAAACAAGTTTTCTAACAAAAAAGTGCAAAGGCAAGTCCATAATTAAAATCCTATTAGTTAATTAAAAATCTATCAAACTTGTCTTTGTTAGCTTCTCACTGGTAATAATCATTTGTAGATTACCACTAATTAGTCTCAAGCTATGGTTCTACCATGAGAATGAAAACTCACTATGCTGTTAGGGTAAATTTTTTTAGTTTAGCGTGATCAAAATCAAATGTAAAATGGAGGTTAACATGGAATATATAAATTGTTATTAATTTTAAACAATAATTTTTAGGTTTGAGAGCTTTACATTTTTCTCTTTCTTCAATATGTTCATGCACTTTAATTAGATAGACCATCTGAAAATTAAATCCCACTGAGGAAAAAGCCACATCACAAATTTTGATCACCACTACCATCAATGTCATAAATAGAATGGTACTAGTTGCATTTCTTCAATGGTGACTTAGAGGAAGAAACCTGCACAACACTTAAATTGAGTACTACTTGGTAAAAGATAAGGAGTAATTAGACTGGACAACAAAAGGATCTCCATACGGTTTCAAATAGTCTCCATTCACATGGCATCAAAATCATCATTCAAATATTTTGAAGTTAAGATTTGTAAGGTCAAAATCAATTTGCTAAGTAAACTTTTAAACTATTTTCTTGTTACCACTTTGTATTAGAAAATAATATATTAAATTACTTTATAATGTTAAATAGATGATTAATGATTTCAGATCTTATCATATATTTATGATTTGATGTGAAGAATTTAGGAAGTACTAAGTTCATCTTAAGTATGGAGATTATAAGACATATATACCTAAAACTTTACTTAAATTACATTAAGTATGTTGAGCCTATGCTATAATGTAAATTAGCAATGGAGGCTACAAATCATTAAGGGCTCTTATTTCAATGAATACACAATTTCTAGTTGAACATTGTCAATTTTATTCTATAGATATGGATGATATGTCTCAGGTTCCTTATGTTAGTGTAGTTCATAGTTTACTCTATGCAATAATCTATCCTATAGTAGACATCACTCAAATAATGGTACTATTAAGTCATTACATGGTCAATATTAGTACATAAAACTAGGGAGCAAAGATGAGCATTTTTAGGTACTTGTGAAGCTCTACAAAGAATTATGTTTTCTTTGAAGAAGAGTACTTGTATCACTTGGAGACCCTAACATTGTTTGACTTAGATTAGGTAGGATATGTGGATATCTACGACCAATGGCTATATTTTTAAACCTATTTTTTGGTATAATTGGCTAGATGATAAATTTATAGTATGTGACCTTGATTTATCCAATGCAAAAGAAATGTGCATGGTAGATGCGTATTTTCATAAGGAGGCAATTTGGCAAAAAAAATCATGTTTATATATTGGGTGAAGTTAGGATTTTTTTGAATTAAATGTGAAGGTCACAGCACACTAATGAATTGGCAAAGAAATTGACTTTTCTAGAATGAGCTAAGTATATAGATGTTTAGTATCATTTTTTTTGACATGGTGGATGATCAAATGGTGATGATGGAAAAGATTGACGGTGTAGTGAATTTTTTAGATGTGTTGAGGAATCCTATGAGCATAGAGAAGTTGAGATGGTGTAGTGAATATATTGGCCTAACATCCCATAGTATTAAGATGCTAGTGTTTCCTTTATTATCTTATAAGAAAGTGACAAAACGTTGGGAAAATGTGGCTTAACCTTACTTTATCTCATGCTTATATTTAAATTATAATTTATTTTCACATGTATTTTTAATTTGACAATATATAATTATCACTTAGTTGTTATTGAGTTTGATGAATACAATTATGATATCTTGTAAAGTGGATATAAGAGATGTTGGATTAGAAAGAAAATGAAAAGAGAATCTTAAATGTGGACTTGATTAGGATTAAGAATATCTTTGGCTTACATGTGCAAGTTACAAACAAGGTCGATATGATCACAAGTAGAATGCATTACCTGAAACAAAAACTTTCTAACTTTTTTTTCATTTTTATTTGAGCATTGGGAGTTGAATGGATTTTTTTGTGCAACATTTAGCTCATGATTGCAAAAAACATTGGTGATTTGTAGTTTGTAGTATTGTCTATTAATTGGTTCATAATTTAAAGATACATATTTTTAATGATTGTATAATTTTATTGAAGTTTATATTAGAAAATTCCATAAACTTTGTATTATTTTATTCCTATGCAAGCTTGAGCCCAATGATAGAATACAATTAGCTTTTGCATTAAAATAATTTTCTAAGGGTTAATACTCTCATTGCAATGAATTATTTTCTATTTTTATTTTCCTTCTTTGAATTGTCTCTCCTTTTTTACCAAAGAAAAATATTTTTCTACTATCTTATTTCTAATTTTATATCAAAAAAATTGTTATATATTTACTAATATAATAAATGCTAAAATTATAAGGAAGTATGGAAAGCGAACGAGCAAGAGTGGGAGCGGGAGCGAGAGGCTTTTTGAATTTGAAAGCAGGTGGAATCCTAGGGTTACAGGCTATGGGATCCTTTGGCGATGGAATTCTTGCAGAACATGACCTTGTGGACCCAGAGAAAAAGGATGGGATCCCACAGGAAAAGCAGAAAGACCTAGGAAAGGAAGTAGGGATGGGGGATGGAAATTTGGATTTTCCTCCCACATCTCCCATAGTCACGAAGATCCAGGCATGCGATCAGAATGGAATAGCCCTCAACCGTCGATGGTCAACTCTCTTCATAGTTAAACCTACAGGCAAGTCATCTTTCCGCTCCATTAAGGATTTATTTGATAAGGAAAAAGGAAAATACGCCATAGAGATTCCCGATGAACTAGTCGATCACAACATAGATTCAATGGACCATACTCTTGTTGGAAAATTTGTGGGGTCTAGACCTAACATAGATATTGCTAGGATTTTTGCTAAAAAGAAATGGGATTTAAAGGGTCAAGTCCAAGTCACAACCATGGCTAAGGGATTTTTGTCCTTTGAGTTTTCATGCAAGGAGGACTTAGACAAAATCCTTTGTGTGGGTATTTGGGCTATAGGAAAGGCAACCCTGGCATTGCAAAAATGGATACTGATGCTAGATCTCAATGACTCTTTCTTTGTCCAAGCCCCGGTGTGGGTTAGACTCCCAAAACTTCCTTTGGAATTCTGGTATGAAGATTTTTTTGATGGTATAGCCAACTCCTTCGATACCCTGCTCTAGATAGACCCAATGACAATTGCTAGAACTCGCCTAACCTATGGCAAGATTTGCATAGGGGTGGAAGAGGGTCAAGACATGCTGGAAATTATAGAGCTTTGATCCAAAATGGGCAAACGTGTGAATAAGTTGGATTACGAAAGTGTCCTATTTGCCTATTTCCTCTACAAGAAAGTTGGGCACATAGCTAAAGCGTGTCCATCATTCCAGAACTTAGAGAAAGAAAGGAAAGCAAAAATCATTGAAAGAAAGAAAAAGTCAAGCAATAATACCAGATGTGATAAGGCAGGCCCATCTAGGGAGAACACTAAACCACAGGTGGGTATAGAAGCCAACACCCACAAAGTGTGGAAAAAAAAGGATCAACCAGAGGTCTTACCTGAGATCCTCAAAACTAGGGATGATAAGGATAAATCAGTAGATGGGGAGTTGAGAAGACAATAAGATAACATCAAAGAGATGAAAAATCAAGGCAAAATAGATCTAAGAGAGGATTTTCCCACTTTAGAAGGCATAGGTCTGGAAGTCAACATTCAACAAGATACCATGGAAGAAACCAAGGAAGATGGCTTGGCGGAAGTAGGCGACTCGTGCCCTGGGTCTATCTTCATTTCCATTATTCCAGATTCCCTAGAATCCCCAATCGAAGAATGCTTTTCCATTTTGATAAGGGACAAGTCTAAAGGCACCCCATCTCAAGAATCCTACCCATGTCCTGAGATGCATGACTCAAATAAAGTCCTACAAATGGAAGAACTATTGGTCACTGTTTCCCCAAGGCAACTCACCAAGATGGAAGAGCTCTTTGTGAAATACAAAGATGTAAAGGAGGGCTGGTCCAAGGTCCAAAATAAGAAGAGATCCAATAGTAGAGACCCCTCTCTAGTTTCCCTTGTAGCAACAAGGAACAAAAACAAAGCTAATGTTGGGGCTAAACTAAAAACCCTAGGCAGAAAGAGAACAAGTCAGATCATGCAAGAAGAAGATAGTAAGAACATTGCAAATGGAACGCAAAAAACCATCCAAGTAGCCTGTACTCCTAGTAAGAAATGAAAATCACTTCAAGGAACCCCTATGGGCTCATCAGCTCACACAAGAAGGATGTTATAAGGAACACGATCTAGAATCACATAACACATATTTTTTCTAACCAAGAAACTATGATGCAGAAGGATAAGTTAGAGGGAATCAATTTGTGGACCTCTACTTATCTTAATGCTAAAGTCATCTACAAAGAAGGAAAGGCCATGGATGCAGCTCAAGAGAAAAGACATAATAACAAAGGAATTTTTTTTCAGCCTGACTAGTCCAAAGCCAATTTCAATGGAGCCGCCAAAGGGAACCTAGGCCAAGCGAGCAGCAGTGGAATCAGATTTGGTTTCATTGCAATCATCCTTCCCTTAGGATCCCAAACTATTATGGAAGCTTGTGTGACCCTCTAGTTCACCAAAGCTACCCTTGAAACTGGGGTGAAACATCTGTAGTTGGAAGTTGATTCTTTGAACATCACCAAAAGTGCCAATACATTTGATGTTTCATGGGCCATTCAAAACAATCTTGATGCGGTCCACATTAATCACATGTCCAGGGATGCCACTTGGGTCGCTGACTGGATCGCCAACCAGACTGTCAAAAAGGAAGCTAACATGAGTTGGCACCATGTTGAAGATTTCTTAGGTGATGCAAAGGATTCTCTCGATGGGGATAGACTCCAAAGTACTAAAGAAATAATAAAAGATAGTCATGAAAGAAAATGGGTTTTTTGGAGGAGTTATTACATTAATGAAAAGCACTGGAGGGACAGTAAGATTAATTACTACACGTCCCCTATGCATGCTCTCTGGGTTTCCTTTAATAATAACTATAATTACCTTCAAAGGTAGAAATCTAGAAAGCTAAGAACTAAGGCTCCAAGAAAGATGGAAAGCATTAAGGTTCCACCTTACCAGAGAGAAACCATCACCCATACTATAGCCATGGTTGGGGAAAGACATAGAAGGGAGCCATAGAATGATAGCAAGAAGTGGAAGAATCGCACTAAAGTTTGGAGTGCCCTTCAGAAAGGAGAAATCACCACCTTCATAGAAAGACTCCATGGTAGCACGAAGGAGATCACCAAAATTTTCGTCAAAAGATAGAATAAAGGAATGGTGGAGATAGAGGGTAAGTCCTTTACTGTCACAGAGGAGTGATTTCCATGGTCACAGGCATCCTCATAGTTGGGAAATTTTTTTATAGGGATCATAAATTTTTTGAGAATGATGTCAATGATTTTGTGAGAGACAACAAGGAGAAGAAGGCTATTGTCAAGTTGGGTACTTACTACCAGCCTGTGGGAATGAAAATGTTGTGGTAGTTTGTTCACAAGGTCATCATATCATACATCACCTTGGATACCAAGCTTGATAGAATTTGTACCTACCGCTTTGTCCGATTGAATCACTTTAGGCATGAAAAAAATATTTCCATCCCGTTTTATCCCTATTCCTCCATAAATGAGAATATTAATGGCTTTAGAGAGAAGAACATAGCTAACCCCGCCCTGCATGAAGGCTTGTTACTATTGATTTATGATTTCTTCAAAGCCCAAATTTGGGGTAAGGAAATTATAGATAATAAAGCTAACAGTGAAGATTCTAGGTCGGACTACATCCCGTCAGGTAATAGTGAGGGTACTCATTCTGAGGATAGTGAGGAAGAAGAGAAGAAAGATTTGAAAAAGGGGTCCTCGTCCAAGAAGAAACCCTTGAGCTCGATCAAAATAAAAGATTCTCTGAAAAAGAAAGATAGAAAGGAGATAAACTTGGATGAGGAGTATAATGACAATGGGGAAGACATGAATACAGATGATGAGGAGGGAAACCCAAACAAGGAAGCCACAAAAATGTTGGAACAAGTCAAAGGGGGAAACCTCAACACTACGAGGGATTGCTCGGGTCGTCTCTCTGTTGATCTCACGATTAGTGATGATAACTCCCCACCTCTTCAGCCCCTATCTAGAACCAATAAAGAGGCTCAAGACCCCATCTATGAGGACCCCAAAGAAGAATAGGGAGATTCCTCTACCCAGTCTCCCATTATGCTTGAGACCTTAGAAGATAAGTCCATAGGGGAATATCAAAGTCAAGACTCTAGAAAAGGGAAAAAGGTCTGGAGGAGCTTCAATATCAATACAATGCACATGGGGATCATAAGGGAGGTCGTTTACCCTAAAATTCTAGAGGATACCGAGGGAAAAATCCATAAGGAGGAGCTGATTGACCCCGCTTTGGTGGTTCTCAGTGATAAGGCCAGAGAAATGGAGATGGATTTCCTCAACAATACTAAGAATAGTATGTTGGATCAGTACAGGTCCTTCAAATGGCTATTCCATGAAATTGAAAACCTCAAAGAAAAAATTTTAGAGTACTGATGATAAGGATCACAAAACCACCGAGCGAAAGAAAAGCCCGAAGGCTAGGGTTGAGCACCTGGAATCTAAAATGATCAGTCTAGAGGACACCCTAAAGGGTATTGCCAAGAAAAAATATAACATTCCTAAAGCATCCAATGACCACATTAAGATGCTAATCAACAAAATAGAAAAAAATATGGACAAAAGGGTTGATTAGAGGACTATGGAGGAAGAGAAGAAGAATTCTAGCAAGGGTCCAAGAAAAAGAACCAGAACCATATCAAAGAAAAATAGGGAGGATGATGACTCCCATGGACCCCAAGACATTAAGAAAGTTAAAGAGGCAACAGAGGTGATGGAGGTTCTCGAATGCAATGTTGTCATCATGCTCAGAAGCTTGGCTTAACCCGACTTCCAGTGCCTACCTCTTTTTTCTCTATTTTGTGTTTCCTTTTTTGTGGTTGTTTCTTGGTTGGCCTTTTCGTGGCCTATCCCTTTATTTTTTAATGCTTAGCTCTGAACTGAACTTGTTTCTTCTTATTTTAAACTATGTTGTGTGTTTCGGGCACCCTATAAAACCTGTTTTACTCAATAAAAAAAAATGCTAAAATTACCTTATCAAATTAAATGTAAACGTATATGTCAAAATAATATTTATTGAATAAATCCTATCTAAAATATTAAACATGCACACTTATCTATTACTACCCCTTCTTTTTAAATTCTTCTATGAACCATTGTAAATTTTAGTTCCAAGTAAGAATGCTTAATCAATTATACTACCTTGTAAAACTTTCACCCTCATATTTAATTTATTACTCTTTTACATATTTTTTCTAATTTTTTTATTTTATAACATATTTTTGCATATACATTCTTCTAAGTTTATTCACTTCTATGTTTGAGATACATTGGCTCTTTTCAATAAAAGAAAACATTAAAGTGGTGTCATTGTGTAAGGTTATCTTTTTATGGTTGATGTTTATGTTAATTTCATGTTTCACATTTAATAAAGTTAACAAGAGTTGTTTCAATTAGATAACTGATTCAACCCCCTCTCAGTTATCTTGGTGGAGTTTACTTTCTAACAATTGGTATCAAAGCTTGGTCATAAGTTTGAGACCCCATAGGTAACACTATGGGGGAGATTGTTGGCAAAATGGTCTGCACTCCCCTCGGGATCTGTGACATGTCTTAACCACCTCTTATGTCTTCTATAAATCTAGTGGTTGTATCAAGAATTAATAGGTCGATCTTTTGGTGCAACAACAACTACTACTTGTAATAATTTTACAATTTGAGACAAGTTTTCTGACATAAAAGTATAAAGGCAAGTCCACAGTTAAAATCCTATCAGTTAATAAAAAATCCACCAAAACTGTCTTTGTTAGCTACTCATTATTAATAATCAATTGTAGATTCCCACTAATCACTCACAACCTCTGGTTTTACCATGAGAATGAAAAGTCACTATGCTTAGTATTACACTACATTAGGGGAAAAAAACTCAGTTTAGTGTGGCCAAAATCAAATGTAAAATGCAGGTTAACATGGAATATATAAATTTTTATTGATTTTTAACAATCTTTTTTAGGTTTGGGAGCTTTACATCTTTCTCTTTCTTCAATATGTTCATGCATTGTAATCAGATAGACTACCTAAAAATTGAATCCCATTGAGGAAAAAATGACATCATAAAGTTTTCTCACCACTACCATTAATTTCGTAACTAGAATAGTACTACTTGCATTTCTTCAATGGTGACTTAGAGGAAGAAACCTACACAACACTTGACTACTAGTTGGTAAAAGATAAGGAGTAATTAGTTTAGACAACAAAAGGATCTCCATACAGTTTCAAGTAGTGTCCATTGACATGGAAACAAAATCATCATTCAAATATTTTTAAGTTAAGATTTGTAAGGTCAAAATCAATTTTCTACGTAAAATTTTAAACTATTTCCTTGTTACAACTTGTATGTAGATAATATATTATTATTTTGTAATATTAAATAGATGATTAAGGATCTGAGATCTTATATTATATTTATGATTTGATGTGAATAATTTAGGATGTACTAAGTTCATCTTAAGTATGGAGATTAGAAGACATATACATAAAACTTTACTTAAATTAGAATAAGTATGTTGAGTCTATGCTATAATGTAAATTAGCAACAGAGGCTAAAAATCATCAAGGGTTCTTATTTCAATGAAGACAAAGTTATTAGTTGAGCATTGTCCATTTTCATCTATAGATATAGATGATATGTCTCATGTGCCTTATGTTAGTGTGGTTGGTAATTTACTTTATGCTATATAATCTATACTATACTAAACATCACTCAAATAATGGTACTATTAAGTCATTATATGGCCAATATTAGTAGATAAATCTAGGGAGTAGAGAAGAGAGTTTTTAGATACTTGTGAAGCTCTACAAAAAAATATGTTTTCTATGAAGAAGAGTACTTGTATCACATGGAGACCCTAGGATTTTTTGACTTAAATTAGGTAGGATATATGGATATCTACCAATGGCTAGATTTTTAAACCTAATTTTTGTAGAATTAACTAGATGATATAAATTTATAGGATGTGACCTTGATTGATCCATTGCAAAAGAAATGTGTGCGGTAGTTGCTTATTTGCATGAGACAATTTGGCCATAAAAATTATTTTTATATATTAGAGTAAGTTAGGTGTAGTTTGAATTAAATGTGATGGTCAAAGAACACTAATGAATTGGAAAAGAACTTGACTTTTTTAGAACAAACTAAGTATATAGATGTTTAGTATCATGCTTTTGTGACATGGTGGAGCATCGAATGGTGATGATGGAAAATATTGACAGTGCAGTGATTTTTTTAGATGTGTTGAGGAATCCTATGAGCATAGAGAAGTCGAGATGGTGTAGAGAATATATAGCCATCACATCCATTAGTATTTAGATGCTAGTGTTTCCTTTATTATCTTGTAAGAAAGTGATAGAATATTGGGAAAATGTGGCTTGACCTTAGTTTCTCTCATGCTTATATTTAATTATATTTTATTTTCACATGTATTTGTAATTTGACAATTCATAATTATCACCTAGTTGTCATTGAATTTGTTGAATACAATTAGGATATCTTGTAAAGTGGATAAGAGGTGTTGGATTAGAAAAAAATAAAAAGAGAATGTTAAATGTGGACTTTGATAGGATTATTGGTTTGCATGCACAAGTTACAAAAAGGGTGGATACGATCACAAGTAGAATGCATTACTTGAAAGAGAAACTTTCTAACATTTTTGCATATTGATTTGAGCATTAGGAGTTGAATGGAAATTTTTGTACAACATTTGGCTCATGATTGCAAAAATCATTGGCGCTTTGTAGTTTTTAGTACTGTCTATTAATTGGTTCATAATTTAAAGATGTATATTTTTAATGATTGTATGATATTATTCAAGTTGATATTAGCAAATTCTATAAACTTGTATTATTTTATGCCTATGTAGTCTTGAGCCTGATGATACAATACAATTAGTGTTTGCATTAAAAGAAATATCTGAGGGTTAATACTCTCATTGCAGTGAATGCTTTTCTATTTTTCTTTTCCTTCTTTGAATTCTCTTCTATTTGACCAAAGAAAAATATGTTTCTACTATCTTCTTTCTGATTTTGTCTCAAAAAAATTGTTATATATTTACTAATATAATAAATGCTATAATTGTCTTATCCCAATAAACATAAAAATATATGTTAAAATAATATTTATTGAATAAATTCTATCAAAAATATTAAACACGAACACTTATCTATTATTGCCACTTCTTTTTAAATTCTTCTACGAACCATTATAAATTTTAGTTCCAAATAAGAATGCTTAATCAATTATACTGCCTCGTGAAACTTTCACTCTCATATGATTTATTAACTCTTTTACATATTTTTTCCAAACTTTTTATTTTATAATATATTTTTGTATATACATTCTAGTAAATTTATTCACTTCTATGTTTCAGATTTCAATAAAAGAAAACATTAAAGTGATTTCCAAGAAAACAACCATGTGTGCACGGTAGTGCACACCAACGGGGTCGACATAAGGATTCCGGCAGAACATATGCACACCAATGGGGTCGACGTAAGGACTCCGGCAGAGCATATCTCATTATTCCTTCAAATTTGTGAAGCAGCCAAAATTAGAAAAAGTTCACTTTCACTGATATTAAATAATGAAGCTTACAATTCAATTTCATTAATATTAATTAATAAAGATTACAAAATCACGACCAGGTTGAGAAGCCTAAACTACTAGATTATTTCTTACAAAAGCCTGGTCTCTCTCCAAAATTATTATCAATTAATTTTTTTTTCCCAATCACAAAAAGTAGGTAACCATACAAATATCCAAAAATAAATTAGAAGAAAAAGAAAACATAAATAATAATAATGACAAATACATATTGAAGTCCACACTGCTTTATATCTCGCTTTGCTTCACTGCCTTCAAACATAGTATATATCTTCACATCACAACAGCAGCTAATACCACTGCTGTTACGACGTTAAGCACACGGAATGCAAAAATGTTCGAAGCTGAATTGCTCTGGGTGGGGTTCGAGCTCGGGGTTGTCTTTGTAGTTGGAGTTCCAGAACTGTTGGTAGAAGACGAAGTAGGAGGTGCCTCTGAAGCTGTCGGAGAAGGGGAAGTTGTAGGAGTCCCTGAACCTGCACACAGAAAACACTTAAATATAAATAAATAAATATATAAGAAAAAAATGTTGTGCGCTGTACACTCTCTGAATTTGCATCCGAATAGAAAGCAAACAAACAAGTGTTTACCCTGGCATTGGCTGGCAGCTGGCGTGGTGACTTTGCATGCAGCGGGCAGAGCGAGAGCTCTAGTCTGATTAATGGGAATCCCCAGCGAATTATTACCAGTGAGCAGCTGGCAGAGACAGGGAGCGTTATTCGTGACAACAGAAGAAAGGGCGGTGCAGCACCCCTGAGAAGGGGTCGTCTGATTTCCTGAAATATAATTGAGACACGGTGATAAACTCACAAGGGCGGTGGTACAGCTTGACTGCGCCATCACACCCTGCTTTTCCACAGCAGCCATGAATGCTACTATGCTCAATATTGCCACAATTAATGGCATCGCTGTTGTCTTTGTTACACTTGATCCGGCCATTGAACTTAAACACAAAAATAAATCTTCCTATGTAGCGCAGTAGAAATAATCAGACGCCTCACAATTTGCTCTACCCAAACAGAGGGTTGTGTTTGTTCTGCAATCGACTGGAAAGGGCAGGGAAATTTAAAGGGAAATTTGAGGGCCCACAATAAGCAGAAGCGTCGGTATTCACAGATGGTTATTCACCAAACCAAGATTTTATTATTTGTTTGTTATTTACACATATCTTGACTGCAGCATTGTTTTCTTGTAACAGTAGAAGGAGAAGTTGGTAGTCCTATATTCGCGGTACATGGATTCCAAGAGTGTAGATTTGGATGAAATCGATTTTAATAGTGAGAAGCAGATATACTGGTAGCCAACTGCTCTACTTCACAACGAATTTTTATTTTCAGTTCTCGGATAGGTGGGCTTTGACGTTGGCGCATTAGAGAGAGTCGGAAACAATCTGGGAAGTGAAGTTTGACCATGTTGTGTGTTGTGCCAAACATATATTTCAAAGCCAATAATGTGGGTCAAACCCTTAAGTTCGGAAATAGAACCCTATTCTAATCCTATTTTAAGCCATATAGGATCATTTTAATTAGTTTCAACATAATGAACATACTAAAAGAACATTTGAACAATAATCTAATTACATTTAATCTAGTTGTGTTTATAAGAGTGCAATAACATTATATTATAAAATTTATTTTTGTCTACTCTTTGGTTTCTATTTATATTGACAAGTTCTATTGATCAAGGAGTTTGATCTGAAACACTAATGCAAATTAACTGCACACAACATAATCTAGTATAATAAACTTTTGAGTTAGATTTCAATATACTCAAAGTGCATTTTTTAATGAATAGAAAGCATGATTAATCATAATCAATCATCTAACCCCAAATCCAATGAACACAATGATCAAACAAATGAAATACGGTTTTAAACATATTGTACAATGTAATAATCACATAGCCCTAGAATTCTAACATCGCTATAGAACATAATAATCAAATTAAAAGTAACATATGTAGTTCCCATTACAATTAGCATATATTTCTCATTAAAATTATTATTGTTCTTTTAAGGAACAAATGTATATTATTTATTGAAGTATTAAAAATGCATGTTAGTGCAATAATCAATTGAGATTACTAGCAATAAGTATAAGTTAATTATTTTATATTCAAAAAATATAAACAAACATTCAATATACCACATGATATAGAATACTTATAGATTGTGCATTCTACTGTACCATAATTGTAATTGCACATTTCATTAAATCTTAAAAATACGAGCTCTAATCATTATACTAGTATATCAAGAGTATACATATAATCATATCATTATAAATCAAACATATCAAGGCCACATCAACATCATTACCAAGAGATATGTAAGGAATAGAACACATGCTCTATTAATAATCATGATTAATAAATGCATGAAAGTCAACAAAAGAACTAAACATCAATATATTTCATATGCACATATAATATGCAATCTAAAATAGATAAATAAAGTATGAATAGGGTCACACAAATGGTGCATTAGAAAAACCATTGGCAATCATCCATGTCAAAAATGTCACTTAATCCATTATTATAAAAAATTTAAAGAGATGGTATTTGGTTGGAAAGATGGTTTTGTGCTTTGGTCCTATATTCTTTTACCTCTCTACTAATGATGCATTTGGGTCCATCCATAAATATGTTTAGCAACAAAAGAGGCTCAAGAAGGGGAACTAGCATGTGCTTGTTGGTTGTTGCATCTAGAAGAGTATTTAGCATCATTAAATGGCATAACTATACAAAAATTGAAGATCTATCCTCCCTCATGCTTATATAATTATTTGTAGATTACATATAAAATTGCAACAAAAATCCTCTACAAGAAGCGAGGATTTAGTTACATGCAACTACAAGTCCATTTTATCCATAGATTCTCTTATATTTGATGATTTCCTTCATATATGTCTTCTTGTGGAGGTTAGATAGGATCCCCATTATATATAGTTGCACTTCTCTATTTTTTGTTCATATGTTTGTTATCAGTAATAAATCTACTCTCTTTTTATTTCATCTATATGATCTCTTATTTTTTGGCTTTCTCTTTAAGCAACTTCTTGGTATTTATAAAATTTCTAATGTGTTTTAGTTCAATAGACCATATAAAAAATTATTGACAAAGTGTAGAAGCTCAATATATATTAGAGAGAACTACTTAGAACAATGACTCTAAATGTAAAAATAATAATTGCAATCAAGAAAGAGTTATGAGAACTATAGTTGAAATACTAAATATTTTTAGAAAACATTCTATCTAAAAAATAAAGAAAATATATAAAATAGAATGATAAGAGTGTATAAGTTTTTCTTAAAATACACTCTTTTAAATAAAAAAACAAAAAATTATAGATTACTCAAATGAGGAAGACTATCTAAAATGATTGATTTAAAAAAAATCCATCAAATTAAACTAAAAAATAACAATATGTTAATAAAAAAAGAGCTTTCATTAAATTTATTGTTGCACACTTTAATATTACATTTAGCTAAAAAATTAGAATCAATAAAAGAACAATTCACTCTTTTGCATTTATTTTAATATTTAAAACATAATTTAGAATAAAAAACATAGTTTACATTTATCAATTGTATAGTAGGAAGTTGTTGGACACCAAAAATGTTCTCTCTTGACATAAAAATGAGATTTCCACCAAGAGTATGGATGGCTCTAGTGGACCCTACCTAAACTTTTGTTCATTTCAAAATGTATTGAAAAAAATGTGAAAATTAAAATATTTCTCACATAGAATAATGAACAAGGGATAAAAATGTCCAATTTTATTAGGAAGCAAAATATAATAAATAAAAATCCAATAATTAGGTCTTGCAAGTTGTATGGCATGCCTAATCACCAGACATGACACATTACATACCTATGTGATCTATAGCTAGATTGAAAGAGGATGATATAGGGTGTTGAGATGCGTATATACATAGGATACTAGTTTCTATGTATGGTTACATGACCAAAACTGGTCATTTTCATGATTGTTGAAACTTCACTTATCTACTTTTTTTGTGTACTTGAAATTATTTCAAACTTGATCTTCCTCATTTATGAAAGTGCAATTCTTAGTCCCAACAATTTTATGCTAATTGTGGTCTAGGGCTTAATTAATTTGTTGTTTTTCAAATGTTTTTTCTTTCCCCTTAGAGTCAAATAAGATGAATGTTATATACGTAGTGTTGATTAATGTAAATGAGTACTCCCTAAGAAAATTATTGTACTAGTTTGTTTTAGTTTAATATGAGGAATCAAGATATAATGTAAGCTACAATCTTCAAAGGGTAGGTATATTTTTATCTAAATCATATTAATCTATTATCATGTAAAGTTCATTACATAAGAAGATTTCTCCATGGAAGAAATATTATATTAGGAGATCTTCTGCCATAAGTGTTCATCAATTATATTTGTTATATTCTAAATAATTATTGTTTAAGAAAATATAGTTGCAAAATATATAAATGCTTGTGCAATAGTATTTTTATAAAAATCCACGAGCAATTTTTATTAAAATGCATGTGAGGTTTTAAATATTGTACATAGATATATAATAATAATTATTATGTGATGCACCTCTATCTATGATTTGTACATAAATACATTCTATTTTTCTTTGTACAATGTGAATATACTCACAAATACAATAGGAATTAGTCATTATGGACTCACAATAATTCATTTATTCCAAAAGAAAAATATTTCCTCTTCTTAATATATTTCAATGTAATATAAATAATAGGTTGATTCTTAAATTGTTACATTGTTATTAGGATTCAACTATGTAGTTTTCTTCAAACTCATTGACCCATGTTTCATGAGTAGTGGTTCATACAAACCCATCTCTCATAAGAATGAATGGAACACTTACCACTCATTGGATCTAGGTGATGTTGACAGAGGTGAACCAATATCATAGTTTGACTTATTATCCAAAAAATATCTCCTACTTATCAATTCTTAAATTGTTATTCTTCTTCTTTACCTTAATCTAGTCCATCACATAACAGAAAGGTAAATGATAACTAGTGCTTATTGAGTGCACCACTTCACTCCTTGTAGATCTTGTGGTTCTCTATATTCCTCCCTTGATATCATACATCTTTTTTCTCAATGCATGGACAAACTCATTATTTTTATTTCAAGTAGTATAAGTTTTCAAAGAAATTCACTCTTAAGATGGATGAATATATATATGCATGCGCGTGCGCACACACACACACACACACACACACACACACACACACACACACACACAGAGAGAGAGAGAGAGAGAGAGAGAGAGAGAGAGAGAGAGATTAATAATTACTTGTAACAAATATAAATATGATAAGCCAACTAGTGTATCATCTACTATGAAACACCAAGTCATTTTATCCATGTATTAACAACTTAATGTATTGACAATGTCAACATTTTTTTATTACCTTTTGTTAGCAATCACAAGGTCATCTCAAATTATATTATCTCATCCTATTCATATTGGGTAACCTTGCTTCTTTGTGAAGAAAAAAACATTTAACAATAGAGATATTATATATGATATAATTTGAGTTAATTTTCTTAGTTATTTTTTCAAGAATAAATAAAATATATCAATTTTAAGTGAAGAAAATATATTTAGTATTCTGTTTCAACATAGAATTCATTGAAAGAAACCCACTTCCTAAAAAGTCCAATCCTGGATGGAAATAGTCCAAACCTAGTGGGAAGAATAAAACAAAAAACACTAAAACCATAAAAGAAGATATCCCTCTTGGACAAGCCTAGAGAAAAAATCCTAGATCCATAGAATAAGATATCCCTCTTAAAGAAGTCTTTCTAGACACCACCCCTCTGAAAAAGAAAGGCTCTTTCCAGCAAAACTAGTACTTCAAAGGCTAAAAAATTAGTAAAAAGGTTAATTTTATTGATGTTGATAAGGAGGAAGGTGTTGACGAGGGAATTCAAAATGTTGAGGAGTCAAAACATGTGGTTAGCTCTTGTAAGAGGATGTCGGCTTGTTTACTCAATAACGAAAGAAAGGATAAAAAAATTACGGGGGAGGTGATTCCTGAGACAGATTGAGTATGAACTAGATGAAGAGGAAGAATCCATGGAGAATGTCAAAGATGAATATTATGTAGAAGAAGATCTAGGGGAGGAAGAGAATGAAAAACTAGTAAATATCATGGTGAATTTAAGTGAACTTGAGGAAATAGTGAACATGGTTTGTAACTCCCCTTCTCAAGATGGTAATGATTCTTTGGAGAACACACCTCCTTCCCCTATTCCAGGAAACAAAAATGATACTCCTAATTTCCAAAATTAAATTGATGAGCTACATAAGAGATTCATGGCTCTAGAGGCCTAAACTTCCATCTTTGTCACTACCAAGGAACATCTCAACTCTTACATATCCTCTCTCTATAGGATTATTGATGGCCTTATGAAGAAGGCTCTTTTGGGAGGGATCACTAGAAAAACAAGAATTTGGAAAACGATGAAGAGGTAGAAGGAGGAGTAACAAAGTGAAGAAGAAGAACAAGAAGATGATACCGAAGACTGGTAGAGCATGCTCAACAATCTTTCTAAGGACTAGGATAGGATTAAAAATTTCAATAATAGCTAAGTTTTTTAGCTTCTTTGTTACTTCCTCAATAATACTTTATTTTTCTATTATGATAGTTTTAAATAATTGTTGTTTATTTTGGTTATCACGACATAGTTGTTGTTTTATAAACTATCAGATCTTCATGAGAAGGAACTTAGTAGGTTTTATTAGTAGTTTGAAAAATATAAACTCTTATAGTTGTATTATAATGATACCTATTATGACTCTAATAATGTTAGTAAAAGTAGTGTTAGGTTATTTCCTAAAGCTGATAGTTGTTGTTTTTGATTAATTTTGTTGTTGTGGGGTTTTTGCTTCCTTTTAGCTATGATGGTCCAAAGCAGGGGCTATAGTGCTATTTCTTAATGTTTGATTTGTTGTAATAGGATTAGGGCCCTCTCCCTGGTGACTTAATAAAAAATATAGAATTCATTGACCATTTATGAATTTTTCATAAAATTAAACAAATAAGTAAACCACTCATATAAAAAATGTAGAAAATAGATTTTACTATAAGAGGAGACATTAATATAAAATCTTACTCATTTTGATCATTGCCAAGTTTCATATTGAAGAGTAATGTTGAAATAAAAAAATTCAATGAATATAACAAATTTATTTATTGCAATTTTTTAAAATTATAAAAATGATTTTTGAATTACTTAGTTTAATTGATTTTGATACTTTATTTGTTTTAAATTAGCTAATTGTTAAACAATTTAGACATATGTTATTAAATTGTACAATAAAATTATACTATAAATTTGATGCTCATGAAATGTATTTATTCTTAAATAGATTTTTTTTGAATGATTTTAAAAGAGTTTACACAATAATCAACTTTGTAAAAACTAAGATTAAGTTATAAATATTCAAGCTTGATATACTTAATGGTTTGACAAACATATATGTAATTCTAAACATAAGCATGCATTCAAATAATAATACATTCATTTCTCATTTTTTAAGATTTAAATTCTCTTAACATTTTTTCTTTTGAATGTGTTATCACTATTGAGCCTTCTAAGGTTGTCATTAGTACCAAAGGTATGTAAAGATATCGGTCGGTTACTTACAATGAGCTAATCGGTAACATAAAGCAGAACAAACTAGTCGATAAAGTCTATACACTGAGTAGCAGATAGTTTACCGAGTACCAGCAGACACCGACACCGACAGACAGTAAACACCAAGCATCATAGTATACACTGATCAGTTTACACAGTGTTTACCAAGGATCACAGGAAATGGCATAGTAATCAAGAATGGCACATTCTTCTATGCAAACGGTTACAACGGTTTGTAAAACATTTTACCAAGATCAAGGAACATTTAATGTAATGATATTCATTAAATGCAATGTATATCTTTTGTAATAGATGATCTAGGTTATTATTGTACACCGTAGATCTTGTTGGCTCTTTTCCTTGCAGGAACCAAGCTTGAATCAAATAGTTGGGCTTGAAACACAGGCTAGGCACTCAAGCTTGACAAGAAAAACAAACCAATTGATGAGGATAGAGAGAAATCCTCCTTCTTCTTTGAGCTCCACATTCACTCAGGCGGGTATTGCCTTATCTGGACATTCAAGACACCTCATGACAAATCAAAGGCCTGCAAATAGATTAATGTAGAATAGTAGTCAATCTCCTATAGGTATCCTATACCCCAATGATAGAAAATCTCATGCAATAGCCCTACTTGCATGGAATGAGACTGAAAGCTAGAGACCTATCCTAACAACATGAAAGGGAAAGGGTGGGACTGAAAGGAAATGATTTTAAAATGAGTTTGAAGGGACCCTTGAGATGCCCTAAGTCTCTGATAGACCAGTGCCTTGTCCACTGGGCCACATAGTCAAATACCCTACTGCAAGAGATAGTTATGAAATAAGAACACAACACACTCACCCTGACCAGATCATACATTACCAAACCACCTGTGCACCCAAATATGTTATCACTTATCCAAAGGAAGACCTATGAACAGGAAATACATTAACCAGCATCCATTGGAAGACAAGCATGATGCATCTTTGATACTTCAGCTCATACATATTTGAACACCAGTCCTAGATTTAGTTGCTTCTGCAAAAAATAACTCTACTGTAGACACTCACTGGAAATGCAAGTAGAAAAAATATAACACCCTTGATGCTACAATTAATAAGTCTAAAACCCAAATGGAGACAATCTGAGAGTAGAAAAAATATATTGAAATCTTATACATAAGACATCTGTTACAACATGCATTGTATTCTCTGAACCAGCAAGAGAAAGAAGAACACCCTATATGCAGAGAGAAGGAGAAAATCTATAGGAAAAAGACCCTTCACATGGAACCAATTCTCCTCAAAAATTTGTAGAAGAAGGAACCCTTACAAAAATGAACAACCTGCAATTTATACCACTAGCTGCCTTAGAATTCTCAGAGAGAATGCAACAAGCTACGGACAGCTAGGGCTAGGGTTTCAACTATCTGACCAACCAAAAGAATACATCAAGATTTATTACAGGGGTAGGAAACCAAGAAATCTCAGAGAAATAGATCAAAGTCGATCTCCAATCATCACAATTCTCAGAACAGAGCATAGAAGATCATAGGTCTATCAAGAGAGCAAATCAAATCAACCACCCTGCAATCACACCTCGAGCCAACAAAACTGTCCTCCTCCACATGACACAAATCCCTGCAAACCCTCAAGGCATCCTGGACCACACTGGAATGGTGGAGAAGTTCAATTTCACCAACTTTGGCCCCCTCTGTCATCAATTCCAGTCCTTTCTGGTCGCAGGAAATGTTCAAAAATTCAAATCTACAGGCAACGACTATATTCATGGTGCCAGAAGTGAATCGATGGTCATCATTCAAAATCAAATTAACATTAAGTCACGACCGTTGATCTTATAACTCTCGTGGGCTTTAAGATCTTCACTTCACCTTTAGACAGCATCGACAACTGTTGCTAGACCACCAAGATAACTTCTTCGCACCTTATCTCAATGGTGATACGATGGCCACAAGATCTGTTAGCCCTTTAATCACCTTAGAAACCCAGTAGCCCCACTTAATAACCCCGCAATTGCGATACCATTAGTGGTCGCATGATCGCATAGCCCAAAAACTGGGCTATGCAAACATGTGACAAGCATCCACATCAGCACCATGTCACCGCCCCCCACCAATGCAAAATGTGCACCTCCGCAACAAAAGACAACAGGCCCACCAATGAGCCACATCACCACCTCGGACCAACAGGAAGACCCCACCTGGGCCCGCTTGATGCCACATGTCATCACACCATTTGCTGCAACTATCGAGTTACCACCGGGAACCCACACCCTGCAAGCCCAAGATCGAATGACGGTCACATGATTGTGAGGGAGAGGAATATTCCTCACGATCATGTGGCAACCATAGATCTCCCGCATTGTCACTCCGCTTAAGAAATACCGTTCCCACCATCTAGCAACATCGTGACTATGGAAAGCTTAACTACCCACCAGGTCACCAGATGGTGGGGACTTAACCACCGGGATTCAGTGACCAGAGAAAACCGCAAGCCGCCAGGTCGTCAAAAGAAAACCAACCGCCAGGCAACCAAAAATAATGAAAAGCTGGGACCACATGGACAGGTGGCAGGTGGTTGCATGATCGCATGTCAGAAAAGTCTGACATGCGGCCATGCGACGACCAATCATAACACATCTCTGCCTCCCCTCTGACACTGGGACCACCACGCTCTGCTAATAGAATCAACGGCAGGTGCATGATTGCAAGGGGAAAGAATATTCCTTGCGATCACACGCCGACCATCGATCTCCCTTCCTGCCGCTTGAAGAAATGAGCCCGCCTGCCAACCGCCAAGCATCCAGCGACTTCGCGACAAACCGCTCCCCAAGTCGTGAGATGCTAACTGCTAACCGCCAGAAAAGAGGAGATCACACGACAACATAGTCACCAGGTCACCAAATAAAAAAAAACTAACTGCCAAGCAGCTGAGAAGAACATCACTGCGTAGACAGGTGGCAGGCAGTCGCATGATCGCATGTCAGAGAAGTCTGACATGCAGCCATGCGACAACCAATCAAAGAAGAGCTTTTGAAGGCCTGGGCCCACCTGTCATTGCACTTGCGCAGTTAGGGAACAACCATCAAACAAGAGACTGCGAGGTCAAAAACACACAGGGTTTTCAACATAGCAGAAGACCAAAAACACATAGAGTTTTCGACGCCAAAAGATAAGCGCACAAAAGCAGGAAGCACAGGGTCGAAAACAATGAAGGTTGAAAACACATAGACTGAAAACATCATGGATTTTTTAAAGCACTATGGGTTTTCGACACTCTGGCAGATTTTGAAGTATTTCTAGCAAGCTTTAAACTTTGAATAACTTTCTGGGTTTTATGATTTAGGAGATGCAGTTTGGACTGAAGCAAGGTGAGAACAATAAAGAGCATGAGGCAGGACATTAACAAAAACATAGCAGGGAACAGGCCAATTTCACAAGATTTTGCTATGACAAAAAATTGGCCTAACAGATCTTAGGGTTATGATTATAGTTTGTCACCTAATTGTGTTAAAGTGGTAAAACCAAACACTATATATTTATGTCTTCACATCATTTTTGGAGTGAGCTGATATATGAATCATGGAGCACTTGAAGCATTTGCCTATCTTCAAGTCTATCAGTTAACATAGTAGAACCGAGTATAGTAGAATTCAGCTTGAGCATTATTAGCAGAGGATACCGAGAAGTTCAGAGTAGATATTCATCTCAAGTAAGGTGATATTTTATCAGAGCTTATAGATTTGTAACAGACAATTAAGTGTCAAATAGTAGATAAATACCTATTTCTTTCTGACAATTATAATAGAGTTTTTTGGATAAAATCTCTTAATAGAGTAGACTCAACAGTCTTATGTAAATCTCTTAATTGAGTGCACACTTCATTAATGTTGCTAAAATCCTATAATTAGGTAGATCTAGCTAATCTAACATGTCACTCCTAACAGGGTGAGATCACCAGAAGTGATCAAAACTTGTAGCCCTAACAGGCAAACCTTTTCTATCTACAGTAGTGAAGAATTTATGGGTGTCATCCCCACCGCAATTTTTACCTTCTAACAAGGGTTTCTGCGTTACCAAAATACTTGTGTCATGTGATTGTGTTATGGATTTCATGTTGTTTACTTACTTATGTTAAGTGGATAAATGATTCATGCAATTAGATTCAAGTTATATTGGTCGGTTATCACTGTTTATAGTTTTTGATTAGAAAGGTTTTACAAGTAAAGTTTTGAAGGCACTGATTCACCCCCCCTCTCAGTACCTATCTCTCCTAATTCCAACAATTGGTATCAGAGTGTAGTTCTCTTATTGAATAGTTTAACCACTGAAGGGTAAAGATCTAAGTCATGGAGGGATACAAGCTTGACAAGAATATTGAGAATCAAAAGATACAAATGCAAATGTTTGTGGAACAGTATAAACAAGCCAAGGAAGGACTAAAGAAATTACTGGATGAAAGGAAGAACCTAGCTAGAATACAAAATGAGATTGGTTATCATGAAGAACCTATTGATGACATATTCAAGCATATTGGATCTAGTTTTGGAAGCATCTCCGATGGATCTGAAAGTGTAATCACTAATCTATCTGAAAAGAATCAATATTTAACTGATCAAGTGAAAGCACTACAAATTGGTCAAGAATCTTAGATGGTGAGAATGATAGAAACAATGAACAAAGCAAATCAAGCCGAGCAAGAAAGAAATCTAGCAATCGATGACCGAAGATAGATGAGTGAACAACTTCAAACCAAAGAAAGTGAGATACAAAGACTCACTGACCAACATTTCCAACTAACCAATCAAGTGATGACTGTGAATCAAGAGGTAAACCGAGTGAATGCAGAATTGTCAAGAAAACTAGAAGATGTTGCAAGACTCAGAGAAGAAAATGAGAAGCTGAGAAATGAAGTGAAAAATCAACAGCAGCAAAATGAAATGAAGAAACTTGTCGAGGACATCTCCAAGAAGATTGATGACTTTTTAACTAATCAAAGAAGATTTGGGAGCAAAGCTGGTATAGGATACACCGACGAAGGAGAAACATCATGACAAGATAAACAAGTCAACATCAGTCAAAATTAGAAACCTAAAATGTTGACATGTTATCACCGTGGAAAACCGGGACATACATCTAATGTGTGTAGAAGCAAAGCACAAGGTAAATCTCCTATCACTCCTAAGTTTAATGGATATTGTTACTACTGTGGAAAGTTTGGACATCCTGCTTATGAGTGTAGAGCTAAGAAAAATGATCTTGCTAATAATACTACTATGGAGAAAATATGCTATACTTGTAACAAGCATGGACACACTACACGAGACTGCAAGGCAAAATGAAGCAAGTCTGGACACCTAAGGAGAAACCACAATGCATAACATATCAACTAAAGAGACAAGGTAACTCTTATGTTTGGGATTATAATACATGGACTAACTGTGTTGTATGTGGTAGATATGGACACATTACAACAAACTGTTATAGAAAGAGTCGAATTGGACAATCAAGAAACTGGACAAACTCTGGGATGGCTTGTATGCACTGCCATAAGGTCAATCATTTAAGCAAGAACTGCAGAGACTGAGCACCAGATGAAAACCATATATTTGAAAGTGGATATGCTATTGCTGATAGCACAAAGTTAAGGAACACTATGTGGAAGAAGGCATCTAATGAGAATGCTGAGTCAAGTAATGTTGTCGGTGAAACCTCATCCATTGGATTGGGTGACATCGGTACCTCCACTTAAAGTGAAACAGGTATGTATGGGACTGATATTTCAAAGGATCACATTTTACATACATTTCCTTATGCATAATGTTCTTATACCAAATCAGCATGAATAAAGATGCACTATGGTTTAGTTGTCAAGAGCTAACAATGTTATGCAGTTGGTAAAAGAGAGACTAAGAGTTGGTTACCTGTCGGTAATCACTATCTAAGGTTAACCGAGCATATGTATCAACCGATGAAGAAAGCCTATGTTAACCGAGTGAATGAAAGTTTTAGTAGTCATCTAGCTGATAGCTGTGTTGTACCAAAAGTTAGATGGAGCATTTATTACATAAAAGTTTGAGCGAGAACATCAAAAGTCTATAAATACACGGGAACAGAGTTCATTTCTACAATGCGATTTCGAAGAGAAGAGAATTCAAAGAGAAGAGTTCGAGCTAAAAGTTTTTTTGAAGGATTCAAGGCTATGCTAGATCAAAATGACATCACTCTTCATGATACTGAGTAAGTTCATTTGTGATCAAACACTTCCTATCCTGTTGCTTGCTGAAACCCTAGAATTAATTTATGGCATCAACATCGTCTGCAAGAAAAACTCAAAGTGTTGAATCTAATCATTAGGGAAAATTTCATCGAACCAAAGTTTAAGCCACATCCTAAGGTCATAGCATAGACAGATACAATGGGTGCATTTTTTAGCATACCAAAAAGAGTTTTACTAACAGAAGATGTAAGGTCTTATATTCACTACAAAATCAAAGAAGTTGGGGACTTTGAAACTATTGCAGCATATTAACCACTCTGTGGCCCCGATGGAAAAATGAAATCAGACTACAAGAAGATTGAGGAATCGAGTTTATCATACTTTATGCACTTGTCATAATCATTCAAATTAGATTGGATTAGAATCATTTTGAGCAGATATCACGATGACAAGTTCTAGCTGGATAAACTAATTGAGGTCAACAAGAAAATAATCAGTAGGGTTACTGGGCTCCCTACAATCGACAAAGCTAAGGCTTTCCAAAGTTCTTCACAACCGAATGTTGAGAAATACACTGGAGCACAATGGGATGGTTGGGCATTGAGGATTTCAGCAATCAAGGTCCCAGCAGTAAAATTTGTAGCACATGTGATCGGGTACAAGCTATTTCAATTGAATAGACTCAACAGCGTACCCTGCAGTGCAGTAGATGTCGTGCACAAAATTGTAGTGAAAAGTCACCAAGTTGATCTTGCCGAGGTACTATTTCATCAACTTCAAGAGAATATGAAGACCATAAGGAAGAAGAAATCTAGCACATGTAAGTACATATCTCTACTTGCATGCATATTCCTCTATTTACAAAAGTATGTGCCTAGCACCGATAAAGTAAATTGGATACCAGATGTACCGATAACAAAAAAAATTGGTGAAATGATGAACAAGCTAGGAGATAAGTTGAATGTAGAGTTCAATGCATACTTCACTAAATTTCAATCTAAAATGCAAAAGAGAAGCAGAATTCTGAGGGAATTAGTTTAGAAATTTGAAGATGACATATGTTTTGTGGTCAACACCGATTATACCTTGATAAAAGTAGTTGAGCCTAGGATGAAATGGTTGGCACCAATGGGATATGAAATAGACCATGATTTCACACTGAAATCTATTAATGCACTGCTTGTAGTACCAAAGGATCCCATAGCCAGTAGGTTCAGAGTATATGAAGAAGCCAAATCTAGAATATCTACAAATATTGAGATCGGTAAAATAACTAGAAAGGTAAAGAAGATGAAGAAAGATCTCACTGCTAAATATGGAGATAAGTCTAAAACATCTGAAGGGATACTAGTTGAACAGGCAACCGAAGGTCAGCTACGGTTAGCCGAAAAACCATATGATAGTGAGGAGATCAAGTCCGACAAAGATGTAGATCCTACATAGGTTCCTCCACCTAAAATTCCTACAAAGAAGCAATCACCTATACATGAAGGTATGAAGACATGTTCGTCAACTGCAGCACCACCTACTGAGAAGGAAGAAGGAGTAAAAGTAACAAAAAGAAGGGCAGCTACACCAATAAAGAAATACATTAAGAGAAAGAACAAGGATGTAGCTAAGGCACCAAAGAAAAAGAGAAAGTACATAAGAAATAAGGAAGATCTAGAGGATACAAAGATAGAGGATGATGAAAATCAATTCAAAGTGGTTAGTAACAAGGCCAAAATAATAGATGAAGTCATTGAGGACACAATTGAACATGGAGACCTCGCCGATCCCTTGCTAGATAGATTTGACAAAATGTCAAAAGAAGATCAGACTAAAATTGAAGAGGTTGTCACCAAATGATGATAAAATTCAAGAAAGTTCCAATGGAGTTTGCCTGTGCATTATCGAAGAAATTGGATGATATAATTACTGAGAAATGGGCTGTTGCATTAGACATCGAGAAGAGAAAGAGAGAATGCTCTCTAGTTTAGGCAGCCACATACTTAAGCTTTGGACAAGTTAGTGAATACTTGACCAAGTACCAATCAAACTTTATGATCAAGAATAGAGCCTTAATGATCATGGATGACAATGTAGTAGATATGGATATCACTACTGATTCTATATGGACATCAATTCTGAAAGCCGAAGAAAACAGGGAGCAACAAGCATTTTTGAACCTGTCTAAGAAGAGACAAAATTCTAAAGGTAAAGGTATTTACATTGATGAAGGACCAGAAAAGAAATCAAAGAGTACCGGTATATCAGTTACGAAGGAAATTGATATAACCGAGGACAAGGAAGAAATAAAAGTTCCACAGGATGCACCAGATACAGTTGGAATCCAACTGGAGAAGAAAACCGATGACAATGTACTAGTTGTAGACACCACACATGGTGATCCTGATGACCAAGATGCTGAAGATGTAAATATTGCACCAAAAAAGATGAAGCACTAGACACTGACAGTCTATTTACATCACTATTGGGTGAACTTCCTATACTTGCCGAAGCAGCTAAAATTCTTTCCCAAGTACAACTTGACAGGTCAAATCCTAAACAAAAAAAAGATACCATAGGAGATCAAAACACAGAGAAACCTGCAGAGACAGATGAGCCTACACATACAAAGGCACCTTCCACCGAACCAAAGGAAATAGATGAAGCAAAGGACACACAAGAACCAAAGGCAACATAGGTGTTCCCACTAAACACCATAATCAAGACTCCTACTACAACAACTGAGACCACCACTACTAAGGAGCAGAAGAAGGAAGAACAAGTGATAACAGGGAAGGACACTCTGAAGAATAGAGATAGATCTATTGCTATCATTGAGAAGAAATCACCCCTAGCACAGAAGAAGAAGAAGAAAGAAAAGGGCCGGTCACCCTAAATGAAGTGATTATTATACCCGAGTGTGACTTGAGGACCCTAATCCCTGAGGACTTGAGTAAATATGGGGAGTTATGTTCAAGGAAGGTAGTGCAAGAGAAGCTAAAGAAAGAGCACAAATGAAAAGAAGTATTAAATGATGTGCAGGATATCCTCCAACAGGTAGTACCTGAGATACATATTGATGAGGATAAGCCTATTATAGATCAACTTGCTACACTTGCCAAGAAGATCAACACCCTAAATACTGATGTAGATAAATGAATTGAAGAAAGGGCAGAATCCAAAATACAACACAAATTAGTAGAGAAAATCAGCCAAGAAGTGGCATTACTTAAGGTCAAATTATTTGAGGTAATCACTGAAACAAAATCCATCACCCAGACAATTTGTCAATACTTATTGAAGCTATGTACTCTAGACACCTTCACTATTGAAGTCAGTGAAAAGATCAAAGGTTTGGAAGTAGAAATATAGTTGAGTACCAATGTAGCTATCACTTAGCCACATGCTTTCCTAAAGCATATTCACTGAGTTCAAGAAATCCAGTAATTGATAGCAGATTTGAAGAAACAAGAAGCGCACCTAACAGATCAGGTTACTAAGTTGCAAACCCAACTCATTCCATACCTGAAAACTTTTGAAGCACATATTGTCAAAGTGGAGCTATTAGTTGCAAAACCAAAAATTTTGGTGTTAGAAAACATCTTTGACATGCATGCACAAGTCGGTCTTGAGCACATTGTTCTCACCAACTTGAAAGAGGAATGGGAAAACCTCTTGGAGTCACTAAAGAAAACCCATCAGTCAATTTTTGATAAACTATGAGTATACTACCTCAATTTTGTATTTGGCATTACTATCAAAAAGGGGGAAAACAATGTATCAGATGCTATTATGCCAAATATTATGTACACGGATGCTATGTATACTATATTACCGAGAGCATGCACCGAGGGGGAGTACTTAGTACATAGAAATTTTTTGATGTGTATATGTATATGGCGGAGATATAAGGAGATATAAGTCACATAGAAATTTTTGTCTTTATACATTTGAAGTTTTGATACTAATGCCAAAGGGAGAGATTTTGATCTCTATTGAGCCTTCTAAGGTTGTCATTAGTACCAAAGGTATGTAAAGATATCAGTCAGTTACTTACAATGAACTAATCGGTAACATAAAGTAGAATAGACTAGTCGGTAAAGTCTATACACCGAGTAGCAGACAGTTTACCGAGTACCAGCAGACACAGACACCGATAGACAATAAACACTGAGCATTGCAGTATACACCGATCAGTTTACATAGTGTTTATCAAGGATCATAGGAAATGGCATAGTAATCAAGAATGACACATTCTTCTATGTAAATGGTTACAACGGTTTGTAAAATGTTTTACCAAGATTGAGGAATATTTAATGTAATGATATTCATTAAATGCAATGTATATCTTTTGTAATAGATGATATAGGTTATTATTGTACACTGTAGATCTTAGGGTTATGATTATAGTGTGTAACCTAATTGTGTTAAAGTGGAAAAACAAAACACTATATATTTATGTGTTTGCATCATTTTTGGAGTGAGATGATATATGAATCACAGAGCACATGAAGCATTTTCCTATCTTCAAGTCTATCAGTTAACAGAGCAGAACCGAGTACAGTAGAATTCAGTTTGAGCAGAATTAGCAGAGGCTACTAAGCAGTTCAGAGTAGATATTCATCACAAGTAAGGTGATATTTTATTAGAGCTTATAGATCTATAGTAGAAAATTAAGTGTCAAATAGTAGATAAATACCTATTGCTTTCTGAGAATTGTAATAGAGTTTTTTGGATAAAATCTCTTAATAGAGTAGACTTAATAGTCTTATGTAAATCTCTTAACCGAGTGCACACTTCATTAGTGTTTCTAAAATCCTATAACTAGGTAGATCTAGCTAATCTAACATGTCACTCCTAACAGGGTGAGATCACCAGAAGTGATCAAAACTTGTAGCCCTAACAGGAAAACCTTTTATATCTATAGTAGTGAATAATTTGTGGGTGTCATCCCCATCATAGTTTTTACCTTCTAACAAGGGTTTCTGCATTACCAAAATACTTGTGTCATGTGATTGTGTTATGGATTTCATGTTGTTTACTTACTTATGTTAAGTGGATGAATGATTCATGCAATTAGATTCAAGTTATATTGGTCGATTATCATTGTTTATAGTTTTAGATCAGAAAGGTTTTACTAGTAAAGTTTTGAAGGCACTGATTCACCCCTCCCCTCTTAGTACCTATCTCTCTTAATTCCAACAGAATGATCACAATAAAATAGATTATTCCATTATAATATATTAATGTTTTTATAAATAACAATAAATATTCAGTTACAATAAATATAATCAATAATACATTAACAATAATTAATATAAATTAAATATTAAATAAATACATTTTAAAAACATCAAATACACATTCATATATATACACATATACACCAAGCATTTAATAACACAATTAACTTTTCACTTTAATAATAAGACAACAATGAGAGTTGTACAATTCTTCAACAAAATAGAGCATTGCTTGTCTCCAAAGGGGTTCAATTTCAAAAGTGAGGGAATAAAATAATTAATTTAAAAAATCATACAAGGAGAATAGAACATAATAACAATTCTATGTGAAAGTCCACATTGCTTAACTAGAAGGGGCCCCTAAAGTTGAGGGAGAAGGAGAATTTGTAGGAGCCCCTGAACCTACACACAACAAGGAGTCAAATATCAATAACAATCATTGTACACGCTTTGATTTGCATCTCAATAGGAAGTAAAGAAACTTGTTCATTCTTGTAGATAATCTTATGTATAATATCTATTAATCTATCTATATATAGCTATTTTGATATATTTAGTTGGTTAGAAATTATTGCAATTATTTCATAGTGTTATGTTTCATTATGCTTATATGTATTTAGATTGTTCTATTGTTCATACTATTCATTTTTAAAGACTAAATTTAATTTCAATATTTAGTTGAATTTCAAATTTTGGTTTACTATAGTCTATTATTTTCTTACCTTGTGACAATATACTACACTTTTGTGTGATTTTATGTTATGTGCTAGTATTTAAAGACATTAAATTGAAGATCTTTTTTCCTCGTTTCACTTATTTTTTAGCACTTTAAGGTCACCATTTAATTGAAAAAGTCTTTGTTTGGTAAGTGATGGCAAAATAATATGATTTCTAATATAATTAAAGATATTTTCTAATACTACTTTTTATTAACATGTTGAGTTTCAATATTTTATTATAACATTAGTTTAGATCACATGTTTATATATTCAACTATGTCAAAGGTTAAAAAAAAAAAAGAAATCAAGCATGAACTAAAGTAAATTAAAAGACAAATTGCTTAACTCAAAATTAATAAAATAACTTCTCTACAAACTTAATAAATATATCCTATAAATTAACAATTTTTATTTTAACTTATTATTTTCACAACTATTTTTCCCTTGAAAAAACACTTGAATAATAACCATCCTGTGAGCTCTACAATTTCCTGCCCAAACTTGCTTTTCAAACTGCATGTTCCCATGCCCGCCTCCCTTGGGGGAGAATCTGTCCCCCTGGCTGATCCCACTGCTAGTCCTGATGGACCCCATGTTGTTCCTATGAATACCTCTATCACGGTCCCAGTAGTTGAGTCAATGGAGGTGACCAAAAAAGCATCATCTTCTGCCAACACCCCTTTTTCCCCTCCAAAATGCAACTAGAAAGGGGCCCTTATAGGAGAAGCTCAACAATCTCTGGAGGCTCTCTTGGTGGACTTCGTTTAGACTGAGGAAGGCGCTGAACTTTCTCTTCTAGATTCTGTGGTGAATAGAATGATGGTGGATTTCCAGTTGGCCCTGGTAGGCTGATTCTTTAACTTTCGACCTACCATCGAAATGGTTCGAAATGGGTGTCGAGCCAGTGGAAGATCAAAGGTTCTGTCCTTGTATCTGCTATGCCGAGTGGGCTATTTTTGTTTAAGTTTACCACCCTTGAGGATGTGACCTTTGTCCTGTCAGGATCATGGGTTTATGGGAAGCACTTCCTGGCCCTAGAAAAATGGAAACCTAGGTTCAACCCGACATTGGAACTGACTAGAATGGCCCCAGTTTGGGTCCGTCTCCCTAGCCTCCCACTTGAATACTGGGATGAGAAAGTTTTATGATGGATAGGTGACTCCTTTAGCACATTTATCACTACTGACCAGGTGACTCACTCTAAATCCAAGCTAGTTTTTGTTAGGTTCTATGTGAACGTCACCCTGAAAAAAACTCTACCATACTTTTTCATTTTGAAATCTAAACTAGGCAGATGGACCCAAGTGCTGGTGTATGAGAATGCTACCATATTCTGCTAGAACTGTGATAATAGAGGTCACTCTAGTAACACCTGCAAGACCTCCCAACTGGGAACCAAAAAAGGGAACAAGGATAAAGGAACGACTGAGGTTCCACCCTTGACAAAAGAAGTGGAAAAGGAGGACACTAGCCCACCCTTGGTGGCTAATGAGATGGAAATCCCAGCAAAGGAAAACCTAGTTCTTGAGGAAGGTGAGATCATTCCCCCTTTAGAGAACGATGAGGGGAACTTTGTTCTCGGCTCTCTGGAACTTCTACCTATAGAGGAACCCATCCTCCAGCTTGTGGAGGAGTCATTGAAGAACCCTCTTATGACCCCCCCGAAGAGGAGGAAGATTACCCATATAGAGGTGGAACAACTTGCCATTGTGGTTGCTTTGGAGCTAAAATCCCCAAAATCTGACCCTATTCCTCCCCTATAGATTTTTAGGAAGAACTCTTCTAGCTCCCTCGATGCTGATTGCGGTGTTGAGGAAGATGATGGGGAATGGAAAATGTAGAAAAAGAAAACCAAGCCCAAGAAGGTTGATGTGGGAATGGAAACATCCAGGGGAAGGCCATCAGATTATACAAGGAGATTGAGAGGGACCACAAGGGATGTTGTAGTAGGTAAGCAGCAAACCCTAGAATCTAGTTTTAAAAGTAAGAAATGATTTTCCTTTCTTGAATGTTAGGGGTTTGAACAGCTCCCTCAAGCAAAGTGATATTAAACACTACATTTTTTATCATAAGCTAGATATTCTACTCATCCAAGAAGTTAAGATATCTACTAGTAATTTTGCCACCTTGGCATCTAGTCTGTGATCGGGTGTTGTATTCCTTTACATTGAAGCTACAAGTGCTTCCGGAGGCATTGCTACACTTTGGAACCCCAATAAGATAACTGGCCATCAGGTTTCCTCCTCTTTGAATTTCCTTTGTTGTTACCTTCAGGAAGGATGGGCTTGAGTGGATCACCTCTAATATTTATGCCCCTAATACCCTATGTGGTAGGGCCTCCCTTTGGACTAACCTATCCCTTTAGATAGATCAGGACACTTCTATGAATTACTTGTTGTCTGGTGACTTCAACACCCCTCTTTATCCCTCAGAAAAGTGTGGTGGATTAATGGATTAATATGATAGCATGGGGGAGCTGGCAAATTTTATCTCTTCCACCAGTCTTCTTGACATCACTCTAAAATGGAACCCCTTCACTTGGACTAACAATAGGAAGGGACCCCATCTCATCTAGGTGCAGCTTGACCATTTCTTATCCACCTCTTTGTGGGACCTTTGTCTAAATTCAACCTTGACCTCCCTCCCTAGAACTACCTTTGATCTTAACCCCCTCCTTCTCTATTGGCATGACTCCCCTAAGGTTGGCTCGGTCCCCTTCAGATTCAAAATCATGTGGTGTTCTCACCCATCCTTTAGAGATCAAGTGAAGTTCTACTAGGCCACTAACATCAAAGGCACTACCATGTTCATAATTTCCCAAAAGCTAGAAATTATTAGAAGGGAGGTTAAAGGCTAGAGAAAACATAACTTTGGTGATTTTCGAAAAGAGAAAAAGGAGCTGACTGAAACTTTGGGGTCCCTCCAGACCCAATTAGCTACTAGAAGCCACCCACCCTATATACAGGTGGAGGAGGAGTTAACTCGACTCAAATGGCATGAAACTCTAAAAAAATAAGAAATCTACTGGAAGCAATGATCTAGAATCTAGTGGCTTGCTAAAGGGGACAAGAACATGACTTTCTTCCATAGGTCTGCCAGCAACCATAAAAGAAGAAATACCATCATTTCTATTAAGGATGAGGGAGGTAATGAAGTCATGGAGAAGGAAAAATTCAATCAGGTAGTGGCAAATTACTTTAAGGGGCTGTAGTCAAATGAGGGAAAAATGTGTCTGAATAGTATCCAAAATCAACTCCTAGACCACATCCAAAGTGCTATAATTCATAGTGATAATGACCAGCTCATGAAGTTTATTTCTAATGAAGAGGTCAAGAATGCAATCTTTGCTATGGGAGTGTACAAAGCCCTGGGTCCTGACGGCTTTCCCCCAGTGTTCTTTCAAGAATATTGGGACATCGTGGGGAATGATGTTATCCGTGCTGCCAAAGATTTCTTCAAGACGGGGTGTCTCCTCAGACAGCATAATAAAACCTTTATTGTGCTTGTCCCAAAGCATGACAACCCCACCTCTATGCTGGATTTTAGGTCCATTAGCCTCTGCAACACTTTCAACAAAATCCTTACCAAGATCTTGGTCGGTAGAATGAAGCCTCTTCTGGATAAGATTATCAGCACTACTCAAAAAGGTTTTGTGTTGGGAAGATAGGTCCTCAATGTGGCCATAGCCACTCATGAAATCATCCACTCTATGGACAAGAGCAAGGTCCCAAGTATGGCCTTTAAACTAGATATTTCTAAAGCTTATGACAAATTTAATTGATCATTCCAGCTTAAAATTCTTGCTAAAATGGGCTTTAATGAGAAGGTTGTTCAGATTATACAAGAATGTACCCAAACTGTTAGCTTCTCTATGCTTTTCAATGGCACCCCTGGTGGCCTCTTTAAACCTGAGAAGGGTCTCAGACAGGGAGACCCTCTCTCCCCCTACCTCTTTATTATGGTGGCTGATGTTCTTAGCAGGAATCTGACTATGCTCTCCTCCATGGGAAGGATAAAAGGCATCAAACCTGCTTCTACTCTTCATCAGGCTATGTTAGAGAAGTTTGTGGATGACACCTTCCTCTTTGGGTATTCTTCAGTGATTGAAGCTAGATAGTGGAAACAAATCTTGGAAAGTTATGCTTGGGATTCTGGACAGTGTATTAACTATCAAGAAAGCTAGTTGTTCTTCTTCAATACCCCCATGGAGATATAAAATAGAGTGCTTCAAATTATGGGTTGTCTATCAGCTTCTCTCCCTTCTACCTACCTTGGCCTCCCCCTCATGGTTAAGGAGGTGTCCCAGGACTTTTGGAACTCTATCTTGGAAAGAACCTAGAGGAAACTCGCTAGATGGAAAGGGAACATACCAAGAAATATTGGTAAACTTCAGCTGGTGGCCTCCACTCTCCAAGGGATCTAGGTTTACTTCATGTCCCTCTTCAAGATCAGAAGCAACATGGCGGACAAACTTGAAAGAATTTAGAGAACTTTCTTGTGGGTTGGTTCTGAAGAAAAAAAGAGGATGTCTCTAGTCAATTGGGACACTGTCTGCCTCTCGAAAAGACTAGGTGGCCTGGGCCTAAGGAGAATTCTCTTGATAAATAGAGCCCTTACCATGAAAGTGGCCTGAAACTCATAGAAGGAAAAGTGGATTGGTGCAAAATAATGGAAGCTAAGTACCTCCAAGGACATCCCTACGGGAGGATGTACCAGGATAGTGACCTCCCCAGTGGATCCAAACTCTGGGTGAACATCTATAAATGCAAGACCTTGTTGTCTAAAGGAGCCTTTTGGCAACTTGGAAATGGGAGATCTATCAGATTATAGAATGACTATCAAGGATCCTAAACTACCCTAACCTGGGCTTTAGTTTCAAACCTCTTATGGACTACCTTAGACCTGTCCTTGGTAACAGAACCTCCAACTACATCGCGGGTAGGAACTTGAAAGATATACCTAACCTAGTAAGAGACAGACTAAACCTTCAATATTTGGCCAATGATCTCATGAAAACCTTGACTAATATTAGAATCCTAGGGTTGGGTAGCCAAGCTTCCATTGTTTGGGCCCCTACCCAAGCTGGTACCTTCTCAATAAAATCTTCTTACAACTTACTTCTGAAGGAGGAGAATAACCTAGGGGACTAGAAGAAGGTGTGGATCCCTTAGCTCACACCAAAAATCAATTTCTTCTGGTGGACCCTTATGCATGGAAAAGTCCTAACCCAGGATAATATTATAAAGAGGGGCTTCTACATGGTGAACAGATGTGTCCTATGTAAATAGGAGGAGGAAACAGTGAATGACCTATTTATACACTGTAACTATGCCACTAGCATCTGGCAAGAGGTCATTGGCAAGTTGGGCATCTTGTGGGCTCTGGGTAGTGATGTGCATCAATTTAATAACTAGAGATCTCCCTGCAAAATGGAGGGGGATTCCAAAGTGGTGGTGGAGGCTATCAAAAGGGGAGCTAATGTGGGATGGAGGGTTAGCTCCATTATACTTCACATCTGTGAGCTTCTCAATGATTTCCAATGCATGAATATTGGCCACACGTATAGAGAGGGGAATTCGGTGGCTGATTTGATGGCAGCTATTGGTCTAAACCAAACCAAACTTGTCAATTGGAGGGTGGTCAGTGAACTACCTAAGGTCACTCAGCAACTCATCGGAGGGGAAATGAATATTACCATTGATATTTAAAATGAGCCAAGCTATCATATTTATTACTAATCCTACCTTGATCATGTGCTGGCCCAATTTGGTGATTTTTGTGATTATGAAAAGGAATACCCAAAACCCCATAAAGAATCATAATTGCCATTCTAGCATGTGGAGAAATAGTTATCCGAATCGGTGGGCTTACTTGGCCAACAAGAACATCAAGTGCAGCCCTAGCATTATTGCTAATAATGGCACCTGGAGATCTATTAGATATTGTCATACAGAGCCTGTCTCCCAAAATTTCACCAAAGGCCAGCCTTTTGAGTATAACCATTTCTTGAAACGGCCAAACCAAAACAACTAGTTTTATACTATTTGTCAAGAAACTCGGCCCTCTGGTTTTCAGGACATTCTGGTGCAGGTGATGTAGAGTATAGACATGGGAGGCAACACCCTTCACATCGAACCAGAGAAGATCGATGAGACCTTCACCTCTGACCCTTTGGTGACCCACTATTGCAGAGAGAGTGATATATGGGGTTTTATGGAATGCATGAAAGGTGGGCACAATGAGCGGATATCCAAACAATTCATCTCATCCTGGAATAATAGGAATGTCTTGGTTGGTGGCATCCATTTCCAGATCAATGAGGAGGTCATTGCTAAGGCAACAAGTCTCTCTATGGAGGCGAGAAAGTATAAAAAAAGTCATCGAATGCCTGACCCTACCAGTCTCAACCAGTTCTTCAGGGAGAGAGAGAATCCTGTCAAGAAGCAAGGGGGCTTCAGCCGGGAAGAGCTTCTAGAGTTTTGGCCCAAGATTTGTCTCATTGTAATAAAGTATTTCACCCTGGAAGGTAAGTTTACGGTGTTCTACTACTACAACTTACCTTTTCTGAATCACATTAGAAATAAGGACTTAATTTCCATTCCCTTCTACCTCCTGCATTCAATAGAAAGTAATATTTTGGATATTAAGGAGATCCCTGATAAATCAATCCCTATTCTCCATCAGGGCCTCCTTCTATGTATTTACCACTTTCACAAGGCTATCTACCGTCCGCCCCCACCCCCCTCCCCCCTTATCCAAGAGGTTGCTCAGGAGGATTCCCTGTCCAAAACTTAAAACCCCACTCACTCCACCTCTCAATCCATCCAAGTTATCTAGGAGTTTGATCTTGTTCCTAAAGAGGGTAGAACCCATAAAAAATGTGTTAAAAATCCTTTCAATAGGAAGGAAGAGCAGGAGGAGTCTCATGTCTCTAAATTTGTGGAGACTAAAGATCGAAAGGAGTCTGATAGTACTCCTGAGACTGAACATAAGCCCAAAAAATGGAGGATATTCAAGATCCAAGTCAAGCTAGAGGTTGACTTAGGTGGATCAGGTTGCCGAAGGTCTAACAAAATTGCGAAGGAGCAGTGTAAAACCAGAATCTTGGAAGTGGTCTCTACAGAGCAATCTATGTCTGAAAAAGATTCTCACTCCACTAAGTCCATGAAGGGTTCCTCTGATGATCACATGAGTCCAGTTAGGGCTGGTAACACTCCCCCTCCCAACCCCTAGAAAACCATGGAGACTCCCTACCCTACCCCACCTCTGACTTTACCCCATGATCACCAGAATAAGCCCCCCACTACTGAGCACAAACCTAGGTTTCTGGCTGGCAAAGACAGGTTTAAAGGAACCCTCAAGCTAAGATTTTTTTATTTAGACAAAGAGATTGCTGAAATCAAACAGGACTTGCAGGAAATGAAGCATCACCGTGTGATGACTAACAAATTTGTGCTGAAGGTCATGCATACTTTGGCTATGACCCTTTGCAATGTGCAGGAAAAACTAGCAGGTGATAGTTTGGAGGAAGATGAAGACAATAAGGATCTCTTCCTGTTCCTGTAGGAGGAGTGGGCCATGTCCCTGATGTCCAAACATCTGGGTGGAAAGAACTAGTTGCTGGTGTTCATGCGGTTTTTATTTTTGTCTGGGCATGGCCCTCAGTTCTCCTATTTTGATTCTGGTTTTAAGGTTATTTTACCTAGTCCTTGGTATAGCCATGCGTGGCTTATAAATTTTATTTTAATTGCTACTATTCGCTTCAGATACTCTGGTTTAATCTTTTTGAAAAGTATTGTGGTGTTTATTTTTTATAGAGGCAGATTAGACCTAGTTTATTCTGCTGTTAAACTGCTTTTAAAAGGCTTATGACTAGTGCCATTAATATGTTGTTAATGTGCCTCTAGTCCCTTTGTTCCTTGGGCCAGCACCCTCTTGCTACTTTTATCTATCAAAAACTATTTTTCCCTTGAATATTATTTTTCTCTTGAATGTTGTACATATGTACATGTATAGTGTATTGACTCTTTATCCCATAGTTGCACCTTATTAGTTCCTACCTATGGTAGGATACTTATGTATTTGTTTGATGCAAATAGATAATTAATTCAGACAATAGTATTTAAAGATTTTTTGAACATATATACATATTCTATGTTTATACATTTACACATACTTTTAAAATATTAAAAAAGTTAGTTATCTTAATTTCTATTAGTTGAGAGTAAAATAGTAAGAAGAAAATTAATTTTTATTACAAATAAATTCATAAATTTCCTAAACTTCTCAGCAAAGTGGTTAAATTTATAATGTCTCAAATTAGATCTTTTTGGAAGCCTGGAAGCTTATGGTGAGCCCTTCCTAAACTTAATTCTAGAAATTTCCTTTCCTGAAATTGATTTCATTGTGCTTCTGATGGAAAGTCCAAAACCTGGTTATTTCAGTGCCAACCATAAGAAATCCAGCAAGCAGGATAACATTATAACTGAGAAAATTATACTTAGAACTTGAATCATGTACCATAAGATCATTGATAATGTTGTACAGTCTTTGACACTTTTTTGGTTGTGATATATAACACTTGTCTCTGCCCTATTTAACTCTGCAAAAATTAATATTGTGCAGGGTTTTTTTTTCCACATCAATATGATATTTTTGAATCAAGGCAAGCAAAACATTTTTGCTGGCTGAGATTATCTTATAATGTACTTCATTTTTTGATTTGTTAGGGACTAAGGGGAATAAGGTTTTATACGATGGAAAATCCTAGGGTTTTCTTTGACATGTCTGTCGGCAGCGCACTAGCGGGATGAATCATGATGGAGCTATTTGCAAACATGACACTGAAGATGGAAGAGAACTTCAGGGGACTTTGCATTGGTGAGAAGGGCATGTCAGGCAAGCCCATCCATTTTAAGAGCTCCTCTTTCCACCGGGTCATCCCTGGCTTTATGTGGTAGGGCAAAGACTTTACCGCTGGAAATGGCACTGACAATGAGTCCATTTATGATGAAAAGTTCACAGACGAGTGGTGAGTCCATTTATGGTGCAAAGTTCACAAATGAGAGCTTCCAAAAGAGGCACATTGGCCTTGGCATCCTGTCCATGGCTAACGTTGGGAAGAATACCAATGGTTTCCAGTTCTTCATCTGCATTGCCAATACTGAGTGGCTAGATGACAAACATGTACAGGTCATCGATGGTATGGATGTCCTCCGTTCCATAGAGCAAGTGGAGTTTTCACCATTAATCTATATGCAATTTCATTGTAGGGCAATCTATAATATTTTAACTATGGTTCATAGTGGTCTAGATTTTTATCCTTTCTGTACGTTTTTCTTCGCTGATTGTCTTTCTTGAACCCACTGAAAAAAGAGGCAATGCCTTCCCTTGGAGAAAATATTGATGGTTTAGTTGCTAAGTCATATCTACTTGGAGTGGTAATATTTTGGGCGGCTGTTAAGTTTCTTATGTTTTTGGTGCCTTCAAATCACAAGCTTTAAAATTTCCCAAATCTCTTACCATTGGAATTATATTTTCTAGTGGTTGGTGATGCAAAATAAAATGACCATGCATTGAAGGGAGAAATCAATGCTAGCTCTAATGAGTAATCTAGAATGTACATCTATCCAATAATCCATAGAATTTTCCAAATATTTCAACTAAAATAACTATACTATCACAGTGAAAAATGCTTAGTTTTGAAGGCATATTTCCCCCAGAAAACTATTTTGCAAAAGCATGAACCATATGCTATCCATTACCCAAAAATCCTCATAACTAGATTTACATATAATATGGGTATCTCATTATTTATTTACTTACGTGTGGATATTTTGCTAAAAATACTTTTAAGTTGCAGTGAAATATTTTTGAAGAGATACTTGATATTCCCTTGTAAGTTTGTAACACATGCAACAGAGTTAAGGCAATTTACAAAACCCTTTGAATTTACTTGGTTATCTCTTGATTAAGTACTAGAAGAAGGAAAGATGCATCTTGGCAATAATTCTTAAGGGATACTAAATAGTGAAGAGCTTCTCATATTTGGAAGAGATTTCCATTTAATACTCATATCCCATTGATATGGCTATGACAATCCAATAGTTGAAATCGTACAAAATTATTCAGAATGGAACCCTCAACAGTGAGATGATTCCAAGAGAAAATTGCTTCAATGATGCCCAACATAATTCAAGTTTGTGCTAAATCTATAAAATCAAAAATTAATTTAGACACAACATCCCGATTATATATGGTGTACATGTCTTAGACACCTCCACCACTATACATCATTCCAAAAAATGGCAAGAGCTTTGTAAGTCATGCTCTAGATTTGTGCAAGATGTAGTAAAAATTTTCATAAGAAAAAAATAGTAATACCACAAGAGTACATGTCAATCAATCTAAAGTAGTGTTTCTGTGATTAAAAATCATGTCTTCTTGCCAAAGTCTACAATCCACATGCTGAATTATGAAATACAAAAATCCTTTGTGCCAGATGATTGCAGATAATTGTCATTTCAAAAGATTAGTCTGTGACTTTGAAGCTTTACTAGAAGAACATTGTAGAACCACAATAACAATGCAATAGACAAAAGACTCTTGCAAAAGATAATTTACAAAATATCTCCTACTTTCCCCTATCTACTAATTTTTCTAGCCAGATGTCTTTTTCAAACTACATTAGAAGGATTGTATGCATTAAACAAAAATATTGAAGCCAAGGAAACACAACTGTGCTACATGCAAACTATGGAAGCAATCAGCAGGCCACATTCACAGCTCCCAACAATAGGTGGCATGTTATTTAAGGATTGTAAGTTAGGTAACTTCTTAATAAATTTTATTTTCTATTATCTTTTGGTTTTAAAAAATTAAAATTAAAAATTTGTATTGTACAATATTTACAATTTCAAATGATATATATTGTAATGTTTTTTTCTTTTTCCTTTGGTTTCTAATTTGTTTATAAATATTTCAGTTGCTCTTGTAAATTTTCATAAGTCTAGGACAAATCTACCACATCCGGTGTAGAAATATTTGAACAAGTTAAGAATACTATGGTTGTTTCTATGTGATTCTATAGATTTCTATATTATTAGGCCACATACATCCTTTCATGTATTCTAAATATGAAGGTGGTAGTATTAAAATAGTTTACATCCTTTTGCAAGGGATTGAACTAGAAAAGTTCATTACTCACGAAACTCCTCTGTCTGATATCAACAAGGCATTTGATAACACAATGAAAGAAGAGGGCTTAATATGCATAATTACTATGGAAGATTAGATAGTGAGGAAAGTTTGAGTAGTATAGGAAGTTTTGACCTGTTGTATACTTCCAACATAGATTTTTGGAATTTATAGGACTGAATTAAAAAAAGATCCGCCAGTGATCAGTAATGTTGGTTGTGACTATTGTTAGACTCTCTACAAACATTTAGCTTTATAATTATTCAATAAAAGATGAGGTTGTGTTACTTGGTTTTCCTAGGGTAATGTTTCAGTTGTCACCAGCTGAGAGTTTAAAATTGGTGGTGAAGGGAAATTTATCAATATTGCAGAAAGGAAAGTCTAGAGTCTTCTATGATACAAAATCTTAAGAATCATAATTGTAAAGGTGGTCATTTTTGTAAGTACAAAATCAGCTTGATTTTGGTTGAACGTACAAAACTATTTATCAAAGACATGCATGTAAATATGCAAATATGCTTTTTCTAATCATTCAGAAAACCCATTTGACAATTAAGTCTACAAACATTAAAACAGTGAAATGAAAATAATAGATAAAAGCATAAATCTTGAATGGACAATCTTCAAAACTCATAGCATAATTACTTTTTGGGTTTGGTTCCACAATATGCTATAGCCAAGGTTACCCAATAGGCATAATCTTTGAACACTCATAATGTGGAGATATTTATCTTAATGTTTAAGTGCCTATATATCATTCTAGGAAAGCTTTGTTCCACACAATAATATGAAAACCATAGTGTGATCCATGACCATCATAGATTTTAACTAGTTCTTGCACATAATAACATGTAATGGTTGAAAATGCATACGCATTTATTTTTGTGCCCATTTTGACAGGTCTGCTTTTAGTGCTTTTAGTGCATGAAAATAATTAAATATTTTTTCATTTTACTTGAAAGTCAGATTTAGGATTTGATTTTAATGATGATCTATTTATATAATAGTACATATTGAATATTAGATAAATCAATTAGCTTCAATAGATAAAATGAAAATGAGAATTTGAAAGCTTCAAATAAGTCCTCTTTTATCTATATGATATAGGTCTGCTTCATAGACGAGTACTACCATAATTAAGTCATAATCATTATTTTTTCAGAGAGACAATTTTGTGATCATCTGTAATTATACAAAAAGAAAAAATAAGTGTTTTTTGATGATATCGTATTCATTTAAAGTTATTTTCAATTTATAAGTCATAAGCATTATAATTGATAAGAAAAATATTTATCTATAATGTTAAGAGTTTCCTTTTTAAATGAGCATCAACCCAAAGTCAAAAATCTTATTTTTTAAATATAAAATTTATATTATAATAATTTGTCAATTGTTATTTCACTTCCTTACATTTTAGTGTATTATTTTTAGAATTTGACACAAATAAAATTGATTGAACACTTTTAAAAACATTCTTATATGACTTAAATATTATTAAGTGAAATTATATTAGAAGGGAAAGAAATCATGCAATTGATTTATTAGCTAAATCAATCTCTATCTACAATTATGTATTCAGGAGTCATGCCATAGCTATGGAAGACAAGCTAGGAAAGTTATAAGTCTTAAAAACTATAACCATATCACCATAATCATGGCATGAAAGGGGCATTTCCATACTTTTGGTGTCTTTATAATCTAATATGAACTCTCCTCGAAGAATACCTCATTCCAAAGAGAATATTATAAAATTAAATAATTTACTTTCACTTATAACTTACAAGGTTTATTGGAGTGCTATGTTCTCTATTGCAACAACTTTAATTTTATGTAGCTTCACATGTGTTTTATGTTTGGAAGATTCATATTTGTTCATGATAGTCTAATTTAAAATTGGGATATATTGTACACAAGCCATCGAGAGATATTTAGCTCTTTATATTTAGTGGCATCCCCCAAGCTATGTGATTTATTTTATGCTCTGCATTATCACTATTGTTAGAGGTTTTCATAAATGGCTAATATGATAGCATCAAAATGGAAGTTTCACAAACTGCAAGATTATCATATTAGAAAGTGAGCATGCAATGCTTGTTTTTTGTCAAAGATCTTGTGGTTGACTTTCAATGAAACTCAACCAAGCTCACCAAGGAGTGCAAGAGGTTTATACATTGGGCCAAACGTTATGAGACAATGGGATCAATAGAAAGGGATTCAAGTCTTCTTCTACCTATAAAGCTTTGATTTCACTAACTAATCCAAAAAGATATTGGAGTTTATCCATACCTCTTTTGGTGTAGTGCAATATTTGATATAGAAGAACAAGGAATATAAAGGAGTATAATCTGAGCCTTAATTTTTTTTAATTTTTAAATATGGCATTTCCCTTTTAAATATGCTTTTCAATCTACACTTGTCGTTGTAGAATCTCAACAAGGCAAGGATATGACTTTCTAACTATATACTATTGCAGAAATTTAAATAAGAGAAGTCATTTTAGGGCATGATTTTTTCCCAAAATGTTTAGGTGTCCAAACATTCTCAAAGAATATTCTTATTTTCTTTTCTTCAATTTTTAGCAAGCACGTATCATTTAATCATCATAATTTGATATTAACTTTCATGAGAACACTTATAAACAAATTTTTCATTTGAATTTTCAAAAATAAATTATTGTGCTAAAAAAATTCTTAAAAACACAAATAACTAATTAAAAATAATTTAGACACATTTCATTTCTAATATTTAAACCATTACTTGTTTAATTCATGTTATACCTTTTTAAACAATAATCTGTAACAAACTTGAACATAATAAAATTTAAAATTATTAAATCATAAAATAAATTTATATATTAACATATATTTATTATTATTTCTTTCTAATTTAAGAAAATTATATTTTTAATACTTTTCTCTATGTCATATGACTCCACTCAATAGGATAAGTTAACCTTTTAATGTTACAATCTAATATTATTAAAATGAAATGGGACCATACAATAGTCTCTTAATTTATCCCCTTCCATGAAAAACTGCCCCCACCACTTTCTCCATTGACTAGAACTTAGATTTTAGTTTTATGCTTTTTCTTATATGTTTTAAAGAAGAATCCATGTATGTGTTGTCACAACTATTAAGCAATTATCAAGGGACAAGCTCTCCCTCAATCCTACCATGCCAACAATTCACTAAGGGCAACAAAGAATGTTACGACAAAAACTACATAAAAACCCAAAAAAATGGCAATTGAATAATGACTAGTCATAAGGTGTGTTTTTAAACATTTTAAAATTAAAATAGGGAACCCAACAGGGACCTTACCTCTCCAAATCTCTCTATCATAATATCTCTGCCCATCTCTATAAATTAATTCCTATCTCTATCTTTATATTTATTTTTCCCTCTCATGTTCTTTTGTCTCTCCCTCTACAAATATTTATCTATTACATATCTTTCTATATCTTTTAATTCTCTCTCCATATCTCCTCTCCTTTTTAATTTCCTTTCTCATCTATATATCCCTACTTACCTTCCGCCCAAACTATTGACAGGAACTTTGACGCATTGTATCATCTCTTATTTGTAGTACTATTTATGTTAACTCTTATACAACCTCTCTCCTCAGCTCTATAACTACTGTCGTCTTTCTTATAATGACCATATCTATTCAATTAAAAAGAACTCAAAATAGACCATTGTCATTGAGAAGTGAGCAGGATGCCTGTAAGCTTATATGTTGAAAGCAAATGTGCTCGAGCTCAACATAATTAAAGGTGTGGAATCTCTAAAATATTACCGTCCTTCCAACGCTCCAATACAGCAAGTCGATCACTTTCAATAAAAAATTAAAAACGAGTTACGTACGAAACCCGACATGAGCTCAAACACTAGGAAAGAATAGACAGCAAGTCGTTGACTTGTAATTAAAAATAAAAAACGCTTCATATACGAAACCCAACTTGAACTGAGACACTATAAAAGAATTTCAGAAATAGTTTAAAAACTATTCACGACAATTCACGTTTTTGCACGTATTATCAAATTTAAAGCATAGTTTTGATTTGGGCTTTTATTAATTGCAAAGTAGAAAGGTGTTGTCTACCAAACAAGCTTCTTGTCGACATTAAGATGAGATATCTCCCGTGAATATGGGGGGCTTTAGAACTACCTCTGTCCATTTTATAATCTGCTTAAAAAAAACATAATGGTGGAGCCCAAAATCCTGAAAAACATCAAAAAAATTATTCACGGGCATTGGATAGCAAGGATGGTTCGGTGAACAGCAAAAACTTTAACTTTCAACACTTTTCCCTTTATCTCCGTATAAAATCCCCCTCCCGCAAAATTAATAGATCTCAAAATACCAATCTTTTCTGATACAACGACTATTGAGGCATCTGAGACTGTAACGCACAAGAAGATTTTCTTTCAGCTTAAGAAGAATGGCAGGATTAAAAGTAACAGAAGGAAAAGCAATCTCTTCGATTGCAGTAATTTTGAGCGTGGTGACACTCATGGCTGTTGTGGGAAGGCACGGGGTTAGCGCACAGTCAAACTGTAACAGTGCTCTTTTGAGCTTATCACCCTGTCTGAATTATGTAAACGGAAATGAGGCGACCCCTTCTCAGGGGTGCTGCAGTGCTTTTGCTGCTGCCGTCAATAATAACGCTCCATGTCTGTGCCAGCTGTTGACTGGTAATAATTCGCTGGGGATCCAAATTAATCAGACTCGAGCTCTCGCCCTGCCTGGCCTATGCAAAATCACCACACCGCCCGTGAGCCGATGCCAGGGTAATTTTTTTCTCTGTTTAGTGTTATTGATATCAAATTTGAAATACAAAATAAGAGGGCGTACGTAAATTGTTTGTGATCTTTAAATGTTGTTTACAGGTTCAGGAACTCCGACTACTCCACCTTCGACCGGTTCAGGCACTCCAACTGGACAGGCCACCCCAGGATCGAGTCCCAGTGCGAACAGCTCGCCTTCGAATAGTTTGATGTCGTCAATCGTCAACGTCGTAGTGGGAATGATACTAGCCGCATTCCTAATTTGAAGATATCTGGTTTCAAGATATTCAGCCATCGCTTGCGTCGAATTCAGATTTGATGTAATGCAGGCTTTTGCATAGAAACCCTACAAAGCATTATCTCTTAGTTGTCAATAAACAGAAACACGTGACCTAGAAGCTACCATAAAGAATCACAATATTTCAAATACGAGGTCCCAAATACCATGGTAAAACTCCATATGATCCTTCATCTTTTTTAATTTACAGTCTTTAGAAAGATGTTCTTTGATGTGTCATCACATGCTACATAAGTAGTTCTAGAGTCCTAAGCTATTTTGTAACCTACTTATAAATCATACTCTTAAGAATCATGAAATCCTTTACAACATATATCTTTGTAATTAATGCATTTTAGAGTCTTAAGCTATTTTGTAACCTACCTATAAATCATACTCTTAAGAATCGTGAAATCTCTTGTAACATATATCTTTGTAATTAATGCAAAATATTTATTTCGAGACAACATAGTATTTACATATATATTTACAGAAACAAATGATAAAATAATAATATCTTATACATAGAATAATGATTTAGGCATTAAAAAAAGTCCTAATTTAGTGGGCACACAACATAATAAAAAATAAAAAATCCAACTATTTGGATTTGCAAGGTGTATGACACACCTAATCACAACAAATGATACATTACTTACTAATGCAATCTATAGCTATATTGAAAAATGATTATATATGGTGTGAAGATGAGTGCTAACATATGATTTTAGCTTATATGCAGGGTTGCATCACCAAAAGTGTCCATTTTCATAATTGTGGAAACATCACTTATCTACTCTTTAAGTACTTGAAATTGATTCAAAGTTTATTTTCCTCATATGCAAGTGCAATTCTTAATGTCGACAATTTTATGCTAATCATGAGAGGGCTTGTTTAATTTATTTTTTTAATTACATAACAAATAGGTTTTGAAGGGACCTGAAACCCTCTTTACAAAAAAAGACTAAAGATTGGTAACGTAAAAGAAACCCTCATAGAAGAAAGTTGCCAAAATGAATAGAGACATGAGACAAACAACAACAAGATAGTGAAAACTTAACAAATGGTTAGCAAAAGAAACAAAATAGGGAACAAACCAAGAGACCTTATGTAAGATTCTTTAGGGCCTCTGTAGCTTAAGCCTCCAACTGAGTCATATTGAGGGTGATTTTTTGCAGGTTGAGGATACCCTGAGGAACTTTTTATACCTTCCTCTTCATATTTCTTATGGTTCTCTTGCTCATACCAGTATCATCTTCACGCCCTTTTCCATTGTCACCCTCCAAATCAAGCACCATCTGGTCTTAATGAATTTATGTTTTAGGGTAACAAGGGAGAGAAGGTTATCATTGATTCTCTTGAGCTTCCCTTCCAAATACTTAATTTTCTCTTCATAATACTTCTTCACTGGTACCATATTATCAACTATTTTGTGTCGGTAATCAACCAAGAAATTCTTCTCAGCTTTATTCCATAATGCATTACTATTATTGTCTTTTATGTTGCCTTTATTAACTTTATTTCCAAGACCCTCAATGTCCTTGTCCTATTTATTAGTAATGGACTTGAGCTTGATGTTAATCTCCTTTATCTAAAAAATTATCCATTTTATTAGTCTAAAATTGTCGACAACTCCGTTATGAGCTATGGCTAAAATATCAATTGATATTTCTTTATCAAAGATTGAGATTGATAATTAGCATTAAGATCCAAGGGAAGAAAGGTCTCCCTTCTATATCAATGGTAGGATTAAAATAATCCATTTTGAACTCTTCATCCTCAAAACAAAAATAGGGGAAGCATTGGGTGTATAGGGAAAGGACCTTAAATGATCATAAATTAGCAATAGTAAAACCTCATGAAGAATCAGATCCATCTTAGGGTTCTTCTTGTGATCCTTAATAATGACATTCACTAAAGAAAACAAAAAATATTCTAGCCTTGTGTCTAAAATGATTAAGAAGAATAAAGTGGTGACAAAAGCCCTTGAGTGAATTGACCATGCAAAGTAATGCATTGCATAATTACCTTAAGGACTACTCACCAAACCTACTTAATCTAAGAAGTATCATTGTTGATTTTAGAGACTTTTACCAACTCCTCTCTCTCCTTATCCTCTCTAGGGAACTTCTTGACAACGATGTATGAAAATTTCTTGTCCCTAAAGAATTTGGTGTTAGTAATAGAAAGATCAATGACCTCAGTGATAATATTTTTATCAATGTTAAAATTCCTCCCAAATAGGGAAATTGACGCAGTCCAAGGTTGGAGGATCCAATAAAGAACTATCCAAACTTGTAGCCAAACAAAAATAATGTGGAATAACACAACAAGATAATGTTTCAACAGAATTTTCATTAAAATGCGCAGTTGTAAGGCCTTCTAGGTTAGGGCCAAATACAATCACTTATAAAGTATTTATGCAATCTCCTAGCTAGTCCATCTCTGAAACACATCAGTAACTGATGGAAACCCTAAGGAAAATCTAAACTTGAGCTTGCAAGCCTCCAAGAAATCGCATTGTCTCCAAGCATGCAAACCACTAGCTCTGGTGTTACAATTATTAGATAAACAATATGATCTTCAAGATCTCACATGATCCAATTGCTATCCTTCTCAACTAATTCCACTGACTGACTCCAATCTACTAATCTCTCCCCAAACAACTACCCAGACAATACTTAAATACATTCCCTCAACCACAAGTCAGCTGGAAGAAATAATTAACTTCTAAACCAAGTTGGCTTTTACTACAAACAAATATTAAATGTAACAATAGTCGGCTCAAAAATAGCCTTACAAATAATTAATTCTCCATGTCAGCCTCTAGATCCACATAGGAGAATGTACAACACAAGACATCACCATTAAATACATCAATTTGTCCAACCAAAACTTCAAGAACTCCAGTCAGTAAACCAGAACTACCGAGCACCAATAAATAACCGAGCACCAGTGAAACAATTGAGCATGCCAGGCTTCATTGAGGAAGTACATCGACTAAGCACCATAGGCATCATCGACTACATGTTCCACTAAGTGCCAGAGTTTTACCGAGTTCCTTCAGTGACCAAGCTCCTTCAATAACTAAGACTGTCGATTAAAGCTACAATCAAGTAACACATAACTACTTTAACACACCACCATGCAGATTTTCCAAGTACCCTAGAGTGCACCTACATCAGACACCCCAAGTTCAAAAAGATGTTCTCATAGGATGGAAGAACATCTTCCGGGATTCAGCACATAAACCCTGAAATGGTTCTTCACATACAAGCCCTTCAACTCTTCACCTTGCATACTCTTCCACTTCTGCTTCCTTTTTCTTTTCAAATCTTTCCTTGATAATACATGGGTCTATTCTCCATACTGATCAATGCTTTCAAAATTCTTTAGTTCATCTTGGCTACTAAAGCTTAGATTTCTCCTACCACGTGTTGTATCCAACAAAGGCATTAGGGAAAACTTCATGTTATTCTTCTCAACAGTAAATACATTCTTGACACAATCATACATAGCTCTGCAATTATACTCCCAAGGCCTACATAGCAATATGTGACAACTATTCATCTCCACAATATCACACAACACTTGATCCTTATATTGGCCAATCTGAAAGTCAACAATGCATTGCTCCCTTACTTCTAGAGCATGAACATCTTGTAACTAGCCAATCCTATAAGAACAATTATATCTCATTCTCCTCAAAATTTTTTCTAAATTATCTCCTAAGCTACAAGGTTATCAGTACTACCACTATCCACAATCACATTACAAAGTTTACCTCCTGACTTGCACCGAGTTCTGAAAAAATTACTCCTCTAATAATGTTCCACCTTTGCACCGAGCAATGTTCTCCAAACCAGCAAGTTCTCAGATTCAGGTTCATTCTGAATGTTCTCATTCACAAAAGGATTCCTTCGGTCACCAAACTTTTTCTGTGTACACTCAAAATATCTATGTCCTTCTTCACCACAATTATAATAAGTTCCCTTAAAGGTAACCCTACCTATCTTCTTTTTTGGTTCCACAGGTTTCAATTCATCTTCAACAGTTAGTTTATCCTTCATTGAGTGATCAAGATTCTTCTTCCCTCAGGAATTACCATGTTGTCTCATTTTCAACTTATCTTCTTCCTTCAAAGCATCCTGAACCAAATCAATCTTCAGCATACCAAGCTCATCCTAAATATTGAATCTCAAACCATTCACATACTGAGCTACCTTTTCTTTACAAAGTTCTCTATGTCCAGACCGAATAGTCAACATATAGAACTCCCTAATATAGTCTTCCATAGTCAAATATTTTTTCTTCAAATTCTAAAACTTCTTAAACAAGTCAAGCTCATAGTCGACAGGTATGAACTTAGCTTTCAATTTAGTCACCATCGACCTCCACCGATTGATCTTGATTTCACCTTCATCTTCTCTATCTCTTTGTAATTGTTTCCACCAAAGAGAAGCATGTGCTTTCAACTTAGTCTGTGCCAATCTTACTCTAAGAGGATCTTCAATTTCTTCAAGCTCAAAGAAATCTTCTAATTCACCAATCCATGGGTCTCAAAGTACCAGAGAAAGTAGAAACTTCCATTCACTAACTAGTACTTAACTGAGCTCCAGATCTATGCAACCAACCAGTTTTGTATTCACCAGATCTATCTCTACGGTCATCTCCACTAGATCCAACAACTTCAAAGTCTTCAACAGCTTCCTCATAACTATCTTCAGTACCAAGATTCCTTGACATACCAACAATACCTCTCATGTCATTCTTCATTAGTTCCATCTCATATCTGAAATCAACTTTAACCTTCTTTGTAATCTTTAATTCCATAGCATCACAAAGATCTGCAATTTCTCTAGGGTCCAATCTTCTCCGAGGCATCCTTCAAGATCTTCAAAAACCCAAGGCAATAAATCACCAACCAAGGTCCTGGTGCAAACTTCCTCAACTTAGAGATTGGTTTACACACTCAAGAACTTCAAGCTCTGATACCACCTGATGTAGTCCAAGGTCAGAGGATCCAATAAAGGACTACCCAAACTTGTAGCCAAACACCAACAATGCGGAATAACCCAACAAGATAATATTTCAACATAATTTTCATTAACATGCCTGATTGTAAGGCCTTCCGGGGTATGGCCAAATACAATCACTTACAAAGTATTTTTGCAATCTCCTAACTAGTCCATCTTCGAAACACATCAACAACTGATGGAAACCCAAAGGTAGATCTAAACTTGAGCTCGCAAGAATCCAAGAAATCTCATTGTCTCCAAGCATGCAAATCACTAGCTCTGCTATTACAATTAAAAGATAAACAATTTGATCTTCAAGATCTCGTAGGATCCAATTTCTATCCTTCTCAACTGCTTCCACTATTTGACTCCAATCTACTAATCTTTCTCTAAACAACTACCCAAACACTTCTTAAATCCATTCTCTCAACCACAAGTCAGCTAGAAGAAATAATTAACTCCTAAGCCAAGTTGGCTTCTACTATAAACAAATATTAAATGCAACAATAGTCGGCTCACAAATAGCCTTACAAATAATTAATTATCCATGTCTACCACTAGATCCACATAGGAGAATACAACACAAGATACCAACATCAAATACACCAAGTCGACCAACCAAAACTTCAAGAACTCTAGTCGGTAAACTAGAACTACTGAGCACTAGTAAACAATCGAGCACTAGTGAAACAACCAAGCACGCTAGGATTCACCAACAAGTATGTCGACTAAGCACCACAGGCATCATCGAGTACAAGTTCCACCGAGCGCCAGAGTTTTACTGAGTTCCTTCAGTGACCGAGCTCCTTCAATAATTGAGACTATCGGTTAAAGCTGCAACCGAGTAACACAAAACCACTTAAACACACCAACATGCAAATTTTCTGAGTACCCTAGAATGCCCTTGCATTAGAAATTTCCCCATCTTTCCATTCCTTTGCAAACATCATTGTGATATTAGGATCACATTAATGGATTTTTTTAATATACAGAGTAACTCCCCTTTTCAAGATTCTTGATATAGTAGCATTGCTCTTTTGTTCCACATAATCAATGGGTTTCATTCTTGTTTGTCCACTCTAGTCCTTTCAAAAATGCTTCCAATTCTGAAAATAACTAGCAAGAACAAAGGAAAGAACTATGAAGAGAAGACATCCAAAAAACACCTAGACAATGTTGGAGAAAATATAGAAATAATCACTAAAATATCCCATGACCCTATTCTCACTCCACATAGGTTTAGTAATTAAGGCCAACATTGTCACCATTTTATTTAATCCATAGGGATATGGGCACACACCACATGTATCCTATCATAAGTCATCAAATAAATGACCTCCTCCTTCAACTTATCTTCCACTTGTCATGTTATACAATCATGAGCATGAACCCCCTCATTGGTTTAAAAAATTTACCACCCTATTCACTTCATGAAAGCCATGGGGAATATAAACGTCTTCAAAAGAATTAATAATCCACATTGATTTATTAATCCATATATCAATAGTCCAAGAAGGTTTTTGGGCCCCTTGAGACATTGAATAATGTTGTTGGGGTCCCCTTCTAACCATACCCTTTTATAATTAATAAGATTGGCAATTTGTAATTAATGGAAGACACAATGGTTTTAGCTAGGTGGTTAGTCTGACAATCCAAAGAGAGTGTCTTCACTAAAATCAACCTATCATTATGATCCCTAACAACTCCCATGCACCAAGCGGACCTTGGTTTTCCCTTTATTGATTTTTTTGTTGTTCATTTTTTTAATTTTGCATGGAGTTGAATAAGATGATTGTTATCTTTATAGGGTTTATTAATGTAAACAAGTACTCCCTAAGATAATTTTTTTGTACTTGGTTGTTTGAGTTTAATCTAAGGTATCAAATTATAATGGAAGATAAAAAGTTGTAAAATTTAGGTATATTTTTATCTATACCATAGGATGTTATTATTATGTAAAGATCATTACATAAAAAAATGTCTTTATGGAATAAACATTATTTTAGGAGATATTGTGCAACAAGTGTGAACATTAATTACATTTGTTAACATGTATTCTTTAATTATTATTTAACATGACAGTCCCAACTGGTGTTGAGAGGGGAGGGGTGAATCAGCACTTGAAAAAATTCTTTCCTTTTTCTTTAATCCAGTGAAGTAAACTTACAGTACCAAAGCAAAAAATTCTAAGCAAATAAAATAGTAAGTGAAAAAACACAAAGTGACACCAGATTTATCACATGGAAACCTAGTTAGGTTAAAAATCACAGTGTGAGGAGACCTCACAATATTTGTACCCTTCTGAAGTACACCCTGTTAAGAGCTTACCCGGTCAAGGGATAAAATGCACTTGCTAGGTGTGAGCCGGTCAAGGGATTTGTTACAGTAAGATCTGTTAAGACCTACCCGATTAAGGGACTTCAGACACCTTGAAAGATGTCACCTAGTTAAGGGATTTTGATACAAGGGACCTATTAGAGTCCACCCAAATACTGAGATTTGTCTATTTTATTTTGCTAGAAAACAATATAATTAAGATCTTTATAGAAGGCTTTGCTTAGCCAGATGTGATCTCTATTTGTGCTCTACTAAGAATTATCACTGTGTTGGTGTCCATAATGATGCTTATGCTCTAATAGGCTGCCAGTATACCCTCAGAGGATTTTAGGAATGGTTAGCTCCAAAATGGAAAGAGGTCTTAGGGTAACTGGACCAACTCTAGGGACAAGACTACCCTCTTCTGCTTTTGGCTCTGCAAGACCAAGGCGGGTGCACCTAACCTAGTATAACATAGACTTCATACACCAAAAACTAGGTTCATATAGCAGATGAATGGATAGCAAGAAAGTGCTAAGTGTTAACCACACACTCATTGACTCTCCATTGCTATGGGGTAGGACCTTATACAACCAAATACTGAAAATCTAAAGGATGGTTCTTAATCTTGTATGTTTGAATCATAACAACAACAATCAGTATTTGTTGATAAAGAGATAATCATTCAGGCCAGTGCCTCATCCATTGGGCAAGATCTCCTAGAACAAGAATGCTACACACACCAGACAATAGCTGAGATTCAAAGCCATAAACACACCTACAATCCCCTTTACTACTTATAAGATATCCTTACATAGAAAACAAGATAGACCTATGTCCCATCTAAAGCATAATTTAATCTAATCCTTGACTAGAACTGAAGAATGAATACACATGCACAAAACAATATGCAGAGAACTAGAAAGTTCAAAATCTATCGAAGTTGACACAAAGGAGAGATAAGAGTCTTGTATTTATATTAAGTATGAGGAATCCTTAAGTATAAACAATCAAACCAGAAGAGTCAAGCTTGCAAATTATAGCTTAGACCTACAACTTTTTCTCTATCATCAACAAAATACCAAATGCCAAAATGTTACAATCCTAACTGGGCCAAAGACTCACAACCGGAAAATTTTTAAAATCTAACTCCCAATGCTTCAAAATGATCATGAAAATCCCTTTATACCCAAGTTACATTTCAAGCACAATGATCATTTGAAATTCAAAATCACCTAAACCCATCGAGAAATAAACATAGACATGATGGGGGTCAAGCCACAGAAACAAGCGCCACCAAACCAGTCAAATCTGGCCACCAAAGCATTCAATTTTGTTATCCCCTATCACAAAAGACTCTCAGCAAGTTCAAACGGTCACCAACACATCACGGGCTTTAAGCCTTTTAATCATTTGCCCTAGTCGCACAACCGCGCAGTCACAACTCATCGCTATAGGAAACAGACTCTAAATTTATGCTTGGTCGCATTATCGCATAACCCAAAAATGGGCTATGCGAACATGTGACACCCACTATCCACTTGCCTTCTCTTAACTACTGACGCCAGACCGCTGCCACAACAGGGTTTGTCACATGTTCGCAAGCCAGGAAACTAGCTTACATGAACATGCGACAAGCCGCATGTTGCAACCTGCCGACTGGCTTGTTATTGCTGAAAATCCCTAGCCCGGGAACGCATTCAAATCCACCATCCCGCCAGCCATCAAATCAGAGATTGCCACGACACCACCCTCCACCGAGCCCACCAAATAGCTGCAGACGGGCCCCAGGGACACATGGCACCCTATCACATGATCGCATAGCCCAGAGACAGGCTATGCGAACATGCGACCACCCACAGGCCGCTACCTTGCCATGTATAACCGCCACCGCACAACTCCACAACCGCGATAGCAACCACCACATCACCCACTTCTCTGCATCTCCTGAGCCCACCGACGAAACACTACCACACTGCCACGTGTCAACCGGTCGCATGATCGCATAGCCAAAAATTGGGCTATGTGATCATGCGACAACCAACCCAAAGCCGCCACATGTCACCTTTGGGACCACTGCCAAAGAAGCCACCAACTGCCAAGAACCGGGACCCATGCGGATAGATGGCAAGTGGTCACGTGATTGCATGTCAAAAAAGTCTAACATGTGGCCATGCGATAGCCACAATAAGAACATGCCATCTATCCCCCCTTTGACACTAGGCCCACCAAATAGAAGCAACGCTGGAACAAACAAAATTGACAGTAGGCACATGATCGCACGGGGAAAGAATATTCCATGTGATGACATGCCGATCATTGATCTCCTCCCTCTTGCCCCACATCATCAGACTTGCGCACTTAAGAAAAAGTTGAAAACACACAAATTTTTCGGCACCAGAAGATAAGTGCATAAAGCTTGAAGGTAAAGGGTCGAAAACAACGCAGGTTTTCGGCAAAAGATCGAAACACACAGGAATTTTGACAGACCGAAAGGTAACAGGGAAGTTGAAAACAACACGGGTTTTTGAAAACACAGCATATTTTTGACACTATGGCAGATTATAAAGTTTTCTCCCGTGGACCTTAGAAAATGAAAATCTTTCTGGGTTTTGCACATTAGGAGACATGACATGGGCTGAAGCAAGGCGACAACACTAAAGAACATGGGGCAGGACACTTAACAAAATCATGCAGGGGAGATGCCAATTTTACAAGATTTTGCAATGACTGGAAAACAGACTAACACACTGGTTGACACAGGTGTATTCTCAACTGTTGTTGTGCTACCTTGCACAACCTTTTATCTGTCAATTTTCTCTAACCCTTGATACTTTTCTAACCCTTGCTTCTATAGCATATAGGCTCACTATTTTTCTCAGCAGAATGAAGGCAATTCTTCTTCTCAACAGACATAAGAATATATTCAGTTTTGTTTCCCTGACTGTGCCTCAAATGCATGACCTAATCCTAAGATCCAATGAATTCATTAGTTAGTGAAGTTTTTGTTCTCTGAAGAAGCATTCGATGCAAGCTTTGGCTTCATCCACTTCATGAAGAAAACAACAGTTGCATGTCGGGCAATCTTTCTTCACAAGAGATAACACTTTGATTTAAAACCACTAAATCTGGCTTTAAATCCTTCCATCACGCCTCAAGAAACCATTGATTCCATCTTTAAATCCTTTACCTGTGCCTTGAACCGATCACCAAGACAACTCAAGATCACTTGAATTTACTACAATAAATCTCAGTCAAGAAGAGTTGGTTGGAACAGACAGTTGACTATGACTTCCTCGGTTCATACCGAAGTCTTTATAATATATCAGTTGAGTTCTTCATGCTATAAATAGGTAAGAGTCTACTAGTATTTCTTTTTTGGCTTATTGGTTACACATCCTAGGTGTGCTTCCTTTGCATGGACTACCGATTGCACTATCCCGGTTGTGTTATAAACATTACTTGGATATGCTTGTATTTGTACTTGTCTATACTAGTTGAGGTCGGTCCTTGGTTGATACTAGGATACGCTCTTCTCTATTGAGTGCATTATCTAGTTGCTAATGCTTAGTGTAGTGACCAATTTCACAGCCTCTCTTGATGAAGAGTCCCCTTTATAATAGAGACAACAAATCTCTATCCTCTTTTTCCAATCAATGACAACACTTGGACCGGTAGAGAGCTTACCAGTTAGTGATGCCAACAATATCCCCCTTTGGCATTGATAGAAAAAATATGATAGTTTAGTAATCATATTCTCCCCCTTTTTGACAATAGAATGCCAAAAGGCTAATCAGGAATATTTTCATACTCTGCTCCCCCTGTGAGCAGCAAGCCTTTTGATCAGTTCATAAAAGATAAGATGTAACCTTTTGAATCATAATGAACTGATGACTTCTTGTTGATGATTACTGATTATCTGAGAGGGGTACAACCCCCAATCTACCTCTGAGATACTCAAAGATACTCTTTGGTAATGGCTTTGTGAATATATCAACAATCTATTCTTTTGTGGACACATACTCCAATCTTACTTCTTTGTTCTGTACAAGTTCCATCAAGTAGTGATACTTGATGGTAATGTGCTTGGTCTTGGAGTGCATAACAGGATTTTTGGATATGTTTATGGCACTGGTTTTGTCATAGTGAATTGTGATCAGTTCAGGTACCTGTTCCTGAATACCTTCTAGCAATATTTTGATCCAGATCACCTGTGTGTAGTTTATTGCAGTAGCAACATATTCAGCTTTAGCAGTGGATTGTGAAATGCCATTATGCTTCTTACTTGTCCACGATACTATTCTTGCACCTAGAAATAATGCACCACCACTTGTGCTCTTTCTATCATCCACGTTGCCAGCCCAGTTTGCATCTGTGTAGACTTTAATTTGGAATCCACCCTTGTGTGGAAAAAAGAAGCCATATTCCTCGGTTCCTTTTAGATATCTGAAGATTCTCTTTACTACAATTAGATGTGTTTCTTTGGGATTAGCAGAGAATCTTGCTACTATGCCAACTGCATGAGCAATGTTCGGTCAGCTGTGAACAACATACTACAATTTTCCTATCATGGACCGATACATTGTTTCATTGACTTCTTTGGCATCATCCTCCTTTGATAACTTAAGATTAGTTATCATTGGAGTTCCAACCGGTTTGGATTCTTCTAGTCCAAAAGTCTTGCGAATTTCTTTTATGTACTTGGACTGAGAGATGAAGATACCTTCTTTTAGCTGATGGACCTGTAGCCCAATAAAGAATTTTATGGGCCCTATCATAGACATCTCAAATTATTTCTTCATTTCTTCAGAAAATGCTTTTCTCATTTTTTCATCTCCTCCAAAGATGATGTCATCAACAAAGATTTCAACAATTAGATTTTCATCCTTTTCGGTTTTAAGATACATATTGTTGTTGTCACCGGTTCTGATGAATCCAATTGTCAGAAGATATGAATGAAACCTTTCATACCAAGCCCTTGGGGTCTCCTTGAGCCCATAAAGAGCCTTTTTTAGTATGCAGACCATATTAGTCTTTTGAGCAGATGTAAACCCTTCCAGTTGCTCAATGTAGATTTCTTCTTCTAGTATTCCATTGAGGAATGCATACTTCACATCCATCTGGTACACTTTAAAGCCTTTGTGAGATACATAGGCAAGAAGAATTCTCACCCCTTCTAGTCTGGCTACTGGTGCAAAAGTTTCTCCATAGTCTAGTCCAGCTTCCCGAGCATAGCCTTTGCGAACTAGCCTTGCTTTATTTCTGATGACTTCAGCATCCTCATTCAGTTTGTTTTAGGAAACCCATTTAGTCCCAATTATGTTTTTGTCATGAGCTCCTTGCACAAGTTCCCATGTGTCATTCTTTTCTATTTGCTCAATTTATTCATCCATGGCTTTGACCCAATTTTCATCTTCAAGGGCTTCTCTAGTGGTTTTGGGCTCAACACACGAGAGAATATAGACGTTCTCTTTGGCCTTTTTCCTAGTCAGGATGTTCCCATGTCTGTCACCAATTATATTGTCAGTAGAGTGATATGTGACATACCTTGGAAGAGCCAACCTCTGTTCCTAGTTTGGTTCATCTTGTTGAGCAATATCTTCATCATGGTTCTGAACATCTACTTGTTCACCATCCTGGGGTGTCCTGTCAACTTCATGAACACTCTCTTGCTCTTGATTTTCATCAGTGGGAGTTGTCTCCTCTTCTTCGGTTGTTCCTTCATGAAACTCAAAGAGATCTCCTCCATTAGTAAGTTTGAAATTTTCATGATTGACATGTTCATTCCTCTTGTTTGGTTCAGATGATTCATCAATTTTTACATTGATGCTTTCAATTATCTTTCCTATTCTTTTGTTCAGACAACGATAAGCTTTTCTTTTGGTAGAGTAATCAGAAATGTTCCTTCATCACTCTTGGGATCAAACTTCCTAGAAAAAATTTCTCTTTTGATATAACATTTACTACCAAAGATTTTGAAGTAGCCTACATTAGGAGTATGCTTAAACCATAGTTCGTAAGGCATCTTACCGATTCCCTTTTTTGCTTGAACTCGGTTGATTGTATACACAGTGGTGTTGACAGATTCTCTCCATAAGTGATGAGGAAGATTCTTTTGGATCAACAGGGTTCTAGCATAGTTGATCTACGTTCTATTTTTTCTTTCTACTACTCCATTCTACTGAGGAGTCCTAGGTGCAGAGAACTGTCTCTATATACCATGTTCCTCACAGTAATGAGTAAACTCCTGAGAGGTGTACTCACCTCCTCTATCCAACCTCAGACATTTAAAGCTTCTACTAGTTTCCTTTTCCACTCTAGTCTTGTAAATTTTGAACATGTGAAAGGCTTCTGATTTCTCACGGAGAAAGAGTTTCTACATCATTCTTGAGAAATCATCTACGAACAACATGAAATACCAATTTCCATGATAGATCTTTGTCCTCATTGGTCCATACAGGTCTATGTGTACAAGATCTAGAACATTTTCAGCAGAGAAGGACTTGCTACTGAAACTTGCTCCTGTCAGTTTTCCTTGCTAACAATCCTTACAAATACCTCCCATGGGTTTTGCAATTTCTGGGAGTCCTTTGACTAATTTCTTCCTGCTTAGTTTGATAATGCTATCAAAGTTTATATGGCAGAGTCTCTTGTGCCATAGCCAACTATTATCTTCTTTGGAGATAAGACCAGTCTTGCTTGATTCTCTTTTGATAGAAGTAATTAAACAAGCTCCTTTTGTTGAGTCTAGGTAGAATAGATTACCTTTCCTCTGTCTACCAGTTGCAACGTGAGATCCAGATTGATTTTTGACTACACGGGAGCCTTGACTGAATTCCAACTAGAAACCTTTGTTGTTTAGCTGTGCAACACTCATCAGGTTATACTAGTCCTTCGACCTAGTATACGTCTTCATAGAAAACATTATTGCATAGAACAATAGATCCCTTACCCTTGATGGCACAAGGGGCATTGTTTCCAAATGTGACTGATCCACTGTCGTTGAGCTCCATGTTGATGAACTAATTTCTCTTGTCACCTGTCATATGGTGAGTACATCCACTGTCAATGATCCAATCGTCATACTGATGTGATCTGGATATGAGTACAACTTCATTAAGAGCTGGGCTCTCCTTCTTTATTGTAACAAATGCAATTTCTGGATCTTCTAAGTCTTCAGACTCATTGTCTATGACTCCTTCCTCCGCAAGATAGCATTCCTACTTTGCTTTCTTGAACCGGTCTCTTTTGTCTCTGTTTTCATTATCTGGACATCAGGCAACAATGTGTCCTATTTTGTTACAAGAGAAGCATTTTAAAGGGAGTTTCCCTTTATACTTCCCTTTCCCTCTGGGGAATCTCTTAGCAATTAGAGCTTCAAACTCATCTTGCTCCATCTCCTCTGAGAGCAGATTCTCAATGAGGTTGTCGATCTTACCCATAGAGGAGTTATCGATTTCTCTTCCCTTTTTGGTCGAAGAGGCATTGACCGATGATTTAAATAGTGCTTCCTGAACAGATAGGCTATTATCAAAGTTGGTTAATTTAAAAGTAGTCAGCTTATCGAGTAGAGAGTCTCGGGTGACTTGATCATTGCTCACGGAACTAAGCTCTTGAATGGTAGAGATCTTTATGGCATACTGAGGTCTGAGAGTTCTTAGTATTTTTCTCACCACCTCTTCTTCAGTTAGCTTGCCTCCAGCACTTCTGATGGATTTGATCACTTCCTTGATTCAGCTACTATATTGCTCTATATCTTCTCCATCATTCATCCTCATGTCGTCATACTTTCCCCTGAGGCTTTCGACCTTGGCTCTTTGAACATTGGGATCTCCTCCGTAGATTATTTGTAACTTTTTCCACATTTTACAGGCGGAGTCGAGATGTTCAATTTTAGCATACACGTCATTGGGTAGGGTGCTAGCTATCATGTCCATGGTAGCCATATGCTCAGTCTTAATTTTCTCTTCATCAGGTGTCAAGCTACATGTGGGCTCACTGTAGTCATTGGTAACATTTTTCTAGTACTGGTCACCATTGGTCTTCATATATAGCTTCATCCTTCTGCACCATAAGGTGAAGTTTTCTTTTGAAAACTTTGGTCCTTCCTTTCTCATCATCATGGCTTTCTCTCTGTGTGGTTAAGCAACAAAGAAAAATAGAACAAGGCTCTGATACCAATTGACAGTTCCAACCAGTGCCGAGAGGGGAGGGGTGAATTAGCACTTGAAAAAATTCTTTCCTTTTTCTTTAATCCAGTGAAGTAAACTTACAGCACCAAAGAAAATAGTTCTAAGCAAATAAAATAGTAAGTGAATAGACACAAAGTGACACCAAATTTATCATGTAGAAACTTAGTTAGGGTAAAAACCACAATGTGAGGAGACCTCACAATATTTGTACTCTTCTGAAGTATGCCCTGTTCAGAGCTTACTCGGTCAAGGGATAAAACACACTTGCTAGGTGCGACCCAGTCAAGGGATTTGTCACAGTAAGATCTGTTAAGACTTGCTCAGTTAAGGGACTTCAGACACCTTGAAAGATGTCACCCAGTTAAGGGATTTTGATACAAGGGCCCTGTTAGAGTCCACCCAAATACTGAGATTTTTCTATTGTAGTTTGCTAGAAAATAATGGAATTACGATCTTTACAGAAGGCTCTGCTTAGCCAGATGTGATCTCTATTTGTGCTCTACTGAGAATTATCACCGGTTGACACATGTGTATTCTCAACTCTTGTTGTGCTACCTTGCACAACTTTTTCTCTATCGATTTTCTCTAACCCTTGATACTTTTCTAAGCCTTGCTTCTGTAGCATATAGGCTCACTCTTTTTCTTAGAAGAATGAAGGCAATTCTTATTCTCAATAGACATAAGAATATATTCAATTTTGTTGCCCTAACTGCACCTCAAATGCATGACCTAATCCTAAGATCCAATGAATTCATTAGTTAGTGAAGTTTTTGTTCTCTAAGAAAGCATTCGATGCGAGCTCTGGCTTCATCCACTTCATGAAGAAAAAAATAGTTACGTATCAGACAATCTTTCTTCACAAGAGATAACACTTTGATTTAAAGCTACTAAATTTGGTTTTAAATCCTTTAGTCGCACCTCAAGAAACCATTGATTCTGGCTTTAAATCCTTTACCTGCACCTCGAACTGATCACCAAGACAACTCAAGCTCACTCGGATTTACTACAATAAATCTCGGTCAAGAAGAGTTGGTTGGAACAGACAGTTGACTATGACTTCCTCAGTTCATACCAGAGTTTTTATAATATATCGGTTGAGTTCTTCATGCTATAAACAGGTAAGAGTCTACTGTTGTTTCTTTCTTGGCTTATCGATTACACATCCTAGGTGTGCTTCCTTTGCACAAACTACCAGTTGCACTCTCCTAGTTGTGTTATAGGAATTACTTGGATATGATTGTATTTGTACTTGTCTATACTAGTTGAGCTCGGTCCTTGGTTGATACTAGCATACACTCTTCTCTACTAAGTGCATTATCCGGTTGTTGATGCTTAGTGTAGTGACCGGTTTCATAGCCTCTCTTGATGAAGAGTCCCCTTTATAACAGAGACAACAAATCTCTATCCTCTTTTGCCAATCAATGACAACACTTGGACCGGTAGAGAGTTTACCGGTTAGTGATGCCAAGATAACAAAATATAGTTGTAAAACATTCAAATAATTATGCAATAGTACATTTTCATTAATGCCTCTGAGGTTTTGAAAATTTTACATGTATGCATAAGAATGGTTATTAGTTGATGCATCTCTTTCTATGATTTTTACATAAATACATTCTATCTTAACAGAATTGGAAGAATTGTAAAGATGATTCTTAAATTGTTATTCTTCTTCTTTACCTCAACCCAATTGATCGTAGAATAGAAAGGTGAATAATTAGTCTTTCTTTTTCAATTCATTGTAGTTAAATCAAGTGGCATTTTTTGAAGCAATCAACTCTTAAGAAGGATGATCTTTTGACATGAAATTTCCAAACTTTGCATTTTATAGATAGATAGATAGATCGATCGATCGATCGATCGATAGAAAAATAGATAGATAGACAGATAGATACAGACATAGATAGACAGAAAGATAGACTGATACACATACAAACATATAGATAAAGATTCCTAATAGCTTGTAGGAAATCTAATAAGTTAGCTACTGGATCATCTGCTATGCAAGGTCAAGTCATTTTGTCCATGTATTAACAACTTTATGTATTGACAACTTTAAGGTTCATCATTACCTTTGGTTAGCAATCACATTGTCATTTAAACTTCTATTATCTCATCCACTTCATATTTGTTAACTTTTATCCTTTTGCGAAGAACAAAGCAATTAAGAAGGGAGAGATTATATATAATATTATTTGAGTTAATTTTTCTTAGGTATTTTTTCAAAAACAAAATAAAATATATATTAGTTTTAAGTCATGAAAATGTATTTAGTAATCAATTTTAACATAGAACTCATTAATCATTTGAGGGTTTTCATAAATTGAAAAAACAAGTAAACGATTCACATAAAAAAGTTAGAAAATATTTTCTACTATTAAAAAAATATTAATATAAAAGCTTACTCATTTTGATTGTTGACAGGTTTCAAATTGAAGAATAATAAAGGAATGATTTTTTTTGAATGAATATAATAAATATTTAACATGTTTTTGTTTTTTTAAATGATTCTTGATTTACTTTGTCTAATTGATTTTGATATTTCATTTGTTTTAAATTAGGTAATTGTTTAACAACTTAGACACATGCTATTAAATTATATGATAAAATTACATTACATATGAGTTTGATGCTTGTAAAATGCATTTATTCTTAAATAGAAAAAAATTGAATGGTTTTAAAGCACTTTACACAATAATCAACTTTGTAAGAACTAAGAATGACTTATAAATATTCAAACTTAATATATTTAATGATTTGACAAACATATACTTAATTCTAAACACAAGCATATATTCAAATGATAGAACATTAATCCTCTCTACTTTTTTTAATCTAATAACTTTAACAATTTATCTTTTGAATGATCACAATATGATAGATTAATCCATTCATAAGATATTAAATATCATTAAAAAAAACTACATTATTTATTATACATAAAAAAAAATCTAAAAATAATGACTATACATTCATATATATGCATATTTACATTAATACACCGATTCATTCAATAAAACAATCATTTTTTCACATTTTTATAATAACAAGAGCTGTGCTATAGCTGGAGTCCCACCTAATGGTAAAAAATAAGTAATATTGAGATAAGTCTACTACTAGTGACTTAAATTGCTTTATTGTTTTGAAATGAACAGTGCAGATGCATGGAAATAAATTGCCAAGAATGTTTCACTTGAAATTGAAACACATACCTAAAATAATGGGCAACCTAAGGTTGCAAAAAAATATGTAGGAAAAAATGTCTATATGTATTGGAACCTATACCTAAAATGGGTAACCAAAGGTTGCAACTTTATTATTATTTATTTCAATTATTTAAATTGGTAAAACAATAGTCTTTTGACTTTTATAAGAGACTTTGATTAAGAGGAAACTAAATTCAAATGAATCCACATTAACTTATCCTTTGCATATATAAAGCACTACATATAAAATGCCTATGGAATGTTTGTCATAGCTAAAAGAGAAGTGATATATCATAGAATGACACAGTGAACAAAGATTCACAAAATCAATATATATTAGGTTGTATAAAAAGATTTTCCAAGTGTTGTAGAGCATTTGCAAAGGTATCAAGAGGTTTAGAACAAAGTAAGATGTCTTATAGGCCTAAATCATAATCTAATACATCAATTGAAGGTAGACTTAATGGAATAATTGAAGGATTCAATGTAGAGTCTTATAAGTTGTTGAAAACCCTATACTATTGTTGAAATCACGCCACAAGTAGCTTGGATGGATGCCATTATACAATAGTCTAATTACTAATAAGATTACCTATCATAGTTTGGGTTGGCTTAACCAACACACTCTAAGTATGGAAATGTCTAAACAACAAACTAAAATGCATGTGTTACCTATGGGAGGCTTAGTTTTTTTTTCATAGTTACTTTTGGAAGACTTATGTTTGAGTTTTCTACTTGGCCAATTCCTTCTAAGCATAGACTACTTGGTCCATGTGGGACTGACTAAAACCATATTTTGGTTCCATCCACCGTTTGAAAATGTTTCATATGTTGTTTCCACTTTTATTTGTTGTGGTTTTCATAACTATTCTAAGTAACAAGGATATTTTATATATTGAAATAGTGTGACTCAATTATTTATTATATTGTATCATAAATGTGAGACTTTTAAATTATATTGTACACCATTTTTTATAAGGTTAGGAAGGAAAGGGCCCACAACAAGGAAGGAACAACAACAACAACAAAAATATATTTATTCTATTGTACGAGAAATGTGCGAGTTTTAAAATATATTGTACAATGTTTATTGCATGTAAAATATAAATTATTTATATTCAATTATATAATATTTTATAGTATGTAATAATTTATTTTATTTATTTTACTTTTTTTTAATTATATATTTTAAATAAGTACAACTATAAAAATTTAAATACTTTTAAAATTATGTGACATTAATGTTAAATTAATTAGTTTTACTATTTAATTAATTATTTTAAATATAATTTATAAATATTTTATTTATGTAAGTAACATTTTACAATTACTATTAGTTTTCATAAGTGTTTGGTTTAATTAATTTTTAAAAACATACATTTCATACATAAAATTAATTATTTAATGTTCAAATTTATTTTTTAAATATAAATTTATTAAAATATTTAAATATAAATATTGATGCTTAAAAATTAAATTATTAAATACAATATTTACATTGAATAAATCAATATTTTACTTTGCACAAGTTTTTAAAAGAACAGGGCTTTGTAAAATTATGTACAAAAACTATCATTAAAATTATTTTATTTTTTTCAACTTTTCTTTACTATTTTGTTAATTATTTTATTTTATTTTTATTTTGAAAAAGAAAATTATTATAAGTCATGTGATACTTTTTTATTTATAAAAATTAATTTTTTTTTAATAAATTTATATTTAAAAATAAATCTTAATATTAAATAATTTATTTGATTTATGTTTTTAAAAATTAATTAAACTAAATTTTCAAAAAATTTGTATTGATTTTAAAGTTCCAATTGAATAAAATATTTACAAATTATCTAAAAAATAATTAATTAAATATTAATATCACAATACTAGAAATAGAAACATTTAAAATTTTTACTACTATACATATTTTAAATATTTAATTTAAAAAAATCAATAATTAAAAATATAATTATTATATTATAAAATATAATATAATTTAACTTAAACAAATTATATTTTAAATTCAATCTTATACACATAATTAATTTTTTTATGTAAAAAAAATATTTATTATACAAAAGATTAAATAATCAAACCACGCTAATTCCTTATCACATGAGGAAGGAAAGCCCTTTATATCCCTGGGGAACACATAAGTGATTATGTATGATGCAGGGTGCGCGTCCGTATATATGCAGTCGAGTGCCTAAAGAATATGCCCAGGTGTTAGCAAGCAATCCATCCTTATTATATACGATGTCCACTTCAATGGAAAAATCAAATGAAAAAACAAATCCCTTAGAATAGTAGGCACGGACTCCGATTTTTATGATTGGTCTATTTTTTCACTAAATTTTGGAAATAGAAAATTACTTTTCTCCCCATCAAAAATTGCCTTGACCAATCAGAAATTTAAATTTTAATATTTTAAAAAAATAAATTATACTATTCAACAAACATTGAAAATCCTCTTTAATATTTTTGAAAAGCACAATTTTCAATGCAAATTAATAAGATAAAGTGAAGTGAAAACATTAGTCTCGCCTATAAATAGGCGGGACTAATAAGATGGGAACGAAAGTTCTACGGTTCTTCAATAAAACAGAGCCTGGTTTGGCTCCCAAGGGCTTATTAAATGAAAACATTTTTTCAATTACAAAAATATGGGAATCAGGTAATTAATTTAAAAAATCATACAAGGAAATTAAAAATTCCATCTGAAAGTCCACGCTGCTTAATATCTTCATATCGCAACTGCAGCCAATAGCACCGCTGTCAGTATGTTAACCACCGGAAAAGTGAAAATGCTCGGAGCTGAATTACTGTGGGTGGGATTCGAACTTGGGGTTGCTTGTACAGTTGGAGTGCCAGAGCCGTTTGTAGGAGGAGAACTAGAAGGGGCCCCTGAAGCCGTGGGAGAAGGGGACGTTGTAGGAGCCCCTGAACCTGCACAAACCAAACAGTTAAATATCAATAACAATCATTGTACAACGTCTGAATTCACATCTCAGCAGAAAGGAAACAGACAAATCTTTACCCTGGCATTGGCTCACAGGTGGCGTGGTGACTTTGCATTCTCCGGGCAGGGCGAGAGCTCGAGTCTGATTAATGGGAATCCCCAGAGAATTATTACCGGTGAGCAGCTGGCAGAGACAGGGAGCATTATTGGTGACAACAGAAGCAAGGGCACTGCAACACCCCTGAGAAGGGGTTGTCTGATTTCCGGAGATATAATTGAGACAAGGCGATAAGCTCACAAGGGCGGTGGTACAGCTGGACTGCGCCATCACCCCTTGCTTTCCCACAGCAGCCATCAGAGCCACCACGCTCAATATTACCACAATTAATGTCGTCGCTGATGTCTGTGTTAGTCTTGATCCTGCCATCGAGCTAAAAAACAGAACAAATCTTGCTATGCTGCGGAGTAGAAGGAATGAGAGGCCTCACAAACTGCTGTATCCAAGCGGAGTGTTATGTGTGTTCTGCAATCGAATAGAAAGGATGGGGATGTTTATAGGCAAAATTTGGGGCCCACGATAAAGAGGAGTCGGTACAAGAAATATAGTTAATCACCAAACCAAGATTGTTGCGCAATACCTCTCGGAAAAGAGGTTAATCTTTATGCTTTACACATATTTTGACTAAGCATTGCTCTCTTCTAACAGTTTGCAATAAATAACATAGGAGTTAGTTTTCCGATATTCAATGACAATAATTAGTTTCATGTTTAATAGTCGGAAATAGATATATGGGTAGCCAACGGCTCTTCTTTGCAACCAAGAATCAAACGAAACTATATTTTAAATTCTTGGATGTTTTGGCTTCGACGGCAACGCCTGATATGGTCAATTTTCTCTCCGTTTTTATATAAATAAATCACGTTGGGTTCTAAAGCAAATTGGTCATTCTTCTACACAATCTTATCTATAATTTCTATTAATCTATATATTGGTATTTTTAAATATTTGGTTGGTTAGTTATTTCATAGAGTTATGTTTTATTAGAATTGATATCTATTTAGATTGTTCTATTGTTCACGCACTTCATTTTATTGACTTAATTTAATTTCAAAATTTAGTTGAATTGCAAATTTTGGTTCAATATAGACTATTATTTTAATATTATATACTATTTGCTACACTTTTGTTCATTTTTATGTTATGTGCTATATACTGTTTAAAAACATCAAATTGGAGATTTTCTTTCATTGTATTAGTGATTTTTTAAACTTTTTTAGATCACCATTAAATTAATAAAATAAAAATTGTTTGATAAATAATGGCAAAATAATATGTTTGTCTGTATAATTAGATATATTTTCTAATGATATTTTTTATTAATATACTGAATTTCAATGTTTTACTATAATATTATTTTAGATTGCATTTTTATCTATTCAATTATGTGAGAAATTGAAGAAATCAAATATGCACTAAACTAAATTAAATTTAAAGACAGATTACTTAATGCAAAAGCAATAAAAACTTATCTTCAAACTCAATAAATATATCTTATAAATTAACAATTTTTATTTTAACTTACTATTTTCACAACTATTTTTACCTTGAATATTATGCATATGTAAATTTATAGTGTATTGACTCTTTATCCCATAGTTGCACCTTATTTGTAGTACTATTCAGGTTAACTCTTATATAACCTCTCTCCTCAGCTCTATAACTACTGTTATCTATCTTATAATGACCATGTCTGTTCAATTAAAAAGCACTGAAACTAGACCATTGCCATTGAGAAGTGACGAGGATGCGTGTAAGCTTATATGTTGAGAGCAACTCTGGGCATGCTCAACGTAATTAATGGTGTTGATTCTCGAAAATATTACGTCCTTCCAGCACTCCATATACAGCAAATCGTTGACTTGTAATTAAAAATAAAATAAATGAGTTATATACAAAACCCAACTTGAACTCAAATACTATTAAAGAATATACATAAACTGGGTGACTTCTAATTAAAAAAAATAAACATACGAAACGCTACTTGAACTCAAACAATATAATAGAAGGTCGCAAACACTTCAAAAACAATTCACGTTTTTCCACCAATTTTCATATTCAAAATATAGTTTTGATTTGGACTTTTATTAATTGCAGAGTTGAGAGGTGTTGGCTACCAAACAAGCTGCTTCTCGACACAAAGATGCGTTATATACCGTTAATATAGGCGGCTTTCTGGGTACCGACCAAAATCTCTGTCTATTTTAGACTCTTTAAAAAAATAAAACCATAAAGCAGGAGCCCAAAATCCTGAAAAGAATCAAAGATTTATACAGCAAGGATTGTTAGGTCAGCGACAAAACCTTTCGCTTTCAACACTTGTCCCTTTATTTCCTTATAAAATCCCCTTCTCTCTACATCTCAAAACACTTGTCTTGTCTGATACAAAGACTATTGAGCGTCTGAGACTATAAAGCACAAGAAGATTTGCTTCCAGTTTAAGAACAATGGCAGGATTAAAAGTAACAGAAGGAAAAGCAATCTCTTTGATTGCGGTATTTATGAGCGTGGTGACACTCATGGCTGTTGTGGGAAGGCACGGGGTTAGCGCCCAGTCAAACTGTAACAGTGCTCTTGTGAGCTTATCACCCTGTCTGAATTATGTATCCGGAAATGACACGACCCCTTCTCAGGGGTGCTGCAGTGCTTTTGCTACCGTTGTCAATAATAACGCTCCTTGTTTGTGCCAGTTGCTGACTGGTAATAATTCGCTGGGGATTCAAATTAATCAGACTCGAGCTCTCGCCCTGCCTGGCCTATGCAAAGTCACCACGCCACCCGTTAGCCGATGCCAAGGTACTTTTTCTGTTTAGTGTTATTCAAATCAAGCTCAAAATTCAAAATAACAGGGCGTATGTAAATTTGTACTGATTTTCAACTGTTGATTTCAGGTTCAGGGACTCCGACTACTCCCCCTTCGACCAGCTCAGGAACTCCAACTGGATCGAATCCCAGTGCGAACAGCTCGCCTTGGGGAAGTTTGATGTCGTCTGTCGTCAACGTCTTAATGGGAATGGTAGTTACTGCAGTTCTGATTTGAGAGATATATTTTCAAGGCATTCAACCATCGCGCGGGGAGTTAAATTTAGATTTGATGTGATGTAGACTTTTGTATAGAATGTGTTTTCCAACCACTGGAATTCTCTTTAGGATTGCCATTTTGGATGTTTAATTTTACAATGATCTGTTTAGTAGTCGTTCTTAATTTGAAGATGTTTTCAGTGATAGTAATATTATGGAATACTTATTGATAATGTTTGGGATCTGAGAAACAAGTTGTCCTTTTCTATGACTAACAAAGTTATGACACTTTCGTCTGGCAATTATAGACTGTGAAAAATGATGTGTGGTTACTGAATGCTTTTTGCGTAAAGGAATTGAAGGCTTGTCTACGCACCTCGCCAATAACTACTAGTTTAGAGTAGTTTGATTCATTAATCCCTTCCATGGATCGCAAAATCCAACACCCCTAACATCAATTATCAAGGGTTCCCTAATTATATTCATGTGATAACCCATCTTCACGACCGTTTGTTGTTCCTCTTTATAAGACGTTTTATCACCTATATGTTTTTAATTTTTTTAATACAAAGAATATCACATAATGTATATATAGTAAATTAAAACACAATTAATGAAGTGCAATTTCTATTTTTGTATTATTTATCTAAAAAAATTGTACTTAAATTATATTAATTAGTATAAGTTTTGTTTTATCAAATTCTATTACAATAATTGAAACAATTTTAATATCATAAGATTGTGAAATAAGTATATTAAGTATTTATCTATATGTTACAAGTGAGTAGAGCACAATTAGAGATACTAGTATTCACTAGATTTGAATTAATGAACTTCTATGTTCTAGCAAGTGTTGATGAACATCTTAATATGGATAGAAATTGCATCCCATATTACATGTCCATTTTAACTATCAACATAAGGATGTTGAGGATCTTATAGGAGACTAGCCCACGACTAGCCCACAATAGTCGATGAATTTCACATATATGATTTGTACTATATGAGGTTTCCTATTACAACATATCATGTGAGTTCTTTATTGATTTAAAAGTGGTCATATTTTGCAGGCTTGAAAGTACCAAATATAGTATCAGTATGTGTATTAAAAGTTTGCATAAAGGGAACAAGAAAGAGTTGAGGAAAGATTAAAGATGGGATTTATACATATAAAGAAAAATGGGGATCAAATTTTTCTTTATATGTACATAATACCAAAATTTTAAGATAATGCATAACATACTAGTTTGCATATGTGACACTTAGGAAGATGTACATTTAACTACACGTGGTGTAGGAGAAATTCAACTTTAGGTGGTGATCATAGTAATCATGTATTCCACATTATGTGTTGTCTCCAACTTTAGTGCACTTATCACTTTATCATCCTCCACATTGTTGCACATGTTTGCATAAACTTGATTGCACAAGGGAGGACGATCCATTTTTGGTGGGCATGTGATTCCATGTTGTGTGGGTGATAAGTTATCTCCTAGTTATCATGTTTTCCTATTTCCTTGCCTATATGAGCAAGCACATGTATATTATAATTAATGAATTCTTTATAGTTCATTAAATGTATTCAAATTGAATCCATCAATTATGGTAATAAAATAAATTTGACTTTATCTTTTCTTTGTGCTATTCATTAGCCTCTAGAACTTTGGTTGCTATAGGAAAAATTTTACATGGTATCTGAGCTTTTGGAGTGCCATCACATAGTCGCCTTCTAAAGAAATTTGTGCATTTAAAGGAGGGTCAATTGGAAATTTTAAGGACCAAAATTTGTTTGGCACATCTTAAGCCAAATTAAAGATCATCATTACATCAAGAGGTTATTTCTATGAATTTTGACTATAAATTTTCCCATATTTGTTGAAAATTATTTTTCAAGCAAAACGTTTTATGCAAGCAGACCATATGAACTACTTACACACAATATAATCGTATTAAAAATATATTATTTTTCATTTTTTGCACTTTAAAAGTTTTGTGGTATTTTTATTTTTGTAAAATTTGTATTTCAGTAAATTAAAAAATTAGAAAATTTAATATTTGTGGGAAGTTTGGGAGGGGTCTACAGACCCCCTTATCCTTTCAATAGATATTTATTTTAACTTATTACAGGCCAGTACCAATCCTTTTATACTAGTCCATTCGACTTCCATTCCTAGTGATCTCCCTTCTCCAACACACTTCTTAACGGTCACCTGGCAACACCTTAGGACCAACGACATCTATCGATTGATCAAATATCCTAGAAGTCCTTTGTGCACCAACTCTCTTTTGGCACTAGCCTCTATTTCTGACAACCACCTCCCTTGACCACTTCCTCTAGCAACCTCTTCAGTCAATCTATGACAATTGGTGGTCACCTTCTACACTAGAAAACACCCTGCCATAGTCGGTCATCTTTTAGCAGCCCACCCACCCATGTTGTTAACTCCCTTTGATGCCCTACTCACTACAAAGTCTGAAAAAAAACATAGTCCAATCACATCCTAATGTAGTTTATAGGGCATCCACCATCCTAGGCATTACATCCATACAATAATGGATGCATTGAAATATTTAAAAAGAATCTTTTTTCCTTGAAAGAGTAATGTGTGATTAATCTCAGACTCCCACATTCCATGCAATCCTCTAAGCCACTTCAACATTTGTCCACATTAGTGGAAAAGTAAGTACCAAGGGTCATTTTCCATGTATACCATTTGTACAACACATCAGTTCATAGTTAGCATGAAATTAGTTGTATGACCCCATCATAATTTGTCACATGGAAAAGGTTCTTTCCAATGTGATGGTCATATGGCCGTCAAATATAACCCCACAAGACTCCTTTGAAAGTAAAATAACCATCAAATTCAATGAAATAAGTTCTTGACATTAGCACATGTTTTAAAAAAAATTTGACCCCTCACCATTTTAGTTTGTAGCTTTGTAGTCCAAATTTGAGGGTTTTAATATCATTTTCATTTTGAGGCCTTTTTGAGTGCAATTTTTTTCTTAATTGGAGTAGAATGTCGAAGTATACCCACCAATGTGGGTATTTTGTAATTTTGGTTAACATAGTTTTTTACAATTTTTAGTTTTTCATTACTATACATATTTAATCCTCATTATGCAACTTTTGGGGCTCCATTCAGACTCATATGGACACATTTTTAGTGTTAGTCCATTTTCTTGTCGTAGCAAAAATTCTTTGAAAATGACCTCTTCTCTGCAAATTCTGATGTTGTCTCTACCCGGCCTGCGGTCACAGTTTTGGTATGTAAAGTAAATCCACAATGATTCATAGTGTGCGCCCTAAGCCATAGGTAGATCCATGTGTCACCAACCTCTAGTTCAAATCGTGTCTCCTAATTCGCAAAACCCAGGGAGAATTTTAAGTTTTAAGGTCTACAGCAATTGTTCTCAGAATTTGCCTCAGTGTTGAAAACCCACAATGTTTTTGAAAACCCACGATGTTTTCGGTCTCCCTGCTACCTTTTGGTCTGCATTAAAACACTGTGTGTTTTTGATCTTTCTCCGAAAACCCTGTGTGTTTTCGACCTTGCACTTCTTCCCTTTTGTCGGCACTCCTTGTCCGTCGGTCTTACTGCACAGCTGTGACCTGTTGGTGGGCCTGGGTTTTCAAAAGTTTTAAATGATTGGTTGTCGCATGATCATATGTCAGAGTTTTCTGACATGTGACCATGCGACCGGTTACCCTTTTGTGCTGGGGCCCATTGGTAGGGATGGCAGTGGTCCCGCTAGTGGTTATGTGGCAGCCTGTGGTTGGCTGTCGCATGATCGCATGTTAGAGTTTTCTGACATGTGATCATGCAACTGGTTAACACGTGTTCCTGAGCCTGTGGTAGGTGGTGACGTGCTGATTTCTAGTTGGTTGCCGGTTTACTGAGGTGGCAGGGGGTTTGCGGTGGGGCCCATGTTTGCAGTGCCCGAGCGTATTTGACAGTGTGGTCCCGTTGGCAGTTAGTCACATGTTCGCATAGCCTTTTCCAAGGCTATGTGATCATGCAACTGACACTTTGTGTTGGCAGCGAAGGTGGTTATGTGGCAGTGTAAAGGTTTGCAAGTTGTCGCATGTTCACATAGCCCATTTTTGAGCTATGCGATCATGCGACAACTGTTGTATGTCATCATTGCAGAGTTAACCCAAGGTGTCTAGATGGGTTAAAAACATAAAGCCTGCGAAGTATGAATATCTAATGGTGGGGATATAAAGTTGATCCCAGTTTAAATTGCGACCGCTGATTCACTGTTGGCATCGTAAGATTGACCGTTGCTTTTCAAATTCAAACTTCTGAGAGGGTTTCCAGCAACAAGAAGTACCAAAATTAAATGCTTGCGCAAGTAAATTTGGTGGGAATGATCTTGCTGACTGTGCAGTGTGGTCCGAAGAAGCTATGTGACTGCTTTGCAAAGGTTGTTTTGTACCTGGTGGAGTTTGTTTTTGAGCTCGAGAAGCTTTTTGCAGGTAGTGATTTGACTGATTTTCATGGCAATTCTTGGTTTTCTATCTTGATCTCAATGAGGCTCGTGATTGCAAATCTGCCTGAGATTTTTTTTCTCCAAGTTGCCTATGTTTCCTGCCCCTGCTTTGAATTTTGATGTAATTTTGATTGGTGTGGTGGGTGAAAACCCTAGCCCTAACTACTCGTAGCTTGTTGCAACCTATTTTGGGTTTCCAAGGTAGTTAGTGGTATAAATTGTCAAAATTTTGACTTAGTCAGGGTTCCAGCTTAGAATTCCTTTTTGGTTCCAGTGAAAGGTTATGTCCTGCAGATTTCTCCTTCTCTTTGCATATAGGGTGTCCCTCTTTCCTCTCTGGTTTTTGAGAATATAATACATGTTGTAACAACTTGTCTTATGAATGAGATTTCTATATTTGTTCTGTTATCAGATTGTCTCCATTTGAATCTTGAATTTGTTGATTATAACATCAAGGGTGTTTAATCTTTCTATTTGCATTTCCAGTGAGTGTCTGCAATAGAGTTGTCTTCGCAGAGATAACTGAGTTCAAGATTAGTTTTCAGGTGTGTATGAGCTGAGGTATCAAGGGTGTCTCAGGCTTGTCTTCCATTGGATGCTAGTTATGTATTGCCTGTTTATAGGTCTCTTCTAAGGGGAGAGTTAAAATCCTTTGGATAGGAGGTAACACATTTGGATGCACAGGTGGTTTGGTAATGTATGATCTAATTCAGGGTGAATATATTGTTTTCTTATTTCATAGCTCTTTGTTCCAGTAAGGTATTTGACTCTACTGCCCATTGGATAAGGCACTGGTCTATGAGAGGCTTAGGGTATTTCAGGGGTCCATCCATCCCAAATCATTCAAATCATTCATATTCAGTCCCACCCTTTCCCTTTTATGATGTTAGTGTAGGTCTCTGGTTTTTAGACTCATTGCATGCAAGCAGGTTATTGCATCCGGTGTGGTTCATTGGGGTACAGGATACCTAAAAGAGTCTGAAAGCTATTCCACAATAATCTATCTACAGACCTATTATTTGTCATGAGGTGTCTTGAGTGTGCAGATAAGGCAATACCCGCCTGAGTGAATGTGGAGCTCAAAGAAGGAGGATGCCCTCGGTCCTCATCAATTGGCACTTTTTCCCTGTCAGACTTTGGAGCGAAGACTAACCAGTTTGTCAATCATAGTGTAAACCTAGCACCATGTGGGAACAAGTTTAAAATCCAACAAAATGGTGACTCTACTGGGGAGGAAGTAAAAGGCAGTAGGCTTCCTTGCTTGGCTGGATCATCCCAGAGTCTTGGTTGAAGATCATAGTACAGAGTCTGAAGTAAAGAATACACTTGTAAAATCTTCTCATTACTTGTTGAGTGGTGACTCTGAGTCTTTGTTTGGTCAGTGTTTTGTGGCAAAGCATGATATATTTGTAGTCCTGATAAGTAGTTATCCTATGAGGTTGTTTTTTGATTGTTGGTTTTGAAGAAGGTGCAGAGTTGAAGAGATTTTTCAGCTGATTCAGATTTGTCCTCTGCAAAGAGGTGGCAGCTCTACCAAAGTTAGAAAGGTGATTTGGAGGAGACTTCATATCTTTCTTTTTCAGCATTCACAATATCTCTAGGTAATCTTATTTCATTAAGCAAGAACAGTCCCTGATTAGGTGAGCAAGTCACTATTGAAAAGGGAGATTAGTTTAGAAAGTTTGACCTTATTTCTGGATAGAAGCTTTGGTTATTGTAAATAGTATCAGGAATATGTTGAGATTTAATGAAGACAGTGGTTGCATGTATTTAGATAAAGTGTTGTCATGAGAACAGGTAGTGTTGTTTTGTCAGTGTTTTAAAATGGAGTTTCCAGCTTTGACAGATCAGGTTGATGTTTCTAGGTCTAAAGGTTCTCTGTCAGTTTCTAGAAATGTTAATAGAGAAAGAGATATTTATTTGATGAGTCAAAAAATCCAGCAGACTTGCATAAAGACTCTAAGGTGTGCAATAGGAGAAAGAAAAGGTGAGTCATCCCACTCATACTATAAGAAATTTCTTATAGCTTGTGATGAACTTTTTGTGGGTATTGAGCTTCAGTACTCCCAATATGCTGAAATGTTTTTAGAGCTTGGTGTGCCTGAGTCAATCAGTTGGTCTACATCTATTAGAAATGAAGCATTAGAAGATGTTAAAGAATGGATGGCTTCATTTTTGGATGATGAATCTTGTGTTGCTGATGTTGATAATGAAATTTGTGAGATGGAAGATGAATCTGCAGATGTAGGTTCCTGCAGTGGTGACTTAACACAAGATTTTTCAGCCCCTATCTCAGATGAGGAAGATATTTGCAGCATTTGCAATGAGGCCAGTGAGGTAGAATGTGAAGCTCAGTGCCTACTAAGTAGTGAACAAATTTCAGAGCTCTTGGATGCAGAATTTCAGAGATGTACCCCTGGGTATGTTTCCAAAGTCCTATGCCTAGCAGATATTATTTTTGATGAAGAAAGAACGAGTGATGGCATGGTGTGTGAGGCATTTGTTGAGGTCATTTCTCTCATTTTTTATATGCAAGTGGATGGTACACATTATTGTAAGGAATTTGATAATGTCAGTGATGATGAGAATGATGGTATGTGTACCAATGTGGATTTAGTTTTTCAAGAGCCTAATGTCAGTGGTTCTTGTTTATATTTTGATGCTAGAGATTGCGGCAATTCTGAAGGGGTTTTCTCAGATTTGCAAATGACTGATAAGTCATTAACTGAAAGTGCTTGTTCCTTTCTACATGTTGATGTGATTTTTTATCAGCAGGATGTTTCCATTTTTATGCAATCAAATTTCTGCCTTGAGGAGTGCTATATTAGTTTGCAGAGCAAGGAGATAGAAAGGATTTATTCTTCATTGCAAACTAATGGTCAGCATGCTGATGTTTCCTACCATGGTGTTAAGAAGCAGTGTCTCCTTTCTCAGCATGGCAGTGAAAGTGAAGAGTGTGACATTTTGATGTCACAAAATGATCAACATTTATGGCAACTTGATGGCCCTATCCTACTGAGTAATGGTGAGTGTGGTGATCATTTTTTATATATCAAGTGCTGAATATGGATCACAATATTTTTGGCAGGGTGGATGAAAGTGGTAGTTTTAGCTTTCCTCTGCTAAATGGAGATGAAAATTATTTGTTTGATAGAGGAAAGACTTGATAAGAAGTTTTGGGGCCTTGAGCCTTTTCGTAAATATTGTAAATCTTTGTACAGTTTCCCTTTCTTGTTGTGTGTTTCTTTCCCTAGTTCGGTTGCCAATTTTTGAGGTCCCTACCTTTTTGTCCTGTGGGTGGTCTGCTTTAACCAATGATTCTAGATTCTTGCCATGCCTGCAAGAGGCATGCATCCCCAACCAGAGCCACTATTAGTCCATTTTCCTGTCGTAGCAAAAATTCTTTGAAAATGACCTCTTCTCTGCAAATTCTCATGTTGTCTCTACCTAGCCTCCAGTCATAGTTTTGGTATGCAAAGTAAATCCACAATGATTCATGGTGTGTGCCCTAAGCCATAGGTAGATCCATGTGTCACCAAGATCCATTTCAAATCGCGTCTCCTAATTTGCAAAACCCAGGGAGAATTTTAAGTTTTAAGGTCTGCAGGAATTGTTCTCAGAATTTGTCTCAGTGTCGAAAACCCACAATGTTTTTGAAAACCCACGATGTTTTCGGTCTCCCTGCTACCTTTTGGTCTCCATGAAAACCCTATGTGTTTTTGATCTTTCACCAAAAACCTTGTGTGTTTTCGACCTTGCAGTTCTTCCCTTTTGTCGGCACTCCTTGTCCGTCGATCTTACTGTGCAGCTACGACCTGTTGGTGGGCCTGGGTTTTAGAAAGTTTTAAATGATTGGTTGTCACATGATCGCATGTCAGAGTTTTCTAACATGCGACCATGCGGCTGGTTAGCTTTTTGTGCTAGGGCTCGTTGGCAAGGATGGCAGTGGTCCTGCTGGTGGTTATGTGGCGGCCTGTGGTTGGTTGTTTCATGATTGCATGTCACAATTTTCTCACATGCGATCATGTGATTGGTTGACACGTGATCCTGAGCCCATGGTAGGTGTTGACGTGCTAATTTTTGGTTGGTTGCTAGTGTACTGAGGTGGTAGGCAGTTTGTGGTGGGGCCCGTGTTTGCAGTGCCCGAGCGTGTTTGACATTGTGGTCCCGCTGGCAGTTAGTCGCATGTTCGCATAGCCTTTTTTCAAGGTTATGTGATCATGCGACTGACACTTTGTGTTGGCAGTGGCGGCGGTTATGCGGCAGTGTAAAGGTCTGCGGGTTGTCGCATGTTCCCATAGCCCATTTCCAGGCTATGCAATCATGCGACAACTGTTGTATGTCACCGTTGTGAAGTTAAACTGAGGTGTCTGGATGGGTTAAAAACATAAATCCTGTGAAGTATGAATATCTAATGGCGGGGATATAAAGTTGATCTTGGTTTAAATTGTGACCACCGATTCACTGCTAGCACTGTAAGATTGACTGTTGCTTTTCAAATTCAAACTTCTGAGAGGGTTTCTAGCAACAAGAAGTACCAAAATTAAATGCTTGCATAGCTAAATTTGGTGGGAACTATCTCGTTGACTGTGCAGTGTGGTCCAGAGAAGCTATGTGACTGATTTGCAAAGGTTGTTTTGTACCTAGTGGAGTTTGTTTTTGAGCTCGAGAAGATTTTTGTAGGTGGTGATTTGACTAATTTTCATGGCAATCCCTGGTTTTCTATCCTGATCTCAATGAGGCTCGTGATTGCAGATTACCTGAGATTTGTTTTCTCCAAGTTGCCTGTGTTTCCTGCCCCTGCTTTGAATTTTGATTGGTGTGGTGGGTGAAAACCCTAGCCCTAGCTGTTCGTAGCTTGTTGCAACCTATTTTGGGTTTCCAAGGTAGTTAGTGGTATAAATTGTCAAAATTTTGACTTAGTCAGGGTTCCAGCTTAGAATTCCTTTCTGGTTCCAGTGAAAGGTTATGTCCTGCAGATTTCTCCTTCTCTTTGCATACAGGGTGTCCCTCTTTCCTCTCTGGTTTCTGAGAATATAATACATGTTGTAACAACTTATCTTATGAATGAGATTTCTATATTTGTTCTGTTATCAGATTGTCTCCATTTGAATCTTGAATTTGTTGATTATAACATCAAGGGTGTTTAATCTTTCTATTTGCATTTCCAATGAGTGTCTGCAATAGAGTTATCTTCATAGAGATAACTGAGTTCAAGATTAGTTTTCAGGTGTGTATGAGCTGAGGTATCAAGGGTGTCTCAGGCTTGTCTTCCAGTGGATGTTGGTTATGTATTGCCTGTTTATAGGTCTCTTCTAAGGGGAGAGTTAAAATCCTTTGGATAGGAGGTAACACATTTGGATGCACAAGTGGTTTGGTAATGTATGATCTGATTCGGGGTGAATATATTGTTTTCTTATTTCATAGCTCTTTGTTCCAGTAAGGTATTTGACTTTGATGCCCATTGGATAAGGCACTAGTCTATGAGAGGCTTAGGGTATTTCAGGGGTCCATCCATCCCAAATCATTCAAATCATTCACATTTAGTCCCACCCTTTCCCTTTTATGCTATTAGTGTAGGTCTCTGGTTTTCAGACTCATTGCATGCAAGCAGGTTATTGCATTAGGTGTGGTTCATTGGGGTACAGGATACCTAAAGCAGTCTGAAAGCTATTCCACAATAATCTATCTGCAGGCCTATTATTTGTCATGAGGTGTCTTGAGTGTGCAGATAAGGCAATACCCGCCTGAGTGAAAGTGGAGCTCAAAGAAGAAGGAGGATGCCCTTAGTCCTCATCAATTGGCACTTTTTCCCTGTCAGACTTTGGAGTGAAGACTAACCAGTTTGTCAATCATAGTGTAAACCTGGCACCGTGTGGGAACAAGTTTAAAAGCCAACATTCAGGTTTCCTTTTTAAAGTGAATAATTTTATATCTACTTATCATTTTTTCTATAAGATTGCAGCCTTTATGAGTGGACATATTACTTTCACAAATTGGTCTATTTTGGCTTATTTTGCCACTTGTATTTCAATGTATTTTTTAAATATCTTTTGTATTATTTATTTGATTTTGTTGTATCCTGCTTGAGGCAACTGTAAAGAAAAAAAATGGAAGTCCACTTTTCCTTGTTTGCATGTTGCAATTGTATTTGCACTAATTATCAAATGCCAAAATCATCATCATCATCATCATCATCATCACCATCACCATCACCATCACCATCATTTTATTATTTTGCTATTTTATTTTATATAATTTTTTCTAGTGGGGGGAGGGGGTTATTTGATTATGTTTGATTGTACCTCTTTCTCTTTTGTTATTTCATCACCCCATTATGGGTTCTCCTAAGTTTTCTCTTTTGACTCCACATAACTATGTCTCTTAGAAAATTAATGCATGGAGAAAGCTAATGGAAAAATGATTAACTCATTATATTGATGGACCTATTATTGCACCACTTGATCCTAATGCTCAATTGAATTGGCTCACTAAACATTTTATGGCTCTTAGAACATTGAGGAAGTAAGTATCAAACAATCCCATCTTTCACATTGAAAAGTGTAAGATAGTTAAAGAAGCTTGGGATGAATTCAGTCAATTGTATGGCCAAGCTAATGAGATTAGGGTATATCAACTCAAAACAATGATCTCACCATGTTTGACCCAAATAATTTTGATAAAATCCAAGATTGTCACTAAATAAAATAATCTAACAACAAAGCTCAAGGATTGTGGAATTGACAAGAAGGATTCACTATTGATCTACAATTCATTGGAAAAGCTTCCATCAAAATATGTGACATTTATTTGTAACGTCCCATCAGTTGAGAGTGGGTAGTTCATTCACTATACCATTATTTGATGCATTCACCCAATTTTTAACGTTAGAGAAGTCAAAGTTGATTAGCATAGGGATTCTTAAGTCATCTAGAAGTCATAATCTTTGGTGGCTAATCATGGGAATCGAGGAAAGAGTTCCCACAAGAAATAGAAATAGGGCAAGCCAAAATAAGACAAATCATAATCATCCTCTCCACAACAAGGTAATTCTTCATCATCTATGTTGGGGAGGGAACCTTCAATGATGTATTGTGTGTATCTCACTTAACCAAAAATTTTATTTCCTTCTACCAAATCACTCATGGTGCAATAATGAAAAATATAGAATTTACTCCTTATTCAATTATTATCAAAGTCTTAGAGAGTGAATCTATCATTTCTACTAGGGTTGTGGATCATCCATCTCATTTTTACTCCTTTGAATACTTTGTTCCTATTAATTATTGTGATTCTTTAAATGATGATCACACTTATAGTGTGGATTCATATATTGATGAGAACTTTGGCTATTTCAACTTGAGTATTTTCACATGTGATCAAGTTTTTGATCATTCTATTCCATCTCCTCCTATTAAAATTACTTCTACTATTTCTCTTAATGATGCTTATGTTACAATAATTTTTGCTTCTTGAGAATTAGTGCAACAATATATATATTGTCTTCTAGACATAGTTCCTTTAGATGAATACTTGATAGACATTGTAGGTTTTTTTTCAAGAATCTCAACCTTGCAGATTTGGGAAACACTATCATTGATATTCATCTTCTCTTTTATGGAGATGATACTTCTTTAGTTGGTGTGAGGAAAAACCTTGACCCTATTCTTCATTCTCTATATGACCATGCTTCAAAGTTTGACATGATTGTCAATACTTTGGAGTAGCATTTGGAGGAGGGATCTTTATCTTCAAAGAAAATTCTTGAGTCATTAGATATTATTTTGCATTCATATTCACTAGATCCTCATTTGTTTTTTTAGCAATCTAGCCTTGTACACAAAATTTGGAGGAGACAACTTTCAACATCGACATGGGGAAACAAACAATTTTTATGGATTCCATACATCTTGGGGTTTCTTCCAAAATATTCCTTTTAGAATTGGGTAGAATTCATTAATACACATTTGTTTTTGTTTCTTGCTAAGGGAAATAATGTTTTTCAATTATCAGGGAGCATCTTCTACATCCATATTGAAGTATCTACAATTAATATACATTCTATATTGAGGGAGGGCTACTTGGTATATCTTCCTCTCTCTTATAGGGGACCTTTTCCACACATAGGGTTTTGTCCTTCTTATTCTTCTTTGAGATTTCCTAAAAATTTTGATGTCTCTTTTTAGGGAGGGGGAATTCTATCCCACTAGTTTTCCTCCTTTACTGTATTTTGTGTGAGATTGTATTTTCATATTGTACATGGGTACCTAACATGACCTAGTAGCTAGGACCTATCTTGTATTGTTAGCTTAAGTCTACATTTCCCCATGCACTTAAGGGGGAGTATTGGTGTAATTAATTTCTCATATAATTACACTTTACTTAAGCTTACTTAGGATAATGCATAGCATAGTAGTTTGCATATGTGACACTTAGGAATTTGCACACTTAGTTACACATGGTGTAGGATAAATTCTACTATATATGGTGATAGTAGTTATCACATTCCACTTTATGTGTTTTCTCCACATTTAGTGCACTTATCACTTTATCATCCTCCACATTATTACACATGTATGCACATACTTCCCTGCACAATGAAGGTCGATCTACCTTTGGCATACATCTGATTCCACCTTATATGGGTGATAAGTCATCTCCTATTTATCATGTTCTCCTATGTTCTTTCCGATATAACAAGACACATATATTTTATAATCATTAAATTCATTCTAGTTGATTTAATGCATTCCATTTAAATCTATTAGTTGTGGTAATGAAATCTACTTTATTCTCACTTTGTGCTATTTATTGACCTCTAGATCTTGGGTTTCTATTGTCAAATTCTTAAAAAAATGAAGAGATATGGATGAGTTAAAAATATATTAGCTTTATACACCATATGATGATTTAATGGTTGGATAATTAGCTATGAGAGATGATGCATATATGGATGCAATCAAATCATATTTTAATTATTCTATTATGCTACAACCTTGTATAGCTTACTAAATATGTTCTAATCTTGCTTTTATTTCTCATAGAGTACTATATCCATGTGAATTAAGCTCAAATCTTGATTTGCACCCAATTTTCTAACAATATTAGTGAAACCTAAGATTTGAAAGAAGACACAAAATTTAAAAATAATATGGGAAATTGAAAAATGGACATTTGAAAACCTCAAAAAGGATTATAAACCTTTGGAAGGAAGATACATGTGTGGGAACAAATAGATTCACAAAAATGGTAAAGAAAAAATAAACATTCCATACAAATAAACCGAATAAGATGCTTAAAATTTAGCACGAATCAACAAATGATAGTTATGAGCTTTATAACTTAAAACTAAATTCTTATGTATATAAATAAATCTTCTTATCTTTTTAATTGAAGTGTGAATGCCTTTGATGAAAACTTTAGACTTTGGCTTATGTCTTGTTTAAAAAAACACCTTTCAATAAATTTGTGACCCTTCAAACTCATATCCAACTTGTGTTTTATAATGGCTTGAGTCTGCAAGTATCAGATCTATTTCATGGTTGTGGATTCATGATTGTATATATTTGACCCTTCTCAGTGTGTACTTTTGTTTTCCAGGTTACCTACTCAATCTTCATTTTCTTTGCTCTTTTTTTTTCTAATATTTGAAGATTAGTGATGCACAAATTATATTGGAAGACTTATTGTTGTATTCTTATGGGAGATGGTTTGGTACTTCAATGTACAAGAATTTGTGTAAGCAATTGAAGATGGTAGATCTTAGCCATGCAAAATTCTCAAGATGAATGAGAAAATCAAGAATTATTTTAAAGAATTGAAATGTTTCTTGAAAGCATAGCGCAAAACTATGAGTGGATGAAATACAACTACATACCTTTAAATACTATCACATAGTGTGAAATCACATGAATGCATGCTTTGTCACATGAATGGATGCTTCGTCAACTTAGTGTAGGAAAATAATACCGAACAATCAATAAGAGTTCGAAATTGAATTTTGAAATAGAAGGCTTGAATTGGTGAGAATAGAAATAATTGTAACTAGATATACAGTTCAATTGAGGTGGATACTGGCCATAATAGATCATTTGTATAGATAAAATATAATAAACATCCCATCTATATAAATAAATAAAAACATATACACATTAAATAAGATGACAATTAAATTACTGAAAATAGTTATACACAAAGACAAAAATAAAATAAAAAAATAAAGAAATAAAAAATAAAACAAAAACATTTAACTATATATAACCATTCTCATTGAACCATATAAAAATTAAATGGAAAATAGCATAAGTATCGCTAATGTCAGCATAAGTATCGCTAATGTCACCATCATACAATTAGATAGGCGAGTATGGTAAATATGTTTCCGCCTCTCTAAGATCGAGAAGATTACTCGAAATAATTGAACGCAATGGATTGTCGTCGAAACCAAATAATTATAATTGACAATTTTAAATAGAATGTCGTTAGCATTTTGGTTGCAAAGTAGAGCGGTTGGCTACCAATATATCTTGCTTCTTCCTCTAAAAAATGACTTCGTTACTGCCACTGAATAATCCACCGCGAATATAGGATTGCCAACCTCTCCTTTCGTTCTAAACCGTTAAAAGCAAATAACGCTACAGTCAAGATATGTATGAAGAAAGATGAATAAACTATTTTTTGAGAGGGCATTGGACCGCAAGCTTGGTATGGTTGGTAACCATATTTTCAGTACCCACTCTTGCAGACCCTCAAATTTCCCTTTAAATGTCCCCGCCCTTTTTCGTCGACACAAAACACTCTGTTTGGATACAGCAATTTGTGAGGCCTCTGATTCTTTCTACCCCGCAGCATAGCAAGATTTGTTTTGGTTTTAAATTTCAATGGCAGGATCAATTGTAACTCAGAAAACAGAGACGCCATTAATTCTGGTAATATTGAGCTTGGTGGCTCTCATGGCTGCCGTTGGAAAGCAAGGAGTGATGGCGCAGTCAAGCTGTAGCAGCGCCCTTGTGAGTTTATCACCGTGTCTCAATTATATCTCGGGAAATGCCACGACCCCTTCTCAGGGGTGCTGCAGCGCCCTTGCTTCTGTTGTCACCAATAACGCTCCCTGTCTGTGCCAGCTGCTCACTGGTAATAATTCGTTGGGGATTTCGATTAATCAGACTCGAGCTCTCGCCTTGCCCGGGGAATGCAAAGTTACCACGCCGCCTGTCAGCCAATGCCAGGGTAACAATTTCTTTGTTTACTTTCTGTTGTGATGCGAATCAGAGGGTGTACAATGATTTTTATTAATATGCAAGCGTTTGTTGTGTGTGCACTTGCAGGTTCAGGGGCTCCAACAACTTCTCCATCTACGAACAGTTCTGGTACTCCGACAACGGAGACACCCCTGAGTTCGAATCCCACCCAGAGCAATTCAGCCTCTAACATATTTGCATCCTCTCTGCTTAAGGTCGTAACAGTGGCGGTATTAGCTGTAGTTGTGATGTGAAGAAATATGCATGTTTCAGGCGTCGAATCATAACCATATATTAAGGACCGTGGTCATTTTCATAGAATTAGGCTTTACTGCTTCTTGTGTACTCTTAAATAAACAAAGTTGTATGCGATTCCCTAGATAAAACTTTTAAATTAATAACAAGCGCTTTGGAGATACAATGGACTGTTTTCAATCAAGCAAGTGCAGGAATTATATATTATTTAGTTGCACATTGAGTTCCTTTAACTACTATCATAACAACTAAACGCACAAACATTGTTAACTCGTAATGGTCAGTACAATAAGGTATAGTTTTTTGAATTACAAGTGGAAGGTCTGAATTTGAATTTCGATCTTATGTATATTGGGATTTAAGATAAGCTAGTTTTGAGCCATTTCGAAAATGAACTTTGGAGCTAAATTATTAGGCAATATGTGGAAGCAAGGACGTAAGTGTTAATAAGGTAACAATAACATAAGCAAAGGTGAAAATATGTTAATTACTGTGAATCAGAGTAAAAATGGCGGATACGGATGTTTCTTATCTAAATACAGAAGAAAAGTTTTGCCACTTTTCAATATTTTAGTAAGATGTTATTATCGAGGTAGGTCTTTTAAAGCTAAATAGAAAGTAATGGAATATGCCAATTTTACTATTATGATGTGCATGTGAGTCTAATATGACAATACATTTCAAATCATATGAACATTCTTAACCAACACACAAATTAAATATTCAAACATTCATAAAAGAATACTGACTTATAAAGCAATCAAATGATCATTGAATATATTTTTTTGTTTTATTTAAGATGAGTGATTCATTATAATATTAAAAAAAAGAATGTAATGATTAGTTTTTATCGTAGGATAAACATTGACATAAATATATACAAATATTTTAATTATCTATATAGATTAAAATAATAGAGGATATGTTATTGTATATAAAGAAAGTAAATAAATATATCTTTCGAAGAGATAAAAAATAGATAAGTAGGAGATATTTTCCACAGCAAGTCAAATTGTGATATTGCTATCAGGATTTAACTGTGTAGTTTTTTTTGAGTCAAACTCATTGACCCATGATTCATGAGTAGTGGTTCACCGAACCCATCTCTCATGAGAATGAAATGGAACACTTAGCACTACTCATGAATCATGGGTCAATGAGTTTAACTAAAAAAAAACTACACAGTTAAATCCTGATAGCAATATCACAATTTGACTTGCTGTGGAAAATATCTCCTACTTATCAATTGATGAGCTTAAGGGGCTTTCTAATGAATGGTTTATAAGGCACAATACTTGGTGAAGGTTTTGCAAATGAGGATGCAAGTAGAGTGGGTTTAACCATGGAGGAAACTCTGTAGTTAAGCGTGCTCGAGCTGGAGTAGTACTGGGATGGGTGACCTCCCGGGAAGTCTTGGTGCTTCACCTCTATGAGCATCACCTAGATCCAATGTGTGCTAAGTGTTCCATTTCATTCTCATGAGAGATGGGTTCGGTGAACCACTACTCATGAATCATGGGTCAATGAGTTTGACTCAAAAAAAACAAACTACACAGTTAAATCCTGATAGCAATATCACAAGATAAAAAATAATCACTCATCAAGAATATCATTGATGTAGTTTTAATATCTATAGAGGCTGATTATATGCTACATAGATTTTGTGGAATGATTTTATATCAAATTTTGAGTGGCTTTCTCCTTGCACAGTCTCTCTCTCTCTCTCTCTCTCTCTGAAAGCCACATACATTTGATGTAGGTCAATGTATGTCATTTACATGTATATTTTGTAATAGTTTGATGTTGTATTTTTTTAATTGAAAGATACTTTCTCTAGCCTTCTTTAATATGCAACTTAGAATATGTACGTTCAAATTTGAGAAAAAAATTTCTATGCCCTAATATAAATAAAGTGTAAAAATTTAAGAGATTGTTAATACACATGTTCATACTCTAAATTATAAATTGCTAAACTAAGGGCGACTATTTTTGTTGCCTTATAATCACTTTCACATTCCTTATGAACCTATAAAAACTCTATCTATTGAGATAAATTGATGGTTTATTGATCTTGGGATTACTAATAATATGTCACCTTACTTAGAATTTTTCATTTTGTTCTACCCAACAAGCTCTACCATCTTAAATTATACTCAACTAGAATTAGATTCTCAGTTAGGTCCTATTTTAGAGGCCTTAGGATTTTGTATTTGTTATGCTTGATCCAACCCTAATTCTACTTATCACTCAAGCATTTCAACTCCATTTGTAACCTCTAGAGTAGATTTGGAGTCTTTTGGTAGGACCAAGTGACTAAAATTAACTTGGTCTTGAACCAAGTCGCCATAGCTGACCAAGCCCCCCATTTTTTCCTCAAAATTTAAATTAGAGTTAGATTGCAATATTAAAGTGGATAAACCAAATTCCCATAGACCCTCTTTGCTTTTGAGCTCCAAAACTACTTGAAAGATGTATATAAGAAAACTACATCTCCTTATTTTGTGATCTAAGAAATAAATTATCAAGGAAAACTAAGCATCCATATAAACATAATTTCAAGCATCCAAGGAATATTGTCAAGGAAATATTATCCATTGTGAAATCCTATATCCCTCATTCATGGAAAAGTAGAGGAGACCTCAATCATGCAAGAAAATCCTTCTTTCATCTACATTAATATGAATCTGAATTGATTAATTCTTAGATCAAGTGACATCAACCATAACAACATTGATTATTTGAGGATTATTTTCAAATCTAGGAATTTATGAAAGACATCCTTGATTCTTCTAAAAAGTTCAAGATACTACAACAAAATTCAAGCATCCTAGAGATTGGTATGATAAAATGGATAGATTTTTTCTTTCTTCTAGATTCACTAGATGTCATTATGATCATACAATTTACATTTAGCACCATGAAGGGGATCTTCTCATTTTTTTTCCTTATGTGGATGACTTCATACTCATAGGGAGTTTGCATGCCATGATTGAGAAAAATCAAAGAGCCCTAATAAAGCATTTTGATATGATTGACCTTGGTTTGATGCATTATTTCATTAGTCTTTAAATTCATCAATCTTCTACTGGCATTTCAATTTTCTAACAAAATTATGCTCTTGATTTGCTAAAAAGATTTGGTATGGTTGATTGAAAAGTAGCCCCTACTCCTTTTCATTTAGGTGTTGTGTGGTCTAACAACTATACTACACTGTCATTTGATGCTACCTTGTATAGAAATTTAGTTGGAAGCCTTTTGTACTTGACACATAGTCATTTTGATATTTCCTTTGCAATTAACTTCTTATCTCTCAATTCTCTTAGGATCCTTGCTGAAGCCAAAATTTCTTTAACAATTAACATAAACATTAGAGAGAAAAAAAAAACATAGAATATTTTTATAATTACAATCCTTTTTTATTATTCTTCCAACCACTCTACTGCTACAATGAGAGAAAACACTAATTTAGGTACAAAGCTGGAATTACCTTTTTTGGTAGTTTTTTAATAAAAAACTATTTTTTGCCATTTTTTGATAATTTTAAAACAGCTCGTAAAAAGATGATTTTTTTCCATGAAGCTTCCTAAAACTAAGGTAAGATGAACTACCAACTAACCTTCAAAATTGCAAACAATATTTCAAAGTTATTAAAAAAAGAAACTTTTCTAAAAAACTAAAAAAAGAATACTAAAATGTTAAAAAGCCATTAAAAGCTCTCGCATCATTATCCTCTGCTTCAAAGAACGTAGCTCCTGCAAGTTATTTTTGAATGTATTCTTTTTTTGGATCTAATCCATCCCATTGTACCAGATATCTATTTTATCGACCTGAAGAAAAGAAAATTTAAGTACTCTTGAATGCAAGTCCCCTCCTTCCCGATCTTCCTATTCTTTGGCAATTTTTCGTTCATCTTTGCAACTAGCCCTAGGTTCTTCTTCCTATTCTTTTCTTAACCCTTCACCTATTCAAAAACCTCTCATCTTTTAGGTTCTAAAATTCCATTTCTTGTGCATATACCTCAGTAGCATCATCCTTTATATCTTCATCATATAATATAACATTATATTTTCTATTAGCACCATTTTCATAATACTCTTGCAAATCAGCATATACCTCATTAAAAAACAAATCAACAACATCTTCACTAGCAACCTTATTATCAACATGCATTTCCAATTGCTTAGTTTGAAAATCAGAATTAAATAATTGAAAATGATATGGAGACTCATCTACAACTATATTTACCTTCTCTTCTTCATTTCTTGATGTCAAAATAGTCATAGGTATACTCACCATTTCATTTGATACCTCTTCCTCTATTATTTTTTCCTTTCTTTCATTTTCCTCCTTTGAATAATCTTTCTAATGGGCCATGTGATCTTATTTTTAACTAGTAAGTGCTATTTATGCATCTCTACTAAAAATCTAGTTGCCAATTCCTTTAAGGCTTGACTAACCTTTGTACCTTATACTTAAAATATTCTAAACTTATGTTGTCATCTTCTTTCTTCTTCACACTTGTGTCTTTACTCTTTTCTTGTTCTTCTTGTTTCTTCTATAGTGAGCCCTCACTCTACAAGCAACTCTTCAACAAATCCATCTCTTCAAGCAAGTACCTTTAACCTTGCTTCCACTTTGTCTTTGCCTCACGTAGGTATTTTCTCTTCTCTACCTAGTCTTTTGGCATACAAATTCTCTTTTCAACCTACAAAAACATAAATACACAAACACCAAACTCTCTTTCCCAAACATTTTGAGCTCTAATACTAGATGATGCAGCCAAAATTTATTAAATAATTAACATAAACATTAGAGAGAAAAAACATAGAATATTTTTAGAATTACAATCCTTGTTTATTATTCTTCCTATGACTCTTCTGCTACAATGAGAGAAAACACCGATTTAAGTACAAATCCAAAATTACCTTTTTTGGCAATTTTTTCATAAAAACTATTTTTTCACATTTTTTTGTAATTTTTAAAACAACCCCTAAAAAAATATTTTTTTCCTTAGAACTTCCTAAAACTAAGATAAGATGAATTGCCAACTAACCTTAGAAATTGGAAACAATATTTCAAAGTTAATAAATAAAATCAACTTAACTTAAAAAAATACTAAAATCTTAAAAAGTCACTAAAAGCTCCTTCATCAATCCTCATGAGAGACATTTGCAGGAAACTAAGGGAATTCTTCTAAGCACAGCATGGTCATCCTATACCTAGGAGCCAATATATAGACATCCTCTAAAATAAAGGTAATCAACACACAAAATTATATTGTAATGAGCTAATGAGGTGAAAACAAAGGTACATATGTTGTACTTAAATGGGAAAGAGGAGGTAGGAAGCATGGAAAAGGTTGATACAAGTGTTTTAACATGGAGGAAGGATCTAGTTCTAATAGCACTCATCAATATCCTCTAAGATAAGATATAGTCCAAAAAGGACTCAATGATATCCATCTACCTCATTAATGAGTGTACCTAAGTAAACTCGAGTAAAGAGTAAACTAGTAAGACATGATTTACTCCAACAAACATGACATAAGAGTTAGCTATTATCTGTAATAGTCTTGGGTTTTATGTTATATTTATTGGAGATTAATACATTTTTTTAGTCTTTATAAATTTTAACTTACCTTGAACATAGTTATCAATTAAAAATGATTAAATGAGTAGTTTATATATTAAAAAAATAAAATTAATAGTTTTTCTTTTTGTTTTTTATTAAGTAAAATAGGTTTTACAGGGTTCCTAAAACCCACAACAAAAATAAAGAGGCGTTTAAAAGTTTAGAAAGTAGCTTAAGCAGGACATCCATGAAACAGGCCACAAACCGGCCAAAGACCTTGTAACCATAGCAAAAATGAATTGATCAAAAAGGAAAAAACCAAAAAGAAAGCACGAGGGGCTAGGATATTTCTATCGTGACACTATCTTTTTCAGTCTCCCTTCTATGTCTTTTCCCCATTTTCTCTCTAGCTTGGATGTTGGCATTTCCCTAGTGAAGCTTAGGCCTAGTGATTACTCTATTTCTTGCAACAATCAAGCTTTGTTTTCTATTTTTCCTTTGCATTGGATAGCTTTTCTTGGGAAACAATGCCTAGAAAGCTTGTGGGGGGGACGCGTGATTAGTAGCCTTTCTATCCCTCCAGAACTTGTCCTTAATAGAATGACACTTCTAAAAATCCCCTTTACTTATCATTATGATTTTTTATGATTCCCTCGGTATTTTGGAGTCTTTCCTTGTCAAGGAGATCCATCACTTCACTTGGAATATCTTGGCCTTGTTGCCATATCATCTTAGCATCCTTCGTGATAGCCAAGTTGGCAAACCAATTAGTTACACTGTTGGCTTCCTTGTACATGTGAGAAATGTACACCTTTTCGAAAGAATTAAAAATTACATGGGTTTCTTCAATCATGTTGGATATCATCCAAGATGGAGAGTGATTGAGGTTTAAGCAATTGATGATGTCCATTGAATCTCCTTCAAGCCAGAGCTTCTTGATCCCAATTTCATGGGCAAGTTTGGTGACTTGGAGGGCCGCACAAGCTTCAGCAAAGTGGTTGGATTGAGAGTCCAAAGGTAAAATAACAGCCGCAAGGCCAAAACCAAAGCTGTTTCTGATTATCCCTCCAAAACACAAGCTATTTTTTCTTTTTGTTAATCTTATTTGAATATTACAATTAATCATAAATATCAATATAGATCAGGATTTTTGAAAAAGAATATTGTAAAATTTTATATTACAAGTTCATTCCTATATCCGTAACTCAAAAACTTAATATCTTATATTCATAACCACAACTACAACATTCTAAGGACAAATCATTTCCAATTTCATCATTCTATTTATAATACATATGACAAAGTGTAATTCTAGGTTTCTTTCAAAAGTTACAATGAAAGATAAATACGTTTATAATTTGACAATCATAATAAATTAAGTCCATTTCTTTCCATTATTTTTAGTTTAAAAATTATGATACATAGTATATTATAGCTTTTAAAAAAGATAATTGATTAATTTATTCATAAAATATATTTTTGATAATAGAAGTAATTTGTTTCCATATCCTATACACTATTGTATATGTAAATAAAAATTTATATATTCAAATATTTTTTAGGATTCTAAGAAATACTTGCTAGTTAAGTTTTGTTAAATATATCAAAATTAATTAATATATTAAAGTTATTTAATAAATTAGATAATATTAACTAATAATTAGTATAATTAAATAATTACAATATATTTATTATCTATAGTTATTAAATAAATACATAGTTAAGTACAAAATAGTTTAGACAAATAAAAGTAAGAAATATATTTGTGATGGATGCACCTAAATCAAATACGAGTACTAGATCTACTTAGCTCTAAAATTGTGGTATGATGATGTCGATAATATTATCATATTTATTACCTATCACTAAGTAAATATACTCTATCAGTTGTAGATCTAAAGATTCAAATTGATATAGTAAACGACGAAGGTAAACTTGGAGTGTCATGTTTAATCATAGCATTAATATATTTAATATGACATGTACAATTATTCCATATTGTATGAGATTTTACTTAATAAAATGTGTACCTCACAATTTGCCTTTGAATTTGTCAAATTATTTTGTAGAGACAAACTTTAAGAATTTTTCATTTGAGTGGATGAAAAATTATACTTCAATTTGTTTCACAATTCCAAATAATATCAATGAACGAGACTCAATAAAACATTCACCAAATTTATTGCCATGCCATAATAGATTTATTTTTTCCTTCCCTAAGAACTTCATTGAATGTCATTAAATATCATGACATAGAAACATGCCACATGTGCATAAATCAAATTAATTGGTCTAATAATACTCATAAAACAAAAGGTTTGAAATTTAAATTTTAATATTAAAATTCCAAGACTATTCTTAAATGTAGAAAAACTCAAAAATAAAATATAATAATAAATGGTAATTTTGAAATAAAGAATAAATATATAAATATAAATATAAACAAATATAGAATAGTAATGAATAAATTCCAAATACATAAACATAAGAATAAATGAAAATGAATGAATGTGAAAAGTTCTATTGTAAATTAAAATTTTACGTCTTATTCGCTTTAAAAAAGAGATAACAATCTTCTAATATTTGCTTTATAATTGAACTATAAACAGAACACAACCCAAAAATCAACCGCCTATTAATATATTATTCCAATCAAACATTTACTCAAATTCACATGAAAACCAAATATGAAAAGGGTGCATGCGAATTTCAACTTTACCATTAAATACGTGAATATGATATAAATTCGTGGGGCTCAAAGATTGAACAGCATAATCGAGCACGTCAAAACCAACACATCAAAGAGTTTTTTAAATAGTTTTGTTTCTTGTTTAGTTGCGAAGTTGAGACGGTTGGCCACCAATATATCTAGTCCGCACAAGTTATCGAAAACTAATTATTGACGTTTTATTCATCCACCATAAATACCAGTGTACCCACTCCTGTGGTTTTGAAAAACAGTTAGAAGAAAGTAATGCAAAGAGCTTGTGCAAATAAAATAATGTTTATTGAAAGGCACTGCATCTAAACTTGGTTGGGTGAACAACAATCTACTCTCTTTAAAATATTAAAGGTATTGTGGGTCCTAAATTTTCCTTTTAAAGCTCCCAGCCTTTTCCGTTCGACTACAGAATACCCACAACACTTTGTTTGGGTACAGCAACTTCTGAGGCCTCTTCTACTGCACAGCACAGGAAGATTTGTATTCTGTGTAAGATTTGTTTTGTTTCTCAGTTCAGTAGCAGGATTTCTCTTTATGTTACTGTACTGGATCCTGTCATTGAATTTAAAAACAAAACAAATCTTATACTGAACAGAAATATCCTGTGCTAGCAGTAGTGGAGGCCTCACAGGTTGCTGTATCCAAACAGGGTGTTGTGGTTGTTCTGCAATCAAATTGGAAGGGCGAAAAAACTTTGAAGGAGAAATTTAGGACCCAAAATACCCTTCGTGTTCACTGTTGCTTAAGTAAACCAGTTTGCTCTGTTATCTTCCAAAAAATATTTTATTATTTACACATGTTTTTACATCGATAATGCTTTCTGCTAATGGTTTACAACAAAGGGTTGCCTGAAGTGACTTGAATAACTCTTGTAGTGGATTATGTTCATGGCCTCCAAGCTCCTACGAATGTGCTTAAAGCTGTGAGGAATGAATCTTCACCTTACATTGTTCTCGTATTTGAGCCCACTAATACAAAGCCATGTCATGATTGTTTACTCCCAATGAGTGTAATGTTCGTCTCCCATTGTATGTCCTCGGTGCATGATGCAATAACATTTTGTGCATTTCACCTTACTCTCTTTATTATTTAGATGTGTTTGCTAAATGAGCTGATTAAGACGTATATAATAAATATATAAAATTTTCAGAATGGGCGAAATGGGTTTGTCATAGTGCAGTGTTGTGGTCTGGATAATGGTAGAGAAGGTGATAAGAAAGAATGAACTTTTGCACTCATCAAGAATGTGTTAGATACAATCAGTAAACATGGTTTACAGTTAGCCTAGCTAGTTCTAGAAATTCAAAGAGAGATTAAGCGAATAATGTAAAGTAAAGGTTAATGATAAAAATATTTATGTAAATTATATTAAATTATATATATTTTAAAGGGATCAGTACTGGCGCCTATTGAACTCCAATATTATTAATTGGTTTTTTTTAATCTAAAGATATCTGTTTAAAATTTTGATGCATCGTTTATAAAGTTAAAAATTACGATATGAAAAGACTTAGAACTTAGTAGTCTTATAATCCTAGTTATCTAAGTAATGCATATTTTATTATATATTTATTTAATTTCAAAATTATTTAAAAATCAGAATATGATATCTTCCTTGGAGCCAATGTAGAACCCTAGTTTTTCTTCCTTTCTTTATTTAGAGAGAATGACTACACTCTATCGACGTTATACCAATGCCATGCTAACAAGCTACCATTCACAGGGAATTATTGGGAATGAGACACCTACTTTGAATATCACCTTTTGATCAGACGATCAAAAGATCGATTTCCCATTACCATAGAAAGAGCCCTGATGAAATAGACGAAAACACAGTCACCACTAGATTAATGCCTGCTTTCACTATTTTCAAAAAAGTAGTCGATCGACTGGCCTAAGAATGAGAGTGATATCAGTTTTTGATAGATAAAGCAGCAAGAGGGTGCTGGCCCAAAGAACAAAGGATTAGTAGCACATTAATAGCACATTAATGTAACCGATCAAAGCAGATATAACAGTTTAATAGTATAATCACCAGTCTAAATCTGCCCCTATCAAAAACATAGATCACAATACTAATCAACCGAATTAAAACACAATATCTAGACCGAGCAGTAGCATGTAAAGTATCAGTTAAAAGCCACACAGGGCTGAACAGAAAGTTATAAAAACTAATATTAACCCCAACCACAAAATAGGGGATCCTAGGGCCAGGCCCAATCAAAATTAACCAGTACATGGGAACCATAATTAATTTTTCCCACCCAACTGCTTAGACAACAGGGTCCTTGTCCACTCTTCCCGCAAAAATAGGAAAAGATCCTTGTTGTCCTTGTTCGCTTCTAGAGTACCACCCACTAGCTTTTCCTGCACATGACAGAGAGTCGTAGCCGAAGTGTGCATAACCTTTAGGCCAAATTTGTTGGTCAGCATGCATTGGCTCATTAGCTTCTGCATATTTTTCTTGATCTCCGCAATATCTTTGTCCAAGTTTGTGAACCTCCTTTTAAGAGTACCTTTGAAATTGTCCTCCAGGGCCTCGGTATTGTAAAATGGGGTAGGGGGCTTATCCAGGGGATCTTGATCAGGACTCAGGGGTAGGGTAGGAATATTGGGGGTTTCCATGGCATGCTTGGGGTCGGGAACAAGGTTGTTACTAGTCATAGGGGGATTCATATGATCATCCGAGGAATCATTCATGGACTCAGTGGTTTGGGAGTCTTTTTCAGTCATGGAATGGTCTTTAGATGTCGTTTCCAGCAACTTAGTTTTACATTGCTCCTTGGCAAGTTTGTTTGACCTCCTACTACCCGAGCCACTCAAATCCACCTCTAGACTAACCTGGCTCTCCATTATTTTCCTTTTTTTGGGCCTACATTCAGTCTCTGGAGTACTATCATCCTCCTACCTATCTTTAATTTCCTCAGACTCAGAGACATAAGACACCTCTTGGCCATCCTTCCTATTGAATGGGTTTTTGACACATTTTTTGTAGTTCCTGCCCTGTTTGGCACCTAGCTCAGGCTCTTAGATGATGCGGATGGACTGGGTGGGATTTTCAGTTTTGGCCAGGGAATCCTCCTGGGTCATCTCCTAGATAATCGGACGGGGTTGGGGTGCCGGGAAGATGGCTTTGTGGAACTGGTAAATGTAGAGAAGGAGGCCCTAATGGAGGATAGGTATAGGCTTATCTGGGTTATCCTTAATATCAAGGATATTACTTTCTATGGAGTGCAGAAGATAGAAAGGGATGAAAATTAAATCCTTGTTTCTAATATGGTTTAGAAACGGTAAGTGATAGTAGTAGAAAATAGTAAACTTACCTTCCAACGTGAAGTATTTCATCACTATGAGGCAGATTTTTGGCCTGAAATCCGGCAGCACCTCCCTGTTGAAGCCCCCTGCTTTTTCACCAATAGCTCTCCATCCTTGAAAAATAGGTTGAGGCTGGTAGGGTTAGGAGTTTGACTAGTTTTTTTGTATTTTCTCCCCATCATAGAAAGCTTAGTCACCTTGGCTATGACCTCCTTGTTCAGCTGAAAGTAGATGCCTCACACAGAGACACTCCTGTTATTATAGGATGACACTAACTGTTTGGAGATTCATTCATCATGCCCACCCTTCATTCTCTCCATAAAACCCCAAATGCCACTCTCCTTGCAATAATGTGTCACCAGCGCATCAGAGGTGAAGGCCTCATTGATTTTATTAGGCTCAATGCGGAGAGTGTTGCCTCCCATTTCAAAGTTCAGTCCCTCCTGCGCCAGAATATCCTAGAAAACAAAGAGCTGAGTGTTTCTGTAGTGCTTAAAAAAACTTTTGTTTCAAAGCCTTTCTGAGGAAGGTTTACACTTAAAATGTTGGCTTTGAGAAAAGTTTTGGGAAATGGGCTCCGTACCGCCAGATCTAATGGATCTCCAGGTGCCATTAATAGTAATAATACCATGGACACACTTGCTATCCTCATTAACCAAGTAAGCTCTCTGATTTGGACATCACTTACTCCACACATTTAAAGTGTAATTATGATTCTTTGTGGGAATTTGGGTTCTCCTTTCCATAATCACAAAAATCATCGGAACATGCCAGCACGTGATCCAGTAAGGATTCACAATGAATAAGATGACATGGCACATTTAAACATTGATATTCATTTCTCCCCCAATGATTTGTTGAGGCACCAGAGGTAAATCACTAACCACCCTCCAACTATTAAGTTTGGTTTGCTTTAGACCCATTGCCACCATTGAGTCAGCAACCAAATTCCCTTCTCTATACGTGTGGGCTATAGTGGTGCTCTGAAAGCTATTAATCAGCTCACCGATCTCCATAATAATAGGTCTAGCCTGCCACCCCGCACTAGCACCACTTTTGATAGCCTCAACAACCACTTTGAAATCCCCCTCGATTTTCAGCTAGCTGACATTCATTTGTTTTGCAAATTTAATCCCCCAGAGAAGGACCATTCCTTCCGCCTAGGTGACTGTGCAATTATTGATGGGCCCAGCATAAGCCAACAGGCAATCACCTCTATGATCTCTCAGAACACCACCCCCTCCTTGGCTCATATTATTTTCTGCCCCATCAAAGTTTAATTTAGTCCATCCTCTATGGGGGCAACCCACCTGGTAGCTTTTCTAGCTATCTTTTTAGCATCGTCAAACCTGGAGAACCCATCAAGGATGTTCCATCTGTCATCAATTCTCACTGCTCAGGTAGTAGGAGGATATGGGGGAACCTTCCATTTGGCCATCCTGGCATTCTCACACAGGAGCTTAGTACCAATATGGAGGCATGTCTCAGAATGGTTACTCTCCTCTCTGAAGATCCTGTTGTTCCTTTCCTTCCGAATGGCCCAGCAGATGTGAGGGGGTAGTATATGCCAGAGGAGTTGGAGCAGGGAGTGATTGGAGGGGGATTTCCAATTGTTAAATTGATGGACTTCTCTTTCCAAGGCCCACAAAATACCCAATTTTCTGATAACCTCTTGCCATATTCTGGAGGCATAATCATAGTGGATGAACAAGTGGTTCACTATTTCCTCCTCCTTCTTACATAGGATACATCTGTTCACCACGGGAATGCCACTCTTTATTATGTTATCTTGGGTTAGGACCTTACCATGCATGAAAGTCCACCAGAAAAAAATTATTTTCGGTGTGAGCTGGGGAATCCACACCTTCTTCTAGTCCCCCGAGTTACCCTCCTCCTTCAGAAGTAGATTGTACGCAGATTTAATAGAGAAGGTACCAGCCTGGGTGGGGGCCTAGATAATAAAGTCCTCAAGCCGTGAAATTCTAACATTATCCATAATCTCCATGAGATCCTTGGCTAAGTGTTGTAGGTCTAGTCTATTCCTTAACCAATTAGGTATATCCTCCCAATCCCTACCAGTGATATAGTTGGAGACTCTGCTACCCAGGATAGGTCTGAGGTAGTCCATAAGAGGTTTGAATCTGTAGCCTAGGTTAGGTTGGTTCACAATCTAGTGGTCATTCCAAAATCTGATAGATCTCTCATTTCCAATTTGCCAGAAAGCTCCTTTAGACATAAGGGTCTTACATTTAAATATGTTCGTCGAGAGTTTGGATCCACTAGGGAGATCACCATCATGGAACATCCACCTATATGGGTGTCCTTGGAGATACTTTGATTCCATAAGTCTACACCAATCTGCCTTCCCTTCTGTAAGCTTCCAAGCCACTTTTGTGGTAAGGGCTTTATTCATCAGCCCAATTTTTCTTAGCCCCAAGCCACCCATTCTTTTCGGGAGGTAGACAGTGTCCCAATTCACAAGGGACATCCTCTTCTTTTCTTCAGATCCTGCCCACAGAAAGGTTCTCTGAATCCTTTCAAATTTTTCTACCATGTAGCCTCTGATTTTAAAGAGGGATATGAAGTAAAGAGGGATATCAGTTATCGAAGAGACTTTTAATTTTATATACTGGGCTTCGTTTCAAATTCACTTTCACTTTGAAGGAGAATCAAACTCACCAAAACTCCTCTTTACACTTTCACTTTGAAGGAAATCAAATGATCAGTATCAGAAAATAGAGGACAAAAGGAAGGCTTCATCAGTGGAAATGCTTGTGCATCTCCCTTTTACATACAATGTTGTTAGCAGTTATATCCAGTTTTCTCCCTTATATATTTTCATAATTATCTTTCACTATTTTTTATTTGATACACATAATTAAAGATGTGATATTCCTTAGTATTGCAATGCAATACATATCATATTGCAATTGGTATTGATGTGATATTCATTTTGTTCTTATCTCTTTAAATTGAATCTACAGGGTTTGCAAGTTTAATTTCTGATAATTTATATTACTATGTAAAGTTATCTTACTTTTTTAATAAGTAACGATTGTAAAATGTGCATATGAATTTTACTCAATATATTGAATAAAGAAATCTAATTTTCATTGGTGTCTATTTTGTTATATTTAAAATTGTAATAAAATATATAAATAATTGTATTGAAAAACACAATATGATAAATGTAAGATTAATACATATTGTGAGATACCAAATTTTTACTTTTGATAAATTGTTTTTGATAGATAAGAGCAGCAAGAGGGTGCTGGCCCATGGTACAATAGGACTAGAAGCACATTAATAGAATATTAATAGCACTAGTCTAGAGCATTTTATCAGTAGTTTAACAACAGAAAAAACAAGGTCTAATCTACCTCTATAAAAAACAAATAAAATAGTTCTTTTCAAAAAGATCTAACCAGAGTATCTTAAGAAATTAGTAGCAATTAAATTAACAATATCATGCCATGTAGGGCTAGACCATAAACTAGGAGGATTAACCTTGAAACAAGAAACCAACAAAGAGAACTTAGGGCCAAGCCCAATCAAAAATAAAAACCTCATGACAGCAGCAACAAGTAGGATCTCCCACTTGAATGTTTGGACATTAGGGTCATGGCCCACTCTTCCTACAGGAATAGGAATAGGTCTTTATTGTCTTCATTGGCCTCTAGTTTGCCACCAGCCAGTTTTTCCTACATAGTGCAGAGGGTCATAGCTGAAGCATGCATGACCTTAAGAGAAAACTTGTTAGTCATCAAAATGTGGTTCTTGATTTCCTGCAAGTCCTATTTGATGCTAGCTATCTCATTGTCCAAATCAGAGAACTTCAGCTTGAGGATACCCTTAAATCTATCATTGCCATCTAGAGGCACATAGTTGTGCTCGGTAGTGGGGGACTTGGTTTAATGGTCATGAGGGGAGGCCGGGGGGGGGGGGTAGTGCTACAGGGAGCCTCCATAGTTTGTTGAGGGTTGAGAGGGGGAGTGGTGCTAGTCCTGTTCGAACTTAGGTGATCATCAGAAGAGCCCTCAAGAAACTCAGTGGAGTGGGAGTCTTTTTTTTATAGGGACTTATCCATCGAAGCCGTTTCCTTGATTCCTATTTTGCACTGCTCCTTAGCAATTCTATTAGACTGGCAGTGACTAGAGCTACCTAAGTACACCTCTAGCTTGACCTGACTATCCAAGATCCTCTATTTTTTGGGTTTTCTATCAGTCTCAGGGGTATTGTCAGACTCCTTCAAATCTTTAGTATCTAGGGACTCAGAGACATGACATTCCTCAAGATCCTCCTATCTTTTGATAGGTTTTTTCACACACCTTTTGTGGCTTTTATCATCTTTAGGGACAAGATCCGCCTCCTAGATTTCACAGATGGAGTGGGAGGTGGAGTGAGTGGGATTGTCAGTTTTCAAAGGGGAATCCTCTTGGGTGACCTCCTGAATAATTAGGGGAGGTTGGGGCAGAGGGTAGATAGCCTTGTGAAATTGATAGAGATAAAGTAGGAGACACTGATCAAGAATAGGGGTCAGTTTTTCAAGGTTTTCCTTAATATCCAGGATATTGCTTTTGATGGAATGAAGGAGGTAAAAGGGAATGGATATGAGGTCCCTATTTCTGATGTGATTGAGAAAAGGTAAATGGTAATAATAGGACACTGTAAATTTACCTTCCAGGGTGAAATACTTCATCACAATGAGGCACAGCTAGGGCCCGAATTCTGGAAGCTTCTCTTGGTTGAAACCCCTCGACTTCTTAACAGGTTGTTCCCCTGGCCTAAAAAATTAGCTGAGGCTGGTAGGGTCCGACATCCTACTAGTTTTTTTGTACTTTCAACCATCCATAGAGAGCACTGTCACCTTAGAAATGACCTCCTCATTAATTTGGAAGTGAATGACCCCAACAAAGACCTTCCTATTGTTCCAGGATGAGATGAACTACTTGGATATTTGTTCATCATGTCCTCCTTTCATGCATTCCATGAAACCCCATATACTTCTCTCTTTACAGTAGTGGGTCACTAGAGGGTCGAAGGTGAAAGCCTCATCAATCTTATCCAATTCAATGCGTAAAGTATTGCCTCCCATGTTGATAGTCTCCTTGTCCTTCACCAAAATTTCCTGACAATCAAAGGGTCGAGCTTCTTGAGAGAGAGTATTAAACCAGTTGTTCTGAATAAGACGTTTCAAGAAAAAAATATACTCAAAAGGCTAGCCTTGGGTGGGTTTTTAGAGTCAAGCTCTATACGATGATATCCAATGGATCTCCGGGCGCCCTGTTTAGCAGTTATGCCATAGCTGCACTTAGTGTCCTTATTAGCCAAGAAAACCTGCTGATGCGGACAACTATCTTTCCACACGTATACACATGAGAGGCAATTATGACCCTTTATGGGGTTTTGGGAATTCTTATTCATAACCATTTATTTCCTCTCCGATCAGTTGCTGCGTCACCATACGTAGTTTGTTTATCACCTTCCAATTACTAAGTTTGGTTTTCCTGAGATCGATAGTAGCCATCGAATCTGCCACCGCATTTCCCTCTTTGTACATGCGAGATACTTGCATTGGAGATTGTTGAGGAGCTCCTTGATTTCCTAAATAATGGAATTAACACACCACCCCACATTACCTCTTCTTTTGATAGCCTCCACCACCACTTTGGAATTACCCTCAATTTACAGCAGTTTGATGTTCACTTGGGTGGAAAACTCAATCCCCCATAGGAGAGCCATGCCCCTGACTTGATTGACAGTGCAGTTATTGAGCGGCCCCGCATACACCAAGAGGCCCCCCATAGGAGAGCCATGCCTTGGCTTGATTGATAAATTGGTATATCTTCATATATACTTTAATTAAGATTAAAAGTTAATATATCATGTAAAATAAATATCATTTAATAACCAAATTTTCAATTGCATTGTAAACTAGTTGAATTGCTATAATTTTAAATCACTTGAATGAATTCTATGTTCTTCTAATATTCATAATAGAGAATTCCAAAGACATCTATAATTTGATAAAGCACAACATTATAATGTACTATGCATTATGTATATGCTTAGGACAAAATAAGATTGGTACACCTATAAGGACAAGTAAAAAAAACTTTTATAGTCAAAAATTAATTCTAATTAAATCCTAATGCTCAACCAATATAAAACATTAAATTTTATTTTAATTTTTAATATTGAAAATTATGAAGATTGATAATTATCAAAAATAATTATGTGTTTGAAAAAATTATTTGTGACAATTTCATCAAAGTAGTACCTATGTAAAATGATAATTTATGTAACTTTGATTATTTAAAACCATGAATTTGCTTCGAAAATTCTTCCACAACTAATAAACTATAAGAAAATTCCAAATTATACTCTTAGTAAACCATGTCCCATGCACAAAACAAGAAAACAAAATCATAAATAGAATCAAGAAAACATTATAAAATAAGGGACGCAAGCATCAAAGTTCCTCCCTATAGTGTGATGTCTTTTGGGATACGAAATGGTGAAATGTATATACATATGTGCAAGGGGATAAATATTTAATATGGAAAGCAATATAAGATTCAATATGGAAGTAATTATGATTCAGAATAGAATTAAAGGAAATGATGAGCACAATAAAATAGAATTAAAATAATTTTATATTGCATAAATAAATAATTATTACAAATTAAAATTAAGTTCAAATAAAATATGAAAAATAAAAATAAGCTATATGAAAGAAATTTGAATTTAAATTTTAAAATTTTATAAATTAATTTAAGAAAGTAAAAGTGAAATGAAATATATTGGAAAATAAGAAAACAAATGATATTTTAGAAGAAACTTAAAAATTAAATATATATATATATATATATATATATATATATATATATATATATATATATATATATATATATATATATATATATATTTGTTAAATTTTATTTTTTAATTTTAATAATAGTTATAAAGTATAATAGGAAAAAATTATATTAATAATTACTTTTAAAATCTAAATTTTTTAAAAATCATTTTAAAATAAAAGTAAAAGGTAAGCTATAAATTTTTTTTTAAAAAGTAAACAACAAAGTTTTTATTGTTCAAAATAATAATGAAAATTGAATAAATTTTTTTTATGCTGACACATTTGGCATACATGTCTAGAAGGGCTCTCAGCACCACATACAAAAATAGTTTGTGTCCCTTCTGCCCACTTCCACATTTTAACCCTTGAGCTTGCCAAATATCAGAATGGCTTTTGAGCACATAATTTTTGTACCCTTTTGGCTATTCTGGTTATTGTAGATTTTCCTGAGAAAAATAATTAAAGCTGAAATCTGATTTCACAGTGAAAAGTAGAGTGAGTTGGTAATGATGTTGGAGACTAGAATTTTTGGCTTCAAGTTTGTTGTCTATGTATTGTTTCTTTGTTCTTATTCTGGGTTTAAGTTTTATCGCTAGACAACAATTCTGGCTGTACACTTGTTGATAACATTCCCGAAAATGTGTTTTAAGTCTTTTGAACAAGTAAAGTTTGTGCATATCCTGCTATCATCATAGTCCAAAAGACCACCTTTCTTTGAAGCATTCTATTAGAGAGTCGACGTGCCAATCCATTTTTTCAAATTTTTGATACTTTTTCAAAAAGATTGATAGATTTTATGCTCCATGTTTTTACTGCATATACACTCTTTTAGAATTTGTAAGAATAGATTATGTAATGTGTTTACTATAGAGAGAACATTTGTCCTATATTTGCTTCACAATTTTTAAATGTGAGGGAGGAATCCTATTCCTCACATTGTAGCACAATATGTTGTAAGATGAGATCTTTGCCACCATATGCTCTTTGTACCATCTTACATCTAATAGATCTTTTTACAATATTTGTAGTTTCTAATGGTCAAACTTTGCTAGTGTTGTGAGAGTAAACATATAGTATTCCTTAAGACTTTTCATTGAAGAAATCCCACAGAAATTTTCAAACAAGAAAATTAAGTTTTCAAAGTACCAACATTTGTAAAACTACATTAGAACATGTCTTTGAAGATGTGCAGGTAAAAAGAAAGAAAGGTTACAACTTTGAGACAAAGGACACATACAAATTGTAGTTATTATGCCATTGAAAAGGACTTGCTTTTGGTGTTTCTTCATCAAATTATTGCCTCCATTATCATGATTCTTTGTATTGACAACAAGAAAAGCACAAAAAGACTTTAGATTACCCACTTCAACTACTTATGTCACCTCAAAATTGTGTTCCTGAAAAATACATGCTTCAATAGAAACAAGGATCTCACCTTTTCACTCTTTGCTTTCTGAAATTGAGAAGGAACCAATTTTGGTTCGGGGATAGAATTTGCAATGAAAGCAAATACTAAAAATCCTCCAAAAAACTAGAATCTTCAGTAAAAACAAAAGAATAATCCAGCAAGATAAGATGATAATATTTAAATGATATTTAAAACTCAATTTCAAGCTGCACTTACAGTGAAACTTAAGGATCACTTGTGTGCGATCGGAGGTTCTAAATTTCTAAGCTATGGTTTAATATGAGGGGTTTTTTCGACTAGTGGTCCACTACCTTGAAAGAGGGTGGCAAAATATAATGAACAATGGTATCAACCCAATACAAGACTATGTTATCAGATATATCAAAGAAGTAGTCTTAGCCTTCAAGCATACCAGTACCAAAAAGTGGATGAGCTTCAATCCCAAATTGACTCTTGCTACTATTTGTTGGAAAAATAAAGGGTAGTAATATTTATATACATAAAAAACATGGAGATTCAAAAGAATAGTAAGTTTTAAGAAATTGACTAAAGAGAACAATATAGAAAACTGAATTTCTGTGCAAATTGAATTGCACAATTTTCTTATGATTTAAGCAAGCAGAGTGGCACCAAACAAGAAGCTACAAACCTTTAAAGTGCGTCACAAGAGGATGAAATGTCAAAAAACATGCATCAAGATCTCGTAACATTGGTCCAGTTGGTATCCTATAAATTGGGTACCAGTGCCACAAGTTGATTTTTTCATAAAAAATTAAAACTTTGGGATTTATTCATTTCCAACAATATGTTCTATTTTACTTAGGAAAGATATAAAGACATGAAAGATTTGATTATGACATTCATTAACATACAATAAATCATGAAAAAATTAAATTCACCTATATACAAGGAGTATTGCATGCAATTAAAGAAACATGTTATACACTATTGATTTACTTTAGTTGATCTTCCATAGTCATGCTTATAAAATGATGGATCCTGCAATCTCTCACTTTGAAATTGAAGACCTTTGTGCCTATATTTAGAAAAGAGTCCAGCAGAACCCAACCCCTCACATCCAAGGAAATGTTGAAAAACTTTAGAGAAAAACTCTTAGGAAGAAAATAGACCATCTAATCTACTTTGTTCAAAACTGAAAATACATTAAAAAGGCAAGAATTTTTGTATGCTATCTATGAATTTCAGATGATATTTGAAATAAAATGAAATAGATGCATATTCAGATACATAATTGTCACAAATAATTTGATGGAAAAAACTTGTGATCCCAAAGTTGTTTCTCCTTGAACAGAAAAAATGTCCACAACATTTACAAAAGAAAGGTGAACACAAAAATCTATGTATTGTTAGTGCATTTCATGATTACTTTCACATATATAAAAAATGGGGAATGCAAAGCCCTCAAGGGAAGGGGCTGTAAAATAGGTCCTGAGGTTCTCAGACTTGCAAAACTTTGGATTTCCTAGAATGGTTTGGATAGTTGGAAAGGGTTTTGGACAGTTGATGATTAGGTCTTGTGCGAGGTGGATCCTTACTTTTCTTTGATATTCACAACGCCTTAGATTATCACCTGCAACTCTTGTCCCTTAGGTTTCCTCTTTTTCTTACTTTTTAATTTTCTTTTCTTCAACACTGAGGTGTGTGTAGTTATTGTATAGTCTATGGGTGATAGTGAAAAAATGACATTGGCTCTATCTCTCTGCAACGGTCCTAGTATTAAAGGTAAAATGGGCTTCCTCATGCTTTGGGTCACGTTTCTTTTTTGTTTTGAGATTTTATTTGAAAGGTTCTCCGTTGAAATTTTTAATGTCTTTTCCTTGAACAGTAAGCAACATATGCTAAAATTTATCTCTTTTCAAAAGAGATTATATTATCACTAGACTTTCAAAACCCTATTATGCTAAATGTTGTACACTTTTCAAGAATGATTGTTCTGAAGGGAATTCTTGAATTATTTTTGGGTTACCAAGACTCATCTTTTTTATTTTAAATGATATATTATAAATATAGACCTATCTATGATTTGGGGTAATTTTTGTTTACCTTTATTAGAGGAGATAATGCAATCACTAAACTTTTCTAAACCTCTTATGCCAAATTTTATCCTTTTCTTAGGGAATTTTGTTCCTCAAAATTAATTTTGTTGCCTTGACTCATCATTTGGATTTCAGATGATAGATTATAAATATAGATAGTCAGGAACATAAATAGATTCCTCCAAAGATTTGAGATACTTAACATAAATGTGCCCTGATAAAGCACATTTAATAGTAGAAGATTACATAGCTTGAAGCCAAATCAAGGCTATACATCTTCATCTGCCTATTGTAGTAGTATTTGTGTTGTATTTGGGGATATTGATAACCTATAAAGGAGGAATATTATTAGAAAAAAAAGGAAAATTCTTCATGCAAGGCAGCTACTGTGGCAGATTTGAGTAACATTTCAGGGTTTGTTGCTTTGTATTTTAGTTCTTTGTCCACAAGAGTTTATAAGTAAATGAAATTTTCTCATTACATCTTGGAGACGAGATGGGATGGCTTTCAACAAATAATCTCAACAGAAATCACTTGGATAACTTCTATTGGCTTCTCTATGTGCTCAGTGCCATTAATTTTGTGCATTATCATTTCAATAAGAATCATAAACAAAATTACCAATTTCATCATTTTAGCATAAATTACGAGCCAAATTACCCATTTGAATATATTAACAGGGAAAAAATAGCTTAAAAGAAAGGATTCATTAATATTGTTACCTATCAAAGCCCTTTCAGTAGAAATCTACTCTTTGGCCAAATGCTATGAGAATTCCAAAATGGAAGCCCTTTTTTCATTGGGTATACAAGAAGCAAAAAAATCATAGATTTAAGATAATAAAAAAATGCACAACTGGTTTTAATTTGAAGTGAAAAAAAAAAACTCAAACCTATTAACACTGGTAGGAGCCTAAATAAATATAAAACAACAGCCTGTACAATAAGGAAAAATAAGGGTTTTATGAAAATACAAGTTTACAATAGCGCACAATGCCTAGAATGCTCAAGTATAAGATAGCTTGGATTTTCTTCCTCTGTCTTTGGAAAAATCTAGAACTTTCAGGGGAAGCTTCAAGAAGAAGATTTGTAATTTTTTTATTGTTTTTGATTAAGTAAAATAGGTTTTATAGGGACCCTAAAACCCACAATAGTTTAAAGTTTAAAGAAAGTCAAGAGTACCAAGCAAGGAAAATAAAACATAGTAGCTAGGAAAGGCCACCACAAGGCCAAACAAGAAAAATAGAGAAAGGAAAGCAAAGCCAAAAGACAAAGCACCAAGACCAATTATGCCAAGCTTCTGAGCATGACAACTACATTTCTTTCAAGGGCCTCCATCAGTTGAACCATGTCTTTGACGATCTGCACTTGGGAACCTTGTGGATCTATCTTCTCCCTATTCTTCCTGGTTCAAGCCCTGGTTCTTTTACCTAGTCCTTTAGTCGGCGCCTTGTCCTCCTTCATAGTCCTCTGCTCAGAACTAGGGTCCATTTTTTCTTCCATCTTTTTAATCAGCAGCTTGTTAGGCTGATTTTCTGTCATTGCAAAACCTTTTGAAAATGGCCTATTTTCCTTGCAAGTGTGTATTAGGTCTCTTGGCCCCGTGTTCTTCACTGTGTCACCCTGCCCTAGTCCAAACTGCATCTCTAAATTCACAAAATCTTGAAAGTTATTCAAAATTTTTAAGCCTGCTGGAATTATTATCAAAATCTACCTAAGTGTCGAAAACCCACAGTGTTTTCAAAAGTGCATGATGTTTTCGGTCTGTGTGTTTTCGACCTTTTACCGATAACCTGTGTGTGCTTTCAACCCTGTGCTTCCTATTTTTATGCGCTTATCCTTTGGTGTCAACAACTCTGTGTGTTTTCAATCTTCCGCTGTGTCAAAAACCCTGTGTGTTTTCGACCTCGTAGTTCCCTATTTGCTAGTGTTTTCTCTAACTGCGCAGGTGCGATGTTTGGTGGGGCCCAGTCCTTCAATGTTTCTTGTCATGCTTTCTCTAGGTCTCTAAGCAGTTACTTTTTCTATCCAATGACTTGGCAACTAGCAGTTATCTTTTGATCTCCGATTTCTGGCGGTTAGGCAGCTGACATCCAGTGACTCAGTGACTGTAGTCATGTGATCTTTGACGGGTTGGTGGTTATTTTCTAACCTCCAGTGACTTGGCTGGCGGTTAGTCATGTAGTCGCTTAATGTTTGGCAGTTGGTTTGTGGGTCCCAACTCTTTTCATTGCCCAGTGTCAGAGATTGCAAATTTACAGTCGGCATATGATCTCAAGGAATATTCTCAGCCTTTGAGATCATGCGCCATCCGTTGGATTTTATTCATTGGTTGGTAGGTGCTGAGGTGGCATTGTAGTTGTAGAGTTAGTGGTGGGGCCATTGTCAGAGGGGTCTGCGATGAGGAAGATCTACAGTCGGCATGTGATCACATGGAATATTCCTTCCCCATGCGATCATGCACCCACCGTCCAATTTGGTGACTGATGGTTTGTTCACTGTGGGCTCGTTGGTGGAGGTGATATGGCATATGCGGGGGTGACATGGTAGATCATGTGGTTGGTGCATGTTCTCATTGGAGATTTCAAGACCATGCGATCATGCACCCGCCGTTCATTTCCAGGCTTGTTGAGTGTGTGTCTAGTGTTGATGACGGGGCGGTTTGCAGTGAATAGTGTTGCCTTCGTGCGGTGGTGGTTGTGGTGGTGGTCTACGGGTTGCCGCATGATCACATAGCCCATCTCCAAGCTATGTGATCATGTGACATATCGCCACATGTCCATCACGGTTGCGGAGTTGTGTGGTGGCGGTTGTGGTAGGGTAAAAGGGATTGTTGTGTCGTATGTTTGCATAACCCATTTTCGGGTTATGCGATCATGCGACTAACCATTTACATCACGATTGCGGAGTTCTTAGGTGGGTCCACTATGTGGGTCTTGCCGGCGTGCCCAGTTATGATTGGTCGGCATTTGTTGGTGGGGCCGAGGATCTCTGTGGGTGGTTTGTGGTCACTTTGTGCGGTTAAGAGGCTGCCATTGCATGATTGCAAGGGCTATCTTTCGGCCATGCGATCATGCAACCAAGCATTATTCGAGCCCAGTTCTTTGCGGCAGTAAGATTTGTGACTGCACGACTACACCACTGAAGATTGTTGTGTGGATGTGAAGGCTGGGAGAGATAAAGAGATCTACAGCGGGGATATAAAGTTGGTCATGGTTTGAATGTGGGCCGTTGTTTCTCTACAGGCACCAAGAGAGGAAGTAACCGTTAGATTTCAAATTCAAATTTTTTGGAGACTTTGCAGCGACAGGAAGTACCTGGTTTTAATGATTTTGGGCCGATTTCTTGCTAGTTTGATGGCGGTAGGTTGTTGCAATGTGGTCCAGGGTTCCTATAGTCATTTGCGGAGGTGATTTTGTACTTGGTGGAGTATGGTTTTGTGCTCGAGGAGCTATTTGTAGGTGGCTGATTTGGCTGATTTTCATGGAATTCATGGTGTACTATGCTGAACTCGCAGATTCTCATGATTGTTGATCTGCTAAAGATTTGTTTTCTCTAGGTTGCTTATGCTTCCTGCCCCTGCAGTAAATTTTATGACTATTTGAATTGGCTTGGTTGGTGAAGCCTATGCCTTAGCTGTCTGTAGCTTGTTTTAACCTATTTTGGGTTTCCAAGGTAGCTAGGGTTATAAGTGTCAAATTTTTTATTGTGTCTGGGTTCTGAATTTTGTCAATTCCATGAAGGTTATATTATGTTGATTTTCTCCTTCTCTCTTCATATAGGGTGCTCTTCTCTCCATTGCTGGTTCTAAGAATAGAATGCATGTTGTGATAGATTTGTCTTATGTATGAGAATTTAATACATTCTTACTGTTACCAAGCTATCTCCATTTGAATTCTGGATTCATTAATCATACATCAAGGGTGTCTGGTTTTTCTGCTTGTATTGCCTAAGTGTTTGCAAGTAGAGTTTTCTTCGCAGAGATAACTAGTTCAGGGTTAGTGTTCTTGCATGTATGAGCTGAAATATCAAAGATAGGTCATGCTTGTCTTCCAGTGGATGTTGGTCAATGTATTGTCTGATTTGTAGGTCTCTTCTAAGGGGAGGGTTAAAATCCTTTGAATGGATAATAACATGCTTGAATACATTGGTGGGTGTTAAGTTGAGGTTTGGTCATGGTGTGTGATTGATGTCAGGCATCAACACATTGAGCATATTATTTTCTTGTTTCATAGCTATCTCTTACAATATTGTGTTTGACTCTGTGGCCCATTGGATAAGGCACTGGTCTATCAGAGACTTAGGGTATCTCAGGGGTCCCTTCAAATCTCCATTTAAAATCATTTCATTTCTATCCCACCTTTTCCCTTTCATGTTGTTAGGATAAGTTTGTGGTTTTCATACTCACTACATGCAAATAGGGCTATTGCATGAGATATTAGCTTCATTGAGGTATAGGATACCTAGGATTTTGAGAACCATTCCACATTAATCTATCTGTAGGCCTTTGGTTTGTCATGAGGTGTCTAGAATGTGCAGACAAGGCAATACCTGCCTGAGTGAATGTGGAGCTCGAAGTAGAAGGAGGATGTTCTTTATCCTCATCAATTGGTTTGTTTTCCTTGTCAAGATTGAATGCCTAACCAGTGTTCTAAGACCAACTATTTGATTCAAGCTTGGTCCTGCAAGGAAAAGAGCCAACAAAATGGTAACTCTGCTGGGGAGAGATTTGCAGTGTGTTACCTGGATTTGCTGATTGATTTATATGTGGCTTTGTTGTGGGAGTGCTCAAAGTCTATTGAAGTTTCAAGATAGATTAGTAAGTTTGTGTCCTCTGAAGAGAGGTGGCAACTCTATGCTAAAGAACTTGAGTTGTGCAGTTTTGTTGGGACTGCACTCAGTTGAGAAGAGGGCAGCAGCATTCAGGAGGTGTTCCAGGTATTTCTCCCTTTTCTAAGTGTGTAGTGGTTTCAAAGGAGTTTTTAAATTAAGTGTCAGGAATTTTCAATGGTAAATGGTTTGACTCCTTTGAAAGATTTGTTAAGTCATGGGTGTTAAAGGAAATTCTTGCTTAAGAGGTTACCCGGTTGTGAATTTTGTTGGTATACTTGGTTACCCAAACTCCAATCCCCTAAATGTTATAAAAGTTTTACCAAAGTTCAGTGGGGAAAGTTTTGAGTCTACCTATCAACATGCTAGAAATTTTTCAGATCTGATGTGTGACTATGGTGTTGAGCATGAAGATGTAATAATGAGATTATTCATGCGGTCACTGATAGGAGATGCAAGGGATTGGCTCTCTTATTTGCCTGATTATGACATCTCTTCATGGAATGATTTGGTTGCAAGTTTCTTAGTCTGATTTTCTGAAAGGGTGAATGACTTTGACATGCTTAAGGCCCTTGTGGATATACAAATGGAGGAAGATGAATTGGTTCCTAGTTTCAATGCTAGATTGATCAAGACATGGGAAAATATCCCTAGGAAGTGCAGGCCAAGTGATGATATCTGTTTGATCATCTACTTGAATGCTTTTGATAAGAATTTCAATCTTGACTTAAGGAACAAGGAACCACTAACTTTGTATTAGGCTTTTCAGTTTGCAATGAATATTGAATCTAATTGGAGATATCATGTTGTAAGAGGACCACATGTTGCTGCTGATTTTGATTTTCATTCTCAAAATGTGGTAGATAGTAGGAAAAGGGATGCACTGAAAGGTTTAGAGCCATATCGGCATATTCTTGTCCCTGTTAGTGATGTGCCTCAATTTTCTAGGTAGGATATGATCCATGATCATGTAAAGGAAAGTAACTTCCAGTCACATCTTGCATCACTTGAAGAAGAGGATTGCATTGTAATTGAAGCTTATATGGATGATGAACTTATTGCTGATGTATATCCAGTTGAGACTCAATATAATGAATGATTGTATGCATGGCGCTTGCAGCAAATTGAGGAACTGGAGTTAGCCCTTGCCATTAATGGTAAGAAACTTGAAGAACTAGAGGTGTGTAGAACCATGGACAGAGAACTTTCTCAGTCCAATTAGTGTGTATCTTTAGATTATGACAATGAACCGGATAAGTGTCTATTAGAGGAGGGTTATGTTGAAAGTGTATCAGATGAAGGTATGATTAGTAGTGTTTGTAATCAGTCTTTTGCTGATGATGAATGTTCATCTGATGAAGTGGGTAGTTCTGGTTTGAATGATGATAGTCGGGTAGCATTTTTGCATGAATTAAATGAAGATAGATGGTATCAATGTGAGTATGATTCTTTTGATACTGATCATGAGTTTACAAATTTGAACCAGCCGGGGTTTGTTGATAAACATCACTCAAGTTGTGAATCTGAAGGTAAATTTCTTTTTGAACATAAGAACATGTATGGAGATGTTAGTATGATCCCACTTTCAGATTTATATGTTCCAGTAATTGAAAGTTTTTCAGTGGAGACCTATGGAGATATGGAAGAAGAAATCAATATTTTGTTTCAGCCAGATAGGGAAGAACTAGATTGTAAAGTGAATGTAAATACTACTTATCCGGTTGATCCAAATGCCAGGTCTACATTGGAAAGTGAAGAGGAAAGGGGAAGTGATTTTCCTATTGAAATGTGTTTTTCAGATTTGGAAATAGTGAGGAGTTATGATGTTTTGAAAATGCACTGCACTGTGTTTCCAGAGCTATTTCAGCCGGAATATCTTTGTTTCCAATAGGATCTGGCTAGTGATGAAAAGGATGTCTGTGATAGTTTGCTAGTTTCTGATGAGCTTGAGGACATGCCTTGCTATGAAAGTTTTTCTTTTCATAGTTGCTGCAGTAAGTATTTGCAGGTTGCTGATTATGTTTCTGAGTTGGATGAATGTGAGTATGAGGGTTTTAGTTTTGAATTGAGTTCAAGTGCTAAACATGGTGATAAAGATGATGTTAATTATCTGCTGGTAAGTGTACTCACATTTCATGATGATCAGCCTTACATTAGCTTGCAAGATGTAATGGGAAGAGGTTACAAAGTTTCACTGTAGGCTAATTTTACTCTTGATTCTGAGGGGTGTATGTGTGAGGTAGTCTGGTATGACTTGAGATAGATTTCGATCCTCATACATTGGGCAAAGATGAATACACTTATTACATTCTTGTGGATCTACCTGTCAAGAGTTTTCATGAGTTTGACCATGCACATGAAAGGAAAAATTCCAGGGTCATCTCTATGCAGGGGGATGAGGACCAAGTGTTTGATAGAGGTAAATGATTGGCGTGGTTTAGCATTTTTAGTTGTGTAAATGTTTGTATAGTTGCTTTGCTTCAGCAGTAGTGTTAGTCGAAATAATGAGCCAGCTTTTGAGAGCCTTGGTGTTTTGAGTTTTGAGATCTTTGGAGTGTTAAGGAATATAATTTTGGATTGGTCTGCTTCTTCCCAGAGATCTGGATCCTTGCTATGCCTGCAGGAGGCATACATCCCCAGATAGAGCCACTGTTAGGCCAATTTTCTGTCATTGCAAAACCTTTTGAAAATGGCCTATTTTCCTTGCAAGTGTGTATTAGGTCTCTTGGCCCCATGCTCTTCACTATGTCACCCTACCCTGGTCCAAATTGTATCTCTAAATTCGCAAAATCCTGAAAGTTATTCAAAATTCTAAGCCTGCTGGAATTATTGTCAAAATCTGCCTAAGTGTCGAAAACCCACAGTGTTTTTGAAAGTGCATGATGTTTTTGGTCTGTGTGTTTTCAACCTTTTACCGATAACCTTTGTGTGTTTTTGACCCTATGCTTCCTATTTTTATGCGCTTATCCTTTGGTGTCGACAACTCTGTGTGTTTTCGATCTTCCGCTGTGTCGAAAACCCTGTGTGTTTTCAACCTCACAGTTCCTTGTTTGCTGGTGTTTTCTCTAACTATGTAGGTGCAATGTTTGGTGGGGCCCAGTCCTTCAATTTTTCTTGTCATGCTTTCTCTAGGTCTTCGAGTGGTTACTTTTTCTATCCAGTAGCCTGGCTACTAGCAATTATCTTTTGATCTCCTATTTCTGGCGGTTAGGCAGCTGACATCTAGTGACTCGGTGACTGTAGTTGCGTGATCTTTGATAGGTTGGTGATTATCTGCTAACCTCTAGTGACTTGGCTAGTAGTTAGTCACGTAGTCACTCAATGTTTGGCAATTGGTTTGTGGGTCCCAGCTCTTTTCATTGCCCGGTGTCAGAGATTGTAGATCTACGATCGGCATATGATCTTAAGGAATATTCTCAGCCTTTGAGATCATGCGCCATCTATTGGATTTTATTCATTGGTTGGCTGGCACTGAGGTGGCATCGCAGTTGTGGAGTTAGTGGTGGGGCCATTGTTAGAGGGGTTTGTGATGAGGAAGATCTATGGTCGGCATGTGATCGCATGGAATATTCCTTCCCCATGCGATCATGCGCCCACCGTCCAATTTGGTGACCGATGGTTTGTTCACTGTGGGCCCATTGGCGGAGGTGATATGGCGTACGTGGGGGTGACATGGTAGATCATGTGGTTGGTGCATGATCTCATGGGAGATTTCAAGCCCATGCGATCATGCACCCACCGTTCATTTCCAGGCTTGTTGAGCGTGGGTCCGGTGTTGATGACGGGGTGGTTTGCAGCGAATAGTGTTGTCTCCATGTGGTGGTGGTTGCGGTGGTGGTCTATGGGTTGCCGCATGATTGCATAGCCCATCTCTAGGCTATGTGATCATGTGACAGATCACCGCGTGTCCATCACGGTTGCGGAGTTGTGCGGTGGCGGTTGCGGCAGGGTAAAAGGGATTGTTGTGTCCCATGTTCGCATAACCCATTTCTAGGTTATGCGATCATGCGACTAACCATTTACATCATGGTTGTGGAGTTCTTAGGCGGGTCCACTATGTGGGTCTTGCTGGCATGCCCGATTATGATTGGTCGACATTTATCGGTGGGGCTGAGGATCTCTGTGGGTGGTTTGCGGTCACTTTGCGTGGTTAAGAGGCTGCCGTCACATGATCACAAGGGCTATCTTTCGGCCATGTGATCATGTGACCAAGCATTATTTGAGCTTGGTTCTTTGCGATGGTAAGATTTGTGACCGCGCGACTGCGCCATTGAAGATTGTTGTGTGGATGTGAAGCCCGGGAGAGATAAAGAGATCTACGGTGGGGATATAAAGTTGGTCATGGTTTGAATGTGGGCTGTTGTTTCTTGGTAGGTGCCAAGAGAGGAAGTAACCATTAGATTTCAAATTCAAATTTGTAGGAGAGTTTGCAGTGATAGGAAGTACCTGGTTTTAATGATTTTGGGTGGATTTCTTGCTGGTTTGATGATGGTAGGTTGTTGCGATGTGGTCTAGGGTTCTTGTGGTCATTTACGGAGGTGATTTTGTACTTGGTGGAGTATGGTTTTGTGCTCGAGGAGCTATTTGCAGGTGGCCGATTTGACTGATTTTCATGGCATTCATGGTGTACTATGCTAAGCTCGCAGATTCTCATGATTGTTGATCTGCTAAAGATTTGTTTTCTCTAGCCTGCTTATGCTTCCTGCCCTTGCAGTAAATTTTGTGACTGTTTGAATTGGCTTGGTTGGTGAAGCCTATGCCTTAGCTATCCGTAGCTTGTCGCAACCTATTTTGGGTTTCCAAAGCAGCTAGGGGTATAAGTGTCAATTTTTTTACTGTGTCCGGGTTCTGAATTTTTTCAATTCCATGAAGGTTCTGTTCTATTGATTTTCTCCTTCTCTCTGCATATAGGGTGCTCTTCTCTCCATTACTAGTTTTGAGAATAGAATGCATGTTTTGACAGATTTGTCTTATGTATGAGAATTTAATACATTCTTACTATTACCAAGCTATCTCCATTTGAATTCTGGATACATTAATCATACATCAAGGGTGTCTGGTTTTTCTGCTTGTATTGCCTAAGTGTTTGCAAGTAGAGTTGTCTTCGCAGAGATAACTGGTTTAGGGTTAGTGTTCTTGCATGTATGAGCTAAAATATCAAAGATAGGTCATGCTTGTCTTCTAGTGGATGCTGGTCAATGTATTGTCTGATTTGTAGGTCTCTTCTAAGGGGAGGGTTAAAATCCTTTGAATGGATAATAACATGCTTGAATACATTGGTGGGTGTTAAGTTGAGGTTTGGTCATGGTGTGTGATTGATGTCAGGCATCAACACATTGAGCATATTATTTTCTTGTTTCATAGCTGTCTCTTGCAATATTGTGTTTGACTCTGTGGCCCATTGGATAAGGCATTGGTCTATCAGAGACTTAGGGTATCTCAGGGGTCCCTTCAAATCTCCATTTAAAATCATTTCATTTCTATCCCACCTTTTCCCTTTCATGTTGTTAGGATAAGTTTCTGGTTTTCATACTCGCTCCATGCAAATAGGGCTATTGCATGAGATATTAGCTTCATTGAGGTACATGATACCTAGGAGTTTGAGAACCATTCCACATTAATCTGTCTGTAGGCCTTTGGTTTGTCATGAGGTGTCTAGAATGTGCAGACAAGGCAATACCCACATAAGTGAATGTGGAGCTCGAAGTCGAAGGAGGATGTTCTTTATACTCATCAATTGGTTTGTTTTCCTTGTCAAGCCTGAATGCCTAACTAGTGTTCTAAGCCCAACTATTTGATTCAAGCTTGGTCCTGCAAGGAAAAGAGCCAACATAGCTTAAGGTTCTTTTTGGACATTTTAAGGATGTTAAAGTTTTGCTCTGCCACTCCCTTGAGGGTTTTTTCTAGACTTATCATTTTGGATTCCATGTTCGTGACCCTGGTTTCCAGACTTGGCTTAATCTCTGTGATCTTTTCCTTGTTATCCAAGCCCTAAATTTTTTCCTTGATGTCCTCAATCTCATGGTAGAGCCATTTCAAAGATCGAAACTGGTCCAACATACTATTTTTAGTGTTGTTAAGAAAATCCATGTCCATCTCCCTAGCTTTATCACTGAGCACTACCAGTGCAGGGTCTATCAATTCTTCCTTGTGGACTTTTCCTCTTTATCCTCCAAAATCTGAGGATAGATGGCTTCCCTTATAATTCCCATGTGCACGGTGTTGATATTAAAATTTCTCCAGACCTTTTTACCCCTCCCAGTGTCCTGACTATTATACTCTCCCCCTGAGGCTTCTTTGATCTCATCAATCCTTATGAGTGACTGGTTAGTGCCCTGCTCATTTATGTCTTCAGTCACGGGGGCTTGATTTTTAGCGTTAGTGTCAAGGGACTGAGGAGGAAGGGTTTTTTCCTCACTAATAGTGAGATCGATCAACAAGTTGCCAGAAAGGTCCTGCATTGGTTTGGGGGTGTCCTCCTTTTCCCGTTCTTGCATAATGGTGGAATCCAAAATGGGGTTTCCCACTTCCTCGACCAAATCCATATCTTCCTCCTTTTCATTATACTCTTCCTCTGAGTTTGCCTTCTTCTTATCCTATTTTTTGGAAGGTAATTCCTTCTCGATAGTTTTTAGGGGACATTTTTTGGATGGGTAGCCCTTGCCCTATTTCTTGAAATCAACTTCCTCGCTGTCATCTGAAGGAATGCCCACAAAAGACCCTAAAGGAACATAATCTGAACAAGAGTACTCACTGATAGCCTTACTATCCTCTATTTCCTTGCCCATGATTTGGGTTTTCAAGAATTCATATAACAAAAGGATTAATTCTTCATGCAAATTAGGATTAGCAATTTTATTATCTCTAAAACTAGTTATATTCTTGTTCATTGAAGAGAAGAAATAATACGGAATGGAAATCTTGAAACCATGCCTAAAATGATTAAGCAAGATGAAATGATGAGTGTAGATTCTGTCAAACCTGGTATCTAGGGTAATGTAGTAGATGAGGGCATTCAGAACATATTGCCAGAGCATCTTCAAGCTCCTGGGAAGGTAGTAGGTGCCCGCTTTGATGATGGTGTTCATCTCAATGTCATCCCTCGTGAACTTTTTGACAACCATAACGGAAATTTTTTTGGTCTCTATAGAATTTTTCCTCAGCGGTAGGAATGCTAGAGAGCAAAGAGATGACCTCCTCTATGAGAGTGAACTACTTGCCATCAATGTCCACCTTCCCATCTTTCCAGGTTTTGACAAAGATTTTGGTGATGTCCTTCTTGCACCCATGGAGACGTTCAATAAAGTGGTAACTTCCCCTTTCTGTAAGGCGTTCCAAATTTTTGTTTTCTTCTTCCATTTCTCACTGTCACCCTCCGGCTCCCTTCTTAACCTCTCCCCAACCATGGCTTTAGTGATAACTCTGGTAAACCTTTGGTTTTGCCAATAATTTCTTCTTTCCTTCTTTCTTACTTCAACGATGCTCTTTCTAAAAGTAGGATTTTTTAAATGAGTACAAGATATGGGGAAGAGGGCCCTAAAAGCTTGTGGAGATGATGTGTTATTAAAACTCATGCAACTCCACCACAACTCGCCATGAGTGAAATAACATCTCTTAACTAGCTTGTTGTAGTAATAATAATTATTGGGTAAAACCACAGTACTTTGAAGATTTCCTCCATCTAGATAATCCAACTAGACTTTATGGAAAGTTTTATCATTGTGCCTTAAATAGTAAGTTTCCTTGCTGGCAGCTAGTAAAGTGGTCCAATCAACATCCCAGTTGGCAATAGAGATAAGCATGTGAATATAGATATCATCCTTTGAGAAATAGGTCCAAGTGGTGCAAAAAGTGATGACTAATACAAGATCAAAGTCATGTCTGCAAACCTAGCTGAGGGAGAACCAGTAGTTGTTGCTTCATTGAGAATCATACATGGCTATTAGAAACTTTTAAATTGCTATAGAAAAGAGTTTTCTTCTTCTAACAATCAGCTTGAGTGAGCTAATGAGCTCACCAAAATACTTTCAAGTGACTAACATCTCTTGCTGGGAGTATAGGAAGCCTGAATGGTTTCTAGGTTGCAATGTTTCTACTTGCTTCCTCTTGCCTTATCTGACTTTCTCTTTTTCTACCTGGGGATTTGAGTTTAGCCCCAACATCGACTCTATTTTTGATTCTTGTTGCTGCAGGAGAAACCAAGGAGAGATCTTTGCTTTTGGATCTTTTCTTTCTTTGAACCTTCATCCATCCCTCTTTTTCCTCTTTATATTTAGCAAAGAGCTCCTCCATCTTGGCGAGTTGTTTAGGAGAGATAGAACCCAACTGAAAATCCATTTGTGGACTTTGTTAGGGTCCTATGTCTCAAGGCAGTTGCATGAGTCCGGGGGGCCACCAGGTTTACCCCTAGCCGGGCTAGAATAGCATTCTTCCAAAGGGGATTCTAAGGAATCCAGGACGAAGGAGGCAAAGGTAGAACTAGGGCATGAATCACCCCCTTCCCCCTGACCAATGTCACAGGTGTCATCAATGGAGTCTTGCAGAATATTGACTTCCAAGTCTATGCCTTCAGACTGGGGAGAAACCTTTCTAAGAGTCAAACACTCTTGACCTGGTGTTGTTTTCTCCTTTGGTTCCCCAATGTTAGGGATTTTCGTAACCTCCTAATTTTCCTTTGGCTTATCCTTTTTTCCATACTCTTTGATTCAAGACCTCTGATTCAAAATGAGGATTGACTATCTTCCTTGGAAGGCGTTCTAATTCATTACCTAACTTGTTCTTTCTAACAACTAGAGCTTTCCTTTAATTTTCCAAGTTCATGTGCACTAGACATGATTTGGCTTTATGTCCCACTTTCTTACAATTGAAGCATGCAAAAGGGATACTTCCATAATCCAAATTTTGCAAATGTTTTCCCAGTTTAGATTTGAGAACAATGATTTCTGACATAACTTGACCCTCTTCCACCCCAATGCAGATCCTAGCATAGATGAGGCGGCTTTTAGCCACAGTCACAGGGTCAATGGAAAGTAGAGAACCAAAGGATCTGGAAATACTGTCAAAGACATCTTCTACCCAAAATTCCAAAGGGAGTTCTGGGAGTCGAACCCAAATCGGGGCCTGGATGAAGAAATAATCATTGAGATCTAACTTCGGGGTCCATTTTTGCACCACAAGAGTAGCCTTGCCAATTAACCAGGTGCCAGGTGCTTGCACAGAGGATTCTGTCTAGATCTTCTTTGCAAGAAAACTCAGAGGAGAGAAATCCCTTCACCATGGCCGTGATGAGGACTTGCCCCTTAAGCAATTTTTTTATTGTTACTATGCAAAAAAAATTATATTTTTCTCAGAGAAAATGATTTTTCAGATTGCTCAAACCAATGAGAAATTAGAAAAATCATGTTTTTAAACGATTAAAAATAAACATTAATAGTTAACTATTATGTTTTGGGCCAACAAAATTGAATACTTTATTCTTATTGGTTGATTGACTTTGTCAAATAGAAAACTTTGTATCAAATAGATGCATAAGTTATCCTGCCTACGATAGGAACTAAAAAACATCATAAAGCTTGACCATAACCTATATTTTTCTCAAAATACAAGCTTCATATATATTATTTGACCTTTGTACATCTCTCTAAATTTTTCATTCATGTTTACTTTATTTTTATACGCCTCCACTTCTATTTATATATAATGTTTATTATTGAAATTTTTTTTTGATTAATAACAATACATAACATAAATACCTTAAATATATTTATATAAAAAATTTAAAATCTTTATTTAAAATTATATTATTTACTTAAAAACTATTTATTAAAGAAATTATTATATTAGTTATTTAAAAAAATACAATCCTTGCTCTCAATGTTGATCTAAGGAAGTGGAGTTGAAGAAGCCAAACACTACAATACTTTTTTCTTTCTTTATTTACGAATAAGTTCTACACTCAATAGACGTTATATACTAATGGTATCCAACCAATCTATGACTTCCTTTGTCCTCTTTTCTTCCACTAGAAGGGATGAAATCATATCCTCTAGACTGTGTGAAGTGAGTTGACTTAGTGTAAAGACAACATTACTATATTTGGAAGATAAGTTATTTAACAGGATGGCCTTAGCATCATCATCATCATCATCATCAATAGGAGCTTTAACCTCTGCAAGTTGTCTAATGAGAGACCTTAAATTACTTATATTATTTGACATTGTGATCCCATTTTCCATTTTGAATCTAAATAATTGAATTTTTAGAGAAAAATTTGCATTGACATCTTTTGCTCCAAATAACTTGTTTAAATTATCCCAAATGTCGGTAGAAGTGTTGTCTCAATCTACGTAATGAAGTTCAAAATTTGCAAGAGCAAGACCAATAATAGCTGTGGCTTTATCATCTCTACTATTCTAACAATTTATTTGCATCTGTAGGTAGGTTTTCTTTTCCTCTTACTATGCCCCATAGGTTTTTATTCATCAATTGCATTTGTAATTTTATTCTCCATGTATGAAAAATGAAATGAGAGTATTTATCTATTGGAATCTCCATTCAACAACAACACTAGAAAATTATTTTTCTTACTGCCAACCAATCACAAAATTGAAAATACTATGTATTCTATACTTGGTTTAAAGTATGTACTTACTACATTTTGACTGTATTAGAAATGAAGTTCTTCACCAAGAGCCTTTGATCCAAATGACCGTCAAGCGACTGTCAAACACTAATTAATATTGAAGCACAAGCCCATAGGAAAATGAATGTCCAAGTACATGTAACATTGTCGCTTCTTATCTACAAACTCTTTTGTAGTGACTACAAACAACTATGCTCCAATTGTTGATTCATACCCTATCATTAACTGTGTACATCTATCTATAGCAATTGATGAATAGCACAACCCAACTATCACTGAAACAAAGATTCACCGTCAAGAGATAGACACAAGGATTTTATCTGTTTGATGAACTTTTATCCCAAAGCTGATAAGCCAGCGCACATGACTACATGGGGAGGTAAGTTCTTTAAATAGGGTAAGGATGAAGTGTCTCTATAAATAAACAAATACAAATTTCAACTACCACCAATCATCATGGATGCCACCTCAATGTAGGCATGCCTCATCCACCAGCATGTCACTGAATACATCATGCTTCTGCAGGCTCATCTTACATACTCACTCTAATACGACATGTCAGAGATGATAAAAAAGATAAGTATTCGATGATATATTTGATAACATAAAGGAGTTTTTATACAGTGCAATTATTAGTTTATTAGAGAACTGTTACTTCTTGTAGTTACCGAATGGTAGTTATACCAAATGACAATATAATGAAGTTACGTCGACATGTATATAGTATTTAAAATTTTCAAAATGGTATGGAGTTCTCTAGTGAAATTATTAGGATGTTTTGTATAATGTAACAAAAAACACCTAATTGGCTAGGGTAAACTAAATACCCTAGTTAAATAATTAGTTAGGGCATAGGAAAATGTGACCAAATCAATTATCAAAAATTCTCAAAATTGGAAAGATCTAATCAAGAACAAGAAAAATTAACCAAATAAAATACCTTCAAGTAAATAGTTTCGATTAAAAGATATAGTTGGGCATAGAAAAATACAATCCTGAGAGAGAAATCTGTAAACTTTAAAGCTTTGAGAGATTATCCCAGTAGCCTAAATGTATCATTTCCCATCTCATTAAATTTATCAGTGACCATGTCAATATAATTGTTACCATCAAAGACAGTTGTAACAATAGTCAAGGATAGGCTAGTGGTAAAAAACACAAAGGAAAAATGACGGGCAATGGCTACAGAGAAGAAAGTCAAGCACAAGAGCAGAGGAATGGGAAAGTTGAGATCCAAAATATTATTTTTAATGATGAGCTACTCTCTATTGTTAGGAGGCATACTGGAAAAAGGAATAGTAATTAGCAGACAATCCAGAAAAATAAAGCACAAAATCCACCTGGTTGCTATCCATATCATTCTCTCATGATAGTCAAAATAGTCGGCTCCAAACCCTTAATTTATAGCAGTGAGGACTTCAATTCCTTGTACACTTCATACTAAAATGAACATTTGTATACATTATTTCCCCCCACATGTTATTGATATGTAGAACACCTATCTTTGTAAGAATTCTAAAACTTGGAGCACATAGAGATGTGGCTCAATATAGCCTTGTTTAGTGTGTAATATACAATGTTCTTTACCCTATTTCTATTCTATACTATAGCTTCTACAACACACTAACAAAGACCTTGAGAATCACGCCTTCTCTTGAATTGGTAGTTGTAAATGCATTTGTCAACCATCTTGAACACCAATCAAAGAGGGGAAAAATAATTTACACCAATGTTTTAGGTTTTAAAAATATGTAAATTGTGTATAGTGAATATAGGGAAAGAAACATATGGATGTAAATTGAAAACTTTCATTGGCTAAAAGAAAAACAAGATTAATAATTTTTTAAGCATAGAGCCTTCGCAACAGTTCTCTCCTTTGGCAAGAACTAAAAATAAATAGTCAAATTTGAGATGTCACAATTTTAAAAAATAAATAGTGAGATGCAAGATGTCACAAATATTAACTACCATAAATGTGAGTAAAACAAATGCAATTCAATTGGATTCAACATTTGAAAATTATTTAAGAAAGCTCTTGTAAAATATTGTTATGCAACATTCCAATTGGCCATCCTGATAAAAAAATGAAGACAAACATTTCACTATAAGAATTATACTTTTGTATGGATGTCATAACATATTGAAACACAAGTTTCAAATATCACATTCTTTCACAAACCAAAGTACAAGTTTCTTTGTGATGCTCACCCGTAGCACGATATATTTCATATTGAGATTTTGATCATTTTGACACGATGCTGAGATATTTCATCACAAAATTTAGACATTAGAATAGACATTGGTTATGATTGATAGATGGGCTTTGATTTTTGGATTATCATATGAATTTATAATATTCATATTGATTCTTATTTTAGATGGACATTGATTTTGGTTATTGGATAAATGTGATGTTTATATATCTCATGAATAGATTGTGGTAATTTAATGATTGTATATAGGTGATTACATGGTTATTATGGACAGGCATCATTATATGCATTGGTGATTGCCACAAATTTAATCATGGATGGATTTCATGATCATGATGGATAGATAGATGCATGTGTTTTATTATTGTATCATTTATAATTGATTTCTCTATATGTATTATCTTGATTGGACTAATATTCAATTTGAATGTGTAAGACATATGCCTAATGGGAAGGGGAGATGATATGGTGACTATGTGTGTAAACAAGTAATGTTGATCCATCCCACATAAGGGTCAAGATTTATGTCAATAGTATTGTGAATTTATGTAATGTATCAATGATATGTGGATAAAGTGTTAAAAAAATCAATTAAGAATTCATAGATTATATATGATTTTGCTCGACTTAATTTTATTTAGTATCTAGTTTCTACATAGAATTAATTGATCATTTGTGACTTTTCATTAAATGCATTGTCATCATTATACACTAGTAATCGTGATATTTTGTTGTGTATCATTGATATATGTATAAGTGTGAAGAAAAAATAAATAAAGAATAGAGAGATTATATATGAGATCACTTGAGTTAATTTTATTTAGTATTTAGTTTCTACATAGAATTAATTAATCATTTGTGACTTTTCATTAAATTGAACAAATAATTATACCACCCATAAAAGATTTCAAAAATAAATTTTACTATAAATGAAAACATTAATATAAAATCTTACTCATTTTGACCATTGACAAGTTTCATATTGAAGAATAATGTTGAAATTATTTTTTTTCAATAAATATAGAAAATATTTAATATAATTTTTGAAAAATATATAAATTACTCTTGAATTAATTAGTCTAATTAATTTTGATACTTTATTTGTTTTAAATTAGCTAATTTTTTTGATTAATTCATGTGTGATAGGGTTTGAACCTAGTAAAAAAGTAACATCAAGTCTAACAGATGGATCAAAAGGAATTTACAAGAAGTGAATTCACCCATCTAACTAAAATTAAACAAAAAAACTAGTAACAAACATAGGAACAAAAAAACTAGCACATGGGACCAACTAACAAGACCTTACACGGGGGCATTGGAATCCCTTTCTATGAAAGAAGCCCGTTTGGGAGGACACACTATTATTAGATCAAACAAAAAAAATATAATATGAATTTGATGTTTGTGAAATACATTTATTCTTAAATTGAAAACTCTTGAATGATTTTAAAACACTTTACACAATAAGCTTGATATACTTAATGATTTGACAAGCATATACTTAATTCTAAACATAAATATAGTTGCAAACTATAAAACATTCCTTTGTGCATTTTTTTATCCAATACCTCTTAACAATCTTTGCTTTGAAATTTCACAATATTAAATATTATGTTCATAAGATATTAAATGTTATATAAATATAATCATTATGGTATTAACATTATTTATAATATATAAAATAATTAAATAAATTTTTAAAATATTGATTATATTTATGCTATTAAAAATGATTCTAATCTTTTTTTGGAACATTCTCTCTTCTAATATTCTCTGGCAGATTTGGAAATGCAGGATTGAAGAAAGGTATTGGAATAGGCCCAGGGTTCTTACTAAGTCTTTCCAAAAAATCACTCATTTTAAAATTTTTATGCAGGTTCACACTACGATGATGATGGAGAAGGATAAGCTAAGGAGATTCATGAAAGATGGTCATGCCACTTTCTTTGTTTATGAGCTGAAACATGGTTATGAGTGGAGAAGCAACCTAGATGACCTTAAAATGTTCGAGAGGACCTGGAAGAGGCTCAACTAGGAGATCAAGAAGAACATCAAATCCAAAAAGGATGAGATATTCATGCTAACTCAAATCCATGAGTGGAAGAATATTGTGTGGATGGAGGGATCTTTTCGGTGGATAGCTTGAGTTGACACCCATAATGATATATTGCACTAGTAGTTTTAATTCCCTTGAACTCTGATTTGTACATTCCAAAGTAGTTTTCTTTGTTTTTGGTGAGGCCAAGCCTCCTCTTTTGTACTCTCCCGTAATGCTATTTTGACTTTGTATCCTTTTTGATCCTCTTATATATAATTAAAAAAATAAAAAATTGATTATACATTCATAAACATACATAGATACACCAACCATTTAATAACACAATTGATATTTAACTTTTTAATAGTAATAAGATGAGAATAAATTTCTATAGTTTTTCAACAAAACAAAGCATAATAATAATAATAATAATAATAATAATAATAATAATAATGATGATGATGATGATGATGATAATGATAATAATAATAATAATAATAATAATAATAATAATAATAATAATAATAATAATAATAATAATATATTTTTTCAACAATACAGAGCCTATTATGTCTCCCAAGGGCTTATCAAATAAAAATGTTTTATTCAATTACAATTTTTTTAAGGGAATTAAACAATTAATTTAAAAAATCATACAAGGGAAATAAAACATAATAACAGTCACCACGCTCAATATTAACACAATTAATGGCGTCGCTTTTGTCTGTGTTAGTCTTGGTCCTGGCATTGAACTTAGAAACAAAACAAATCTTGATATGTTGCGCACTAGAAACAATAAGAAAGCTCACAAACTGTTGTATCCCAAACGAGTGTTGTGTGTGTTTTGCAGTAGAACAAAAAAGTTGGGGATGTTTATAGGCAAAAAATAGAGCCCATGATAAAGACGAGTTGGTAGATGAAAGATTGTTATTCACCAAACAAAGATTGTTGTCGAACACCTCTCGGAAAATAGGTTACTCTTTATGCTTTACATATACTTGGACTACAACATTGATCTCTTCTTAACAATTGGCAATAAATAAGATAGGAGTTACTGCTCCGATATTCAATGACAATTATGAGATTCATGTTTAATAGTGTGAAGCAGATATCTGGGTAGCCAACAGCTCTGCTTTGCAACCAAACAAGAAACGAAACTCCATTAAAATTCTTTGATGTTTGGCTTCGACGTCAATGCGTGATATGGTCAATTTTTTCACGATTTTTATATAAATACCTGCATGGAGTCAATTTATAAGAAAATTCACTCTTGTATATAATCTTATGTATAATTTCTATTAATCTATATATACATGTATTTTGGTTGGTTAGAAATTATTACAATTATTTTATAGAGTTAGGTTTTATTATGGTTGGTATCTATTTGTATTGTTCTATTGTTCATACAATTCATCTTTAATGATTAAATTTAACTTTATCATTTAGTTTGAATTTCAAAGTTTGATTCACAATAGTCTAATAGTTTCTTACCCTTCGGCAATATACTATACTTTTGTGTAATTTTATGTTATGTGCTAGTATTCAAAGACACTGCATTAGAGATTTTCTTACATTGGGTTAGTGATTTTTTAACATTTTAAGGTTACTCTACAAATAAAAAAAGTTTTGTTTGATAAGTGATGGCAAAAATATATATAATTTCTAATAAAGTTAAACATATTTTTCTAATGATCTATTTTTTGTTAGTATAGTAAATTTCTTTTTTTTTACTATAACATTATTTTAGATTGTATCTTTATCTATTCAATTATGTGAAAGATTAAAAAATTTAAAGCAATCAAGTATCAGCTAAACTAAATTGAAAGACAAATTTTACTTAACTCAAAATCAATAAAAATAACTTCTGTATAAACTCAATAAATGTATCCTATAAATTAACAATTTTTATTTGAAAATACTATTTTCATAACTATTTTTCCCTTTGGATGTTGTACATATGTACATTTATAGTATATTGACTCTATATCCCATAGTTGCACATTATTTGTAGTACTATGTATGTTAACTCTTGTATAACCTATCTTCTCAGCTCTATAACTACGATTGTCTTATATAAGAAACGGCATGAGGACTAGACCAACGAGGAGGAGCAATGTGAAATGGATATTGAAGACTGGCAATCCTCCCTTAATAATCAACCTAGTGACCAGGATAAGATTGGCAATTTTAGTGACAACTAGGCCTTTGAGGCTTGTTAGCTTTTTTTTAATTTTTTGACTTTGGTTTAATGATCTATTCAAACTTAAGTTGGATTATGTGCTTATCACAACATGTATGTTGTTTGACGAACTTTAGATGCTTCGCGATGTTGCACTCTTTCAATTTTTTGTAGTAGTGTTAGTTTTCATGCTTCAAACTAGATTACTTTTGATAACTTTGATTATTTCAAAGTTAGTAGTACAGGAGATGATTTGAGCGGATTTTGATTAATTTTATGGAAATGGTGTTTTAGCTTCTTCTCGATTGTAATAGCCCTAAGTAAGGATTTATGTGCTACTTCTTAATGTTAATCTTCTTGTTATGAGATTAGGGCCATCTCCATGTTGTCTTAATAAATAACTACAGTCATCTTTCTTATAATGACCATCTCTATTTAATTAAAAAGCATTGAAAATAGACCATTGCCATTGAGAAGTGAGCAGGATGCATAAAAGCTTATATGTTCAGGCACTCCAACTTGATAGGCCACCCTGGGATCGAGTCCCAGTGGGGACAACTCACCTTCGAGCAACTTGATGTTGCCTATCATCAACGTCTTAATGGGAATGGTAGTTACTACAGTTCCAGTTTGAAGATATATATTTTCAGAGCATTCAATTGTCATTAGCGTTAAATTCAGTTTGACATAGTGTAGACTTTTTGCAAAGAATGGGTTTTTCAACCACTACGATTCTCGTTTGGATTGACATTTTCAATGTTTAAGTTTGTAATGATCCATGTTTTTGATCTAGAAAAAATCAGCAAGAGGGTCCTAGCCCATGGTACAGAAGGACTAGAAGCACATTAACACCATATTAATAGTAGTAGTCATATAGCAGTTCATTAGTGGTAAGTCAACAGAAAACTACTGTCTAGTCTGCCTTTATCAAAAAGAAACATAATGGTTCTTTTCAAAAATAATGAACCAAAGTATTTTAAGAAGATAGTAACAAGCATATTAATAGTAGTGTGCCACACAGGGCTAATCCAGAAACTAGCCAAAACAACCTTAAAATAGGAAAGCAACATATAGAAATCAAGGCCAACATGCCTGAACCTAAACAAAAACCTCATGGCAGTAGCGGCAGCTAGGGTCTCCTACCCAAAGGTTTGGACATCAGGGTCGTGGCCCACTCTTCTTGTAGGAACAAGAAGAGGTCTTTGTTGTCTTCATCCACCTCCAGCTTGGCACCAGCCAACTTCTCCTTCATAGTCCACAGAGTCAACATCGACACGTGCATGACTTTGAGGGTGAATTTGTTTGTATTTGAAACACGGGCTTTGATGTCCTACATGTCCTATTTGAGGCCTAATATCTCATTGTCCATCTTTGAGAATTTCAGCTTAAGGGAGCCCTTAAACCTGTCATTACCATCTAAGGCCACAAAATTGTGCTCAATAGGATGGGACTTGGTCTACTGGTCATGGGGGGAGGGCAGGGGTGGGGTATTACTATGAGGAATATCCTCCATAGTTGGCTGGGGGTTCAGGGGGGGAGTGGCGCCAATCTTGTGCAAGCTCAGGTGATCATCAAAGGAGCCCTCAGTCGACTCAGTGGAAGCAGAGGTGTCATCTCCTGACAGGAACTTCTCCTTTGAAGTTGCTTCCCTGATTCTAGTTTTACATTTCTCCTTGAAAATTCTATTAGAACGGTGGATAGAGCCCCCAAATCCTGTTGGAAATTTGGCTGAGTTGGTTACATAGATGTTGTCATTATGGCAACATGTGATCTACATGACGATCGCATAGGTCAAAGAGCTAGTATGTTAGAGCGCAATGCAAATTGTCTAAGTATGAGACAGTGTGATTTTAACAGTGAACTTGATGACAATTTTTGTTTGCAATGTTGATTTGAGTAAGTTCAGTGCTTGCGCACTTGAACATAGACTCTATGGTGACTATTGAAGACTCACCTCAGAGTGCAAGTTAGTAATGCATGTACGGAAGAAGTTATGACAGTTTTACTTAAGACAGTGCTAAGCCGACAATATAGAATATGAAGATAGAATAGATAAAGATTTAAGGGATTATTTTGTTTATCAAACTAATGACTTAAAAATATAAAGGGATGACATCCTAGATGTTAACCCTTGGATAAAGATATTTTTTAATATGATAGCTGACTGAAAAGTTGTTAATCTTAAAAACTTGCATAAAGATATGTAAAGATGTAATTGTAAATGAGAGTGAAGTAACGAATGTATGTAATAGCGATAGTGAAAGAGCAGCGAAGAGATATTGATGAAAGTAGTATAAGGTTATGTACCTTGACTTACTTTTGTAATCAGTGAATATTGTATATTACTTGTTTGGGCAGTGGGCTCATTTGGTAATCACATTTTGTACTACCAACTCCTAATAGGGTTGAGGCTTCTAACAAGGCCTATAGTCCCTTAATCAAGATTGAGACACTATATACATGTAATAGAATCTTAATAGGGTCAACATCCTTAATAGGATACTTTTGATTAGTGGATCTTTGTGGGTACCATCCCCACAGGGGTTTTCCCTTGGCCAAGGTTTCCTCAAGAACAAATAATGTGTTATGATTTCTTTAGTTTTATTGCTATGCATGTTGTTTAGCTTCTTATGTTATGCATGTGTTAAGATAATCTGTTATATCCATAATTGGGCAAAAGTTAAAGTTTTTAGAATATTGATTCACCCCCCTTGTCAATATTCCCTATTTCTAACAATTGGTATTAGATCTTAGTTACTCAGAAAAGAGTAATTCAAGGAAAGCCTACTAGCTTGAGTAAGATCTCTATGGATATGGATCAACTACAGAAGAATATTGAAGAAACTCTTGAACAGATTGATATGCTTACTGAAGAAAGAGATACTTTGAAAGGAAAATATGATGATGCAAAGAACCTCATTGAGAAACTAAAAAACAAGTTGGAATATCTAAAATTTGAAAAGGAATCTAAAATTCATATTGAACATTTTGATGACAACTTAGAGAAAGAAAATGAGATCCTTAAACATGAACTGAAGATAGAAAATCTAAAGCTAAGTCTGAAAGATGGAAATGGAAAGAATGAAGCAAATCTGAAATCTGAGAATGAAAATCTTAAGCTTGAAAATGAAGGGCTAAAATCTATACTTGGTAAAGTAACATCTGAACTTGAGAAAGTCAATTTGCAGCATGTTGAACTTGAGAAATACAATACAATTGTGAAAGGAGAACTGACTCAATCTAAGCAGCAACTTGAAAGACTATATTCAACTAGTGAGAATATTGATGAACAAATATCTTATCAAAAACCATTCTATGATAAGACTGGTCTTGGATTCAACACTTTTAAAGCAAGCAAAGAAAGCAAGGAACCAGATCTGAAAATATCTGAAAGCATAGATGAGAAGAAGTCTGATGAGATTGACAAATCTGAAGATACACCTAAGGAAGAAGAACCACCTAAGCAAGAGGAATCACCTAGAGCTATGCAAAGAGAATTCAAAGGTAGATATTTTTCTTGTAATACTGTTGGTCATATGAAGAGAGATTTCACAGGTAAGCAATTTAAACCTCTTAATTATTATTGCTATAATTGTCATGGTTTTGGACATAGAGCTTTTGAATGCAGAAAACCTAAATTTGTTGAGAATAACAATAATAGTAGAATGTTTAGAAATACTAACCATGCAGATAAGAAACCTACTGAAGATATTAATAGAAGAAATGGAGTAGTCTGTTATAGATGCAACAAGGTTGGACACATTGCTAGAAATTGTAGATCACAGATCAATCAGCCTGGACCAAGATATGGAAACAATGGAATAGTTTGTCAGATATGTAACAAGATTGGACACACAGAAAGATTTTACAGAATGAACAATAGAGTTTTTCATACCAATCCTAACCCTAGAAGTCATGCAAGAAGAAATGAAGATGGAAGCAATAGTCAAAAAGGATTTTGTAGTAACTCAGATGAAGTGAAGTTTGTTAAAAGCACATATCAAGGAGACATATTTAGCACTAAAGGCAGTCAGAAAGGTGAAGTATTAAATGGTAAGAATGAACCTTTACCTAACCCATCTCAAAGTACTTAATTCATGAAAATTACAGTAGAATAGGAACTTAGATTAGTGTAGAATTTTATATATGATCAATTGAGTCTTGTGCAGTTAATGCAATGTAGTATATGATGTTCTAATGCTATGGTTAAGAGCGCAAAGAAAAGTATTATGTTTTGCGAGATCGCAAGAATTTTTAAGTTTCGTAGGTTAACAGAATCTTCTTTCTGGAAAGAAGCAGCAAAAGAATTGAATGCGATGTTAGATCTAAGTGAGATCAAATTAATAAAAGGTCATGGATAGTGTTATTTGATCATCAAAGTGAATAGAAGTGTTAAGGAGATCAAAGAGTAGTGATTGGAAGCATTTTTCAAGGATTTGGTGAAGAATTTTGTGTCGAATTTACGCAAGCACTAAATCATGAAATTGAGGTATTTTACTTGGTAGATCTTAAGGAATTAGAGGAAATCATGGATATTTCTTTGATTCATAATGTCAGAGATAAGAATAGACCTAAAATGAAAAGGGAATCAGTAGAACCCTTGGAAGATGATCCTAGGTTAGCTTTATCATCCGTACCAGATGGAGTTTTACATCTAGAGAATGTTAGAAGTTATCTTGGATAAAAACTAGAGACTATCAGTGACAGTGACTTCATAGAGGAATATCAAAAAATCTATAATTAGGACATGTCATTGAAAGTAGGGTTTGAGCATTTGAAAGATAATAAGATCATTAAGTATGCTTTGCAATATGAATTTGACAATGAAGAATGTACCAAGATAATCCTAAGCAGAATTCACAATGGAAAGTTTTGGTTAGATGACAGAGTGATAGATATTACAGCTGACTTAATTCATGAGGTAACTGGACTTTCTAAAACTGGAGCTATTCCTTTGAATGAGAAAAACATGAGGAAAATAGTCATAGACAACACAAATTCATCCTACAATGGTAGAGGAATTGTAATTAGCAAGATACAACAAGATGATGTCAGATACTTCTGTAAGATCCTAACAACTAAGTTTTGTGCTAACTCGAGAGAGGATGACATGGCAGCTAGAATGATACATGCAACTTATTTGATGTGTGTGGATAAAGTACAAGTTGACATGTGTGAGATTTTGAGGATACAGCTGTTTGAGAATTTGGAAAAGATAAAGAAGACTAAGTATTCATAGTTTAGATTCTCATCTTTAATCACTTATATGTTCTTTCATTTATTGAGAAGATTTCCATTCACCATTGGAAATGACTAGAATGATGGCCAAACTAAAATGGAAAGGATTAACCAAGTCTATAGGAGGCATGTTATTGATAAAGTGAATGAAAGTATAGTGTTGGTAATTAAATCATTTTAGAATTTGATGTCTAGCAGATCAAGGATCCCACAGTCTCTTGTGGAGAAGTATAAAAATGAGATATGTTTCATGGTTAATACTGACTTTACTTACATTGAAGCAGTAGAACCTAGAATAGAGTTCATAGACCCTCTTGGCTATGAGATATCTAAGATTGAGATAGAAGAATATGTGAGAAGATTACTTAAGTGCAAGTTGGATACTCACTATAATAGGTTTGGAACCTTTGAGGAGAACTTTAACCCCACAAAGACCATCCTTGAAGAGAAGCAGTCAAAGAAAAGAGTTGAGAGTACTATCAAGAAAATTCTAAAAGATACAGGGATGACTGAGCATGAGTTCTTGGTAGCCAAGAAAATAGCATCAGTAATTAGATATATTAGACAAAAAGAAGTTTTGTATGTTCCACCTCTATCATCAATTACAGCACAGCAAGGGGAGACACTAGTTAAGGTGAAAGTGGAAGAAATAGAGAAGGATCAAGAAGCAAGAATATCCACTAGATCAACCTCCTCCACACCTAGCAAAAGAGTAAAAGAGATTGCTACTAGACCAGGTAAGAGGCAGAGGACATTGGTGACACCAGTTCAAAGGAAAGTTGCAGAAATCAAAGATGATAAAAGCACTCCTCTTAAGAAGAAAACTTGGAAACCTAGAGTTGAGAAGGTTAATGAATAGATTATTCAAGACGAAGACTTTACAAAGATGAACAAATATTATGATCTTTATGATTATGCAAAAAGACTGAATCAAGAAAATGCAATGGTGAAGCATATGATTTTATCTGATAAGAAATTTGATACAATTCAGGGTAAGATACCTGATGACTTGTACAAGAAACTTGTAAATAGAAAGAAGAGAGCATCAGAAGAAGACATAGCTATTAGAGAAAAGCTTGTAATAAATCTTTGTGTTGTAAGAGATGAAGTACACTTCAATCAGATTATGAAGGATTTAGGCACCCATTTGAGAACCAAGAAGAGAACTATTCAGATTATGGGAGGTAGATATGAAGAAGTTAATGCAAAAATAGACCAAGCAATCATTAAGGTAATGTCAGAGAATGTTGGAGAATAATTAGTTGTAGTAGAATCCAAAGATCAAGTAGCAGAACTAGAATAAGAGGACATTCCCTCTCCAGTAGCCATAAATATTGAGGATGAAGTAATTAATGTTGAAGGAACTAAGATCACCTTGGATAGTGATGATAACTTATTCAAGAATCTAGAAAACATTATTGACAATTCAGCTTTTGAAGATTAGGAGACTACCAAAGGAGAAGAGAAGACAAAAACTATAGTTGTAGAACCTAAAGTGACAGAGAAACTAGAACTTGATCCCACTCAAGAAGAAATTAGTCTTACACCTGAGACTGGCAAGAAAATTCAGATTGGTTCTATGATTGAGAATTTGGGAAAGGAAGTAGATGTTGATGATCAGATGGAATTGATCACATCTTTGAACAAGATCATCAGTAAGAACAAGAAAGTAAAGAGTCTTAAAGGATGCCTGAAGGAGCTTATTGAGAAATTACAAGGTATTATTACTACATAGATTGCAGAAGATGACCCTCTGGAGAGAACAAGGAAAGTAATGAATACTTTTGATGATGAGTTTACAAATCTATTTGATATAGAAAAGATGAAAGATCAAGTAGCTTATGAGGCCAAAACACTTTTGAACATTAGTGAAAATACCAGGAATGATATCAATAACCTTGATATCTGTATAAAGGACTTGAGAAAGAATTTGGAAAGAGGAAAATCCTTGTACATTTAGTGTACAAAATCAGAGAACTTGGTAGTAGAGGAAGTTTAGAAGATGAAGATGAAGGAAGCAGAAATTCAGAATGAGACAAACCTTCTTTTGAGCCCCAATGTGAAGGTATTTGATATTGAGCAAAAAATTCAAAAGATCTATGATGAAATGAGAGTTTTGCAAGATGATAAGGACAGGAAGCTGAAGAGATTCACTCTTTTAAGAGAGCACATTTCTATAAACTTGAGCACTATTGAAGGGCAACTGGAAGAATGTCTTTCAGCCAAGACATTTTTTCATAAGTTTAGTTATGAGAATCTCCAAGCATGTGAGATTGCATCTTATGGATTGTGTGCATTACTCAGTGTGGTAGATTCAATTAAGAAATCATGGGATAAAGAGTTAGAGGCTATGAAGATCAATTTTGTAGATTGTGTAACAAGCCTACCAGCTTTGGAATATTAAATTAAGGTATAACTTTTTGTGAACATAGTTTTGTAACTCTCCTTACCTTTTTTTTGTCATTGTTGTCAAAGGGGGAGAGATATATAGAAAAAAATTGATAAGGATACATAATCTTAGGGGGAGTATAGTATATAGAGAGGATTCATGAAGTCATAAGGATAGTATATACATATTTTGTATTATGGCCACAATTTTGAGATTTTGAAGTTCTAAGACTTAGCCAATTTTCTCATATGTTGCCACCAATGACAAAGGGGGAGATTGTTGGCAATTTGGCTAAGTTGGTTACATAGATGTTGTCATTATGGAAACATATGATCTACATGAAGATCGCACAGGTCAGAGAGATAGTATGTCAGAGCCCAATGCAAATTGTCTAAGTATGAGATAGTGTGTTTTTACCAGTGAACCTGATGACAGTTTTTGTTTGTGATGTTGATTGGAGTAAGTTCAGTGCTTTCCCACTTGAACTTAGACTCTATGGTGACTATTTAAGACTCACCTCATAGCACAAGTTAGTACGACATGTACAGAAGAAGTTATGACAGCTTTACTTAAGACAGTGTTAAGCCAACAAGACAGAGTATGAAGATAGAATAGATAAAGAGTTAAGGGATTATTTTGTTTATCAAAATAATGACTTAACAATATAAAGGGATGACATCCTAGATGTTAACCCTTGGATAAAGATATTTTTTAATATGATAGCCAACTGGAAAGTTATTAATCTTAATAACTTGTATAAAGATATGTAAAGATGTAATTGTAAATGAGAGTGAAGTAATGAATGTATGTCATAGCGATAGTGAAAGAGAAGCAAAGAGATATTGATGCAAGTAGTATAAGGTTATGTACCTTGACCTACTTTTTTAATCAATGAATATTTTATATTACTTGTTTGGGCAGTGGGCTCATCTGGTAATCACATTTTGTACTACCAAATCCTAATAGGGTTGAGGCTCCTAACAAGGCTTATAGTCCCTTAATCAGGACTGAGACACTATATGCATGTAATAGACTCCTAACAGGGTCAACATCCTTAACAAGATACTTTTGATTAGTGGATCTTTGTGGGTACCATCCCCACCGGGGTTTTCCCTTGGCCAGGGTTTCCTTGAGAACAAATAATGTGTTATGAGTTCTTTATTTTTATTGCTATGCATGTTGTTTAGCTTCTTATGTTATGCATGTATTAAGATAATCTGTTATATCCATAATTGGGAAAAAGTTAAAGTTTGTAGAATACTCATTCACCCCCCCCCCCCTCTCAGTATTCCCTATTTCTAACAAATCCACCTCCAACTTGACCTGGCTTTCCAAATTCCTCTATTTTTTGGTCTTCCTTTCAGTTTCAGGGGTACTATGGGCTTCCTTTTGTAATGATTTGTGTTGTAGGGGTTCTTAGTTTAAGATTTTACATTGATATTAGAATTATGGAAAACTTAATGATAATGGTTGGGATATGAGAAATGAGTTGTCCTTTTCTATGACTAAGAAATCTAAGCTATCACTTTGGTGTGGCAACTATATACTATGAAATATGATGTGTAGCTACTGAAAAGTCTTTGCCAAAACAAATTTAACACTTGTCTATGCACATCATCAATAACTACAAGTTTAGAGTAGTTTGATTCATTCTATTGATAGATAAAATGCACATCCCTACAAATAATTATCAAGAGTTTATAAATTATATTCATGCGATAACCCATCTTCAGGCCCATTTGTTCTTCCTATTTATAAGATATTTGTCACCTATAATTTTTGTTTTCAAAAATTAATACAAAGAATATCTAAATTGAAACAAAGTTAATTAAGTGCATTTTCTATCTTTGAATTATTTTTCTCAGCATAGAATATGTACTGGTAATTAAAGATATAATATCTTAAGCACAAGTACAATTTTATCATATGAATTACTATAACTTATTTTAACAAATTGTACTACAATAATTGACACAACTTTCTTTGATATCTTAAGATTGTGAAATAAGTATATTGAGTATTTATCCATATATTTCAAGTGAATAGACTACAATTAGAGACACTAGCATTCATTACATTTGAAGTCACCAACTACTGTGTTCTAATAAGTGTTGATGAATATATTAGAGATCAATAATACATCTCCAGATGGATAGTAATTTCACCCCATATTACATGTCCATTGTGATCTTCAACATTAAATATAAGGATATCGAGGCTCTTATTGTGACACTAGTCCCCACTAGTGGATGTATTTCACATATAAAGTTGTACTACTATGAGGTGTCTCGTTATGTGGTATCATATAAGCTCTTTACCAATTTAAAAGGGGGCTTTCATTTTTTACCTTGGTGGTCCTAAACATAGTATACCTATGTGTTTTAGAAGTTTTCATAAGGGAAACACAAAGGAGTTGAGATAATGGTCAAGGTGGGTTCCATGCTTATCAAGAAAAATGTTGATTGAATTTTTTCATGAGCAAGTTTTCTAATTTTTTTGTGAAATTTTCTTTTAAAGAGAATGATGGCATTTATGAAATCTAATAGTTTTAAAAAAAATTGTTTCCAAATCTTGGGTTGTATTTTAAATGAGTTTCATGTAAGGTTGCATTATTTTCACCCCAAAAAATGCATACAAATTAGATTTCACTATTTTTTCTCTTTTTCTTTTTGATGCTTTAAATTTGTAAAATATAATTCTACTATGATTGAAACATGTGTTTATTTGCCTTTCTATCTTCTGCATTCCTTAGAAAGTAACATTCTTGACATTAAGGATAACCCAGATACTCCTATTCCTATCCTCCATCAGGGCCTCCTTCTCTGCATCTACCAGTTCCACAAAGCCATCTGCCCAGCACCCCAACCCCCCTAATTATCCAAGAAATACGCCAAGAGGATTCCCCAGCCAAAATTGAAATCCCCACCCAATCCTCCTCCCAGTCCATCCATGTCATCCAAGAGCCTAAACCACATACCAAAGAGGGCAGGAACTAAAAACAATGTGTCAAAAACCCATTTAAAAAGAAGGACGGCCAGGAGGTGTCCTTTGTCTCTGAGTCTGAGGATGTTAAAAATGGGAAGGAGGATGACAGTACTCTGGAGATAGAATGTAGGCCCAAAGAAAGGAAAATGATGGAGAGCTAGGTTAGTCTAGAGGTGGATTTGAGTGGCTCGGGCCACAGGAGGTCAAACAAACTTTCCAAAGAGCAATGTGGAACCAGGCTATAGGAAATGGCTTCTAAAGAATAGTCTATGACTAAGAAAGACTCCCAAACCACTAAGTCTATGAATGAGTCCTCGGATGACCATATGAGCCCCCCTAGGCCTAGTAACAACCCTGGTCCTGACCCCAAGCAAGCCATGGAAACCCCTATTCCTACCTCACCCCTGAGTCTTGCTCAAGACCCCCAGAAGGCCCCCCTTTGTTTACAATACCGAGGCCCCAGAGGATAGTCTCAAAGGTACTCTTAAAAGGAGGTTCACGAACTTGGATAGAGAGATTGCGGAGATCAAGAAAAACATGTAGGAGTTGATGAACCAATGTATGCTAACCAAAAAATTTGGCTTGAAGGTTATGCATGCTTCAGCTACTACTCTCTATCATGTGTAGGAGAAGCTGGCAGGTGGCACTCTGGAAGTGAACGAGGACAACAAGGACCTATTCCTATTTTTGCAGGAAGAATGGGTGAGGACCCTACTGTCTAAGTAGTTGGGTGGGAAAAACTAGTTCTATTTCCCATGTGTTGGTTATCTTTGCCTAGGCCTAGCCTGAGGAACCCCTATTTTTTTGATGGGGTCAATGTTAATTTTTATCACTTTCTGTTCAGCCCTATGTGGCTTTCAACTGATACTTTATTTGCTACTGCTTGGTTTAGATACTCTATTTTTGTGATTTATGTTTTTGATATGGGCAGATTTAGACTAGTGATTATACTATTTAACTTTTTATCTTCTGTGACTGGTTACATTAATGTGTTGTTAATGCGCTACTAGTCTTTTGTTCAGGCCAGCACCCTCTTGCTTCTTTTTTCTATCAAAAACGTGTTTATTTGACTATTAATAGAATATATAAAAGTAATCATAGATTCTAACAATGTTCTATAAGGTCTCTCCAAAAAGAACTAGTTGCATTAGAAATTTCTTCTTTAAAATATCAATCAATAGCTGGAGATTATTTTTGTTATTTTCAATTTGACCTAATAAATTCTATTGTGTGGTGAGAAGGTCTGGAAATAGATGGAGATGTTTCAATAAGATTAAGTTCTAAGTTCTCTTAAGAATTTTCTTCACATGATTTGATGAGTTAATATTTGGTGGTGTTGAAAGATTGTTAGAATTTGAAATAAAAAATAAATCAATTTTTTTAAAAAAAATTACATTCATTTAAACCACTACAAATCTAGAAACCTTAACTCATCAACCTTGCACACACAATGATAACATCATGCTAGCTTGATCCAACTTGAATAATTTGAAATTTTTCTCATACTTTTTCTCTCATGTCAAGGCAATGAAGGATAGGAACTTGGCTTTAAAATTTTTTTTAACATAGAGTACTATGAGCATGTAAATTAAGGTCAAATCCTTAATTTGTGCCTAATGCTCTAACAATGTTAGCCAAGCCTAAGGATTAAAAGAAGACACAAAATTTAAAAATAATATGTGAAATTAAAGAAAATAGAGATTTAAAATCTTCAATTAGGATTAGAAGCCATAGGAAGGAAGATACGTGTGTGGAAAGAAATATATTTAAAAAAATGTAAAAGAAAAAATAAATATCCATATTCTTAATCTATGGTAACCCAATAAGATGTTTAAAAATGAGCACAAATTAAGAAATTAAAGTTGTGAGTTATATATTCTAGAATAAAATGCTAATATATATAAATAAAATTTTCTTAGCTTTGTAATTGAGGCATGAGTTCCTTTGTTGACAACTTTAGAATTTGGCTAATGTCTTCTTTTGAAATGACACATTTCATTAAAGTTGTGACTGCTCAAACTCATAGGCAACTTGTGTTTTTATCTCACATTGAGTCCACAAGTCTCAATCCATTTCATGATTTGTGTACATATATGGCCCTTGTTACTATGTAGTCTTTATTTTTGGGTTACCTAATTGATCTTCATTTCTCATGCTCTTTTCTAATATTTGAAGACTAATGATGTATAAAAATGTATTGGAAGACTTATTGTTGTATTATTATGGAACGTGGTGTGCTAGTTCAACCTACGAGAATGCGTGTAAGAAATTGAAGACAATAGATCTTAGCCATGCAAATATTCTTGAAATGAATATACAAATGTAGATATGTTTTAAAGAATTGAAATGTGTTGCTTCAATTTAAGATGAATGATATGGAAATAAAGCCCAAGAATATGAAGTGGATGAAATAAAATTGAATGCTTCTAAATATTGGCACATAGTGCCAACTCACACAAAATGCATGCATCATCAACTTAATGTAGAAAAATAAGAGGATAATAAATGAGAGTTTGAAGTTCAATTTAAAAAAGGTGAGATTGAATCGATGATCAAAGAAATAACCACAAGTATATATAGAACAAATGATTGAAGTGAATAGCGCCCATATTAGATCATTAGATCATCTCTATAAATAGGTGTAACAAACATCCAATTCATATTAAAAAAAAAAAAAAAATGTACACGATGAAATAACTTGAAAGAATAATTTCAATTTTAACCATATATAACCATTCTCACCCAAACAAATAAAAATGAAATAGAAATTAGCATAGGTATCAATGATGGAACCATCATACAATTAAATAGCTGAAAATAAAAAATATGTTTCTGCCTCTCATGGTGGTCGGACTTAAACAACATACTAAGGTGTGCTATCAGTGTGGGCCCCATTTCAAATGTTGTTTCTATTTTTCTTTTCATTTCCGTTTCCTATAATGATAAGTATAAATGAATAATTTGATATTAATCATTATTTATATTATAATATTAACTAATTACACCATATTAATTATTTATAAGGTTTAATATATTAATTGCAAATAAAAATCAAGGTTTTGTAATTTGTAATTTTAATTATTATTTGTATTATAATATTCAATAATTGCATCATATTAATTATTTATAAGATTTAATATATTAATCGCTAATAAAACTCAAAATATTGTAATTCATCATTAATAAAACTTACAGATAGTTGAGAGTAATGTAAATGTTGAAAAATAAATAGTTTTTTAATTATGTATAATTAAATAGAATTAATATATTAATTTTTATTTTATTTATTTAGTATATTAAAATAATCAATTTCATACTGTCAATATATGAGATTTATATTAGATTGGTTTATAATTTATAAAAAAAATCCAATGTGATGAATTAAAATCTGTTTATTATGATATTTTAAAAATTCTTAGAGTTTTCGAATTAATATATATTTTAAAAATATATTTCATTCAATAATATTTAATATATACAATATTTTTTTATTTCCATTAACAATGTTAATTTTAGGAACAAAATATGAAATATGTACCTTTTATATATGTATTGATATGTTATCTTCAATGTTGAAGAAAAGAATCAAACAAAATTTATTTAAATAAAATTATATGAACACAATATTTATTTATTATTGTGAGTTTCTTTTAATTTAACATTAAATTATATAATATCCTTTTCATATTGTAAATTTTATAATCTAATTTGCTAGCTTAAACATTTAAACATTTACATTTTGTATCATTAATTGATTGACATTTTCTTATTTTTGAAAACTACTATATTTAAGTATTTAACGCTCATTAAGATATTGTTTATCAAAAATAAAATTTTAATATTATTCTTTTTTTGATTGGTAAAGGCCGAGGCCCTGTATTTTATTAATATTTAAATAATTAATTTTTACAAAGTAACCCCGCTCAATGCGGGTGCTGGTAGGAAAGAGTAGGGTCGAGAAAACCTCCAACCGTGCCCGGGACTATAAGTCCTATTCCTAATACAAAAATTACGTGGGCATACCCATGACTCGATATTTATCGAGATTTGTTCATAATACATTGTTTTCCTAGGCATACCCATTATCTCAGAAAATATCTTGATACAATTAAAATACAATGATTACATATTTTTACAACTTTTGTTTTGAATCTTTGAGATATCCACAACTGATCCTAATCCTTTGGGGAGAGATTGTATTTGGCGCCTTCTCGACAATTTCCTCCTGAAAAGAAAAACATAATTCTTCTAAAACCAATGGTTAAACATCAGCGGTAAATTATAAGAAAAAATCCTTTGTACTTAACATTGTTACCTGCTTCCAGATGATACACAATTAGTTTTCTAGGTTAACATATAATGATAAGAATAACCATTCCATTTTGGCTTCAAAAGGATGAAAGCTTCCGAGAAACTAAGAGGGAAATACAATTATTCTATGAAATCCACTAACTTTTATATTAGAATTCTATTCACATCTACATTATAGCTACTGTCCAAGGCAAACCTTTATCTATCATCATAATCCTAATTAGAGCATTTATGAATCCATTTAGGAATATATCCGCAAATTAAAAAGAAAATCTTATCTCATCTGTAAAGTCTAAACCTCTTATGAGTATATTCCCTCATTAATTTGAGCTCCCATTTAACACCAAACGATAATAGGTATTAAGCTTATCATGATAGGTATAGTTAAAAGCAGACCAAGCGGTTCCCTTTGAATTATACCCAGATGCTCTTCCTAGGATGATGAGAAGCTGGATGAAGACTGTATTGTGAAAAAATGCATGACGAATTACTTTTTTATAAATTCTAATTTTACAGAATAGACCTATTGATAACATGACTATATAACTGTAATACTATTTGTATATGTATATATATATATATATTTGTATATATATAAATACATGAATATACATAAATCAACATTGAATATGTCTAATTACAGAGATAAGATGATTTTTATACCCCAAATGCTTCCATTGAAAAACAAGTATAATCAGTGCAACAAGAATATATAAATAGTTATATATAAAATATACCAGTAGATATATGTTTACATATAAATTTATAAATTCTTGAGAATATGTTACTATCAAAAATATCAAATGAAAGTACACATCCATATCTTAATTCCATATAAAACAAATAGAGAGGATGATAATAGCCATACCTTCTGGCTTAGTCTATTATCCTTTGTTAATCCTCTAAAGAGAAACAGAGCTTAAATGTTGACCTCTCCTAGATTGAGAGCATACCCGGTATTAATAAATAGATCATTCTATATATGCCCACTATAGAATACTCTATTTATTAATTAGTTGACACCCAGATTTGGACAGGCCTTATCAGATTACTGTTTAGATGTCAAAAGTGTGTTTGTGCGTCTCTGCGATATTCCCAATATTAAAGCAAGTGATAGCTACCTGTCCTATTAAAAACTTCAAGGAAGATAGCATAAAGATATCAAGGTCTATATTTGGATGCCATATTCATCATACCAAATATATACACCATTATAGAATATTTACATATTACCAGAGTAGCACCCCAACTGAAAAATACTATAGAACTATCATAAGTATCCAGTCTCACTATACAACTTTGTTAACAAACCAAAAAATTTAAACTTGCTTTGGCTATGAACTACCATTCTAAACAGAGTATAGCTTATATACAAACTAAGAAGACATCAAATTATAAACCAACCTGCCCATCCCTATTCCTTACTGGTCTTTTGCACTGTGGTGCATTTCCATGTATTGTTTTCTTTGATCATCACCACGATGCATTCTATTTCTTCCTTGCCTTTGTTATTTCTTCTGGTGCATCTAGGCACCTCTAGTGCCATGATGTGAAGGTTTGAAGGTGAGGTGTCATTGAGGAATTCAAGGATATCAAATCCTCCGGCCCTCCAATAATTTAGGAGCCATTTTGAATCCATTTCTTCCTCCGGAACTTCTTTGTATAGGTATTCAATGTTCCTAACCATATCAGGCCAATGATTATCAAAGCACTCTTCATCCTTGAAGGACATTAACTCAATTCTTTTAGACTAAGGAATCCTATCTAGTTCTCCTATACTTGTTTGCATGGTTGTTTCCAGATGAGGAATGGTGAGGTTATGATCTATGCATTGAACCATATTTTCCAGTCCTCCTAGGTGATCTTCTATAAAGATCTCTTTTGCTACTTCGATGATCTCTTCTTTCTTCCTTCCAGCAAAGGTTGACAAAGCAATAAACTTCCCTATAATACAACCATTTGTTCTGTAGGTGAAATAGTTGTTGAAATGCTGATCTCCTAAAGATTTCTCAATTTCTCTCCTGGTTGAGTCCGGTAGAGGATTCAACAACTGATTCCACATTTCTAGAAAGATGGGTCCTCTAAAAGCCATGGCCCTATCACTCTAGGTGTAAAAGGTGAGGAGTTTAGTTTCTATGACTTGTTCCCAATTTAGTTTGCCAATAATTCATTTATATAAGCATTTCCAACCAATCTTTCTAGATGTGATCAGATTTTACACTCTATGGTATAGCTGTCTAGAGCTAAAAATCTAGAGTGAACCTTAAGCTGAGGGAATATCATCTCCTGTCATAATTACCATCCTTGATTATCCTAACTTAGCATGAAATATATGTTGTAAGATCATATTTCTCATGGGGTATACGTCCCTAACCAATAATAATGATTAGAGTAGATGCATTTATCGAAGATTTAAAACCTTCATTTGCCATGATGGGTATTATTGCAAAAAAGTGTTATCATTACCATCTTAGACTATTTCTTGGTTATGGTGGTAATGATAAGGCCCAGAGATGTTGATAAATGATTGCAACTAATCATTTCTTCATTCTGCGATAGAGTTTTAAATAAAGATCAAGTTGTTATAATGACCCTAATAGAGGAGGGGTAATTTAACATGAATAAGGGCATTGATTATTGTGTTGTCTTTAATTTCTAGTATTGTTCTTGCCTTAGTTTGAAGCATTACAATGCCTATGCTGTGTAATCTACTAATTATTCTAAATTCTATTATAATTATTTGGACAGATAATTACGAATAAGTTGTTTATTCATTTTTGGAAAATTATGACTATTAATTTTTAACAATATATTATTAATCTTTGTCTAGCAAGATCTAGTATAAGATTATAGGTTAAAAAGTTAAAGAGTTATTTGATATTAAGGCTATGGAGATCGTATATCAGAATATACCTGTTAAGTTGATGTATAATAGAATCTTAACTTTATGATCACCGCCCATTAATAAACCTAACCTTTGGAGTTGAGATTAGATATACTAGTCCATTATTATAATTCCATTTGCACCTTGATTTGCTAACATATCTGCTTCTATATTGCCTTCCCTGTATGAGTGTCTGATTTCAAATTTGGGTATACTCTCCAATATTTGATTAATTTCTTCAATTTTTGAGTTTAGGGTCCAGTTAGGTGTTTTTTTAGTTCGAATGGCATTAATGACAATTTGTGAATCTCCTTCTATGATAAATTTTGAGATGTTGAGATTCTTGCATATTTTTAGACCTTCTAGTGCAGCTTTACATTCTTCCATGTTGTTTGCGGTTGGGTTGATGGGCCTAGAGAATTTGGCGACAACCTTTGCCTTCCAATTTCTGATTAGCCCCCCAATACCTGCTACCCCGGGGTTCCCTCTAGATGCTCCATCGAAGTTAAGTTTGTACCACCCCTCCTTTGGAGGAGTCCATTTGCACGAGGCTCTATCTTCTTTCATTTTGGTTCCCCCTTTTCCATATAAGGGTGGAATGTCTAGTTTTGGCCATTTAGTTCTGATTTTGTTTTCCCAACTTTTAAAGGACTCTTCATAGCTAAGAAGGTCTCTAAGTTTTCTGTTAATAATTTCCACAATAGATGATTCTATTTTATTGGTGACTGATTTCCACACTAGTTTTGACCAGTGAAGATCCTTCTATTTCATTCTTTCCAGATTTCCCAAACTAATATTGATAGAGAGAAAGTCCATATATTTTTTTATAAGTTGTCTTTATAAAGGATTGGCCATGCTTTAAGGGAACTTAATAGATCAGATTGGAGAACGGATTTCCACCCTAGATAATGGTGTAACCAATTCCAACAGTTTTGAGTAAATGTGCAGTTAAGAAGAATGTGATTAACATCCTTTGATTGATTCTCACACAAGGGACATCTAGATGGCCCTTCAAAACCCAATTTATTGAGTCTATCTGCTGTTAGAATTTTATTCTGCATATCAACCCATAAAAACATGTCGGCTTTAGGAAGACAAGATTTATTCCAACAGAGGTTCAGAGGTATATCTATATTATCCATGTTCTCATCTAGAATAATAGCTTTATAACCCTCCTTAACAAGGTAATTACCATTGTTTGAGCCAGCCCAAATTAATATGTCAGATCTGGTTTTGTGAGATATCTCTCTATCCTTCAGAATGGCCAACAGTTTCTGTTTCTCATGGCATACTAAGTCCAGGCTCTCTAAATTTCTCCATTTCATTTCTTCTTTCTTGCATAAGTAATCTTTAAGATAAATGCCTATATATTTTTTACAATCTTCCATAAACTCCTAGGAGAAGCCCATTTTATTTAGGGGAGGGAGGCCTGCCCATGAATCATCCCAAAAAAGTGTCTGGTCACCTATACCTACATCCCACGATAGATATTTGCTAATAATCCCTCTACATTCCTTAATAAAGTTCCAAATCCAAGAACCTTTTACATGAGAGTGGGACCTGAAGATATTGATAGGGTCTGCATCAGGGATATATTTGTGTAATAATATTGAGGCCCATTTACTATTAGATTCCTTATAAAGTCTCCAAATAAGTTTAGCTCCTAATGCTTGGTTCTGCCATTGAAGATTTTTAATACCGAGGCCCCCCTTGGTAATTGGTTTACACAAGGTATCCCATTTGATAAGGGCTAGTTTTTTGTCTTCTGCTAGGCCTTGCTAGTAAAAATCTCTAAACATTTTATCTAAACTCTTTTTAATATTAGTCGGGAGAGGGAGAACTAACATATGGTACGTGGGAATGGCCGAAAGAATTGATTTAATCATTGTTGACCTACCTGCTTTTGTGAGCCATCTTCCTTTCCACGAACTCTTTTTGTTTTGTACTTTAGTGAGCACTTGTTGCCAAAGCTTGGAGGATAAAAGACCTTTGTCCAAGTCGATGCCCAGATATTTGCAAGGGAATTTGCCAACTTTGTACCCCATTATGTTACAAATTTCCATTTCTATTTTCAGAGTGGTGTTAATAAAGAAAATTTCCGACCTAGTGGGGTTGACTCGTTGGCTTGAGGCTTTCATGTACAGATTTAGGATGTCTTTAAAGGCTTTAGCTTCTTGACAGTTAGCGAAGCCTGGTAAAATCATATCATCCGCAAACTGTTGGTGGGTAATATTTGGTATGTTTTCTGATGCCTTTAAACCTATGATTTTACCTTCCATTTTTTTCTTTGTTATCGATCTTCCTAGTGCTTTTGCCATAATAACGTAGAGGAAAGGGGATAGAGGGTCTCCTTGCCTAATGCCTCTAGAAATACTGAAGAAACCTTTTGGGGTGCCATTGATAAGAATCAAGATTTTAGGGGTGGATATACAATTGAAAATTAGATTGATCCATTGTTTATAGAAGCCAAAGGCTTCCATACATTTACAAAGGAATCTCCAATCTACTTTGTTGTATGCTTTTTGGATGTCTATTTTAATAAGCATACTTGGGTCCTTCGTTAATTGAGCAGTGTGAACTACTTCTTGGGCTATAATTATCCCATCCAGGATCGATCTATTTGCAACAAAACCCATCTATTCTTCCGAGATTATATTGGGGAGGAGCGTTTTAAGTCTATTTGCTAAGCATTTTGAAAGAATCTTGTAAATGGTGTTGCAGAGAGATATAGGTCTGAAATCCCTTGGATCTGTACACTCATTTTTCTTAGGGATTAATGTGAAAAAGGTATTATTAATTTCGTTTAACAATGAGCCTGAGTTTCTAGTTTCTTCTATCGCTTGCCACACCTCCTCCCCCACAAAATGCCAACATTTTTGAAAAAAGCCTGCTTGAAACCCGTCTGGGCTCGGGGCTTTATCTGGATGAAGTTGGAAAACTATTGATTTGACTTCCTCTATGGATAATTTATTATTAATCATCTTATTGTCAGCATCCGAGATCAACTTTGGGATAGCTTTCAGCATTTCATTTTGCATTTTTGAGGTCGGTCGCTTCTATTTTATTGAGAAGGGATTGACAGAATTGCGTAAGTACGGTTGATATTTGGTTAGGGTCTTCAGTGATATGGCCCTCATTATTCTTAATTTTAGAGATTCTATTAATACTTCTTTTAAAATTAGTGGTATTATGGAAGAATTTCGTATTGCTGTCTCCTTCCTTAAGCTATGATTCCCTTGATTTCTGTTTCCAGAAAATCTCTTCTTTAAGAAGGATTGCATTGTATTTAGCCATTAGCTCTTTTCCTTTGTGGTAGCTATGTTCGTTCATACCTTGCTCTATTACTATATTATTAAGGTCAGCTAGATCTTGTTCTATCTAAACTTTTTCTTCAAAGATGTTATTAAATTCACTCTTATTCCATTCTAATGCTTTATTTTTAACTATTTTCAATTTTGCTATTAAGCTATACATTTTGGAGCCTTTTATCAAAATTTGTTTCCACCATTCCTCTAATAGGTTAATGAATTCTAGGTTTTGAAACCACATAAACTCAAATTTGAATGGGTTTCTAAATGGTTTGGAGCTTTCTGTTATAGAAAGCCAGATAGGGAAATGGTCAGATCCTGCCTCTGGGAGGATTTCTGCATTATATAACTGATTGAAATTGTCAAAATTTGTCCTAATAAAAAATCTATCCAATTTCTCAAGAATATGACTGAAATTAGCTCTTCTATTATTCCATGTATATATGCCATTGATTGTGCTGATACTGATTAGATGGTTGTTCGTAACCCATTTGCTAAAATCTTTTTGTGCTTGCGATATATATTATGATCCTCTGTATTTTTCTTTAGGATCTAGGATGGCATTCAAGTCTCCTCCAATAATGTGAGGATCTCCTAAGCTATATGTTAAAAAGAAATGGATCTCCTACCATATTTTCCTTTTTTCTTCGTTAGGAATAGGCCCATATACGTTAATTAAATTAAATTTCAAATTGGATTTTAGACTTTTAATTTCTAGGGCCATATCCAATTATTGTTTTTAGATGTAAGTTGGGCAAAAATTTTTTGAGGGTCCCACAATATTGCTAACCTGCCGGAGGGACCTTTTGATGTTACAAACTTTGACTTCCATATTCCTAATTTATTACTAAACTTAGTGCTTTCCTTTTTGCTAAGTTTAGTTTCCTATATTATAATAATTTCTGATTCAAAGTTTTTTAAATATCTTTTTATTAATCTCTATTTGTTAGGGGCATTTAATCCCCTAACATTCCAAGTTGTAACTTTCATTGCTCTTGGGGAATGCACTTCCCCTTCCCTGTGTACAGAATATCAGCGATCTTCTTTTGGTTGCCTGCATTGCCAGCTATAGATCTTAGTTCAATAGCTGATTTCCTGCCTCTCTTTTTTTAAAATTCTATTTATGTTAGGAGTGCTTAAGCCTCCTCTGTTTATTGCTATTCCCAATTGTCTATCCACATTATTTATCCCAAAGAGGCCTTCAATATCATCCTTAATCGATGCTAAATTTTTAGTATAATTAATGATAGTTTTGTCCTGCTGTTCTGAGCTCTTTTGATCAAACTCTGTTTGAGCTTGGGAGTCTTCCTTGTCTATAATCTCCTTTCCATACATTTCAATTATATTTTCTATATTACCTGATAAGTCCAAGTTTAGAGTTTCTATCTCTACAGGGATTGAGGTTACTGATTCCTCCCCCTATTTATGGGAATTTATAACATTCTCATTATTCGGATCAAAGACCTCTTTGCTAAAAAAATTTTTTTCTTTATTTTCAGTTTGTGTTAAATATATGTAATCTTTTTTTGGATTAAGGTTGGCTTTTTCTTGTTCTCGGTTGTTTATATCTGATGCTCTTGAGATTTTATCTGAATTACCAGGAAGAGCTTTATCGATGACTTCCATTTCTAAGAGGGTTGATTGTATAGGCTCATTTAGTTCTAGCTGAGTCTTCCTAACATCCTCTTCCTCTGTATCCTCTAAAATACAATTCTTAATCATTTTGATCAAGATTTATTTTTGATAATTTAATTCATCTAAATCACATATTTCATCCATGAACATATCCATAAGTCATCTATTAAAGATTCTCCTAAATAATCTATGATTATTTTAACTTCCTCTTTGCATTTTTCTTCAGGATCTGCTAATATTGTTGGATTTAACCAGTCAGATTTATCAGTCTGATTTATTTGTTGGTCAATCTCACATACATCCAAGGACTATATGGATTTGTCTCCCACATCAATTTTATCTTTATATTGTAGACAGATCTCATTCTTTTTGTCTAAATCTATTTGATCTGTCTTATTTCCCATATTACAACTATCAAGTGAGTTATAAATTTTATTATCTTTTATAATTTTAGTTGCCTAGATTGAATCCTCAAAATTTTTGATATGTGATGTTTCTAAATTTCCTTTTGGTGGATGGAATTCTGAGTACATATGGTTGTTGCAAATTGTTTTCGGATTGTTATATTCATCAGGAGAAGGAAAGGGACCGATTGGATTTTCCTTCTCTGAGTTCATTAGATAAAAACCTCCTCTATCCTTATGGAAGTTTACCTTTACACTTATGTCTATGCAAGGGGGGGCATCTATGTAGTTCTGTTGACCACCAGAGGTAGACATATTGTCTATCTCAGAGATTTCGATGTACTCTTCCAAAATCATTGGATTAATAATTATAGAGTTTGAATTAAAGCATAGTTGTATAGGGGGGATAAACTTTTCATGATAGTTCAATTTAACTACAATGATTATTTCTGCTAGATTGTGTTTGGTTTTAATAATTGTTATGAATTCTCCACACTTGTTCCCTATGTTTTTAACAATCTCAAAGTGGTTTAATTTTATTGGTAAGTTCCTGAGTAAGATTGCTTTTTCTATCATGAAGTCTGGTACATTAATTGGGTTGAAAAGAGGAAACCAATTAAAGATGAAAAAGGAAATTTGTCTATACTTTAGATAACCTTCTTCCATAATCTTATTTTTAAGGTTACTACATTTACAATCTATAAAAATAAAATTATCAGCAAGGATAGTTATACTTACCTCGGAGAGGAGTTGAAATAACAGTCCCTCTACTATGTCAGAAATGGAAGCCCCTGCTCCCGTCCACTTACAAATAACACCTGTATCTGCACAGGAACTCTATTTTTGCAAAATACAGTTGTTATCCAGTGAAATCCTATAATGCCTTTGCCCATAAATTCCACAAACTGTGGGTGATTCTTTATTAACACCGCACCTATGAGGTGGAGAATAGATTTTGTCAGAGTGACTTAGCATAGATGTATTAAAACTTCTATTGAGCTTACCTAAATTTTGGTAAGACTTATGCAGAATTTTATTATTTCTCCTTCTATGTGGAGGAGTGTAGGCCTTAGGTGCCTTGTGTATAGAATCATATGCAAAATGTGATACAGAGCTTGCTACTGATGCTTTATTCACAAACTTAGCTTTTCCTATATGAGGACCTAGGGTTTTGTCAAGGAAAAGGGGAGAAAACACCACATCTGTTTGTGCTTGCTCATAATCTAGATGTGACTTCTCCCTAGCTGGTACTTTTCCTTCCAAAACCCTATTCCTCTGATATGGGGATGAACAAAATCTCTTATTTTAAGGAGCTTTCTCTTTTTTCAGTATATCAAAGGAATTTTTTAGCACAATTTCCTTGAAACTATATTTAGTTGGGTAAGATCTTACCGCATTTATTCTCTTTACCGTTTGCCACTTATCTTTGTTTGTATTCCTGTCCCCGAGAGGCACCTGAGCCACCATCAATCTTCCTCCCCCCTTTGCAAACAGAGGTTCATAGGGGTTTTCCACCAAAATTTTCCTAGATATCAGGGCTTTGGTGGTCTCGGGGAGTATAATCTTTTTGGATGCATACTTAGTTTTTGCATAAATATCCACCTGACAGTCTAGGGTTTGCACTGTAAAGACTCTCGGGATTGAGATCCCATTTTCTTTTACAAAACCCTTGGAGGTCGTAGCCAGATTCTCGTTGCCAACCAAGGTCTTTGTAATGGAGTCTGAAACCCTATCTACTGATGCTACATTCTGCTGAAATTCCTGTATACTCTTTTCCTTTTGCTTTGCAATAAAATCTTTTAAATGTTCATATGATGGGTGCTGGGATCGCATATCTAGCTTTCTACAATCTACCTGTTTGTGGCCATATAAAAAATAATTGAAGCAATATCTCAAGAAATTCTTGTCACTGCCATTAACCAGGGAAACCACCTTGTGTGATTCAACAATGGCGGAGGAATTTCCATGTTCAAAGCCAGAGGCTTTTGCCGCTGCAAGCTTATGATGCAGAAACCCTAGATTAATTTGCCTCTTTTGATATGCTATTTTTCACTCTAATCGAAACTTCCTCATTTTTGCATATTCAATATGTAATTTGGTAAAGTATTCTAACAGCAAATGGAAGGTCTTAAATTTTATTATTATTCAGTCATAAGTAATTATATTTTACTATTATTTTCATTTATTTTAATTCTCAATTATTTTGATTCATAAGTTTTTAAGGTGCTATTAAGGTTGTAGAAGAGAACTAGAAATAAACAACAAAATAACATAAATTAGAGAAACAAAATAAAGCATAGTTTCATCCTAGATCGATCAATTATATTTTTTGAAACACTATTAGTTTTTTATTAAGTAAAATAGGTTTTACATGGATCCTGAAACCCACATCAGTATTTGATTGAAAGAAAGGCATGAAAACCAAGCATAGAAAAACAATTCAGAGTAGCAAGGAATAGGCCACAACAGGGCTAGACAAGAAAAAACAAAGAAAATCAAAACAAGGCCAAAAAGAAGAGCACCATAGCATGTTATGCCAAGCTCCTGAGCATGACAGCTGTGTTGCTTTCGAGGCCCTCCATCAATTGAACAGTGTCTTTCACGTTCTGAACTTGGGATCCTCAAGGATCAATTTTCTCCCTGTTCTTCATGATTCTAGCCCTGGTTCTTTTACCTAGTCCTTCAGTGGGCTCCTTCTCCTCCTCCCTAGTCCTCTGCTCAGCCTTGAAACACTATTAGTTATCTTCATATGTAGATAAAGTTGTAAAATTATATTAAATTATATATCTATTAATCCTATTACGTATGTATTATATGAGCTTTATACATACATGATAATTTATATGAGTAAGAAGTTATGAAAATATATAATAATTTAAATACAATATGATAATAATGTTTATATTGGGTCAAGTATCTTAAGATACATAAATATATAAACTAACAATTAGAATTTCTTATTATAAAAGAATTATTATTTATTATTTATTATTATTTATCTAAATTATAATTTTAAGCCCTCAAATCTCATGTGAATAATGATTCTTATAAGTGTTAGTTGTTTCGAGAACTTCTATAAAAATCTTACAAATTTAAATTGTCAAAATTAAAAAAACCCCCACATAGAAAATGATTCTTTATTTTTCCATATTAATATTTTTAAAATATTTTAGTTAGTCTAAACTTTCTCTAATAGTTTACTCATAATATGTACAAATAGCTAAGTTTTATTTAAATAATAAATAAAAATTGATGTATTAAATTTATTTGATTATACATAATAAAAATACTTTTTTTTTTAATATTATATTTTTAAAAAATATTAACATTATTCTAAATTGTTTCTAGTATTTTTATATATTATAACCTTTTGAAATTATATATTAAATATAAATAACATTTTATGTATTATACCCATTTAATTAAAAATAATTATTATCATAAAATTATTTAATATTCTATGTAAATAATAATTAATATAGTACTTTATATATTTATATTTGCTAATTCAAATTAACTTGTATGACAATCACAACTCTCAATTACAGTTGAATATGTATAAGTAAGGAATTTTTGATAAATACACTAACCTACGTCAGCATTCGAAGTTAATTGTTTTGGTGTTAGACAAATACATGACAATTTTGATAAGTAAGGAGAAAGAAAAAGAAAATAAAAATAGAAACAACATTTGAAATGGGGGCACAATGACAACACACACCTTAGTGTGTGTTGTTTAAGCCCAACCCTTAGAGATTGTGAAGATTGTGCAAACTAATGAATTGAATTGAAGGATTTTAATGACGTCTATGAGATCAAATAGTCTAAGGGACCACGAAATCACAACCTTATCTCAAAATTCATTTCAATGTCTGTCCTCATACTATGAATCTTTACAAACAAACTAGCAGTTTGGTTGATCTTATCTTCCCCAAATAAAGTGTGCATGTTGTCATTCTTCAAAATGATTTCGTATTGGGCCTGGTTGTCATCATACACTTTGCGCTTTATAAGAAATTGTCATTGAATCTCAATCACACCTGTCTTGTAGAACCTGCAAATCCTTTCTTCCCACTCCTCTTTGGACCTTTTCTATCTACCCATCTTGCATTCAAGATGATGAGAACCTATCCTGAATTGTGTTGCTAACAACATGGCTTTCCCTTTAACAGCTGCCCCTTAGTAAGCCTTATTACCATGTTCTAGGCTTGGGTTGAACAATTTGATGTAATGAGCTTTTTTCCAACTCATGTTATTAGTCCATATGACACTCTGAAATATTTCTATGACAAATGTTTTTATTTCCACATTAATTTTAAGACATTCTTGTAACTTGATGTTCCACTTACTCAACCACTTTATGTTTTGTTTCATATATATTTTCTTCTAGCGGCCCAAACCATATTTCATCACAATTTTGGACCATTGTCGATTATCCATATTTCTAAATTTCTTTAAATAACTTATTAGCCGAGCAATAATTGAAAACATAATGGCTTGTCGTTGAAGCCAAGCAATAATAATTAAGAAGTTTAAATATAATGTCGTTAGCAGTTTGGTTGCGAAGTAGAGCGGTTGGCTATCAATATAGCTTACTTCTCTCTTTAAAATAATAACTCCGTTACTGCTACTGAATAATCCAGCGTGAATAGAGGAGTCCCAACTTCTCATTTCGTTCCAAACCATGACAAGAAAACAATTCTACAGTTAAAGATCTGTGAAAAGAAACAAGAATAAACTATTTTTCGAGAGGCCACTGGACAGCAAGCATGGTTTGGTGGATAACCATCTTTTGAGTACCCACTCTTGTGGACCCTCAAATTTCTCTTTAAACTTCCCAGCCTTTTCTACTCGATTACAGAACACTCACAACACTCTGTTTGGATACAGCAATTTGTGAGGCCTCTGATTCTTTCTACTGCGCAGCATAGCAAGATTTGTTTTGTTTTTAATTTCAATGGCTGTATCAATTGTAACAAAGACAGCAGTGATGCCATTAATTGTGGGACTATTGAGCGTGGTGGCTCTGATTGCTGCCATGGGAAAGCAAGGAGTGATGGCGCAGTCAAGCTGTAGCAGCGCCCTTGTGAGTTTATCGCCGTGTCTCAATTACATATCGGGAAACGCCACGACCCCTTCTCAGGGGTGCTGCAGCGCCCTTGCTTCTGTTGTCAAGAGTAACGCTCCATGTCTGTGCCAGCTTTTGACTGGTAATAATTCGTTGGGGATTCCAATTAATCAGACTCGAGCTCTCGCCCTGCCTGGCGAATGCAAAGCCACCACGCCGCCCGTGAGCCAATGCCAGGGTAAACAATTGTGTTGTTTACTTACTATTGACATGCAAATTCAGGGGGTGTACAATGACTGTTATTGATATTTAACTGTTTGTTGTTGTGCAGGTTCAGGGGCTCCAACTACTTCCTCTTCTACGAACAGTTCTGGCACTCCGACTACAGAGACACCCCCAAGTTCGAATCCCACACAGAACAATTCAGCCTCTAACACATTTGTATCCCCTGTGGTTAAGGTCGTAATGGCAATGGTATTAGCTATAGTTGTGATGTGAACAAATATACATGTTTCAGGCGTCGAATAATAACTATATATTAAGGACCTTGGTCCTTTTCTTAGAATTAGCTTTTATTGCTTCTTGTGTTCATATTGTGTTTGATTCCCTAGAAAGACATTTCTAATTAATAATGGGCCCTTTGGAGATACACTAGACTGCTTTTACTCAAGCAAGTGCAGGATTTATGTATGAATTAGTGTATTAATTTGCTTAACTATTACTATTACAACCTGTCATATAAACATTTGTCGACGCATAATGCTCAATAGAAAGAGGTATAATTTTTGAGTTACAAGTGGAAGGTTTGAATTTGAAGTTAGACTCATGCAAATTGGGATTTGAAATTGTAAAATTCTCAGACAGCCTTATGTTCAGCTTTTATCAATCAACTCTTAACAGTAAAAATAGTAGAGAAAAGATACAAACAGCTATTAAATATAAAAACAAATCTCTTTAATGATCAGCATGGTAAAAAAAAAGAACGCTCTGTTTTTATTACAGATCTGCAAAATGATAGACAGCAGCTTTCATTGGCAAAAACGGAGAGCAAAAATATATAAAATACCTTTCATGAGCACCGTAGCTTCAAGCAACTATACATGAATTATTGAGACGCTATAAAACTGAAGATTAACAAGGTTAATTGGAAAATTAATTCTTCATCGTTATTCAGACTTAAAGATCTCCAAATAAACTACGCACGTAAGCACATGCTTTAATTGTTTGGAATGCAAAATATCTTTGAGCTGTCTAAAAAATGCACGGCATTGAACAAGTGCATGACCGTGTGCATAAAAGTCTTTGACTGAGATAACTGCATATTAGCATCAGTTCCTAATATACTCCACCTTGATGCTGAGACTCATAATTTGATTTTAAAATTTTGAAAAATTGGTGTTTTGCAACTTGAAGTGACCGTGTTATACAAGGTAACTCAATGTGGCATAAACCAAACCTTTGCAACTTAAAGTGCAACATTCCATTACCATAGTCTTTTAGACCGACATATTATACTTCTCGTATACGTCACCTATTTGTTTACTCATCTCTTCTTCTTCAGAGCTCACGAGACTTAGACTTCTCCTTTATCTAACATAGAGAAGACTTATTACACATAAATGTGCCAATCAAAATAAGTAGGCATCGACTACTTTGCTCAAATATCCAAATCTTGTTTCACCGTGGTCTCTTTTGGCATGCGAATTTTTAGGCTTGTACAAACTTTTCAACATCTTTGCTACCTTTTGTTAGCAAGATACATCAATCCATCCATAATCAATCTGCATAGAATATTTTTTAGTTTGTCCATTCTATTTTTTGTTCTAATATGACTTCTCATAGTGATTCTTCAACCCACAAATCGAACATGGGTGAAGATCTCAACATTTTTTTACTTTATACCTTTCTCTGCAACAATTCGAACACTATATATATTCATATATTTTTTATGACTTTAAATTTGCAACACATTCTATATACACCTACTTCTTATTTTTTTCCAGAAATTTTTGTATTGCTGCATTGAAATCTATACTTTTCACCAATCATACTAACTTTTTTTTTCAAAAAAGGCCTAGTAGTTTAGAAACTACATTCAATTTTTTACAGATTCTATTCTTATAACTTTTTGATATTAGGTTGATAGCTAGTTGAATTTTTCACATCAAGTTGACTAACCCTGATTTGCTGATTTTTCTTTGCCACTTAAGGGCATAGTTTGGCCCCTCATGATCTTGCACATACCCAATAATAACGTCATTAATAAACAAGAAAATGGTTTTTTCATTATGATAATTTGAAAGATACTCACGAGGGGAGTTGTGATATGAAGAGTCTAAAAAACTACCTCCATATCTCTTATAGAAGCCAAAATTGTCGTGCCATTATGATGGGTTATGATATCATATCTATTTGGCTTTTCCAAAGGGAAAAGTGTATTATTTTTAGTAAACTTCACTTTTAGTCTGGTAAGAAGAGTGAAAAGGACCTTTTTTTTTTTACCAAAATAGGAAAGGGTGGGTCTCCAATATTTACATCTAAGCCATAGTTGAATCTTTTATAGGTTAGAGTGATGGGTAGACCTCTTCAGTGCTTAGAACCTAAGGACTATAGAGAACACTAAACTATGGGACATTTTTAGCAGAGCTAAGATTACACTATACTTCTAGATGATGATGGGTTAAAAAAAAACCTTTTCCATGAAGTTCTACAATTTGTGGCACCAAGGAAACGTCACCACTAGTAGTATAAAATTATATGTGACCCCAGAGTCAATACTAGAGGCTATGGACTTAAAACGTGAGGGTAATAGTGTTGAGAAGAGAATCTTTAGAGATTAGAAACTTTATATGAAGAAGTTTTTTAAGAAAGGGAAAAATTTGGTTGTGGCCACCAACATCAATGTGTATGATAGATTTTCCATAACCCCTATTTATGCTCTCATTTTCTTTTATGTGATGAAATACATCACCCTAGAAGGTTGGTATACCACCTTCCATGGGTACCATTTTCCTATATTGAACAATCTAAGGAAAGACCATAAGATAAATGTCCCTTTTTTCCTCTTCTATTCCTTGAGCAGTAGAATTAATAAGGGTGTGTCACTTCTGCTTCACCAAGGTCTAATCTATTCCCTTTACTAACATGAATAACAAGCTTGACAAATCCCAATTTCATGGTCATCTTCTCTTGTATCCCCAACATGAACAAAACCAAAATGTGAAGCCAGCTAAAAGCTCTATCAAAATTGAGCTAATTGAAAGCAACTCTCTTCCTAAAATTCCTAACCCTATCATGAAAAAATCCAACCCTAGTGGAAAGAAAAAGATCAAGAACCCTAAAACCACTAAGGGAGACATCCCCTTGAGGAGGTCCTATGTTAAACTACCCCTCAGAAAAGAAAGGGCCCTGCTAGTAAACCCATCCCTTCAAAAGCTAATAAGAACTAGTAAAAAGGCTAAAAGGATGTGTCCTTTCATCGACATTGATAAGCAGGATGTTAATGAGGGAATTGAACACATTGAGGAACTAAAACAAGATGGAATTTTAGGTGAGAGGAGGTATGTCCCTTTACTTAATAATGAGAGAAAAGATGAGAAAATTATGCAAGAAGTGGTCCTTGAGATAAATTTTGAGTATGAGATAGAAGAAGAGAAAGAATCCACAAAGAATACCAAGGATGAGGATTATGCTGAGGAAGCTGAACATCTTCAGGAGGAAAAGAAGGGCAATTCTATGGAGATCATAGTGAATCTTAATGATCTAGATCATGCTATGAACATGGTGTGTAACTCCCTTTCTCTTGTTGAGAATGCTTCTCTGAAGAGAACACCTCCTTCCCATGTTTTGAAAGAGAAAAGTGATACCCCTAACCTCCAAAATCAAATTGACGACTTGCATAATAGAGTCATGGCTTTGGATGGTGTTGCTACCATGTTTGTCATTATCAAAGATCATTTCAACAATACTATATCTTCTCTCTATAGGGTGATTGATAGGATAATGAAAAGTGCTCTATTTGGAGTGATCATGGGGAATTGAAATGGAGTGTCCTTGCTCTCTTCTCGCTCTCCCATCCCTATCCATTTTCAAATGATAGTCTCTTGCCTACTACATATCTTTTCATTGATTTGACATTGTCGATGACTTTTGATGAAACTTTAGCTATTAGTGAGAGTCCTTCATGTTATCTTGATCTAGCTTTTCCCTTGGTTGATATGTGTTGTGGTTGGGCGCTCCCTTATCACTAAGACAAGTGATGCTTCTATTACATGTAGTGGTTGCCAATGCACCAAAAGATCAACCTATTAATGCTCGATACAACCACTAGACTTATAGAAGACACAGGAGGCGGTTAAGCCATGTTGCAAACCCTACGAGGGATGCTGGCCCACTGGCAACAATCCCCCTCCCAGCATCACTCGTTGTGACCTGCATGGATTCGAACCTATGACCAAGCTCTGATACCACTTGTTACAAGTAGTGGTTGTTGTTGCACCAAAAGATTGACATGTTAATGCCTGATACAACCACTAGACTTATAGAAGACACGAGAGGTAGTTAAGCCATGTCATCAACCCTACAAGGGATGCTGGCCCACTGCAAACAACTTCTCCTTCATCTTTGGTTGTAACTCATGCTTTTCACGAGGCCTACTCTCTAATGTCTTTTTTTAATGGTTTGAAGATTTTATTTGGAACCAACTACTATGCTACTTTTCATAAGAAAAGTTTCGATTCTATCTAAAGGATTGTATATTTCAACCTCTCCACTATGTTGATGTCCCTTTGATTTCACTTGGATAGGAGGTAATTGATTGTGCTATTTATTTCTCTAGTAAGGGTCTAGTGCAATTTTATAGTTTTTGGCCCTCTCTCATTGATATACACCATTGGATTTAGGAGCATTGATCTCATCTAGCCTTGGACTCGTTCCTTTGGCCCTTTGAAGGAACTCAGTGATATTTTTCCCTCAAAAGATTTCCCAATCTCCTTTTATGGTAATTATTGTTTTTTGTTTATAAGGCTATTAGTAATACTCTAGGCTATTTCTTAAATGTAGATCTTTCTTATAAGAACTTCTATCACACCTTGATGTAAGAATATTTGGAATGAATCAACACATGACATCAATAAAAAAATATTTCCCCATTTATTTGTTTCAATTTAGACAAGCTTTTGAATATAGACATCCATTGAGAAGGAATCTGCCAAATATTGTAATTTCCATAGGATTGCTATGTACTCAAATATGGAGCTTTAGAAAAAGTGAACATTGATCACTCGTACATGGATTTTCTTATTTGTATCGCTGATGTCACCATAGTACAATTAAATAGTCGAATATACTAAATATGTTTTTGCCTCTCGAAGGTCGAGAAGATTGCACAAACTAATTGAAAACACAATGGCTTGTCGTTGACTCCAAGCAATAATAATTGAGAAGTTCAAATATAATGTCGTTAGCAGTTTGGTTGCGAAGTAGAGCGGTTGGCTACCAATATATCTTGCTTCTCCCTTTAAAATAATAACTCCGTTACTGCTACTGAATAATCCAGCGCGAATACAGGAGTCCCAACTTCTCATTTCGTTCCAAACCATGACAAGAAAACAATTCTACAGTTAAAGATCTGTGCAAAGAAACAAGAACAAACTATTTTTCGACAGGCCACTGGACAGCAAGCTTGGTTTGGTGGATAACCATCTTTTGAGTACCCACTCTTGTGGGCCCTGAAATTTCTCTTTAAAATTCCCCACCCTTTCTACTCGATTACAGAACACTCACAACACTCTGTTTGGATACAGCAATTTGTGAGGCCTCTGATTCTTTCTACTGCGCAGCATAGCAAGATTTGTTTTGTTTTTAATTTCAATGGCAGGATCAGTTGTAACACAGACACCAGCGACGCCATTAATTGTGGGAATATTGAGCGTGGTGGCTCTGATGGCTGCCATGGGAAAGCAAGGAGTGATGGCGCAGTCAAGCTGTAGCAGCGCCCTTGTGAGTTTATCGCCGTGTCTCAATTATATCTCGGGAAATGCCACGAGCCCTTCTCAGGGGTGCTGTACCGCCCTCGCTTCTGTTGTCAAGAATAACGCTCCTTGTCTGTGCCAGCTGCTAACTGGTAATAATTCGCTCGGCATATCCATTAATCAGACTCGAGCTCTCGCCTTGCCCGGTGAATGCAAAGTTACTACGCCGCCTGTGAGCCAATGCCAAGGTGCAAATTTGTTTTGTTTACTTTCTGTTGTCATGCAAATTGAGAGGGTGTACAGTGACTGTTATTGATATTTAACTGTTTGTTGTCGTGCAGGTTCAGGGGCTCCAACTACTTCCCCTTCCACGAACAGTTCTGGCACTCCGACTACAGAGACACCCCCAAGTTCGAATCCCACACAGAACAATTCAGCCTCTAACACATTTGTATCCCCTGTGGTTAAGGTCGTAATGGCGATGGTATTAGCTCTAGTTGTGATGTGAACAAATATGCATGTTTCAGGCGTCGAATAATAACTATATATTAAGGACCTTGGTCCTTTTCTTAGAATTAGCTTTTATTGCTTCTTGTGTTCATATTGTGTTTGATTCCCTAGAAAGACATTTCTAATTAATAATGAGCCCGTTGGAGATACACTAGACTGATTTTACTCAAGCAGGTGCAGGATTTATGTATGAATTAATGTCACATTATTTCCTTAACTATTACTATTACAACCTGTCATACAAACAATTTTCGACTCATAAAATAGAAAGAGGTATAATTTTTGAATTACAAGTGGAAGGTTTGAATTTCAAGTTAGACTCCTACAAATTGGGATTTGAAATTGTAAAATTCTCAGACAGCCCTCTGCTCAACTTTTATCAACCAACTGATAGAACTAATAACAGTAGAGAAAAGATACAAACAGCAATTAAATATAAGAGCAAATATATTTAATGATCAGGATGGGAAAAAAATGAATGCTCTGTTTTGGAACAGAGGATGCTCTGTTTTTATTGCAGATCTGCAAAATGACAGACCACAGCTTTCATTGGCAATACCGAAGAGTAAAAATATATAAATAACCTTTCATGTGCATCGTAGCTTCTACCAGCTATACATACAGTATTGAGAGGCTATAAAACTGAAGATTAACAAGGTTAATTGGAAAATTAATTGCTTATCTTTATTCAGACTTAAAGATCTCCAAATAAACTACGCATGTAAGCACATGCTTTATTTGTTTGAAATGCAAACTACCATTGAACTAACTGTCTAGAAAATGCACGGCAATGAACAAGTGCATGACCGTGTGCATAGAAGTCTTTGACTGAGATAAGTGCATATCAGCATCAGTTCCTAACATACTCTTCCTTGATTTTGAGATTCATAATTTGATTTTAAAGTTTTAAAAAATTGGTTCTTTGCGACTTGAAGTGACCTTGTTATACAAGGCAACTCAATGTGGCATAAACTAAATCTATTCAATTCAGTGTACAGTATTTCATTATCGTAGTCTTATAGACCCACATAGTATACTTCTCGTATAAGTAAACTATTTGTTGACTCATTTCTCTCGTTCTTGAGAGATCACAAGACTTAGTCTTCCCTTCCTTTATCTAACATAGAGAAGACTTATGACACATCACTGTGCCAATCAAAATAAGTAGGCATCAACTACTTCAATCAAACATCCAAACCTTGTTTCACCATTGTCTTTTTTGACATGCAAAATTTTAGGTTTGTACAAAATTTTCAACATCTTTCTTTACTATCCTTTGTTAACAAGATCCATCAATCCATCCATAATCAACCTGCATACAATCTTTTATAGTTTGTCTATTCTAATCTTCGTTCCAATATGACTTCTCATAGTGATTCTTCAATCCACAAATTGAACATGGCTGAAAATCTCAACATTTCTCTACTTTATGCCTTTCTCTGCAATAATGTGAACACTGTATGCATTTATATCTTTTTTATGACTTTAAATTTACAACACATTTTACATCATTGCTTTTTCCCTCACCAAATCCCAGGCCTTTATATTTTGGCCTTGTAATTGGAAAAATAGGCTCTCTTGTCTCTTATCCATGCTTTTTTACTCCTCTTTCTTTATATCCCATTTTCTTCATAATCTCCAAACCAATATTATTATTATTCTATTTGCATTGAACAAAGTAGACTTGCAAGGTTTGGAGATTCATGGAAATTCTTACCTTCAATTTTACTTTCTTTACCTGAAGGAGCCTTAGGTACATCACCCATATCAAATAATTGATCAGATGAGGAATATAATTCCCCAGTATCATATAAAACGTCACATAATGAAAGTTTCAACCTTAAATTCTCATTTTCCTTTTCCAACAACTTTAGCTACTTTTCCAAATTTTCATTCATCTTTTTGACTTCATCAAACAACATTAATTTTTATTGGAATTATAAATTTAGAGAAAGACATCTATATTGAGGTAGTATGTATTAAAAGATGAATGAATAAAATATTATTTTTGTTTGTGTTAAACAATGCTTTGTTTTTGTAACTGTGTTCATTTGTATTTGCTACTATATTTTTTTAATCTATAAATGCTATTAGAGAAAATTCAAGATTGGAAAAATTTGAACAAAAAAATACAAGAAACACAAAATAAGCTAATCTTGAGCCTCTTGAGAATGAAGTTTGGAGCGAAAATATTAGGGAATATATGCAAGCAAGGATGTAAGTGTCAATAAGGCATCATTCAACATGATTCAATTGTGAAAATACGCTAAATAGCATGAATGAGAGTAAAAATAGGTAGATACAGATCATATTCCATAACCTAAATATATGTAACAAGAGTTTGTCACTTGTTAACATTTTAGTATATTAAGATATTCCTATCAAGGTTGGTTTCTAAAAGAATATAGAAAGTGATGAAATATGCTAATTTTATCATTATAATGTGCGTGCAAGTTCGATAAAATAATAAATTTCAAATTATATGGACATTCTCAACTAACAAAAAAATTAAATAATGAGAAACTCATAAAATGATAATAATATCAATAAAATAATCAAATGATCATTGCATATTATTGTCTTTTACTTGAGATGAGTGATTCATCAAAATATACAAAAAAGGTCAAAAAAAATTTAACGATTCTAGGTTTTGTCACATGATAAAAATTGACATAACCATATATACAAATTATTTCAACTATCTATATAAATAAAAATAAGAGAGAATATACTAGTCTACATATAGAAAGTAAATAATTATATCTTTGAAGGAGACTAACAACAACCATTGATAGATGATATATTATATGTACTTAAATAATTGGTATAGAGGCCGACCATAAGCTACGTAGAATATGGTGAGAGGATTTTCTATCAAAGTTTGAGTGGCATGAAAGTGTTATAGAGTACAGATCATAAGTTTTTAAAGAGTCTATTTGAGCATAGGCCATGAACCTTTCTCCTTGCATATTCTGCATGGCTCTCCCTCTCCTTGAGAAAGTCACATACATTTGATACAGGCCAATGCATGTCCTTTCCATGCATATTTTTTGATAGTTGCTTGTTTTATTTTTTTAGTGTAAAGCTACTTTCTATAACATAATTACTATGCAACTTAAAATTTATATGTTCAAAATTAGGAAAAAAAATCCCATGCATTAAAAAAAAAAAGTGATCAAATAACATGCATCCTTGCTAAAAAGTTTTCATTCCATTCTAGCCTACAACCATGTCTAAAATGTTGATAGATACTTGTTATTTGCTTATTTGTGGGCAAGGAAATATTGAGATAAGAAATGGAGATTATCCATTATATATCTTTCATTCATAGTTTTAGAAAAATATTCTCTTTGTTTATTAACTTATTTATTTATATTAGATAAAATTGAGTGTATTTCGACTTCAAAAATTGTTCATGATTCACAAGGTAGAAAGATTCTAGCCATTGGAAAGGTTAATCACTACTCTCATGTTTTCACCTTCTCTCATTTTAACAACTAATGATTTATTGTTTTATGTTCATTTTCCTTTATCTATGATGGATAGTTCATCTTGGACACCTATTTCTCCATCACAATTTTTAGTCAATTCATAGAGAGTATGCAATATTTTTGTATAGCAAGGTCATCAAGTTCACTTCATAGGGACTAAATAATATATGACTCACCTTGTTTGTATAGAAAGTTCTTGTTTTTTAATCTAAATGGAACTCTTAAGAATATTCCCTTTCTTTGATGATGCTTTTATTTTTCCTTCACCTCTTGCAACATGAGATTCTATAAATATTTCATAAAGAAAATTCAAAGATACTTTCTACTAGACATCATCCAATGCATTTAAGTACCATTTAGAGAGTTCATCACATCAAATGGATTCTCTCTCTCTCTAGAAAGTGAGGGGATTCTTTTTTCACTTGGACTTTCTCCCTTTGTTCGCTTGTTAGATTCTTTCTTTTGTTCTTTTGTATCTCATTTGGCATAGTTTCTATGATCCAATCTCTTTGTATCCATCCATATGCTAAAGTGGGGGTCCTCATGCATAATATTCCTTCTAAATAATCTGGTAGAAAGATAATCATTTTAAGATGTTTTTCCTTTTTAACATTTATTTTCTCTTAGTTTTGCATGCCTCCTATCATAGATTAACGGATTTACATGTTTATTCCTAAGATATGTCACATTGATTCTAGGAGCTAGTTATTTTCAATTTCATTGTAAATATGTTCATCTATTGTAAATATAACAACCAACTGTGAAGAGCTTCTGGAGTTCTGGCCCCAGCTATGTCTCATTGTGATGAAGTATTTCACCCTGGAAGGTAAATTTACAGTGTTCTAATATTACCACTTACCTTTTCTTAATCACATTAGAAATAAGGACTTAATATCCATTCCCTTTTACCTCCTGCATTCCATTGAAAGCAATATTTTGGATATTAGGGAAATCCCTAATAAATCGATCCCAATTCTCCATCAGGGCCTCCTACTATGTATTTACCACTTCCATAAGGCTATTTGCCCTCCGCCCCAACTGATGTAGGAGCATCTCAGGCTTTGAGCAATCTTGCATCAACCAAAAACATTTCCTATTTTCTGTTGTTTTCTTTGTAATCATTTCATTTTTTGGTTTCATGTTGTGTGAAGCTTACATTATTTTTAGGACCTATTTTGGAACCTTTCCCTAAGATCTCATAAGGATTGGATGGATTGTTTCAAAGTTACAGTTGTTTTACTTGCCGTCGGAACAATATTTTCCTACAGTTTTGGAGCTGATTGTGGGATGTGGTGCCAATGATCTTTAATGATTCAGCCTTTGCACCATTAGGGCCTTAAAGAGGACCTAAATTAATATCATTTCCCAAGGGAACAACTCCTAATTCATTATGAGTAAAAAGTTATGGCCGTTTTGCCCCAAGACCTATTTTCTGGTAGTTTTCATGCGAAACATGGAGTGTTTCTTCTTGCGCGGTTTTGTGTGATGAGATGGGGCCTTGTGAAGTTAGAGGAATTTTCTTGGGTCATGTGATGAACTAAATCCAAAGGTGCATCAAGTTGTGATCACTCTTTCATTAGTTTTGATTTAAATCTTCCAGACTGGACCTATATTGTAATTAAAGCCTGACTGGCCGACTTGTGGCTTAGCTGGCTATATTTTGAGAGCTTGGGTAGATGTTTAGTAGTCATTTGGATGGTAGATTTCTAGTAGTATGAGATTAGAAGCATAATTGGATCCTATAGATCTTGTAGATCAGATGTTTTTATCTGATATTGTAACAGAAGAGCTAGTGGTTTGCATACTTGGAGGCTTGCGAGCTCAAGTTTAGATTTGCCTTAGTGTTTCCATTAGTTGCTGATGTGTTTCAAAGCTAGACTAGCTAGGAGATTACTGAGATAATTTGTAATTTCATTGTAATAGGCCGAAACCTGGAAGGCCTTAGGGCCGGGCATGTTGAATGAAATTACATGTTTTGAATCATTATCTTGTTGAATTCCGCTACAATTGTTGTTGTTATAATTGGCAGTTGTAGGCTTGGACCATCCATTATTGGATCCTCCATTCCTGCCCTGCGTCAAGTGGTATCAGAGCTTGAAGATCTTGAGTGTGTAAACTAGTTGAGGCTATTTGCACCAGGACCTTGTATTGAAGATGCCTTCGACGAGAGCTCGAGAGATCTCAGAGGAAGAACCTGCTAGAGAATTTAGTCTTGATGATTTTAGGGATTTGCAAAAATAAGTGCAAGATCTACAAGAGGAATTGAAAAATAAGAAGAAGCCTACCTTGAAAGAGGATAGTGATGATGAATCTAAGGAAGATCAATTTGAAGAATCCATAGAAGAAGTCAAAGATCTAGAAGAAAGTAGAATCCTGAAAGCTATGTCTAAAATTGGGAAAAGACCTAAGATTGAAGTTTCTACATTTGTTGGAAGCCTTAGGCCAGAAGAGTTGATTGATTTGATTAATGAGATAGATGAATACTTTGAGTATGAAGAAATAGAAGATCCTAGTAGAGTTCGATTTGCAAAGACTAAATTGAAAGGTCATGCAAATATTTGGTGGAGGGAAGTTCAATTGGAAAGAAGTAGAAGAGGAAAAGAAAAAATCACTAGATGGAACCGAATGGTTGACAAGTTGAAGAAGCAATTCATTCCAGTGGATTATGAATTGGAGATGTTTAAAAAGATGCAAGCTTTGAAGTACACAAACAACTCAGTGCAAGAGTATACTGAAGAGTTTTACAGACTCCTAATTAGGACTGGTCATTTTGAAGCTGATAAAGAGAAGGTTGCTAGGTATGTTTATGGATTGAGACCTAGTATTCAAGAAGAGTTACTTACTGTTAGGATGAAAACTATAGGAGATGCTTATTAGATGGCATTGAAGATTGAGGAGAAGATGAACAAGAGGTTTTAAGGAAGACAAAATAATAGGAACAAAGGTGGAAAGACTGATGAAACATTTGCCAGAGGAAATCCTAAGAGGACTAATGAAGGATCTGGTAGTGGTCTAGTTGCTAATAACTACAATGTTGGATAGAGAGCAAGAATGAGAAATGAGTTCACTTTTACTTGTTATAACTGTGGTGAACAAGGTCATAGAAGTTTTGAATGTCCTAAAAAAAGAGTTGCATTAACTGCTGAAGAAAACAATGCTACAAAACAAGGTGAATTTCTTCTCACTAGGAGGTTGGCTACATGTGTCTAGGAACCAGTGCAAAGAAGGAATTTGTTCAGAACCAGATGTAAGTACAAGGATAAGGTATGTAATGTTATAGTTGATGGTGGTAGTTCTGGGAACTTTGTTTCAGAAGAGATGGTTAGTAAGTTGAATTTGGAAAGAAGGAAACATCCTAATCCTTATCAGATTAGCTGGATACAAGATGTGTCTAAGGTTAGGATTGAAGAGAAATGATTGGTTAATTTTTAGATTGGATCTTATCATGATGAAATATTGTGTGATATATTGCCTATGGATGTTTGTCATCTATTACTTGGGAGATGTTGGCAATTTTATAGACATGTTATGTTTGATGGTCGTGCAAATACATATGTAGTAATGCATGGTGGATCCAGGCATAAGTTATTACCTTTAGAGGAAGTTGGAGCTAAGGGATGTGGAGTTATCAGGTGTTGTCCTTATGAAAAACATTAGAAACAGAGAGTTGATGAACCTATTCTTGTGAATAAAAGGAAGCTAAATTTGAAATGAAAAGAGAATGATATAGTTGAGGAATTTATATAGATTAAGAGGCAGGTGGACTTTCTGATAAAGATAGTGCAGCAAATGATGACACTAGTGATAGAGAGGACTGTAGATGATGCTAAGCTGATTAGTAAGTCTGGAGAAGATGTGATTCACTGAAGTGCTGGTGTAATTAAAAGTGGAAAAGATAATCAGAATCAGAATCTATCAGTAGCAGAAAGGAAAGATGAGAAAGGTGCAGGACAAGATGATTTGCTGAGTGTGACAGTGGATAAAGTAAAGAAAACATGAAATGAAGGACAAGAGGAGATATGGGTTAAGAATAGATATGGCATACCTATTCTGATTACCTTAAAAATTTCATTAGAACTTTCTTTTATTTACCTAGGGTGTCTGATGTAGGAGCATCTCAGGCTTTGAGCAATCTTGCATCAACCAAAAACATTTCCTGTTTTCTATTATTTTCTTTGTAATCATTTCATTCATTGGTTTCATGTTGTTTGAAGCTTACATTATGTTGAGGATCTATTTTGGAACCTTTCCCTAAGATCTCATAAGGATTGGATGGATTGTTTCAAAGTTACAGTTGTTTTACTTGCCATCGAAATAGTATTTTCCTACAGGTTTGGAGCTGATTGCAGGATGTGGCACCGATGATCCTTAATGATTCAGCCTTTGTACCATTAGGGCCTTAAAGATTCCATAAATTAATACCATTTCCCAAGGGTGAAATTCCTAATTCATTATGAGTAAAAAGTTATGGCCATTTTTCCCCAGGACCTATTTTTTGGTAGTTTTCACGTGAAATGTGGAGTGTTTCTTCTTGTGCGGTTCTGTGTGATAAGATAGGGCCTTGTGAAGTTAGAGGAATTTTCTTGGGTTATGTGAGGACCTAAATCCAAAGGCTCATCAAGTGGTGATCACTCTTTCATTATTTTTGATTTAAATCTTCCAGATTGGACCTATATTGTAATTAAAGCCTAACTGGTTGACTTGTGGCTTAGCTGGCTATATATTGAGAGCTTGGGTAGATGTTTAGTAGTCAGTTGGATGGTAGATTGGTAGTATTATGAGAGTAGAAGCATAATTGGATCCTGGAGATCTTATAGATCAGATGTTTTATCTGATATTGTAACAACAGAGCTAGTGGTTTGCATACTTGGAGACAAGGAGATTACTTGGAGGCTTGGGAGCTCAAGTTTAGTTCTGCCTTAGTGTTTCCATTAGTTTCTGATGTGCTTCAGAGCTGGACTAGCTAGGAGATTACTGAGATAATTTTTAATTTCATTGTAATAGGCTAAAACTCGGAAAGCCTTACAGCCGGCCATGTTGAATGAAATTCTATTTTGAACCATTATCTTGTTGAATTCTACTGCAATTTTTGTTGTTATAATTGGTAGTTGTAGGCTTGGACCATCCATTATTGGATCCTCCATTACTGCCCTACATCACAAACCCCCCATGATCATCCAAGAGGTTGCCCAGGAGGAGTCCCCGAATCCCCATCAAAAATTGACAATCTCACTCACTCCACCTCCCAATATATCCAAGTTATCTAGGAGATGAATCTTGTCCCTAATGATGGTAGAACGTACAAAAAATGTGTGAAAAATCCTTTCAATAGGAGGGAGGAGCATGAGCAATCCCATATCTCTAAATCTCTAGAGACTAAGGATCAGAAGGTGTCTGACAGTACTCTTGAGACTGAATGAAAGCCCCAAAAATGGAGGATTTTGGAGAGCCGGGTCAAGCTAGAGGTTGACTTAGGTGGCCCAAGTCACCATTGGTCTAACAGAATTGCAAAGGAGTAGTGTAAAACTAGAATCTTGGAAATGGTTTCAAAAGAGAAGTCCTTTTCAGAAAAATATTCCCATTCCACTGAGTCCATGAAGGGCTATTTTGATGATCACATGAGTCTGAATAAGACTGGAAACACTGCCCCTCTCAACCCTCAGCAAACCATGGAGACTCCCCATAGCCCTACCCCACCTCTAGCTCCCCCTCATGATCACTAGACTAAGCCCTCCACTGCTGAGCACAACCCCAGGTTTCTAGATGGCAAAGACAAGCTTAAGGGCTCCCTCAAGTTGAGGTTTTCTAAATTGGACAAAGAGATTGCTGACATCAAGTAGGACATGTAGGAACTCAAGCATCACATTATGATGACTAACAAATTTTCTCTTAAGGTCATGCATGCTTCGACTATGACCCTTTGCACAATGCAAGAAAAACTGGCGGGTGGCAAACTAGAGGTGGATGATGACAATAAGGATCTCTTCCTATTCTTACAGGAGGAGTGGGCTAGGACCCTGTTGTCCAAACATCTGGGTGGAAAAAATTAGTTGTTGGTGCTCATGAGATTTTTATTTTTGTTTGGGCATGGCCCTAAGTTCTCCTTTTTGGGTTTCTATTTTAAGGTTATTTTTCCTAGTCCTTGTATAGCCCTGCGTGGCTTATAACTATTACTTTAATTGCTACTATTCTCTTTAGATACTCTGGTTTAATGTTTTTGAAAAGAACTATTGTGTTTGTTTTTTATAGAGGTAGATTAGACCTTATTTTTTCTGTTGTTAAACTACTGATTGAAATGCTTATGAGTAGTGCCATTAATATGCTACTAATGTGCCTCTAGTCCTTATGTACCTCGAGCCAGCACCCTTTTGTTGCTTTTTCTATCAAAAACAACCATGGATATATTTAACAATTTCCTTCGTATACATTATTCCAATGTTGTATTCTATGTTTTTCATTTTCTTGCAACTATTAGATTGTTTTAGCTTGGCTAGAGCATAGTAGAATCATTATCAACATTCTATGGAGAAGATTTAGAAGTTTTGACATGGTATCAAATCTAGCTATCAACTCTAACATGACATCAAAATTATCTATTAACTCTAATAGTCATTGGTGTCACTTTATATTTCTTGGATGATAATACAAAATTTTAAGTTGTTTATATAATTTAATAACTTTCCTTGAACATAGTAGTCAACTATAATCTATCATCCCTAGTTATTATTGTGAAGTCCTTAGGTAAATAGATTATATGCACTTTACATAGTTAAGGGATTTTTTTAAATAGTTAGGTTTTGGTTAATCACATTTGGATATTACATCTAATCCTAAATATCATCATACAATAGAATTTTGATTATTCTTTTTTTTTGTAAAATTATATAGTACAGGTTTATTTCTATATGTGTTTCTCTATATGTTAATTTCATATATTCATCATGACTACACAAATGTTGAAATGCAAATCATTTCAAATTTGGTCATTCTACTTCTAATACATAAAATAAAGTGTAATTTAGTTTGTTTACCAAAGTTACAACTAAAACTACATATTTTTATCATTTGAGCATCATAATAAACTAAATCCATCTATCTTATTTGTTTTGGTTTTAAATATTATATTAACTAGTATATCATAGCTAATATCTTATTCACAACATATATTTTGAGGAAAAAAAGTAATTTGTTTTCATATCTTATACACCATTGTATAAGTAAATAACATTCTATATGTTAAAATAATTATCTAAGATTCTAAGATATGCTTCTTAATTAATTTTACTAAATTTTTAAAATGTTAATTAATATCTCAGAGAAAAAAATATCAAAAATATATTATTAAATAATTTATATAATCACAATAATTACATTATATTTATTATCTAAATTAAATTTTAGATGATGGTAGAATGATGTTAATGCTCTAAGTTACGTATTTAATATCTATAGACAAATTAATATAGTGTATTTGATGAAGCTCTCAAGATCCAAATTGGCATAATAAACAATGAAGAACAATTTGGAGAGTCGTGTTTGATCTTAACTTTGTTATATTTAATATGGCATGCACATTATTCTATGTTGTGTGGAATTAAACTAATAAATTTTCCCCCTCACAATGAGTTTGCCTTTAGTTCTAGATATTTGAATTTATCAAAGTATTTTCTGGAGACAAACTTATGAGTTATTCATTTCAATAGATAAATAAATTCTCTTCAATTTATTTTCACAATCTAAGTAATAACAACAAATGATGCCCAACAGATCAATCACCAAATTGATAAGTATCCTACATGCAAATGTAATTTATTCTCTTTAGAAATTGAAGAATGCTATAATGAATTTTTCATTTTCTTACCTAAGACCTAATTTTACACTTATGCCATTAAATTCATGACCAACATGTCACATAAACATAAGTTAGTTGATACTGACTAAAGAAAAATAGTTTAGTGTTTGATTTTAATAATCAATAAAAATTTATCATTTTATTCATCTAAAAAAGAGTTAGTGTTAATGAACCCTTAGTCTTTTGATGAAGTTCTTTGGTTTTGAATGAATCTATCAGAAATCAAGTCTTGCTAAGTGCAAAACTTCTACATCATAAAAAATGAAATCAAAATCTATTCAAACATTTTCATAAAAATTCACAAAAAAACCAAATAAAAAAAAGGGTGCATACGAATTTCAACTTTACACGTGAATATGATATAAATGCGTGTACTGAAAGATTGAGCAACATAATCAAGCATGTTAAAGCCAACATATCATAGAATTTATAAATATTTTTCTTTTTTGTTTGATTGCAAAGTAGAAACAGTCGGCTACCAAATATCTACTCCAGACTAGCGAACATGAGTTATCGAAAACTAATTACTGGCTTTTTATCTAACACCAGTGTACCTACTCCTGTGGTTTTGAAAACATGTTAGAAGAAAATATTGCAAAGAGCATGTGCAAAGAAAATAATGTTCATTGAAAGGCACTGCGCACTAAACTTGGTTGGCTGAACACCCAGCCTTATGGCTCCTAAATTTTCCCTTTAAAGTTCCCAGCCTTTTCTGTTCGACTGCAGAACACCCACAACACTTTGTTTGGGTATGGCAACTTCTGAGGCCTCTTCTACTGCACAGCTCAAGAAGATTTGTATTTAGTATCTCCGTTTGTTTGTAGAATTAAAATTTGAGTCAAAACCTGATTATCTCGAAATCAGGGTTTGAAATTCTGATTTTGTGTATTCGGAAGATACTTTGGACCATTTGGTTCACTCGGAAGATGGCTGAGACAATCCATATTTTGCGTTTGGTTGCCATTTTTGAAATTGGAATTGGAAGTGGGAAATTCCTATTTATGTGTTTGGTTTGCAATTTCAAATTGGAATTGGAATTACATTATCCATTTTCTCTTGTTTGGTTCTACATTTTCAATTGGAATTAGATTTTGACAAGAAAATTTAAGTTTTTATAATTATTATATAATGTTTTAATTTAATATTTTATTTTTGTTGTCCATTTTTTATTTATAGTTTTTTTTTAATTAATTTATATTTTTATATAGAAAATCAAAACAAAATTTAATATTTTTTTTTCAATATTGTGAACAATAAACTTAACTTTTTTAAATAATTTTATACAATATCATAAACAATATTATAACAAGAAAGTAATTATAGCATTGCTCGATATCACATCAAAATATAAATAAGTCATCTAGTCCACATATATATCTATTTCTACATAATGACTCAACAAATGACTGAACTAAATAGTACGATTGTTGCATAAAGTAAACATCGTAAAAACATGACATCAGCTTTATATGTAGCCTACACTTTTGTAAAAGCTTTTTTGAGAACTTTGCAAGACTTGCACTTGTCATCCACAATAGGTATATGTGGAGAACGTGCAAATGATGTAGACAACGACGGGGTGTCATTGGCCCACCGAAAGTATTAACATCCACCGCCATCCTACAATACAAATCTAAGATAGTCTCACTATAATGACTAATATTTATTCTTTGTAAACATTTAAATATTGTGCAATTAACAACCTTTTTCTTATTTTTGCAACTCCAAAATTTACGATCTGGATTATTATGTGTGTGTGACATCTTCAACACGCAGCGCAATCCATCACCACACTCACACATAGGGACATTTATCATAGACATCAACACTGTATCAAGCAAATTTTTGTTCATTCATACTATTTTTGTTCATTCATATATAACAACATGACTATATTCTATGAGTACAAATTGAAAAAGTTTCATTTATGTTGATATTACAAATTTATAGAAAAAATATAATTACACAACTATAGCATCAGATAGAAGTTTTGGGGAAGAACAATATCCATGAACTAAATGGTGGTGTGAAAACACAATGTTAAATAAAAAAATGCAAGGAAATCCATGCTCTACACCCTTATGCCCCACATTTGATGAGCAACCATCTCATATCCCGCTCATTCTTCCCATTACTTTCTGTATTGTTATATGGTCAATCCTGCATCTACAAAGTAAACATGATAGGAAAACTAAAACTTGTTTATTTTTAAATGGAATACACCAAGGAGTACCATCAGAAATATTGACCATTTACAAACATGAACAGTAAACAATCATCACATAGCTCATTTTTTATCATCATATGTGGATATTTTTGGCATCAATGTTTCAAATAGCTTCTGGATTCGATTTTGTAGATAGTTATGGATCACATTTTTTGATCTATCATTAAGATGAAAGAGACCAAAATGATCGCAATAGACCAAAATGATGGACTTTTCTTTCGATCATTTTTCTCTTTTCCATCCTGATGAAGGATCACCGAGTGTGATCGTAAACATTAATGCCAAAAATATCTACAAAATCGAATCCAAAAGCTATTTCAAACATATTTAATGTTAGCATATGTGTAGTCTCACTTTATCATCATATGTGTAGTCTCAAAACTATCCATTTCTATTTCTGTACCTATCATGTGGTTTTTAAAAATGAATGAAAAATGAAAAGAAATTGAAGATGAAATAGAGCATTGAACAAAGTAGAATTATTTAACTTAATTTTGTAATGAAACAATAATAACAAGATGGTTAGGGTATATACATACAGAATCATGAACAATACAACCATCTACCAAAACACATTTATAAAATCATGTCTGAAGAACTAGAAATGGATAGTTATGAGACTACACCTTAACAATGCATTAAATGAAGCATTCATCATGTGGTTCTCCTTCGTGTATTCCACTGAAATATGTTAAAAGAAACAAAACTAACAAATGAAAGCTAACATGTCTATCAAAGCACATTAATAAAAACAATGGTCAAGGGAGGGCATGCTTGTTTGCCCATTAATTCAACAAGATCTTGCAATACCAAAACATTAAACCAATATGCACCAATATGCCATTGATGGACCTCTGAAAGCAATCAAAATTCAAAGGACAGGAGAGAAACAAGGTTTGCTACCTTGAAGTGGAGAGAAAAACCAAAATGGAGAGGAAGAAAAGCACACTCTGTGAAAGCCAACATAATCACTAGCAACAAAAAATAATCTTGGCATGGATCCAACGAATTAACACAATAAGTATACCAGTGGGTACTTACTAGTGGCTACTATATACCAGTGTATACCAAAACAAAGAGGGAAAAATGAAAGAAATAACTTGATTGGGTTGACACATGATCCCAAGAGAAGTTCTGAAACATCTTTGCATGGCCATTGAGAGAGAAAGTTTTTACAATTGATTATACATTTGTTATGTAAATTTTACTTCACGAATCACAAAAAAAATGCATGGTAAGAGGAAAGATGGGTTCAACTAGTGTTCCAACATAAATATCTTTGACTTCCATTTCTCATAAGAGTGCTGAAAAACTATATCTTGTAATGGAGATATACCAGTGTATACTGTAACCAATGTATATTGTTATACAACCACTAGCATATAGTCCAATCAGTGGATAAACTTAACATCTTGAACATGCAATGCATCTTTAGAACATCAATGACAAAGTATCGTATGCCAGTGGTTGTATGCCAGTGGCTATGAACATCAATCACAAAGTATCATTTCTTTTTGATTCATCTATAAGAAATGATACTTTGTGATTGATGTTCTAAATACTATAACCAGTGTATACTATTATACAGCCACTGGCATACAGTCTAATTAGTGGATAAACTTAACAACATCTTGAACATGCAATGTATCTTTAGAACATCAATCACAAAGTATCATATGCTAGTGGCTGTGAACATCAATCACAAAGTATCATTTCTTTTTTATTCATTTGTAAGAAATGATACTTTGTGATTGATGTTCTAAAGATGCATTTCATGTTCAAGATGTTAAGTTTATCCACTAATTGGAATATATTCCAGTGGCTGTGAACATCAATCACAAAGTATTGTTTCTTTTTTATTCATCTATAAGAAATGATACTTTGTGATTGATGTTCTAAAGATGCATTGCATGTTCAAGATGTTAAGTTTATTCACTAATTGGACTGTATGCCAGTGGTTGTGAGCATCAATCACAAATTATCATTTCTTTTTGATTCATCTGTAAGAAATGATACTTTTTGATTGATGTTCTAAAGATGCATTTCATGTTCAAGATGTTGTTAAGTTTATCCACTAATTGGATTGTATTCCAGTGGTTGTGAACATCAATCACAAATTATCATTTCTTTTTTATTCATCTGTAAGAAATGATACTTTTTGATTGATGTTCTAAAGATGCATTGCATGTTCAAGATGCATTTCATGTTCAAGATGTTAAGTTTATCCACTGATTGGACTGTATGCTAGTGGCTATGAACATCAATCACAAAGTATCAGTCCTTTTTTATTCATCTGCAAGAAATGATACTTTTTGATTGATGTTCTAAAGATGCATTGCATGTTCAAGATGTTGTTAAGTTTATCCACTAATTGGATTGTATTCAAGTGGCTGTGAACATCAATAACAAAGTATCGTTTCTTTTTTATTTAAATTTGTGGTGAAAAGTGATTGAAATATCCTTCATAACCAGACATTAAAATATCTTTTGCCTACAAAAACTATATTTGCACTTAACATACATAGTTCTATGAGGACATTGGGTCATTGGAGAGCTACTGTTCAGCATTTACAAGGCCAGAGAGAGTTAAGATCGACTACTTAATTCAACATAATTCAGCTCATATGCAAGGCTCGTAATTACAAATTTGATAGATCATTTTGGAGTCCAAAAATGCTTGGCAACCTAAAAAGACGTCTATTGGCTACAAATTCATAAGAGTCTACATGCTTTGTGGTACCAATCAAAAAAAGATAAAAGAAACATTTGTAGTTAAAGGCTGATTCCTACTTAGCCAAATTTGTGGGAAGATTATAATCAAAAGACCAGCAGTAGCAAATTTGTTCCTTCCAAAAGTTTGGATCTATTTTCGCTTGCTGATAAATTATTTCCAGCATAATAACTACAACATTGCAGCTCTTATAAGACTTTAACCAGACACATCTTAGACTTGGAATTAGAATTTGAAAGTCATCTACCATCATACAATAGACATGTCCATTCATCATAGATCTCAAACTGTAAATTGTTTTGTGTATTCGCCAGCTTCACCTTTGAATGTTGTCTATGGGTAGCAAGAAATGATTACAGGAAAAAATATCAAATGAAGCCAGGAGAAGAGCAATTATAGATGGAATGGAGAATGAAAATGATGCTTCTAATTCTTTCAAAGGTGGTGTTTTTAAGAGAATGTTCTATCATGGTGGATATGTTTATGATGCTTGGTTCAGCTGTGCTTCTAATCAGGTCATTCATTCATGGACTATGAATCTCTGTCATGTTCATGTTATCAATCTTTGTATCTAGAATTTGGTATCTCTAGGTGAAAGAGTTTAGTTGTGGAGGCATGTTGTTGGCTTCACATTTAACCACAGAATTGAAGATGCATACTCTAGAAACATGTTTTTCACAAGTTGGACAAATGATTCTAGAAATGACTCAACTATACAGGAAAATCCATGCCTTCACCCACCTTCTTTAGCAAGTAGAATTTACTATCTAGATGTGAAGAACATCATGGATCTCCAATTTAATGCAAACAAAGATGGTAACATGTACACCAAATTAGAGGTATTTAGTGCTTACTTACATAAGCTACTGATAAGCACCCAGAAGGTGGAAGACACTATGAACTATAAAATAGGAATAGTTGTAGATGGCCGCCCAAGCTTAAGGGAGATCAAAATTTATTCTAATTACTTTGGCAATGTTCTAAGCTTTCCCTTTGCCCAATGGAGCAGGGAAGTCTACTTTACTCAATCTCCTTGCTGGCGATTTGCAACCTTCATAAGGAGAGGTAAGGAGGAGTCAGAAGCTGAGGATTGGTAGGCAAAGATGTAGATGGAGATGGAACACATTATACAGTTCTTACAATATTTTAGCTGCAACAATTTTAAAATGCTTCTATAAATCCCATAGCAGCAAGCAACAACAAGGCTTTGCAGAGGAAAATCCCACAATAATAGCACAAACAAGAGCCAGAATCATCACACTGAAATTAGGAGGAACAAAGTCATTTGTTAATTTAAGTTTTGAATTGATGATAAATATGGATTGAATTGATTTGGTAATTGTGAATCCCTTTACTTTAAGGGGTCATCCAACAATATATAGCCCACTATGCCAACATCCCCTAAGCTATATGACAAATGCTAGTGCTCTGTGCTCTAGTTAATATGGTTTTATAGCTATTACCCTTCTATCCTTTTGTGCATCCCTCATGTTTGATAATAACATTTGCTATTTCTAGATCAAGAACAAATATAGATCAAGATCACATGCCTAGAGAAGTCATCAAGATGTTTGAACAACATTCTGGTTTAATGGAAACTCAGAATGTCATCTGTTTGCTTTCTATGATGTAAATAAATAGAGGGAATAGTCTACTGGTCTTAACTACACCTATCTAGACAATTTCTCATCCATTTATCAGGTAATGATGCCAAATCCATTCAACATGTAATGAGAAATATTGAAAGAGAGAGACCAAGAATGAAAAAAAGGTGACATGAAGGGAGAAGAGATCCCAAACACCTTGGGTAGAGGTTAGGAAGATATATAATCATAACTAACTAATACCAAATCCTATATATCCAAGGGCATATAGTATATGCCAGACTGAGATATGTAAGGTGTACATATGCCTCAAACTGATAAAGATGGGGAAAGGAGGAGATTGGTGAAGTAGTATGAGGTCATATACATATTAAACATAGTACGTGTATAGGAGATGCATAACCTATTTGAAACCTCCCATTTTATCATACTGGAGGATGCTAGTAATAGTTGTTTAATCCAACTTTACACATGCTATCAATCAGAAGCCTGTATTAAAGTCAACAACAAAATGTCAATTTCATTATTACAAATGCATGGTTAGGTAGTGGAGTCGGGCTCTGAATTGTGAATGTAAATTTTCTACAAGATTTTTATTCACATAACACTATTCTTACATGTATCAGAATGGTAGATCCTAGAGTAAGCTAATTACAAAACCTTGAAATTTATCTATTCAATATTGTGCAATTAGAATACATTTCTTGATATAAATTCTCGAAGGAGTGAGTGCAAGCATTAAGTTCTGGAGCCTAGGAGTATGAAACTTGAAGCCATTTTTTAAGGGTTTTGGAGGCCACCAAAATGGGTTTTTTTTCCCTATAGATTCTTATCACTCACTCACAATGCATAAAATATCATAACACAAAATGCATCAGGTCCTCTCAACATCAATCACAAAGTATCCACTGATTAGACTATATGCCAGTGGCTGTGAACATAAGCAGTCCAATCAGTGGATAAACTTCACATTAATTTCATACTTTTCTAAGTGCTCAATCATAAGTGTCATTATTTTCTAGCTTGCCATTATTTTCTAAGAAATTTTAATTAACATGCTAACCCAAATTGAACAAGAGAAGAGAAGGAGGATCTCAAGAAGCATTTCATACATAGTGAACAAAAGAAAATCACCTAAAGGAGCAGCAAGAAAAGCTAATGATAGAAAATGTTCACACATAGAAAGCATATGTTGATAGGAAGTAGTCATTCTTAAAGATCAACATAAAAACATAAGAAAAGAATCCAAATCTATGAAGAGCAGTGAGGATCTTGAATATAGTAGTGGGTCTCGTGTCAAAGAGTGAAGCTTGTTGAGAAAAGAATGTCAAATCTGCACTAGAACAAAGAGTAAATGGAATACACTTTTAGATAAGTAAAACACAGATCTTGCATGTAGAGCAGCCGCATTGAATAGAGAATATCACATTTAGCAGTCTCAAAAAGGAACAACAGTCTGTATGATAAATGAATGACACATTTTATGCATATAGAACTCTATGCTTTCATTGATGAATAGTGAGATGAAGTGTTACCATAGTAATGTCAAATCAGAAGAACATTGAGTATAGCATCATGTAAATTTTATAGCCTTTTATAGGCTTCCAACACATTTAAAATCACACAACAGTACAAAATTAGATGTCCTTTAAATATAACTATAAATCACCATATGTGGCTACAATCTAGTCCACTCTCTCCTCCTCGGTCATCAATAAGAACCATTTGGCTTTTTCACGTTGACCCATGAAGGTTTCATATACCCTCAGGAATACACCTTGACTCAATCCAGGGATGGATTTGGGAGCATTATATGCATCTGTCAAAGCATTGTGATGAGCAAATTCATCAATTTTGACAAGGTGAACATTATTCATGCCCTCTTTTATTTTCTTCATTGTTTCACACATGGAATCCAAGGAAGTGGCCATACTTGCCTTCCTCCTCTTTCCCACCTTTCTGACTAATGATGTAGGAGTCCCTCTAGTACTTGTTGTTGTAGTGGACTAATTGGAATTATAAGGGTCTTCATCCAAATCAACAACACTATCAAGATGAATATTGAAACCAAGGTCCTCTTCATCATTCACATCAAATGGCTCTTCAATAAGGTTCCCTTCTTTAGTCTCAAGGGCCATGGTAGCTACATTACCTTTAGCAATGTCATTACCCATAATTGTTGTTGGCATTAAACAGAATTGCCACTAGTGACAACACTTATTTGCATTCTGGGTGCAAACCGAGCAGACAGTGCAAACCGAGCAGATAGTGCAAACTGAGCAAGTTAGTACAAACCGAACAGGACAGTGTAAACTGAGTAACATCATGTCTACCGAGTCACCAGTATTTACCGAGTTCAAAACCTACCGAGTGATCAGTATGAACCGTGCCTTCACTTCTACCGAGTGCATGATGATGCCGAGTAATGCAGTGGACGCCGAGTATCAGAAAGTCACCGAGTTAGTTTGCAGGAACCGTGTAACCATACTTGGGCCGACTTAGTAGCACTTATGTTTATTTGTCAAAGCCGACTTTGTAATTGTAATTGTAATTAATTGTTTAAGACTTGTATATAAACAATGTTGTAAAAATGTCAAAAATGTAAGAAGCATATATGTGAAAAAGAAAGAAAGGCAGAGATAAGCGAATTACAAAGGGCTTCAAAAGGATAAGGAACAGCAAAGACAAATTCATCACAAAAGGTGATCAGTACATCAGTGAATCTCAATCAGCAATCCAGTTGCAAAGCCAGAGATCTACTGTTTCATCCTAACAGGTGAATCAGTACTAAATCCTTTAACCGGGTAGACTTAACAGTCTTTTGTAAAATCTCTTTACCAAGTGCATACTTCATTGTATGTTTTGTAAATCCTTTAACAGGGTGGATTTAGCAATCCTTATTGCTCCTAACAGGGTAGATCATCAGAAGTGATCAAATTGTAAGCCTTAACCGGCCAACTTTATTCTACAGTATTAAAGCTTTGTGGGTTTCATCCCCACCCCAGTTTTACTTTCTTTTTGGAAGGTTTCTGGGTAACCAAATCTATGTGTCATTATTGTGAATGCATTTAAGTTTCATGCTTTCTGTATGCAAAGGTTAAAAGTAAATTACATGTTAAATTGAAAGAAAATTTGGAGTTACTGATTCACCCCTCCCCTCTCAGTAACTCGGTTAATTCCTGAATATTTCCAACAATTGGTATCAGAGCAGCATTGGTTCTCAAGATAAAGCTTAACTAGCTTGAGCAAAGATCCAGGACAATGGAGGTATTCAAACTGAACAAGGTGATTGAAAATGAAAAGCTAGATCTGGAAATGGCCATAGCTAAACTCAAAGAAGCAAAAGAACATCTTTCCCAATCCCTAAGAAGAAGGAAGGAACTTGCAAATCAGATGAATGATCAGAATTACATTGAAGAAAAGATTGAAGATCTTTTTCCCTCAAATAACTCAGATGAAGCAAACAATGCTGTCAAAGAACTCCTAGAAAAGAATGGGTCTCTGTAGGAAGAAGTGAGAAAATTAAAAAAGAGAACAAGAGCTACACTCTACAAGATTCTGTGAGATCTTGGAACAAAGAAACAAGTTGAAAGATGAATTAGATGGAAGGAACATTGAAGTCCAAAATAAAACCCTTCAGCTAGAAAACCTAATTGATCAGATCTCTCATACAAATGAGGAAATTCTGAATCTAAGATCAGAAATAGAAAGCACAAGAGAAGAACTAAGATCTGAAAAGGAAATCAATCTAAGATTGGTGGATGACCTAAACGCTGAAAAACAAATCAATAAAGGAATGCTGAAAAGTCAAGAAGACTTGAATCAGCTGTATGAGCGAAATCTTCATAGGCAAAAAGGAAAAGCAGGACTTGGATACAAAGGAGAAGGCGAATCTTCTAAGCAAGTACTCAAAGAAATCAAAAACCTACTTGTAATCATTGTGGTAAAATAGGACATACTTCAAATAAATGTTGGAACAATGAAAAAGTAGAATTCAATGGAAAATGTTACAGCTGCAATCAACCTAGTCACAAAGCAAATAAATGCAGGGAAAAACCAAGATTCAGAGGTAATTGTCACAAGTGCAACAAACAAGGTCACAAGGCATCCGAGTGCAGATCCAAGACATTTAATCCAGCAGAACAAATTATGAAAGCAATGTTTGGATGGGACTACAACACCTGGTGTAGATGTTATTACTGTGGAGAATATGGACACATTGGCATGAATTGTATAAAACATCATCTAAGGAAAAGAGATACTACCGTAAGATGCTTCAAATGCACTAAACTAGGTCACATAGCCAGAAACTGCATGAATGCTAGTGAAGTTGAAGATGGAAAGAAGAATAAAGCAACTAAGGTCAGGAAACAGGTGAGACAAAAATGGATTCCTAAATCTACTGAGCAATCCAGTCCAAGTAATGGAATGGATGGCTCTACCGACTCAAACTAAATTTCCAAGAAAGCACTGGAACTGTATTCTCATAGACCAATCTCAAGCAATTCCAGAACCGAATTAATAGAAAGATCTAAATCAGCATACAAGATGTAGTAAGATCACAGGGAGGTCGGTATCAGTCTTCACTGAGCGAGGTCGGTACCCGTCTTTACCGAGCAAGGTCGGAGCAATATGAATTCTCAAGTTCACCAAGTTGCGAAGTCTTTATCAAGCAATTAATTCTTAGTGGGTGACAGTCTGTCGGAATTCATACCCTAATTTGTACTGAGCATTAATGACAGAGTTATAAAAAAAAACCAAGTAATCGAACTCATTCTTCACCACGAACCTTTAGCACTTTGAGAGCAGAAAATTTCAAGAGCAACCCAGTGATTCAACACTTTTGCGAAAGGAATTTTCTGTGAGCTACCATGGCATCATCCAGCACTTCAGCGAAGAAAGGATCTGATATGTTAGTCCAAGGGGAATGGAAAGCACCAGATTTCAAGATCGTGCCCGCAATTGCAGCAGCCCTAGATCCGAACGGAGCTCAATCTCAGATTCCTCCTAAGGTACTACTTATTAACGATATCCGCAATCATTTCAACTGTTCAATTCATGAAATGGGGAACCTAGAATTAGATACTGTGCGTGAAGAACTGTGTGTGGATGGTATTCTGAAACCTGATCACAAACATCTGGAAGATAAAGGTTTAGTTCACATTGCACATCTACCTCGAAACTTTCGAGATAAATGGGTTAGATACATTCTCAGCCGTGTACATGATGGCAAGATTTGGCTTGAGCAACCCATAGAAATCACAAAGAAGATGATTCATCAAATCACCGGTCTTCCCATGTTGAACAAAGAAAAAACTACCAAAACCCTAGGTCGGACGGAACTAGAGAAGAAAACCCTAGCCGAGTGGGACGGTAGAGGCATGAAAGTTAGCAGCATTACCGATGCTGAACTGAAGTTTGGTACACACATCATTGCCCATAAGATTTATAGTTCTAGTCGACAGAATAGTGTCTCCTGTGAAGCTATTGACCTAGCATACAAAGTGGTCAAGAATAACTTAACATTTGACCTAGCAGACTTATTGTTGAAGTAGTTTAACAAAAACATGGAAAGCATTCAAACTTCCAAAAACAATCCATGTAAGTTTGGATCCTTATTGGTCTGTTTATTCTTCTATGTTCAGAAATTCTTCCCTTCTAAAGGAAAAGTTGTATGGAGAAAAGATGTGCCAGCCCTTTATGAAATAAATGAATACATCTCAGAAATGGGTGAAAATTTTGAAAGCATCATGGATAATTATTTTGAGTCTTTCAAAGAGAAAATGAATGACAGATTCCAGATTCCACAGAAGCTGGTGGAAGATTACAAGGATGACATTTGTTTTATGGTGGATTGTGATAATGTATATATTCAAGCAGCTAAACCGAGGACTGTATATGTAAAACCTCTTCCTTATGGGGTAAATATTGATGAAACCAAGAATATCATTCAAGCTCCATATTTTGGAACATATGATGAAGCTAAGGTAAGAATTGAACTAAGCATAAAGCTTCCACAGGCGGTAAACAAAGGAAAGAAGAGGATAGCCAAAATGCAAATGATAACCGAGGACAAAGAAGAAAAAGATGAAGAAGAAGAGGAAAAGGATGAGAAAACAGAGGAACCAGAACCTGCAAAGAAGAAAGGAAAGGTATTCATCACTAAGGCACCTAAGCCTCCCACTGCTGTATTTACAAGGAGAAATGCAAGAGGCAAGGCAGACAAGGCAGATAAAGACATAGTATTCAAAAGGCCTCCTCTAAACCTTCAAGAAAAGATCAAACTCTTTAGAGACGGATCAGGATCTAGAGTAAGTAACATAAAATCCTTTAAATATGAAACCAGATCGGAAATAGAACAGAAGGAAATAGAAGATGCTGTTATTGAAAAGATGGGACAGTGGAAATACTCTCCTGAAGAAATAGCCCCACAGGTTCCAGCAGTTCTATTAAATCCAATAAAAATGAGATGGAGCAATGCAAAGCAAACTGTGATAGACATATTCGATCAAACCCTGAGACAGTTAATGCCGAGCTTGAAAAATGATGAAGTAAAGAAGGCATTAAAAGAAAATGAAAGTAAGATGACATTAAAGTTCAATACCTGTTTGATTTTGATCAACAATATTGAATCGGTTGTGAAGGCTGCAAATGCCACATGGAAGAACATATACCACCTTCACCAACCGAGTATTGAAACAGTCATAATAAAAGATATTGAAGATGACAGTGATGAACAAGAAGAAGACATTGAGGTAGATGATACTGTGAGGATAGCAGCAGAAGTCATTGCATCCCTTCCTACCTCTCCAGTAAAAGTTTCTACATCCAGCCCGGAGACACCTTCAAGCATGGTTGTGACAACTTCAACATTTGTCCAATCATCTTTAGCAACAACAGAAGCAACTATCATTTCTTCTACCGAGTTACAGTCTCCCATTTCATCAAGTTTTCCAGTAGTAAGTTTTCCAGTTTTTGAATCTTCAAGTGTAAATATTTTAAGTTCTTCAGTAGAAAGTATACCAGTCTCTATAGCTAGCCCTACTATATCTACTGTCACTACTACCAAGGCATTAAGTACAGATAAGCCTAAGGCTCTACCGAGTATAAAATTTTTGGGTAAGAATGTAGTAGAGGATATAGACTTAGATGAAGAGATAGAAATTCCAACATTAGATTTTGCAAATCTATCAGCGGACCAAATGCAAAATATAGGTGAGATCCTCCAAAGGAAAGCAAAACAAAAGAAGCTTAAAGAGGAGAGAGACAAGGAATATCAAATCATCAAGGATGCTAAGGACATTTTGTCTGATGCATTAGGTATTAAAGTAGACTCCTCCCAACATATTTTGCTACAATTAGCAGAAGCAGTTAATAAATACAATGAGGATTCATCTGGGATAGAAAAGTTAGTTGAAAGAGCCGAGAAGAGATTCAACAATAAAGTGCTTGAGCACATTGCTCAGCACATAGCTATTAACCAAGTAGAATTATCTTCAGTTTTGTCAAACATTGAATCTATCTATTTGAATGCTACCTCTCTTTTGGCCAGATTGTGCAATATTGCCGAGTTCACAAAGGATGTTAAGGATAAAATGAATAAAATGGATGAGGATATGAAGATTAGCATACAAAAGCTACAACTTGAACCAAGTTCAAGCTCTTCTCATCACATGAAAATCTCACACCTATCAAACATGCAGTCTGATCTACTGAAAGAAGACACAAGGATCCGGTCCACACTGCTAGACATCCAACACTTGATCCTTCCCATCATGAATACAATGTATAAGCACATTGAACATTCTAAAACATTGATTCATGACAATCAGTTCTCTATAGTAGATCACATGATTGAACTCTATGCAGAAGTCCAAATTGCAATCCAAACATGTAAGATTCTGCAAGAAAGTTGGGACAGAACCCTGGCACTAATAATGAAGGTACATTCTGATTTTCTATCAAATTTTGGATTCTCTCTGTAAATAACTTGTATACACACCTTTGGCATTATCGTCAAAAAGGGGGAGATATGTATAGAAGAAGATTTGTATAGAAACAGTTAGCACATTGAAAGGGGGAGACAATGTATAAAGCTCTATAACAAAGACAAATTTTGAAAAATCAAAATAAAACTCAGCATGATTCATGTATATAAGTTTTGGCCAATAAGTGTTTTTGTCACTAATGCCAAAGGGGGAGATTGTTGGCATTAAATAGAATTGCCACTAGTGACAACACTTATTTGCAATCTGGGTGCAAACCGAGCAGACAGTGCAAACCGAGCAGACAGTGCAAACCGAACAGACAGTGCAAACCGAGCAGACAGTGCAAACCGAGCAGACAGTGCAAACCGAGCAGACAGTGCAAACTGAGCAGACAGTGCAAACTGAGCAGACAGTGCAAATCAAGCAGACAGTGCAAACCGAGCAGACAGTGCAAACCGAGCAAGTTAGTACAAACCGAACAAGACAGTGTAAACCGAGTAACATCATGTCTACCGAGTCACCAGTATTTACCGAGTTCAAAACCTACCGAGTGATCAGTATGAACCGTGCCTTCACTTCTACCGAGTGCATGACGATGCCGAGTAATGCAGTGGACACCGAGTATCAGAAAGTCACCGAGTTAGTTTGCAGGAACCGTGTAACCATACTTGGGCTGACTTAGTAGCATTTATGTTTATTTGTCAAAGCCGACTTTGTAATTGTAATTGTAATTAATTGTTTAAGACTTGTATATAAACAATGTTGTAAAAATGTCAAAAATGTAAGAAGCATATATGTGAAAAAGAAAGAAAGGCAGAGATAAGCGAATTACAAAGGGCTTCAGCAGGATAAGGAACAACAAAGACAAATTCATCACAGAAGGTGATCAGTACATCAGCGAATCTCAATCAGCAATCCAGTTGCAAAGCCAGAGATCTACTGTTTCATCCTAACAGGTGAATCAGTACTAAATCCTTTAACCGGGTAGACTTAACAATCTTTTGTAAAATCTCTTTACCGAGTGCATACTTCATTGTATGTTTTGTAAATCCTTTAACAGGGTGGATTTAGCAATCCTTATTGCTCCTAACAGGGCAGATCATCAGAAGTGATCAAATTGTAAGCCTTAACCGGCCAACTTTATTCTGCAGTATTAAAGCTTTGTGGGTTTCATCCCCACCCCAGTTTTACTTTCTTTTTGGAAGGTTTCTAGGTAACCAAATCTATGTGTCATTATTGTGAATGCATTTAAGTTTTATGCTTTCTGTATGCAAAGGTTAAAAGTAAATTACATGTTAAATTGAAAGAAAATTTGGAGTTACTGATTCATCCCTCCCCTCTCAGTAACTCGGTTAATTCCTGAATATTTCCAACAAATTGCACCCAATTCATTGAAGTAATGGAAGGGCTGCCTCTTATACATTTTGGCATTTTTGAACTCTCTTCTTTGCATGTTGGCATAAATAAATGGATTAGGTTCTTTGTCTTTCATTATTAACTTTAAAAGATGGCAATATTATTTCCATCAAAATAGTAGAGAGATCACCCTACCTTCAGAAGCTCATCCCACACGTTGTCCTCAGCATCCATGCACTGAGTTTCCTCGTTCCAAGCTAAACCACTTGTATTCCTTAGCTCCTTCATCACTCTATAGGCAAGCTTCCAAGTTTTCAACTTATTTTTGAAGTTGTCCTTGGATAGATGGAGGTTCAAATCAGCGTTGAACCACCTCTCAATTGTGGACCATGCTTCTTTTCTGAAGCCTCCATCATATTTTTTTCCTAGTTGTACTTGCTTGAGGAGAAAGTCTAGAAACTTGCGTTCCATTTCCTTTGTCCACATTATCTTCTTCGAGGAAGGAGATATCTAGCTCATTTTACCAATGTCATCCATGTTCATCAATAATTCTGTGTATGTCATGCTATGTATACAAATTGTTGTTAATGGTATCAAAGTATCTTCATACATCAATTTACTCAAATAAAAACATTCACCCATACAAGTCCAATACTTGCAGATAGAAAGAGAAGAAAAAGGAAACCATCATGTATATCAAAGTATCTTCATACATCAGTTTACTCAAATAAAACACATTGACCCATACAAGTCCAATACTTACAGATAGAAAGAGAAGAAAAAGGAAACCATCATGTATATCAAAGTATCTTCATACATCAGTTTACTCAAATAAAACACATTGACCCATACAAGTCCAATACTTGCAGATAGAAAGAGTAGAAAAAGGAAACCATTATGTATATCAAAGTATCTTCATACATCAGTTTACTCAAATAAAACACATTGACCCATACAAGTCCAATACTTGTAGATAAAAAGAGAAGAAAAAGGAAACCATCATGTAGTCTTGACTCATACAAGAACAACTATTCTTAGGATGTGTACTCTTCCCACATTCTACTTGCTATATCATCTTAGAACTATGCCCACTGGTCTCTATCACACTAAGATAACCCATATGTCTCCAGCATTGGTACATCTACCCCATCACAATCATCTTCCTCTTCGATGACAATTTCTGATGGAATGTCATCCTCTAACGTAATGTAGTTGTGTAGTATGTAACATGCTAATACAATATGGGCTTGTGTCATGATAGGATAAGACGTGGCATGCCTCAGGATTGGAAAACGCTGCTTGAGAATACCAAATGTATGCTCTATTGAGTTTCTAAGAGAGGGGTGTCGATGGTTGAACAACTCTTCTTGAGAGTTTATTGGATTCTCTCTTGAAAACTCCTTCAGATGGTAGTGTGTACACCGATAAGGAGCAATAAATCCAGGTGCATTGGGATATCCAACATCCACTAGAAAATATTTTCCTACATAAATAAAGTATATTATTGAAATGTGAAACATTGATTGTACCCTTGAGTATATTAAACTATGATTTGGCTTACCGGGGGGAACAACAAGAGGATCTTCTCTTGATGGAGCTAAAGTTAGAACATGACTATCTGCGGCAGACCCTTCCCAACAAGCAATGTAGTACTGAAACTTATGATCGAAGGAACACAAACCCATAATATTTTGTGACAGGTTGCCTTTTCTATCATGATATTTACCCTGCATGTTGACATCGACGGTGGCTGGTATATGAGTTCCATCGATAGCTCAAACATAATCCTATATGATATGATACAATCATCAATTCTACGGTCAACCAATAATATGATAAGGATAAAAATCCATACAAGAAATTTGTAACAACACAACAATTACCTTGAAGAATGGATCAAAATGTTTTTTCCCACTAATTTTAGGAGGAGTGTTTGGACTAGGTGGTAGAAATAAATCCTTGTGGAGTCCTAAGATAGCCCTCAACACGTTGTGGAAGTATAGGCTGATTGTCTCTCCTGAGTGCCCAAAGTTGTGGGCAATCTTGTAGTTCCTTAGATTGTGGCCAATGGTGTGGAGGAACATCACAAGTTGTTCTTCTAATGTCAAGTGTATCGTATCTGTCAAGGTTTCTTTTAGCCTTAGGATAGTAGCTAGATGAAAGAAGGCTCCCCTACTCATGTGAATCTGATCATGACAATCCACGTCATTGGAATGAATAACCATTCTATAAAAAGAATTTCCTTTTATTTTTTGTTTACCCATTTGTGCATTGCTTTCTCAGGCCACCACTACTGTGGCTACGACAACACAAGCAATAAGAGTTGTGAGAAGATGAGAATATGTGGTCTCCACAACTACCCATCCTAGAATGTCAATATTCTTAATAGGATCCATCAATGGTCTGAAATGTGGACAAACACAACAATTTCAGCAAGGAGATATTGGTAGCATGCTGTTGATGTTCTATTTTTCTAACCAGGCAATCTCTTCAAATTAAAATCATCAATTAAGTAACATGCTACAGTAGTTGACAGTGGAGTTCTAAGAAATTAATAAGGTAACTCTCTACCTTCCTCTTAGTCATGATGTTTATTTCTATGGATGATTGTTGTTATGAAACTTAACATATAAAAGAATTCATTCTTAAGAGCATTAATTTATCAACCAGAGAGATTAAAAAGGAGACCCATGATCAGTGTTTTTCTTCATAAGAAGTGGCAGGCTTAAACAAATATGACAATCCATGAAAGGACTCTAATACAAGGATGGTTGCAGGGTTTATAATGATGGCACTCTAATGAGAAATACGGTGACTATGTTTGGCAGTCAAGGACATACATGATAAATCCTTCAATGAGTCATGGGACCAGTATTATGTTCAAAGAGCAGGAGCAAAGACAAATTTACAAGTGATTTACAGATTATAAGAAGAGAAAAGTTATAGTTCACTCAAGAAAATACATGAAAAAAGGTGTATGATAGAGCAAACAAGATATAGAGAATACTGTACAAGAAAAATGATATAGCAGTTAAAACTGCAGAGATAATGACTTCCATGGAAACCTGAAGGATAAATGACAGTATAAGACAAAGAACATGCATAGTAAAAGGCAATGACGAGAGACCAGAGAATGACAATACTCACACTAGAATGACCGAATACTAACTCTTCAAAATTTTAGTAGAGGTAAAATATAAATTACATTTCTGATGATAGATAGATCTAATGTAAGTACTCATTATCTAATCAAAATGGCTCAAGAACACCCAATTCCTCAGGGCAGCAAGAGTAAATTACTGCATAAAATATGTGAAATGTTGAAGCTTCTACATTCAGTTTCAAACAGCTCCCAAATTATTCTAACATTGTGACAAAAAATCAACATTAAGAAAATATCACTTGCAAAACAAACACAAGGCCACAGTTACAAATGTCAGCCTCACAAACATGCCAATTTAACAATAACCATTATTAGACAACCAACCTATCAACTGATGCCCTATACAAACACACACACTATAATACCATATTAATAGACTCAAACTCGGCTAAGACTTGACAAAAAAAACCATGAAATATAGAGATTTTTAAGGATTTAAAAATATTATCACCCTAACAATAAATAAACTTTGAAGACACGACAATAATCAAAGTAGTATACATCAGCTACATAATAAGCATATAGTGCAAAATTATATAGACAACATGGATTGACAAGTTTGGCAGATAGAAAATTTGTTCTCAAGATGTCATGTCATGAGTTCACGTACCTCAATTTAGGAGGATGTAAAATATGGCTGTCATTTGTGCAAAAAGCAAAATAGAGGTAGCTAGGCTAGGGTTCACTCTCATATTTTTGGAATAACTACCCATAGGATCACAGAGAGTGATCTATAAGATTGATGCAACACAACTCCAACACAATCTAACCCAGAAACAATTACAATATTCACTATGGATTGTGGAAAAACTTGATATCATTAACTAGATAGGTAAAAAAGCTGTGAAGAAGCAAACTCAGCTAAGACATCTAAAGTGACTAGGTTAAATATGGAGTGACTCAATCAATAAGGTAATGCTAATTAAATCTACACCTACTAGTGCATCATTACCTACCCAATCCATGACATTGAGAGGCCAAAGATGAAAAAAACTACCACTGAAAGCATGTTTAACATGCAATCACAAGAAGTGGTTGGGATTTCTAGTTTGAAATTTGTATGTGTCAATACCATCCATTGCATATGGCAAGATCTTCATATTTTAAAAAAATGATCAAAAGATGCAATTGTTGTTAAACCTTCATTGGTCCCCTTAGGAAAACAAAAGCTATAGACTTCCCTCCTTGATATAGAGTATTCCAAGGTAAGTATAGTGATGAAGGAGATGAGAGGAGTTAATATAAGAGATGGCTACTCTTATATATTGAAGATGCAATTGTTGATAGTCCTTCATTTGTCCCATTTGGAGAAACATAAGCTTCATAGTATTTGTAGTGATTGATTTAGAGACTTCCAAGGCAAGTATAGCGATGAAGGAGATGAGACAAGTTTGAATTAGAGATGACTACTCTATCACCATGGATGAGTGGCCTGGTATAGAACTCATCAATATCATTAGCACATGGTCAACTAACTCTTATTTTCTTATGGATATTAAATATGTCTACATTTTATCTTGTTGAAAAAGAAACTTGAGGTGCAAAGCCTCTACAACTGATGATGGTTGATTCAGAGTGAGATAGATGGATAATAGAAAACATGACTGAAAGAATAAACATGAAACAAATAACTCTAAACAAATCACTCTAAATAACTCTTATCAGCATTCCAAGGAGCATACTTAAGGACAACTTAGTTTGACAGTAAAATGGCATATACAAAGTTTGAAATACTAATTAAAGCTTTGATTATGTAAAGGACAGTACACTGTTCAATACATCTCTTCATCACTAATAGTTTCAAATCTACCGTATAAAACATGGTAAGTTCTATAAACATGGCCCTGAACCACTTCTGAGATTTCAAACATTGGGTAAACTTATCTAAACAAAAATTACTCTTCATTGGTAGACCCATCTGATTAAGATAAGTGCCATTTCCAATCCACCCCAGAACTGGTCAAGGTCATAACTATGGATGAAATGGCACTTAACTTAATCAGATGGGTCTGCCAATGAAATATATATAAAATGAAGGGTTGGGCTAACATTACTCCAATTCCTGTCTATGTCTCTTTGAATAGAATAAAAAAGTTGCAACCAACTGGGATGATTAGCTAGATTTACATCACCTGCATAATCAATAATTCTATGCACTCTTTTAGTTCATTATAAAGACCCTGGGGATTTTGAAGTATTTGTAAAGGGGTGATTATTTGAATGAGCCCATGTATGTGGGGGAGCCCAGTGTATGAGTATATACATCTGTAGATTGATCCTTAATGGGTAACAAATTAGAATGGTTGGTGTTACTTTGCCTAAGTGACTCTTTCCATAACAAGCACTATTTCAAAGGGACACATAAGACTCTATAAGTGTCTATAACCCTCAACAATTATTGAATTCCAATCAGAGAAGATGCCCCTGTATTTAGAAGGTTTCAGTTCATTTATCAACAAGTGTACTCCACAAGTACTTCTACCCTTGAATGCACTTCATCTTGGACATGAACCACATTAAAGTTTGGGCCTATTACTTATCAGTACTTATAGCAATATTAAAGTTGTCTAAAGAAATATAGATTTTGAGCCACACCTGTGAGGATGTAGTTGACATTCTAAAAGGAGGAAATTTTGTAGGTCTTTGTTATGGTGGAACCAAGGGCTATTAGCTTGTGGTCCTTTGTTAGCTTGTTTCCATAACAAGCACTTGTGTATATATGACAATGAGGAGTATGAAGAAAAAGAATGCAGGGGAGACCGACAATGAGCAATACAAGATCTGGAATGGTAGTTTGTGGGTGTGAGAAGGGCACTCACAACCATTTCTATTTTGGTGACTCGATCAAATAATTCCCCACATACATGGGCTCGTTCAAATTAGTAGCAGGGTATTGCTCAGGAAGAAATGAGATGCGTTACAAAAATACACAATGCATATGCGCTTTGAATCCAAAGCGACCACCATTCATTCAATAAACTCTCCCAAGGCACCCGAAATAATGTTTCAATGGTAGATGTAAGCAGTGAACAAACAGTTAAAGGGAAGCACCATTCATTCAATAAACATGCTTTGAATGTCAGCGATGTAGAGGGTGGCATATACATTCTCGCATACCAATACCAGAAAATGAACTATTACCAAAGTGCAGGGATTGTCAAGAAATATTATACGCTGAACGCACTTCTTCCAAGCACAAGATGGCAGCATTTCAGCAATCCCTATGCCTCGGCTAAACTTCCACATTTTACATACTAGTTTGGATGGGGCGAAGACTAATGAAAAAGAGAGTGATGAGCTAAATGAATTAATGCATCGCAGTTGAGAAAGCCCAGCCATGCAATTTCATCAAGGCATGAAATATAAGCAGTGAACAAAAGGATACATGTCATCAAGGCATTACGAAATGCACTTCAAATGCAAAAAGGAACAAATTGAGGCGGATGAAATGAAAGAGGAAGCACCCATACCTGTTGCAAGAAAACCCCTTTCAAGACCCTGCAGAGCTGAGGCGGACGAAATGTAAAATGGAAAACCCTTCGAAGACCCTTCGAAAACGCTGCAGAGATGAAGCGGTAAAATGTGAATGCAGTCGGAAACCCCAAAATGGATTCCAAGAAGACCACGGACCCGACATAAATTAAAATGGGATTCATAAAATGCCAAAATCGGGTTATAATTTTGAATTCCACCTCTTTGGTGGGAAGATGGATATGCCCATTTTGGCGGTATATTCGGGTTTTGATGATATAACCTGATTTTGAAAATGAGCGTTCCAAACAGTAGATTCAAGTCAAAACATGATTATCCACTTCCAATTCATGCCATCTTCCCACAAACAAACGGGCCCTATAAGATTTGTTTTGTTTTTAAGTTCAGTGACCGGATCTCTTTTTCTGTTACTGTGGATCCTGCAATTGAACTTAAAAACAAAACAAATCTTATACTGAGTACAAATCTCTTATGCTAGCAGTAGTAGAGGCCTCACATGTTGATGTATCAAAACAGAGCGTTGTGGTTTTTCTCCAATCGAATTTAAAGGGCGAAGAAACTTTGAAGGAGAAATTCAGGACCCAAAACACCCATCGTGTTCACTGCTGCTTAAGTAAACCAGTTTGCTGTATTGCCTTCCAATAAATATTTTGTTATTTGCACATGTTTTGATTTTGGCATCGCTTTCTGCTAACGATTTACAACGAAGGGTTGCCTAAAGTGGTTTAAATAACACTTGTGCTAGATTCTGTAAATGCACTCTAGCTCTCATCAATGCACATAACCTATGGGGAATCAGTAATCTTCACCCTTCACTTTTATTTTATTTAAACTCGCTATGAATAAGCTATAACATGATTGTTTCCTCCCAATGAATGTAATGTTCACCTCTCATTGTGTGTCCTTAATGCATGGCGCAATAATAGTTTTGCTGAAAAAGTCTACTCTTAAATTTAATTCAACTAAATAATCAAAGGTCTAATAAGATAAATATTTACGAATTTTAGTATGGATGAAATGCTGAATTATTGACCCTTTGTCAGATTACAGTGTTTTCGTCTGGATAATGATATAGAAAGGTGATACGAATTCTTGTTTGCATTTATCCAGAATGTGTTAGATACAAATAGTAAATATAGGTTTGCAGCTAGCATTGGTAGTCATGTTGTGGAAATTCAATGAGAGATTGAGCGAATAATGTATTGTAAAGGCTAGTGATAAAAATATTTATTTATAGTGTACGGTCGAAGATTACGGGATAACCTTGCTCTCACTGTGTTCAAACAAGTGATAACCTTGCCGAATAGTAGCTCCAATATGCTTATTTAATTTTCGTAAACATCATTTTCAAACTTTAAATCTTATTGTATGCAAACATTAGGAAGTTAATGGTCTTAATAATCATAGTTCTATTTATCCATGTAATGAACTAGTAAGGTTAAATTATCAAAATATTTGTAATTATTATTTTTTAATAGAATTTTATTCTATTATGCTGGGTGAATGTCTGAAGTTCACATAAGTTATAAATATACAACTTGAGAAAAATATTATATAATGCATAAAAAAATTACATTGTGATTGTGAAAAAACTACAAGTATTTTAAATTAGACATATCATAAATTTCACATTCATGAAACATGTAATATGAAATCAATAAAAAAATATTTAAAAACTGATTTAGCTCTAAATAGACATAATAAACAAAAGAACCTAGTTCTAGATTAGAGGATCACAAAAAATATATCTCTAAAGAGAAAAACTAAAATACTCCATTAAAATCAATTAGATTCCATCTTAGTCAAAATTTTAGTGTCACATGAAAAAATATATGATGCAAAAGTTTAGTTTTACATATAGTTGATAGGAAATAAATAATAAGATTGATATGTTTCAATGCCAATAAAATCAAGTGATTAAGTATCTAAGTCAATATAGATATTGATTTCTATTGGAGGCAATGAAATCAGTTAAAATAACTTGTTTTCTTCTTCGTGCATATTATCTAGTACAATTAATGCACTTAATAACATATGAATATTGGCAAGTTAGAAATCTAACTGCGTCTAAAAATACATTTCTGACAATTTAAAATTCATCTTCTATTTCTTAAGAGTTGACTTCACAACAATTTTTTCGAACAAGGCATTTTAAAAATTCTTATTTATCTTAACCGAAATAGTTCAAACATCAAATAATATTGTTTTAAAGTTGGGACTTATTACTAATAAGAAATGTTTTTTTGTTTTTGTGTGTAATTCATAAATGTAAGACCCCTTCCTCTTATGTTTGTGTAGCTCTCATATGGTTTATTTTTGTCATGTCATAAGTTAGTGATTAATTATTATTGATTTATTATTGTATTCTTGACCTTAGTTATTGGTCTATAACATTTATTTATTATTACGACATAAAATTTTTCTTTCATACTAATTATTAAATTAAATAAGTTAAGGATATCTATAATTGCAAATATATAAAGTTTTATTTCGCTTCAATATATTATTGATTGGTGTTCGAGTAGTCATTCCTTTTGTATTCCCCCTTTTGGGTATTTTTTGGTGATTTGGAAGCACTTGATCTCAAGCTGCTACGAAATGGATGAACTTTTGCTCTTCTCGGGGACGCACAATTTAGACTTTAAATTTCTATTCTTATTATGGGTCTGTTTGGTGCATGGAATTAATTATTTAAAATAGGCCTATTTTAGAATAAGAATCTATTCTCTGATTAATTAATCCTGAAAATGAAAGTTGGAATAATCTGTTTTGCGTTTGGATCCTATAATGTGGAATTGGAATAAGGATTATTTTAATATATATTTTTAACTTATTAAAAAATTATAATTATAAAAATAAAAAATTTCTTACAAATTTTAATTTTTGAACTTATCATTTTTGTTGTTGATTTTTTAATTAAAAAATATATGTATTTTTAACTTATATATTTTTAAATTAAAATATGTATTATTGTTAGAATTTAATCTTTCCTTGGTAAATTATGTATTTAAAAGATAAACCAAAGTATCTTATTTTTTTCGTCCTCTAGTCCAAGTGGGAGGACATGTCATATTTGTAATTCCTTTATTAAAGAAAATAGATATTCCTCTTATGAGGAATCCTACACTTGTCTCACACACTAGTGATATGTGGCATACATAGAAATGAGAGTTACAATGTAACTCCTTTCTCACATCTCTATTAAAAGATATGGCTCTCCTTCTCTCTTCATATGAGATAATTCTTCTTCTCAAACACTATTGTATGAGCTTGGCTCTCTCTCTCTCTCTCTCTCTCTCTTTATTAGGCATTTTTGCCACATTCATTATATCACGGGGTTTTTTCTTATGCTTTTTCCCCTTCAAATTATTGTTTCCTTTGTTGCTTTTCTCTTTGGTGAATGCTCCTAGTTTTGTGATTATTCATGGTAAGTCTTCTTACTCCTTGCTCATTGCATTAAACAATTTCTTATCTCTCTATATTTTGTTATTATTTTAACATGGTATCAGAGCAGGTTGGTTTAATCATGTTTTAAGTATGTAGGTAAAGAAGCTACCATATCTTGGCGCACTCCAAATTCGGAGACGTTGTTTAGAGAGTATTGAATCTTTTTTCCTTAGTTAAAATTCTTTTAGAATATATCATTCACTATAATTTAACATTATAATATTTTTAAAAATTTATTACAAATACTTCTAAATACGATCTTTCCTTCATTTTTTAATCATTACATGTATTAAAGAGAAAGTGGAATTTGAATTGCTTTTGTAATCATAATCATTAGCATTTTTTACATTTTCTTATGGCTGAGAGCTTCTTTCAAATTCCTTATGCATCTTTACTTTTCTCCAATTTGTTTACACAGTCATTATTGGTATAACAGTCATTCTTATCTAACCATTTTTTTTTCATTCTTCTTACCATTTTTTGCATACTCTTATCATTGCATGTGTGGAAGTTCTGAAATAGCAATATTGCAATAAGATTTGAAGGCTATTAAGTTTTCTTTATCTCTTGTATGCAATATTGAAGGCTATTAAATTTTTTCAGCGTAGGCAAACTCTAACAAAATTTTCCTCATCATCAACACCAAATTCTTATATTCGGCACTGGTTCATTATTTTGTTATTTTGTTCATAGTCTTTGTGTTCATAGAAGGTGTGCTGAGTGTGTTCTCAATTTTTGTTTATCCTTGCATCTATATCTTCACCAAAAGAAGTGAAAGGATCCCTGACAGTCTGATCATCCACCCCATATGAAAGGCCTCTAATAAAAACCCTCGAGGACATGAGTCGCGCAACATGGTAGATAGATGGAAGACCACCAAACCCCACATGCTTAGTTTTGTATTGCCACAGCATACGACCTAGCTTAGGCTACGTGAGAGGCATAAGAAAGCACTAGTTTGCTTCTACGACACTTGGATCCTCGCTCACCACACTAGTTAGTAGTTCTTTTAGTTAATATCTTTTCTTTCTCAGTTTCTCTTTAAATATTTATTTACGTTCGATAGGGTTCCTTCTTTTCTTTCTATCCATTCATGTGGATAGAGGTAGTACTAAATCTGCTCATATTTTGCATTCTTTTTTTGGTTGCATGCATGTGCATGCAGGTTTCCTGGTGATATTAACTATTGCATGTAGGTTTCCTGGTTTTCGTAGGTGTTGTGTTGTGCATCAAAGAAGGCCATTGACAAATGAGAGTGCCATTTTTTTTCACCATCACACGGTGTTTCACATTGAGGACTACATGAGTTTAAAAAATTATGCTATAGAATATTAATTACTCTTAGTTTAGATGAACGTTTAGATATAGTATATGTCATCTTTGTCGTATCAATTGCAAGTTCTTCTTTATTAACTACATTTAAATAGTGTTCATCTCTTCCTATGCTCGATTCACTCAAGTGATAAGGGTTTTAGCTAGATTCTAAACTTTTTTATTCTAGATTACTAATCTAGCATTATATTTACCCGGTTAATATTTTTTCTGCTAACGTTTCTTTGCAGGTCTGAAACTTTTTTATTAACTCTATTAGTATAATAGTTTTCTAATGTTTCTTTGCAAGTTTGAAACTTATTTAGTATTTACATTTTTCTTATTGCATGCAATAGATTTAGTTATTTCTTGCATGTAATAGTTTTTTTTTTCTAGAGATTGTAAACGGGCTTCAATAGATTCAATTTTTTTCTCTTTATTTTAATCGTTCACTAGATTTAGTTCCATTCTTTGGTTTTGTTAATGTTTGTTTTGCAGGATTGTGTTGCCTTTTCTTTGTTATCTAGTTATTTAGTTTTCTTTCTTCTTGCATGCAAGAGATTCTTGATGTTATCTGTTAATCAATAAGAGCTTAACCGAGATCTGTTAACTCTTAAGTGTTCTTAGTTTCAGTTTTACTTCTAGTTGTTGTTTTTTCCTTGCATGCCTCATTGGCGTAATCTTTTATAGCTTTCTACTATTGTATGCAAGTGTATATAGTTTGATCCATGTTTCTTTTCTAGGTTCTGTTAAAGGTTTTTCATTTATTTATCTCAAATTTATGTTAAATCTTCGTATTTAATGATGACCACCCTAATGCCAGAAATAAAGTTAACTAGTACAAATTATTGTTCAGGCTTAGCATTGTTACCTTACATCAGGCATTAAGGCTAACAACAATTCTATCCCGATAATGGAAACCTCTCCTAGCTGTGGGTAGACTATGAATGAAGAGGAATCTCCAGATTCTAGGCTGGTTCCTATAAAGTATTGAATATCACTTTCTTGATCTAGTAACTATTGGGAAAAGGGAAAAGAATACTAAAACTAAAAAAGATTAGGGTGATACACCAATGAATAATTTAGACTTCTTAAAAAGATGAATTTGAATTCTGACTCACAATGAATACTTTAAAAATTTGATTCTTTGTTCAACATATAGGTTAACAAACTCATGCTATCAGGGTTCTACCACAAACAACTTGGAGAATTAACAACATACATTTCTCATGCAAGGCCTAGGGACAACTAATTTTCTTGAGAAGGAGTAGAATTTCATTCCCTTCTTTCAGATAATAACCAATTTAACACTTGCTAGAAAAGATGAAATAGGATTCAATATTGAAAACAAGTACACAAAATGGAAGTCAAAGAATCTAGTTCATTTCTTCAAAAATCTAACAAGATTATTACAAAAATGGCCTTCAAAGTACCTAGGAACAATATGTTCACTAAAATGCTCTCTCTCCAAAAATTGCAACCCTTAATTGATTCTCCAAAATTAATTTTATAATCAGCTTTAGTCTCCAATTCAAAAATCTAAGCTCATCAATCTTAGCCTAAAAGCGTGCCTAAAAATATGTCATTACATTGAGTTCCTCAAACATGCCTCTCTTACTAAATTTTGGCCTAAAAATATAAGGAATTGATCCTTTTACAAATAAAAAATGCCAAAATTTAAATAGGAGATTAATATTAAATAAAGAAACTTAATACTAATTACATTATCCCTATATTCTAACTCTTATTTCCTAATTTTGATAAAAATTGAAGTGTGAACTATTGCAAAATGGAGAAGTTCACATGACCCTCAATAAACTTGCAATGCATTTAAAATATCCAATGGGATAAGCACGAAAGGTGGCATGTTCAGTTTTCGAGGCTAGAGTTGGCACTATCATGCATTGAATGCACTCTCTGCTTGGCGGACTCCAAAATTAGTTATTGCATTCCTTGGCATTTATGTTTTTTCTCTTGAAGCTTCTCAAAGAAAACTCAGGGAAATGAAACCCTAAGCTCTCTTGTAACTATGAAGGAACTCGGCTTTACTATGATGATCTTCAACTGCTGTTGGAGTTGAGACTTCATCTGCTACTTACTTTGGCTTGCATCTTTGAAAGAACTTGGCATTTTTGTTTGTTCTCTATCTTTTCATCAGTGAATTGTAATTTATTTCGAACTCCCTGTTGATTATTTGGAATGGAATATGAAGAATAAGCATGCATTTCTTCTCCTTGTTTAACTGTTTGTTTTTAATATACTCACAGTTAATGAGTTATAATTGTATCTCTACTTTCAATAATCAAACTTGCTGTTTCATCTCTTTGCTTTGCATTACTAGAGGTTCTCTTTTATTGAACAGGAGCCCATATCATGCTTCATTTGTATCTTTATTTTCACTTGTTCCTTAGCTTTCATCTACTACTTCTTTGTGTTGTCACCATGGCTTCATGGCTTCATGCATTTGTTGTTCCCCACTTTTATATGGGTCTGATTTAATACGGCTCCATGCATTACTATAGGTTATCTTTCATTTGAATACTATTGATACTTTGGTTATCTTGTACATGCAGGTTCGAAAGTCTATGAACCTGAACTTTTACTAAAGTTCGCATGGCATATGCGGTACTTTACTGTTGTTATCTTACCATACTGTGATCATTTACCATGCGGTGACTGTTCTCCTGCTGTGAGTTCACCATTCAGTGACTATTATCATACTGTTGGTTATCATGCTGTGAGTTGGGTTTATGACTTATCATGATGCGGGTTTACCATGCTTTTATTTTGAACTCACTGTTGTTATTTTGTTATCTTGATAGCATTTGATATAGACTGTAGCTATGATTCACCCAATAGTCACTATTGGTAATGATGACTGGTGTCTACCTACAAGCTTACTTACCATACTTTGATTGTTCTCCATATTCACTGTTACTTTGTTGTTTTCCACTCTCTATTGAGCATTCTTTGAGCTCGTTGTTAGTATGAACTGTGGCTAGCATTTGATCAATGATGCCCATCTTGATTTTTTTTTACTATTACTATTAATGTCAATTACATTATTAGTAACAGTCAATCATTTGATCTCCTTTTGCTATATGTGGGTTCAAAAGTTTATGAACCCAAACTCATTCATCACAATGACAATTGTAACATATTTGAAGTACTTTATGATGTCTATGACTGGCATCAACTTGCTTATAAAATAGTAACAGTCACTATTTTACTATTATCGTTTCATTATTCTTTTGAAACCATGACTATTTCTGGTTTATAAACAAGTTCAACAGTTACTTTAAAGGAAAATAATCCCTTTACATCTTAATAACTGGAATAATAGTAAGCAATTTGTAGTCATTTTCTGAAATTGACATGAAACTTACTTCTCATATTGATGAAACCTTGAATTATTGTCAACTGTAGCATATCTTGTGATAACATAGAGTACTCAAATTGTTGACTCCCTTTTGCTGATATGAATAAAACCTCGTGTAATCAACAACTATAAACATGATGAATTGATGAACTCTCTACTTTGCAATTCATACATGATGAGTTTGGCCATGCTGAACAGTTTCTCTAGGAAACCATGAAAACACCTCTTAAGGACTTACTAAAGTTGCAAGGTTATGAGTGAAAGATGTTTAAAGATATAATCTATTAAAACATAAAACCATTACATCTCCCACTCATAACCTTCACAAACTTTAGATGGTGATTATGAATGAGAGATGCTCAACACACTTTCTTATTTCCACAATAGATAAGTACTCAGTCCTTTATGATATTCTTCTGCTAGTTACACATGTTGGAAATATAGATGGAGTAACTAAGAGGGGCAGGGGGGGTGAATCAGTTAACCACAAAACTATTATCATTGATTCTTAGATGTCTTATTAATTCATTTATTGCTGTCACTCGGTAAACATACAGAGAAATGCTAAAACTCAGTTATTGCAGTGAGTATTAATTATAACTGTTCTTAAGCATTCATCAGTAATTAACATGCATGCATAAAGAAAATAGCATGAACACAAGAGACACCAAATTTAACATGGAAATCCAATATGGGAAAAACCACCAATGTAACTAGTTACTATTTTTCACTCTTATGAAGTGATGCCCTGTTAGGAGCCAACCCGGTAAAAGGTTACAAAACACACTGTTAGGTGTGACCTTGTTAGAGGATTTAATCACCCTGTTAGGAGTGGCCTTGTAAGAGGTCTTGAAAAAATTCAATAGAACTATAACCTTGTTAGAGGATTTACAAAATGGCTGTTAAACCAACTCGGATAAGAGATTTTGAAATCACTGCTACAATGGTAAGAAAGTAACAATGAAATGACCTGAATAATTATGCAACTAAATTGCTGATTACAGATCTCTGTTCTACTTCACTAGATCCTTCCTGATCAAATAAATCTTTGCTGCTCCTCAAGGATATCTAACCATCCTTCAAAATTTGCACACACCTTCCTTCAAAATGATTTGCATGTTCACTCACAAACTTCCACACTTGCACATTATTCTTCCCACACTATATTCACCACTTGACCTTCTATATATATCATTCAAATTGTCAAGTCGGCACTAATAATCATTACAAACATTAACACTCATTACAATAGTCGGCTGGAATAAATAAACTTTATTTCTCAAATTAACAAAATCCTTTATTGGGCCGACCTTGTTCGGTAAACACTAATCCTAAAAAGATTTCCTTTGGTGACCGAGTCAACTCAGTAAAAACTAACTTTCCTTTGATAACCATGGAAGCTTGATTAACACTATTTTCTACCATACTTTCCTTTGACGCCTGAGAGATCTCGGTAGACACCAAAAACTGCCTTGCTAACCGACTAAGCTCGGTAGACACACAGAACTGCTTATTGATATGACATTTGTGTGACATCAAAGACAACACACAATTAGACAATTGTATCCAACAATCTCCCTCAGACAATTGTATCCAACAACACATACTTTGTTCTAGTCTATACATGTTTTTCATTTATGGTCAGCTTTCTTTTTGTAGCTTTGTCAACTCTAAATAATTCACATTAATACTGAACCTGCACTTTAATATGATAAGTACAACAAGATGAAAATGTTTATTTACTATTAATGAAGTTTGAGCATGGGCTCGTGACATTCAAAAAAATCAGAATGTTTAACTAATCAGGTTCGAACATGGGTTCGTGACACTCAATAAAAACAAATTGTAAACACTTTACGATTTTATAGCTTAATCTTGAAGCACTCTTCTTAATTCAGCAACAAATATGTTTATGATTTGAAAATGTACTTAGGAATAGTAAGGACATATTTGTACCAGTATTTATGCAGCATCATTTGTATCTTAAACTGGAAAGTTGGCAATAGTTGGCATTTCTTGTAGCATTATTTTGTACTCAAACCAGCTTCATCTGTATCTTTGAAAATAACTGAACATGAACACCAGTTAGCTGTTATCTGCAAGATAATCTATTAAGTTCTCAAATAACATCATTATGAAATACATTATCTGAAAAAGGTTTCTCAGTTTGAAGACATACTAAGTCCCTTTAATTCAAATACCTGGTTAATAAAAAGGACAACATACACTATAATGATCATTAGTAGTAAAAGGTTTCATGTATGAAACAAGTCCCTTTAACACTACCTTGTAGTGAGTGTCATTGTACATTTCCTTATTTCATTTAATTTTCTAGATTGATGCAATATTGAAAACTTGATTGCTATAGTATGCTATTTGATTCGCATGTATTGCTTAGATCCATCAAGATCTAATCATTTTCTCTTTCTTTCATGTAGATGGAGACCTTGAAGACTTAAATGTAGATGGAGACTCGGAACATGGAGACCTAAATGCAAATGATGACCTAAAGATAAAGACCTAAATGCAGATACATAGCAACAACCAGCAGACTCAAAGACAAGACAAGGCAATGCATGGGACCCCTATTCCATACTTCAATCTTTCTTTTCGATTCTACAATGTATTCTAAATATTGATTCGAAATATGAAACAAGAAAGGACATTTGTATACTACATTTAGTATGAATGCACAATGTAATGATCATTGATAAATTTTGAATTTTGCAATACTTGATCAATACTTAGAGTACAATAATGACATCTAGAATGAATGCAATAATGACATGTAAATTAACAAAACTTGCAAGGTAGTGTTAATTAGAAAAACAAAATGCAACCTTTTCCTACTTATGCCTATTATATTATATGCTATATTTTTGAGTAACAATTTTGGCGACTTCTGTTGGATGTCTTCCTGCTAGACATGACCTGTAGGCTTATCATAGGGAAACATATATAGGAAAACTGAACCATGAATGCAATCTTTATTGAAAATGAAAATGCATCTAAACTAGACTCAATGCAACCTAGAAACCTAGTGCTTGGACAACACTTATTGAATTTTGAAAAACTAAAACAAACCTAACCGTCAAAGAAAAGCTTGAGGTGTATTCCATTAACTAGAATCTTTAATTCTTCCCCTTCAGTTGTGAACAATTGAAAAGCATTGTTGTCCTTACAGGCTATTATAACAAAAGGGCCTAACCAAAAATTATCAAATTTATCATGCTGCCCTGGCCTGCTCTTTAGCACATCCCACTTGAGTACTAAATCTCCCTCTTTAAATTCTTTGAACTTAGCTTTCTTATCAAAAGATCTTTTAGTTTGTGCTTGCTTAAGTTCCATTGTATCCAATGCTTTTCTCCTTTCCTCTTCAAGCTGTAACGAATTAGCATACCTCAGTTTAAGGGGATCTTCTTCTCCAAACAACAACATTTGAAGGATGGAAATTCAGTGGAAACTAGCGATCTGGACTCTTTACCATAAACTAGGACATAAGGGGAATTCCCAATTACCTATTTAGGTGTAATCCTATCCAACCACAAGACTGCCTTTAATTAGGAATGCCAATCCCTCTTATTTTCTTGCAGAGTCTTTTTGATAATTGTGATTAGATTTTTGTTTGTAGATTCTGCAAGACCATTACCCTAAGGATAATAGTTTCAAGAAGTGTTTAAATAAACCCCATTCTTTACAACCCATTTTTTAGTAGCTAAGCCAATAAAAGCCATAGCATTGTCAGAAATAATTGATTGAGGAACTCCAAACCTAGTTGTAATATCTTCATAAAATCTAACACAGCAGGTCTAGAAGCCTCTTTTAGTGCAATAGCCTTGGTCCATCTTGTAAAATAATCAGTAGCAGTTAAAATCCATTTATGACCTGCACTAGAATTAGGATTGATAGGACCAATAAATTCCATTCCCCACTTAGCAAATGGATGATCAACCATAATTAGTTTTAATGGCAGTGCTGCCAGCCTTTGTTTACCTACAAAAAGTGTACATTTCTAACATTTTCTATCCCAAACATGAGCATCCTTAAATAAATCAGGCCAATAATAACCTGCCCTTAGTATTTTCCAAGCTATAGTTTTAGGACTGAAATGTCCTCCACAAGATCCATCATGAAACTCAAATAAAATTCTTCCTTGATTTGGTGAATCAATACATTTAAGAAATATCCCAGAATAATCTTTTCTATATAGAACACCATCAATAATAACATAGGGAATAGATTGTAACCTGTAGTACCTCCTTTTTTCCTTATCAAGATTATTTGGGCATTGTCCAGTTTGCAAGAATCTAATCATATCTGACAACCAAGTCATAGGATCATTAAAAAATACAATATCACCTTGTAAGTTTTCAAATTCCTTAGATGCTTCAATCTATTCTTCTTCTTCTTCCATTTGTGCACAAAGGCTTTTGCCTCTAACTAGCTTAGTTATGTGAATTTGCACATCATACTCCATAACCCTTGTTATCCAACCAGCTCTCTTCTCATTAACATCCTTGTTCAACAAAAACTCCTTGATGCTAGGATGAGAAACCATTAGGTGCACCTTATTTCTAGCAATTAAATGCTTAAACTTCTTCAAAGATTTAATAATAGCAAGTACATGTTTTTCAATAAAAGTGTACCTTTTCTCATAATCATCCATACCTCTGCTAAAAAATGCAACTGACTGCTCTTGTTTTTTATCATTCTTTTGAACTAGCATAGCATAAATTGTGTCAGAACCACCATAGGCATACAAAATGAAGTCTTTAGTAAAATTAGGATTAACAAGAGTAGGGGTTGAAGACAAAGCCTATTTTATCAATTCAAAATTCTTCTTTCCTTCATCAGTCTAGCTGAAAGGAATATCCTTTTTAAGCATTGTGGTCAAGGGTTTTAGTAAATTTGTAATATCAGGGATAAACCTCCTTATGAAGTTAATTCTCCCAATAAAACTTTGCAATCCTTTCTTATGTTTAGGCAATGAAAGATCAAGAATTGCATGAATTCTTTCAAGTTCAATTGTTGTTCCCTCCTTAGATACTTGGTATCCTAAGAGTTTTCCCTCATGAACTGCAAACACAGATTTCTTAGGATTTAAAGATATCCCAAATTCTCTACATCTTTGCAATATTTGTCTTAAATGATCAATATGCTGATTTGCAACCTTGTTGTAAATTGTCACATCATCTAGGTATACTAGAACAAAATTATACATTAGATTCTTAAAATCCATGTCCATTGCTTTCTGAAAAGTAGCTCCAACATTTTATAACCCAAATGACATTCTTCTATAGGCCATAGTACCCCATTTAGTTGTAAAGGCTATTTTAAACTGATTAGATTCTTTGACTAAAATCTGATTATAACCAGAATATCCATCTAAGAGTGAGAATCTCTCAGAACCTGAAACATATTGTAAAATCTATTCCATGGAAGGAAGAGGGTGTCTATCTTTCAGAGATGCCCTATTAAGGTCTCTAAAATCTACACAAAGTCTTATCTCTCCGTTCTTCTTCCTTACTGGTACTAAATTAGAAACCCAAGATGTGTGCTTAATAGGAAATATAATGCCACCATCCAAGAGTTTTCTCAGCATTAATGGCTCTAATTTGGGGTTTATAGGTCTTTGCTTTTGTCTAATTGGCCTAGCATTAGGTTCCAATTCTATAGTATGCTGAGTTAATTGGGGATCAAAACCTTTTAGATCAGAGTAATCCCATGCAAAAACATCATTATATTCTCTAAAAAGATCAATAAATAGTTCTTTTTCTTCAGGAGAATTTATTTTACCAACCTTCAACCACTTATCTCTGAAAATTTCCACTTCTTCATAATGATCTTCTTCAATCAGCAGGCTGGTTTTACCCTTTCTAAATCAGTTATCAGAACTAAAAGATGATTCCAAGCTTACTAATCCCTTTGGAAATTTATTGGTTTTCAATTGAATAATCTTGTCTTCCATTTGTTGAATGTTTCTACTATCTCTTGAAGCTGAAAAACTATATATTTCTATCAAAACACTTAGGATATGTTCATCAGTATTGAATACTTGCCAATAAGTGTCATTATTCGGAATGGATGGCCTGACAATTATTTTAATATGTGACTAGTCTGAAATTATTCCTTTATTTTTTGTTATTGCAATATAAGCACCAATACCAGCCAGCCTATCAACATGTATATTTTCCCTTCTAGGAATTGAAATCAGGTTGAAATCATCAAATTCATCTAGAATATCAAAAACTCTAGATTTATACATCTTAAGCAGATCATTTTTAATAGTATTGATGCCTCTCACCTGCTTAACAATAAGCTCACTGTCACCAAATGCTCTCAGACATTTTATACCCCTCAATCTTACCCATTCTAATCCCTGGATTAAACTTTCATATTCAGCCACATTGTTAGAACAAGGAAAAGATAACTTAAATGCAGCATAAAACTTATCACCATTAGGTGAAACCAACATAATCCCTACACCAACTCCATCCTTATTCCTTGACCCATAAAAATACAAATCTCAAAGATGGTTAGATATATTAGATTCAGATTTTGGGTCTTTAATCAAATTAGGAACTACTAAATCAGATTCTAAAATCATGTAGTTTCCAAAACCAGCATCAAACATATCATCATTCTATTCATTCCTAGTAGTCCATTCATCTAGAACAATATCTAGATATGCTCCAGTTTGAGTATTATACATTGAATAATTTGGAATTTCATCTTGATCCATGATCACACAACTTGCATTGATAGGACTTGGATTATAGGACTCTATGTGATTTTTGGCCAATAATTCTGATTTTATGGTTACCTTAGTACCATATCTAGTTCTGAAGTACAAATGTGACCAATCTGATGAAAAATAGCCATCTATCTTGGCTATGAAATCTCTAGACAGACACATAGAAAAATATGTTGGTAAATCAATAACATATATGTCCTGTGCAATTGAAAAATTTGGGCAAGAGTGCAAGGTCAAACTTGCATTTTTAATAACTCCTAAAGTCTTAATAGAAGTTTCATCCAACTGGACTACACCCTTCTGAAGTGGCTCCTATTTTAAATTTAGTGAATCTACCACCTTTTTAGGCATAACAGTACTGGTTGCACCACTATCCACCATGCAATTATGAACTAATTTATTTACAATGATCAAACACACATAAAAAGGAGGAGGTTTTTCATTTGCAGATTTCTTACCTTCCTTTTCTGATGTTTTTTGTAGACTTGACAATTTCTTGTCAGTAGTTACTGTTGTTTTCTCACTATTTGCAGCCTTCTTAAATTCTGGTATTACTGGATGCTGAACTTTAGCAGGCTTTTTATCTTCTTTTAGTGGCTTTTCTTGAACCTTAGAAGGCTCAAAATTACTCATTACCACACTTGGTAACTATTGTACTATTTGTTGAGAATTAGTTGCCAACTTGGACAACTCCTCTTTCAAAATTTCAATCTGTCCTGGAATTGACAGAGTTTCCCATGCGGACAAAGTAACATTTGTTTTTTTCATTGTATCAACAATATTGAATGGAATAGTAAATTGTACCTTATGTGATGATCTAGGAGAACTTTGATCATCATTCCTTTGAGTTTGATCTTTGTTAGTGGAAACTGAAGGACTCTTCAAAATAGAAACTGGTGGAGAAGAAACATTTCCAATTGATTGATCAGCTTCAAGAGCTCTCTTTTTTGCTCTTGTATTCACTGCAATTGATGAATCTTCATTAAGTCCACAAAATTCTTCCTCTTGCCAATTTAAAAATCCAATATTTGTAGCACTTTGATTTGATTGATTTTGAACATCTTCAACAGAAACATTCTACTGTGAATTCATTGAATTTTGCACCATGAGAGCTTGATTAAGAATTCCATTAGAACATGTAGATTGATCATGTGGCTCATTACATGGAAAACACCAATCAATAGAAATATTATTCTAAGTAGGCACAATATCCCTAACAGTATTAAGAGGTGCTGGATTATATTGTCTATTTGGTCTCATATTCCAATTCTGCCTATTTGCATTAGTATTTTCTTAAAATTGCTGCATATTAGCTTGAAAATTAGGTTGAATAGGATATTGTGTAGAAGAACCAGCAAACTAATTTTGAATAGCAGGGTTTACATGAGCTTGATTCCTCTTTAGGGACACTAAATCATTACCAAAAGATTATAGTAGATTTTTAATTTTTTTCTGACTGTCCTTAATAGTCTATAATTCATTTAGGGGGGTTGTAGGAGCTATTTTTGAAGGTTTATAAGATGGAACATCAGATAATGGTGGAACTACCAATGGCATATTAGACTGTATATTAGGAAAGAAAGGCATAGGAGGCCTAGGAGCTATTTTTCCTGCCTGGATAAGACTATTCTCTGCCCTAATAGCAGTATCAAAAGCTTGAGGTAAAGTATTACCTCCCATAGATTGAATCATTATAGAAATATCGCTATTTAGACTCTTCAAATAATATAAGAATGCATAGTCAACTGAAGGTCTTACCGTAACAGGGATTCAATTCCAAGTCTTCTGAAAATGAAGATTAAAATCACTCATCTCCTCTTGTGGGGCTCTCTTGATTGTAGTTAATTGTTCCACAAGAGAGAAGTTATCAGATTTGTCTTCAAAATTTTTTGATAGGATTTCACCTAGAGCATCCCAAGTAGCAATAGAATCTACCAGAAGGGTTCTAAACCAATTAAGGGCTTTACCCTTGAGAGATGCAGCCAACAGCTTCAAAGCTACATCTTCTTCTGTAACATGATGAACATTGCAAAGAGTTGCAACATCTCTAATGTGCTCAATAACTGTCACTGATCCTTCTCCAGTGAATGATGGTAAGCCTTTAAGAGCAACTAATGGAACATTATTGTGATTCACAATCCTCAAAGGACTGCCTTGATTGAATGTGACAAATAGAAAATTTCTAGCCATTGCTTGATGTGGAGGAGCTTGCTGCTGAATAGCTGGTGTAACAAATGGTTGAGTGGACTAAGCTACCTTTCTTTGATAAGTCTTTAAATTTTGAGGAGTTCCTACAATACCACTCATAGAAGCTTCGAGAACAAAATTATCTATAGATAAATTTTCAATGCTTGGGAATTCTGATCCAAAATGATTAGGAACCTCTAGATCCTCAGGAAGATTAAGCTCCTTAATGATAACCTCTAATTCTTCTGAATTTATAGCTTGTCTTTCAAAAATAGGATTATCAAATGATGAGAAATTTGAATTCAAAGAACTACCTCTTGGATCATGTGATGTTCTTCCACCTCTAGATGATCTTCCTCCCCTTCTGTTTGGTTGTAACTCTTGATACACAAAACCTTCCTTATTTGATCTCATTGGATTTCTGCTCATTAAAAACCACACTTAGAGCTGCAACTGAAACTTGAAACAATCATAAATCTAATAGCTCAGAATTGAGAAGTAATTTGTGCTCCCACCGGGTGTGCCAAAAACTATTTAGGCTTAGAATTGTTACCTTACATCAGGCATTAAGGCTAACAACAATTCTATCCCGACAATGGAAACCTCTTCTAGCTGTGGGTAGACTATGAATGAAGAGGAATCTTTGGATTCTAGGTCGGTTCCTATAAAATATGGAATATCACTTTCCTGATTTGGTAACTATTGGGAAAAGGGAAAAGAATACTAAAACTAAAAAAGAATAGGGTAATGCACCAATGAATAATTTAGACTTCTTAAAAAGATGAATTTGAATCCTGACTCATAATGAATACTTTAACAATTTGATTCTCTGTTCAACATATAGGTTAACAAACTCATGCTATCAGGGTTCTACCACAAACAGCTTGGAGAATTAACAACATACATTTCTCATGCAAGGCCTAGGGACAGCTAATTTTCTTGAGAAGGAGTAGAATTTCATTCACTTCTTTCAGATAATAACCAATTTAACACTTGCTAGAAAAGATAAAATAGGATTCGATATTGAAAATAAGTACACAAAATGGAAGTCAAAGAATTTGGTTCATTTCTTCAAAAATCTGACAAGATGATTACAAAATTGGCCTTCAAAGCACCTAGGAACAATATGTTCACTAAAATGCTCTCTCTCCAAAAACTGCAACCCTTAATTGATTCTCCAAAATCAATTTTATAATCAGCTTTAGTCTCCAATTCGAAAATCTAAGCTCCTCAATCTTAGCCTAAAAGCGTGCCTAAAAATATGTCATTACATTGAGTTCCTCAAACATGCCTCTCTTCCTAAATTTTGGCCTAAAAATATAAGGAATTAATCCTTTTACAAATAAAAAATGCCAAAATTTAAATAGGAGATTGACATTAAATAAATAAACTTAATACTAATTGCACTATCCTTATATTCTAACTCTTATTTCCTAACTTAGATAAAAATCTAAGTGTGAACTATTGCAAAATGGAGAAGTCGACATGACCCTCAATCCACTTGCAATGCATTTAAAATAACTAATGGGATAAGCATGAAAGGTGGCATGTTAGATTTTGGAGGCTAGAGCTGGAACTGTCATGCATTGAATGAACTCTCTACTTGCCAGACTCCAAAATCAGTTATTCCATTCCTTGTCATTTGTGTTTGTTCTCTTGAAGCTTCTCAGTGAAAACTTAGGGAAATGAAACCCTAAGCTCTCCTGTAACTATGAAGGAACACGACTTTACTATGATGATCTTCGACAGCTGTTGGAGTTGAGACTTCATCTGCTACTTACTTTGGCTTGCATCTTTGAAAGAACTCAACATTTGTGTTTGTTCTCTATCTTTTCATCAGTGAACTATAAGTTATTTCAAACTCCTTGTTGATTATTCAAAATGGAATATGAAGAATAAGCATGCATTTCTTCTCCTTGTTTAACTGTTTGTTCTTGATATACTCACAGTTAATGAGTTATAGTTGTATCTTTTCTTTCAATAGTCAAACTTGTTGTTTCGTCTCTTTGCTTTGGATTACTGCAGGTTCTCTTTTATTGAACAGGAGCCCATATCATGCTTCATTTATATCTCTGTTTTCACTTGTTCCTTAGCTTTCATCTACTACTTCTTTGTGTTGTCACCGCGACTTCATGGTGTCATGCATTTTTTGTTCCCCATTTTTATATGGGTCTGATTGAATATGGATCCATGCATTACTGTAGGTTCTCTTTCATTTGACTCAATATTGATACTTTGGTTATCTTGTACATGCAGGTTCAAAAGTCTATGAACTCGAACTTTTAATAAAGTTTGCATGCCATATGTGGTACTTTACTGTTGTTATCTTACCATACTGTGATCATTTACCATGCGGTGACTATTCTCCTATCATGAGCTCACCATTTAGTGACTGTTGTCATACTATTGGTTATCATACTGTGAGTTGGGTTTATGACTTATCATGCTGCGGGTTTACCATGCTTTTATTTTGAACTCGCTATTGTTATTTTGTTATCTTATTAGCATTTTATATAGACCACGGCTATGATTCACCCAACAGTCACTGTTGGTAATGATGACTAGTGTCTACCCACAAGCTTACTTACCATACTTTGTTCATTCTCCATATTCACTGTTACTTTGTTGTTTGCCATTCACTATTGAGCATTCTTTGAGCTTGCTGTTAGTATGAACTATGGTTAGTTTTTGATCAATGATGTCAATCTCAATTTTTTTTAACTGTTACTAATAATGTCAATGACATTATTAGTAACAGTCAAACATTTGATCTCATTTTTCTATATGTGGGTTCAAACGTTTATGAACCCAAACTCGTTAACCACAGTGACAACTGTAACATATTTGAAGTACTTTATGATATTTATGACTAGCATAAACTTGCTTATAAAATAGTAACAGTCACTATTTTACTGTTATCATTTCATTATTCTTTTGAAACCATGACTATTTCTAGTTTATAAACAAGTTCAACAGTTACTTTAAAGGAAAATAATCCCTTTACATCTTAATAACTAGAATAATAGTAAGCAATTTGTAGTCATTTTCTGAAATTGACATGAAACTTACTTCTCATATTGATGAAACCTTGAATTATTGTCAACTGTAGCATATGTTGTGATAACATAGAGCACTCAAATTGTTGACTCCCTTTTGCTGATATGAATAAAACCTTGTGTAATCAACAGCTATAAACATGATGAATTGATGAACTCTCTGCTTTGCAATTCATACATGATGAGTTTGGCCATGTTGAACAGTTGCTCCTGGAAATCATGAAAACACGTCTTAATGACTTACTAAAGTTGCAAGGTTATTAGTGAAAGATGTTTAAAGATATAATCTATTAAAACATAAAACCATTACATCTCCCACTCATAACCTTCGCAAACTTTAGAAGGTGATTATGAATGAGAGATGCTCAACACACTTTCTTATTTCCATAGCAAATAAGTACTTTGTCCTTTATGATATTCTTCTACTGGTTACACATACTCTGTTCCAGTCTATACATGTTTTTCATTTATGTTTAGCTTGCTTTCTATAGCTTTGTCCACTGTAAATAATTCACATTGATACTAAATCTACACTTTAATATGATAAGTACAACAAGATGAAAATGTTTATTTACTATTAATGAAGTTCGAGCATGGGCTCGTGACATCCAAAAACATCAGAATGTTTAACTAATGAGGTTCAAACATGGGTTCATGACACTCAATAAAAACAAACTGTAAACACTTTATGATTTTATAGCTTAATCTTGAAGCACTCTTTTGTATTCAGCAACAAATATGTTTATGATTTGAAAATGTACTTAGGTACTGTAAGGACATATTTGTACCAGTATTTATGCAGCATCATTTGTATCTTAAACTGGAAAGTTGGCAATAGTTGGCATTTCTTGTAGCATTCTTTTGTACTCAAACCAGCTTGATCTGCATCTTTGAAAATAACTGAATATGAACACCAGTTAGCTGTTATCTGCAAGATAATCTATTAAGTTCTCAAATAACATCATTATGAAATACATTATCTGAAAAAGGTTTCTCAGTTTGAAGACATACTAAGTCCCTTTAATTCAGATACTTGGTTAATAAAAAGGACAACATACACCACAATGATCATTAGTAGTAAAAGGTTTCATGTATGAAACAAGTCCCCTTAACACTACCTTGCAGTGAGTGTCAGTGTACATTTCCTTATTTCATTTAATTTTTTAGATTGATGCAGTATTGAAAACTTGATTGCTACAGTATGCTATTTGATTCGCATGTATTGCTTAGATCCATCAGGATCTAATCATTTTCTCTTTCTTTCATGTAGATGGAGACCTTGAAGACTTAAATGCAGATGGAGACTTGGAAGATGGAGACGTAAATGTAAATGAGGACCTAAAGATAAAGACCTAAATGTAGATACATAGCAATAACCAGCAAACTCAAAGACAAGACAAGGCAATGCATGGGACCCCTATTCCATACTTCAATCTTTCTTTTCAATTCTACAATGTATTCTAAATATTGAATCAAAATATGAAACAAGAAAGGACATTTGTATACTACATTCAGTATGAATGCACAATGTAATGATCATTGATAAATTTTGAAGTTTGCAATACTTGATCAATACTTAGAGTACAATAATGACATCTAGAATGAATGCAATAACAACATGTAAATTAACAAAACCTGCAAGGTAGTGTTAATTAGACAAACAAAATGCAACCTTTTCCTACTTATGCCTATTGTATTATATGCTGTATTTTTGAGTAACAATTATCATGCATAGAAAACACACATGACCTTCATCTTTAGACTTAGACATATTTTAGATATTGCAACTAATGCCAGTTCAAAACTAGCAACCTCTACACCTCAAGATGACCAAACTGCTTGGCAGACTAAAAATGACGAAGCACTTAGTTTAATTAGGATTTCCTTAAGTCCCAAATTGTATGTCTTAATTTCTACTTGTACAGAAGCCCATCAAGCTTGGGACATCCTAAAAAATACCTATGATAGTGCATAAGAGACATGAAAAATCTAGCTTCAAGACCAACTTGAAGACCTCAGGTATATCGATTTCAACTCTATTGATGATTTCTTTCTTAAGTTTGATTTAATTAAAGTTTTGCTAACTGGTTTGCAAGTTTCTCTCTCTAATTTAAGGATAATCCACATAATTATTTGTAAATTTTTTCTTAGATAGTTCCAATAGTTTATTACAAATATTTACTTTCAGTTAGCTATTCCTTCTTTAGCATCTCAATTAACTTATGTCATCTTTCAAAATATGTTGCACCAAGATGAAGCAAAATTGATTCAATTTGGCATACTTAAAACTCACGAACATGCATATGTCTCTCAAAGTCACAATAACAATAGATCTTCTAAGACTAATAAAAATAACCAAAATTATCAAAGATCTAACAATACTAATAATTCAAATAATAATTCTAGGCCTTCCAATAACTATCATAATAGTAATCATTCAAATAGGCCAGATTGCACCTATTGCGGTAAAGATGGTCACTTAATACATAAGTATTTTAATAAACAAAAGGATGATCAATCTAATTCTCAAAACTACTCCAATGGAAAGTCTAATAGAAATCAATCTCGTTCTTCTTTTACTATCTATTTTAATGCTTCTAAACCACTTGAATGGATTATTGATAGTGGTGCATCTCAACATGTTACATCTCATAAGGAAGTCTTTGATTCTTTGCGACTTGATTCTATGAATATTCCTATTTCTTTAGCTAATAATTATTGTTGTCAAATTGAAGGAACTGGTAATGTTTCTGTTCCAAATGGTAAATTACATGATGTGCTTTATGTTCTGGATTTGAAAACTAATCTTATTTCTGTTCCGCAATTATGTCAAGATTATAAGGTTGAGTTCCATAAAAATATTTTCCATATCATTGATCCCAATACTGATCAGATAGTTTCTAATGCTAACTTAGATGATCATAAGGGTATGTGCAAGATCATGAGGGGCCAAACTATGCCCTTAAGTGGCAATGAAAAATCAGCAAATCAGGGTTAGTCAACTTGACGTGAAAATTTCAACTAGTTATGAACCTAATATCAAAAAGTTGTAACAATAGAATCTGTAGAAAATTGAATGTAGTTTCTAAACTACTAGGCCTTTTTTGAGAAAAAGTTAGTATGATTGGTGAAAAGTATAGATTTCAATGCAGCAGTACAAAAATTTCAGGAAAAAAATAAGTAGGTGTATGTCTGACCACCTTAATCATAGTCAAATGATAATATTTTATTATAAGATTTTATATATAAGTAGTAGACTCATGCCCAGATGTGACGCATATTTTTTTGTAATTTTATTCCCAAAAAAAATTAATTATGAATTTTTTGCTACAACATTTTCAGAATTAAGAAACTCTCGTGTCTGACCACCTTAACTCATTCAAAACTTTACAAAATTAAAAAAAAAAAATTCCTTATAGTAGGCGAAGCATAGAATGTGACACATTTTTTGGATTTCAAAAATCTTATACCATTTGAAAGTTATAGTCATTTTTCAATCAGTATATAAATCAACACTTTAGAGGTAGCTCAATTACAAAATAACTAATAATTACTTACCAAATTCAAAATTTGACAGCAATTATATTGATAGAAAGCTAATAATCTCCTTAAGATACCCTTTTCATTTTATCAAATTCTGGTGAAAAAAAAGTCATCAGCTACATTGTCAAACTCTGGAACTCAGAGAAACAGGGGAAAAACAAGTATTTGAGACATTCCAATAGTTGACCATGTAGGTTTGGTGCACAAAGCAATACCAAGCCTAATCGGGTACCCAATATTTTTGAGTACCCGATATTTACCCGAATATGATGCAAAATTTTGAATTTTCACTTTGCCTCCACTTTCTCCCTCCCATTTCTCTATCCTTCATAAACTATATATTAGTTATATATTAGATATATATTAGATATATTAAATATTATATAATATCAATTATATATTAAATGTTATATAATATATATTTTACATTAAATATTATTTAATATATATTAATATTAAAAACTATATATTAGATTATATATTATATATATTAAATATTATATAATATACATGTTACATTAAATATTATTTAATTATATATTAATATCAAAAATTATATATTAGATTATATATTATATATTAAATATTATATAATATACATTTTACATTTTAAATATTATTTAATATGATTCTGAGCATGAGCATGAGTCCCTACAGGGACATAGTTGTGACTTTTATAGGCACTGAAAACCCTAGCTACACGGAAATGGAGGCTTTGAAGAATAGTTCACTGGAGCTGGATTATAGAAGCAGAGGGCAAGAGAATCACTCTATTTCCACCGCCTATGGCTATGAAATGGTATCTTTCCCTGCATTTTCAATAGGAATGCTAAATTGCAAAGGTTCTCAAAATAGGTTCTAGTCACCGGACAATTGTACCATGCTTGTTGATAATCCGGTAGCTCAACAGAGTCATTGGGAGGTTAAACAAGAACAATCGAACAGACCTTTGAACTGACCGAAGATTATGGAGAGTGGGGAAGGGTTTGGTAAAATGAGCAGTTGTATTGGAAATTATGCAGGTGTCGTAGAACTGATCACATTAATAAATTTAAAGAAGAGATCAGTGGCGGCATGACATTATGAGGAAAGTCTTGCTGTTTCGACGGTGCTACCCCGATATTATGAAGAATGTCTTGCCGCTTCAATGCTAGCGCCGCCTCTATCTCAAACTTTCACCATTGCTTCTCATCAGTACTCTAAGATATGGCAGGGTTTGCGGGCTTTTGTATAGCATAGTCCATCATAAATTCTCTATAAATCATCATGCATTACAGTATTCTACGTGTTTTTGAATGACTTACTTGAAGAATTTAATTTTTACCATAATTTTGGATCCATGGATTGTCATTTTGTGCTTGGAGAGAAGCTGCGGATTGCAAGAATTTGATAAATTTGGTTTATCTCATTTTCTTTCTCTACCATTTCTGAGTAATACAATTTTGTTTTTGTCTGTCTTAAATGATTTCACCTGAAGTTAATGAATTTTTTTAAATGATTTTGTCTGAAGTTTTAATGAAATTTCTTCCATGGATGCTAATGAAATCTCTTCCATGAATGCTAATAAGATGTTTAAATTCAAAGTTAATAAATTCTATAGCTTGAATGTTCTTTGTTGTAGAAGGTTATTTTCATGGTTTGTGATTCATGCAATTCCTTAATAGTTTCATTCTTAACAGAATTCATAACTAGATTTTCCATAGCCAATTTTATTCTTGATTGTTGCAATATTTTCTCCTCCACTGAACATTTTGTAATCAGTTGATATACAATCACATTTTCCTCTTGGCCAATTCTATGGGCTTGCGATTGAGCTTGTAGATCCACAAAAGGGTTGAAATCTGGATTTGGTGGAAGAGTAATATTAGCAAGAAGTCATTCACTAACATCTCATTTGGATCATGGGGACTCCCTAGGGATCCTAGTACACCTTATCATGCATTATGACCCCTAGGGAGTCCCCATGACCCCTTTTGACACATTGGAATGCTCAAGTGTGTCTTAAGGTATCTCCCATGACCCCTTTCGACATATTCGAACACTCAAGTGTGTCTTAAGGGGTCTTAGGACCACTTAAGACACACTTGAGCATTCCAATGTGTCAAAACGGGTCATGGGCACTCCCTAGGGGTCCTAGTACACCTTATCATGTGTTAAGACCCCTAGGAAGTCCCCATGACCCCTTTTGACACATTGGAATGCTCAAATGTGTCTTAAGGGGTCCTAGGACCCCTTCAGACACACTTGAGCATTCCAATGTGTCAAAAGGGGTGATGAGGAATCCCTAGGGGTCCTAGTATGCCTTATCATGCATTAGGATCCCTAGGTAGTCCTGATGATCCCATTTGACACATTAGAATGCTCAAGTGTGTCTTAAAGGGTCATACGACCCCTTCAGACATGCTTGATCATTCCAATGTGTCAAAAGGGGTCATGGGGACTCCCTAGGGGTCCTCTTAAGTCACACTTGAGTGTTCCAATGTGTCAAAAGGGGTCACAGGGACTCCCTAGGGGTCCTAGTATGCCTTTTCATGCGTTAGGACCCCTAGGGAGTCCCCATGACCGCTTTTGACACATTGGAATGCTCAAGTGTGTCTTAAGGGTTCTTAGGACCTCTTAAGACACACTTGAGCATTCCAATGTGTCAAAAGGGGTCATGGGCACTCCCTAGGGGTCCTAACATGTGATAAGGCATACTAGGACCCCTAGAGAGTCCCTGTGACCCCGTTTGACACATTGGAATGCTCAAGTGTGTCTTAGCAGTCCTAGGACCACTTAAGACACACTTGAGCATTCCAATCTATCAAATAGGGTCATGGGGACTCCCTAGGACCCCTTAAGACACACTTCATTACTCCAATGTGTCAAACGGGGTCATGGGGAGTCCCTAGGGGACCTAGTATGCCTTATCATGCATTAGGACCCCTAGGGAGTCCCCATGACCAATTTTAACACATTGGAATGTTCAAGTGTCTCTTAAGAGGTCTTAAGACCCCTTAAGACACACTTGAGCATTCCAATGTTTCAAAAGGGGTCATGGGGACTCCCTAGGGGTCCTAGTACACCTTATCACATGTTAGGACCCTTAGGAAGTCCCCATGACCCATTTTGAAACATTGGAATGCTCAACTATGTCTTAAGGGGTCCCCCTTTTGACACGTTGGAATGCTCAAGTGTGTCTTAACAAGTCCTAGAACCCCTTAACACACACTCAAGTGTTCCAATATGTCAAAAGGGGTCATGGGGACTCCCTAGTGATCCTAGTATGCATTATCACACGTGCGAACCCCTAGGGAGTCCCTATGACCCCTTTTGATACATTGGAACACTCAAGTGTGTCTTAAGAGGTCTTAGGACCCCTTAAGACACACTTGAGTGTTTCAATATGTCAAAAGGGGTCACAGGGAATCCCTAGGGGTCCTAGTACACGTTATCATGAGTTAGAAACCCTAGGTAGTCCCGTTGACACCTTTTGACACATTAGAACACTCAAGTCTATCTTAAGGGGTCTTAGGACCCCTTAAGACACACTTGAGAATTCTAGTGTGTCAAACAGGGTCATGTGGACTCCCTAAGCATCCTAGTATGCCTTATCATGCGTTAGAACTGATAGGGAGTCCCCATGACCCCTTTTGACACATTGGAATGCTGAAGTGTGTCTTAAGGGGTCCTAAGACCCCATATGACACACTTGAGGATTCCAATGTCTCAAAATGGGTCATTGAGACTCCCTAGGGGTCCTAGTATGCCTTATCACACATTAGGACCCCTAGGGAGTCCCCATGACCCCTTTTGACAAATTGGAATGCTCAAGTGTGTCTTAAGGGGTCCTACAACCCATTCAAACACACTTGAGCATTCCATTGTGTCAGAAAAGGTCATGGGGACCCCCTAGGGGTCCTAGTATGCCCTATCATGTCTTAGGACCCCAAAGAAGTCCCCATGACCCCTTTTGAAACATTGGAACACACAAGTGTGTCTTAAGGGGTCTTAAGACCCCTTATCACAAATTGAGAATTCTAATGTGTCAAAAGGGGACATGGGGACTCCATAGGGGTCCTAGTATGTCTAATCATGTGTTAGGACCCCTACGAAGTCCCCATGACTCTTTTTGACATATTAGAATGCTAAAGTGTGTCTTAAGGGGTCGTAGGACCCCTTAACACACACTTGAGTGTTCCAATGTGTCAAAAGGGGTCATGGGGACTCCATAGGGGTCATAGTATGCCTTATCACAATTTACAACTCCTACGGAGTCCCCATTACCCCATTTGACACATTGGAATGTTCAAGGGTGTCTTAAGGGGTATTAGCACCCCTTAAGAGACACTTGAGCATTTCATTGTGTGAAAAGGGGTCACGAGGACTCCCTAGGGGTCCTAGTATGCCCTATCACATGTTAGGAACCATAGGGAGTCCCCCTGACCCCTTTTGACACATTCAAATGCTCAAGTGTGTCTTAAGGGGTCGTAGGACCTCTTAGGAATCATTTGAGCATTCCAATCTATCAAACAGTATCACGGGGACTCCCTAGGGGGCATTCCACACCTTATCATGGGATAGGACCATTAGGGAGTCCCCATGACCCCTTTTGATACAGTGGAATACTCAAGTGTGTCTTAATGGTACCTAAGAACCCTTACGACACACTTGAGCATTCCAATTTTTCAAAAAAGGTAATCGGGACTCCGTAGGGGTCCTAGTATGCCTCATCATGCATTTGGACCCCTAGGGAGTCCCCATGACCCTTTTTGACATATTGAAATGCTCAAGTATGTCTTAAGGGGTCCTACGACCCCTTAGGACACACTTGAGCATTCCAATATGTCAAAAGTGGTCATGGGGACTCCCTACGGGTCCTAGTATGCCTTATCACATGTTAGGACCCCTAGGGAGTCCCCATGAACCATTTTGACACATTGGAATGCTCAAGTGTTTCTTAAGGTGTATTAGCACACATTAAGAAACACTTAAGCATTCTAATGTGTCAAAAGGGGTCACGGGGACTCCCTAGGGGCCTAGTATGCCTTATCACATGTTAGGACCCCTAGGGAGTCCCACTGACCCCTTTTCATACATTGGAACTCTCAAGTGTGTCTTAAGGGGTCATAGGAACCCTTAAGACACACTTGAGCATTCCAATGTGTCAAATGGGGTCCCAAGGACTCCCCAGGGTTCCTAGTATGTCTTAACATGGTTTAGGATGATTAGGGAGTCCTCATCACCCATTTTGACACATTGGAACACTCAAGTGTGTCTTAAGGGGTTGTAGGACCCCTTAAGACACACTTGAGCATTCCAAGGTGTCAAAAGTAGTCCTGGGGACTCCATAGGGGTCCTAGTATGCCTTATCACGTGTTAGGACCCCTAGGGAGTCCCCATGACCCGTTTTGACATATTGGAATGCTCAAGTGTGTCCTAAGGAGTCCTAAGACCCCTAACAACACACTTGAGTATTCCAATGTGTCAAAAGAGGTCATCAAGACTACCTACGGGTCCTAGTATGACTTATCATGTGTTAGGACCCCTAGGAAGTCCCCATGACCCCTTTTGACACATTAGAATGCTCAAGTGTGTCTTAAGGGGTCATAGTACCCCTTAAGACACAATTGATTAGTCTAATGTGTCAAAAAGGGTCATGGGGACTTCCTAGAGGTCCTAGTATGCCTTGTCCTGCATTAGGACCCCTAGGGAGTCCCAATGACCCCTTTTGACACATTGAAATGCTCATGTGTGTCTTAAGCGGTCTTAGGACCCCTTAAGACACACTTGAGCATTCCAATGTGTCAAAAGGGGTTACAGGGCCACCCTACGGGTCCTAATATGTCTTATCACATGTTAGAACCACTAGAGAGTCCACCTGACCCCTTTTGACACATTGAAATGCTCAAGTGTGTCTTAAGGGGTCGTAGGACCCCTTAAGACAAACTTGAGTGTTTCAATATGTCAAATGGGGTCACGGGGACTCCCTAGCGGTCCTAGTATGCCTTATAATGTGTTAGGACCCCTAGGGAGTCCCCATGACCCCTTTTGACATATTAGAACACTCAAGTGTGTCCTAAGGGATCCTAGGACCCCTTAAGACATGCTTGAGCATTCCAATGTGTCAAAAGGGGTCACGAGGACTCCCTAGGGCTCCTAGTATGCCTTATCACATGCTAGGACCCCTAGGGAGTCCCGTCGACCCCTTTTGAAATATCATAACGCTCAAGTGTGTCTTAACATGTTGCAGGACCCCTTAAGACACACTTTAGTGTTCCAATGTGTCAAATAGGGTCACGGGGACTCCCTAGGGGTCCTAGTATGCCTTATCATGCATTAGGACCCCTAGGGAGTCCCAATGAACCCTTTTGAAAGATTCAAATGCTTAACTATGTCTTAAGCTATCCTACGACCCCTTAAGACATACATGAGCTTTCCAACGTGTCAAAAGTGGTCATGGGGACTCCCAAGGGTTCCTAGTATGCCTTATCACGAGTTAGGACCCCTAAGGAGTCCCCATGACCCCTTTTGACACATTGGAAAAGTCAAGTGTGTCTTAAGGGGCCTTAGGACCACTTGTGACACACTTGAGCATTCCAATGTGTCAAAAGGGGTCATGGGGACTCCCTAGAGGTCCTAGTACACCTTATCATGTGTTAGGACACCTAGGCAGTTTCCATGACCCCTTTTGACACATTGGAACACTCAAGAGTGTGTTAAGGGGTCTTACGACCCCTTAACACACACTTGAGTGTTCCAATGTGTCAAAAGAGGTCATGGGGACTCCCTAGGGGTCCTAGTATGCCTTATCACATGTTACGATCCCTATGGAGTCCCTGTGACCCCTTTTGATACATTGGAACACTCAAGTGTGTCTTAAGGGGTCCTAAGATGCCTCATCATGCATGAGGACCCCTAGGGAGTCCGCATGATCCCTTTTGACACATTGGAATGCTCAAGTGTGTCTTAATGGGTCCTGTGACCCATTAAGACACACTTGAGCATTCCAATGTGTCAAAAGGGGTCATGGGGACTCTCTAGAGGTCCTAGTATGCCTTATCATGCATTAGGACCCCTAGAGAGTCCGCATGAATCCTTTTGACATATTGGAATGCTCAAGTGTGTCTTAAGGGGTCTTAGGAACCATAAGACACACTTAAGTGTTCCAATGTGTCAAAAGGGGTCATGGGGACTCCCTAGGGGTCTTAGTACGGCTTATCATGTGTTAGAACCCCTAGGGAGTCCCTCTAATCCCTTTTCACACATTGGAATGCTCAAGTGTGTCTTAATGGGTCGTAGGACCCCTTAAGACACACTTGAGCATCCCAATGTGTCAAACAGGGTCACGGGGACTCCTTGGGTGTCCTAGTACACCTTATCAGGTGTTTGGACCCCTACAAAGTCCTCATGACCATTTTTGACAAATTGGAATGCTCAAGTGTATCTTAAGGGGTCATAGGACCCGTTAAGACACACTTGGGCATTCCAATGTGTCAAAACTGGTCATGGGGACTCCCTAAGGGTCCTAGTATGCCTTATCATGCGTTAGGACCTGTAGCGAGTCCGCATGACCCCTATTGACACATTGGAATGCTCAAGTGTCTCTTAAGGGGTCCTAAGACCTGTTACGACACACTTTGTATTCTAATGTGTCAAAAGGGGTGACGGGGACTCCCTAGGGGTCCTAGTACACCTTAACACACGTTAGGACCCCTAGGGAGTCCCCATGATCCCTTTTGACATATTGGAATGCTCAAGTGTGTCTTAAGGGGTCCTACGACCCCTTATGACACACTTGAGCATTCTAATGTGTTAAAAGAGGTCATGGGGACTTCCTAGGGGTCATAGTATGCCTTGTCATGCGTTAGGACTCCTAGCGAGTCCCCATGACCTGTTTTGATACATTGGAATGCTCAAGTGTGTCTTAAGGGGTCTTAGGACCCCTTAAGACATGCTTGAGCATTTCAATGTGTCAAAAGGGGTCACAGGGACTCCCTAGGGGTCCTAGCATGCCTTATCATGTGTTTTAACTGATAGGGAGTCCACCTGACCCCTTTTGACATATTGGAATGCTCAAGTGTGTCTTAAGAGGTCATAAGAACCCTTATGACACACTTGAACATTCCAATCTATCAAAAAGGTTCATCGGGACTCCCTAGGGGACCTAGTATGCCTTATCATGCATTAGGATCTCTAGGGAGTCTCCATGACCCCTTTTGACATATTGGAATGCTCAATTATGTTTTTAGGAGTCCTATGATCCATTCAAACACACTTGAGCATTCCAATGTGTCAAAAGGGGTCATAGGAACTCCCTTGAGGTCCTAGTATGCCTTATCACGCATTAGGACCGTAAGGGAGTCCCCATCACCCCTTTTGACACATTGGAATGCCCAAGTGTGTCTTAAGGAGTCTTAGGACCCCTTGTGAGACACTTGAGCATTCCAATGTGTCAAAAGGTGTCATCGGGACTCCCTAGGGGTCCTAGTACACCTTATTATGCATTATGAACCCTAGGAAGTCCCCATGAAAACTTTTGACACATTGGAATGCTCAAGTGTGTCTTAAGGGGTCATAGCACCCCTTAACATACTCTTGAGTTTTCCAATGTGGCAAAAGAGGTCATGGGGACTCCATAGGGATCCTAGTATGCCTTATCACATCTTAGGGCCCCTAGGGAGTCCCCATGACCCCTTTTAACACATTGGAATGCTCAAGTGTGTCTTAAGGGATCTTAGGACCATTTAAGACACACTTGAGCATTCCAATGTGTCAAAAAGGGTCAAAAGGACAGCCTAGGGGTCCTAGTACACCTTATCATGCATTAGGAACCCTAGGGAGTCCCCCTGATCCCTTTTGATACATTAGAATGCTCAAGTGTGCGTTAAGGGTTTGTAGGACCCCTTAAGACACATTTGATTATTGCAATCTGTCAAAAGGTATCACAGGGATTCCCTAGGGGTCCTAGTATGCCTTATCATGGGTTAGGACCCCTAAGGAGTTGCCATGACACCTTTTGACACATTTTAATGCTCAAGTGTGTCCTAAGGGGTCCTAAGACCCGTTACGACACACTTGAGCATTCCAATGTGTCAAAAGGGGTCATCGGCACTCCCTAGGGGTCCTAGTATGCCTCATCATGCATTAGGACCCCAAGGGAGTCCCCATGACCCCTTTTGACATATTGGAATGCTCAAGTGTATCTTAAGGGGACCTATGACCCCTTAAGACACACTTGAGCATTCCAATGTGCCAAAAGGGGTGATGAGGACTCCCTAGGGGTGCTAGTATGCCTTATCATATGTTAGGACCCCTAGGGAGTCCTCATGAACCCTTTCGACACATTGGAATGCTCAAGTGTGTCTTAAGGGGTCTTAGGACCCCTTAAGACACACTTAAGCATTCCAATGTGTGAAAAGGGGTCCAGAGGAGTCCCTAGTGGTGCTAGTACACCTTATCATGCATTAGGACCCCTAGGGAGTCCCCATGACCCCTTTTGACACATTAGAACATTCAAGTGTGTCTTAAGGGGTCGTAGGACCCCATAAGACACACTTGAGCATCCCAATGTGTCAAATAGGGTCATGGGAACTTGCTAGGGGTCCTAGTATGCCTTATCAAGTGTTAGGACCCCTAGGCAGTCCTCATGACCCCTTTTGACACATTGGAACACTCAAGTGTGTCTTAAGGGGTCGTAGGACCCGTTAAGACACACTTCAGTGTTCCAATGTGTCAAAAGTAGTCATAGGGACTCCCTAGGGGTCCTAGTACTCCTTATCACGCGTTAGGACCCGTAGGGAGTCCTCATCACCCCTTTTGACACATTGGAATGCTCAAGTGTGTCTTAATGTGTCCTATGGCCCATTAAGACACACTTGAGCATTCCAATATGTCAAAAGGGGTCATGGGGACTCCCTAGAGGTCCTAGTATGCCTTATCATGTGTTAGGACCCCTAAGGAGTCCCCATGAACCCTTTTGACACATTGCAATGCTCAAGTGTGTCGTAAGGGGTCTTAGGAATCATAAGACACACTTAAGCATTCCAATCTATCAAAAGGGGTCACGGGGACTGACTAGGGGTCCTAGTATAGCTTATCATGCATTAGAACCCCTACGGAGTCCCCGTGACCCAGTTTGACACATTGGGATGCTCAAGTGTGTCTTAAGGGGTCGCAGGACCCATTAAGACACACTTGAGCATCCCAATGTGTCAAACGGGGTTACGGGGACTCCCTAGGGGTCTTAGTACACCTTATCATGTGTTAGGACCCCTAGGGAGTCCTCATGACCCCTTTTGACACATTGGAATGCTCAAGTGTGTCTTAAGGGGTCCTAGGACCTGTTAAGACACACATGAGTGTTCCAATGTGTCAAAAGTGGTCACGGGGACTCCCTAGGGGTCTTAGTATGCCTTATCATGTGTTAGGACCCCTACAGAGTCTCCATGACCTCTTTTGACACATTGGAATGCTCAAGTGTGTCTTAAGGGGTCCTAAGACCCCTTACGACAAACTTTAGTATTCTAATGTGTCAAAAGGGTTCATTGGGACTCCCTAGGGGTCCTAGTATGCCTTAACACATGTTAGGACCTCTAGGGAGTCCCCATGACCCCTTTTGAAATATTGGAATGCTCAATAGTGTCTTAAGGGGTCGTACGACCCCTTAAGACACACTTGAGCATTCCAATGTGTGAAAAGGGGTCATGGGCCTTCCTAGGGGTCATATTACACCTTGTCATGCATTAGGACCCCTAGGGAGTCCCCGTGACCCATTTTGACACATTGGAATGCTCATGTGTGTCTTAAGAGGTCTTAGGAACCCTTAAGACACACTTGAGCATTCCAATGTGTCAAAATGGGTAACGGGGACTCCCTAGGGGTCCTAGTATGCCTTATCACGCATCCGAACTGATAGGGAGTCCACTTGACCCCTTTTGACACATTGGAATGCTCAAATGTGTCTTAAGGGGTCCTAAGACCCCTTATGACACACTTGAATATTCCAATGTGTCAAAAAGGTTCATCGAGACTCCCTAGGGGACCTAGTATGCCTTATCACAGATTAGGATCTCTAGGGTGTCCCCATGACTCTTTTTGACATATTGGAATGATCAAGTGTGTTTTAAGGGGTCCTACGATCCATTCAAACACACTTGAGCATTCCAATGTCTCAAAAGGGGTCATGGGGACTCCCTAGAGGTCCTAGTATGCCTTATCATGCATTAGGACCACAAGAAAGTCCCCATGACCCCTTTTGACACATTGTAATGCCCAAGTTTGTCTTAAGGGGTCTTAGGACCCCTTGTGACACACTTGAGCATTCCAATGTGTCAAAAGGGGTCATGGGGACTCCCTAGGGGTCATAGTACACCTTATCATGCGTTAGGACCCCTAGGAAGTCCCCATGACAACTTTTGACACATTCGAATGCTCAAGTGTGTCTTAAGAGGTCATAGCACCCCTTAACACACCCTTGAGTTTTCCAATGTATCAAAAGGGGTCATGGGGACTCCGTAGGGATCCTGGTATGACTTATCACATCTTAGGACCCCTAAGGAGTACCCATGACCCCTTTTGACACATTGGAACACTCAAGTGTGTCTTAAAGAGTCTTAGGACCGTTTAAGACACAATTGAGCATTCTTATGTGTCAAAAGGGGTCACAGGGACTCCCTAGGGCTCCTAGTACACCTTATCATGCATTTAGAACTCTAGGGAGTCCCCCTGATCCCTTTTGACACATTAGAATGCTCAAGTGTGTCTTAAGGGTTTGTAGGACCCCTTAAGACACATTTGATTATTGCAATTTGTCAAATGGTATGACAGGGATTCCCTAGGGGTCCTAGTACACCTTATCACGGTTTAGGACCCCTAGGGAGTTTCCATGACACCTTTTGACACATTGTAATGCTCAAGCATGTCCTAAGGGATCCTAAGACCTGTTACGACACACTTGAGCAATCCAATGTGTCAAAAGGGGTCATCAGCACTCCCTAGGTGTCCTAGTATGCCTCATCATGCATTAGGACTGTAAGGGAGTCCCCATGACCCCTTTTGACATATTGGAATGCTCAAGTCTATCTTAAGGGGTCCTATGACCCCTTAAGACACATTTGAGCATTGTAATGTGTCAAAAAGGGTGATGGGGACTCCCTAGGGGTGCTAGTATGTCTTATCATGTGTTAGGACCCCCAAGGAGTCCCCATGAACCCTTTTGACACATCAGAATGATCAAGTGTGTCTTAAGGGGTCTTAGGACCTCTTAAGACACACTTAAGCATTCCAATGTGTCAAAAGGGGTCACGAGGAGTCTCTAGGTGTCTTAGTACACCTTACCATGTGTTAGGACCCCTAGGGAGTCCACATGACCCCTTTTGACACACTGGAACACTCAAGTGTTTCTTAAGGGGTCGTAGGACCCCATAAGACACACTTGAGCATCCCAATGTGTCAAATAGGGTCATGGGAACTTGCTAGGGGTCCTAGTACACCTTATCAAGTGTTAGGACCCCTAGGGAGTCCTCATGACCCCTTTTGACACATTGGAACAATCAAGTGTGTCTTAAGGGGTCGTAGGACCTGTTAAGACAGACTTTAGTGTTTGAATGTGTCAAAAGTAGTCACGGGGACTCCCATGACTCCTTTTGACACATTGGAATGCTCAAGTGTGTCTTAAGTAGTCCTAAGACCCCTTACCACACACTTGAGTATTCCTATGTATCAAAAGGGGTCATCGGTACTCCCTAGGAGTCCTAGTAAGCCTTATCACGTGTTAGGACCCCTAGGGAATCGCCATGACCCCTTTTGACACATTGGAACACTCAAGTGTGTCTTAAGGGTTCCTACAACCCCTTAAGACACACTTGAGCATTCCAATGTGTCAAAAAGGGTCATGGGGACTTCCTAGGGGTCCTAGTACACCTTGTCATGTGTTAGGACCCCTAGGGAGTCCCCATGACCCTTTTTGACACATTGGAAAGCTCAAGTTTGTCCTAAGGGGTATTAGGACCCCTTAAGACAAACTTGAGCATTCCAATGTGTCAAAAGGGGTCACGGTGACTCCCTAGGGGTCCTAGTATGCCTTATCACGTGATAGAACTGATAGAGATTCTACCTGACCCCTTTTGACACATTAGAATGCTCAAGTGTGTCTTAAGGGGTCTTAAGACCCCTTATGACACACTTGAGCATTCCAATGTGTCAAAAGGGGTCATCAAGACTCCCTAGGTGACCTAGTACGCCTTATCATGCATTAGGACCCCTAGGGAGTTCCCATGAACCTTTTTGACATATTGGAATGCTCAAATGTGTCTTAAGTGGTCCTACGACTCATCCAAACACACTTAAGCCTTCCAATGTTTCAAAACAGGTCATGGGGACTCCCTAGGGGTCCTAGTATTCCTTATCACATGTTAGGACCGCAAGGGAGTCCCCATGACCCCTTTTGACACATTGGAAAATTGAAGTGTGTCTTAAGGAGTTTTAGGACCCCTTGTGACACACTTGAGCATTCCAATATGTCAAAATGGGTCATGGGGACTCCCTAGGGGTCCTAATATGCCCTATCATGCGTTAGGACCCCTAAGAAGTTGCCATGACCCCTTTTGACACATTGGAATGCTCAAGTGTGTCTTAAGGGGTTGTTGGACCCCTTAACACACACTTGAGTGTTGCAATGTGTCAAAAGGGGTCATGAGGACTCTGTAGCAGAGCTATTATGTGTTATCACATGTTAGGACCCCTAGGGAGTCCCCATGACCCCTTTTGACATATTGGAATGGTCAAGTGTGTCTTAAGTGGTCTTAGGACCCCTTAAGACACACTTGAGTATTCCAATGTGTCGAAAAGGGTCACGAGGACACCCTAGGGGTCCCAGTACACCTTATCACATTTTAGGAACCTTAGGGAGTCCCCCTGATCCCTTTTGATACATTGGAATGCGCAAGTGTGTCTTAAGGGGTCGTAGTACCCCTTAAGACACATTTGAGCATTGCAATCTATTAAACTATATCACGGGGATTCCCCAGGGGTCCTAGTATGACTTATCATGATTTAGGAACCTTAGGGAGTCACCATGACCCCTTTTGACACATTGGAATGCTCAAGTGTGTCTTAAGGGGTGTAAAGACCCCTTACCACACACTTGAGCATTCCAATGTGTCAAAAGGGGTCATCGGGACTCCCTAGGGGTCCTAGTTTGCCTCATCATGCATTAGGACCCCAAGGGAGTCCCCATGACCCCTTTTGACATATTAGAATGCTCAAGTGTGTCTTAAGGGGTCCTACGACCCCTTAAGACACACTTGAGAATTCCAATGTGTTAAAAGGGGTGATGGGGACTCCCTAGCAGTCCTAGTATGTCTTTGACGTGTTAGGACCTCTAGGGACTCCCCATGAACTCTTTTGACACATTGGAATTCTCAAGTGTGTCTTAAGGTGTCTTAGGACCCCATAAAATACACTTAAGCATTCCAATGTGCCAAAGGGGTCATGGGGAATCCCTAGGTGTCCTAGTATCCCTTATCATGCGTTAGGACCCCTAGGGAGTCCCCCTGACCCCTTTTGACACATTGGAATGATCAAGTGTGTCTTAAGGGGTTGTATGACCCTTTGGGACACACTTGAGCATCCCAATGTGTCAAACAGGGTCACGGGGACTCCCTAGGGGTCCTAGTATGCCTTATCAGGTGTCAAGAACCCTGGGGAGTCCTCATGACCACTTTTGACAAATTGGAATGCCCAAGTTTGTCTTAAGGGGTCGTAGGACCCCCTAGGACACACTTGAGTGTTCCAATGTGTCAAAAGTAGTCACAGGGACTCCCTATGGTTCCTAGTACGCCTTATCACATGTTAGGACCCCTAGGGAGTCCCCATGACCCCTTTTGATAGATTGGAAGTCTCAATTGTGTCTTAAGGGGTCCTAAGACCCCTTATGACACACTTGAGTATTCCAATGTGTTGAAAGGTGTCATTGGGACTCCCTAGGGGTCGTAGTATGCCTTATCACACATTAGGACCCCTAGGGAGTCCGCATGACCCGTTTTGACACAATGGAATGCTCAAGTGTGTCTTAAGGGGTCATATGACCCCTTAAGACACACTTGAGCATTCCAATATGTGAAAAGTGGTCATGGGGACTTCCTAGGGGTGCTAGTATGCCTTGTCATGCATTAGGACCCCTTGGGAGTCCCGATGACCCATTTTGACACATTAGAATGCTCAAGTGTGTCTTAAGGGATCTTAGGACCCCTTAAGACACACTTGAGCATTCCAATGTGTCAAAAGGGGTCACGGTGACTCCCTATGGGTCCTAGTATGCCTTATCACATGTTAGGACTCTTAGGAAGTCCACCTGACCCCTTTTGACACATTCAAAAGCTCAATTGTGTCTTGAGAGGTCGTAGGACACCTTAAGACAAACTTGAGCATTCCAATGTTTCAAATGGGGTCACGAGGACTACCTAGGGGTCCTAGTATGCCTTATCACATGTTAGGACCCCTAGGGAGTCCCCATGACCCCTTTTGACACATTGGAATGCTTAAGTGTGTCCTAAGGGGTTCAAGGACCCCTTAAGACACACTTGAGAATTGCAATGTGTCAAAAGGGGTCACAAGGACTCCCTAGGGGTCCTAGTATGGCTTATCACATGTTAGGACCCCTAGGGTGTCCCCTTGACCCCTTTTGAAACATAGTAATGCTCAAGTGTGTCTTAAGGGGTTGTAGGACCTCTTAAGACACACTTGAGTGTTCCAATGTGTCAAGCGGGGTCATGGGGTCTCCCTAGTGGTCCTAGTATGCCTTATCACATGTTAGGTCCCATAGGGAGTCGCCATGACCCCTTTTGACACATTGGAACCATCAAGTGTGTCTTAAGGGGTCTTAGGACCCCTTATGACACACTTGAGCATTCCAATGTGTCAAAAGGGTTCATGGGGACTCCCGAGGGGTCCTAATATGCCTTATCACATGTTAGGGCCCCTAGGGAGTCCCCATGACCCCTTTTGATACATTGGAACACTCAAGTGTGTGTTAAGGGGTCCTACGACCTCTTAACACACATTTAAGTGTTGCAGTGTGTCAAAAGGGGTCATGGGGACTCCCTAGGGGTCCTAGTATGCCTTATCACGCATTAGGACCCCTAGGGAGTCCCCGTGACCCCTTTTGACACATTGGAATGCTCAAGTGCATCTTGAGGGGTCCTAAGACCCCTCAAGAAACACTTGAGCATTCCAATGTGTTAGAAGGGGTCACAGGGACTCCCTAGGGGTCCTAGTAAGTCTTATCACATGTTAGGAGCCCTAGGGAGTCCCCCTAACCACTTTTGGGGCATTGAAACTGTCAAGTGTGTCTTAAGGGTTCCTAAGACACCTTATGACACACTTGAGCATTCAAATGTGTCAAAAGGGGTCATCAGGACTCCCTAGGGGTTTGAGTGTGGCTAATCACATGTTAGGACCCCTAGGGAGTACCCATGACCCCTTTTGACACATTGGAATGCTCAAGTGTGTCTTAAGGGGTCCTAAGACCCCTTACAAAGAACTTGAGCATTCCAATGTGTCAAAAGGGGTCATTGGGACTCCCTAGGGGTCCTAGTATGCCTTATCACATGTTAGGACCTCTAAGGAGTCCCCATGACCCCTTTTGAGACATTGGAATGCTCAAGTGTGTCTTAAGGGGTCCTACAACCCCTTAAGACACACTTGAGCATTCCAGTGTCTCAAAAGGGGTCATGCGGACTCTCTAGGGGTCCTAAGACACCTTATCATGTGTTAGGACCCCTGGGAAGTCGCCATGACCACTTTTGACATATTAGAATGCTCAAGTGTGTCTTAAGGGGTCCTAGGACCCCTTAACACACACGTGAGTGTTCCAATGTGTCAAAAGGGGTCATGGGGACTCCTCAGGGGTCCTAGTATGCCTTATCACTCGTTAGGACCCCTAGAGAGTCCCTGTGACCCCTTTTGACACATTCGAATGCTCAAGTGTGTCTTAAGGGGTTTTAGGACCCCTTAAGACACACTTGAGCATTCCAATGTGTCAAAATACATCACGGGGACTCCCTGGAGGTCCTAGTAGGCCTTATCATGTGTTAGGACCACTAGGGATTCCCCGTAACCCATTTTGACACATTGGAATGCTCAAGTGTCTCTTAAGGGGTCTTAGGACCCCTTAAGACACACTTGAGCATTCCAATGTATCAAAAGGTGTCACAGGGACTCCCTAGGGGTCCTAGTACATCTTATCAAGCGTAAGGACTCCTAGGGATTCTCCATGACCCATTTTCACCCATTGGAATGCTCAAGTGTATCTTAAGGGGTCCTAAGACCCCTTAAGACACACTTGAGCATTCCAATGTGTCAAAAGGAGTCATCAGGACTCCCTAGGGGTCCTAGTACACTTGATAACATATTAGGAACCCTAGGGATTCCCCCTAACCCCTTTTAACACATTGGAATGCTCAAGTGTGTCTTAAGGGGTCCATACTAGGATCCCTAGTGAGTCCCCATGACCCCTAGGAAGTCTCTCTCTGCCTCCAGTGAAGTATTCTTCAAAGCCTCCATTTCTGCATAGCTAGGGTTTATGATGCCTGTAAAAGGCACATTTAATACAAAGATTTAGCTGACCACCTTTAAAGACCTAAAATAAATGAGAAAATAATTTAGGCCAAAAATACATACCGCATTTCTATATGTAGTATCGTATTCTTCAATAATCCAGCTGGCTTCCTCTGCTAAGGCATGAAGAGCTTCATTTTTGAATGCTCTAGGAGGAAGATTATAATTTCCATATTCCTGCAAGAGATTCTCCACCACTGTTGAATTCTTTCATGCTTTCTAGTGATGTTGTCGTGGGTCCGGCCCATGTGGTCAGCTCCTGTTGGGCCATGTGGTAAAGTTTGACAAGTCTGAATTTTTGGCGGGCCTAAGGTGTCTTGAGTGGCAAGAAGACAGATAGTAAAGGCTTGTTGCATGATCACATGCAGCTTTCTAACCGCATGCGATCATGCAACCAGTGTCATTTTGAAGTGGTGCGGCTAGTTTTGGTAGGCTTTCTTCTACAGGGGGATGTTGCAAGTGTGGGTAGCTAAGGATTGATGATTTCAAAGGTGGTTGCAGTTGGGAGAATTTGCAGAGATCTAGACTACCATTTGGGGGTCCTTTCAAGGATCTAAGATTGGATTTGAGCATTCATGATAGCCTGACTTGCAGAGAAGTAGTTGGATCCAAGTTGTTTATCTGGAGGCAATTTCAGTACAGGAATGGACCCGCAAGGAAAGATATATTTGATCTATTGGGATATTTTCAAAAAAGCATTTATGATCAGACTTTTTTGACTTAGGGTTTATTATTAAATTGTAAATCTTGTAACCTTGGTTAATTTTTGGACTCCTGCCTCCATGCAGTGAGTGTTGTATATATGGTTTTTTTTGAGCTTTTCAGGCTGAGAATCCAACAATTGTAAAAAGAAAGTTTTCTTTCTCAAAGAGCAATTTGTGGAAATTTTCCTACACTTTGGCTTTCTACAATTGTAATTTTCATTGATGGTTTAGATATTGCAAAGCATTTTGTGACATTCTTGTTGTCCTTATGCTTTCTTGTGTGAATTATCTCTTATTGGATCAAAGTGTATGCATGTTTTTCAATGATATCCTAGGGCCCCTAGTTCCTCTTACTTTCTATAATTGTGTGTGTTATTATGTTTGGTCTGATTTAGATATTTTGTGTGCATACTTCAGCCGCTAACAGTCTTGTCTCAATCCTACACCAAGTTATAGGAGTGAATGTTTGTTTGCAGGTCATAGATTGTTGTCTAATCCTAAGAGTCTTATTATTGTGAAAAAATCTTTCTCTTTCCCTGAATACCCTCTTTTGTTTATAGACCCTTCTATGAAACAATTATGCAAGCCTATTCAGTAAGTTTTGACCTATTAGAACTAAGTCTTTCATTGGTTTCATCCCTCTATACTGAGATCCAAGCCCTAGTTTCGATGCATCACCTAGTAGATAGTTTTCTTTTAGTCATTTCCCTTTCCATGCATTCTTTCTAACCCTTTCCCATCAAAAGATTTAATTTCCTGTTTAAGAGTGAACCAAAGTGATAATCCAAGAGGAACCAGCTTAGAACCCGAAGGTTTCATCTCGGTTAGCAAAGGTCCCACAAGCTTGAGATGATTCTCATGTTATACTGAGTTATCAAGACCATGAGAGCTTGAAAAAAAGGTGCAAACTTAGTGTATAAAATTTCTTGCATGCCTGGTGGGACCACAGTGAAGATCAGATTAATGTTCAAAGGTGTTCCTGTTGGTTCATCTGCATAAGGATCAAAGGAGTTTAGTACACAAGGTCTATCAGTACAGACTCAAGCTCAAGGATTCCCCACCTTGGTGCCAGTGCATAACATTTCTGGCATGCCCGGTGGGACTAAAGTTTAGATTCATGTTAAAAATTATGCTATCTTTAATATACTGATTGCATAATACAAACCTTTCAGAGGTTAATATTCAACTATATTTGGTGACTCAGCTTTGGTCACCATGATGAGCCAAAGCAAGGAGGATGATGGTAACCTTGTAGAGGATTATTTTGATTGCATCATAGAGGATTTTTGTGCAAATCTTGATGCTGTTGAAAGAGTTGTTCTTGTGAGCCTTCCTCGGGCTGATAGATTAGATGAGCTATTAGCTTTCCAAGCTGAAGAAGAGAATGATCCTCTAACTACAGAATAAGAGATGGTATGGAAAACCATCATGGATGGTGCCATAATAGATTCACTCCTGGGTGACCAGAGGCCCATTCAATTTTTTCAGCCTCCCTGGGAGAATGTTAGCTCTGATTTGGACTATGAATTTCAAAGGTTGATATGCCAGGTAGTTTAGTATATTTTTATTTCCCACTTTCTCCTTGTAGCTATCCTCATGAGTCCAATGAAAAATATCCTAATGAGGAAGGGTAGCTACATTTCACAACCATTGAATGGTTGTGTTTGACCAGGTCCCTACACTAGTTAGTTTAGGCTAGGTTAGCTTCCCTGCTTCCTAGATTAGTTTTTCCTGCTTTCCAAGAAGTGCCCATGCATAGTTTGTCTTGCTGGTTCAGTTTTGTCTCTGTTGAAGTTTGTGCTTAGAATGACTCCATGCCCAATGGATCACTTCAAAGGCTACTGGTCCAATGTCTAGTAGGTTGACATCCTGTAGAAGTCACCAAAATGTTACCCAAAATTTTCCATCTTTCAATTCTGAACTCTACAAATGTCTAATTCCTGCTGCATCTTGTTTTGCTTGTGAAGTTGATCCACAGATTGTTATGCTTTGCACTCTAAACCCCATTTTCTTTGATATGTTTTCAAGCCCTAGTTTAGATCACATGCACTAAATCGTAAAGCCCTTAGAGATATTAAAGTTTGAATACTTGCAGGAAATGCTGGTGTCTAAAGGTTCAAAAAGTGTTCGATGTCGAAAAACCTCTGTGTTTTTGACCTTCATCTGAAAGCCCTCTGTGTTTTCTACCTTTTGGTCTGAAAGTCCAGGATGTTTTTAACGTTCGCTTCTTCATAGTTATTCTTCTCTGGTGTTAGCATTTTCCATGTGCACAACTCTGACAATGGGGCCCAGTTGGTTTTGGGCAAGCTGTTATGCGGGTTGTCGCATGATCGCATAAGTCCTTTTCCCCTTATGAAACCATGTGACTAACCATTGATGGTCCTGTTGAAGAATGCTATCAGTTTGTCTCATGATCGCATAGCCCCTTTTTAGGCTACGCAAACATGCGACTAGCCGTTAACCGCACTAATATGAGCCTACAATTTGGTGATGTGTTTGCTTCTCAGTGGCTGGGTGGGTGATGACAGGGCCTTTGGTGGATCCTCAGCTGATGATGTACGAAATATGTAGCAAGCATGGTAACATGGGCCTCATAGATTCAAAATCTATGGTGGTTGCATGTTTGCATGGGATCTTCCGATCCCATGCAATCATGCGACCACCATTGGATTCTTTCATGATTTCTAGTGATGTTGTCATGGGTCTGGCCCATGTGGTCAGCTCCTGTTGGGCCTCATGGTAAAGTTTGACAAGTCTAAATTTTTGGCGGGCCCAAGGTATCTTGCGTGGCAAGAAGATAGATAGTAAAGGTTTGTTGCATGATCACATGTAGCTTTCTAACCGCATGCGATCATGCGACCAGTGTTATTTTGAAGTGGTGCGGCTAGTTTTGGTGGGCTTTCTTCTGCAGGGGGATGTTGCAAGCGTGGGTAGCTAAAGATTGATGATTTCAGAGGTGGTTGTAGTTGGGAGAATTTGTAGAGATCTAGACTGCCATTTGGGGGTCCTTTTGAGGATTTGAGATCAGATTTGAGCATTAATGATAGCCCGACTTGCAGAGAAGTAGTTGGATCCAAGTTATTTATCTGGAGGCAATTTCAGTATAGGAATGGACACGCAAGGAAAGATATATATGATCTGTTGGGATATTTTCAAAAAAAATTATGATCAGACTTGTTTGACTTAGGGTTTATTATTAAATTGTAAATCTTGTAACCTTGGTTAATTTTTGGACTCTTGCTTGCATGCAGTGAGTGTTCTATATATGGTTTTTTTGGAGCTTTTCAGGCTCAAAATCTAGCAATTGTAAAAAGAAAGTTTTCTTTCTCAGAGAGCAATTTGTGGAAATTTTCCTACCCTTTGGCTTTCTGCAATTGTAATTTTCATTGATGGTTCAGATATTGAAAAGCATTTTGTGACATTCTCTTTGTCCTTATGCTTTCTTGTGTGGATTATCTCTTATTGGATCAAAGTGTATGCATGTTTTTCAATGATATCCTAGGGCCCCTGGTTCCTCTTACTTTTTGTAATTGTGTGTGTTATTGTGTTTGATTTGATTTAGATTTTTTGTGTGCATACTTCAGCCCCTAATAGTCTTATCTCAATCCTACACCAAGTTATAGGAGTGAATGTTTGTTTGCAGGTCATAGATTGTTGTCTAATCCTAAGAGTCTTATTGTTGTGAAAGAATCTTTCTCTTTCCCTGAATACCCTCTTTTGTTACAGACCCTTCTATGAAACACTTATGCAAGCCTATTCAGTAAGTTGTGACCTATTAGACCTAAGTCTTTCATTGGTTTCATCCCTCTATACTGAGATCCAAGCCCTAGTTTCGGTGCATCACCTAGTAGGTAGTTTTCTTTTAGTCATTTCCCTTTCCATGCATTCCTTTTAACCCTTTTCCCTCAAAAGATTTAATTTCCTCTTTAAGAGTGAACCAAGGTGATAATCCAAGAGGAACCAGCCTAGAACCTCGAGGTTTCATCTTGGTTAGCAAAGGTCCCACAAGCTTGAGATGATTCTCATGTTATACTGAGTTATCAAGACCACGAGAGCTTGAAACAAGGGTGCAAACTTAGTGTATAACATTTCTGGCATGCCCGGTGGGACCACAGTGAAGATTAGATTAAAGTTCAAAGATGTTCTTATTGGTTCATCTGCATAAGGATCAAAGGAGTTCAGTACACAAGGTCTATCAATACAGACTCAAGCTTAAGGATTCCCCACCTTGGTGCCAGTGCATAACATTTCTAGCATGCCCGGTGGGACTGAAGTTCAGATTCATGTTAAAAATTATGCTATCTTTGATATACTAATTGCATAATACAGACGTTTCAGAGGTTAATATTCAAGTATATTTGGTGACTCGGCTTTGGTCACCATGATGAGCCAAAGCAAGGAGGATGATGGTAACCTTGTAGAGGATTATTTTGATCGCATCATAGAGGATTTTTGTGCAAATCTTGATGCTGTTGAAAGAGTTGGTCCTGTGAGCCTTCCTCAGGCTGATAGCTTAGATGAGCTATTAGCTTTCCAAGCTGAAGAATAGAATGATCCTCTAACTTCAAAAGAAGAGATGGTATGGAAAACCATCATGGAGGGTGATGTCATAGATTCACTCCTTGGTGACCAGAGGCCCATTCAGTTTTTTCAGCCTCCCTATGAGAATGTTAGCTCTAATTTGGACTACGAATTTCAAAGGTTGATATGCCAGGTAGTTCAGTATATTTTTATTTCCCACTTTCTCCTTGTAGCTATCCTCATGAGTCCAATGTAAAATATCCTAATGAGTAAGGGTAGCTACTTTTCACAACCAGTGAATGGTTTTGTTTGACCAAGTCCTTGCACTAGTTAGTTTAGGCTAGGTTAGCTTCCCTACTTTCTAGATTAGTTTTTCTTACTTTTCAAGAAGTGCCCATGCATAGTTTGTCTTGCTAGTTCAGATTTGTCTCTGTCAAATTTTTGTTCTTAGAATGACTCCATGCCCAAAAGATTTGTTCAAAGGCTATTGGTCCAATGTCTAGCAGGCTGACATCCCACAGAAGTCACCAAAATGTTACACAAAATTTTCCATCTTTCAATTCTGGCCTCTACAAATGTCTAATTCCTGTTGCATCTTATTTTTCTTGTGAAGTTGATCCACAGATTGTTATGCTTTGCGCTCTGAACCCCATGTTCTTAGATATATTCTCAAGCCCCAGTTTCGATCACATGCACTGAATCACAAAGCCCTTAGAGATATTAAAGTTTGAATGCTTGTAGGAAATGCTGGTGTCGAAAGGTTCAAAAAGTGTTCGATGTTGAAAACCCTCTATGTTTTTGACCTTCATCTGAAAGCCCTCTGTGTTTTCAGCCTTTTGGTCTGAAATTCCAGGATGTTTTTGACCTTCGCTTCTTCGTAGTTATTCTTCTCTGGTGTCAGTATTTTCCATGTGCACAACTCTGACAGTGGGGCCCAGTTGGTTTTGGGCAAGCTATTATGCGGGTTGTCGCATGATCGCATAAGTCCTTTTCCCCTTATGCGACCATGCGACTAACCATTGACATCCTGTTGAAGAATGCTAGTGATTTGTCTCATGATCACATAGCCCCTTTTTAGGCTACGCAAACATGTGACTAGCCGTTAATAGCACTGATATGAGCCTATAATTTGGTGATGTGTTCTCTTCTCAATGGCTAGCTAGCTGATGATAGGGCCTTCGATGGGTCCTCGGCTGATGATGTGCGATGTTTGTAGTGAGCTTGGTAACATGGGCCTCGTAGATTTAAAATCTATGGTGGTCGCATGTTCACATGGGATCTTTCGATCCCATGCGATCATGCGACCACCGTTGGATTCTTTCGTGCTTTCTAGCGATGTTGTCATGGGTCCGGCCTGCGTGGTCAGCTCTTGTTGGTCCATGTGGTAAAGTTTGACAAGTCTAAATTTTTGGCAGGCCTGAGGTGTCTTGCGTGGCAAGAAGAAAGATAGTAAAGGCTTGTTGCATGATCACATGTAGCTTTCTACCCGCATGCGATCATGCGACCAATGTTATTTTGAAGTGGTGCGGCTAGTTTTGGCAGGCTTTCTTCTACAGGGGGATGTTGCAAGTGTGGGTACCTAAGGATTGATGATTTTGGAGGTAGTTGTAGTTGGGAGAATTTGTAGAGATCTAGACCACCATTTGGGGGTCCTTTCGAGGATCTAAGATCAGATTTGAGCATTCATGATAGCTCGACTTGCAGAGAAGTAGTTGGATCCAAGTTGTTTATCTGCAGGCAATTTCAGTATAGGAATGGAAACGCGAGGAAAGATATATCTGATCTATTGGGATATTTTAAAAAAAGCATTTATGATCAGACTTGTTTGACCTAGGGTTTATTATTAAATTGTAAATCTTGTAACCTTGGTTAATTTTTGGACTCCTGCCTGCGTGCAATGAGTGTTGTATATATGGTTTTTTTGGAGCTTTTCAGGCTTAGAATCCAGCAATTGTAAAAAGAAAGTTTTCTTTCTCAGAGAGCAATTTGTGGAAATTTTCCTACCCTTTGGCTTTCTACAATTGTAATTTTCATTGATGGTTTAGATATTGCAAAGCATTTTGTGACATTCTTGTTTTCCTTATGCTTTCTTGTGTGGATTATCTCTTATTGGATCAAAGTGTATGCATGTTTTTCAATGATATCCTAGGGCCCCTGGTTCCTCTTACTTTTTGTAATTGTGTGTGTTATTGTGTTTGATCTGATTTAGATGTTTTGTGTGCATACTTCAGCCCCTAACAGTCTTGTCTCAATCCTACACCAAGTTATAGGAGTGAATGTTTGTTTGCAGGTCATAGATTGTTGTCTAATCCTAAGAGTCTTATTGTTGTGAAAGAATCCTTCTCTTTCCCTAAATACCCTCTTTTGTTTGTGGACCCTTTTATGAAACACTTATGCAAGCCTATTTAGTAAGTTGTGACCTATTAGACCTAAGTCCTTTATTGGTTTCATCCCTCTATACTGAGATCCAAGCCCTAGTTTTGTTGCATCACCTAGTAGGTAGTTTGCTTTCAGTCATTTCCCTTTCCATGCATTCCTTCTAACCCTTTCCCCTGAAAAGATTTAATTTCCTATTTAAGAGTGAACTAAGGTGATAATCCAAGAGGAACCAGCCTAGAACCTGGAGGTTTCATCTCGGTTAGCAAAGGTCCCACAAGCTTGAGATGATTCTCATGTTATACTGAGTTATCAAGACCACGAGAGCTTGAAACAAGGGTGCAAACCTGTGTATAACAGTAAGTCTGAGGGATATCATGTTGCGCAAGAAATCATATATTATACACAATGGAAAAGTCAATAGTCACATGTCATATCTATCAATGGTAATATCAAAGATTGGAAATGAAGACCATAAGCTTATACGATAATGGAGATTTTTTATAGCATGAAATGAAGGCTCCTACATACACGATGATATTGAAACATTATTGCCAGCAGTTAAAATTATTATAAGTATGAACAAAAAGCATTGAAAATGATAATATATGAAATTAGCAATGCAAGTATGAGACTAAATGTGCACACAATGAAAAATAGCGACATAATTGATGGTATAGAATTTGTATATGAAAATTCATAGAAGTGGTAAATGAAACTCTCATATTAGTAGTGATTGAATTTTTAATTTAGTGATGAAGAGAAGATGGCATGGTTTTTTTTTTGTAGAGAAATGATCTTGAGTATCGGTACTGATGGCATCATCATCGTCTTAGGCATAGGGAAAGTTAAGCACTAGAAATCTAGGAAATCTATAGAAGTTAAACCTCAAACATAATAAGCTCCATGAACAGGGTATTCCATTGTAAAGAAAAACAAATGTAACTTCAACAAGATATAATTTAAATCATAATGATAATCATAGTCAAGATATAACTTCACCATTCAATTCCATAAGCATGAATAATAAATACGTATATACAAAAGATGACGCAAATATAAAATATAAATGAACATGTTCTATATATGTATCAAATGTATCAAAAGTATGTCCATATACAAATATGGCACATGCCATTTCAAAATGTCTACAAAATCAATGTTTTAAGGTGTACAATGTGGCATAAATGCCATCTAAAAATGTGCCAAGTGTCATCTCTAAATGACCACAAAACTAAAACTGCATCCTATGCTATATGGGAATCATTAAAATGTAGCCTCTTTGAAGAAATGTTGGGCTCTGATTGATCCTACATAAAAAATGAGTTCAAACCAAAGTTAGATTGCTTACTTTATATGATTTGTACATAGATATATAATTCATAATTCAAACACTAATTTAATTAAAATTATAACTAAATACAAATATTTGTACCTAGTCTCTTGATCACCTACCACAATCAGGTGTCCTAGCATAAGTCTTGGGTAGTGAAGGGACCATGCGAGCAATACCAACTCTAACCTATAAATATATATTTGCAATAATGATATTAGTAGAGTGGTGCAACATAGAGTAATAAATCTACAAAATAGGATGATAGCATAATAAAATTACAAATTGAATGAACTAAAATTAAAACTTACATTTGGTGATCCCTCCTCTAGAATAGTGGGCTAGGTCAACAAAGAAATGAAAGATTTTCATGGGCCCTCCCTCATAGTTGGAGTAACCTATGAGAGTAAAAAGATTGTCAATTATATATCAATGTACTTCATCATAGCAACCCTGGTTACAAAATATAAATAACAATACGTAAAAGTCTACATACAATCGGGCTATCACTCTAAATCAAGATGCTTGTAACCCTACGCTACCGAACCAGTGTCAGGACATCATCAATAGCCACACCCTTTACAATAAAGTGCAAGTAAAATATTTATTACTACACACAAGTGGCATACATATGCATGCATAATTAATCTTAAACAATTAACTACCTTTCCTTTGTCGAGACCTGATGAAGGAACCCCCTCATGCCCCCCACTAACATTGGCTGTAGTCTGCAAGAACATAATAAGATGACAATATATATTAGTAAATGTATGAATTTTATTGCTCTAATTGATAGAGATTTAAGCATGTACACCAAATGATATAAAAAAAAACTAATGGGTGCATAATTTATAATATACTGTATAGTCATCAAGGCCAAATGAAATGGCCGAAAGTGTGGACTCATCCACCTATCTCACCTCCTCTTGTGTCACTGACTGAACATAAATGGAAAAAAAATCTATACATAAGTGCATGCAATCATTAAAACTAATCTAAATAAATAAATTTTTTAAAAATTAAATAAGTCATGTGACAAATTTATTTATAATGTTTACTCTTACTGTATCAACAGGAGTTAATGGCCCTGCGTGCACCTCCTGAGCACTCTCATGAGATGTAGATGCTCCATGAGGTGTTATAGCCTCTACAACTACATCTCTTGTATCCTCCTCATTAATATCATGAAACTGATATGTATCAGAATCAGTAAGCGGTCCGAGGCACATATGCCTACACATAATGCACATATGGGTCTCACATACATGTGAACTCCGACAAGATGTTGATGTGCTAGTAGCATCCATAGGAGGCAACACTGACCTGGTCTGTGTGATCAACTGATCACTCAGTAAATGAATGTCCCTAATAGTCTATGAGGCAGCCTCTGTAATGATATCGAGATGCTACATTGGAGGAGGGGGTACGACACCAGTGGGGGGGACACAGGTAGTGGCCTTTTGGTGCTAGGAAGATGGCCTAGTCTGAGGAGCTCCTCTGCCTATGCCCATGTTGGGCCTCATACTCCAATAATCAACATGGTGACCAAGCACAAACTCAGCATACAATTTTTTAATGAAGTAAAATGGGACCTCCAAATTTCTATAGGGTGGTTTATCAAAAACCATCCACCAACAATGCCAAAAGTTTGTGTGCATTGCTTCATTTGTGCACCATTTTATTGATAATTTGGGCTTTTTGGGGTCAATTGGTTTTCTGGTTTTAGGATCGACAAAAAGGGTGGCTATATCGTCCTTAATTATATTAAGGGTTGCAATCCCATCATGGTCAAGCCCATCATCAAATTGGGCGTGCATATCATCACACCAATGAAGAGCAATATTATGTTGCTGTGTGAGTGTGTCAATATTTCCAACAATTGTATTTAGTGTGGCAAGCATGGGACCTAATGTAGGTATATTTTGATACGTGTTTTGGAAACCTCATGTCATGTTCAAATTTTCTTCTATCAAATCTTGTAAAGATTTAGGGTTTAGATATGGGGGATTGTTTTTGGGGTCGTTATTTGGTGTGGGAGGGTTATTTTCTTCATTGTTGTCAGCCATGCCTGATTAAATAAAAAAAAAATCTAAATTTCAATCTAATTTCATATATTATTACAAATATAAATACAAAACCCTACTTAAAAAAAAATGCTACATTTAGCATGAAAATGAAATAAATTAATAAAAATTATACAAATAACTACTTACCGAATATGCTTGGAGTCAAATTTGTTGTTTCCAATATCAGGTACCTAAAAATATATTGGGTATATGAAAATCATGAAAAAGAAACTTAAAGAAAATCATGCAAGGAAATGAAGAAAAGGGCTTGAGGGTTTTGGATTTATGCCACAGTTATCAGGTACCTGATAATATCGAGTACCCGATATTATCGGGTACCTGATAAGGTCTGTGCTTTGGTGGTAGGTTTTCCAAAGTCTACTAACACCCAGGTCTACTAAAAAGTCAACAAGAACTTTCATGCACTTTTGGATGAGTGAAAAGTGAATATTTTTCACATCGCCACTTTTTGGCCCCTCATGATCTTGCACATACCCACAATCTGTTTAAATTTTATCAATTTGCCTCTCCTAGATTTTCATTACTCACTACTATTGATTTTTGCATTTGGCATGAGAGGCTAGGACATTTAAATTCTTATTATATCTCATTGATGCAAAAATAAAATATGGTAGATGGGCTACCTAAGTTTACTCCTAAGTTTGATTGCAATGGATGTATGAGTGGTAAAATGCATAGAGAATCTTTTCCCCATAAATAATATTGGAGAGCTAATAATAAGTTAGTTCTCATTCATAGTGATCTTTTAGGCCCTATGGAAAATACTTCTATTTTAGGCTCTAAATATGCTTTAACTTTTGTTGATGATTATTCTCGTAGAGCTTGGATTTATTTCTTACATAGTAAAGATCAAGTCCTTGATATTTTTGTTGAATTTCATGTTTTTTGTCGAAAGACAAAGTGGTTGTAAAATTCAGGTTCTTAGGACTGATAATGGTACTAAATATGTTAATCATGCTTTCCATTCTTACTTAAGATCTTTTGGTATCAAACATGAGCTTACCGTTCCTTATACACCAGAACAAAAGCATAGACCACTAGTAGAAATGGCAAGATGTTTTTTACATGCTAGAAATATGGATTATAAATTTTGGACTGAAGCTATGGCATGTGCCACCTATATTCTTAATAGAACTCCTACTAAAGCCCTACCAAATAAAACTCCTAAAGAAGCTTGGTCAGGAAGAAAACCCAATTTGTCTCATTTATGGATTTTTGGCTCCATTGCTTATGTTCACACACCTAAATAGAAAAGGAAAAAGTTAGATCCTAAATCCTCACCTCGTATATTTGTTGGCTATTCTGAGAACACTAAAGGTTATAGAGTTTATTATCCTCTTACTAATAAAGTTCAAATAGCTAGAGATGTTTGCATTGCTAAAAATGGTGTCCATGACTATTCTCAAATTTCAGATTTTGATTTTAGTCACAGCAACATAGTTCTTGTGGAGAACCAACCTCCATCTCTCAACCCTATTCCTCACATTTCTACTCCTAATTTTTTTGTTCCTATTATTTCTGCTCCTTACACTAAGGATAATACTAATACTCTTCAAAAGGATAATGATGAACATAAAGATAGTAATGATACTCCTTCTAATGATTTTGTTCCTTCTAGTAGTAGCAATGATGATGATGATGATGATGATGATGATGATGATGATGATGATGATTATGATGGTAATAATCTGTTTACTCCTAGTTATATTTCTATTAATTCTAGGAGAAATCCTAAATGGTTTAAAGATTTACTTAATGAAGGTGATGAATACATTTTTATAATGGGTGGACTTAAACCTAGAAGGATAAACTACTGCAATTATGCTCTTATGACTTCTCTCTCTAATTCTAATGATCCTCAAACTTTTGCTCAAGCTAAAAATTGACCTCATTGGAAAACTGCTATGCAAGAAGAATATGACTCTTTGATTTGTAATAACACTTGGGATCTTGTTCCTTTACCTCATGGTAAAAATCTGGTTTCCTTTAAATGGTTATATAAAACTAAGTTAAATTCCAATGATGAAATTAGTAAATTTAAGGCTAGACTAGTTGCACATGGCTTCTCTCAAATTGAAGGAATAGACTATAATGAAACCTTTGCTCCTGTTGCTAAAATGCCTACCATTAAAGTTGTTCTTGCTTTAGCTGCAAAAATGAATTGGCCTATTCACCAAATGGATGTTAAAAGTTCTTTTTTGAATGGCGATTTGCATGAAGAAATATACATGTCTCAACCTCCTGGGTTTATTCAACAAGGTAATGAACATTTAGTATGTAAACTCAAGAAGTCTATTTATGTTTTAAAACAATCTCCTAGAGAGTGGTATTCCAAAATTAATGCTTTCTTTATTTCTCAAGGTTTTGAAAGAAGTAAAAATGATCCTAATTTGTATATCAAGCATAGTTGAGATGCCATTATTATTATCATTTTGTATGTTGATGATTTGATTCTTATTTCTAGTTCTAACCATTTAATTTTTGATATTAAGTTCCAACTCAACCAAAACTTTCAAATGACAGAATTAAAATTTTTACATTATTTCTTAGGAATGCAAATTTGGCAAAACTCTAAGGGTATTTTTATCTCTCAATGTAAATATGATAAAGATCTTCTAGATAGATTTCATATGAATGATGATAATACCGTTTCAATTCCATGTGATTTAGGAACTAAGTTAATGATAGATATGCAATCTTCTTTCATAGATGCTACTCCTTATAGAGAACTTGTAGGTAGTTTAATTTATCTAACCCTCACTAGACCTGATTTATCTTTTAGTGTTGGTTTAGTTTCTAGATTCATGTCCAAACCTCAACAAACTCACTTCAAAATTGCTAAAAGAATATTACGTTACATTAAAGGTACTATTAACTTAGGATTATTTTATGATGTAAATTCTGGTTTTTCTTTAAAAGGTTTTACTGATTCAGATCTAGGTGGAGACCCCAATAATGGGAAATCTACTTTTGGTATTTTTTTCTCTTGGTTCAGGTTCTATATCTTGGAAAAGTGAAAAAGAACAATCTGTGTCTTTGTGTTCTACCGAAGCTAAATATAAAAGTTGTACTCATGCCTCTAAAGAAGCTCTATTGCTTAGAAGAATACTAGAAGATTTGGGTCTACCTCAACAAGAACCTACACCATTGTATTGTGACAATTAAAGTGCAATAGCCTTGGCAAAGAATCCAGTTTACCATGCAAAGTCAAAGCACATTTCTATCCACCACCACTTCATTAGAGAGCACATTGTAGAAAAAAAAGTTTCCCTCATCCATTGCAAAGGTGAAGATTGTACACCTCAAATAGTGCACTTCTCTAAGTCATTATATCCAAGGGAATCCATGAATGGGATACCTTAGAAAGTGACCTAGAGCTCTCTATGTATGGAGTTGCAAGATTATTTGATTGCTCTCAGCTAGAGCTATTAAGCTTATGACCTTGCTAGTCAACCACACAATGAGAGATTCAAATGAAGACAAGGGCAAGAATGCCAATATCTCCAAGAATCAAAATGAGGATGCAATGCAATGCTATACTATGAATCAAAATGCAAGCTAAGCTATGAAAAGAAATATGCAAGCTATACTATGGAAATGAAAGAACAAGTAATACAAAGCCTCCTAGTTAAGCTAGATGAAGTAATCTAAAGTATAAAGGAAATCTATACTAAATATGAAGCTATGAATGTCATGACAAATGAAACTAGAATGCAAGAAATCAAACTAGAATAGCATGTAGATGCAAAAGCCAAGAAGGCTCCAAATCTTCAAAAGCTCCAAAGTGACCTAGAAAACATTAGCATAAAACATTGATATGCAAATGAGGAAGAGAGCTCTTCTTTTATAGGAAATGAGAAAGAATGGACCATGGAGATTAAGAGGCAAAAACTTTAATCAAGGGTGGAGCTTGAAAGAGGAGCAATCCATGTGCACAAATATCCTCCAATGAGAAAATAAGAGTTGACTTTTGTGTCCATATAAGACAAAAAGTGCTTTTCTTCTTTTTATAAAATAAGAATAATGCTTTATTTGTGCAACTTAGGATAAGAGGAAGAGTGGGGGGCATTTTATTTAATAAAAGGGGAGGAAATATTCCTTTTAATTAAATAAAGACTTTAGGATAAAATGGTTAGCCCAAGGAAAATAATCGAAAATGATAAAATAGGACTTGATCAAGAAAATTGATATATTTGAAAAATGTTGATTTTTGAAAATACTGATTTAGGGATTTGATAAATTGCTGAATGGGGGCCGAAAGTCTAGGCGACCATTTTAGGGTGCATACAAAGATCAAGTTGTAGATATTTTGACAAAATCTCTTTCTAGAGAGAAATTTGAATTTTATTGTAACAATTTGGGTTTGATACCCCTTGATGTAATTACCCCAAGTAAAGATTAAAGTGGGTGTTAGAATTTAATCTTTCCTTGGTAAATTATGTATTTAAAGGATAAACCAAGGTATCATATTGTTTTTGTCCTCTAGTCCAAGTGGGAGGACATGTCATATTTGTAATTCCTTTATGAAGAAAAATAGATATTCCTCCTTATGAGGAATCCTACACTTGTCTCACACACTAGTGATATGTGGCATACATAGAAATGGGAGTTACAATGTAACTCCTTTCTCACATCTCTATTAAAAGAGATGACTCTCCTTCTCTATTCATATGAGATAATTCTTCTTCTCAAACACTATTGTATGAGCTTGGCTCTCTCTCTCTCTATCTCTCTCTCTCTCTCTCTCTCATTCTTAGGCATTTTTGCCACATTCATTATATCACAGGGGTTTTTTTTATGCTTTTCTCCCTTCAAAATATTGTCTCCTTTTTTGCTTTGTTCTTTGGTGAATGCTCCTAGTTTTGTGATTATTCATGGTAAATCTTCTTACTCCTTGCTCATTGTGTTAAACTATTTCTTATCTCTTTATATTTTGTTATTATTTTAACAATTATTAACTTAAAAAAAAAGATTATAAAACAAAATTTTAAAAAATTTATTAAAAAAAATTATTAAAAAAAAATTTATATAAAAAATATTATAAAAAAATAAGATTATAATCCCTTAACCATTCACACATGGACCCGACGACTTATACATTTTGTTGTAATTTGGAATCCATGAAAAACTTATTCTAGAATAAAAATTGAATTCCAGGTTTTTTTTGGAATTAATTAATCCAAGCACTGTCCCAAAAATGAGGATTACTTTTCTAATTCAGGAATTAAAAAAATAGCCAAAAATGGTGAATTACTTATTTTTTGCATTAAATAATAACTATTCCAATTTAATACTAGGAACCAAAAGTGCACTTAGGAAGATGCCTGCCAATTTGTTTGAATTTCCAAGCAGTCTCATGCCGAGAAATAGGAAAGTAGTGCCAGTAAATAGAAAAGCAATGCGCGTCTCTATTTATTCACGTGGTGCCAGGAAACATGTCAGTAAACAAGTGAAAGACACCTTAAATCTGCTTGGTTTGTTCATAGGCAATTGGAACAGTTGGTTAATAGCAGTTAATGTGACATGAAAATACTATTGTCATGTTAGAGTTAACATGGTTGAATTTGGATCATGTTAGCGATAAAGCCAAGCAAACAGATGTGGATTTCCTCAACAACACTAAGAATAGCATGTTGGATCAGTACATGTCCTTCAAATGGCTCTACCATGAAATCAAAGGCCTTAAAGAAAAAATTCAGAGTTCTGATGACAAGGACCACAAGACCACTAAGAGAAAGCAAAGCCTAGAGGCTAGGGTCCAACACCTGGAATCTAAAATGATCAGCCTAGAGGAAACCCTAAAGGGTATAGCTGAGAAAAACTTTAACATTCTTAAAGCATCCAATGACCACTTGAAGCTATTAATCAATAAAATGGAAGAAAAAATGGACACTAGGGTTGATCAGAGAGGACTATGGAGGAAGAGAAGAAGAAGCCCAATGAAGGACCAAGTAAAAGAACTAGAGATAGAACAAAGAAAAATATGGAGAATGTTGGCCCCCAAGGACCCCAAGACATTCATAATGTAAAAAAGGTAGTAGATCTTATGGAGGCTCTCGAATGCAATGCTGCTATCATGCTCAGGAGTTTGGCTTAACTTGCTCTAGTGCCTATCTTTTTTTCTCTATTTTGTCTTCCCTTTTTTGTGGTTGTTTCTTGCTTGGCCTTTCTGTGGCCTAACCCTTGGTTTTCTAATACTTTAGCTCTGAACTTTTATCATTTATTTCTTTTAAATACTCTGTTGTGGGTTTTAGGTACCCTGTAAAACCTGTTTTACTTAATAAAAAATGTGGTTGAATTTGAGAAATCACAAACCAATTTCAAATTAGAAGACAACATGTAGACTAGAAGATACTACCAACAATTGACACCGTCATTAACAGATGGATAAAATCTTGATCTTCAATCTTGGTACCAAACAACTAGTATTCATTTCTGCCTTTCACATTTCAATTGTTGGCTTTACTGCACATTAATTTATAAGGAATTTTCACTCTGTTAAATTGAGGGCAAGATTTTCTTTGCTGGCCTTTTATAGAATCACTAATTTCCTGCTTTGAAATGGCTAACCAGAGCTCTAAAACCGTTAATGTATGCTTTCTCATAAATAGTAAAACTTAATGTACTATATACGCCGAGTTTGGCAAAGAGTTCATTGATTTTATATTTAGTTTCCTTTCTATGCCAATGGTATCCGTTCTCAACTTACTCAATTTAAATCCAAAATAAAATTTGGTTCTATCTCGAATATAAATAGCTGCACTGAGAATCTGTCCCCTGAGATTATGAGAATAGATAAATCTGAGCTCCTCAGTCTCAGATTTATAACCACCTACTCCAATAACTCTCTCAAAATTGAAGGAGGAAATTATAATTATTAAGTCTGCTCTTATTCCCATAACAGAATTTCTCACAATATCATCACAAGCAATGAAGACTTATGTATCTATGGAAATAGTATCAATTGCCTCATTCAGCTACACTAGAATGGTAATGTCAACCAGCCCAACATGAGAAAATCCAATCAGGTAGCCCCACACCCATTATGTGAATGCCAACTAGGCCAATGTAATTAACAACCAAACTACAGGACAAGGGAGTATCAGTTATGTGGTGAAAATTGTTACAGTTATAATAATTGATGACTTGAAAATAAGAGGGAGTTCAACCATCACCAGCATAACATTACTCATTGAGCTCAATTCCAAACATATATTAGACCTCCAAGAGTGAACAACAGTTGTTGATCGCAACAAGGTCAGAGGTTTAAGTTTCATTTCAATGTTTGGGGCAAAATTAATACTACCTTTTATTAGGGCTTCAATTTTGGTAAAATGTTTTAACATTTTTGTTAAGCAGTTGATATTTTGGAGGCATCGCTAGTTTCCACAACTCCGTTGAATGACATTTTCAGAGTTGTATTTGTTGTATCAAACAAGGTAAAATTAATTCAATAGATAGTAACTACAGAATTAGTTTAATATTTTTTGATTAGGGAGATCTTCATTTCTATTCCATTAAACACTCTTTTTAGATAATATTTAACCTTATAATTTTATCCTGTGTTTTAGGGGTCTACACGTAGAATGGGCTAAAGGGTGTCAGCTCATTAATTTTGGAGAAATTGCAAGTGCATCATGCTTAGCTAAAATTAGTGTTTTTGGAATAGATTAAAGGTTAGCTAAAACAAACTTATTTTTGCCATTTGTAAGCTACTTTCGTTACAATTACTACAAGATAGTATAGGCTTGCAGTCTTTTATCACTATGTTTAAGAAAACTCAGTGTTATAGTGTGTGGTTGAAGATCTTTTTAGTATAGTTGAAAAAACTCAAATTTTTAAGAACAGAATATCATGAAAATGTGTTTTATTTTTCCTACTATGGTTAAGAAAACTCCTGCTTGTCAAAACAATATCATAAAAATAGTAATTCTAGTTTTCTTTGGTAGCACATGATTTGAAGTTAGTTATCTATTTTTACTCAAAGTAGTATATTTTATTTGGTAGCATAGGATTGAAAGTTAGGTTGAAAAATCCATTTTTAATAATATTAAGTTATTTCTTTCATAATTATTATTAAATTATTTGTACAAATAATTTTATAATATGTATATTTTTTAATGGAGTTTTTCCTTCCCTTAAATCTCAATTTTAATAAGGAATATATAGGTTTAATATAAATTATTTTGTTTTTATTGTTGAGAGTAATATTAGTTATTTAAGAAAAAGAAAACATTTTAATAAATACACATTTTAAAATTTATATAACTAATAGTAATTTGGAGTCTTATTTAATTTTTTCTACCTCCAAGTGAGGTTTTTTAAAAAAAATTAAGAATTTTACTAAAAAGTACCATACATTAAAGATTAAAATTTATTATTGTTAATCTAACATTTTTTGCTATTCAAAATTTAGAACCGACTAAGAATATGAAGTAAAATCATTATGTTTACTCTTAGCTCTGATTCTCTAAAAGTGGTTCCTATTAGAATAGATATGTGTCATCACATCAAGCAGGTTTACATGTTTTACAAATGTAACTTAAATAATCATAAGATCACTTTGATCATCTCCACTGATACAAAGATTGTCATCACATCAAGTAGGTTGTACCAATTTTACAAATGTAACTTAAATAATCATAAGATCACTTTGATAATTTCCATCGATGTAAAGACACCACTAAATTGTAGATCCTGAATGTTGAAGGTGCTATTAAAATTTACCCTAATAAAACAATCATCACCCAAACCCTCTTGCCCATAAAATGCATATTCAAAAAATTTCATAATAAAATCATCAACACCAACAATTATCATTCGATTCCATCCTTCCATAAAATGGGTATTCCAAATTATGAAAGCAAAACTATTGACAATATATCTAGATTTACAACAAGGATTCAAAATTGAGGCCTTACATCCCTATTCTATCAAATGTTTGATCTTGAGGTAATCTTATTCTCTTCTCTTCCATGAAGATAATGCACGGGTTAATGTATCTTAGATATTTTATCCCATAGCTCACCAGACTTGGTTTTGGTTCTATTTTGGAGGCATTGTTCTAGCCATGAATTTTCACAGTACATTGCTTATAATTTTGGCTTAAGTAAACTTTGGTCACATTTTGACAGATTTAATGTTACAAACGCAAAATGTAAACACATAGATAAGATGTTTGTTCTCTTTTTCATGGAGGTCATGTGTCATATGTAATAAATAAATTATTAAAAGATAGAAGGCTGCTAAAATGTGTGCTACGTATCTTTAGATTACACCTATTAAGAAATATGTGGTATTGATATGCATAATTAGTTTTCTTTTTTTATAAGACAATGTTTCAGTGGATATATTAGTTTATTATTGGGTTATCTATCCAATGTTCACATATTTTATACCATAAATATTTTTTACACATCAGAACGAGTAGAAGCTATAGCATTGTTGTCCACAAATTGTGCCCACATTCCACCTCATACAATGACAGAGAAAAAACTAGCCACCCTTTTTGGACATAACACATTGGAATCTTCAAAATAATTTAGATATTATACTAGCATGGATATTATAGGAAACTCACACTATATTTGGCCCTTGAAAATAATTTAGATATTACAGACAATGTGCTTAGGATGATTGCTAATGAAAGATTTAAATTTGCAAATGAAAAATGTAAACACATAGATAAGATGCATGTTATCTTTTGCATGGAGGCCATGTGTCACATCTAATAACTAAATTAAAAATAGATAGAAGGCCACTAAAATGTGCACCATGTATCTGTAGATTACACCTGCCAAGAAATACATGATCTTGATATGCATAATTAGTTTTATTTTTATGACAATGCGGTGAATATATTAGTTTATTATTAGGGTAGATATAAAATGTTAACACATTTTATACCATAAATACTTTATACACATCAACAAGAGTGGAAGCCATAGCAGTTTTTGTCCACAAATTGTGTCCATGTTCCACCTCACACAATGACAGAGAAAAAACCACCCACCCTTTCTCCACATAACACATTGGATCCTTCAAAATAATTTAGATATTATACTGGCATGGATATTATAAGAAAATAAACTATATTTGGCCCTTGAAAATAATATAGATATTACAGACAATGTGCTTAGGGTGATTGTTAATGAGAAGGTATGCATAAATATTACAGAAACCTCTCACTATCTTTGGTCTTTGCATGTTAACGCTCAATATACTTAAAATTTAGAAAATGTAATGCATTAATGCCACATATCTTCATGTGGCTCCAAAAAATCATGTCAGCCCACTATTTTCAACATAAGACTACAAAATGGAACTCTGAATTAAGTACCCTCCTAATGAGGAATAAAAAAAGGAGGAGAGCCAAGAATAATTTGAGGCTTACAAGAATGAATTACATATGAGAATGGTGAAAATGCTACCAGATGAAAATTATTTCTTTAGAGCCCTACCAGATTAGCTTGAAGGTGACCAAGACAAGCACTCAAAATGTATTGTTTTATGGTGGTAGACTATAACATTATGGAGCATCGTTCAAAATTTGAGCCTTTCTTTTCTAAAAAAAATAAATAACTTTTGAGGACTACTATGAGAAAATGGCTAAAGATGGAATGTGAGAAAATAATTATATTTTATTGTCCATCTCTTGAGTATATCTTAAATTGATAGTCACATTCTTTAGATCTATTTGTGACTCTCTTTGTGGTTCATCCTTCTGAGTCTTTTCCATACCATGTATGCACACTCTTGTCCAGCCTTCTACAATCATTTTTAGACATTAAATCTTTATATATTTTTAAATGTAATGGAACTATGGGAGATCACTAGTTTCTATTAATTATCAATCCTATTTGTCAGGATTAACAAAGAGAAAGTGTACAATGTGTATATTTTTCCTTTGGCCTTTAGTGTGTATATATTCTCTGTGATTCTCTCTGTCAGCTCTGGCTTCATGTCTGCCATTAGTTATGACTATAGTTATTTCTTTCCTCCACTTGAAAATGTCATTTTATTATCTATCTCTTGAGTATGGGTGAACCCATAATTGTGGGTTACACTTTTTGCTTGAACAGACACTGAACTCTACATTTTGAAAAAAACTTTTAGATTCGGATGCTTGTTGTCATTAAATCATTTGAAATAATAAGATGAAGTAAATTAGAGTCTTTTAGGATTTTCTATCTAGATTGTAAATATATTTTTTACTTTTATTTTTGAACTGATTTGAATGGTTTTTTCTTTCTCCCACTAAAACTGGTATGTTGTTGAAAATATCATTTTGAAAGAGTTACATTATTTTCATACAGCATAACATTTTTTATAAAATATATATCAATGTGATTCTTTTAAGTTTAGTTTTGTAACATCCATATAGAGGGCATGCAATTGGTTTGATGACATTATCATGGTTGTTGCATATTTTATTAACATTTGAAGTTGACAAAACCGTAATTTTGACATACCTTGACTATAAAGCTTATAACTTGTCATGTATTTGTCCAATTTCATTTTCATTTTTTTTGGTAGAAAGAGAACTTCAATACTTAGGGAATAGAAATTTTTCAGAATTTTTTTTCTCTCATTTACAATTTTACCATAAGTGTCAAACATAGAGGTAGACATATGGTGAAATATCTATGTTTAGTAAAACTAAAAATACAAAGTCACAATAAACTTAATATCTATTAACATTATAATCATTGGCAATATTTTTCTTAGCAGTACTAATGAGTCTAGTTTATGGATATTTTGTTTATGATTTTCTGAGTCTAGACTTAAATATCTTATGGTTTTTCATAAAAATTATGCAGACTTTTATGTTTATATGCTTTAGCCTTATGTATATTTGATACTTTTGAAACTAAAGGAAAATACTGAATATCTATATAGACTAATGGATATTATGATCAAATATGGCATTTCTCTTCTCTAGTGTTAATGGGTAGTGTTTCTATAGCCATGTGATGAGGATGCGTTAAAATAGGAAAACTTATTATAAATCTTTGCCTTGGATTTGTGTTGCTAATTTTGGTATGCTAACCTTTTGTAGAGGAAGAATAAGTCAGCAAGGAGCGCGGACTCAAAGATGAGTGGGTCTTTTAAGGTGAGTAACTATTTTCAGATTTTATCATGGCTCCACTACTTCCATAACCTTGCGGTTGCTGATTCAAACCAAGTCAATCTATTTATAGGGTGTTCCTATATTCTTGAAGCACTAAATATGGCTTATCCTCTTGCATAAATGATGTTGTTGTTCCTGTAATTGAAGTCGTTATGCTATGTAATGAAGGACCTAGTTTTTAGGTGTTCTATTTTTCTTAGTTGCTTTTAAATAAGTTGGAACTTATGTTTTTGAGCTAGTTAGATGTTTTGAGGAATTCATACTATAATCTAGCAACAAAGTAAAATAATTTGATATTCCATCTTCTACTTATGTTTTGTTGAATGAATATATGATAGTTTTAGATTTCAACATCTCAGTTTTAAATCATTCACACTTCTATCGGGGCCCATGCTGGAGGTGAATTCCTTGTTTATGTTCAAGTAGGATTTAGTTAAGTTTCTTTGAAGTTCATAAGCATTGTTGCTCCTATAGCCACTGGTAATAGAACCACTGACTATTTCCTACAACATAGGTTTACTTTTGAAGCATTACTTATTTACTGATAAGCATTTACCTTCAATTGCGAGTCAAGTTATAGTTTCAGTTCTTAGCATAAATCTCCTTCAACAATACCTTTACTTTAGTAGTTATGACTTTTGAAAAGAACTAAAGCATAGACCTTGCAGCCATCATCTCAAGTTCACGTTCCTAGATTGATACATTTAATGAAGTATAGCATGATATTCTGAGTAGATATGTGATAATTTTAAGCAATGAATCACTGTCAAATGATGAGAAATCCTTGAAGTTACTAGGATATTATTCTGACCAGTCATTTTTGGTGTTGTTGTTGGGGATGGTGTCAATTTAGTTCGACCCAGAAGTCATTAAGTTAGTTTGTATTCTGCATAATTTTGCATGCGTAGACGTAGGGACCATTTTGGGTGATTCCTACCTAACCTTAATCAGGAAGAACCATTTGAGGTTTTCAATCTAGCACTTGAGGAACCCCAATTAGAGAACCCACAAGAAGAAGAACCATTTGAGAATGTGTTTGTTGATGCCTGTGACTAATTGCCTTCACCACCATCATCTGAAGAGTTTTACCATTTAAATGCTCTTTTTTCTGACCTAGAATATCTAGATAACATAATGGCTCAGCTTACCTTCCCTTTTCCTATTCCTACTCAGCAAGGTAACTAAAATTTGAAGAACATTCCTGCTGTTGTGCTTCCTAAATTCTATGGACTCATCACAGAAGATCCAGAGACTTTCCTCTTTGAGTTTAATGTCCTCTACTGAAGCTATGACTACACCACTGATGACCATAAGCTCAAATTGTTTCCCTCCACTTTAAAAGAACCTTCTCTAAGATGGTTTATGAGTTTGGGTGCCAATGCTGTAGCAAATTGGAATGCAATGTGCAACATGTTTCTTTCTAAGTTCAAAGATTATTGTAGAGGAGGGGACTTAAAAGGAGATGACATATTTAAAATGTCACAAAAGGAAGATGAAACCTTGGAAGACTATGTGTCCAAGTTGATGTTCAGCCTACAGCATAACACACAACATGAGCTAAATAAAGAATCTCAAAAGCACCTATTTTTGAGAGGTGTGAATGATGGAAGCATTAAGGCCCTTGACCTTATGGTAGGGGGGGACATTACCCAAAAGAATTGGGATGACATAAAGAGTATATGTCTAAACTATTCTAGAGCTACTATCAAGAAGGGAAGAGGCTTAAGAGCATTGCCTCACAAGTCTAATGGCGTAGGTGTCTCCAAAATGGAGCTATCCAATATATGGTCAGATTTCAACAAAGACATCATTAATGATGTCGCTACTCAGTTGGACACAATGTAGGCAAGGAGAAAGAAAGACTAAGCTAATGCAATGTTAGAAGAGTATTGTCCACATTATAGGGAGAAGAAAAATAATTGTCGGTGTAAGTTTGTTGCAAGCTTGGAGTCCCAACCTATGCCTACCGAGTTCAAAGCCATTGATGAGAATGGAGAGGTGCTCTACATTTCCTAGTGAAGGCCATGGGCTCAGAGACCAGGTATTCCCCAAGATCCTCTTCAAAATTTGAATAGTAATAATGCATGGAAAAATCAATAACATAGTGGATTTAGTGGATATAATAGTTGGCAGCAAGCTCAACAAGGTTGGCAACAACCTCAGCCAGGATGACAGCAACCTCATTAGGGTTGGCAATAATCTCATCAGGGTTGGTCACAACCTCAGCAAGGGTGGCAGTAGCCTCATCAGGGTTGGTCACAACCTCAGCAACCCTGGCAATAGCCCCAGGAGGGGTGGAAATAACCACACAATTGGATGAACCAATGAAACCAACAAGATTTGATGCCACCACCTTAGTAGCAGGCTCTAATGCCTCCTCCTGCAATCAACACTACTTCCCCTAAACAAACTCAGTTTCCTGCTCAACCTACTCCTAATCCCAATAATGCTAAACCAACAACACAGCAACAGAGCTATGCTATTTCCTTGAATAATATTCATTTAAGGTCTGGCACAACCCTTTCTCCTCCACAATAGCCTATCATCACCGAAGTTGAGGATGCCTCAACAAAGCCAACAAAGGTACCATTCAAACCTATTGCTCCTACAGCTCAAGAGCTCATATTTCCTCATAGGTTGGAGGAACAAGCTAAGTCAGTGGAAAATCAAGCAGTGTTGGACTTACTTGCCCAAATAAAGCAAATGATAGTTAAAATACCACTGCTAGATGTCATAAAGGAAGTACCTGCATATACTAAAGCTATCAAGGAAGCCTATATAAAATAGTCTGGGAGGAATAAAAAGGATCCTAAAACCATACATGTCCTAGGCCAGTTATCTAATCTAATGTTGGAGAAATTGATAGTTCCAAAGTATTCTGATCTTGGTAGCCCTGTGGTCACAGTCACTATTCAAGGAATACAAGTCCAAAATGCCCTAGTTGACTTAGGTGCATCCATAAATGTCATGACCAAGGAAGTAATGTCTCAGTTACATATCATCGGTCTTAGGGAAACCCTACCATCCTTTAGCTTGCTAACAGTTCCACCATTACACCTGATGGGATGGTAGAAGATGTTATAGTCACCTTGAATTCTTGGGAGTATTCGGTTGACTTTGTTGTCCTTTCTCCAAAGGCTAACATGGGAGGGTATCCAATAATTCTAGGTAGGCCTTGGTTGGCTACTGTAGATGCCTATATAGCTTTTTGATAAGGAAAAATGACTATATCCAATAGAGTCAACACCAAAAGTTTGACTCTATATTCCCCAGCTCAACCTTTACTGGAAGATGACTAGATAATCTGGCCAGACTTGGGTGATAATGAACTTGAGGTCAATTTCATCCGCTAGTTAATGATGATATCAAGGGAACCATTTGTAGCCTATAGGGGAGAGGATGAGATAATTTCCTCCATTATCATGAATGAATATGGAGTGCAATCCCAAGTGTGTTCCCAAAAGGACCATGTTCTTGAAACTTTGTTACCACCTTCCAATGCTCTGTAGTATTCAAAAACTTTGTAATTCCTTCATACATTATTGCCTCATGAAATGGAGTCTTTTCCAATTGCTTAGCTATCCATGGTAGAAAGGTCATTAAGTTAGAAGTTGGTCCAGGATGGGAATTAAATATGAGTAGTGCTTTGTCACTCTCCTAGTAGAAGGATGTCCTACAGCTACTGCAAGAGCATCAGCAATCTTTTTCTTGGAATTACACTGATATGAAAAACCTAGATCCTAAATTTTGTACCCATAAAATCTACATCAGTCTTGAATGCAGACTTATTTGCCAACCTCAACGAAGGGTTAATCTAGCTTTAAGGGATATAGTTAAGAATGAGTTGTAGAAATTGTTAAATGCTGGATTCATTTATCCCATTTTTGATAATCAGTGGGTCTCCCTTCTTGTTATAGTACCTAAGAAAGGAGGGAAGTGGAGAGTGTGTGTCAACTACAAGGAGCTTAACTCAACCACCAAGAAGGACCACTTTCCATTATCATTCATAGATCAAGTCCTTGATAACCCGGTTGGTAAGAAATACTTCACTTTTCTAGAGGGATTCAGTGGTTATAATCAGATACAAATAGCCCCTAAAGACCAGGAGAAGACAACATTCACCTGCCCATGGGGCACATTTTCTTATTCAGTACTGGCTTTTGGGTTGTGCAATGCTCCTACCACTTTCCAACAAGCTGTGATAAGTATATTCTCTGATATATCTACTGATTGCATGGAGATTTACATAGACGACTTTACCACATATGGGCATACTTTTGATGAGGCTAAAGAAAACTCAGAGAAAGTCCTTAAGAGATGTTGTGAATACAACCTTTCTCTCAATAATGAGAAGTGCTTCATGATGATGGAAGAAGGGGTTGTCTTAGGACATTTCATATCTTCAAAAGGTATTCAATTAGACCCTAGCAAGATTGAAGTGATTAGCACATTACCTACTCTAACAAAACAAAAAGATGTGAAGAGTTTTCTTGGACATGTCAGGTATTACAGAAGGTTTATAAAGGACTTCAGTTAGCTTGCAGCACGATTGTATAACTTGCTAAAAAAGGATGCTAAATTTGCTTGGGATTCTGAGTTTGCAAAGTCCTTCCTACAGCTGAAGGAAGTACTTGCTACATCATGAGTTTTGAGAGGACCTAATTGGGGCTTGCCTTTACACATTCATACTAATGCCTTAGACTATGCTATTGGTGTTGTACTTGGTCAGAAGGTGGACTTAGTTAAGAATGCTATTTAATTTATTAGTAAAAAATTGCAAGGTGCTAAGTTTAATTATATTGTCACTAAAAAGAACTACTTGTAGTCATCTATGCCTTGAATAAATTTAGACACTACATTACTATATATGAGATCTATGTGCATACCAACCATTCTGCTATTAAGTACCTCATGAACAAACCTACAATCTCTAGAAGACTGGCTCGCTGCTTACTCCTTATGCAAGCATTTGATATTACTATAGTGGACAAGCCTAGCAAGGCCAATGTGGTAGCTAATTTCATTTCTAGGTTGCATGTTCCTAATGATCCTATAGCCATTGATGATAGTTTTCGTGATGAGCATCTCTTCTTGCTATTTGTACAAAATCACTGGTATACCGATATTGCCAATTATCTCACCATTGGTAAGACACCAGCTCATTTCTCTCGTAAAGAAAGAAGACTATTGACTGAAAAGAGCTTTAATTATTCATTGATTTCTGGATTCATGTTTTATATTGGTCTTGATCAAGTTACTAGGAGATGAATAAAAGAGGATGAAACATATGATATCCTTAGAGCATGTCACAATGAACCTTGTGGTGGACATTTTGTGGCCGAAAGAATAGCACTAAAGATCTTGACTACAGGTTACTATTGGCCGAGTTTACACAAAGATGTTACTCAGGACACCAAAAAGTGTGACAAATGCCAGTGCATGGGATGACCCACTAAGATAGATGAAATGCCCCTATAGCCATAGGTAATTATCACACCTTTTGATAAATGGGGGATTGACTTTGTCAGTCCTATTGAGCCCTCCTCACAAGGTAAATCATATATCCTTGTATGCACTGACTATGTTACAAAGTGGGTTGAGGCTAAACCTATGAAGCACCCAAGGGATAACAATGTTGCAAAATTCCTTTATGAGTTTATTTTCACCAGATTTGGAGTACCTAGGGAACTTCAATTTGATCAAGGTCCTCAGTTTATGTCCAATTTGATAACTGCTCTGATGGAGGAGTATAACATAAGGCATGGTAAATCTTCACCTTATCATCCCTAGGCTAATGGGCAGGTAGAAGTCACCAATCAGGAGTTGGAATCTATTCTCACCAAAACTGTAGCCATCCATAAGAAAGATTGGGCTACAACACTTCTTGAAGCTCTATGGGATACTAGACTACATGGATATCTACAACCAATTTCACACCATTTGAGCTTGTGTATGGTCGGTCTGCAGTCATGCCTATAGAATTTGAACATAAAACATAGAGGATAGCTCTTGATCTTGGTATGGATCTCACTGAAGCACAACAAGAGCAGATACTGAGCTTGAATAGCCTTGATGAATGATGTAAATTTTCCCTATACAACATAGAAGTGATACAACATCAGCACAAGCAATGGCATGACAAGTATGTTAAGGATAAAATCTTTTTCTTTGGTGACTAGGTGCTCCTCTATGACTCCAAGTATCAGAATAATCCCAAAAAATTCCAAACCAGATGATTAGGCCCATATGAAATCATACCAGTATTTCCAAATGGTGCGGTCCAACTTTCTACAATTGGTCCAGTACGGTTCAAATTGTTGGTCAATGGTCACAAGTTAAAGTTATATCACAAAACCCAAAGTAAGGAAGAGTTCTTATAGCAATTCTCTTCTACTGCTGGTGATGCAATTCCTATAACCTCTCATAATGAGCTTTTTGCTCATTTGCCTTCCTCGCTCTAGAAGTTCTTGTCACTTTCATAATAAACACTTTCTTAACGAAAGTTACTTCTCCATAATAAAATTCCATTTCATTTCTTGTCTATCACCCATCCATATCATTTGTTCTTCATTCATGGATAACAACAATTGCCACCTCAGCAACAATTCAGGTTTGTACACTATTCAAGGTATGCAATTTTAATTTGTTTTCTAGTAATTTTTTTCATATGCCTTGTCACCTGTGCAAGTGTGTGACCACTTGCCACATTTTAGCTGGGGGGGAAGTTATATCATTTTTTTGTCATTATATTTATGAAATATTTATATTTATTCTTTTATCCTGATGTACTTGCATTTCTTGTCATGATTTGACACTTTTTGAAGATCATTGTGCTGCATGTTATTTCACACATATGAAGTAAAGGTGGCAAGTTATGTCAAGTACAAGTTCTATGAATGAGTACTTATGGTAATTATGAGAAGTTAAGAGATAATCTACATTTATATTAATTATGAGCCTATTTTCTAAGCTTCACTACTTGAAATTTCCAAATTTGAAATCTTCTTGTAACCTGCCTTTTCGAGCCTCCTTGTTCATAATTGTTCTTTTCTATTTTAACCTCCAGCAAATCCATTTTGGGTATTTCAGCAACCTGAAGATCGGAGGTGACCTCATTAGTAGGGAGCCACTATGCATAATGTCTTACTAGAAGACCAAGCATGCAAGCCATATTTTTAGGCAAGAGGTTGGTTGGATTATATCCAGAAGCTAACCAGTTGGGATGACAAAGTTGCACTGCAGTTTTTGAACTCATTAAAAGATAGAGTGGCTACAGTCAAGGGACTGAGGGTGCCATTTTCGTAGGCAATTTTGGTAGAAGTTATGGGGTTACAGCAGGAAGGGGAGGAATTTGCAAAGATCTTGATCCAACCACATCCAGGGCGTAGTTCACCCTGCATTCAAACCCACCTCTTGAGGTTAACCAGAAACAAGGTTCATTTAGGCTGTCTCTTCTAGAGCCATTTAAGCAATGTGGAATTCATGTCATTAGATATTTTACTTGCAAAGGATGAAATTCATTCCTGCATTCCATTCATTTTAAATTTTTGAGTTGTCTTAGGCATGACAATCGACCCATCAATGTTCCTAGTTTCATGTTTGATATCTTGTCTAAGTAGGCCACTCTAGTTTAGGAGGGTAAATGAAACTCTATCTCTACAACCTAGCAGTCCCAAATGACCAAGTTTGGAATCCCTTAGTATATGTTGGGGGTATCCAACTCAGAGCCCTTATGTCCTGGGTACAGAATGAGATTAGTTGGGACACTCAAGATAAATTGTATAGGGATTTAGAGCAAGAAATTCCATTGTATTTGAGACCTGAAGAAAAAGATCCCAAAACTTACTATTATGATTGGTTAAAAATTGTCCCCTTTGAATCTGGTAGCAAGATCATCTATCCACTTAGAAATATAGCATTTGATGCATATGAACAGCTGGTGAATTTTGAATTACCTAAAGCTAGAAATGCCATATAGTGGCACTGGATCAGTTTGTCTAGGGAGCTGAGAAATAAGGAACCACATTCACCCCTGAATTTTGACATGGAAAATCAGTGTGCACCTTGCTATATTTCTTTGGGAAGAGAGTGAGAGAGTTTCTGGATCCCATTGACTTTTCAGCCACTATTGCTGATGGCTCCTCTCCTAGCAAATTCAAAAAATTTGGAGAGTTATGATATGAAGGGAGAGAAAGAAAGGTGGAAAAAAAATAGAAAGACAAAGGGATTCTATTAGAGTCTTGCAGACGGAGGTTCTGGTCAGAGGATAGCTGCTGATTATAGATTGATAGCCAGGTTGAAGAATTTTATGTTTGCTGTGGGACCAACAAATAGTTAAGCTGGGGGGAATGATGAGTCTATTTTATGGATATTTTTTTTATGATTTTCTGAGTCTAGAATTAAATATCTTATAGTTTTTCATAAACATTAGGCAGACTTTTATGTTTATATGCTTTAGCCATATCTATATTTGATACTTTTGAAACTAAAGGAAAATACTGAATATATATAGGCTAATGGATATTATGATAAAATCTGGTATTTCTCTTCTCTAGTGTTAATGCCCGTAGTGTTCCTGTAGCCATGTGAGAAGGATGCATTAAAATATGAAAACTTATTATAAATATTTGTCTTGGATTTGTGTTGCAGATTTTGGTATGCTAACCTTTTCCAAGGGAAGAATAAGTCAGCAAGGAGAGTAGACTCAAAGATGAGTGGATCTTTTAAGGCGAGTAACTATTTCAAAATTTTATCATGGCTCCACTACTTCCATTACCTTACGATTGCTGATTCAGACCAAGTCAATCTAGTTACTGGGTGTTCCTATATTCTTGAAGCACTAAATATGGCTTATCCTCTTGCATAAATGATGTTGTCATTCCTATAACTGAAGTTGTTATGCTGTGTAATGAAGGACCTAGTTTTTATGTGTTTTGTTTTTCTTAGTTGCTTTTAAATAAGATGGAACTTATGTTTTCAAGCTAGTTAGACGTTTTGAGGAATTCATACTGTAATCCAACAACAAAGTGAAATACTTTGATATTCCATCTTGTACTTATGTTTTTTTTAATGAATATATGATAGTTCTAGATTTCAACATCTGAGTTTAAAATCATTCACACTTCTGTGGGGGCCCACGCTGGAGGTGAATTCCCTATTTATGTTCAAGTGGGATTTAGTTAAGTTTCTTTGAAGTTGATAAGCATTGTTGCTCCTACAGCCATTGGTAATAGAACCACTGACTGTTTCTTGTAGCATAGGTTTACTTTTGAAGCATTACTTATTTACTGATAAGCATTTCCTTTCAGTCGCGAGTCAAGTTATAGTTTTAGTTCTTAGCATAAATCTCCTGCAGCAATACCTTTACTTTAGTAGTTATGACTTTTGAAAAGAACTAAAGCATAGACCTTGCAGCCATCATCTCAAGTTCACGTTCCTAGATTGATACATTTAATGAAGTCTAGCATGATATTCTAAGTAGATATGTGATAATTTTAAGCAATGAATCACTGTCAAAGGATGACCAATCCTTGAAGTTATTAGGATATTATTCTAACTAGTCAAGTACCATACTACATAGATAGGTTTTTCAAATGGATTCATTTGATCTGCCAAAAGATAAAGTCAAAGTGATTTTTTGTCCATATTTTAATAGGTGTGAAGGAGACTCCATTGTAGGTATGAATGAGGAGTAAAAATGTTATATCGATGTTTTTTTTTTATCTAAGAAGCTTTAAGCTAAATATTTGTAATTAATTCCTTCAAATGGATTCTCTCAAGGCTTAAATCATCATATTTTATTAAAAATATGTTATTTTAGCAAAAATCAACATGTCTAGAAAAGTGTAAGCCACTATTGTGGGGTCACCCCGTATCTTAAATTGATAGTCACAATCTTTGGATGTCTTTGTGACTAGATTTTTGGTTTGTCTATTTTATTCCTTTCTATACTATGTATACGCACTCTTGTCTAGTTTTCTACAATCATCTTTAGATGTTTCTTTATATATGTTTAAATGTAATGACACTATGGGAGATCACTGGTTTCTCTTAACAATCAATCCTATTTCTAAGGATTAACAAAGATGAAGTAAATAATGTGTATATATATGTTCCTTGGATTTTGGTGTGTACATATATTTTCATTTGTGATTAAAAGAAAGATTGACTTCTCATTAATCAGCTCATTTATCTAAGAAATATTTGGAAAAAAATTAAAGATCATGCAAAGTTTCTAAGTGTCATATTGCACTAAATCCCTCCACTCCCAAGGCCAACATGGAATGACAATTTCAAGTATTACATGAGATAGCAAAGAGAAAAATCATACTTCATTGACCTTAAAATCATGAGATCTATTTCTCAGCTTGAAACAACCACCAACAAAGAAGACAAGCAATCTCAATTAAGTTCCCTAATGGATGGAAAGAGTGGGATGGAATATCTCCATTCTATTTCATTCTAGAACTATTAAAAAACTCCAAAACTACAACATGCTTTCAACTATAATTATTTTTGGAATAATAATATTTGCACTATGCAATATTATTGTTTTAGCTACAATAGCATCTTCATCATGATATTGACTAGAGGACTTGCAAAATCTTGGTTTTTCCTAGTATTTTCATCATCTAAGAACCTATAGTGAAGTGAGTTGAGATGAACATTATTTAACTATCCTTAAAAATCAAATGATTTTTAAAATATTCTTAGTAGAAAATGTTGCTTAATTTTTGCACATATAGAAGAATAAAGATGAAATTATCATACCAAATATTCTGATTAAGTAAAAATAGGTTTTACAAGGACCTAAAACCTGAATAAAGTATAAAAGTATAACGATAAATTTTATAGAACAAGATTCACAACACCAAATAATAGAATCCTGAAAGATAGATTAAGAAATAGGCATATCAAAAACAAGACAAAAAAAACCCCAATAGGGATAGCAAAAAGACAAAACAACCACAATGGCAACAACTACATGCACTTCATAAGCTTTTCATCCTGGATCATCATGAGTTGCATTTTCCCAGTAGAGTTCTTGAGGTCCTCTAGGTCTTTACGCTTCTTGTCATCTTTGGTCCCAACTTTTCTGGTATTAGCCCTTGTACGCTTTCCTGGCCCCGCAATTTCTTTCATCTCCTTAGCATCTTTAGCACCTTTCTCTTGCACCATCTTATCAACCAAAATATTATCATGTTTAGTATAAGCCCTAAGACTAACAAGGCAATTCTCAGCAATTTTCCTTACCGACTCCTCAAGATTATCCACTCTGTTATTTATTGTGACAAGCCTGTCCTCAAGATTCCTAGCTATGCCTCTATCCTCCTTCTCTTTAAGTCATTTTTTCACTTCACAAACCTTGTCCACCATAACATTGAAAGCCTCTATTCTTTCAACCACATATTTCATTTCATCTAGCCAAACAACAACAGTTTGTCACAGAAACTAGTCTTCTTAATAATGTTAGTTCCTCACTGCCCATCACCTGAAGCTCCTTTTTGATATTGTTCACATCATCCATCATTTTACTAAGAGTGGAGGTAAAATCCACCAAGTAGCTCTTGTCTTTGGGTAAGTCTCTTTTCCCACCAGTAACTTTTTCCAAATTCTCATCAATGTTCTCAGTCATCTTCGTACCTGCAGGATCTTTGACAACATTGTCCACAATCTCATCCATAAACTAGTAAGCATAATGAAAATTATCCTTTTCCTTTTCCTTAGAAATATGGCCATCACCGAATGAAAATTATCCTATCGAATGTTTTATTGTATACAAAAAAGGTTATGAGAAAAATTTCCACATTAGCAATACAATGACATCATTTAACATATATAACACTATCGATGTAACCCTTTCACCCTTCAAAGGTGCAAGTGCCAGTCTTATGTCTTTTCATCTTTAGTCACCATTTTCTTGGGTCATAGCTTTTGTTTTTGTGTATTTTGAACCATTTGTGTATATATTCCCCTATCATATTATCTTCAATGATTTCCTAGTTTTTTGAAGTTATTAGCAATGTACCCACAATTATCTAGTAATAGTGTAATGTCCAATTATAGGAGGAAAGTTGATTTCAAACTTTAAATGTTTATCCTCAATTAGTAAAATACCCACGTTTTACACTCCAACTGAAAAATGGATGGATTTAGCTATAGGAAGAGAAAAAATTCTCAACATTATACTCCATAAATCCTTAAAGCTTCAACAACTATAGAAATCGGTAGTTGTTAGGAACTACTCATTTTCCGCCTTCCATAGTCATGTGACCAGCAAATGATGAAATATATTTTTAATATACCTTCATTGATTTGAATATAGTGGCATTTGATTTGTCTCCCATGTCAAATAACCTTGTATCCTATATAATGCCTTACAAGTTTTAGGTAGGTTCAACAAAGGCTTCTCCTTTTGTTGTCTTTCTCTATGGAGTATACACTATGTCTATTATCCCTTAATTATTTCACCTAAATTTCTTCTCAAAGTAACTATGAATACATCACAAGAAAAGGGAACAAAGGAGACGTGAAATCCTGTATTTATGATTTGTTTTGAAAAGTGCAAATTAGGTTATGGAGATGATGTTATTGTAGAATAGTTGGCAATGTTAATAGCACATATTAATTGACATATGTTAGATACTAATATGAATGTAATATCAACTAGGATTACTTGAGAAATTATATGATCATAGTTAAAAGCTTATTTTTAAATCTATTTTGATAGATTTGGAGTATTAGGGAGCTAGTTAATTTGTCACTGCACAAATTAAAGATGAAACATATATCTTATATGATAATCAAGCAAGAATTTGTGTAATTTATAGGACTCTATTTTCTGTATCTCATCCACTTAATCATGGAATCAAATTTGTAATTGATAATAGCCAACTTGATGAATTTATTTAAGAGTTTGGTAGTATTTATTAAGGAAGGCTATATTGTTCCCATCATTACAAATAGAAGAATCTTTCTTAATCTTAGCTCTAAAATCAAAATTTTGATTAAGAGGCATAATACAATTAAGATGTTAGTTATTAGAGGATTTATTATTCCAGTTATTATGAAAATAATTTGGGGTTTTAATACATATATAAGTGTTTCTAAATGAAGATTTATATGTAATGTAATGTATTGAGTTAATTAATGTAGATAATTAATTATTTAATTGCTCTATTTATTACCCACACATAGTAGGTTAATTTTCTTTAGATTGAATATTTCTCTAGAAAATCGGTTGCTAGTGTAATAAATTTACCTTATCAATCTTTTGATATGTATGTTTTAACTTATTTGGTGTGAGGGATTTATTTATCATTGTGTTGTGGTGTTGGACAAGGAATTATTCAATTTATGTGTATATTGTGGTCTAGAACTCGTTGTGTTGTTCACGGGGTTCAATAGGTTCTATTTTAAAGTTGCTCAATTGAGGTGTCATTCATGTATAATATTATTGAGTGTTTCTTATTAAGATTCATTTGCGTAATCGTTCATTGATGTTTTATGGACAAAGACTGGTTGAATATTGGTTGTCTTGATGACATTGAGTTTTATGGTCTTTCTTTATCCTTGATGGGGTTCCTTACACCAACTAGAAGCAGGGGATTTTTTTTTTATAGATAATAAGGAATATAATATGTATATACGCCTAAGGCAACAAAGTTAAGACAAAACTTGATTGGAAAGAAATACCATTGCACTAGGTGGAGCACCTAACCATATCACACCTTTATTTTCTTACAAAAACCACTCCTTATGGGGATTAACGTGTGCTTTCATATTTCCCCAAAAAGCAGTCAATCGACTGGCCGAAATATGATAGTGATTTCAATTGTTGAAAGAGGCTTTTCACTGAGCCAACCTCAAATCAATTGGAATTATTACAACTATTCTATTTGATTTCTTCTCAAATCAACTGTCACTTTGACGGAGAATCAAAGTCATCTATTTCTCTCCTCTTTCCACATTCACTTTGAAAGTTGTCGGAAAAAGAAGGACAAGGGGATGGCTTCGTCAAGGGAAATGCTTTGAGCATCTATCTCTTACGTACGACGCTTGTTTTACTTTTAAATTGTTTATGACTTTTTAAGTGGCTTAAATAGTATACAATTTTGATGTAACGCAAATCAGTATTCATCACCAGTGTTTATCATTCACTAATTTGGGGGCATCTATCCTTTGCGTACAACATCGTTAGCAGATATTTTCAGTTTTCTCTGCTATATTATATAGCACTTATCATTTTTATTCGTTGGGATGTGCGGCTTCATTGTCCCTTAAGGTCTCTACTGGACGGAAGAAAATTCTTTGAGGTTTCTTGTTAAAGATCAATAAAAAAGAAAACATTTCTTCTTGCTTCATCTAATATTGTGTCAAACTCTTGCTTTGCTTTAAAACTGCTTTTAACTTTTTAGGTTCTTAAATACTATAACAATTTTGGTGCAACGCTGCTTCATCATTCAAGTTAGGGCTGGAATCATATCCATATGTTTTATTTAGTTTGTGTAGGTAGAGGTCAATTTGTGTTTTCTATTCTAACAACATTTGTATGTGTGTTTAAGGGATTTGAGATTATGGACTATGGTCTGAAAGACTTGTTGATATTATTAGGAGTTGCTCTGTTCATTATATTAATGCTATGGGACATAAGCATGTCCTGGTGTAGAGGGGCATTTTGGGTTCCAGGGGAAGCTCTCGTTCTCACTGGCCTAACAATCCAGATTCTTGGGTACATAGAGGCCCAAAATATCAATGGTTCTGGAAAAAATGGGGATGTACAATCATTGGTAGAAAGCCAACTTTCAATTGATTGTGCTAGAGTAACAATGTGTGTGTTCGTGGGATTTCTGCTTCCACGGATGGCCGCTGCGTCCACAGGGACAAGGTGGAGCAATATTTTGGCTTTATTAATAAGCATTTCCACTCATATTTCTACAGAAGTTTACGTCATTCACAATGCTAAAGATGTTAAGCATCTGAAGGAAGAAAGAGTGTCGTGGTTCATTGGATCAGGTGGGGTTCTGCTATTATCAATTATAGGTTTGGTGGTCCTTCTGGGCTACGTAGTTATTGCTGGCAAGTTCATCTCTGAAAATCTCAGTCGCAAGATTCCAAATTCTCTCGGTGAAGATAAATCACAGAATGTAGGCGATGAAGACAAATTAGAGAATGCCGACGAGGCACAGAGGAAATTTGAATATAAGATACTCCGGACATGGGTGGTAACTCGAGTTTGCCAACCGGAATATTTGATTGCCAGGTCAATGTTCAGCGCAGCTACAGGAGGCATTGTGACATGTTGTGTTGTACTTTTTGTTGTGAAAGTCGTTCTGTTGAGATCTCTTGTTAAGAGAGTGCCCTTATTTTATCTTCAATGTGTCTTCATTTTCATTGGATGGAGCTTCATCTTCTACAGATGGTGGACATCAGTGATCTATTATTGGGAAATTTCAAGAGTCCTGGTATAATTCTAGACATGTCTGTTGACTTCTCCACGTTTGTCCTTGATGACAAGACCGTGACTGCTGATGCGGCAATCTCCTGAGTCAAGTTTGTCATGAGTAAAGTTATTATATGGTTCATTGACCACGGTGGTAAAATGATGGTTAAAGCAATTGACCACAGTTGTTAAAATGTTTTATCATAGGCACATATCTTTTGACCGCAGTTCTGAGCAGATCTCAAGTGCGTTTCATTATGGTTGAGGAAAATCTTTGGTTTAACCTAAATAAAAACAGCTGCACTTGTGGGTGGAAGTTTGCTTGCAGGAAGAAGCTTGCTTGGAAACAAGATGCTGGTCTCTAGGAACTGCACAAATGGTAATCAATTTAACAAATCATCATGAGGAAATCAGTTTAACCCTTTACGAGTATCTAACAGGAAAATGGTTTTATCCTTTACGGGTCTCTGGCAGTTAAATGTAAAATAGTTTTAACCCTTTACGGGTCTCTGGCAGTTGAATGTAATACAGTTTTTTTATAACTGTGATTACATGTATATATGGAATCTATATCTACATGTAGTGACGTGCAGTGAAGATAGTGTGAAGAAAAATAAAAGAAAAGAAGAAAAATTTGACATTCAATATCTTTGTAAAAATCTATGTTTATTTTGCACAGACTGAAAATATTGATATAACATTTGGATATTGCAAGATTGGAGGGGCTTGATCTCCTTGCAGTAGGGCTGCTAAATTGGAAGTAATTTGGTTTTTGAGAAATAAAAGACTTGGAGTGGTTTTTTCCTTGTGACAAGATCTAGTTGGATCTTGAGGGTTTCCACTCAGCACAAAAATATCTAGCCTTGTTCTTTCTTTTGCTATTTTTCTAATATTTCTGGTTTAATACTCTGTTTGATTATTTCATATGCATATGGTCAGTGGTGATTGAAATTTAAAGGCAAGTTTTTTTTATATACAGTACTCTGATTCAGCCCCTCCCCCTCTCAGAGTACAGTTGCTTTCAACAAGTGGTATCAGAGCAAGGAGTCCTTGTAGGTTTTTCTTAGGACTGTTCCTGCTTAGTGAAAGCATATGGCTCAAAATGAGGGAGCTTCGCTCACAAGAGCACCTCTATTTGATGGCACTGATTATACCTTCTGGAAAGTTAAAATGGAGGCTTTTATTCATTCTCTTGATGTTAGAATGTGGGAAGTTGTGGCTAATAAATACATTGTACCTTCTTCTATGCCTATAGATGTAGATGAAAAATCAAAATATGAGCTAGATAAACGTGCTCGCTTTGCATTACTGTGTGGATTATCTAAAGAAGTTTTTGTTAAAGTCATGTACTTCAAATCAGCAAATGAGGTATGGAAGAATCTCGAATCTATATACCAAGGTCATGAGAAAGTTGTAGAATCAAAATTAATTACTTTGAAAACTCAATTTGATTCTCTAAAGATGAACAGTGATGAGTCAGTAGCAGCTTATTTTTTGCGCATTGACGAAATTGTAAATGCTCGAAAAGGTCTTGGAGAGGAAGTAAATGAACATGATGTGGTTGCTAAAATTGTTAGGACTTTGTTACCTAAGTTTGAAACAAAAATTTCTGCTCTTGAAGAAAAGAAAATTTTTTCTAAAATGACTGTTCACAAGCTCCAAAGTATTCTCACAGCCTATGAAATGCGGATTGGCAATAATCCATCTACTTCTAATGAGATAGCTTTTAAAGCTGAAAAATGTGAGGATAGTGAATCTGAACTTTCTGATATTTTTGAAGCCTTACTAGTTAAGAAACTCAATAAAAGATTTCAAGGAAAATTTAAATGCTTTGGTTGTGGACAAACAGGTCACTTTGCAGCAAAGTGCCCATATCTAGATTTAAATAAAGATGATGATAAATCTGAAAAAACCTTTAAAAAACCTTGGAATTCTAGTAATAGGTTCAATAAGAAGAAAAGTCTCATGTCAAAAGAAGATTCTGATGATGACTCTGATGAATAAAACTTGGAAAATGAAGAAATATTGTTTATGACTAAAATTGAACCTACTGAGGTTAACTCTGAAACTTTAGAGTCTGGTTTAGATGAGGAGACAAATGAAGTCAATCTTGAAGGGGAATTGCTATGTGCTCTCCAAGAAGTCAAAAGACTAAAGAAATTAGTAAATGATTTTGAAGATATGAATCAGATTTTACAACTGGATCTAGCAAATACTAACAAGATTGTTGAAACTCAAAAAGATCTTATTGATAAAAAGGAGTTAGAAATCAGGAAATTGCAAGAACAGATCTGCAATCTAGAAAATCAAAAGCATCCTAGAAATGAAGAAGAACAAAAATCACATCAGACTACCATAGTTACAAACAAAAATCAGTTTTTCAATAGATTCTTTCATGGATATTGTCATTATTGTCACTTGTTTGGACATAAAGTTAGCAGTTGCAAGTTTACCAGGAACTACAATTTTGGCTATAAACAAAAATATGGCTTCTTGAGAAACATAAGATGCTTTGCATGTTCTCAATATGGGCATACTTCAAGTCAATGTAAAGCCTTGAAACAACCTGCAAAAGTTTGGAGACCAAAACTTGAACAAACCATGCTTGTCCAAATAGCTTTTATTTTAACTAAATCCTCCACCTGGCTATTAGACAGTGGTTGTTCCCGCCATATGACTGGGGACAAAAGTAAGTTTCTAAGTCTTAGAAATCATCCAGGAGGTTTTGTCAAATTTGGTGACAATACTGGTCTTTATATAACTGGAATTGGTAATGTTTTAATAAATAATGACACTTCCATTAATGATGTTTACTATGTTGAAGGATTGAAGTACAATCTATCAAGCATCAGTCAGATTTGTGACAGTGGACTTCAAGTAGAATTTAATTCTTATGAATGCAATATTAAAAAGGAGTCTGGTAAAACAATAGCCCATGGTTTCAGAACATCTGGAAATTTGTATAATTTATCAGATTCTACAAGTCAAGGAAAATCCACTGGTATGTGTCTTATGAGTCACATAGATGAAAACTGGTTGTGGCATAAAAGATTTGGACATGTAAATTTTGATAATATTGTCAGAATTAGTAAGCACAAAAATGTCAGAGGTTTACCTCTGATTAGCAAACCTACAAATAATGTGTGCAGTGAATGTATAAAAGGAAAATAAACAAAGTCATCATTCAAAACAAAAGAATTCCTATCCTCAAGGCCATTAGAGTTAGTTCATACAGACCTATGTGGTCCTACCAAGACTCAGTCTCTGAATGGAGAAAAATACTTCATGCTATTTGTGGATGACTATACCAGGATGGTATGGGTAGTAACCTTTCTTAGACACAAATCAAAAGCATTTGAAAGGTTTAAAGTGTTTAGGAAAAGGGTTGAAAGAGAGATTGATTTAAAAATAAAATGCTTAAGATCAGACAAGGGAGGCGAGTTTACTTCCCAAGACTTTGTGGAATACTATGAAAAACACGGTATTAAAAGATAGTATTCAGCAGCTTGCACACCACAACAAAATGGAGTGGTTGAAAGGAAAAATAGGACAATAAAGGAAATGGCTAGAACCATGTTGAATGAATCAAAGTTATTGGATAAGTTTTGGAAAGAAGCAGTACATACTGTTGTATATATTCTGAATAGAGTTCAAATTAGGGTAAGAACAGCCAGCACACCTTATGAATTATGGCATGGAAAATCTGCTTCAGTCAAACATTTCAGAATATTTGGTTGTAAATGTTTTATTAAAAATGATTCTGATAACCTAGATAGTTTTCAATCAAAGTCAGATGAAGAAATATTTCTTGGATATTCATCCTATAGCAAGGCCTATAAATGTTTTAATAAACGATTGAACAAAGTAGTTGAATCTGTAAATGTAGTCTTTGATGAAAATCAAAACATAACTATAAATGATTGTGAAGAAGATTCAAATATTGAAATTAGAAATAGTTCACCAACTATTAAAACCATTGATTCTAAAACAACTGAATCAAATAATGAAGAGAACTCATCAGATAATGTTGCAGATACACCTCAGAAAGTACCTTCCAAAATTATCTCTAAAAGACATCCAGATACACTTGTTATTGGTGACAAAAATGCGGGTATATTAACTCGAGGAAAAGTAAAACATGTAGAACAGGCCCAAATGGCTGAACATTTTTGTCTCATAGCAGATTTTATACCACAAAATGTCTCAGAAGCCTTAAACAATCAGTTTTGGCTAAATGCTATGAAAGAGGAAATCAGTCAAATTGAGAAAAATAAAACATGGGAACTTGTTCCACGATCTGACAACAAAAATGTAATTGGTGGAAAATGGATTTTCAGGAATAAACTAGATGAATCAGGAAAAGTAGTCAGAAACAAGGCAAGGTTTGTATGTAAAGGATATGCTCAGCAAGAGGGCATAGACTTTGGTGAAACATTTGCTCCTGTAGCACGTCTAGAATCTATTAGAATGTTTCTTGCTTATGCCTCTTACAAAAATTTTACAGTTTACTAGATGGATGTCAAAACGGCATTCTTAAATGGTTATCTTGAAGAAGAGGTATATATGGAGCAACAAGAAGGATTTGAATCCTCTGAATATCCAGGTTATGTGTATAGATTGAGAAAGGCACTTTATGGTTTGAAACAAGCACCTCGTGCTTGGTATTCCAGACTTGATTCACATCTAATTTCAAAAAGTTTTAAAAGGGGAAATGTTGACTGTACATTGTATACAAAAGATGTCAATAATGATCTTTTAGCTGTTGAGATTTGTGTTGATGATATCATCTTTGGGTCAACTAATAATGAGTTGTCTAAAAGTTTCTCAGCAATCATGGAGTCTAAGTTTGAAATGTCCTTGTTAGGGCCTTTAACATTTTTCTTGGGAATTCAAGTATCTCAGCTTGAACAAGGTCTCTTCATATCTCAAGTTAAATATGGTAAAGAGATGTTAAAAAAATTTCAAATGGATCAATGCAATCCTATCAGCACACCTATGGAAACTGGATACAAGCTAGTCAAAATTGATGACTCACCTCTTATTGACCAACATGAATATCGATCTATGGTGGGGAGTTTATTGTATCTTACTGCATCAAGACCTGATTTGATACAAGTTGTCTGTCTGGTTTCACGATTTCAATCTGCTCCTTGAGAATCTCATTTAAATGCTGTAAAAAGAATTTTCAAATATATTCAAGGCACTTTAGATTTTGGTCTATGGTATCCTAAGCATGCTGATTTTACTTTACAGAGTTATACTTATGTTGATTGGGGTGGATGTAAGGATGATCAGCGCAACACTAGTGGTGCAACATTTTTTCTTGGTGATCGTTTAGTGGCTTGGCACAGTAAAAAACAAGAGTGTGTCACTTTATCAACTGCTGAGTCTGAGGTTATTGCAGCCACAACATGCTGTACTCAGTTACTATGGATGTCTTATCAATTAGCAGACTTGAACATACAAGTTACCAAAACTATGTCTATTTTTTGTGACAATACTAGTGCTATTCAAATATCTAAAAATCCTGTGTTGCATTCTCGCACAAAGCATACAGCCATCAAATTGCAATTCTTACGTGAACACGTCTCCTCCAAAGAAGTTCAGTTGATTCATGTTTCATCTCAAGCACAAGTTGCCGACATATTTACCAAAGCTCTTCCCAAAGAGCAATTTGAATGGTTACGTGATCGATTGGGAGTTTTCTCTCAATCATTTCTGCCTGCATAAACAATCCTGAGATTAGGGGAGCTGTCTTCTTGGCTCCCAGTTTCATCCCCTTCTGTCCTTGATGACAAAAAGGGGGAGTATCGCATACTTTTGGTTTGATACATGATATTTGGCACAACACAGTTTGTTTGGCACGGATATGGTTTCAATATGGTTCTAATATGATCTTCTGATACAGTACAGTTTTTTGGTTTGATACATGATAATTGGTAGCACATTGATGTTACATTGATATGATATTCTGATTAATGATTTATTCATGCTTCTTGATGGCAAAATATTTTATTTTTTTTGTCATCAAGGACAAAGGGGGAGTTTGTTGACTTCTCCATGTTTGTCCTTGATGACAAGACCATGACTACTAATGCGGCAATCTCCTGAGTCAAGTTTGTCATGAGTAAAGTTATTATATGGTTCATTGACCACGGTGGTAAAATGATGGGTAAAGCAATTGACCACAGTTGTTAAAATGTTTTATCACAGGAACATATCTTTTGACCGTAGTTCTGAGTAGATCTCAAGTGCGTTTCATTATGGTTGAGGAAAATCTTTGGTTTAACCTAAATAAAAACAGCTGCACTTGTGGCTGGAAGTTTGCTTGCAGGAAGAATCTTGCTTGGAAACAAGATGCTGGTCTCCAGGAACTGCACAAATGGTAATCAATTTAACAAATCATCATGAGGAAATCAGTTTAACCCTTTACGGGTATCTAACAGGAAAACGGTTTTATCCGTTACGGGTCTCTGGCAGTTAAATGTAAAACAGTTTTAACCCTTTACGGGTCTCTGCAAGTTGAATGTAATACAGTTTTTTATAACTGTGATTACATGTATATATGGAATCTATATCTACATGTAGTGACGTGCAGTGAAGATAGTGTGAAGAAAAATAAAAGAAAAAAAGAAAAATTTGACATTCAATATCTTTGTAAAAATCTGTGTTTATTTTGCACAGACTGAAAATATTGATATAACATTTGGATATTGGAAGATTGGAGGGGCTTGATCTCCTTGCAGCAGGGCTGCTAAATTGAAAGTAATTTGGTTTTTGAGAAATAAAAGACTTGGAGTGGTTTTTTCCCTGTGAAAAGATCTAGTTGGATCGTGAGGGTTTCCACTCAGCACAGAAATATCTAGCCTTGTTCTTTCTTTTGCTATTTTTCTAATATTTCTGGTTTAATACTCTGTCTGTTTATTTCATATGCATATGGTCAGCGGTGATTGAAATTTAAAGGCAAGTTTTTTTTATATACAGTACTCTGATTCACCCCCTCCCCCTCTCAGAGTACAGTTGCTTTCAACAATGTCTTTCTCGCAGGTGTTTCTCGCTACTTTCAGCTACAAGAAATAATATTTGGTTTTACAGTATATGATCTCATGGGCGTGAAGAACTCTGCAGTTTTTCTCAAATTAAGGAAATCCAAGTGTTACCATAAAATAAAAGTATGCTTGAAATTATTAGGCATGCTTGTAAAGGCGCTAATCTCAGCGTTCCTCGTTTCTCCCTGGCTTGCATTTTACTTTGCAACTGCTACTGTCACAATTTTCATGAGCATTTTCTTTTGGGGATTAATGGCTTTGCTTTGCCGCAACAAATGTATGCTTTCTCTATGCAAAGTTCAGAGGAATGGATCTCCCAGTGTTGAATCAGATGAAGAGTTCAAGACATATAAAACAGTTTTGAAGTCTGTAGTCATTTACGGAGAAGATGCAGCAAGTTTGTGGACTGCAAACAGATCCACTTTTAAAAATATAAAGAGCAGCATGGAAAGAGCGTTTGATACGGGCAAAGGCTGTCAAGCATTGATTAGTCTAATGGGACGCAAGAATTCAGATGTAAATTTTGCAGATCAACTCAAAGAATTTGTAGATCTAGGGCAAGAATTCAAGAAAACATTAGAGTATTTCCCAGGTGTGAATGAACGGCCGTGGCGGATGACGGCTCTATCTCTGGTCAAGATGATAATTGAAGTGGGTGACTCATTTCCTCCGGATCGTGAGGACATAAATTCTATTGTGCTGGAAGCTGTGCTCGCTTTTAAACAAGCACGAGATCTCATGGATTTTGCGGACTGTCCTGAGAACGTCCATGTAAATGCCGAGTCGTTCAGCACGTCGAATATGGAAGCATTTCTGCTTAGATACAAGGCCGAGAGAGATTTCAGGGCTCTGAAGAAAATGTATAGGCATTGGAAATTGGGACGACTGGTTAAACATGACGATGACTCTGTTGTTGAAGCACTTGATCAATGCACGCCGATGCTCTTTGAATGCTCAGCTTGCGTCAAGAACCTGTTTAAACAATCGCTCTACAGCAGGAAGCTGGCTAAGAATTCAAAAAATCCTTGTGAATCCATATATTCTGCCACTTCCAAGCATTTTAAAAGGCTAGAGAAAAAGGTAAAGTGTGGGTTTGCTTGTTGGGAGGATGTAGCACCTACTTATTCATTGTTGCAGGTGTCTCAATTTGTACGAGGTCAAAATAATAGCAACTGTTGGGAATCCCAAGAATTGTTGGATCATCTGCACGATTACCTGGCGAATGTGGTGCAGCACTCCTTGTCGGGATTGCCGGAAAATGTTGTAGAAAGCTGCAACAGATGGGCCGCAAGTTTTGAGGAGGAAAAGATCTCGAAGGCGATTGGGATAGCAGGGAAAGCATGGGCTGTGAGGGAGGAAGCCAGAAAACTGAAAAAAGAATCAAAAGCAGGGGTACCTGCTACCGTGGTACCTTCTCGTGAAGAAATAGAATCAAAGGTATGAATTCTAGCTGATCTGAATTCAGATTTTCCTCTTATCTATAAATGCCTCTTGTTTGCTGTTAAATTTGATCCCTGAGGATGCCACTAGTATTTATCCTTCTATCAAATGCTATAAAATACTCTACAAAGATTGAACATATCTAATGGTATTGTTTTCTGGTTATTGAATGTGATATTTACAAGTAGTAATCAACAGTGTGAAATTTCTCCACTGCTATCATTAAGTTCAGCAATGTAATAAATCTTGCATCCGACGTAACAGCTGTAATTAGATGGCATTGTTTTCAAGCAAGAATAATTTAGTAATTTCATACTCAGTTGATCTGTCTCCTGTTGGATATAGGCATAACGCAAATTAAAAGGAAACTACCGTTGCCATATTCGTACTTTTTATTTGTCTTAATGTTAGTCCTTAAACGAGTAATTACATTTTGGTATGCAATTTGTACGCCAAATATATGTAAATTTCCTTTATATATATATATATATATATATATATATATATATATATGTTTAAATCTTTTTTTTTGTTAAGTTTTAATATGTAAACTGTATGTAGAACAGAAAAAAGTAAATCGTATGGATTATGTAACGTTTATGATTTTTGTATTATTGAGAAATTTGTATAGAATTTTAGAATATGATTACTAATTCCTAGTAATGTACTCAATTTTGAATTATAAATTGTAATATTGAATGAACAAGTTAATCCGAAATGGTTTACTTTTTGTATTCTCGTTGATTGTATATGTTTTAAAAATTTACAATATTATTCGTTATCATTAGTAACGCATTGAATTATATGTGTACAATAATATTTAGAATTGTAGTTAATGTATTGAATTATATGAAATATAATTTTGGATTAGCTTTCTTCATGTAAGATGGCAGTAAATCGGAAAAGGGATTGGTATAGTTGTTGCATCATTGTTGAACTTTATTTGATTTGAAATATTGTAATTGAATGGAATGTTTTTGATTTTCAGTTTTAGATGTTAGTGGCTAATAAATCCGAAAGTGATTACTTTTTCTTCTTGGTAGTGTTATTTTTCTTGAAAATAGTGAAGTTGTAATTCATTTGGCAATTTACTTATAGCCGTCTATGGTTTTGAAGATAAATGGTATGTATTTAATATCATGATTGAACCCTAGATTATCGGATTTAGATGTTAGTAACTACTAAATCTAAAAGTGTTGACACATTTTGCGATAAAATATGGATCGTAGATGCAGAGTTGGATCAACGATACTCTGTAATTCTTGTGACATATCCTAAGATAAAGAACCACAATTAAAGAGAAACCGATAATTTCTCTTTCTTCACTGAATCAGCTGAAAGGGATGAGTTAAGTTTGAAGAGTTGGAGAATTAGTGTTATTCGTTGATTTGAGCATTGATTGATGGTGGGCATTTAATCTCTTGGCGGTACCTAAGTTAAGATATTATTTTGGCGATTTAGAAATTAAACTCATTTTCTTATTCTCCGCATCTAACGATGGTTACAGATAACCTTCAATGAGTGGTAGATTTCTTTGTTCGTATATTCGCTGGATAGACAGAAGTTAAGGAGAAGGGGTTATATGTTATTTTGTGAATTAATGAATGCGAGAAGATGATGCCAGGATGAATGGCAGGGGGTAATTTTGATAATGGATTCTAGAGTGAAGAAAATAATATATCTTTATTCTTTCGATTGGACCCACGGTAGTACATCGTGGCTTAAAACAAAATCAACGGCTATCACAAGATCGTGATGGATGAATCTTCTTACTGCGGACATATGACAACCGTTTGATCATTTGCAAGTTGTCAGTCCCCTGAGACTCTTAGTAACCGGGCCCAGTGTGTATCCACCGTTAGATCCTCCGCATCGAATTGTTGTGAGTTAATCAAAAGCAAATGTTCCACCTAACAACTGCGTTGACTTGTCGAGAAGATCAACGGTTGTTGCAACATCACAATGGGTGAATCTTTGCTTTGTGGATGTGCAACAACCATTGGATCAAAGGAGATTAAAAAGGCTTAATCCAATGCCAAAATCTTAGTGAAATAAAAAAATTAGGACTTAGCGAGATTTAATAAAGTCATTGGGACTTTAGACTTAGTAAAATAAAATCTCAGCTTAGGTAAAAATAAAGTCTTAGGAATATGGCCCCGCTCGATGACATAATAAATCACATGTGTTATAGAAACTTAAGTGACCTGTAAAAGGGTAACGTCCAAATAGAAAAATAGAAAAATGACCTAGGGTTTTTTTTTCTTAAAAAGACAAACAGTTAGGGTTTTGTGGACTTTAAAATGGATTTTGGCAATTTCTAAAAAATATTAAGGATATATTTTATGTAGCCAATTTTATGAAATTCAAATTTATTTTGGTGAATGCGTCAATTTTGTAAAAGTATGAAACTTTTTCTTGAAAAATTGAAGTGCCAACAGTGCCCTTACTACTAGCAAGCATTTTGAGCTGGTTATTTTAAACTCTTAGCGAATTGGAGTTTCCTTTCCTTCTTATATATGGAAGCGTTCTTATGTGGAGTTCTTTGGTATGTTTAATGGTTGTTTTATTCTTATTCTGATTTGTAACCTGTAATTTGTTTTATAGTTAATTTTGAATGTTAAATAAAGATGAAAGTGAAATAAGTACAATAAGTATTGTATACAAAGCTTAGATATAAATGTGAAAAAAGTAGTAGTCATTGTAATATTTTGAAATAGATATTCATATGTAATGATATTTGATACAATGATTGCAATTTGTAACGAAAAACTAAATAGAGTACTTAAATTAAAATATACATATAAGGTTCAAGTATATAATAACAAAATGTATGATATACATTGTTTATACTTGCGGATAAAAACTTGAAATTATGAGATTTTTTTTTTACAATATGATTTATGCAGAAAAGATGTAAACTAGATATTGTAATAAGAAGGTAGTTTTCTACATCTTTGGAGAACTTGCCATATAAATTGAATAACTTTTGTTGTGCTTATGTTGTTTCCAAAACTGTATCCCTTAGCGTACCTAAAGAAAAATATTTAGAAAAGTTATCAATAATACTAAAAATAGTATTATGAATTTTTATGTTTAATAAAAAATAAAAAATGCTGGTAAATACCTTTTTATTGTTAGGTTGCAAAATTTTAAACTATCTTTCGTCTTTGTTGATGTAAAGTGTGACGACATTTGGGATACATGATTGGCATTCTTAATGGAAGTTGATTTTCTGTAGAAGGTTGATAATTCCAAAGTTTTCTTTTTATTTGTACACAGATATAACATTGTCGTAGTGTAAAGACAACATGAAATAATGATGTCACCTCAATTTTCTTATATTGCCTGATTTATTTACATAGAATTATCTATTGATTTTTGATATCTTTTTTGTAAGCCTGTTTGTCAATTGACATGGACCATCGCAGAAAAGGAAGAATTCCTATTTTTTTATTGTGTTCTTCGTTTATAAAATAGTTACTGTAGTGAAATCCTTGATGAGGATGTGTGTATTCTAGCAACAAATTTAGTCCAATAATAAAATCTCTAGGGAAAAGAGAAATCATGACAAAATGAACGGTGTTAACATTTTCAACAATTTCTAAACCCCAAGCCATTAACATAGCGACAATGTTAGCATCTACCTTCCATCGATGAGGGACATTATGAAATTCTTCACCTAATGTTTGTTGAACTGCTTGCACAATAGAGTTTGTCTTGCAGAGTAATAAGTTTTTTAAATATGTATGGTCTACTCTCCCAAAGAAAGCTAATTGTTGTGCGCTGCTTTGAAAAGTAAATGTAGCTTCCATTGGTAATTGTTGAGTTGTGAAAAATTTGATTTTTTGTTGTTATGAACTTTGTAAGGAATTCATTTTGTTGTTGATCCTTTTATAGTTACATTAGCTTTTACAAATATATGATCTTGCATAAGATTTATAAAAGTATTAACTAACGAAATCTTGATTAGATTTTCTACTGATGTTCTTTAAATGTTTCGATTGTTGTGAGTTAATTTGATGTATAATATCGATGTCATCTTATGTTAAATCTGACATAGTTAATATTTGTTATATGTGGCACACTTAGGAATTTAATAGGGTGAGGCGATCAGTGCCACCCTACTATCTCTACTCTATATAGCCTCATCTCGACTGGAGAATTTTAAATTATAAATTTTCAAATATATGATTTTGTGTAAGATTTTGAAGAGTATTTATTAACAAAAACTTGATTAGATTTTCTACGGATGTGGTTTAAATGTTCCATTTTTTGTGAGTTAATTTGATGTATAATATTGATGTCATCTTATGTGAAATTTGACACGGTTACCTTATGTTATATGTGACACACTTAGGTATTTAATAACTTTTTGTTAGTTATATGTGGTCTATTTTAATTTATGTATTTTCAAGTATATGACTTTGTATAAGATTTTCAAGAGTATTAATTAAAAAAATCTTGATTAGATTTGCTACGGATGTGCTTCAAATGTTCCGATTGTCTTGAGTTAATTAGATGTATAATATCACTTTTAAATGTAGAAAACTTTTAAATCCTAAATCATTTACTTTATGTTTTTGTTTTGGTGGTTTTCTTTAAAAATTTAGTGACTGACATAATGCAGCAGTCGGTTTTTCACTTGACTAAATAGTTAAGTTCTCTAGTATCGAGCGGTCAAGTAAGGGCCGTTGATATATTTGTCGATCAATGCTAGTGTTATTATAATGAGTTTTTATTAATCTATTGAATTGTAAAAATATAATATAATTTCATATTGTAATTCAATGGAATGTTTTCAAGTATCGGATTTAGTTATTAGTGACTACTTTATCTGAAATTGTTTACTATTTTATGCTTTAGTGGTCTGATTTCCAGTGATGAATTGATGGTTAGGGTTTCATTCAGCGATGAAGCGAATGTGTATTAAGAATTGTAGTAAATCTAATCAAATATATGAAATGTAATTGTGAATTTTTGGGTGTTAAAGTAAGATGGCAGTAAATCCATAAAGGGTTTCCTATGGCTTTTGCACCATTGTTCAACTTTGTATTAATGAAAATATTATAGTACAATGGTTTTCTTTGGATTATTGGATTTATATGTTAGTAACTACTATATCTAAAATTGTTCACTTTTGGGTGTTTGATAGGGTTCTTGTTCTTGAAAAAGTCTTAACTGTGTCCTATATCCTTATGTTTTCGTGTTACAGCGACTAAGATAATGCAGCGGTCACTCATTCGCTTGATTAAATGGTTAAGTTGGATTTAGTTGTTAGTGACTACTTTATCCAAAAAATTTTACTTTGTTATGCTTTAGTGGTCGGATCTCTAGTTTACTTTCTTTAAATAATCAGCGAGTGAGAAAATTGAGTGGTGTCTCGTTCGCCTAATTAAATGATTAATTGTTGTGTAATATGGCGATCAAGCGAGGGTCGTTGATGTAATTTTTGATTGATTGTGGTATTATTATAATGAATTATTATTAATCTATTTAATTGTATGAAATATAAAATGATTGCATATTGTCATTCAATGGATTTATTTGGATAATTTGATTCCAGTGGTTAAGCTTTTTATTTGTCAATTTGGTGAATGTAGTGATTTCATATTCTCCTAATGAGACCTAAAGTTAAAGATATGTCTTGCTAATGCAAGAGTGGTTAGTCATGTAGTCTCTGAATATGATCGTAGATAAAGGCAAACCAATAATTTTTCTTTTTTTGTTGAATCGCCTGAAAGGGATGAGTTAAGTATAAAGACTTGGTGAATTATTGTTAGTCATTGATTTCAGCTTTGATCGACGGTGGGTATTTAATCTCTTCAGGGAATCTGAGTTAAGACATTCTTTTGGCGACTTAGAAATTAAACGCGTTCACTCATTCTTTCGATCTAATCATGGTTAGACGTAACCTTCACCGGCTCACAAAATTTCTTTGTTTGTATATTTACTGGATAGAGAGGAGTTAAGGACAAGGGGTTATATGTTATTTTTTGAATTAACGATAACCATAGGATGAAGGCAAGATGAATGGCAGACATTAATTGTGTTAATGGAAGGAAGAGTTAAGAAAAGTATTGGCTATTCAGCGAATTCCTTTGTTCATTTGTTTTGGTGGTAAAGTCATGGTTATTTTAAACTCTCGGCGAATTGGAGTTTCCTTTGTTGGTGAATCATTGGATTGAGATGAGTTAAAGGTAAAGGCTTCGAGATGAGGAGAAAACCTTTAGTCGTGTCTTCGCTAGATGACTTAGGGTAAAGGGTGGCTTGGCGTGGTAAATGAAAGTGCCTCATTGTGAGCTGTACTCACGTGCTTGAATCTTATTGGTTTCTGATAATAATGTTGTGGCCAACTTATTTTAAAGGTTTAAGTGACTGTTGTATTTTAATGAGAATGGTCTAATATGCTAAGAAAGGATAGATATCAATGATCCTTTTTTAAACTTAGTTGATTGACCATTGTTGTCTGAGATTTGAAATATTTAAGGGTTTTTTGTGAGTAAAGGACTGGTCATTAAATGGATCAGTAGTCAATCTACTCAAAAGAGTAAAGGACTGGTTATATATAATTAAATGGTTATAAAATGGATGAAGGGTTAAATATATAATTTTATTGCACGACAATTATACATGGTCTAGATTGGTAATTTTTAATATTCAAAAAACTAAAACTTAACCCTTTATAATATATAAAATGTTACTTTGAATGTTGGACATGTTGTTTGTCTCATAAAACAATCTATACACATCCTTAGAAAATACTAATCAAAGGATTCCTAAAAATGTTCTTGTTCTTGAAGCGATCAAATAATATATAAATTGTATTTGTTGTCTTGTAGCCATAGATGGATTTGTTGGTGTAGTGGATGACATGACATTGTGTAAATCAAGGCGTTTTGTATCTACAACAATTAGGGTAGGCAGATCCTTGATGCGGCCATTACCACCCATGAAATCATCCATTCTATGGACAGAAGCAAGGCTCGAGGTATGGCTTTTAAACTGGATATCTCCAAAGCTTATTACAAAGTCAATTGGTCATTTTTTATTAAAATTCTTGCTAAAATGGGGTTTAATGAGAAGGTTATCCAAATTATACAATAATGTACTCAAACTGTTAGCCTTTTTGTTCTAGTCAATGGCTCCCCTGGGGCTTACTTTAAACCTGAGAAGGTTCTTAGACAGGGAGACCCCCTCTCCCCTACCTCTTTATTATGGTGGTTGATGTGCTTAGCAAGAATCTTTGTATGCTTTCTGCCACGGGAAGAATAAAAGGTGTCAAACTTGGTTCTACTCTTCCTCAAGTGGTGTTAGAACAATTTGTGGATTACACCTTCCTTTTTTGGCACTCTTCTGTGATTGAGGCCAGGCAGTGGAAATAAATTTTGGAAAGTTATGCTTGGGCATCTGGATAGTGTATCAACTATCAGAAGAGCAGGTTGTTCTTCTTCAATACCCCCATGGAGCTACAAAATAAGGTGCTTAGAATCTTGGGTTGTCTGGTGGTCTCGCTCCCTTCTACCTACCTGGGCCTCCCCCTTATGGTTAAAGAGGTGTCCCAGGATTTTTGGAACTCCATCCTTGAAAGAACCCAAAGGAAACTTGCTAGCTGGAAGGGGAAGTTTTTAACCAATGCTGGAAAACTTCAGCTAGTGGCATCCACACTCCAAGGGATTCCTGTGTACTTCCTATCCCTCTTTAAAATCAGAGGCTATATGGTAGACAAACTTGAAAGGATCCAGAGAACCTTTCTATGGGCTGGAGCTGAAGAAAAGAAGAGGATGTCTCTTTTGAACTGGGATGTTGTTTGCCTCCCAAAAAGAATGGGTGGCTTGGGGCTAAGAAAAATTTGCCTGATGAATAAAGCCCTTACCATGAAAGTGGCTTGGAAGATTATAGAAGGGAAGGCAGATTGGTGCAGACTTATGGAAGCCAAGTATCTCCAAGGACACCCCTATAGGTGAAAGTATCATGATGGAGACCTCTCATGTGGATCCAAACTCTAGATGAACATATGTAAATGTAAGACCCTCCTGTCTAAAGGTGCTCTCTAGAAAATTGGAAATGGGAGATCTACCAGATTCTAAAATGACCACTAGACTGTGAACCAACCTAATCTGGGCTGCAGATTCAAACCTCTTATGGACTACCTCAGACCTATCTTGGGTAACTGGGTCTCCAACTATATCACTGGTAGTGATTGGGAGGATATACCTAATCGAGTAAGAAACATACCTGGCTTGCAACACTTAGCCAAGGATCTCATGGAAATTATGGCTAATGTCAGAATCTTTGGGCTTGAGAACTCTATTATCTAGGCCCCCACCCAGGCTGGTACCTTCTTTGTTAAGTCTTCTTATAATCTACTTCTGAAGGAGGAGTGTAACCCAGGGGACTGGAAGAAGGTGTGGATTCTCCAGCTCACATCAAAAATAAATTTTTTCTAGTGGACTTTAATGCATGGTAAGGTCCTAACCTAGGATAACCTAATAAAGAGGGGCATCCCCATGGAAAATAGATGTATCCTATGTAACAAGCACGAAGAAATGGTGGAACACTTGTTCATCCACTGTGATTATGCCTCCATAATATGGCAGGAGGTTATCAAAAATTTGGGTATATCATGGGCCTTGGACAGAGAAGTGCATCAATTTAGCAATTGGAAATCCCACTCCAATCACCCCCTGCTCCAACTCCTCTAGCATATGCTACCACCTCACATCTGCAGGGCCATTTGGAAGGAAAGGAACAACAGGATCTTTAGAGAAGAGAGCAATCATTCTGAGACATGTCTCCATATAGGTACTAGGCTCCTGTGTGAGAATGCCAGGATGGCTAAATGGAAGCTCCCCCCTTGTCCTCTCACTACCTAGGAAGTGAGAATTGCTGACAAATGGAATATCCTTGAAGGGTTCTCCAGATTTGACGATGCTAAAAAGATAGCTAGGAAGGCTACCAAATGGGTTGCCCCCCTAGAGGATGGACTAAATTAAACTTTGATGGGGTGGCAAATAATTTGAGCCAAGGTGGGGGTGGTGTCTTGAGAGATTATAAAGGTGATTTCCTACTGGCTTATGCTGGCCCTATCAATAACTGCACTGTCACCCAAGTGGAAGGATTGGTCCTTCTCTAGGGGATTAAATTTGCAAAACAAATGAACGTCAGATAGCTGGAAATTGAGGGGGATTCCAAAGTGGTTGTTAAGGCTGTCAAAAGGGGTGCTAGTGCAGGGTGGCCAGCTAGACCTATTATTTTGGAGATCGGTGAATTGATTAATAGCTTCCATAGCACCACTATAGCCCATGCATACAGAGAAGGGAATTTGGTTGCTGGCTCAATGGTCACAATGGGCCTAAAACAAACTAAACTCAATAGTTGGAGGGTGGTTAGTGATTTACCCTGAGTGACTTAGCAAATAATTGGGGGAGAAATGAATATCAAGGTTTAAATGTGCCATGCCATCTTATTCATTGTGAATCCTTACTAGATCATGTGTTGACGTGTTTCAATGATTTTTGTGATTATGGAAAGGAGAACCCAAATTCCTATAAAAAATCATAATTACTCCTTAAACGTGTAGAGTAGGCACTGTCTGAATATAAGGGCTTACTTGGTGAATGAGGACAACAAGTGTGTCCCTGGTATTATTACTATTTATGGCACTTGGAGATCCGTTAGATCTGGCTATATAGAGCCTAGTTTCCAAAAAATTTCACCAAGCCAACATTTTAAGTATAAACCATTCTTGAAAAGGCTTTCCATTTTTGAAGGGTTTTTTAAGCTCTACAAAAACACTTGGCTCTCTATTTTCCTGGGTATTCTGGCATTGGAATGTCTGAAATTTGAAATGGGTGGCAACACTCTCTACATTGAACCTGATAGGATTGATGAGGCCTTCACCTCTAATGCATTGGTGACACATTACTGCAAGGAGAGTGGCATTTGGGGCTTTATGGAGAGAATGAAGGGGGGGCATGATGAACAAATCTCTAAATAATTTGTGTCATCCTGGAACAACTAGAGTGTCTCTATTGGTGGCATCCACTTTCAGCTGAATGAGGAGGTCATAGCCAAGGCAACTGGGCTTTCTACGACAGGGAGAAAATATAAAAAAAACTAGTCGAACTCCCGACCCTACCAGTCTCAACTGGTTCTTCAAGGAGGGAGAGCTATCGATGAAAAAGTAGGGGGGCTTCAACAGGGAGGAGCTACTGGATTTTTGGCCAAAAGTCTGCCTCATAGTGATGAAATACTTCATGTTGGAAGGTAAGTTTACTGTCTTTTATTACTACCACTTCTCATTCCTGAACCATGTTAGAAACAAATATTTAATCTCCATCACTTTCTATCTTTTGCATTCCTTAGAAAGTAACATTCTTAACATTAAGGATAACCCAGATAAGCCTATTCCTATCCTCCATCAGGGCCTCCTTCTCTGCATCTACCAGTTCCACAAAGCCATCTACCTAGCACCCCAACCCCCCGATTATCCAATAAATACCCCAGGAGGATTCCCCAGCCAAAACTAAAAATCCCATCCAGTCCTCCTCCCAGTCCATCTGTTTCATCTAGGAGCCTGAGCCGGGTGACAAAGAGGGCAAGAACTAAAAAAAATGTGTCAAAAACCCATTTAATAAGAAGGACAATCAGGAGATGTCCTATGTCTTTGAGTCTGAGGAAATTAAAAATGGGAAGGAGGATGATATTACTTCAGAGATAGAATGTAGGCCCAAAAAAAGGAAAATAATGGAGAGGCAGGTTAGTCTGGAGGTGGATTTGAGTGGCTCGGGCTGCAGGAGGTCAAACAGGCTTGCCAAAGACCAATGTAAAACCAGGCTGCTAGAAATGGCTTCTAAAGAACAGTCCATGACTGAGAAAGACTCTCAAACCACCGAGTCTATGAATGATTCCTCAGATGACCATATGAGCCCCCCTAGGCCTAGTAACAACCTTGTTCCTAACTGAGAAAGACTCCAAAACCACCGAGTCTATCAATGATTCCTCGGATGACCATATGAGCCCCCCTAGGCCTAGTAATAACCCTGTTCCTGACCCTAAGCAGGCCATGGAAACCCCCATTCCTACCCCACCCCTGAGTCCTACTCAAGACCCCCAGGATAAGCCCCCCTCTATTTACAATATCAAGGCCCTGGAGGATAGTCTCAAAGGTACTCTTAAAAGGAGGTTCATGAACTTGGACAGAGAGATTGCGGAGATCAAGAAAAACATGAAGGAGCTGATGAACTAATGTATGCTGACCAAAAAATTTGGCTTGAAGGTTATGCACGATTCAGCTACTACTCTTTTTCATGTGCACAAGAAGCTAGCGGGTGGCACTCTAGAAGCGAACGAGGACAACAAGGACTTGTTCCTATTTTTGTAGGAAGAATGGGCAAGGACCTTGCTGTCTAAGTAGTTGGGTGGGAAAAATTAATTATGTCTCCCATGTGTTGGTTATTTTTGCCTGGGCCTGGCCCAAGGACCCCCTATTTTTTTTATGGGGTCAATGTTAATTTTTACTGCTTTCTGTTCAGTCCTATGTGGTTTTCAACTAATACTTTACTTGCTACTGCTCAGTCTAGATACTCTATTTTAGTGGTTTATGTTTTTGATAGGGGCAGATTTAGACTGGTGATTATACTGTTAAACTATTTATCTATTATGACTAGTTACATTAATGTGTTGTTAATGCGCTACTAGTCTTTTTGTTTGGGCCAACACCCTCTTGCTGCTTTTTCTATAAAAAAAAATTAGGGTAAAGAAAAGTGTAGGACAACCAGCTTGAATAACCATTTCTATTAGTTTTTCTCTTCATTGATTCCAAAAAGGATTGGCCATTATTTAATATTATGATGAGTATTAATTGATATGCAATAAATACTTGGTGTGAATCATAGTGCTTCATTTTTGTAAACCTGATTGTTGTAAGTGTATATGTTTGTGAATATTTTTTTTTTTTGGTGTTGGATTCTTATATGTTAATGAAAAAAAGAAAGTTAATATATGACTTAGAAAGTTTATTTTGAATTTGAGAGTGAGAACAATATTAGGGAAAATAGTTATTGAAGATAATGTTCCATTTAGCTATTTAATCGAAGTAGGTTTACTCAAGATGACATGATTTTGTGCATCCTATCTTTTGGTCACTTTTTGGGTCACCGCTTTAAACCTACCGTGTGATATCATTGGTAGACATGTGGCGTAAAGGTGTCATTTCATGAAGCCTAACTAGTTTGCAAGTTACAAATATAGTTTCATGGCTATTGTTAGATTTGTGTAATGATGTCTTTGTTGAGTGTTGTAATGTTTTGTGAGCTGACCAACATGTGAGTTAATCATGAGTTAACTCTGGTTCTATCATGGCACTCAGTGAATTCCTTTACTCTCCTATTCCCCTAAGATTTATATTGTTTGGTTTACTGACCAATACATTCTTGGTTTCTCTGAAAGCCTTAATTAAACCCGTTTCTTTCATGAGAGTTGGTGAATATCTTTAGTCTCCTATTTGGTTGAACTTTCTATTATGTTGGGTTCATTGATGAAATTAAATATGAGCTATTGATCTTCAAAGCCATCCATGACTATGGGTGAATCACCAAAAGCATTACGACTTCACTATTTAATCAAGAGAAATAGATATATTCCTAAGGATTGTAGACAGTAATGGATGTGGACAGTGAAGAAGCCCTGAATGTAAGAACTTTTGAATCTACTGATACAACTATACAAAAATGGAACTTTTTAATCAATTTCAAAATAGACATCAGTACAAAACTTAAAGAAGATAAATAGAATGAAAAGGAATGTAGAACAAAGCATTGTAAAGGTGTAGTAATAAGAATTTTATTCTAAAAGCATGCTATTTTGTATTTGTATCTATTATGGTAAAGAAAACTATAGGACAACCTATTTGAATAACCATGTGCATTAAGAGATTAAATTTTGAATATTGAAGAGTGGAATATAGGATGCAAGAAGTTATTGATTGTTGTAAGAATGGAGTCTCTTTTTGAGAAACTTGTCATAAGAATAAATATCATATGTTTTACCCGAAAGTTAGATTTCTTGTTCTCATGCAGTTTAATTCTTTGTTCATGGTGGAGTAAATTACAAGTGTTGGTAAAAACATAGGGAACTGTTGTTATGTGAGTTCTTTGGTATATTTAATTGTTTCTTTGTTCTTATTCTGATCTACAACCTATAATTTGTTTTATAGTTAATTTGGAATGTTAAATAACAATGAAAGTAAACTAAGTACAATAAGTATTGTATAAAAAGCATACACATAAATGTGAGAAAAGTAGTAGTCTTTGTAATAACTTAAAACAGATATTCATATGTAATGATATTTGATAGAATGATTGTAATTTTTAATGAACAACTAAATAGAGTACTTAAAGTGAAATATACATATAACCTTCAAATACATAATAAGAAAGTGTACTATAAAGAAGTACTATATAGATCTAGTTTACTATAAATTGATTAAACTAAGAGCCTTAAAGGATAGCATTAGGCCCAATTGGTTAATCTGCAATGGGGTTTAAATCATCGAACCAGTAGAGGTGTTCAAATGTTTGACTAAGTACACCCTAGTTGTATGTGTCAAGATTAATAGTTGGGTAGAAATTACAAGTGGTTTGGGTCCATGTAGGTATTTATTCCCTTACAGTCTTTCTTATACGTTCATATATGGGCATAGATAAATAATGTCCCTGTGGTCCCCATCTTTGTACGACCTATTGATTCCACATTGTGTTTGAGCTTGATGCAAAATGCAAGCAATATATTTGACCATGATAGAAAAGGTTCTGCAAAGATGTTGTATTGGTTTGTGGAGCTCAAAGCAGTTTCTCTAGCCATAATTATCTTGTTCCATGTATCAAAGAGGTGTATTTAGCTTGAGTTGGTATTGATGTTGGTTGAAACTAGATTTCATTTGGAATATTATGAACCTCCATTGGATTGCATATTTCACAAGTTTCCAATTCAGATATAAATGGATCCCTATAAAAGTGGGAAAATTTTCTTTTTGATGCTGGACGATATGTTATTAGTTGTTTTTTTTGTGGTATGCTTTGTCCAAACAATCCTGATATTATTTCTTCTTCATATATTCTATGAATATCCAGATGCTAAAAGAAGTCATCAATTACAATTGTTCTGTGTCGCAACATTTTTACAAAGTAGTTGAAAAATTATTAATTAGCATACTAATAATGTCATAGTAAAATATTTGTATAATTTGCATTCAATTTTAGATTGAAATTGTAATTAAAAATACTTAGCATTTACTTTTAAATGGAAAAGTATTATTTTGTAAAGGCTAAGTTTGGTTCTTGTACAAATTTCACAAAATTTTAAATTAAATCTAATTTTGTGTAGAAGAAAACCAACTTAATCTAGGTCATACTATGGTCTCTCACAAAGAAGTAAATTATGTAAAAGTAATAAACAATTTAAAATGAAAGACAAATAATTGTCTATACAATTTTATTAGATAAATAATTTTGTAAAGTGTATACTTTCAAATTGGTAATCATTTTGCGAGAGGTAATTTAAAATTTGAATTGTGGGTGAGACTTTTTCTGGGCAGAGGATTGTATTTCTAAGCCTAATTTAGGGCTGTATATAATAATCAACCTTCTAACTTTTATATTCAGTATTTATGTGTTGTTGAAAAGTTATTTTTTCCAATATTTTGGTTCAAATCAACTTGAGCATATTAGCTGCTATCTTTATTATTTTAAATATTTTTCCCCGTGAACTTAGGTAAATAATTTTTGGAATTGAAATAAATAAAATTTGCAGAAAATGGACAAGGGAAGAAGCGTTAAGAATGAATGAAAGTACCATAAGTTTGGTAAAATTCTAGATGTTTCTGTGAGTTCCCGTTAAATTGCCTGCTGATGTGTGTTTCCCATCAGGTTTCGTGCTATTGTGTGTTGGTGTGAATTTCCTTGAAATATTCATGTGCAAGTATTTTAATCCTCACTGTTATTGAGTATTTGTAGAACAAGAGGGTGGTGCTGTAGAGTGTGTTCCACACAAAACAATAACTGCAGGAGATGATATTTAGAGGTATGTAATTAATGCGATGGGATAGAATTGTGCATAGGCAGGTTAACAATATTGATCTCTGTGGTATGTCGTCATTTCTAATAAATATTATTAGATTCAACAGATGCAAAAAAATTTCTATAATTGTCCTTTTAATATTTAAATGTCAGATTCAGCAGATGCAAAAATGTCCATATACTCTTAGTTTAGTTTTTTTTGCTCTCAATAGGGTTTTTATTTTCGAGAATACCTTAATTATGGCTTACATATTATATTTCCAAGTTACTTTTTGAAGAAGTTAAAGGGTCATATATGCACGTGGTTATTTATCTTATGTAGTGTTCGTCGAATCTTTTTTCTTAGTATAATTAAATTTGAGTTAGTTTAATTTGCTAAGAAAGAATAAAATATGATTGAATATTTATTATATATAATTTTTTAAAATTTTATTATGATTTGTTATTGATTAACTTTTTAATTTTTTTTGTTGAGTTTTGCATAATAGTTATTGTTTTTTTTTCATAATTTAATTTTTTTTATTTTTGATTGCAGGAAAAAATACATTTTAATGGGGACCCGAAACCCCTTACAAGCTAGAATAAAAGTTTGACGTTAAAGCACACTAAAAGGAGACAGGACTGGGGACCAGTCTGCTAAAACCATAACTAGCAAAACAACCAGAAAAAAGCCAAAAGCCAAAGACTAGCAAAAACCAAACAACCAGTACCAGGAACCAGATCCCTAGACGAACTCCTTGCAAGCCTCATCGTCTTCCTACTTCGCTTCAAATATCTTCTTTATTGCTGCATTGAGCTCTGAGAATTTCTGGATCCTTTCTTGAATTTTCTTCCTTCCCCCCAATCTAGTGCATTTTTCGAGGCCTTCCTCTTCTAGGTCCTTAGTGACTTCCTCTGGTTTTTTACTACGGGAGCTAGCATCCAGCTTAGCCTTAATGGTCATAATTTTATTTTATTTTATTTTATTATTAAAAAAATAAAAAATAAAAAATTTATGACCATTAAGGCTGAGCTGGATGTTGGCTCCCCCAATAAAAAAACTAGAGGAAGTCACTGAGGACCTAGAAGAGGAAGGCCCTGAAAAATGCACTAGATCGGTGAGAAGGAAGAAAATTCAAGAAAGGATCCAAGAACTCTCGGAGTTCAATGCAGCAATAAAGAAGATATCTAAAGCGAAGCAAGAAGCTGATGAGGCTTGCAAGGAGTTTGTCTAGGGCTCTGGTTCCTGGTACTGGTTGTCTATTTTTGCTGGTCTTTGGCTTTTGGTTTTTTTTTGGTTGTTTTGTTGGTTATGGTTTTTTTGTTAAATAATTTTTTTTGAAGAATTTAATAAAGGAACGTGAGATTTAGATATAAGATATGTTTAGAATGAAAATAATTATATCATTGATTATCAATTTTATGAAAAGGTTAATGATTTTAGCATTGATAAGAATAGAGAAATATAATTAAATTGAATACTTTTCATCATGAATATAATTAAATGATTTTTAAATTCTAATATATTTGATTTAAAATTTATTCAATTTAATCTACAATTTGAATATAGGTGAAAATAATTTTTTAAATTTTTTTTTAAATTTAATTATACCATATAAATGAGTAAAATTTGTTTTGTTAGCTATGTATTATTTAAAAAATTTAAAAATGTTTAATTTGAATATTTTTGTAAAATAAAAAAGGAAAAATATTTCAATTGATTATTTTGCCTATAAATTTGGAAAGTCGTCATAAGTATACATATTTATAACATAGAGAATATTATTGTGTCTATTGTAATAAATTTAATTTATAATTAGTTATTATTTAATAAGCATTTAATATTTGAGTAAACTCATTAAGTATTATACAATACAAAGTTGTTGTTTAGAAAAATATGAATTTAAAAATGAACAAAATTTATTATAAATTTATAAAACTTAAATTATAAATTATTAATTTGGTAATACATGAACTAAATATTATTTATGTAAGTATTAAGTATAATATATTAAATAATACATATATATTCGCTTGATTAAATGGATGGACTTTTTATGTTTCTATTCGATCGTTACTTTTTGTAGATCTCTTAAAAACCTTATAAAGCATGTGCTTTATTAAATCATCAGGTGGGGCCATAATCCATAGAATTCCTTTTTACCTAAGTCGATACTTTATATTTTCCCTGAATCTAATTCCCGATGAGTTTTGTATATTTTCCTAAGTCCTTTAATGATATATTTTACTAAGGTTTTGATATTGATGAAAGCAGTTAATATTCTTTCAATCCAATGGTTGTCGCACATCTGCAAAGTGAAATGTTATTCATTTTGATCTTGTGACAACCATCGATGTAGGGGACAACTAAGCATTTATGTCAGGTGGTAGCATTTTGTCTGATTAAATCACAACCATTTGACGTGGAAGATCTTACGGTGTATATACAGTGCCTGATCATTGAGGATTTGTAAGAGATTGACAGCTTTATTTCAATCCTAGGGTTGTCGCGCATCCACAAAGCAATGATTTACTCATTGTGATCTTGCGATAGCTGTCAACCTATTTTTGAGTCATAAGTTATCACTTTGGGTCCAGTCAGAAGGAGAAAGAATATTGGTCATTGGATTTTTGATCTAACGGTAGCAATATATCCAATTGTCGAGTGGCGCTGGGATGCTACAGGTTTCAATTCACCATGGATTTGTCTTGATCTAACAGTTTTCGTATGATCGCAAAGAGAAGATGCACAAAGTTTTATTCATTGCGATCTTGCGAGAGCCGTCGGATCTCTTTTAATTGAAGATCAATGGTTATGTTTTAATGTTGGATCAAATTAGGTGCAAGAGCATATTTTCCATGGTTCAAATCTTGCACCCTTTCTTGGCAATTACCTTTGTCTTTCTCGCTTTCCTAGCTAAATTAATTCATGAAGGATTAATAGGAATCGAAAAGAGTATTTAGGATTTAGGATTAAATTTTTATATAATAACTAATGTATAAGGTATGATACAAAGATGAATAGTAGAATTATAGAATATATGTATGCATAAAATCACAGATTTAAAAATGACATTTAGATATTTATATAGATCAATAGAATCCATATGCTATAAGTTCAAATCTTTAAGGCTCTGGATGATGCCTTAAAAATGGATCATTTCTTCTTTTCATCACATATTGGTTCTTTTCATTTAGGCCATGGATGATGCCCTCAAAATGGTTCATAAGAGTTTGTAGTTTCTTTAAAAAAGGAGTGAACTCTTTTAATGGATCATAGCTCCTAACAAAATGTTCTACAAAGTCTAATGTCTTTTCATATACTAGTCACTTTTCCTTCCTGATCTCCTGTTCTAGTATGTTAGGAATGTTCCAGTGGTTTTCATTTTTCATTTAAAATGATTGATTCCTAAAGGGTTCAGGTCCTCTCTTGTGCTTATCTAATCAACACAAAGTAAATATATAGAAAAGATTTTTTTTTTCATTTTGGTATGAGAAAGATTTACATAGTTATAAACAACACTTTACATCACAACACTAAAAGTATATTTTCATATTTCTTTAAAGGCTTTTTAATGAATACATTTTACATAGTCCCAAACATTATTGAAAATTAGAAATAAATGCTAAATTTAATAACACAAATGAGGAGTTGAATCCCTCTAAGTAACAATTTGCAACCAAACCAAATCCAAATCTTATGTTGTAGGATTTATGGAGAACCAAAGCTTTTGCAAGGAAAGTGTTCATATATAGGTCACCGTACTAATTTTATAAAGAAAACTATATCTAAGAAATTAGTATAGATCTAACATTTAAGAAAAGAAAATAAAACAAAGAGAAAAGAAAACCATTTTGAATTATAAACCTAACTTGAGTAGGCCAACAACCAAGTAAATTTAGTTAATGAGTATTAAACCTTTGATCTACATGAAAAAAAACCAAAACCTTAATAGAACCTTGTCAATCATTCATATTAAACCTTAACACAAACTTGTTGATTAAAACTTAGCTGATTGTGAATATACAATTAATAAATACATATAATTTTGTTAAAAACCTACTCGAGTTTGAAATAAAGATGGAAAACCTGGAGAGAAAGGCAGAGGTTCTTAGAGCAAGATATTTGCAGGACAATTTTCAAATGTTTCCTGGTCTTTTCAAAGCAGATGGAGCCATAAAAGACAAAGAAGGATGGTTAAGACAAATTGTTCATGAAATGTTAGTTAGAATAAGAACCATTTTAAAAATAGAAAGAAATATTCCTTTTGTCCAAGCAATTGAAATATTACAAGATGCCAGGGTAGATTTTACAATGATAAGCAATGAGGTACATCAGGTAAAGTTTAAACTGGACAATTTGTCATTTCTTGAATTCCTTAAAGGAAAGAAAATAGTACAAAGGATCTCATATAGTTGAAGCAAGCACAGATGCTACACCTGGTAGGATTTGAACTAAGTTTGGGAGTTGTTACAAAATTTTGGCGCTCAAGTCAATGAACTGTTAATATGATTTAGAACAACAAAGAGGGGGGTGAATCAGTTGTTCTTAGGTCCACATGTATAAATAATCTTTCAAAACTCTTCAACAAATAAGATCTAACAACCAACAGCTACTCGATCATTACTGAATACATAACAAAAACATATAACAGTGCAGTCCACTATCCAATAGTATTTAACTTACAAAAAAAAGCAATGTTCCAACCAAAACATTCACACAAGCATTAACACCAGGATTCATAGTGGAAACCCAATTTGGGAAAAACCACTTTGTAACATGTTACTAATATTTTCACTCTTCTGAAGTGAGCTTTGTGAAAATCCAACCCTGTCAAAGGTTACAAACACACTCTCAGGTGTGACTCGGTTAAAGGATTTCAACCACTCTGTTAGAAGTGCCTTGTTATAGGAATTACATACATTCCATTAGAATGAAACCTTGTTCAAAGGATTTATACAAATGACTATTAGGTCAATCTTGATTAAAGGATTTAAAACTGATACAATGGTTAGAAAGTAACAACAGTGTTTGATCTGAAAACATACAACTCACTTTGCAAATAACAGATCTAATTCTGTACACATATGCTAGCTTACTGAATGTTATCCAGTTTCATCTCCATCACTGATCTACTCGAAAATCCCTTCAAGCAATCATAACTCCTTATCCTTCAGGCTTTTCTTCTTATATAGTCAATAACATCAACAATAACTCTATCATCCTCTCTCTCTCAACCTCATGCTTAGGTTTCCTTAATACTTCCTTAATTAGGTCGATCCATCTTTTGCTGCTTGATCTCCTCCGTAGATCTTAGGGTTAGGTCAGATTCATTGAATCCTTCCAACCTTATGTTCTTCATCCATCCTTCTAGAAACATCTCAAATCTCTTTATGGATTTATAATAAAATAGTTTATAGTGAATTAAATGCTTCCATACAATCAATAAATAAAGTCAACATGATTTACATAATTTAAGAATTCAACTATGTCGGCTAGGAATTTGAATTCTTCCTGAAATGTAAATTACTGATGCTTGGTCAATATTGTGTTCAACTCCTCGGTCTTCACTGGATAGCCTAGTCACCACTAAAACTGTTTCCTTGGCTAATATTGTCTTCCTTGACAATTAACTGATGTTCGGTCAACACTAATTTTACTCGATGTATACTGGCTCGGTCGACACTAATATCACTCGGCTTAAACTAGATTTCTTCACTTTTTCTCGGTTAAGCCTACTTGTTTAGTCTTCCTTCTTACTTAGATAAGAAATACATTATCTTATCATTGTGCCACATAATCAAGTACCCATTGAAGTATCAAGATAACTCAACCTTTCCTTAGGTGCTATTGTTATCAACCTTTCCCTAATCCTTCTCAACAATCAAATAGATATAGTACTTTCTTAGATAGAAACAGTCTTACCAGTTAAGGTTTGACATTGAAATGACAATACAACAATTGCTTCAATTACAGTTTCCAACATGAACAACTTTGTAAAACTATACGAAGAAAGTTTTATTTTTGTCTTTTTTGTCCTAATATGGTTGTCATTATTTTGTCTTGGGACATAACTAGTGCCAGGTATGTTATGTTAGAGAAGAATTTTTGTTCAAGGTTAAGGTGACTATTATTCCTAGATAACCCTAGATGACCCTAGATAGGTGATCTATAACAAGTAGGCTTAACTAATAGAGGAAGAGTAACTCAGATGGTAGTAGTTAAGATGTTGACTCATTATAGGCTTTAGTAGCATATAATTAAGAATGTAAAAACTTTACTATGGAAGAAGCCAAGAAAAACTGAAAGAAAATTAACTGCAATAAGCAATGTATTAAAATCATAGACATGAATGAAAGAAAATTAGTAATCATTGTAATAATTTCAATTAGATATTTATATGTGTTCATATTTGATACAATGATTGTAATTTGTAATGAAAAATTAAATAGAGTAGTTAAATTGAAATATACATATAAACTTGATGTACATAATAACAAAGTCTATGATACCCATGATCTCTATACTTACATTTATTCCTCTCTTCTTTGAATTTTATATTTTTCCATTGTTGTGATTACATTGAGCATTTCTTGTTCCTCTAGTATGGTAATATTGTCATTTCTTACCATCCAGTATTCATGATTTTTTTTATTTCATTGATTTTCTTAGAAATGCTTCCTGTGTCTTCTTTTACAGTTGTTAATAAGTCTCCAATTGCAGTCAATTTGTAGATATCTCCTTCCTCATATGTTTTTGTTCTGCTGATACTTTGAAGATGTAATTCATAGTTTTTCTTCATGATTTCTATATCTAGAGTATCTTGAGCATTTGCTTCATATAAATTGCAGCCCATATCTATAAAGATCTTTTCCATATGTGTAATGCTTGTATTGAGTGTTTTGATTAGATTATGTAGTTCTTGAACTACTTCTATGCTGATGTCTATTTTGAAATTGATTGAAAAGATCCACTTTTGTAGAGGACTGTCAGTGGATTTGATAATTCTTAGATTAAGAGCTTCTTTATTGTCTATATCTATTACTATTTGCAATAGCTTTTCTTGTGTATTATATATTCTTTTTTGTTCTTTGAGCAACTAGAAGTCTGTGTAGATTATATCTTTGAGTTGAATATATGTTTTGTAATAACTGGCTAGGTAGTCGATGAGGTCCACACCTCTTGAATTGAGGTATTGTATCCATTCTCATGATATTTGTGCCATGTGCCTATCTTCATGCATCTACTTGATATTTTCTTCACTGGAATGAAGTGATGGATCAAAAATATCTTCTGTCTGATTTGATGTTTGGGAAGACATAGGACCTAGCATTTTCTTTATATAATCAGATAGATGATTGAAAATCGATTTGAGTATGTTCTTTTCATCTTTCAATTAGTCCAACCTATCTCTTACCTCTTGATGTGTGAATTCACACATATGAATTGTACAATTATGGAAAGCGGGTCCTATGTCAATTTGATTGACATGAAAATTTGCTGCATTTAGATCTAAAAAGTTGCTGTCTTGTTTTGGTTCTGTAACTTGTATTAGTACATGCCCTGTCTCTTGATGTTTTTGAAGAGCAGCTAGTTTGCCTCTTTCTTTTCTTTTCTTTGAATTGGTAGTTTTGTTAATGATTTGAGAAACTAAATCTTGAGGAGGAACTCTATCATCTCTCCTTTTTCTTTTTCTTTGTATTGTTTCTTCTAACCATGAAGGAGTGGCTAGAATTTTTGAGCCAGACGCTAAACTTTCAATATCAAACAATTTCCTGACTATCGTAGGGCTTTGTATTTCTTGAGCTGAACTTTGAATTTTTTGTGGTATATTTTGACTATATGTTATAGTAGGTTGAATAATATCTGTTATTTGATTTAGTGGTTCTTCTTCGAAAGATTGGTCTGTTGCATTCTATTCTGATTTTCTTATTTCTTCTTCTTATTACGTATTCTTTGGTTCATGTTGATTGTCCATGTTGATCAATGGAAGTAAACCACTACCATAGGTGCTTCTTATAGCTTTTTCTTTTTCCAGTGGTTGATCATCCCCACCTATGTTTTGTTGACTAGATTGAACTATTGCCTATATTGTTGGTAATGGTAGTTGAGTTGAAGGTATTATTTGAGCTTGTGTTGATGATTTCCCTTCTATGTTTGATTTATCCTTTATTGTTTTCTTGTATCGTACCCATGTTTTTGTTCTTTTAATTATGTATTCTATTCTATCTTCAAAATTGTCTAGTTTTGGTTGTTCATGTTTTACTAGTTACAAAGGTGTTCCTTTTATTTTAGCCAAATAATGATTGGAACGTAGATTATATTGATCATCATATAATCCTTCGACATCTATTACAATATGATATAGTTGAATCTATTCAACTGTAAGGTAGGACCATGATCTTTCTCTCATTTCAAAGTCATCTTTACAATTATCCCAGAAATCTTCTAATGAAGGTATGTGATTAAAATTAGGGAATAGTTGCAGGTTTTGTTTTATATAATTGGAAGGGTCAAAATGATGCCTAATAACATTATATTCATCAAATTTATATTTTTTTAAAGATGATTTGAGGAGATTCATTATAGAATAGCTAGAAAAGCATGTATAAGGTCCTATGAAAATTGGAAAATGAATACCTTCTTTATGCTGTTCACTACATCTGTTGTTGACCTTGATGATCTATCTACATAACTCTATCAAAACCATTTTATCATCTGTATTGTTATAAACTAAGTTTGCACCTTTGTTTCAAGCTCTCTTGGTCTTGATAACTCAGTATAACATGGGAATCATCTCAAGGTTGTGGGACCTTTGCTAACTGAGATGAAACCTCCAAGTTCTAGGCCGGTTCCTCTTGGATTATCACCTTAGTTTGCTCTTAACAGGAAAGTAAATCTTTGAGGGGAAAAGGGATAGGAGTGCATGAAAGGGAAATGATTGAAAGCAAACTACCTACTAGGTGATGCACCAAAATTAGGGTTTGGATCTCAGTATAGAGGGATGAAACCAATGAAGGACTTAGGTCTAATAGGTCACAACTTACTGAATAGGCTTGCATAAGTGTTTCATAGAAGGGTCTGCAAACAAAAGAGGGTGTTCAAGGAAAGAAAAAGATTCTTTCACAACAACAAGACTCTTAGGATTAGACAACAATCTATGACCTGCAAACAAACATTCACTCCTATAACTCGGTGTAGGATTGAGACAAGACTGTTAGGGGCTGAAATATACCCACAAAATATCTAAATTAAATCAAACACAATAACACACACAGTTACAAAAAGTAAGAGGAATCAGGAAACTTAAGATATCACTGATAACATTCATACACTTCAACCCAATAAGAGATAAATAAAGACAAAGAAGCATAGGGACATGAAGAACTATCACGAAACACCTCTGCAATGTTTTTACTTATCAGTGGGAGGAATACAACTGTGGAAGCTAGAGGGCAGAAAAATGCCACAGGTAACTCCTTAGAAAGATGAATTTCTATTACAATTGTCCAACTCTAAGCTCAGAAGCTCCAAAAAATGAATATATACATCCCTCCACTGCATGCAGGTAGGAGTCAAAAATCTAACTAGGGTTACAGGCTTTACAATAAAATAATCATGCCCTAGCAGTCAAAATCTGATCATAAATATAATTCTAGAAATATCTCAACTGATCAGATATTTCTCCTTGCATGCCCATGCCTATACTACATCGCCTATAGATAAACAACCTAGACTCATCATTTTTCTTGCACAAAAGTCTTGACATGAATGCTAACTAGTACCTTGAAAAATCCATTGCATCGTCGACCAGATCATCCATCATCATGCTCGGAACCAAAAAATGTCCTCAAAAATCAATTCTGAGCTACCCCGTCGCTTCGCACATGTCCTCTGCAGAAGAAAGCCCATGAAAAATGGTTGCACCACTTTAAAAATGTCATTGGTCGCATGATCGCATGAGCCCAAAAGTCCTCATGCGATCATCCGACTAGCTTTTTTGAAAATTCCATCCTTGCCATGCAGGAAACCTGGCCCACAAGATCCGCCACCTCAGTCTGACCCACGACAGCACCACATGAAATGCCCTTAGAATCCAATGATGGTCGCATGATCGCATGGGATCGAAAGATCCCATGCGAACATGTGACCACTGTAGATATTGCATCTACGGGGCCCTTGCTATACCTCTGGCCCACCGTAGACTAGACATGTCACCTCCAGAGGACCCACTAGTAGCTCTTCATCACACTTGCACCATTGCAGATACTCCAAACCCATGAGCCACTGAGATCACATCGGGCAGTTGTCACATGATCTCATGGAATTAGAAGATTCAATGAGATTATGCGACAACCATCAGATCTTCACCACACTGGCACGGCAAGCTTCAGGCCCACCAAGAAATGTTCATCACCGACCGGCCAATGAAACATGAACACATCACCAAACTGCAGGCTCCTATCAGCACGGCTAACGGTTTGTCGCATGTTCGCATAGCCTAAAAAAGGGGCTATGCGATCATGCGACAAACCACTAGCATTCTTCAACAGGACCATCAATGGTTAGTCACATGGTCGCATAAGGGGAAAAGGACTTATGTGATCATGCAACAACCCACATAACAACTTGTCAAAAACCAACTAGGCCCTACTTGTCAGAATTGCGCACTTATGAAATGAATGCTGCCAGAGGAAGAAGTGTGAAACATGAGGGGCCAAAAACGCAGGGGGTTTCTAGAGTGAAGGTCGAAAACACACTGGGCTTTCGGACCAAAAGGCAGAAAACACAAAGGGTTTTCAACACTGAACATTTTTTGGAACTCTGCGACTTGAGTATTTCCCGCAACATTAAAACTTGAATATCTTTGAGGGCTTTGCGAATTAGGGTGTGCGATCAAAGTTGGGGCTTGACATTACATTGTAGAACATGGGGTTAAGGGTGCAAATCATAGAACTTTTTGGATCAACTTTGCAAGTGAAAACAAGCTGCAGCAGGGCAAGATAAAAATAGAGACCTGGAAACTTGGCCAAATTTGAAAAAATGGAAATTTTGGGCAACATGTATATTTTGGAAACTTGAATGGAAATCCATTGAAAGCTCCAATCCTAAAATATGTAAATTTAGGATATTATGTATAATAGCTTCCAAATTGCATTATTGTTTGTGTAGTTGCATCTGATAATGTACGTTCTGGACAACCTTGAATTTCATGACATATCTTCATTGTAAAAAAATAATTAACCCTTCTGTGATGTCTATAGGTGTTTCTAAGTTGTATGCAAGGGTAGAAATCATAAACTTGGATATTTTGATCATAGTCAATAACACTAGGTAGGTCATTCCCTATATTTTGACATGCTACGACATAGATGAGGTAAGATGACATTGCAAATTTGTATGAATGCTTTGCTGAGACAAGCATTTCAGTAAGTCTATCACTTACTAGTTGTACCCAATCTATATAAATATTATCTACACATATAGATTGCACAAGAAAATACCACCATTCTTCAAAATTTATGGCTTGTTCGCTTCCTTTGATTGTGTGCAGAAGTACTACTATGTCTATAATCTCTTTTTTAAGATTTGTTCTATATAGGGTTTTTGGTAATTTTGAACTAGCTTCTCTAATCGTTTGAAACCATTTTGTTGAAATTGTAGCTCGCCATTTTGACCTTTTCTCATTAGAATTTCAAGCTTCCTGAGAGAAATTCCATTGTGAATATTGTTGTCTTGAAGGTAAACCAAAGAATTTATGTATTGAATCTCTGTTCAAACTGATGAGAACTTCATTGTTTTGTTTCTTTATTTCTCTGGTATTTGGGTCAGATCTTTGAATGCATTCTATAATGAGTTCTAGTACCCGAATAATGATTGGAAATCCTACAGCTTGTATTAATCCACTATTAATGAGACTTTGTGTAATGGGATGAACTAGTTCTGAATTTATTTATCTGTGTCGATCATTTAAATTGTAAAAATGCAGGTTTGTATCTATGATTTCTTTCCATGCACTGTCTATTCCATCGAGATGATCATAACTATTTATTTTTCTAGTCAATCTATAAAGGGTTATAGATTGAAATGTAGAGTTTTCATAAAGTGCTTCTTATGTTGCAGTGACAATTTTATTGGTTTTTGTTTGTTTGGATCGAACTATGTATAAAATATTTTCTATACATTTGGTGTTGAAGATATTTACTAAGTTACAAGAATGATGTGATAGATAGTGGGCATTTATTAATTTTAGGTGATAATTTAATAGTCATTAAGATTTGAATGGTAAATGGTATTAATGTTTTTGTTTCAAGGATAATAATTTTTCCTTGTAGATATGAATGATATATGTTTTGAATATAGTGGGTATTAGTAAATTTTGTGCATAGAATGATGTATGGCTTTATTTTTTTTTTTTTTTATTAGTGTGTTTATGGAAGTACTGTCAAAGCAATAAGTTTTGTGAGATTCAATAGTCGATATATTTATTAATTGTAATATGTAGGTCACTTAAAGTGATGGTTTGAGTACATGTTGATCAAACGGTTTTGGTGATTCTAACATATATAAATAACAATATTTCTTGTATTCTTTTGGATTGTCGGATTTAGTTGTTAGTGAGTTCTAAATCCGAAATTGTTAAATTTTTTGTTCTCCACGGGATCTTGGTCTTGAAATTTTTTTAAGTGTGTTGCATATCCTTATGTTTGCATGTTACATTATGACCCATTTAAGTTTTCATGTTTGTAGGTAGTTTTTTGTGTTTCATAGTGTTCGCTGAATATCAGGATGTTTTTGTTGGCTTGTGTAGCGTGATCTCCAGTTATGGATTGGCCCTTACTGTTTCTTTCAGTGATCAAGAGACTCTGTATTTTTTTGTTCTTACAAGTTTACTGTTGGCTCTTATAGAGGGGATCTATTCAATTATATGAAATATAATATGATTGTAAATATTCTAATTCAATGTTATGATTTGGATTATGGGAATTAGTTGTTAGTGACTACTAAGTCTGAAATATTTTTCTTTTTTCTCATGGGCAGGGTTCTTGTTCTTGAAAATGTCTTAAGTGTCTTCTAGATCCTTATGTTTTGGAATATCGAACTTAGTTGATAGTGAATACTAAATCTGAAAATGTTTCAAGTGTGTCTTATATCGTTATGTTTTCATCTTACCTTGTGGCCCACTTAAGTTTTCATGTTTTGATGTGGTTTTTTGATTTTACATCACAAATAAAAATTTCTTACATTTAAATTTTAGTGTATATTATTATTGATTTATAAACATGCATGATTTTTTGAATATATGACTAATTTATAATTATTAATTTTATTATTATATTTATAATTATTTTCAAATAAAATATGTTTATTTAGAAACTTGTATTGCACGAAGCAAGTTTATATCTATACAATATTTAAATTTAAAATAATTTATTAAATTATTCATAAATTAAATTTTTTTACAATCAATATGTTTCTTAAAACATAAATTGAAAGGCAGTAAAATGATTAAGCCCTCATAAAAAGTTAATATGACAGGTAGGGATGACCATCAAATTCTAGGCCTAATTTGGATAACAATGTTCAGATCAATGGTCATCGTGCAATCTCGAAAAAGAATGAAGGTTAAGGATTTTATTCAGTGATTCAGAGATAATGGTGTTCGCTGAGTGTCTCAATATAACCAAGGTTAATATAATCTTCCAAAGATCATGACAATATAACAGTTGGTAGATATGAAGATCAAATTTGAGTTATATTTTTCATTCAGAGATTTTTTGAATAAAGGTTTCAGTGGGTTGATCTTATGATGTAACTAAAGTTAGTATAATGATCTGGAGATCATGCTAAATCTTCTACTCATTCAATCTATAGATAAATGATGAGTTAAAAGAAGGTTCATGAGATCATTGAGGATATTTGTCAATACTCGAAGGTTTTGTGATGGTGACACAGTAATCATTCTTCGACTCTTTTTTCTTTTTTTAAATATAAGGTGTCAACATCTTACACTACTACTAACCGTGTTTTAAAATTAGTGTTATGTAGAATTGAATACTGAGATGAATAAAAAAGATTGTAATGATGTTGATAACTCCTTTGCATTGAATGATCAAGGTTATATTAATGAGACATTCTTGCAAGTACACTTATCAATGTTCAAAACAACAATTGATATTTCAGAGCAATAGAGATTTTTGAGAAATTGTAGTAAGTGTGTTGCAAAGAAAAGTTTGAGAGTCAAGTAAATAGGAAACAATTGCAAACATGAACCACCCTGAATTAAGCATAGCTTCTTCCAGTGGGGAAGCAAAAGAGAAAGGAGATGAACATAAAGGCAAGCCCAATTTCTTTGATGAATTCATTGAATTGCTCCCGGGATCAAATCAGAACAAGAAGGCAAGTGATGAAGTCTTCGTTGATGAAATAGAAAACTGTAGGGATCTTGATATCCCTTCTTGCTCTATTTTTATGCTTTTTAATTAATTCTATATGAATTGTGATAGACCCATTCCAATCTGTAATCCATGGGTTTTAGGCATGGCCAAATTGATAGTCCCAGTTTTTTTTATAGATGTTGACCTCATATATGAGCTAGCTAGAAATTATGATCTGATATCGAAGAACATTAGGAAAGGTGACCAGTCTGCCTTAGTTACTCTTGACACGGGATCCTTCATCAAAGCCTTTGATCTCTATGCTTCATCATCTATAGAGATTGATTTGAAGAAGGAGAAAGAAAAATATTCAAAACAATTAGGGCTTGTAAGGATCCAAATGGCGAGACATCTCCCCACAAGTGGTAAATATATAGCTCCTCTCCCAGCGTACATGAATGCTCCATATGAGTATAAAGCCCTAAATTTTTACATGAAGTATTTGGCATATGGATTATGTCGATTCTTGGGGATAGATGGAGATGCTGAAAGGTTGCCAGCAATTTACTGATGATAATTCTGGATATTCAGAATTCACATGTAAACATAGACTATGATTACATCCAATATGTAATTGACAGGATAGATGAGGGTCTGTCATGTATGAAATCAAAGAATAAGCCAATTAAATTCATGCATTACTCTCTGTTAATGCATTTAATTATGTTTTTCAATATTGATAGTTTGAATGTGCTAATGCTAATACCAAGGAAAATGTTTAAGGGACACCCAAACCCTGTGCAGTTTTGGTTGAGGGTATGGAATTATACTTACAATGAAAATAGTTTTTGTGCTTTTCAGAATTGGATAGTTCACCCACTTTTGAATCTAATGGGAACACACATTGTGAAACTTCTAGTTTTGGTGCTGAAACTGTTAAGACCTAAACAATTTATCAGTACATGGAATAAAGGCCATAATTGGGGATATGTTTATTTTGGTGAGAATTTTACATTGATCAGGGTCTATGGTTTCCTAGAACCCCCTCATATATTACCAACATATGTACCACCAAGGATAGCATATTTGGATTTTTTGTGGCAGTTAATGTGGACTGATAAAGAACATTTGGCACCTCATATGAATGAAACTTTTACTCCTCGATAGTTTAGGATAGGAAATTTTTGATAGGAAAAAGGGAATTTCCACAAGTCAATCTATGGTTAAATCATTTTAATATGGTTACTTCTCTTTGTAGGTATGTAGATCTAGAGGATTTCATCATAAATCCCAGAATGCTACTAATCCCAAATATTGGTGTAATAAGAAGGCATGAGGGATGTGATGAAGAAGATTTGATTAGAAACATGATGGATGAGGATGAAATAAGAAGAAAACTTAGAAAATTCTTTGACTTATTGAATTTGGAAGGTCAACTCAAGAAAAAATAGATTTCTTTTGGAGGATTCTTCCCAGACCTCCCATACTTAGACATAATTAACAAAATGGTAGAGATGTATGGAACTCTATCTAGCTAGTTGGAGGAACAACTTGAAGAGAAGCTAGAACTAAAGAAGGATTATTCTTCTTCTGATTATGAGTACATTGATGAATCTCAGAAAGGCAATAGTCCAGGTGATGGAATTTAATCTCCTATGATTGATATAACTCAAGATAATTGTGAGGCAGGGGATGTGTGTGAACTACCTCATAAGAGGTAGATGCTTAAGGAGAACCCTCTCAAAGAAAGAAATCAAAGAAAGAAGCTGACATGATCAAAACTTTATTGTCTGGTGATAGATCATATCATCACCATTTCAGGAAAATTATCAGACATGGAAAAAAGATAGCCACACAAGAGGAAGTGGAATTACTGCTATTGCTTGGTCAAGATGAAAGAGAAATCTTCTAGGAAGAATTTCTCAATGATGATCAATTCATTAAGAGTGAGGAATTTAAGAATTTCCTTATATGGAAGAAGCAACAGGAGATTCCAAAAATAGTACCTGAAGGCAATTTTCTAGATGATGAGGCACTGAAAGTCCTAGCAGCATATGATCCAAAATCTAAAAATATTACTGTGGAAGAAGCTAGGACAATGGTTATGTCCAGTGGGATGTTGTTACTACTGGGTTGGGACCTTACATCAGCTTTCATCATAGATCAAATCAGAAAGCAACCCGAGGGAAATCTACGTTATGGGGTCCAAATTGGAGACATGATAAGAGGGAGTGGGTATGACCCTAAATCCCAAGCCTTAGCAATGTGGTCACTTGCACCAAGAACCCAAAATCCATCGCTGCTCAACATAGAAGATAAGATGGAAAGGGAGAAGATCATGTGGATTGTTCAAAACACCAGTGATCTGGAAGTATTTAAGGTAGTGACTCACATTAGACATCTGAATGAAACCTAAACAGTTCAATTATCAAATAGATATGCAAGATTATTTGAAAGTACAACAAGTATAGAAAAAGACAAGAATCAAGGACTAATGAAAATAAAAGTCCTAGAAAATGAATTGGAAGGGTTAAAGCTAAAGCTTGAAGAGATTTCTAAAGAAATTCCTCATCGAGTGTGACATATTGAAGCTATAGTTCAAACAGTGGTAGAAATTCCTGTTGAATTGGCAGAAACTTTAGAAAAGGACAAGTTTGATGTATCTCTAAAGGCACTCGATGATGTGTTACAACATCGGTATGAGAAAATTAAAGGAAAAATGGACTCAGTCAATAAATCATACTCTATGTTGTAGAAAATAGATAACAACATCAAAGATGCAATGGCTACTCTAGAGCCACTTTTCACCATTTGGTCTGGTAGAGAAGCTTTATTTGAAAAACTTGAAGCATTGCAACCTCATAGGATAGATATTCCAGAATCAGTCATTGAGGTGGGAGAAAAAATAGAACAAATTGGCACTTGCGGATTCTTCAAAGAGAAGGCCAATAAGGAAAGAACTAAAATCAATAATTTTGGCCCAGGTTTTAGCAAGTTTGTCCCTTCTATTTTGACAAATGATGGTAACATCATAGAAATTGAGGACTGGACATCAAATATGAGTCAAATGATGATTAAACAGGAGGCATTTTGAATAATGATGGGTCTTTAGATATTGATAGGTTCAACAACATTTTGATGACATGTTCAAAACAAAAAATGAATGTACCAAATTTGTTGTTGACACAAAGGCTATCACTGATTCAAGATGGGATAAGTAGATCAATCAGTTAGAGAGCCTGAAAATGTACATGTGGCCATGACAAGAAGAAGTTTCTTCATAGGACAACAATACAAAACCTAAGAAGAAAAAATCAACAAAAATTGATGTAGAAGAAATAGAGGAAGAGTGAATTTGAACATTGCATCTGATCTATGAGCACAGGGAGAGTAATTAGTATAAAGAGGATGATGTAGGTTAGCCAAATGGTAGTCATCATTCACATAACAACTTTCAAATTTACTCTGAATACCAATAGACAAAGGTGCAATTCAAAGGGAATTCACTATGAGAAGAAACATTTTTTGGCGCAATTTCCTTTTTTTGTTTCATTTTAAATATATTTTGTATTGTAATGCAAGTTACTATGAAAGCCACCTGAAGCTTGTTGCATCCTTTTCTAAAGGATTCCAAGATGGGTAGCAGAATAAAAAGAGGAAAAGTGAATTTGAATCTTGCTCCTGATCTATGAGCACAACAAGAGTAATTAGTATAAAGAGGATGATGTAGGTTAGCCAAATGGCGGTCATCATTGACATAACAACTTTAGAAATTACTCTGAATACCAACAAACAAAGGTGCAATTCAAAGGAAATTCAATATGAGAAGACATATTTTTTGGTGCCATTTCCTTCATTTCAGTTTCATTTTAAATATATTTTGAGAACAGAACATGTAAGTAACATATCATATACTATAAAGAGTTAAGTTTTGAGTTGTTGATCTAAACTATTAATTCTTCTTGTTTTAAAATATTGTTTCTTAAATTATACAATTAAATGTATAGGAGGATTTAAAGTGTTACATGTTATAAAGAAATGCATGAACATATTGTAAATTTGAATAAGTGTGTTTCATATATTCATTTTGTTTATTTACTTTTCCAATTTAGGGTTGGCAGTGTTTAAATTTTTAGATGTGATCTTTTCCATTATAGTAAATATATAACATAATCTTTGTACACAAACAATATAAGACACTATTCTATAATTAATTTTAGATGATAATGTTATCATTTAAAGTAAAAGAAAATAAAATTAATAGAGTCGATGCTTTTGACCATAAACAAGATTGGAAATTGTGGTAAGATCAGAAGTAGCCAAAAATTATTACTCTGAATTATTCAATTTATAGAGGTAAAGCCAAATGTTGAGTCAAAAAGGATGGATTCAAAATGTAAAACTTTCTCTGTATTTGCTAAAAATGGTTTCTAGCAATAAGGGTAGAAAAGGGGAAGGAAGGACTAAGAAAAGAGATCCTTGCTTGATGACTACTGAAATGATATATGCAACAGATGTGGCTTCTGATTTTTGTAATTTGATTAATTGTGTTCATTAATTAATACAAAACCTAAGAAGAAAAAATCAGTAGCAATTGATGTAGTAGAAATAGAGGAAGAGTGAATTTGAACATTGCATCTGATCTATGAGCACGGGAAGATTAATTAGTATAAACAAAATAATGTAGGTTAGCCGAGTGGCAGCCATCATTCACATAACAACTTTGGAAGTTACTCTGAATACCAATAGAGAAAGATGCAATTCAAAGGGAATTCATAGGCTCTAAACAAATACATTCTCTTCTCCATTCATTATACAATCCATAAATCTATCATATTTCATAGAAATACAAATTCTAATAGAAACAAAATATAGATTCTATCTAATATTTCTCTCTTCAATCAATATTAATATTTTGGACTCTACAAAAAATTAAGATGTTTCAAAATTCAATTAATGGCACAAATAGGTAAGGAAGGATTGAGAAAAAAGATCCATATGAATCAATAAATGCTTCAAAAATGCTTGCTAGCCTAAAACCTATGCATTATAGATTGATGCATTTGGTCAGTCGTTGAAATTTTCAAGAATAAGTTTCATACTCTTGCAAAATTGAGGCATTCACCAAAATAAATTTGAATTTGACAAAATTGGCTAGATAAAAAATATCCTAAATACTTTTTAAAAATTGTCAATAGTTCAATGTTACCCTTTTACAGCTCACTTAAGTCTCTATAATGCATGTGATTTATTTTGTCATCGTGTGGGGGCATATACCTAAGAATTTCTTTTTACCTAAGCTAAGATTTTATTTTCCTAAGTCTAAAGTCCCCGTGAATTTATTAAATATCCCTAATTCTCATTTGATCCAACTGTTATCAGACATCCACAAACAATAATTTATTATCTCCTTGCATCTTCTTCATGTACATTGGACTAACCTCATCCACAATTATATGTATGGATTATCTTTACAAATGTCCTCTTTGGAAGGGATACTGATGAATCTAGGTGAGACTCTAACTATAGAATGTAATGTTCTTTCTTTCTATTTGTCTTGCGGGTATGTGCAAGATCATGAGGGGCCAAACTATGCCCTTAAGTGGCAATGAAAAATCAGCAAATCAGGGTTAGTCAACTTGATGTGAAAATTTCAACTAGCTATGAACCTAATATAAAAAATTTGTAAGAATAGAATCTGTACAAAATTGAATGTAGTTTCTAAACTACTAGGCCTTTTTTGAGAAAAAGTTAGTATGATTGGTGAAAAGTATAGATTTCAATGCAGCAGTACAAAAATTTCAAGAAAAAAATAAGAAGTAGGTGTATGTCTGACCACCTTAATCATAATCAAATGATAATATTTTATTATAAGATTTATATATAAGTAGTAGACTCATGCCCGGATGTGATGCATATTTATTTGTAATTTTATTCTTAAAAAATAATTAATTATGAATTTTCTACTACAATGTTTTCAGAATAAAAAAACTCCTGTGTCTGACCACCTTAATTCATTCAAAACTTTACAAAATTCAAATTTTATTTTTTTTCCTTATAGCAGGTGAAGCATAGAATGTGACGCATTTTTTCAGATTTCAAAAATGTTATACCATTTGAAAGTTATAGTCATTTTTCAATCAGTATATAAATCAGCACTTTAGAGGTAGCTCAATTGAAAAATAACTAATAATTACTTACCAAATTCAAAATTTGACAACAATTATATCGATAAAAAGCTAATAATCTCCTTAAGATACCCTTTTCATTTATCAAATTCGGGTGAAAAAAAAGTCATCAGCTACATTGTCAAAGTCTGGAACTTAGAGAAATAGGAGAAAAACACGTATTTGAGACATTCCAATAGTTGACCATGTAGGTTTGGTGCACAAAGCAATACCAAGCCTAATCGGGTACTCGATATTTTTGGGTACCCGATATTTACCTCAATATGATGCAGAATTTTGAATTTTCACTTTGCCTCCACTTTCTCCCTCCCATTTCTCCATCCTTCATAAACATATATATATTAGATATATTAAATATTATATAATATCAATTATATATTAAATGTTATATAATATATATTTTACATTAAATATTATTTAATATATATTAATATTAAAAACTATATATTAGATTATATATTATATATATTAAATATTATATAATATACATGTTACATTAAATATTATTTAATTATATATTAATATCAAAAACTATATATTAGATTATATATTATATATTAAATATTATATAATATACATTTTACATTTTAAATATTATTTAATATGATTCTGAGCACGAGCATGAGTCCCTACAGGGGCATAGTTGTGCCTTTTACAGGTGTCGAAAACTCTAGCTACGCAGAAATGGAGGCTTTGAAGAATAGTTCACTAGAGGTGGATTATAGAAGCAGAGGGCAAGAGAATCACTCTGTTTCCACTACCTGTGGCTGTGAAATGGTATCTTTCCCTAGTTTTTCAACTGGAACACTAAATTGCAAAGGTTCTTGAAATAGATTATGGTCACCGGAAAATTGTACCATGCCTGTTGATAATCCGGCAGCTCAACAGAGTCATTGGGAGGTTAAACAAGAACAACTAGATAGACCTTTGAGCCAGCCGAAGATTATGGAGAGTGGGGAAGGATTTGGTAAAATGAGCAGTTGTACTGGAAATTATGCAGGTGCCGTAGAACTTACTGCATTAATAAATTTAAAGAAGAGATCAGCGACGGCGCGACATTATGAGGAAAGCCTTGTCATTTCGATGGTGCTGCCTTGAAATTATGAAGAACGTCTTGTCACTTCAATACCAGCACCACCTCTGTCTCAGACTTTTTCCATTGCTTATCATCAGCACTTTGAGATATGGTAGGGATTGCGGGCTTTTGCACAGCATAGTCTATCATAAATTCTCTATAAATCATCATGCATTACAGTATTCTACGTGTTTCTAAATGACTTACTTCAAGAATTTAATTTTTACCATAATTTTGGATCCATGGATTGTCATTTTGTGCTCAAAGAGAAGCTGTGGATTGCAAGAATTTGATAAATTTGGTTTATCTCATTTTCTTTCTCTACCATTTCTGAGTAATACGATTTTTTTTTTGTCCATTTTAAATGATTTCACCTGAAGTTAATGAATTTTTTTAGATGATTTTGTCTAAAGTTTTAATGAAATTTCTTCCATGGATGCTAATGAAATCTCTTTCATGAATGCTGATAAGATGTTTAAATTCAAAGTTAATAAATTCTATAGCTTGAATGTTCTTTGTTGTAGAAGGTTATTTTCATGGTTTGTGATTCATACAATTCCTTAATAGTTTCATTCTTAACAGAATTCATAACTAGATTTTCCATAGCCAATTTTCTTCTTGATCGTTGCAATATTTTCTCCTCCACTGAACATTTTGTAATCAGTTGATATACAATCACATTTTTCTCTTGGCCAATTCTATGGGCTCACGATTGAGCCTGTAGATCCACAAAAGGGTTGAAATCTAGATCTGGTGGAAGAGTAGTATTAGCAAGAAGTCATTCACTAACATCTCATTTGGGTCATGGGGACTCCCTAAGTGTCCTATTATGCCTTATCACATGTTACGACCCCTAGGGAGTCCACCTAACCCCTTTTGACACATTGGAATTCTCAAGTGTGTCTTAAGGGGTCCTAAGACCCCTTAAGATAGACTTGAGCATTCCAATGTGTCAAAAGTAGTCATGGGGACTCCCTAGGGGTCCTAGTATGCCTTATCATGCATTAGGACCCCTAGGAACTCCCCATGACCCCTTTTGACACATTGGAATACTCAAGTGTGTCTTAAGGGGTTCTAGGACCCCTTCAGACACACTTGAGTGTTCTAATGTGTCAAAAGGGGTCAGGGGGACTCCCTAGGGGTCCTAGTATGACTTATCACGTGTTAGGACCCCTAGGAAGTCTCGATGACCCCTTTTTACACACTGGAATGCTCAAGTGTGTCTTAAGAGGTTATACGACCCCTTCTAACACACTTGAGCATTTGAATGTGTCAAAAGGGATCATGGGGACTCCCTCGAGGTCCTAACATGTGACAAGGCGTACTAGGAACCCTAGGGAGTCGCCGTGACCCATTTTGACACATTGTAACACTCATGTGTTTTTTAAAGGGTTGTAGGAGCCCTTCAGACACACTTGAGAGTTCCAATGTGTCAAAAGGGGTCATGGGGACTCCCTAGGGGTCCTAACACATGATAAGGTGTACTAGGACAACTAGGGAGTCCCCATGACCCATTTTGACACATTGGAATGCTCAAGTGTGTCTTAAGAGGTCCTAAGATCCCTTATGACACACTTGAGTGTTCCAATGTGTCAAAAGTGGTCATGGGGAATTCCTAGGGGTCCTAACGAGAGATAAGGTGTACTAGGAACCCTAGGGAATCCCCATGACCCTATTTGACACATTGGAATGCCCAAGTGTGTCTTAAGGGGTCTTAGGACCCCTTTAGACAACTTGAGGATTCCAAAGTGTCAAAATGGGTCATGGGGACTCCCTAGGGGTCCTAGTATGCCTTATCACACGTTAGGACCCCTAGGAAGTCCCCATGACCCCTTTTGATACATTGGAATGATCAAGTATGCCTTAAGAGGTCCTAGGACCCCTTCAGACACACTTGAGAATTCCAATCTGACAAAAGGAGTCATGGGGACTCCCTAAGGGTCCTAACACATGACCAAACATACTAGGCTCCCTAGGGAGTCCCCATGATCCCTTTTGACACATTGGAACACTCAAGTGTGTCTTAAGGGATCTTAGGACCCCTTCAAACACACTTGAGCATTTCAAAGTGTCAAAAGGGGTCATGGGGACTCCCTAGGGGTCCTAGTATGCCTTATCATGAATTAGGACCCCTAGGAAGTCCCCATGACCACTTTTGACACATTGGAATGCTCAAGTGTATCTTAAGGGCTCCTAAGAACCATTCAGACACACTTGAACATTCCAATGTGTCAAAAGGGGTCATGGGGACTCCCTAGGTTTCCTAACACATGATAAGGTGTACTAGGACCCCTACGGAGTCCCCATGACCCATTTTGACACATTGGAATGCTCAAGTGTGTCCAAAGGGGTGTTAGGACCCCTTAAGACACACTTGACCATTCCAATGTGTCAAAAGGGGTCATGCGGAGTCCCTAGGGGTCCTAACACATGAAAAGCCATACTAGGACCCCTAGCGGTCTTAGAATGCCTTATCATGCATTAGGACCCCTAGCAAGTCCCCATGACCCCTTTTGACACATTAGAATGCTCAAGTGTGTTAGAAGGTGTCCTAGGACCCCTTAAGACACACTTGAGCCTTCCAATGTGTCAAAAGGGGTCATGGGGAATCCCTAGGTGTCCTAGTATGCCTTATCATAGGGTAGGACCCCTAGGGAGTCCCTATGACCCCTTTTGACACTTTCAAATGCTCAAGTGTTTTCAAAGGGGTCCTAAGACCCCTTAAGACACACTTGAGTGTTCCAATGCGTCAACAAGGGTCTTGGGGACTCCCTAGGGGTCCTAGTGCACCTTAACACTTGTTAGGACCCCTAGGGAGTCCCCATGACCCCTTTTGACACATGTGAATGCTCAAGTGTGTCTTAAGTAGTCCTAAGACCCCTAAAGACACACTTGAGTGTTCCAATGTGTCAGAAGGGGTCATGGGGACTCCTTAGGGGTCCAGGTATGCCTTATCATGTGTTAGGACCACTGGAGAGTCCCCATGACCCCTTTTGACACATTGGAATGCTCAAGTGTGTCAGAAGGGGTCTTAGGACCCCTTCCGACACACTTTAGCATTCCAATGTGTTAACAGGGGTCATGGGGACTCCCTAGGGGTCCTAGTACACCTTATCAGGTGTTAGGATCCCTAGGGAGTCCCCATGACCACTTTTGACTCATTGGAATGCTGAAGTGTGTCTGAAGGGGTCTTAGGACCCCTTAAGACACACTTGAGCATTCCAACATGTCAAAAGGGGTCACGGGGACTCCCTAGGGGTCCTAACATGTGATAATGCATACTAGGACACCTATGGACTCCCCATGACCCCTTTTAACACATTGGAATGCTCAAGTGTGTCTTAAGGGGTCCTACAACCCCTTAAGACACATTTAAGCATTCCAATGTTTTAAAAGGTGTCATGGGGACTCCCTAGGCATCCTAGTATGCCTTATCACGAGTTAGGGACCCTAGGGTATCCCCATGACCTCTTTTGACACATTGCAATGCGCAAGTGTGTCTGAGGGTGTCCTATGACCCCTTAAGACACACTTAAGCCTTCCAATGATTTAAAAGGGGTCATGGGGACTCCCTAGGGGTCCTATTATGCCTTATCATGCGTTAGGACCCTTGGGCAGTCCCCATGACGCCTTTTGAAACTTTCAAATGTTCAAGTGTGTTCGAAGCGGTCCTAAGACCCCTTAAGACACACTTGAGCATTCCAATGTGTCAAAAGTGGTAATGGTGGCTCCCTAGGGGTCCTAGTACACCTTATCATGTGTAAGGACCCCTAGGAAATCCCAATGACCCCTTTCAATGCATTGGAATGATCAAGTGTGTCTTAAGGGTTCCTACGATCCCTTCGGATACACTTGACCATTCCAATGTGTGAAAATGGATCATGGGGACTCCCTAGGGGTCCTACTATGCCTTATCATGCATTAGGACCTCTAGGGAGTCCCCGTGACCCCTTTTGACACATTGGAACACCCAATTGTGTCTTAAGGGGTCTTAGGACCCCTTAAGACATATTTGAGCATTCCAGTGTGTCAAAAGGGGTCATGGGGACTCTGTAGGGGTCCTAGTACACTTTATCATGTGTTAGGACACCTAAGGAGTCCCCATGACACCTTTTGGTACACTGGAATGCTCAAGTGTGTCTTAAGGGGTCCTAAGACCACTTCAGACACACTTGAGCATTCGAATGTGTGGAAAAAGGGTCATGGGGACTCCGTAGGGGTCCTAGTACACCTTATCACATGTGAGGACCCTTGGGGAGTCCCCATGACCCCTTTTCACACATAGGAATGCTCAAGTATGTCCAAAGTGGTCTTAGGACCCCTTAAGACACACTTGAACATTCCAATGTGTCAAAAGGGGTCATGGGTTCTTCCTAAGGATCTAAACATGTGATAAGGCATAATAGGACCCCTAGGGAGTCCCCATGACCCCTTTTGACACTTTCGAACACTCAAGTGTGTCCAAATAGGTCCTAAGACCCTTTAAGACACACTTGAACATTCCAATGTGTCAAAAGGGGTCATGGGACTCCCTAGGGGTCCTAGTATGCCGTGTCACGTTTTAGGACCCATAGGCAGTGCTGCTGACCCCTTTTGACACATTGGAACTCTCAAGCATGTCTGAAGGGGTCCTAGGACCCCTTAAGGCACACTTGAGCATTCCAATGTGTCAAAGGGGGTCATGCAGACTTACTAGGGGTCTTACCATGTGATAAGGCATATTAGGACACCTAGGGAGTCCCCATGACCCCTTTTGACACATTGGAATGCTCAATTGTGTCTTAAGAGGTCCTAAGACCCTGTAAGACACACTTGAGCATTTCAATGTGTCAAAAGGGGTCATGGGGACTTCTTAGGGGTCGTAACATGTGATAAGGTGTAGTAGGACCCCTAGAGAGTCCCCATGATCCTGTTCAACACATTGGAATGCTCAAGTGTGTCTAAAGGGGTCTTAGGATGTCTTTGAACAAACTTCAGCATTCCAAAGTGTCAAAAGGGGTCATGGGGACTCCCTAGGGTTCCTAGTATACCATATCATTTGTTAGGACCCCTATGAACTCCCCATGACCCCTTTTGACACATTGGAATGCACAAGTGTGTCTTTAGGGGTCCTAGGACCCCTTCGGACACACTGGAGCATTCGAATGTGTCAAAAGGGGTCATGGGGACTCCCTAGGGGTCCTAACGCATGATAAGGCATACTAGGACCCCTTGGGAGTCCCTATGACCCCTTTTGACACATTATAATGCTCAAGTGTGACCAAAGGGTTCTTAGCACCCCTTAAGACACACTTGAGCATTGCAATGTGTCAAATGGTGTCATGGGGACTTCCTACAGGTCCTAACTCGTGATAAGGTGTACTAGGACCCCTAGGGAGTCCCCATGACCCCATTTGACACATTGGAATGCTCAAGTGTGTCTTAAGAGGTTCTAGGACCCCTTAAGACATAGTTGAGCATTCCAATGTGTCAAAAGGGGTCATGGAGACTTCTTAGAGGTCCTAACATGTGATAATGTGTACTAGGACCCCTAGGGAGTCCTGATGACCCTGTTTGACAAATTGGAACACTCAAGTGTGTCTTAAGGGGTCTTAGGACTCCTTTAGACACACTTGAGCATTCCAAAGTGTCAAAATGGGTAATGGGGACTCCCTAGGGGTCCTAGTATGTTTTATGATGTGTTAGGACCCCTAGGGAGTCCCCATGACCCCTTTTGACACATTACAATGCTCTAGTGTGTCTCAAGGGGTCCTAACACCCCTTCAAACACAATTGAGCATTCCAATGAGTCAAAAGGGGTCATGGGGACTCCCTAGGGGTCCTATTATACCTTATCATGCGTTAGGACCCCTAGGGAGTCCCCATGACCCTTTTTGACACATTGGAATGCTCAAGTGTGTCTTAAGGGGTCTTAGGACCTCTTAAGACACACTTGAGTGTTATAATGTATCAAAGGGGTCATGGGGACTCCCTAGGGATCCTAGTACACCTTATCACATGTTAGGACCCCTAGGGAGTCACCATGACCCCTTTTGACACATTGGAATGCTCAAGTGTGTCTTAAGGGGTCCTAAGACCCCTTCAAACACACTTGAGCATTCCAATGTGTCAAAAGGTGTCATGGGGACTCCCTAGGGGTCCTAACACATGATAAGGTGTACTATGACCCCTAGGGAGTCCCCATGACCCCTTTTGACAAATTGGAATGTTCAAGTGTGTCTTAAGGGGTCCTAGGACACCTTCGGACACACTTGAGCATTCCAATGTGTCAAAAGGGGTCATGGTGACTCCCTAGGGGTCCTAACGTGTGATAAGGCTTACTAGGACCCCTAGGGATTCTCCATGTCACCTTTTGACACATTGGAACACTCAAGTGTGTCTTAATTAGGACCCCTTAAGACACACTTGAGCCTTCCAATGCATCAAAAGGGGTCATGGGGACTCCCTAGGGTTCGTATTATGTCTTATCATGTGTTAGGACCCATAGGGAGTTCCAATGACCCCTTTTGACACTTTGGAATGCTCAAGTGTGTCCAAAGGGGTACTAGGACCCCTTAAGACACACTTGAGCATTCCAATGTCTCAAAAGGGGTCATGGGGACTCCCTTGGGGTCCTAGTACACCTTTTCATGTGTTAGGACCGCTAGCAAGTCCCAATGACCCCTTTTGACACATTAGAATGCCCAAGTGTGTCTTAAGGGGTCCTCTGACCCCTTTGGACATGCTTGAGCATTCCAATGTGTCAAAAGGGGTCATGGGGACACCCTACGTGTCCTAGTATGCCTTATCATGCGTTAGGACCCGTAGGGAGTCCACATGACCCCTTTTGACACATTAGAATGCTCAAGTGTGTCGTAAGGGGTCCTAAGACCCCTTAAGACACACTTGAGCATTCTGATGTGTCAAAAGAGGTCATGGGGACTCCCTAGGGGTCCTGGTATGCCTTATCACATGTGAGGACCCCTAGGAAGTCCCCATGACCCCTTTTGACACATTGGAATGCTCAAGTGTCTCTTAAGGGGTCCTAGGACCCTTTCGGACACACTTGAGCATTCCAATGTGTCAAAAGGGGTCAGGGGGACTCCCTATGGGTCCTAGTATGCCTTATAATGTGTTAGGACCCCTAGGAAGTCTTGATGACCCCTTTTGACACATTGTAATGCCCAAGTGTGTCTTAAGGGGTCCTAAAAACCCTTCGGACACACTTGATCATTCCAATGTGTCAAAAGGGGTCATGGGAACTCACTCAGGGTCCTAACACATGATAAGGCATAATAGGACTCCTAGGGAGTCCCTGTGACCCCTTCAACACATTAGAATTCTCAAGTGTGACTGAAAGTTTCTTAGGACCCCTTTGGACACACTTGAGTGTTATAATGTGTCAAAAGGGCTTAGGGGGATTCCCTAGGGGTCCTAACGAGTGATAAGGCATACTAGGACCCCTAGGGAGTCCTCATGACCCCTTCTAGCACACTGGAATACTCAAGTGTGTTCGAAGGGATCTTAGGACCCCTTAAGACACAATTGAGCATTCCAATGTGTCAAAAGGGGTCATGGGGACTCCCTAGGGGCCCTAACCCATTATAAGGCATACTAGGACCCCTAGGGAGTCCCCATGACCCCTTTTGACACATTGGAACACTCAAGTGTGTCTTAAGTGGTCTTAGGACCCCTTCACACACACTTGAGCATTCCAATGTGTCGAAAGGGGTCATGGGGACTCCCTAGGGGTCCTAACAGGTCATAAGGTGTACTAGGACCCCTAGGGAATCCCCATGACCCCTTTTGACACATTGGAATGCTCAAGTGTGTCTAAAGGGGTCTTAGGACCCCTTCAGACACACTTGAGTTTTCTAATATGTCAAAATGGTTCATGGGGACTCCCTATGGGTTCTAATGGATGATAAGGCATACTAGGACCCCTATTGAGTCACCCTTAGCAATTTTGACACATTGGAATGGTCAAGTGTGTCTTAAGGGGTCTTAGGACCCCTTCAGACACACTTGAGTGTTCCAATGTGTCAAAAGGTGTCATGGGGACTCCCTAGGGTTCCTAACATGTCATAAGGCATACTAGGACCTCAAGGGAGTCCCCATGACCCCTTATAACACATCGGAATGCTCAAGTGTGTTCGAAGGGGTCTTAGGATCCCTTAAGACACACTTGTGCATTCTAATGTGTCAAAAGGGGTCATGGGGACTTCCTAGGGGTCCTACTACATGATAAGGTGTACTAGGAGCCCTAGGGATTCCCCATGACCCTATTTGACACAATGGAACACTCAAGTGTGTATTAAGGGGTCTTAGGACCCCTTCAGACACACTTGAGCATTCCAAAGTGGCAAAAGGCATCATGGGGATTACCTAGGGGTCCTAGTATGCCTTATCATGCATTAGGACCCCTAGGAAGTCACCATGACCCCTTTTGAGACATTGGAATGCTCAAGTGTGTCTTAAGGTGTCCTAGGACCCCTTCAGGCACACTTGAGCATTCTAATGTGTCAAAAGGGGTCATTGGGACTTCCTAGGGGTCCTATTGCATAATAAGGCATACTAGGACCCCTAGGGAGTCCCTTTGACACTTTGGAATGCTGAAGTGTGTCCAAAGGGGTCTTAGGACACCTTTGGACACACTTTAGCATTTCAAAGTGTCAAAAGGGGTCATGGGGACTCCCTAGGTGTCCTAGTATGCCTTATCATGTGTTAGGACCCCTAGGAAGTCCCCATGACCCCTTTTAACACATTGGAATGCTCAAGTGTGTCTTAAGGTGTCCTACAACCCCTTAAGACAGACTTGAGCATTCTAATATGTCAAAAGGGGTTAGGGGGAGTCCCTAGGGGTCCTATTATGCCTTATCATGCGTTAGGACCCCTAGGGAGTCCTTGTGACCCATTTTGACACATTGGAATGCTCAAGTGTGTCTTAAGGGGTCCATATTAGGATCCCTAGTGAGTCCCCATGACCCCTAGGAAGTCTCTCTCTCTACCTCCAGTGAACTATTCTTTAAAGCCTCCATTTCTATGTAGCTAGGGTTTACGACGTCTGTAAAAGGAACATTTAATACAAAGATTTAGCCGACCACCTTTAAAGACCTTAAAGAAATGAGAAAAAATTTTAGGGAAAAAATACATACCGCATTTCTATATGTAGTACTGTAAGCTTCAACAATCTAGCTGGCTTCCTGTGATAAGGCACGAAGAACTTCATTAATGTATGCTCTAGGAGGAAGATTATAATTTCCATATTTCTACAAGAGATTGTCCAAAATTTGTAATATTATATATAATATATTAGTATATGTATTATATATATATTATATACATGTTAGTATATATATAATATATTATATATATATATATATATTAGTATGTTTAATACATTAGTATATATATAATATACATTATATATATCATATGCCTCTTTTCTATATATATTATATACATCAATATATGTAAAAGTTCAATTTTTTTCATATGCTCCCGCACTTTTTTCATCAGACTGGGAATATCGGGTACCCGATATGGAATCGAATACCCGATTTTTGCTAGGTAATATTTGACCAAAATATTATGTGTCCCCACAGACCAAACAATCATGGGATTTTATACTTTTTTCACGCATTGCAAAACATAAAATGTGATTTGGGGCCTATTGTTTGATTTTTGTTGACTTGTGGTCTCACCATGGGAAGCAGCAGTCGTCAAAAGGCTAAATGCAAGAGGAAGCTGACAGATGATGAAATTCAAGCATATAGGGAAAAAGATAAGGAAAATCACTGAAGAAGGAGAGAAGGTATGTTAAACATTAATGAAGGTGACCCCGTAAATGTAGATGTAAGTGAAGAGGATGTTCAATTTGAAAATGCACAGATGGAGATTGAAAATGTAGACTTTGGGAATGAAAATGTTGCACAAGAACCACATGAATGTTATACATCTCCAAATTATATGCGAAATGAAGTCCCTTGCAATAAATATAATCAATCTTCAAATTTGGGGCTTTCAAGAACACCTAAATGGTTAATTGAAATTGAGGAGAACATTATGAATAATTGGGAAGGAAAGAGGTCACATAGAACCATTAGGTTGTGGGCTTCAAGACTTTATGATCAATTTTTTTGAAACAAGACATTGGTTGAGAAATGTCAAATTTTTGTGTAGTTGTTAAAGATGCAAAAGATGAGACCTGTGCTTGTGAGATTGAAGATTCATGTGAACAAGAAAATGGAGAGAAATGCCATTATTGTGAAGAATCTTTTCAATGCTCTCATTAGCATTGGGAAGACTAGCAGAGAAAAAGACAAGAGAGTTTCTCATAGGGTTATTACAACCTCCTTAGTAAGTCATCAGTTGAGAAAGGTTCGTTTGATGAGACAAACTTGTGTTGACTTCAATATAGACCATAAAAATTTGGGTAGAGCACTTGCAAGAAGAGAAAGACTTGATGATCTACTTCAAATTGATACATGGGATTATGGTGGGAGACTTCCACATTTCGATAAGAAGCTAACAGATGTTGTCACGGATGAAATTCAACAATTTTGGGATGCTAACTCAAGAGTGTCACCAAATGTGAAGGATGTCTTGAAGTTGAGAGTTGGCAATCGAGACCGCACTCCACATCCTAATCATTATGTGGAGGTAAGTCAAACAATGTTGTATAAAACATTTTGTGATACACATCCAACATTGAAAATATCACAAAGGTCTTTCAAATTCATGAAGCCATTTTATTGTGTACCCCTTAAGATTTGACATACATGTTGTTTGAAATATCATGTTGAGTTTTCAATGCATCATGAATTATTATAGTCCATTCATTCTACTTTGCATACTAATGAAATGCTAGAGGATTGTGGTGCAAGTGGTCTTCCCAAATCATCAAGAGACTTGCTAGATAAATTTTTATGTCATAAAGATGATGGTTGTTTATTTTATAAAAAAGATTTCTTAAATGCCAAGTGCTTAGAATGTGGTGGCTTGTCCAATTTTAGAACATGTTTTCATGAGGGTTTGGAACACAATTTTGGAAAGACACTCATCGAAAAAAAGGTATATGAAATAGTGAAATATACATTGAAGAGTGGAGGTGAAGGCTCTAGATGTGAGTTAGTTGCAAAAGAATACAATGTTGCTGATTTTATCTCAAATTTCAAGACAAATCTTTTTTACAAGTATGCAAGGCATAGTCATAGGTCTCAATGGTTGGATCAACAATTCAGGACATGTAAGGACACTTTCACCATTGGAACTATTATATCCGTTGTAGACTTTGCGGAGAACTATACATTGCAGCCCCAAAATGAGACTCAAGCTCAATATTACAATTCCATTCAGGTTGCTATTTTTGTACACATGACATATAGACATTCCCCTGACAGCACAAAAGATGAGAGAAAGATAATCAAAGAGTACCATTTTTATATGAGCAACGACAGGTCTCACTCTCATGAGTTTGTTCAACATTGTTTCTAGAACTATTTTGACTTCTTGTAGGAAAATGGTATTGCTATGGATAGGCATCTTATTTGGTCGGATAATTGCACCGGTCAATCTAAGAATGCCATAATGTTTTATTGGTTCTGTAGAATGCATGTGGAGAGAGGTGTACCTCATATTTGGAGTTTTTTTGAGTCAAGGCATGGGAAAGGGGAACATGATGAAGCAGGTGCATGTGTGAAGAGAGCTCTAGTTAAGGAGAAATTAAGGATTTCAGGTTCTCTACTTCTTGATGCTCATTCTATTGTTGATTGGTGTACTTTAGCATTGTCACAAGGGGGGACTCTTGATTCTATAGTGCATAGATTCTTTTGGTTGGTTGAGGAGGGAACTATAGGAGATAGATTGGATTGTCAAATAGTGAAAGACTTAAAAAATGCATTCATTCCAAAGCTCCAATAGTAGTACATGGACCATTTGGACACGAGAGTTGGCTTGTTTTTGCCCCATGTGTTTTCAGTATGATTGGGATCATTGCAAGTCAAGTGAGTGGGTGGATACATGGGTTCCACAGTATCTGACTCCTTTATCTTTGACACTCTCTATAAGAAATGATGACATGGACATTTCAGTTGACTATGACCATCTTTCAGATCTTCTGAAGCTAGGAGATGTTTTTGCATTGGTTACACTGTAGGGAAATGATGAGAGGTCATATTATTGGTTAGCATGTTGTGTACAAGGTAAACAAAAGCTTGTACAACTGATGATAGATGGTGATGGGTTCACATATCCTACTGGTTCAGTTGTTGTTGTGGGAACATGGCTGTGAACATACATGATTAGAAAGAATTGAGTTCCCGCATTTGAAGACTATGAGAAGCACAAAACTATTCTCATGTATTCACACCTTGTTATATCAACAAATGTCAAGTTGTCAAAGCATCAAGGAAGACCAAAGACAAAAGAACTTTGGACTATTACTATTGCTGATCATGAAGCACTATTGGAGACCCTGAAGTAAAGAGATGACCCTTTAGGAACAATTAACTAGGTAATAAGTTAACTTAGTGCATTGTTTTCTAAGTTCGTTAAGCTTAATTTCAATACATTAATTTGACCTTTCTTAGATTGTATTTTGAGTCAATAAACTTGTTTTTGTATGTGGATTGTAACTTGTGCAAGAGCACCTATCAAGATGCCTACAGTCACCATGGATCCAATCAGAGATAGAAAGACAAAAAGATCCTTAATGGTTAATTGAGATCTTTTGAAGCCTATAATGGAAATTTGTAACAATTAATTTGATTTAAAAGTTAAATGTCCTAAAACTCTTCATAAGGACTTATGACCAAAATCATGTATGGGTGGCCAATAGAGCCAAGAAGGGATCTTACATGTCATATACTTCTGTCATTTGCATGGTTTGAATTCTTACATGTTTGATTGTTGTTTCTAATGCTTTAAGGATATTATTTTTTATCATTTCAAACAATCTATAAAAGTTAAACCTCAAACATAATAAGCTCCACAGTTCAAATTTCACAAGCTCAATCATGATTAATTTCATAGTTCAAATTTCAAACATACCACTAACAGTGAGTTGAAAGTGGCTCAGCAATGTATCTTTCAAACAGACAGTGATCTTGCGGGGCTCATATCTTAGACCTCGTGAGAGGTATTGACAAACCATCAAGTGCTACAAGATTGTGTTTTCAAGTTCTACAATAACCTCTCTCAGTTTTGGGCAATTTGACTTCATTTGCATTTGGCAAGGCGATCTCAGTCGATGCCAAAACTTGCAGTGAGGGTCAGTTAAAAGTGGCTTAGTAACGTATCTTTCAAACCATTTGACCTAGCATCAAACCATTTGCTCCATTAGCTTAGCTTGGCCAGGTAAACACCAGTGACAACCCCATTCTTCCCACAGAGTCACCGGAATGCTCGTGACCACGCTCGACCTAAGTGACCCCAAGGTGCACTAAGCATGATTGGGCAGCGATCTTGTGGGGATCGTATCTCGGACCTCATGAGAGGTATCAACAAATCTTCAAGTGGTACAGGATCATGTTTTTGAGGTATATAATAACCTCTCTCAGTTTTGGGTGATTCGATTTCATTTCCATTTGGAAAGGCAATCTCAGTCAACGCCAAAACTTGTAGTGAGGGTCAGTTGAAAGTGGCTCAACAACGTATCTTTCAAACCGTCTGACCTGGCATTGAACTATTTGCTCCATTAGCTCTAGTTGGCCAAGTAAATTCCAGTGACAACCACGTTCTACCCACAAAGTCACCGGAACGCTTGTGATCACGCTCAACCCAAGTGACCCCAAGGTGCAATAAGCACAATTGGGAAGTGATCTTCCATGGCTCGTATCTCAGACCTCGTGATAGGTATCAACAAACCATTAGGTTCTGCAAGATTGTGTTTCTAAGTTCTACAATAACCTCTCTCAGTTTTGGGCAATTCGATTTCATTTGCATTTGGCAAGGTGATCTGAGTCGATGCCAAAACTTGCAGTGAGGGTCATTTGAAAGTGGCTCAGCAGTGTATCTTTCAAACTGTCTAACTTGGCATCAAACCATCTACTCCATTGGCTCCGGTTGGCTGGGTAAATGCTAGTGAAAACCTTGTTCTTCCCATAGAGTAACCAAAACGCTCCCAGCCACGCTCGATCCAAGTGACCCCAAGGTGCACTAAGCACGATTGGGCAGCAATCTTGCGGGGCTCATATCTCAGACCTAGTGAGAGGTATCAAAAAACCATTAGGTTTTATGGGATCATGTTTCTGAGGTCTACAATAACCTCTTTTGGTTTTGGGTGATTTGACTTCGTTTGCATTTGGCAAGGTGATCTTAGTCAATGCCAAAACTTGCAGTGAGGGTTAGTTGAAAGTGGCTCAACAGTGTATCTTTCAAACCATCTAACTTGGCATCAAACTTTCTACTCCATTGGCTCCGGTTGGCTGGGTAAATGCTAGTGACAACACTGTTCTACCCACAGAGTCACCAGAATGCTCAGGACCATGCTCGACCCAAGTGACCCCAAGGTGCACTAAGCACGATTGGGCATCGATCTTGCGGGGCTCGTATCTCGAACCTCGTGAGTGGTGTAGTGCACCCTCCACTAGTAGGAATTTTAATTTCTTTGTGTTTGTAATAAATAGGATGGATCTAAATAGATCATCCCAATTTTGGTTTGAAAACCCTGATGTATGATCAAGGATCTTTTGGCAATGTTATAAGCCTAAGATACCTTAGGTCATAGGGTTTACCTAGTTAGTGATAATTTTCTAGGTTAGGCTTATGGAGTTTCAAAGGTTAAATTTAGATTATATTTACATTAAAAATCATGTTGATAAGTTTTGATCTCAAAGAGAAATCATAAACTCTATCGAGTTCAAAAAAATTGCAAAAATGCAATAAAAGTTGCTCGAGAGATTGGGATTGGAAACCCAAGAGTCAAATAGGTTCTCCAATCAATATAACTTCATTTTTAAGGTTATATATTCTTTTCATTTCAAACCATAATGGTAAGAAGTTGATTTTTGTAAACTGGTGCCATAAATGAGGAATACAAACCATTTTTTAGCCATTTCTTAGAATTGTACGGGCATGTATGGGCTTAGAGAGAAAATAATTGCATGTGAAAATATTGAATTGCATGTTATTTCACCTTACTATTGATTTGGTAGAGATTTAGATTCATTGGTTAAAGTTATCTTAGTTTTTTCTCAAAATAGTTCAAGAAATAAACTTTTCTAGGGTCCTGAACACTAATGGCAGCCTAACTTGCATTCTAAAGGTAGGTTTTACCTAAGAATTTGGAAAATACAAGTTAGGTCTATATGAAAATGGATTCCAAAGGCTCATGCATTGGCTCAAAGGGCAAGGCTCTCATGCATCAGGCCCTAGACTGAATTTTTGTGAGGATTCAGTCTAGAAAGTAGGAGAAAATTGTAAAGAAGTGTATAGAGTAGATAAGTGAGTGAAGCAATGGTGGTTTTGATTCATTTGGAATTGGAGAAGAGTATCTGAAGCCCTGTATGAGTTCCATGAACCCTATACCTCATAATTTATTTGTAAATGAAGCCTAACTAGGCCAATTAGGTCTATGTCCAAGGTGGGTGTTAGGTGGTGTTGGAGTGCAGTTGGAAGGAAAGGCTTTGGGATATTAAATAACTTCCAAATGGGTGTCTTAAAATACCTTGATTGTGTCAAGATACTCAGTTGTGAAAAAAGTTAGAAAATAAAACCTATGTTGAGAAGGCTACAAGGAAATTGGCATGCAGGTCTAGTTTTCTATGGTGTGATTGTGATGGGAGTAAACCAAGGGTTATTTCAAAGACCTTAGGTCATATGAGGACCATCTACATGCTTGGGAGTGGTCAGGAAGTCCACTGGTGAAGAGTTCTAACAATAAGTTAGTTTTAGGCCTAGTGTCCCTAAAGCCGAAAAGGCATTGAAATTTGATTGAGTTTACAAATTTGCAAATGGAGTTTATTGGGATAGAAGTCCATTTAATTGGTTGTGTTACACCATCATAAGAGTTTGGGAATACCCTTAAGCCTTTGTAGTTGGTTGGTGAGTTGTGGGAGCTAAGAGAAGGGCACTCCACTTTCTTGCTACTACCTCTACATTAGTGAGAGGTATTGACAAACCATTAGGTGCTATGGGATCATGTTTTCAAGGTCTACAATAACCTCTCTTTATTTTGGGTGATTCGACTTCATTTGCATTTGGCAAGGTGATCTCAGTCGATACCAAAACTTGTAGTGAGGGTCAGTTGAAAGTGGCTCAACAACGTATCTTTCAAACCATCTGACCTGGCATTGAACCATCTACTCCATAAGCTCTAATTGGCTAGGGAAATGCTAGTGACAACCTTGTTCTATCCATAGAGTCATCAGAACGCTCGCGACCATGCTCAACCCAAGTGACCCCAAGCTGCACTAAGCATGATTAGGCAGTGATCTTGTAGGGCTTGTATCTAAGACTTCATGAGAGGTATTGAAAAACCATTAGGTGCTATAGGATCATGTTTTTGAGGTCTACAATAACCTCTCTCAATTTTGGACAATTTGACTTCATTTGCATTTGGCAAGGCGATCTCAGTCGATGTCAAAACTTGCAGTGAGGGTCAGTTGAAAGTGGCTCAGTAGTGTATCTTTCAAACCATCTGACCTAGCATCAAACTATCTACTCCATTAGCTCTGATTGGCTAGGTAAACACTAATGACAACCCCATTCTACCCACAAAGTCACTGGAACACTCGCGACCATGCTCAACCCAAGTGACCCCAAGGTGCACTAAGCATGATTGGGCAGTGATCTTCTGGGGCTCATATCTTGGACCTCATGAGAGACATCAAAAAATAGTTAGGTGCTATGGGATCATGTTTTTGAGGTCTACAATAACCTCTCTTTGTTTTGGGTGATTCAACATCATTTGCATTTGGCAAGGCGATCTCAGTAGATGCCAAAACATGTAGTGAGGGTCAGTTGAAAGTGGCTTAGCAGCGTATCTTTCAAACAGTCTAACCTGGAATCAAACTGTCTACTCCATTAGCTCTAGTTGGCTGGGTAAATGCTAGTGACAACCCTATTCTACCCACAAAGTCACTGAAATGCTCGCGACCACCCTCGACCCAAGTGACCCCAAGGTGCACTAAGCATGATTCGGCAGCAATCTTACAGGGCTCATATCTCAGACCTTATGAGAGGTATCAAAAAACCTTTAGGTGCTACAAGATCATGTTTTTGAGTTCTAAAATCACCTCTCTTAGTTTTGGGTGATTCGACTTCATTTTCATTTGGAAAGGCGATCTCAGTTGATGCCAAAACTTGTAGTGAGGGTTAGTTGAAAGTGGCTCAACAGCGTATCTTTCAAACCATCCAACCTGGCATCAAACTATCTACTTCATCAGCTCTAGTTGGCTAGGTAAATGCTAGTGACAACTCACTTCTACCCACAGAGTCACTGGAACACTCGCGACCATGCTTGACCCAAGTGACCTCAAGGTGCAATAAGCACAATTGGGCAGCGATCTTGTAGGGCCCATATCTCAGACCTCATGAGTAGTATCAACAAACTATTAGGTGCTACGAGATCATGTTTCCAAGGTCTACAATAACCTCTCTTGATTTTTGGCGATTTGACTTCATTTGCATTTGGCAAGGTGATCTCAGTCGATGCCAAAACTTGTAGTGAGGGTTAGTTGAAAGTGGCTCAGCAGCGTATCTTTCAAACTGTCTAACCTGGCATCAAACCATCTACTCCATCAGCTCTGGATGGCCAGGTAAACACTAGTGACAACCCCATTCTACACACAGAGTCACCGGAACGCTCGTGACCATGCTCAACCCAAGTGACCCCAAGGTGCACTAAGCATGATTGGGCAGCGATCTTGCAGGGCTCGTATCTCAGACATCATGAGAGGTATTGACAAACTATTAGGTGCTACGGGATCATGTTTTTGAGGTCTACAATAACCTCTCTCAGTTTTGGGTGATTTGACTTCGTTTGCATTTGGAAAGGCGATCTCAATCGATGCTAAAACTTGCAGTGAGGGTCAGTTGAAAGTGGCTCAGTAGCGTATCTTTCAAACCATCTGACCTAGCATTGAATCATCTACTCCATTGGCTTCAGTTGGCTGGGTAAATGCCAGTGACAACCTCATTCTGCCTGATGGAGCCTTAATTTTTTACAAAAATTAGGGCCTCTATTTGAGAAATAATGTTGGAGATTTGATAAGGTTGTCATTGATGTCATTGAAGTTTTTTTGGTTGCTCACAAGATATACAAACACATACTATTAAGTGGAGATAAAAACTAGGATAGATAGGAAAGACTATTGAATAAATAGCATCGACAACTATGCAACTTGGCAACGTTGGAATATTAAGCATCATATCAGCATTCGAATGGAGTGAAGTATACACACCAGAAATTAATGAACAAAGTCAACCCAAATAAATTTCATTTTCTCATAGATGTTAATAGCTGCAGCATATTACAAAGATGACAAACATATTATCTGAAAGAATATTACAAGAGGTGGTAAAGTAAAACTCATCATGAATGTCCAGTCAGCAATAATCAACCCACGAAGCAACAACTTCATCAAAAAAAGTGAACACAACATGAGTTAAAGATTGATTAAACATATGCGTATGAAGACATTTGAAGGAGCCATGCAGTAATAAAAAATAAATATACACAGTGCTGAGCATAGTTCAAAGGCAGTATTAAAATCATTCAATGAACATTTGAGAGATGATATATTCAAGAGATGTGTTTTTGTAAGTCTGAGGGCTATCATGTTGTGCAAGCAATCATATATTATACACAATAGAAAATTCAATAGTCACATGTCATATATATCAATGGTAATATTGAAGATTGGAAATGAAGACCATAAGCTTATACAATAAAGGATATTTTTTATAGCATGAAATGAAGGCTCCTGCATACATGATGATATTGAAACATTATTGCTGACAGTTAAAATTATTATAAGTGCGAACAAAAAGCATTGAAAATGATAATATATGAAATTAGCAATGCAAGTATGAGACTGAATGTGCACACAATGAAAAATAGTGACATAATTGATGGTATAGAATTTGTATACGAAAATTCATAGAATTGGTAAACGAAACACTCATATTAGCAGTGATTGAAGTTTTAATTTAGTGATGAAGAGTAGATGGCATGGTTTTTGTTTTGCAAAGAAATGATCTTTAGTATCGGTATTGATGGCCTCATCATCATCTCAGGCACAGGGAAAGTTAAGCACTAGAAATCTAGGAAATCTATAGAAGTTAAACCTCAAACATAATAAGCTCCATGAACAGGGTATTCCAGAGTAAAGAAATTTTTTTTTAACTTCAACAAGATATAATTTAAATCATAATGATAATCATAGTCAAGATATAACTTCAACATTCAATTCCATAAACATGAATAATAAATATGTATATATAAAAGATGATGCAAATATAACATATAAATGAACATGTTCTATATATGTATCAAATGTATCAAAAGTATGTTCATATACAAATATGGCACATGCCATTTCAAAATGTCTACAAAATCAATGTTTTAAGGTGTACAATGTGGCATATATGACATCTCAAAATGTGCCAAGTGTCATCTCGAAATGACCACAAAACTAAAACTGCATCCTATGTTGTAGGGGGATCATCAAAATGTAGCCTCTTTGAAGAAGTGTTGGGCTTTGATTGATCCTACATAAAAAATGAGTTCAAACCAAAGTTAGATTTCTTACTTTATATGATTTGTACATATATATATAATTCATAATTCAAACACTAATTTAATTAAAATTATAACTGAATACAAATATTTGTACCTAGTCTCTCGATCACCTACCATGATCAGGTGTCCTAGCATAAGTACTGGGTAGCAAAGGGACCATGTGAGCTATACCAACTCTGACCTATAAATATATATTTTCAATAATGAGATTAGTAGAGTGGTGCAACATAGAGTAATAAATATACAAAATAGGATGATAGTGTAGTAAAATTACAAATTGATTGAACTAAAATTAAAACTTACATCTGGTGATCCCTCCTTTGGAATAGTGGGCTGGGTCAACAAAGAAATGAAAGATTCTCATGGGCCCTCCCTCACAATCGGAGTAACCTATGAGAGTAAAAAGATTGTCAATTATATATCAATGTACTTCATCATAGCAACCCTGGTTACAAAATGCAAATAACAATAAGTAAAAGTCTACGTACAATCGGGCTATCACTCCAAATTGAGATGCCTATAACCCTACATTGTCGAACCGGTGTCGGGACATCATCAATAGCCACACCCTATACAATATAGTGCAAGTAAAATATTTATTACTACACACAAGTGGCATACATATGCATGCATAATTAATCTTAAACAATTAACTACCTTTCCTTTGTCGAGACCTGATGAAGGAACCTCCTCATGCCTCCCACTGACATCGGCTGTAACCTACAAGAACACAATAAGATGATAATATATATTAGTAAATGTATGAATTTTATTGCTCTAATTGATAGAGATTTAAGCATGTACACCAAATGATATAAAAAAGAACTAATGGGTACATAATTTATAATATACTATATAGTCATTAAGGCCAAATGAAATGGCCGAAAGTGTGGACTCATCCACCTGTCTCACCTCCTCCTGTGTCATCATCTGAACATAAATGGAAAGAATATATATACATAAGTGCATGCAATCATTAAAACTAATCTAAATAAATAAATTATTTTTAAATTAAATAAGTCATGTGACAAATTTATTTATAATGTTTACTCTTACTGTATCAATAGGATTCAATGGCTCTGTGTGCACCTCCTGAGCACTCTCATGAGATGTAGATGCTCCATGAGGTGTTGTAGCCTCTGTAGTTGTGTCTCCTATATCCTCTTCATCAATATCATGAAACTGATATGTATTAGAATTAGTAAGCGGTCCGAGGCACATATGCTTGCACATAATGCACATATGGGGCTTACATACATGTGAACTTTGATGAGATGTCGATGCGCCAACAACATCCACAGGAGGCAACACTGACCTGGTCTGTGTGATCAACTGATCACTTAGTAAATGAATGACCCTAATAGTCTGTGAGGTAGCCTCTGCAATGATATCGGGATGTTGCACTGGAGGAGGGGGTGAGACATCAGTGGGGGGGACAAAGGTAGTGGCTTTTGGGTGCTGGGAAGATGGCCTAGTCTGAGGAGCTCCTCTACCTATGCCCATGTTGGGCCTCATACTCCAATAATCAACATGGTGACCAAGCAAAAACTCAGCATATAGTTTTTTAATGAAATAAAATGGGACATCCAAATTGCTATGGGGTGGTTTATCAAAAACCATCCACTAGCGATCCCAAAAGTTTGTGCGCATTTCTTCATTTGTGCACCATTTTATTGATAATTTGGGCTTGTTGGGGTCAACTGGTATTCTGATTTTAGGATCGACAAAAAGGGTAGCTATATCTTCCTTAGTTATATTAAGGGTCGCAATCCTATCATGGTCAAGCCCGTCATCAAATTGGGCATGCATATCATCATGCCAATGAAGAGCAACATTATGTTGCTACATGAGTGTGTCAATGTTTCCAACAATTGTATTTAGTGTGACAAGCATGGGACCTAATGCAGGTATATTTTGATACCTATTTTGGAAACCTCGTATCGTGTTCAAATTTTCTTGTATCAAATCTTGTAAAGATTTAGGGTTTAGATATGGGGGATTGTTTTCAGGATCATTATTTGGTGTGGGAGGGTTATTTTCTTCATTGTTGTCAGCCATGACTGATTAAATAAAAAACAAATACAAATTTCATATATTATTACAAATATAAATACAAAACCCTATTTAAAAAAAATGCTACATTTAGCATGAAAATGAAATAAATTAATAAAAATTATACAAATAACTACTTACTGAATATGCTTGGAGCCGAATTTGTTGTTTCCAATATCAAGTACCCTAAAATATATCGGGTATATGAAAATTGCGGAAAGAAACTTGAAGAAAATCACGCAACTAAATGAAGAAAAGGGCTCGCAGGTTTTAGATTTATGCCACAGTTATAGGGTACCTGATAAGGTATGTACTTTGGTGGTAGGTTTGCCCAGGTGTACTGACACCCAGGCCTACTAAAAAGTCAACAAGTGCTTTCATGCACTTTTGGATGAGTGAAAACTGAATATTTTTCACATCGGCACTTTTTGGCCCCTCATGATCTTTTGCACATACCCTTGCATTTGATTATGTCTAAATGTTCATTTTTTAGTTATGTCAATAAGACAAAACATTTCTATTCAAATTTTATATGCAACTATATATAATTCATTTAATCTATAGTTATGCCTGCATACAATCGATATAAAACTTTCCAATTATCAAGTATACTATCTTCGATCTAAAGTTTTTTCTACATATAATTCAAAATCCACATATAAATTATCAGTTATCAAGTTTAGTCGATCATTAGTATGAGCTCCATATAGATGAACACGGTTAATCAAATCATAGTAATCAGAATCCACATCTATTGCATATATCACTTAAATAGTCATGAGACAAGGATCTCTTTTCTTAGCCCTCGCTTCCCCTGTTGTTGCCTTACTGCTAGCAAAAGAACTAAAGGAACACCTTAAGGTTTTATTGAAAGAACTAAAATTTTATTCTTTATAATATATGAAATGTTACTTTGAATGTTAAATAGGTTATTTGTCTCACAAAATGATCAATACACTACAAATTCTATTGAATATTGCTCTCTTCAATCAAAAATAATATTTTGGACTCTACAAAAACTTAAGATATTTCAAAATTCAATTAACAACACAAACAGGCAAGGAAGGACTGAGAAAAAAGATTCATATGTTTCATTAAATGTTTCAAAAATACTTGCTAGCCTAAAACCTATGCATTACAGATTGATGCATTCGGTCAGTCGTTGAATTTGTCAACCATAAGTCTCATACTTTAACAAAATTGAGGCATTCACCAAAATAAATTTGAATTTGATAAAATTGGTTACATAAAAATATCCTAAATACTTTTTTAAATTTTCCAATATTTCATTGTTACCCTTTTATAGGTCACTTGAGTCTCTATAATGCATGTGATTTACTATGTCATCTCACAAGGCCATATTCCTAAGACTTTCTTTTTACCTAAGCTGAGATTTTATTTTTCTATGTCTAAAGTCTCCATGACTTTATTACATATCCCTAAATCTTAACTGCATTATTTCACTAAGGTTTTAACCTTTGATTAAGACTTTTAAATATCCTTTGATCCAATGGTTGTTGCACATCTGCAGAGAAATAATTTATTGTCTCCTTGCATCTTCTCCATCTACATTGGAGTAACCTCACCTACTATTAGATGTATGGATTATCTTTACAAATTTCCTCTTTGGAAGGGATACTGATGAATCTAGATGAGACTCTTGTTAGGAATGGGAACGCTGAGAGGGGGGATGAATCAGTCTTCACTGTATTTTATCTTTTCTCTTAATCTTTAAACTGAACGTAAATGCTTAAGTACTGAAATGAACATCCACATAAACATGAAACATGAAATCAACACATAACACCAATATGGTTACAGGGAAACCCAAATAGATAAAAACCCCAATGGGTATTGACACCCACTAATATTTTGTACTAGTGTTTTATGATCCTTGTTAGAAGATTCTTAACCCTATTAGGGGTTTCTTTACAATGCATTAAGTACAGTAGACCTTGTCAAGGGTCAGACCTTGTTATTAGAATTTTACAATAAACCCTATTAGGGGTGTGGATGCACTATCCTAGAGCTCACTACTCAATTGGTGAAGGCTACAACCTTCTGATCTAAGATACACACTATATCTATTGGATGAACTATCACTGTGACACTACTTGTCAGATCAATTCTTTTGATGCGCTGATGCTTTGACCTCTTGCAAAGCTTTAATACATCTTATAGTCTCTTCACACACTTCTTTGCTTATCACAACTCTGTATCAACTTCCATACTAATTACAATGGGTGCATCTCATATTTATATGCACATATAAAACAAATAACTAGGTCCACCCTTTAACTAATTACATACATCACTTCCAATTGAATTGGATCAAGAATATTTACAAACAAACATATTTACATGTTGGAAACCTAATTACAATAGGTGGATAGCCTTTACAACATTATAATATAACTGCAAATCAAAATGCTAACACTCAGCTGCTTACTATGTTCTTCTCTGGCACACACTAGCTGTGTAACTTCAACTATCTGTAACTTTGGCATACTTGCATATCTAATCATGCATTCATAGACTAAGCATGAATATAGTCTAACCAACTTATCTTCTAGGGTGCACACCATAACTCAATCGTACACACATGTGTTGATGCTTTGAGCTTTAGGTACTTTGTACATTGTCCAGTCTTCAACACTTAGCCGATTACTAATCTTCTCATTAAGTGCACTAACTCCAAAATACTATATGACTTTGTTTCCATAATGAAAACACTATATTAAGTCATATACACTAGTATATCTAACTTTCCAACAATATCCCCTTTTTTCATTGATGGTAACAAAGGAATATGGCCAAGTTGCTAACTATTGCTTAACACAAAAAACTTTTGTCTTATATCTCCCTAAACATAAATTCCTATCTTATATCTCCTTATGCATATCTATAATCATATTCTATACTTACTCACCCTTTGACATTAATGAAAAAGGTGCTTCAAAACTATATATACAACTACTTACTGTGATAGAACATCTGGATATGCTATCTACAGGTTTTGGGTCTCCTTCTTCCAAAATGTGATCAGTGAATTTGCAATCTATAGATGGGCGCATAATGCATATTGTAGCTTCTCCATCTTCTCCAAATTAGTGCTAGGACCTTAATCATATATCACCATGGTGGCATCAATCTCCTTGATATTCTGATTAAGTATGCCTAATGAGGTCCAAGAGCATTCCTTAGCTAAGTCTGCCTAGCCCTTATCTTGGACATCTCCTTTTTTTCTTTCTCAATCTTATCTATATTCCCTTGGTAGACAGTATTACACCTGTTCACATCAATAGATGGATCTTCCACTGATTTCCTTATGCTGTCTATCATAGCTTCAACCTCTTGTATCTACTTGTAAAGATCACTAGTCAGCTTTGCTTGGTTCATACAGCCAGCAATAATCTTTCTGCCCTTTGCTACAAACTCCTTCAAGGATGCTTGACTAGTTTTCAGTGAACTCAGGTCAAGTGCAAATTTGTTAATCAATTCACTTAGTCTTTTCTTCAAATACTTCTCCTCTGCAACTAGGGATGAATATTCTTCCAGGCTAGAGAAATTGCTTTTGAACTATGAAATGACTGCACTTACATCATCAACAGATTGTACCTTGGACACTTTCTTGTCTACTGGTAACAAATTGTTTAGGATAGTTACTGATTCTACAAGGAGGGGATTCCTCATTACTTGTTTCTCCTTGGATTTCTCCATAGCTAAGATGTTGAACTTTATCAGGTCTTCTTCTCCCCATGAATACAAACTAGTTGTGTCAGGTGTCAAACTTAACAACAATGTTGCTAAGGGAAGTGGAGTGATAGGAGTACTGTCCATAACTTCCTCTTTTACTCTTATTGTTAATGGTTCATTTTCTTTTCTCTCTTCATTTTATTCTTTTTTTCTTTCTTTTCTTCTTCTTTTTCTATTTCTTTTTCTTTTCCTTCTTCTTTCTTTTCTTCTTCATTTGTTATATCTTCAATTAGTACTTCTTCATGATGAATGGGAGGTCTGTTAATGCATAAGTTTTTAGCCTCTTGAGTGCTTATAAAAGCCTCTTCAAACTTGTCTAGGTCCATATCTGTGGCCGCCATAGTAACTTTTACATTGTCAATGAAGATTGAATTATCCTTAGATGTCTCTATCATGGGTGCAGGATTCTTTGCCTCTGTGGATGTATCAACTACATGTGTTGAATCATGTGGACCTGTAGATTGTACATTCATGGTTTCTGACTCTTTGGCAATCATTTTGGGTACTTGTGCTATAGGCACAGTAGATGGATACATGTGCCCATTTGTAAAGACATTCTCAAAGGCTTTCTCTATTTCCTTTACAACTAATTCATAGTTTTGTCCATTATGTGTAAAGTTCATGTTTTTGTTCTGAGGTGTGGCTTCATCAAATATAATAATTTTTTCTCTTCTAGCTCACACACTAGAAGGGTTTCATCTAAAATCTTTTCTCTTATCCTTAGATCCTCTTCAATAGCCCATCTCTTTTAGAATTATAAGATGTTCCATACATTATCAGGGATCATAGTCTTTAGTTCTTCAATTGTCTTTTTAAAATTCAACATATTTTTGACTATCATTCCATGTATCTTTGATTTGTCTATCTCACTATATTTCTCATAAAACTTTCCTACTTGATCAATTATGCCTTCATCAATGATTCTTGTGCTTAACACACTTAGACTAGGTTTGAAACTTACTTCAGGAGGTGCTTGAGTATTCCTTTTGTTTCTTGTTACTCTCGAGGATGGATGAACAATGCTAATCTCTTTCTTCCTCTTAGGCATTGCCTTATACTCAAGAGGAGTAGTAAGGTCAATGGTTTCCTTGGGCACAGAAGGAGTAACATCAGTTTTACCCTTCTGAATATCATACTTTTCTATCTTCACCTTCTTCAGCTTAGGATCTTCAGATTCGGTCTTTGTTGTTGCTGCACTCTCAATTTCCAAAGAAATCTTATGTTCCCTTGCTTTGTCTAGGTCTTCTTGAGATACTCCATGAATTCTCAAGATCTCTGAGGTAACCTTAGCAACCTTCCTTTTAGTTGATGCATTGTTCAAGACTGCATCAATTTCTTTTGTTTTCTCCTCATAGGCTCCCCATCTTGGCTCATTAGGGTCTTTAGGGGATAAAAGCAATACTTGTGCATATGATTCTAAGACTTTTTCATCAACTTCATATCCAAGTGGATGAATCCACTTTGTCCTTGGTTCAACAGCCTCCATGCATGTTGTGTCAGTCTCAACCATAAAATAAATAGTATCCTTGTACTTTTTAACTATCTTCTCTGGAATTATGTACCTCATCTGCATCTTAGCCCTAAATGTTTTCAACTCCAATGTCATGTAGTCCTTCATAGTACTCTAAATATATTCTTTGAGAGATATCTATGGCATTGTGGGGATAGTTTTGTCTAGGTACAAATCAGACACTTTTCCAACAATATGGAAGTACATATATATGATTAAAGACCCAAATCTAAATATCCCGGTCTTATCATCCTTCATTGCCTTAATGTTATCAATTAAATATGCATGCAAGATCTCACATAGATTGAACTCTCCATTCTCTTTCACAAGTCTTATAGCTACAAGAATTGTGGCCGTAGACACACTGTTCACCCTCCTGGTGTGTTGGAACTTGTAACCTAGTATCATGGACATCAATTTGATGTCATTTTTCTCAATAGGCTCTATAGTCATACCACACCTATCACTTCTTGATTTTTAAGTCTGTTCACCAATCTTCCTCACATATTTTTCCACTGGAAGGATGGTGCCTGACCTTGAGAGGCCTGCCATCTCATGAATTAGGTTACCAGTAATTCTCATCGGCACTTCACCTATCCAAAATAGGTCACCATGAATACTGCTCAGTAGAATCTTGATCCATTCTAATTCATAGAACTCATATGCCATAGCATACTCCACTATAGGGTGATTATCCCACTGTGCATACTCATCCATGAAGGTTTTGTCTGGTTGCAACATAGTTTCCATATGTGCTCTTAATCTATCCAATCCTACTAGTTCTTTCTTATAGTGAATGTATGCCCTAATGTCCTCGACATACATAACACCCATAGGCATGTGGGAGAATACCCCTTCTAAGTCATCTAAAGTGGATTTGAATGGGTGCCTCTTAAATACATATCTTTTCTTTTCTACAACATCAAATACTATAGGAGTAGCCATCACTTACTTGTATAATGCTTTCTCAAAGGTTTCAAGAGATTCTAAATCGACATGATGAACTAGGGTTTCCACAACCGATCAAATGCACAACAAGTCACTTGATGAATCAAACTGCAATCCTTCTCAATCAACTGCTAAGGCTCTTTTCTCTCCAATCACTCTGAATTCAAATGCAATGAGAGATTTACAAACTTCTATGTACTTTAAAGTAGAAAATCTACCATTAATGCTTGTCGCGTAAACTAGGTTGTCACTTGAAAATTTCTATCTCTCATTCTGCAAAAAATTAGCTAGTGCACTCTTGCACATAGGTTCTACTAGTCTCCAAAATCTTAAGTCCAAAGGCACATACTTTGAGGGTGAGTATACCATTCGCAGAGGGTTCTAGAGCTAAATTAGTTGCCCCTATGACCCTAAGGGGCATTCATCCAAATGTAGAGAGTGCATCCACTGTGGATGCATCCAATACATTCTCATTAGCCTTATCCATCTTTTCTTCTAACCAAATCAAGCTTGCATCCTCTAAAGTTTTCACAAAATTGACTTCTCCTTTGGGATCCAAAACTGGTTCTTTAGGCTTTTTGGGGCTTTCCTGACCTTGCATCCTTGATTTGCAAAACTTTGAGATGTGTCTAGCCTTGTTACAAGAGTGACAAATGATTGGAGGCCTTATATTCCTCGGTGCTATGGACTAGGCTTTTGAGGATACCTGCTTTGAAAGCTTCAAGACAAACAAAGGTTAGATGTTAGTCTAAGCATGAAATCAATGCAAAACAAAGAAAACTCTAAGCTAGCCACCTCAGATTGAGCCTAAACAGGTGCACCCAAGCACTGTTTGATTTTCTCTAATAAGAGGGATGTGGGTGTGCTCTCTAAGCACTTGGAGCATACTCTAATGAATTCTAAGATGGTTTGAGACTCATGAAAACCCAAAAAAATGGCACAATAATGGGTAGAACACCCAAGATTGCCCCTAAGGCCTCAAGAACTCAAACTATGATGCTTAAATGGAGATTCAATGCAAGTGTGATTATGCTAAGATTGATTTTAGACCAAATAGAGATGTGATATGATGCTATGCTATACAAAACAATAATCAAAACTATGTTAATCCATTATTACTAAGCTATGATGAGCTAAAATGCTTGAAAGTAAACTAAATTAGAATGATTTGTGCTAATTCTAGAAATAAAAGGGCGTGATAACAATGCATGAGAATGAAAGTTAAGCTAATGGATTTGCTCTTGAAAGGAGGGGTATTTATAGGATTTGGGAAGGAAGAATGAGTGCCCAGGACTGAAATCTTTAAGAGAGGCCAAGATTCATTCAAAGGAGAGCACATGGATTGTGCTAGTCTACAGCCAATCAAGAGGTGACACATGTCACAAGGTGAGTGGATGAAGGGAAGGGTAAAGATGAGTCAACAAAGGGGGCTCAAAGCTCATAACTCCCCTCATAAGTGCTTGTAACAACATTGAATGAGCCTTTAAGGGACTTTGATGACTTTGTGGATGCATTGAATTTTTGGTGGTTGAGATATTTGGAAGGGGAGACTTTTCTTTGGTTTAGGAAAGTCTTAAGCTTGGTTAGGATTGTGCAAATGTTTAGGGGTAGGATTAGGATTAGGATTAGGGGGATTTAGGATTAGGATGGGTGAAGAGGTTGGGTTGAGAAGTTTCTAGAAGAGTCTAGAGTTTTCCTTGGTTTAGGGAGAATAAATAAATGTTTATTCATTCCAAAGGTTTTAGTTTTGGGAATATTTATTAAAATATATTTAATAAATATGAAAATTAAATATTTAATCTTAATTAAATATTTTGAGTTGAGATTAGGGTTAGAAAGGATGGGTTTAGCTTTTTAATCGAAATTAAGGAGGGATAAGAAGATTTTGTAAGAGGTTAGTGGTCTAAAGGAAATTGGCCAAGTTTTGGTCAAAAAATAAATTAATTATTTTTTGGGGGATTTTTGGTCAATTTATTAATTAAATAATTAATAAATAAGGAGATAATATTTAAATAAGATTTAAACATTTTTGGGAGGGATTTCTTAATTAAATATTTTTAATTAAGATAAAGGGATTTAATGACATAAAAATAAATAAATTAATTAAATAAATAATTAATTAATAAATGATGATGTCATTAGGGGTTTTTCAGAAAATAAAAATACTTTATTTTCTAAAGGATTTTTAGGTGTCTACATTTTGCCCCTCTTTGATGTGATGCTACAAGTGACATGGTGTCAAAGATAAGAAAATAAGATGCCCAAGGCTAGAATTGGAGGAATGAGGGGTTGTGCCCCCTCGAGAAAATAACGCAAGGAGTAAATGCTGTGGAATTTTCTCAAAAGGAAACAAAGAAGGAAGGGCCTAGGAAGAAGGGGAGATAAATAACCAAGCTTCCAAGAGCAAAGATGGGTGAATGCAAGATGAGATGAAATCCAAAATGTAGGATGCAGCTACATGAGAGATGCAAGATGCAAGATTAATCTATATGATGCAGGATGCAGGGGATGGGGGGAAGCTCCAAGTGCAAATGTGGAGAGCACAACATAGTTTAATATAGCAATGCTAGAGACTTGCCAAGGTTACGAAAGAAAACAAGGCCTTGTCACCAGCATTGCATGGGACTGATGCTAAAAAGACACACAGGGTTGCCCCAGCATCACACATGAAACCCAAAGGAGGCATGGTGGAAACGATGCTGAAGAAACCACAAACACATGAGTGACTCATAGGCAGAAGAAAAAGATCAAAAGACCTTGCCCCAAATTATCCTCATTCGCAGCGCACCATGATATAAAGGATCATGGTGACTTTGAATAGAGAACAATGAGAAGTCATAAAAGATTAACAAGATCCAAAGGACAAAATCCAAGACCAAAATGATAACTTCAAAAAGACATCCTTTGCCAAGGAGAGAGATTTGATGTGATAGATTGATTGATGGTGGGAAGATTGGTTTGAACGTGTGGAAGGATGCATCGACACGGACCGGGTGTGATTGGTGGAACATTAGGTTAGACAGGAGGAAGGATACATCCTCAAGGACCTGCTAATTGATGAGAGAATGAGTGTTGTTGTTCGCTGGCAAATGATGAAGTCAAAGAATAATCACGGTGATCAAGAATAGTCGACAATTGATGTTGTTAAAGTACAAGGCTGGGTAGGACAAAGTGTTCTGATCAAATGCTACTGCAGGACTGACAAGGATTGATGTACAATAGATGGGAAAAGATATACCATGGATATGTACAAAAGCTTAGGATTGGGGATAGGAAGATCTCGCTATACAAGACAAAGTACAAGATATACAAGATATGATACAAGATATGGTACAAGGGTATAATACAAGATATAGGACAAGATGGACAACGCTATACAAGAGATACAAGATATGGTACAAGATAGGGAACAAGATATGTGTAGGTGGGAATGGTGGATTTGTGTGAGGATTGTGAAAAAAGAGGAGTGCTGGGGATGATGGATGGGGATGGGGATGGGAGAAAAAGGACTGAGATGGTGGGATGGGGGATGGGAGTTTGATAGATAATGACTCGGTCCACTATGTATGGTGCCTGTTTGCTAGGTTTTTACCAACATACTTGTCCTAGGCAGCTGAATTGCCAAGTTTTCACCATTGGACGATTATTTTCTTTTCTTCTTTTTTTGTTTTTTTTAATTTTTTTAATTTTTTTGTATTTTGCTGTTTTTTTCCAATTTTTATGGATTTTCTAAATATGTAGGATCTGGTTCAGGCATAGAACCTCTTTAGATGTATGATGTTGATTGGATCATTCAAAGGATCACCTTCTGGTGTAGATAGCTGATAAGCTTCGAAGCTGAAGCATGATGTGACAACATAGGGGCCCAGCCAAGTAGGCTCAAACTTGCCTTTCTTTTCTCAATTTGCTTGGACCTTCTGATTTTCTTTGAGAACCATGTCACCGACTTGGAACTGTCTAGGATGGACCTTCTTGTTATAACTCCTTTTGAGTTGATTCTGGTATGCAACTAGGTGATCATATGCTTGCTGTCTCTTTTCATCTAACAGGTCTAGCTATGTGAGACAGGCTACATGATAGTTTTCATCAGTGGTGTAGTTCTTCATGGAGACTCACAATGATGGGAGCTCGACCTCAATTGGTAGAATAGCTTCAACACCATATACAAGGGAATATGGGGTGGTACCTATGGGAGTGTGATAAGAAGTACGATAGGCCCAAAGGGCAAGATTAATTTGGAGGTGCCAGTCATGACCAGAATCATTGACAATCTTCTTGAGGATTTTCAAGATAGTTTTATTGGTTGCCTCAGCTTGGCCATTTCCTTAGGGGAAATATGGACTGGAGAAATGGTGATGGATGTGGAGTCTGGCACATAGATCATCCACATGCTAGTTTTCAAAAGGTGTGCCATGGTCTGTGAAGATGGTAGATGGTATGCCAAAGTGGCAAATGATGTGGTAAAGGATGAACTTGGATATTTGGATGCCAGTAGTTAGGGTGAGTGGAATCACTTCAACCCATTTGGTGAAGTACTCTATGGTAGTTATTATGTACTTGTGTCCATCCGAGGAGAGGGGAGTGATTAAGCTGACAAGGTCAAAGCCCCAACATGAGAATGGCCAAGGTGGTGCAATGGGCTGCAAGTCTTGTGCTGGTGCATGAATCAAATTTGCATGCTGCTGACATGGTAAACATTTTTTGACAAATTAGCAAGCATCATGTTCCATGGTTGGCCAATAATACCCAACTTGAAGCAACTGCTTATCTAGAACCATGCCACTCGTGTGGGCACCGCAAATTCCAACGTGGACCTCTTGTAAAGATAGGATGGCCTTGTTTGAATCTAAACACCTAGAGAGGATATTGTGATACCCTCGATGATAAAGGGTGTTGGCTACAAGAGTGTAGCAAGAAGCTCTACGGATAAGGTTTTGGCATTGGTTATTGGTGAGATGGGGAGATATGATACCATTCTTTAGATATGCATGGATGTCATGGTACCACAGGGACTGGGGACCAACCAAGACACACACCATTTTTGCATCGGCGTTCTCATAAGCTGGTGTATGTAGCTACTCGACTAGGAATTCATACTGTGATGCATCACGTGGGATTTCTAACAAGGACCCAATAGTTAACATTACATCTGCTACTTTGTTCTGAAGTCTAGGTATCTGTGTGAATTGTAGATTTAGGAAATGTGCTTTCAATCTATCCACGAGTTCTTTGTAAGGTAGCAGCTTGTCATCCTTTGTGTGATATTCATCTAGTACTTGCTTGATAATCAGCTGTGAATTACTGAACACTTGTAGTTCTGTGATATTCCATTGAATGGCTATTTTGAGACCTAAGATGAGTGCCTCATATTCTACAATATTGTTGGTACATGAAAATCCCAATTTGAATGACTTTGGGATGTAGTCACCCTGAGGTGTGATGAATAGGATTCCTGCCCCTGATCCATGTGATGTGTAGGAGCCATCAAAGTATAGTTTCCACATGGGCTGCTCTTCGATTATACATAAATGTTCATCAGGGAATTCCATGATTAGTGGATAAGCATCCACTAGTGGTGCTTCTACTAATTGATCAGCAATGACTTTCCCTTTGATTGCTTTTCAATCTATGTACTGGATGTCAAACTCGCTAAGTATCATGACCCATTTTGCCATAAGGCCTATGAGACTTGTCTTTGATAGTACATATTTGAGGGGGTCCACCTTTGAAATGAGCTTGATTGTGTGACTGAGCATGTAATGTCCAAGCTTTTGAGTGGCAAAGACCATTGCAAGGCATGCTTTTTCCATGGGTGAGTAATTAAGCTCATAGCTGACAAGAGTTTGACTAATGTAGTAGATGGCTGTCTCTTTGTTTTCCTCATCATGCTGAGCTAGGAGTGCCCCCAGTGCTGTAGTGGTTGCTGAGATGTAGAGTATGAGAGGGTGTCCTGGAACTAGTGGCACTAGGATTGGAGAATTGGCTAGATACTCCTTGAGCTTATCAAATCTTCTCTGACATATGGGATCCCACTTGAAGCTTGTGTCTTTGCATAAAAGATGCGTGAAAGGTTGGTACTTGTCTGCCAGTTGAGAAATGAACTGACGTACTGATTGAAGCTTTCCTTCTTTATCGTTGTCCTCATAGTCTACAAGTGTGCAAAGTAGATAAATTCATGCAACATCAACTTAAATAATATACGTTGTCATGAAAATATTCTATTAAATTCTTTCAAATCCCTGGACTTGATGAGCTAATGAAAGGTAAAACATTCTATCAATAATATAGACCGAAGAAAGAGAGAGCCTATGATGGTCTCTTGAGTTGTTTTATCTTTAGTCCTAGCTACTATCCTAGCTACCTATCGATCATCAAGAATAATCACCGCCTTGCATTTATGTACACTGCACAAATTGATCCCAGTATCACAAAAACATTTTACACTTGTACATCTCATGAATACTGGAGGCCTAAAGTAATTTTATACGATCACTAGCACATTGTGTGCATGGATGAGAAATAGTATCCAAAGTTTCTAGATAACCATTTTTGAGAAGAGGAATGAGTGCATGCCAAAGAAGGGATAATTCCACAACAGAAAGGAAGACATCTTTTTAGCCCGGGTCTAGATCCTACCCTAATTGTCAAAGGATCCAGGGCCAGTCTAGAAAGATGTCTTCCCATTATGTCTACAACATTGTGTCCATCCATGATCTTAGGAATATCATCATCTTTCTACTCTTCATTTGCCAAAATATATCGCTTCTTCAAGCTTGCAGAGTAATCCTATTAATAAAAGAACTCTTGCCAACATTAGGGTACCCATAGATCAAAATAGTTGATGTTATTGGTGCTTGTGCTCAAGGATATAGATTCATTGTTTTGAAATGGCCAAATCATTTTTATTTCATTTTTAGAGAAAAGGAGTGGGAGAAAATGAGCGGGTGAAAGTTGATCGATCGCGAGAGAAGGCATTGCATTTTATTTGATCATGAATGCTCTCTGAAATGACCAATCATGTTTTCTATTCAATTTTTTTTTGTGTTTTTTTTTCCAATATTCAGTAGATAAAAATCATGGTTGCAACCACTTAGCCATCTTTTTTATGTTCCAGGTATTTTACAAAGATATAGGTATGTGGATTTATCATTCAGTTGCTTGCTGTTATTGGTCAAATGCAAATATTTTGTCAAGTTGAAAGGGCAAGATATCAGTTTGGTGTTTTCAGTTTATGTTAAAAGTTAATTTGGTAAAATCCTCAAAAAACAAACTACATGTTCTAAAATGTAAAGAAGTTGAATGTTAAATGTAAGATATATATCTCATCCATAGTAATCAAAAGAAAGGACATGAAACTTATAAGGAGATTTACCAATCCCAAAATATAAGCGAATAGGAAACATGATTGGTACCTTATGAATTGGTTTTTGAGGTGCACATTCTTCATCAATCTCTTGAGAACAAGACCCCTCCTCATGAAAAATGCATTTAACAGATTAAACAAATCTACAAAACTGAACCAATGGCATGTTTAGAACAAAGAAATAGATTGATAATAATATGCTGAAAATTCTATTATGTTTAATACATGCAAAAGGAACAGTCCCAACAATTCTTAAACACACTTTATCTGATATGATAATAACATGCTAATTAAACTGATAAAGGTGTTATATGCATTTAATCTTCCAATTAATAAGTACACAAAAAAAAAATTACAAAATTGAACCAATGGCATGTTCTTCGTGTGGTACAAGGAAGATTTGGCTATGAAAAAAAAAAGTGAAACGACCTCATCATTTTTATTTCGATTGGATAGAGGAGCGAAAGCTGAGCGCGAGAGAAGGTATGTGATTTCTTCATCTTTTGAGCATCTGGCATCATATTCAACTGCAAATTTCAAATGCATTGCATTTTATTTGATCACGAATGCTCTCTTAAATGACTGCATTCTACTGGTGTCGTGCCCTAGCATGTACTTTATCTCCATTATTTGATATTATTGGTGCTTGTGCTCAAGGATATCAATTCACTATTTTCAAATGTTTGGATCATTTAGACAATTACATTTCCTAACTATTCCTCTAGTACATAGTCAGGAAATGTAACTGTCTAATGATTATATGTAATGTTGAATGGATTAAATGCTTTATTCTTAGTAGAAGTGAATGGAAGGAATAGTGTGTATTAAATAAAATCTAGTCACATATTGAATGCTTTGGAGACTACTGGTTTGATTATCTATGTGCTACCAGTGATTGAGATTCATTAAAGGATACAAAACCCTTCATTTTGGGGTTATTGTGTGTGGATTCAAATGTAGGTTTGATTTGGTTAATGTTTAGAAGATATCAATAAAGTATTTAAAGACAATATTACATGTTTGGAGAGGTTTGAGAGGCACTTATCATGACTGTACCCTCACAAACATTGGCATAGACTGGTTTTACTAAGTTTCCTTTCTCTATTTTCACGTTTCCTTTCTCTACCACAGGGGTATAGTCAGAGGGTTCATTGACAAAATGATCCTTCAAATGGTTACTATGAATATGAATGATTTGATATAGCATATTGCTCATTTTACTTGAAGTTTGGAATAGCTTGTGCAAGGGTGAAAGTAGTTTTGATCATTTTGGTCATGACTGTTCCTCTACACAGTCAGGAAATGTAACTGCCTAATGATTATATGTAATGTAGAATGGATTAAATGCTTTATTCTTGGTAGAATTGAATGGAAAGAATAGTGTTGGTGTTAGGTTTCATTTATTATTGAATTCAATGGTTTCCAAGATGTGTTGAGGAGTTTGTTCCTTGTTTAATGTTAACTATTCCTGCACAATCCACTCATACAAAAGTGAAGTTACAAAATTGAACCGATGACATGTTTACAACAAACAAATAGAATGATAATAATATGCTAAAAATTCTATTCTATTTAATACATGCCAAAGGACTGCATTCTAAATTCCTGTCACTTAAATGACCATATTCTACTGGTGTCCTACCCTAGCCCGTGCTTTAACTCCATTATTTGATGTTATTGGTGCTTATGCTCAAGGATATCCATTTTTTTGAAATGATGACTATGGTTATCAAATGGACAACCCATGAGCTTCTAGCTAGGTGCCATTTGTATTGATAGCTTAGGACATCAAATGTATTTTATCATTGATAGTTGATACTTTGTTAAAAGGAAATAGGACAAAGAATGATTTTTATTTAGTTTCTCTATTTTGATCCCTAAGTGGCTTACAACCCTAGAGAAGTATATGTAGATTTACAGATGGAGTTGCAGGGTACATAGCAGCTGATAATTCACAATAAATCCATGCATCCAATTTGAATAGCAATTAATACAAATAACTAGGGTCCTCCAATGGGCCAATCATCCAAAAATTGCATGTCCCCTCAACCAGTGACCCTTCAAAACTGGGTTATCATGCAATCAGTGAATGATCCTTCATTCTCCTGGTGAGCTTCTAGGTAGGCACCATTTGTATATTTGATAGCTTAGGGCATCAAATGTATATTGTATCATTGATATTTGAGACTTTGTTAAAAGGAAATAGGACAAAAAATGATTTTGATTTAGTTTCTCTATTTTGATCTCTAAGTGGCTTACAACCGTAGAGAAGTATATGCAGATTTATGGATGCAGTTGCAGGATACATAGCAGTGGATAATTCATAAAAAATCCATGCATCCAATTTGAATAGAAATTACTACAAAGAAATAGGGTCCTCCAATGGCCCAATCATCAGGACCTTGACTGTCCCCTCAACCAGTGACCCTTCAAAACTAGGTTATCATGCAATCGGTGAGTGATCCTTCATTCTCCTAGTCTACCCTGCAACCAAACATATTGGAAATACACAATACAATGATAACAAGTCTTTCAAAGTCCCCCTTCCCTCAAGGAACACTATCAACCATCCCTCCCACATAGCATTTCACTATTTTATGAGTGGATTGTGCAGGAACAGTTAACACTAAACAAGGAGAAAACTCCTCAACACATCTTGGAAACCATTGAATTCAATAATAAATGAAACCTAACACCAACACTATTCCTTCCATAGTTGCAGGATACATAGCAGTCAATAATTCACAAGAAATCCATGCATCAAATTTTTATAAGGATATCCTACTAATCAATAGGAATTTTCTTGAGATGACCAATGATTATGCATTTTGATGGCAGTGTGCTAGTTCAAAAGGATAATATAAATCTGAAACAATTTTTTCTAATTTTCTCAAACTATAAATGTGGTTAAAGGGAAAATATTATGGCCTCTACACTGTCGTTGTTAGACTAATTAAGACAGGCCTGCCTTTGCATATAATAAGAGGCCAACATGAAACAAACATCCAGAGGTTAGGGGGTTGTTCCATGTCCATAATTTATTATTTAAGTGCTACGTGATGATGGGTATATCATGTAATTCATACCTAGTGTGTCTCTTTCTTTCTCTCCACATTTTACATTAGGAGTATATTTTATAAAATACTAATGAAATCAACTATAGGTCAAATCTAATCAAAATTGCAATAAAAAGATTAAAATAGATCTTGAAGAAATATGGGAACCATTTTTGATAGATATTGTACAAATGAAGAGAATACTCCAAAGAGGAAATTCTTCAATGTGGAACAATTGAAGGACAATATTTTACTTTTATATGCACATCTGCAGTGTTTTTGATATATTTATGAGATAACAAAACCATAGAAAGAATAGCATTTAGAAGAAAGTAAAGAATAATGATCATACTTTGAGATATTATGGAAAATTAAAGGAAAGAATGCTTGGTGGGGTTATCATGCAATCAATGAGTGATCCTTCATTCCCCTCTTCCAGTGACCCTTCAAAACCAGGTTATCATGCAATCAATGAGTGATCCTTCATTCTCCCGGTCTACCCTACATCCAAACATATTGGAAATACACAATACAATGATAACAAGTCTTTCAAAATTCCCCTTCCCTCAAGGAACACTATCAACCATCCCTTCCACATAGCATTTCACTGTTGTATGAGTGGATTGTGCAGGAGCAGTTAACATTAAACAAGGAGCAAACTCCTTAACACATCTTTGTTGTAAACATGCCATTGGTTCAGTTTTGTAAATTTGTTTTTTTTGTTAAATGCATTTAAATGGAATATTAATCATATTAATAATATGCTTATTCTATTATTAATTGTAGATTAAATGCCCATAACACCTTTATTAGTTTAGCATGTTATTATAAGATACTAAAGAAGACCTGCTATTTGTCAGAGAAATCTTCACTATCCCCTACAATGAAGACAAGGAAGATTGACCTCCTTCCCCACAACAAATAAAATTGTAATATGAATAAGATAGTGCCAAGAAACATTTTCACAAATATGAAACATGAGGAAAAGTAATAACATTAACAATGCCAAGATTCATAGCATTAAATTTCATCTCCGGATGAGTTTTTGCATTGGGTTGCCCAGCATCAAAAATATGTTGACTTTCATTTGAGCTATAACTAAGAGTATCATGTAGAACACACCCTAAACTTTGAAAGCGTTCTCCATCCTGGCAATTCAAAATTCAATCTAGGCAAGCATTAGTAAGTGAAATAAATTATAGACATCAACATCAACATCATCATAATCATTAGACATAAATTATAGACATCAACATCAACATAATCATAATCATTTGGAGGGTATTCATTTTGGTCCTTGGATAGTACTATGTTTCTTGAAAGTTCTTGTGATGCTTCTAAACTTTAAAAACATATTTTATGGCTTAATGATAATATAGATTAGTGTTTTGTTTTTTAATGGAATGTTGTTGATCATTCATGGTCTTGAAGAAACTTTTGATTTTTTTCATTCTCAAGTCTTGGCGTTGTTTCTCAATGTGATATAGACTGACCACAAGATGGTTCAGTTGGTCCTCTCTTTCTATTTAATCATTTTTCTTCTTCATGGTGTAAGTGTCAATATGTTATAATCCAACATGAAGTGTGGTTCAAATGAATTTGAACCAAATGCTAACCATGATGGCTATGATCATGATGAAGATAAATATGAATATTAAATCTAAAATATGGCTTTTAATTTGAATTTTCATTGTGAATGAAGAAACTATATATTCAAGTTGACTCATTCTATGTTGTAGTATATTTGTTCCCTAGATCTACCATATTATATATGTGTAGCCTGTAAGGGACATCTTCTTCTTATCCATGTATCATAGCTTGGTGAGAGTTCTTAGGAGAAAGACAAGATTCAGTGGGAGATGGAGAAACCAATATTAGAACACCACTTGAAGCCTTGCAATGTTGAGAGTGGGATAAAAGCTACACTTGAGACCCTATATAAGGAACAAACTTATTGAGCTTCACTTTGTTTCGAGAATAGTTTTATATTCTATACTAAACAGGGCCAACCACTTGAAGGTGGAAGCTCATTTGGCCCCACCCCCCCTAACATCACTCTAAATTCCTCGTTAACATCTAACATTCATTAATTATTTCATCCATTAATAAAATGTAACATTCATTAATTATCACATGATAACATTCATTGACACATTAATAAAATGTGACATTGATTAATTATCACACAATAACATTCATTAACACATTACAAAATTTATGAACATTCACTACCACATAATTAAATTCATTGGCATATAAAAATCGGTCATTATCAATTAAGGTGCATAGATGACAATCATTTCTTTTTTTTCTTTTGATTTCTAGTTTTAAGATATAATTGTAAGATGAGTATCAATATCATCATCATGATCATCTACCCTCTCATTAGATCTCAATGCATGCCTAGTTCTCTATTGATGCAAAGGGGGGTCATCTGCAATAACATATAAAAGGGTTAAATTAAAAACATTTTATTATAATTAAAAACATTTTAAACATTTTAAAGTATTTCAGTACTTTACAGGCCATAATCGTATAGCTCTTTACCTGATCTAATCACATCATCAACATCGAGGTCAGTTTGTCGATCCATGAGACTATGTGGGATGCTTGTGAAAGGAGTCTAGGTACCTACATATGTAATTCAATTATCTAATGTTAGCTGAAAAACTTAGGATACATATACTCAAAACCACATAGTAAGTACATTAAATACCATAAGGATCCCATAGTAAGTACATCATGAATTAATTAGATTAAGCATTGATTTCATAACTACACATTTCTATCAAGAAATCAATATTAAATAGATTAAGCAGTGATCACATAACTGTACATTTCATTAATTGTCATTCATCTTCTTCTTCATCCAACTAATCACCATGATTATCATTGACGTTGACATAATCACCACCACCATCATTGTCTTCATCTTTGTCACCGTCATCATCATCGACATCAGCATCATCATCAGCAATATCATCATCAACAACATCATCATCATCATCATCATCATCATCATCATCATCATCATCATCATCATCATTAGTAGCATCATCAGTAGCGTCATCATCATTGTCATAATCTTCTTCTTCTTCAAGAAAAGTTGCGTCAGGAACATCATCGACTAACTGTTGTTCATGATCATCATCTACATCATCTTCTAGTTGTTCACAATCTTCTTCCATCACATTATACCTCATTGGCCTTCCTCTTGGATCATGTCTAACAAAAAATGACCAACCTGATTTATGCAGAACCTTTGAGTAAAATACTTGCTCACATTGGCTTGGAAGAACAAAGGGTTCATCCCCAACTGGCTCAAACCACCTTGTATTAATCATTGGAAATCCATTGTCATGTTTAATAATAGTTCTATCAAGATCATTTTGATTAAGTCGTAGCCTATACCATCTAATGATGAAGAGAACTAATCTTAAGGAATTAAAGTCACACTCAAGTATATCATCCAAAATGTCATAGTATCGATTTTCGGACTCTCGAGGATGTAAGTCATTTCTAGATGAAATATTAGTCACTTGAAAGATTGCACTTATCCCAGAATCACAAGTTTTCTTTGTGTCATCCAACTTTTTGATGCGAAATTTATGACCATTGCAAAACATAGCCTTGTGGTGTTTGACCTACAAAAATATGTAAAATATGTATAAATTAATGCATCGAGAGTTCATAAACGTATGAGTGATTAACAAATTTATATGTACCTAGAAATATTTTAAACCATGTGCTAAATCTATTTCCCTTTGTGTAACATTTGGATCTCCATTACAATGAGCTTTATTAACCAATGAAGACACAGCTTCCCATGTTAATGTGTGACCTAAATGATGACATCGTTCAATCCATTTCATCATCTAATCTTGATTTTTTGCAATATACAAATGTATTGCATCCCACTCTCGAGTAGCTATATAAAAAATAAATAGACAACTTACAACCGATTAATTTTGAAGATTAAGAATTAATTAACAGCTACAATAACATCTTATAATTTATTACGTCTCACTTTCCTCATTCTACCTTCCCCCACCAAGTACTCCCCTTAAAAGTTTCTAATGGTGTCGAGATCTCAAATGTGATCTATATGGATCTTTGTTATAAGCTTAGGAAGATATTCAGTAACATACACCATAGTCTGGTATACCATATATCCCTCCACCATAGAACCCTCATGATGTGCTCTTTGCTGAACCAAAGCCTTAAAAAATTTCAAGTGCCTCTCAACCATCCACATTGACCGAGTGTGTATGGGTCCACACATTTCAATCTCCTCAACTTGGTGTATGAGGTAGTGTTCTTGTGCATTGAAAAAGGTTGAAGGTAGACACTTTGCATTTCACACATTAGAAGAGGAATTCTTCTCTTCCAATATTTTATATCTACTCTATGAATTTCTTTAGATGATAACCACCTACAAGAAATTCAAGACACAAAAATATATAAACACAAGACATTACAATATATATATATATATATATATATATATATATATATATATATATATATATATATATATATATATATATATATATATATATATATATATATATATATATATATATATATATATATATATATATATATATATATATATATATATACACACACAACAAATTGAACAGATATCATTGCTTACCTCATGTATTTTTCAAGATCATATATCACTTGTTTGATGTTATTGTCGAAGTTCTCTAGGAGAGATAGGGGTAGCACGTACTGCAATAATTATAAAAATAATGATGTCATTCTTTTCTCATATAATACAATGAGAAGTACATGTAATTTACAAATATATTGTAAATACAGAAGAACATGACTTACCTTGATGAAGGTATGCCAATCATGCATTTTCAACCCTGGCCCAAATTCACCTTTCTTTGATATGGTACTGCTTATGTTCACAGCAAATCCTGTGGGAAATCAAATTTTTCATATGACTTCTTTTAAGGCATCACCTTGTTGTTCTGTTAATAACCAAGGAAGGGCACTTTTATTAATCCGTTCTCCATTTCTATTTGATTTAATAAATTTTTCATTGCATGATTGGATTCATGAATGTCGCTACAAATTTTGACAATTTTTTCTTTGTCATGCCTTCCATCCAATATCTTCCACAATGTCTCCGTTACATTCTTTCCAATATGCATAGTATCAAACAAATGCACATCAAGTAGCTTCTCGTAGTAGGGCAACATACTAAATTGTTCGAGATAACTCTTTAGTCCCTTTAGAAGGTGCTCAGTAGTGTTGCCTTAACGACATTCATGATCATCAATCACATAATCATAAAACAAAATATAAAAAAAATATACAAATTCCAAACATAAACCATTAGGTAGAATGGTAGTACCTTGATGATTAATTCTATTATATTCCAACTTCCATAAGTGAGGTGTCATTCTCCGTGGCTTAGATGTAGTCTCTTCTTTCCCATTGAAAAAATATTTTTTAGTAATTTGATAGTTATGATTTTTGTGGAGAAAGTGTCTATACTCATCAAACACCTACTTTCCTGAACTTTTTGAATAATGAGATTTCATCTTTGGACCACAAACTCGACATGCAAATTTTCCCTTTGTTTGAAGACCTACAAGGTAATGATACAATTGGATTAAATATGTTAATTTTTATTTTTAGAATTATCATGTGCAACTTGAATTCACCATAACATACCAGAAAAATGTGTTAGCCCTGGGGCATCATATATTGTCCATACAAGCATTGCACGGAATTGAAATTGTCTATCTCCTATTGGTCTAGAGATGTCATACATAGTGACACCTTTCCATAACTCCACCAACTCGTCGATAAGAGGCTCAATATAAACATTCATATCTTTAACTTGGTATTTACCTAGTTGAATAAACAACAACATTACATAATTATTGTGACCATTTTACTACAAGATTTATAATTACATGCAGATAACTATTAAATGATCAAATACCTGGAACAATAATTTCCAACATAATGTGCTCCCTCTTTATTGACATCCATGGAGGAATGTTATTGTTGATGACAAAAACAAGCCAAACAGTGCAAACAGATCTTAGGTCTCCAAATGGATTCACACCGTCCACTGCCACTAAAAGCTTGAGATTTCGAGGTTCTTCGATAAAGTGTGGCCACTTTTCCTCTATGTTCTTAAATATAGAACCATCGGCAGGTATTCAAATAATGTCATCTTGACTCCTATTGCATGCATGGTAATCCATAAATTATTCCAAGCTATTACACCTAAATAATCTTTGCAAATGTGGTATAATGGGGATGTAACGAAGAACCTTGTGAGGCACCTTTTTTGTTATTTGATCTATTTGATATCTACTCATATGACATTTAGGGCATTCTATTAGAAATTCATGTTCTTTATGATAAATAATATGATCATTGGGACAAGCATCTATTGCTTGATACTCTATTACAATATCTTTCATAGTGGCACATAATTCTTGGTATGAGCAAGGGAGAATATTTGATGGTGGTGACAAGAACTCACCTATCAATCTGTAGAAACAAATATATGTTGTTAATATTAACAATATTTATGGTACATGTTTCACCATTTAATTACTATAATGACATATATGACATACCGTAGCATACGTGATATTACTATATTGGATAAACCATTCATAACCTTCAAGTTCAACAACAACAATACAACAAAAAGAAGAGTTGTTTGGGAGCCTTCGTAAAGGGGTGTGGCTTCCTTCTCAAGTAGAGGTATATCATGGATGACATCAACATCATCCTAATCATCATCATCAGTTGCACCAATACCAAATGTGTCATGGATCAATGTATTAGTACCATCATCTGGCACATCATTGTCATCTTCCATGGGATCATAATCTTTAGCTTCAATATTTGCACCTCCATGATCCTCCACTTCCAAAGCCATATTCTCAATATTCGCACCTCCATGGTCCATATCAGGTACTCCCCTAGGGAGGTCAACCTATATTAAAATGAACATAAATAAACCATGATAATGATCTCATCATTAGGTGTATTTCATATATATATTAATTGTTAAATAAATATAATGAAAAACTTACCAATTCATGATAATCAAAGCCTCCTTCAATGTGACCATTATCCCTACAATGTCTTTTAGTTGTTTTGATTAGCAATCTTCTAATGTTTAAGCCCTTACAATTATTGCAGGGACAATAACATTTTTCATTGCCTTTTCTTTCCAAGTTCGACCATAATCTATTGATTGCATCCCCATTACCTTCTTCACTTGGATTGTCTGACACGATGCTTCTTCACTTAGATTATCTATAACCTAATTATATAAAGAAATTGAAAACTTAGTTATGAAATGATGTTGTAGTATAGTATACCAAATTGAAACACTTCTATTATTGTAGTCTTCCACCTCAAACTCTTTCCTATTGTGGCAAGAAAGAAAGATATTCAAATAATATAGTAGTTTGTAAATCAAAATAAAATGGAGGCAAGTTGTTGATTGAGGGTGCAAGGAAAAACACCCGTTAGTACTTTTATCAAATTGTAAACTTAAATTTTGAACCATTTTGTGAATATAGAACATGGATGTAATCTCAAAAAATAACAAAATGTAGACACAACATATTACTTATTTTGTTATTCTACATTACTTACTATTTGAGTACAAGTTCCACCTGCAACTTGATCAAGTCTTGTTTGATGCTTCAATTTTGTTTTAATTGTCCTGTAGAAGTACACAATTTTGTATTTTCCCAATATGTTATTCAAAAAACAACAATATAATAAAATACTTGTTGAGAAAGATCATCATATGAGTATCAAAAACTTAAGATTTAAGGTAACACAACATTATAAGACTCTTACATTCAACCTTCAACTCATGCACCTAATAAATAGGAGGAAAAATACATGAAATTGAAAAATTTAACTAATGAATTGTGTTTTCTTCTCATCTTAATCGGCCAAATTTATATGAGATTCTAAAGAAGGCCTCACTCTTAATCAGCCAAATCTTCCTTGTACCACAAAAAAAAACTGTGTGATAACTATGTCTACTCCAACCTTAATTGTTTAAGAATTCATCATATCAGATAAAGTACGTTTAAGAATTGTTGAGACTGGTCCTTTGGCGTGTATTAAATAAAATACAATTTTTAGCATATTATTATCACTCTATTTCTTTGTTGTAAACATGCCATTGGTTCAGTTTTGTAAAAAAAAATTGTGTTAGATTCATTTAAAATTATCTTCATTGTCTTTCGATTGTCTAAATGCTTCTTTATTTGTCAACCGATTAATACATGCTACTATATAAAGAAGACAATCACAAGAAAATGAAGATTTGTCTGACAAAAATGAATACACTAAACTAAACCAATGACATGTTTACAAAAATTATCATAACTCGCAAGCAAAACTGAAACAATGGCATGTTTATAACTCATTAAGAGTGAGGAATAGCTTGTGCAAGGGTGAAAGTAGTTTTGATCATTTTGGTCATGACTGTTCCTCTAAACAGTCAGGAAATGTAACTGTCTAATGATTATATGTAATGTTGAATGGATTAAATGCTTTATTCTTGGTAGAAGTGAATGGAAGGAATAGTGTTGGTGTCAAGTTTCATTTATGATTGAATTCAATGGTTTCCAAGATGTGTTGAGGAGTTTGCTCCTTGTTTAATGTTAACTGTTCCTGCACAATCCACTCATACAATAGTGAAATGCTATGTGGAAGGGATGGTTGATAGTGTTCCTTGAGGGAAGGGGGATTTTGAAAGAATTGTTATCATTTTATTGTGTATTTCTAATATGTTTGGATGCAGGGCAGACCGGGAGAATGAAGGATCACTAACCGATTGCATGATAACCTAGTTTTGAAGGGTCACTAGTTGAGGGGACACTCAAGGTCCTGATGATTGTGCCATTGGCGGACCCTATTTCTTTGTATTAATTCCTATTCAAATTGGATGCATGGATTTCTTGTGAATTATCAACTGCTATGTATCATGCAACTACATCTATAAATCTGCATATACTTCTCTACGGTTGTAAGCAACTTAGAGATCAAAATAGAGAAACTAAATCAAAATCATTCTTTGTCCTATTTCCTTTTAACAAAGTCTCAACTATCAATGATACAATATACATTTGATGCCCTAAGCTATCAAACATACAAATGGTGCCTACCTAGAAGCTCACCAGGAGAATGAAGGATCACTCACTGATTGCATGATAACTCAGTTTTGAAGGGTCACTGGTTGAGGGGACAGTCAAGGTGCAGATGATTGGGCCATTGGAGGACCCTAGTTCTTTGTATTAATTTCTATTCAATTTGGATGCATGGATTTATTATGAATTATCAGCTGCTATGTATCCTGCAACTGCATCCATAAATCTGCATATACTTCTCTAGGGTTGTAAGCCACTTAGGGATCAAAATAGAGAAACTAAATAAAAACCTAGTTTTGAAGGGTCACTGGAAGAGGGGAATGAAGGATCACTCATTGATTGCATGATAACCCCACCAAGCATTCTTTCCTTTAATTTTCCACAATATCTCAAAGTATGATCATTGTTCTTTACTTTCTTCTATATGCTATTCTTTCTATGGTTTTGTTATCTCAGAAATATATCAAAAACATTGTAGATGTGCATATAAAAGTAAAATATTGTCCTTCAATTGTTCCACTTTGAAGCATTTCCTCTTTGGAGTATTCTCTTCTTTTGTACAATATCTATCAAAAATGGTTCCCATATTTCTTCAAGATCTATTTTAATCTTTATATTGCAATTTTGATTAGATTTGACCTATAGTTGATTTCATTAGAATTTTATAACATATACTCCTAATGTGAAATGTGGAGACAAAGAAAGAGACACACTAGGTATAAATTATACGATATACCCATCATCACTTAACACTTAATTAATAAATTATGGATAAGGAACAACCCCCTAACCTTTGGATGTTTGTTTCATGTTGGCCTCTTATTATATGCAAAGGTAGGCCTATCTTAATTAGGCTAACAATCACAGTGTAGGGGCCATAATTTATGGAACCCAAAATAGTGCACAATTGTATTAAATTAGGTTCAGTATACTACAAGGGAATGGAAACCATGCAATAGTGCCTCATGGGGATGGAAGAAACCCTTCACCAAGAAGATGGTTGTGTCTACAATATTTACTAGAGGCAAAGAACATAATTTGGTTCTAGCAATTACTCCTAGAAGATAATGCCACCCCCAAAACACTCAAAAAAGATAGCACTCACTATATCTTTTATCACTCTTTTAATGCTGGGACAATAAATCTCAAAGATTGATGAATGAATTCTTGAACACAAAGAACCATGACATATATGATTCATGTCTACAATAGCCAACAACCAGTTGTTCCAATCATGGTGTCCAATAATTATGTTATAAAAAGCATCTAAAAATCCCTTACACAACCATAATAGATTCAAACCATGAACTATAAGAACCTAACAATGGGACTAACAAAGATACAGCCTAAACAAATCTTGATCATATTCCACCCTATTGAAAGGCCCAAGAAGCAACTCTATCTTAAAGCTACACAATCCTCTAGATGAAGCTTAAAGGTCAAGTAGTTGAAGCATAGTAATACTTGAATGAATATAGGAATAATTTGATGTACAATCATTTTCTAGCTTGGTTTGTGGGTTTTCCACATAATATTTTCCCTTTAACCACATTTATAGTTTGAGAAAATCAGAAAAAATTGTTTCAGATTTATATTATCCTTTGAACTAGCACATTGCCATCAAAATGCATAATCATTGGTCATCTCAAGAAAACTCCTATTGATTAGTAGGATATCCTTATAAAAATTTGATGCATGGATTTCTTGTGAATTATCGACTGCTATGTATCCTACAACTATGGAAGGAATAGTGTTGGTGTTAGGTTTCATTTATTATTGAATTCAATGGTTTCCAAGATGTGTTGAGGAGTTTTCTCCTTGTTTAATTTTAACTGTTCCTGCACAATCCACTCATAAAATAGTGAAATGCTATGTGGAAGGGATGGTTGATAGTGTTCCTTGATGGAAGGGGGATTGTGAAATACTTTTTATCATTGTATTATGTATTTCCAATATGTTTGGATGTAAGGTAGACTAGGAGAATGAAGGATCACTCATTGATTGCATGATAACCCAGTTTTGAAGGGTCACTGGTTGAGGGGACAGTCAAGGTCTGGATGATTGTGCCATTGGAGGACCCTATTTCTTTGTATTAATTCCTATTCAAATTGGATGCATGGATTTCTTGTCAATTATTGGCTGATATGTATCCTGTAACTACATTCGTAAATCTCCATATACTTCTCTAGGGTTGTAAGCCACTTAGGGATCAAAATACAAAGACTAAATCAAAATCATTCTTTGTCCTATTTCCTTTTAACAAAGTCTCAACTATCAATGATACAATATACATTTGATGCCCTAAGCTATCAAATATACAAATGGCACCTACCTAGAAGCTCACCAGGAGAATGAAGGATCACTCACTGATTGCATGATAACCTGGTTTTGAAGGGTCACTGGTTGAGGGGACAGTCAAGGTCTGGATGATTGGGCCATTAGAGGACCCTAGTTATTTGTATTAATGGCTATTTAAATTGGATGCATGGATTTATTGTGAATTATTGGCTGCTATGTATCTTGCAACTGCATCCGTAAATCTTCATATACTTGTCTAGGGTTGTAAGCCACTTAGGGATCAAAATAGAGAAACTAAATAAAAATCATTATTTTTCCTATTTCCTTTTAACAAAGTATCAACTATCAATGATACAATACATTTGATGCCCTAAGCTATCAATACAAATGGCACCTAGCTAGAAGTTCACAGGTTATCCATTTGATAACCACAGTCAACATTTCAAAACAATGGATATCCTTGAGCACAAGCGCCAATAACATCAAATAATGGAGTTAAAGCATGAGCTAGGGCACAATACTAGTAGAATGTGGTCATTTCAGTGACCTTAATTTAAAATGGCATCATTAAACATATATGCCAGTAATATCAACAAACGTGAATCCAAACATTTGAATACAGTGAATTGATATCCTTGAGCACAAGCACAAATAACATCAAATAATAGAGATAAAGCACTGGCTATGACACAACACTAGTACATTTTAGAGAACATTCATGATCAAATAAAATGAAATGAATTCAAATATGATGCCAGAGGCTTGAAAGATGAAGAAATCACATGCCTTCTCCCACGCTCAACTTTCACTCCTTTTCTCCCACTCCCTCTATCCAATCGAAATAAAAATGATGAGGCTGTTTCACTTTTTAAAAAAAAATCTATACTCTGAATCTATCAGAATTTTAATGGTCAATTAAACAGCCATCAGATTACCAACATCATCGGGGCCTATTACAAAAGAAAACACCAAATTCATCATAAAAAGTTACCCATCGGAAACTTCTATCGAAATTTGGCCCCAAATGTAGTAGTGATTGTTTGGACAAAAGACATTGTTTTTTGTATTTAAAATGGTGCTTATTCTAACTGATATTTCATCATCAATTAGTCGCAACCATTTCTTTTTCTCCTTTATGACTTCATCTTCTTTGACAAGACCAGGAAACATTTGAAAACTATCTTGGAAATATCTTTCCCTCAGAATCTCTGCCTTTCTCTTTAAATTCTCCCTCTTTATTTCAAACTCAAGTAGGTTTTTAACAAACCTATATGTATTTGTTAACTATATATTCATAATCTGTCAAGTTTTAATCAAAGAATAGAATGACTTTAGCTTACCTTTTCTAGCAACCCACCTATCCTAAATTGGGTTCACAGTGACCTTTTGTTCATTAAAAGACATCAAAATGTTGGATAAATGTTCACCAATCTTGTAAATTTCTTTTGGTTTTATATTTGCAACAAATTACAAAATTGTGTCCCTTATTTTCTTTTCATATTTCAACTTCTCTCTCTGTATTATGTTTTCATCCTCCATATGAGGGGGTAAAGGGGAAGGGGGTTATTCAATTATTGGACTAGATGAAGGAGGTATAATAGGGGAGGAAGAAAGTTACAATTATCTTGATACCAGGATTGGGCCCTATTCCCCTAACCTTTTCTTTAGGTCTGCTATTGTTTTATCCTTCTCATTCATCTCCTGTTTCATTTCCCCATAAGCTTTCAACATTGTTTCAAGCCTTAATGTGAGATCTTCTTTCTCCTTGGTTTCCTTCTCTACCACCTTTTCTATAAGCTGGGCTATTCCCATTACCATGCATGTTGCTTCAATTAATGAGGTCTCACTGACCCTTTTTATCAGAAGGCTACATTTAAGATCTCCCTTGGTAATCTATTTTCCTTTGTTATTTTCATTTTTTCTCAAGGACCACATAACCAAGGCTTGATGATCATCAATGAAAGTGACTCCCTTGATGGATTTCTTTTCCTCTTCTTTGGTCTTATGGATTAGTTTTGTCTACTTTCTAACAACATCTAGGACTATTGCATCATCAATGTCCCATTTTGGGAGAATAAGTACTCCTAAATTTCTTACCAATTATCTTCCCTGTTTTCCAGTGATCCTTTCAAATCTTTCAATCATTTATTTTCTAACTTCACTTTATATGACCTTGATGTCCTTTTGTGGGTCCTCCTCCTTCCTTTTATCACATGTTTCTTGGAATTGGTTTATGTGCAATTTCCACAAATATTGCATGAAAGCTATAGCCTTTACAAAAGCATCATCTGCTAGGAATTCATCACATGCCTGCTTAGTTATGGGGTCCAAATATTTACCATCCATTTCTCCTATTGTCAAGTCTAATTGAGGCTTCTCTGGTGCTTCTAGTACTCCTTCATTTATTTCCTCATAGGTCATAAAGATTTGACCTAGACTACCCAATTGGTGTACTTGTTCTGCAACCTCTTGATGATCCATAAGGTTTAGAGGTGATTGGGAGGGAGAGTATTCCTCCTCAACATGTATATGCCTTTCTTCCAATTTTTTATTCTTTGTTGGAGGTGGAGAATTAGGAACAACTTCAATTGGTTAATCATCTAGTGAATGTGGTATCTCCACAGTCTTGTCATGTACTTCTACTTCCTTTGAGGTGGAAGGGATATCGTTTATTCTTCTTTTTTTTTCCTAGCTGCTTGGTCTTGGTACAACCACATTATATCCTATCCTTTTTTGTACCATGTATTTACCTGGGGGTAACATTTGGGAAATGTAGGCTTGCTTAACACCAATATAACCTTTTCTGGCTCATCTTGCATGACCTTTTCCTTCTTGTCACTCGGGGTCTGGACGATACCTTCAAATTGATTCATAAGAGTTTCTACTTTTCTTCCAAAAGGGGAGCAATCTTTTAGAGGATCATAACCCTTGTAAAAATGTTGCACAAACTCTGCTATCTTTTTATACACTAGCCACTTCTCCTTCCTGATTTTCTATTCCTGTATGTTGGGAATGTTTGTAATGATATATTTAGGAAAATTAAAGATATGATCTATTAATGGGAATTTAACCTTCTTTTTGAACATCTCATTGTAGAAACCCCCTGGATTTGTTGTCCTAGTAATTGAAGTAGCCATATGATATGGTTGCAATATTTTATGCATATGAACCCATCCACCTTTAGTGATTACAAATTGGTGAGCTATTGTGACATTGGGGAAACAAGTTCCTCTGCCCTTCCTTATGAGAACATTTTCTTGTATTTCCCTCAACTGTCTTAGAAATTTTGCAACACCAATCTTGAGGGGGATTTGATAGGGTAATATGAAAGGGGTTCCTCTAAAACCATACAATTTGATTATAGTAGATACTGGGTAAAAGATGAAATCACCACAATTGTGCACAATCTTGATGTCCTTAGAAAATTGATTTGGCCTAATGAGTTCAGATAAGGCCTTTGGGATTCTTGTATTTTCTTGAGAAAACAAATCCCTAAGCCTTGATGTAAAACATTTGTCAAAATTCATAAAATTGTTCTCACTCCTATCCCAAGTTATGTTGAGGTTCCATAATTGCACTGGCATCTCCTCACCATCCTTTTACTTCATCAGGTCCATTTATTTATCAAAATAACTTGCACCCTTGTACAAAAACATGTATATCAATAGGGAATACCAGCAAAAAGGTTTATCCACTTTATTCTTTTGGATTCCTACTAATCCCTCATGAATAAATTTAGCTATGAAAGGGGCAAAGTCAAATGTAACTACCAAGAAAGGGTGCAATATTTGAACCATCATATACATCAGGTGCACTGCATTCTTTCCTAAACATCTTCTCCAAAAATTTGGAATAGTGACCAATCTACAAACTTTTCCGTTTGGTTAAAATAATCTACTTTGAAAGGTTCCTGTGTACTTGGACCCACTGTGACCAAACCACCAATTTTATTGTAAAATTATTTCAGAGGCCCACTCCTGAGATAATCCCTCTGAGCATTATAGATTTTCCTTAATTCCTCAAAGTCTATTCTTTCTAGGTCATTAGATGGTTCTCTTAACCTAAAAACCCTCCTAATGTCTTCAGCTGAAATACTAATCAAAAGGTTTATGTTTGCATCCCTAACAACCCTAGTAATTTGATCATAATGTCGTCCTATCTGGATCATAATATCTACATCCATGAACACACCTGGCACAACAAGTTTCTCTAAATCAAATTGCCACACGTTACTAGTGGGAGGGAGGGCATGTCTTCGGCCAAACCCTACTCTGAATAATCCTACACTAGTGATGCCAGTGCTGCCAATTTTGTCATCTCTCATATAATTTCCTTTATCATAGAGACCGTCTACTATTTTAACCCTAGGCTCCTTTGGTACTAAACCTTAGCCTTAACTATATCAGTGGTTGAGTGACCAAGTTGTTCTAGGAGGTCTTCATGTACACCTCTATCATGAGATTCAACTTTCCCAATTAATTCTCTCCTTGGTGCCATTTTAGGGTTTACAATTCTTTATGATTATGCAAGAAATTAAGAGCAAAACCGAAAAGATAGTAGCAAGTACAAAATTTCACAACATAATAACCAATCTCAAAAAATTCGTTAGGAAACAGTAACCATCTTTTCAATTTTCTTCGGTCAGGTTTCTGTAAATTTTGTGACTTCCTCTTTTTGGAACCGAGATAATCAATGATATATTAGCATTTAAAAGATTAACACCTTTGGTGATTTACTCCACACGATCCAGCCATAACTTCTCTCCAAATTCAAACTATCTTTATTGAACAGGAAAATACATTTTTGCATGATTTTTAACTCAATTTTAAATTTGGACCGTCAATCTTCATTAAAGAAAGTTGTAACCATTGTCAGAGCATCATGATGAATAAAAATTCATTCATCTTATCTTTGTGATCACATGACAACTGTTCGATTAAAATAGATCAATGGTGAATTTAAAACTATAGCATACAGGTCACACTTGACAACTAGACATATCACTACCATTAGATCTTTCATCCAATGACCATTGTTCTTCATCCTTATGATTAGACCCATAGTAGTACATCATGGCTTAAAAAAAATCAACGGTTGTCACAAGATCATGATGGATGAATCTTGTTACTGCGAGCATACAATAACCGCTTGATCCTTTGTAAGTTGTCAGTCCATTGAGATGCTTAGTGACTAGGCCCAGTGTGTATACGTTGTTAGACACTCTGCATCAGATGACTATGACTTAATCAAAAGCAAAGGTCCCACCTGACAACTGCACTGACTTGTGAACAAGATCAATGCATGTCACAACATCACAATGGGTGAATGTTTTCTCTACGGATGTGTGACAACTATTAGATCATAGGATATTAAAAATGCCTAATCCAACATTGAAACCTTAGTGAAATAAAACAATTAGGACTTAGGGAGATTTAATAAAGTCATTGGGACTTTAGACTTAGGAAATAAAATGTCGACCTAGTTAAAAAAAAAGTCTTAGGAATATGGCCCCACTCGTTGACATCATAAATCAAATGTGTTATAGAGAATTAAGTGACCTATAAAAGGATAACGTCCAAATAGAAAAATAGAAAAGTGACCTAGGGTTTATTTCTTAAAAATACAAAAAAAAATTAGGGTTTTTTCGACTTTAAAATGGATCTTGACAATTTTGTAAAAGTATTTAGGATATGTTATATGTAGCCAATTTTTTCAAAGTCAAATTTATTTTGGTCAATGCTTCAATTTTGTAAAAGTATGAATTAAAGATAGTATTAAACAATAAATCATTGCAAATTTTGGATTTATTTTTCAATTATAATAGATTTACCAGATAAATAGTTTTTTATTATAATATGCTTATATTTTATTTAAAGTACTACTTAATAATAGTTTGATTTGAAATTTATTTTATTTAAGGAGTTTTTTAAATTTTAAATTTTCTTTTTAATATATGGTGTATTAGGAATGCCTTGTTTGAGAAGCTTGAGGTATTAAATTACATTGGCCAGACATCCCAGAGATTTCTGCTAAGGTGGGAGAAAAGATAGAGCTGATAGATACCACTTGGAGTACCTTAAAGAGTAGAACAAATGAGATAAAATCTAGGATGGACATGTTTGGTCAACATTACAGTAAATATCTTACTCCTATTTATGTGAATGATGGTAACATTATAAGTCTAGAAGATTGGAAGTCAGCCATGGTTTAGTCGCTAATTAGGCAGGAGGCCTTTCTCAATAATGATGGTTCCTTAGACATGAAAAGTTTAAACAACACTTTGGATGATATGATAAAACTTGAAAATAAGTGCACAAAGTTTTTTGTTGACACAAAAGCCATTACTGAGTCCAGGTGGGATAAACAAATCAAGCTATTGCAGGAGCTTAAGGGATACATGTGGCCATCAAAAGATGATGTTGCAGCTTGTGATAACAACACAAAATTGAAGAAGAATAAATCAGATGCCATCGAATTAGAAGCAGAAGAAAACATGTTAATTATGCATGGCATGTGATCTTTAAATATAGGAAGTGTAACTATCATACAAGGAATGATCTAGATTACCCTCAAATGGTGGTCATCATTCAAGTAACCTTATTTTTGTTTCAGGATTTTATTTACAAGTATACATTGAATTGTTACATAAACAAATTTAATAATGCAATATTAAGATATGGCAATTTTTATGTTGAGAAAATGGTTGTACTGACTATTTTCATGGATATGATTTTTTTGTTGGAAGTAGCAATATCCTATCTCCGAATATCCTATGATGCAAATAATTAAACAGAAACTAAACAAAATCTCATAAATGAGATGTAGAGAGCAAAATATCATGTAATTATAAAAGTTATTAATAAAAAAACATGAAAAGCATCTCAAATTATTGAACTTGCATTATCTACATCCAATGTCCTTTGTTCCAACACATCACCTCAATTACAAATAGTTTAGTTTCCATATTCATATTCCCTAAAAAATCCTATTCTTGAAACTCCTTTCTTATTAAAAATTGAAATGTCTTATTCCAATGAAGAACATACAACATTCATGAATTGTGTTACCATTTTCTTAATGCATTTAAGTGTGTTTCTTCTTCTTTTCATCTTGTAACATGTTGGATAAGTTGCATGCGTGAATATCTTTCAAAACTAAAAGTTGGATGAATGTGAAGTCCTGAGAGTTCATGAACTCTTGAAAGAGATGTAAAGGTTAATCATTTCCATTCTGTGTCTCCAATCTCAATTGTTTCCTTTACAAGCGACAATTCCTATGATTTGTGTATTGTTAAAGCCCATGAAATTCATAGAGGTATTTGATGGTGGCAACCCCTATTAATTGGTGTGATAGTAATATTATTTGGATTAGTCTCATCCCAAGTTGGACCAATGTAGTTAATAAATTAAACCACAACTATCAATGGCAGTTGAGGAGACTTTTCACCATCATTATATACAATTTCTTTGACTTCTCCTATAGCACCATTAACATCCCCTATTTGGACCGATAAATTAGTACATAACATAACTTGTTTCCCTATACATAAAAGAATGTGAGACTAAGTTGTTCTTCATCTGCATTCGAGCTCTCAAAATATTTTTTTTGTTCTTCTATTGAAAGAGCCAGAGGTTGATGTAGAGATAGTAACATACACTTATTATGGAGAGCTACCATTTCATTAGTTGTAAAAAGGTGTACTTTAGAATGAAAATATTCTTGTTCCTCTTTACTTTGATTAGTACTTGTCCGTGACATGAGCAGATTCCAATCTGCAATTGTTGGTTCTGCATTTCTTATATTTGAAAGAAGAGAACAAAATTGTAGCTGAACATTTGTGTTACCAATTTGATCAAATTTAGCCTCTAAAGTGATTACTTTTCTAAATGATTTCCATAATTGTCTACCATATGAATTTGAAGCATACATTGGAATGTCTTTAACTGGAGGAAGTTGAGTTAAATCACCAAAAAGAATCATTGAATGAGCACCACAAGGAATATGGTTTCTATTTGGGAATGTTTCTCTCAATCTCATATCAATTCTCTTGAATAATTTAGGACCAATAAAACTCATTTCATCTATAATAATATACTAAACATAATACAAATTTTCCTGTAACATTACCAATGATTGACCTTGTAGTTGTACCATCTCCTTGATTGGAATGTGTAGAGAAGAATGAATTGTAGATGCCTTGATGTTAAATGTTGCAACTCCTATTGGTGTAAGAAGTAGAATAGGTGACTTTCCATTGGTTGCTGATTGACTGAGAGTAGCTTTGATTTGAGCAATCATATGAGATTTTCTAGTGCCAGTAGTGCCTTGTATAATTAGTTGTAATGGTTATTGTACAGTACTTGTTTGTCTATGTGATATAATTATATCATATGATTTTTGTTTTTGGACATACAATTTATAATGAGATCATTGATGCATAGCTAGATTCTATTGAAATACTTGTTGATTTGATTGAATCAATTTTGTAGTTGTAGCCTTTTGTGAAGGAGTAATATTATTTTGCAACTAATTATTTGCTGAATCAAATTCTTGATATCCAAGGATATCTAAATCATTTAAATGTATAGGTATGCCTAAATATAATCGAGATAAAACTTTCCATTCATCTGGTATACTATCTTGAATTGTATCTGGATTTGCTGAAGGGCTTGTACGATCATCTACTTCTTCTGCCTTTGAATGTGTTCTCCATACATGCCATGGCTCATATGATCTTGAAAATGATTCCCATTGTTCTATTATTCCTTTGTCTGATGCTGCAAATTCTACTTCAATATTGCAGAATGGTTTATATAATAAAAGTTCACTCTAGGAAAATATTGGATAAGAAATATCCTCTCTGGAAGGAATACTAATAAATCTAGGTGATACTCTGACTATAGAAGCTGATCTTCTTTCTTTCCATTTTTCTTGCATTTGATTAGGTCTTAATGTCCATCTTTTGGTTATGTCAATAAGAGAACACATTTCTAAATTTGGTGGACATGCCATAAAACATTCAATTTGGTTATGGCATAAACTTGTTGGCATGTCTAATATAGGTAGACGTTGAAGATTTTTTTGGTTCACATTCAAAGATACAAATTGTCTACTACACAATTATAAGGGAAACTTTTGTAGTAGATGGAAGGTTTCTTGGGCACCTATATCATGGTCAAAAAGATTTTCAAGAAGCATTCTTTGAAGTGCAGCTGGTGTGGGAATTATACCATTGAAAGTTGATGATATTCTACATAATATTACATGATATGTTTATGATTTTGTCTCTGCTTTTGCTGCATATTTTTCTATGTACTTGATAACTGCGTCAATTGAAAGAACAGGTTGAGAATCTATATTACCTCTCCAAATGGAAAGTATTTGAATGTTATGTAAGTTTAGTCGGTCATCATTCCATGCTATTGTATGTTTAGGATCACCCTTATCTATATGTGTTAATTGTGATTTTTCTTCTATGGTCCATGGAGCTTTATAACAGCATGCAATAGCATCACCTTTCCTTCTTAAACATGTCTGTAGAGAACATTTTTTGTGATGTTGAACATGATTAACCAAATCACAATAATCAGAAGCCGCATCTATTGCATATATCATTTGTGTAGTCATCAGGCATGGATCTTGAAGAGAATTGTAATGGATACCTTGATTTCTTCATTCTATGCTTTGTGGATTCCATGCAGATACATACTGGTCTGTGTAATCTAATGCATTCTGCACTGATAGATCATTATTCCATTCTAAATTTTTAATATCTAGTGCATCTGGTAACCAAATGAACCCATGAATACATGGACAACCTCTATTTTTCCATTCATACCTGATATATATTTAAGTGAGTAAATATAAGATGAAATTACATAGGAATTAATAACATTTTAAGTAGATAGTTTACATGTACCAATAATTAGTTGCACCGAGCAGTTTCTGCAACACTTCCTCTTGAAATGTAGTGAATCTATGATGCATATACACAACTGTCAGATGAGGATTTTGAATAATATTTTGTAGTCACCATCTTGTAGCCATAGATGGATTCGTTGGTGTAGTGGATGGCATGACATTCTGTAAATTAGGTCATTTCATATCTACAACACTTAGGGTAAAGAAAAGTGTAGGACAACCAACTTGAATAACCATGTCTATTAGTTCTGCTCTTTGTTGATTCCAAAAAGATCTAGTTCCACGTAAAGAAGACCCAAATCTCATTAGCTGGTCTGCCAATTTATCATCAAGTACATCTCACATCCTTTGACAAATATTTGTAGTTGTTACAAGTAAAGATCCATCCAATTGTTTGTGAACAAAAATAGATGTTGTGGCTTGGCTTCAATGACACATGATAATATTCAATATGAAGTACTGGAATCTTGAATGCTTCCCAAATCTATTATCATAGTATCATAGAAGGTGAAGAGCATAATCATGGAGTTTGATTTCTTTGATTCGTGGTTGTTTGAATGCAGCCATTCCATTGGGAAACAAAGTTGGGAATTCCATTACAAATAAACCTTCAGTTGTGTATTCATTTATAGGAGATGGTGAAATGGGAGGCCATGCAATTGATTATGTTGTTTAGCCTTCACCTAAATGCAATAGAGAACATATTTCTTCCATTTCTCTACATGGTGTAGGTAGATTGCAAACAAATGAGCTGTTAAATTCTACATTATCATCAAATGCATTTTCTTCTATCTCATCTAACATGGACGAGTTGTCTTTAATTGGATAAGTGTTTTCCACTGCATTAAAAATAAGGTCTAAAATATCAGTATATTGAAAGGGAAATAATGCTAAAGCATTTTCATCTAATTGTACATCCCTATAGTATGGGTCATTCAATGTTTTTTACTTCAATGCTTCATAAATATGACATCTACTAACATAAAAACTATACTTTTGATTTCCTATACTCTCTTTGTTAACAATGATTATATCCAATGCATCTATTCGTATTGGAAACAATTTTGTTATAGTGGAAATATCTTGAGGAAAAAAAATAGTATGACGGCTATATTTTAGTTGACCACCTTTTGCATATGTAACTTGCAAGATAGGACTTATTTTGGCTATCAGCATCTATTCAATTTGTGTTAATATTTTCAAACATAATGGATGTTCACCTAGATCGATATTGTTCCACTTAGAGAACTGATGGCCATCTTTTTCAGAATTGCATCTGTAGCATATTAAATTTTCATCTGATATTCGTATTTTAATTACAGGATATCTTTCCATACAAATAAAAAACTTTCTACAGTTTGAAATAGCATCTATCTTGGTACAGAATTCTTTTCTGGCATTGTAATAATTTTGACAGAAAGGTGAATTAACAATATGGTTAGGTGTATTCACGGATGTTGAATGTTCTTCATTGCAATCATGTATTTCAATCTGTAGTAAGGAAGGATTTCAAATAATAGAATTTTTTAGGGGATATGAATTTGGAAGTTGAACTGGTTCTAATTGAGGTGATGTGTTGGAACAAATTACATTGGATGCAGATAATGCAAGTTCAATATTTTAAGAGGCTTCTCATCTTCTTTTGTTAATAACTATTTTTTTGGCATGATATCTAGCTCTCTGCATCTAATTTTTGTGATTGTGCTTAGCTTTTCTTTCATTATTTGCATTATCCATGACTACATACATAATCATCTCTATATATCTGAAATATTTGAACATCGTAAAGTTAAAAACAATGTTGAGATATGGAAATGTAATCCAAAAAGAATCATGGTAAATTTGGAAATACTGGTTGTTTATACTATAAAATGCATTATGTATTGACATAAAGTAAATAACAAATTATTACACAAGATACAACATACATATAAAATGACAACATATACTAATATTAAACTAAATAATATAAATATTTATAGAAATTCAGTATAGATGTACTATATTGTTTTAATAGATAAGAAAATATTGATGTTTTGCATAGTGTGAATATGACACATTTTTTGCATACAATTGTCTGAAGGACATTGTTGGATTAGCTATGTGTTGTCTTTGATGTCACACAAATGTCATATCAATTATCATTCTCAGTGTCTACCAAGTTCAGTCGGTCAGCTAAGTGGTTCTTAGTATCTCCCGAGCTCAGTCGGTCAGCTAGGTGGTTTTTAGTGTCTACCAAGTTCTCTTAGGTGTCTAAAGGAAACATGATAGGGTAACAGTGTTAACCGAGCCTCCTTGGTTATCAAAGGAAAAGTAGTGGTTACTAAGCTCTCTCGGTCTCTGAAGGATGTTGCAGAATTCACTATGGTTACTGAGTTCACTCGGTCACCGAAGGAAATCTTTTTAGGATTAATGTTTACCAAGCAAGGTTGGCCCTTCAAAGGATTTTGTTATTATAGTTTGTTTATCCAAGCCGACTGTTATAATAATTATTTGTGCCAACTTGACAATCTAAATGTTAATTAGAATGGCATATATATAGAAGGTCAAGTGGTGAATATATACAGCAAGAAGAAATCATTTTGAAGAAAGGTATATGCAAATTTTGAAGGATGGTTAGATATCCTTGAGGAGCAGCAAAGATTTATTTGATCAGTAAGGATCTAGTGAAGCAGAACAGAGATCTATATTCAGCAATTCAGTTGTAGGTCATTTCATTGTTACTCTCTTACAATTGTAGTAGTGATATCAAAATCTCTTAACCGAGTTGGTTTAACAACCATTTTGTAAATCCTCTAACAAGGTGACAGTTCTATTGAATTGTTTCAAGACCTCTTACAAGGCCACTCCTAGCAGGGTGATTAAATCCTCTAACAAGGTCACACCTAACAGTGTGTTTTTTAACCTTTTACCGGGTTGGCTTCTAACCGGGCATCACTTCAGAAAAGTGAAAAATAGTAACTAGTTACATTGGTGGTTTTTCCCATATTGGGTTTCCACGGTAAATCTGGTGTCTCTTGTGTTCATGTTATTTTCTTTATTCATGTAAGTTAATCAGTGATGAATGCTTAAGAACAGTTTAATTATTACACACTTCAAAGATCAAGTTTTAGCATTTCTCTGTATATTTACCGAGTGGCACAGTAAATAATTTGTTAAGATATTTAAGGGATCAGTGGTAATATTTTTGTGGTTAACTGATTCAGCCCCCCTCTCAGTTAATGCATCTATATTTCCAACAACATTATATTCTTGAATATACATATATACAAAAACATGTGAATACATATGTTCAATATTACAATTAAAGTATGGTCTTAAGAAAGATTCAAACACATAACAACTATGCTTTGAGTTTCTTGACCGCCAAAGGAAGATGTTTTGATACTTAGATCAAATACAAATTTGGAATCATGCAGATTATTCAAAAGTTGTTTATTTGAACCAAGTTCAGCAAGCAGTAGCTGAAAATATTCTTCATCACCACCCAAAAAAGTATTTACAGGGCCTTCAAAGGTAGTAACATTGTGAAGTTCCCCTGATGGATTTTGCAAATCCATATTAAGCATGTAGCTGAAATCACATAGTGCGATATGAATACAACATTTTAGACATTCATATGTCCCTGTATGATTCTGAATAGCTTTTTTTTTACATTTTTTTGCATCCACAATTCATGGACATGAAAGATAATAAAATTTATCCAAATCAAGTCTAGATATTTGTGTTGTTACACAAATAGGAATCATGGAATGAAAGTCTTTTTTACAAATGGAAGACATTGTCTGTGGATTTGTAAATCTAGAAACTATTTTTGGCTCTTTAGTCAAAGAAATAGAAGATTGTGTGAGCAAGGCTTTCGAGGGTACCTTGTTGTCTGTTTTGAAAGGCTCAAATCAATCAAACATTAAGAGTTTAATCTAGCATACAATCAAAACAAAAACAAGGAAACTCTAAGCTAGCCACCTCAGATTGAGCCAGAAACAGGTGCACCCAAGCACTGTTTGATTTGCTCTGATATGGGAGATGTGGGTGTGCTCTCTAAGCACTTGGAGCATACTATAATGCATTCTAAGATGGATTGAAATCCATGAAAACTGCAAAATGGCACAAAAATAGGTATAGAACACCTGATTTGCCCCTAAGGCCTCAAGGATCCAAAAATGCTTTAATGAAGATTAAGCTACATGATGAGGAATCTAAGATTGATTTTAGACCAAATTAGAGATGTGATATGATGCTATGCTATGCAAAACAATAAGAAAAGCTATGTTAATCCATTATTACTAAGCTATGATGAGCTAAAAATGCTTGAAAGTAAACTAAATTAGAATGATTTGCTAAGATCTAACATGAAAATGGCATCATAACAGTGCATGAGAATGAAAGTAAGCTAATTGATTTGCTCTTGAAAGGAGGGGTATTTATAGGATTTGGGAAGGAAGAATGAGTGGCCAGGATTGAAATCCTTAAGAGAGGCCAAGATTCATTCAAAGGGGAGCACATGGATTGTGCTAGTTTAGGGATCACCTCCTTGTGACAAGTGTCACAAGGGCATTGGATTGAAAGATGGGAGGAATGTCCACAATTTGGAAAATGTGCCTAAGGTCAAAAGGTGTAAGAAAGGGGTGAGGGGCTTCTTAAATGCACCATAAGTGCATGTAAGAGGGATAAGGAGGCCTTAAATGCCTTCAATGCATTTCAAAAAGGGAAGCCCTCTTTGTTGACTTTGGGGTAAGCTTAAGAGTTTGGCTAACCTTGTTTAGGGAATGTGACAAGGTTAAGGGAGGAATTAGGATAATCTTAGGATTAGGATGGGTGAAGAGGTTGGATTTGAGAAGATTCTAGAAGAGTCTAGAATTTCCCTTGGTTTTATGGAATAAAAGTTTATTCATTCCAAAAGCTTAAGTTTTGGGAATATTTATTGAAATATTTTCAATAAATATGAAATTTAAATATTTAATCTTAATTAAATATTTGGCCTTGGGATTAGGGTTAGAAAAGATGGGATTAGCTTTTTAATCGAGATTAAGAAGGAATTAGAAGATTTTGGAAGAGGTTAGTGGTCTAAAGGAAATTGGCCAAGTTTTGGGCAAAAAATAAATAAATTATTTATCTTGGGATTTTTGGTCAATTTATTAATTAAAATAATTAATAAATAAGGAGATAATGTTTAAATAAGATTTAAACATTTTTGGAAGGGATTTCTTAATTAAATATTTTTAATTAAGAAAAAGGGATTTAATGACATAAAAATAAATTAATTAATTAAATAAATAATTAATTAATAAATGATGAGTCATCAGGGATTTTTCAAAAAATAAAAATACTTTATTTTCTAAAGGATTTTTAGGTGTCTACATTTTGCCCCTCTTTGATGCGATGCCGCAAGTGGCATGGCTTCAAAGATAAGAAAATAAGATGCCCAAGGCTAGAATTTGGAGGAATGAGGGGTTGTGCCCCCTCGAGAAAATAACGCAAGGAGTAAACATTGTGGAATTTTCTCGAAAGGAAACAAAGAAGGAAGGGCCTAGGAAGAAGGGGAGATAAATAACCAAGCTTCCAAGAGCAAAGATGGGTGAATGCAAGATGAGATGGAATGCAAAATGCAGGATGCAGCTATATGAGGATGCAAGATTAATCTATATGATGCAGGATGCAGGGGAGATGGGGAAGCTCCATGCTTTAGATCTTTTAGAGAGCACAACCTAGTTTAATATAGCAATGCTAGAGACCTGCCAAGGATACTGGGATCACGAGGCCTTGTCACTAGTGTTGCATAGGACTGACGCTAAAAAGACACGCAAGGTTTCCCCAGCATCACACATGAAACCCGAAGGAGGCATGGTGGAAATGATGCTGAAGAAACCACAAAAACACAACTGAATCACAGGCAGAAGTAAAAGATCAAAAGACCTTGCCCCAGATTATCCTCATTCACAGTGCACCATGATATAAAGGATCATGGCAACTTTGAGTAGAGAACAATGAGAAGCTGTAAAAGATTAACAAGACTCAAAGGACAAAATCCAAGGCCGAAATGATAACTCCAAAAGACAACCTTTGCCAAGGAGAGAGATTTGATTTGATTGATGGCGGGAAGATTGGTCTGAACATGTGGAAGGATACATCAACACGGACCGGGTGTGCTTGGTGGAAGATTAAGTCAGACAGGAAGGATACAACTGAGGGGACCCATGATTAGGCTTAGGTCAGACAAAACAGAAGCATACATCTGTGCAGACCCGATGCTGATGGGGAGAATGATGTGTTGTTGATTGGAAAATGATGAAGTTCAAAGATGGTCATGATGATCAAGGATAGTTGACAATTGATGTTGCTGAAGTGCGAGGTTGGGTAGGACAAGATTTTTGATCAAATACTACTGCAGGACTGACGAGGATATGTACAACAAGATGCAAGGATATTTACAACATATATTTATAGAAGCTCAAGATTTAGGATGTACAAAGAACCTGGGGATGAAGCTAAAACTCCAAAGATATGCAAGATGATGCCCCAGTTGGGTTGGAAGGCCAAGATGGACTGGTGATGGATGATGTGTCTTGAAATGACATGGATTTGGGAAAGACATATCCCAATGATGATGATTGGATTGAGATCAAGGCTTGCTACAAGACTAAGGATGTGATTTGGATCGGTTGGCTTGATCTTGGATGTTGGATAGCTAGAGGATGTGGATAGGATTGGAAGATTGCTAGAAGAATGCTAGGAATGGTTGGATATGGATGAATGGCATTGGATTACATGAAAGGTAGCCTATAGCTAGATACCAATGACAAGGGAAGATACTAGGTGATGGAAAGATGGAGGAAATTCTTAGGATGAGGATGATGGAACTGCTAGGAGATTTGGATGGAAGAACGCTTGAGGATTGGATAGAGGAAGATTTTGGGGAGATTGGATGGCGGATTTTCTTGAGGTTTGGAAGATGGAATGCTGGAGGAACCACTGAAGGATGTGGATGGAGGAATGCTCAAGGATTGGATCATGGATTTTCTTAAGGATTTGGGAGATGGAAGATTTGGATGAAAGATAGTCTCCAAGGAATATGTCACCAAGGAATAAGATGCCCCCTGCTTAGGATAGTTCATGTATTTTCAGAGGCATGGGGTATGCTTGGATGGATGATATGCTAACAAGAGGATAAGGAAGGTATATGGAAGCTAGGATGAATGGATTGGATAGAGGATATGTAGTTGAAAGGTGTGATGGATGCCAAGAAGGTGCCCAAAAGCATGTATACCTAGTAGTCTTTGTCTTGTCATCAAGATCCAAAGGAGGATGAAGGAGGTGAGAGACAAATGGGATGGAGGAGATGTTTGGATAAGATGGAAGAAGGGAATGGCCCCCAACTATAGAAAGGAATTGGGGGGGGGGGCCTACGCATGATGCCTGTTTGCCAGGTTTTCACCATGGTACTTGTCCAAGGCGCTTGAATTGCCAAGTTTTCACCATAGGATGAATGTTTTTCTCTTTTTCTTTTTTACTTTTCTCTTGATTTTTTTCAATTTTTATGGATTTTCTAATTTTTCGCTAACTTTGATGCTGACCTTCTAATATTCTGATGTGTTGCTATCTTTCTTCACTGATCTTTTGACTTGTTGACATTTTCTGATTTTGCTGACCTGCTGATTTCTCTGATTTGTTACTGACTTTCTTCACTGATCTTTCTGATGTGCTTGGATGTTGGTACAACTTTGTTAGGATGGAGTAATTTATGCAAAAGCACAGATTGGATGGGGTAGATGGGATATATGGTGGTAGAAATTGTTTGGATGGAAAGATGGAAAGTGATCATGATAGGGAGATGCTATCAGGATCAACATTGGCACATGTTGCAAGGAAGGTGGATGAAGTGGATAGGATGTGGAGGATAGAGGTGGATGTGATGGAGGATTTGTGCTAGGATATTTTGTAACATAGGGATCCAAGATGGATTTAGGAGATGGAGGAGAAGACTGAGTAGGTGGGGGATTAGCAACTTTGGATGCCATTGTGGATGTTTCTTGTAGATGCATTACATCTTTTTTCTTTGGGATCCACATCATTTTTGCTTTAGCTTTGGTGGGCCTTTGTGGCCATTGGTATGCATCAAATTTTGTTTTTGCTTTGCTGAGCCTTAGTGGCCATGTAGTAAATTTTTCTTGTGCTTTGTTGGGCCTTTGCAGCCATTGGGATGCTTTGGATCGCTTGATTGGATTTTTCTTTGCTTGAGCATGTCATTTAGACTGGACATGGCAATCTTTGGATTTTCGTGGATATTTCCCTTTATTCATATTGGATGTGGCATCCAAATTGCGGGGAGCATTGGAGTGAATATGAGGAGATGTGCAGGATGGTGAAAATATGGATGGAGAGATGAAAGGAGATTGGTAGATAGGATATGTGGGAATGTGCCTTTGTTGATCTTGACTAGGGATGCTTGGATTTTGGATGAAGGTCTGAGTAGGATAAGATGGGGGATGATATTTTGGGATATAAGGTCCCAAAATGGATTGGGTATGTAGAGGATATGTGCTGGAAGATTTTGGGACATAGGGACCCAAAATGGATTTGGAGGATGAAGGAGGAATGTGATAGGTTGTCTTTGGTTGTAACGATGGAGGAGGAGGAATGGCATTGTATGCTTTGGGAGATGTGATGGTGGGTTTGGAAGGATGCTTGAATTTAGCTTTAGTTGTACCAACATTTCTGGAGGAAGTATCTTCTTCTGATGTGTGACCAATGCCACATAACTTTGGATGTTTCTTGTCTTGGATAGGCTCCAGATTTCCTTGTTCATGGATGCCTAGGCCTTTGCCTTGATAATTCCATTTCTTGAGCATTTTATCTAAACAAGGATATTTTTGACTTGGGGAATATGATAAACATCCAGTTTTTGGCTCCCTAATGGAAGACATGGAACTTATTGCTTCTACTTCAAGTGGACTGCCTTTGACAAATGTAAGTGATCCAAGAGGATAGAGTGATGGTTGTGGGATAGTTTGGATTGGAAGATCCTCAAGAGGAGAGGATAGGATGGTGGGATTTTGACTGGGATTGGGCGATAGTAACGGATCTTGAGATGGAGGATCTATAGGATCTTGGATTGGAAGAATTTGGATTGTAGGATTTTGGATTAGGGGTGATGGAAGCGATAGAACATGTGATGGGGGAAGTGAAGGGATTGGATCTTGATTTTCTTCTGTGAGTATTTCAACATGCTTTTGGGAAAGATCTTGACATGATAGGATTTGTGTGGATAGAGTGTTGGGGGATGCGTGGATGGACTCTTCAGAGGGGGTGGATGGAAGGATGGGAGATTCTGTAGCTGTCATGTTTGGAAGAAGGAAGAACTCTTCAAATGGTATGGATGGAAGGATGGAAGATTCTGCAGCTGTGATGGTAGGAAGAAGGGTGAACTCATGGGGCTCATCAGATATGCTTTGGATAATGCTAGGAGGAGGTGATGTTAGTGGGGATGGGATGGAGACCTCAGATGGAAGGGACTCAATGATGCTAGGAGATGGAAGAAGATCAATGAGTGGGATGTATGGAAGATAGATAATAGATGGGAACGATGGATGGGCCTCTTCAATGATGGCTTCACATGAAGGTTTGAGATGGTTTGGATCTTCAACTTTAGGAGTGGGATTTGTTATTGGCTTCCTTGTGAAACTCCTTGGAGACTTCCGGTTTGGAGGAGGTGAGGGATCAGAATGTGTAGAAGATGGGGAGCTTGGATGGTCCTCAAATGAAGGTGAGGTGGAAGATTTTGAACTTTCTTGAGGGGATGATGGTGCTAAAGAGGTAGAGGTGATGGATCGAGGTATGGGATATGAAGTGGTTTGAAGGATGCACTCTGCTTGTGGGAGGAGATTGTTAGAAATGTGGTTTGGAATAGAAGATGGTGGATTGAGATAGGATGGAGGATTGGGGAAAAGGATTGGAAGACTTGGTGTTTGGTTTTGAAAGGGTTTTGGAGGATAAGTAGATGGAGGGTTCGGATAAAGGATGGGAAGACTAGGATTTTGGATTCAGGGGTGATTTGGAGGATGAGTGGATGGAGGTTTTAGATAAGGGAAGTAGCGAGATGTGTTTCAAGGGGATGGTGGTGATTGGGATATGACCATAGCAGGAGATGGAGGTATGAAGGATGCATATGGAGGATGTGTAGGTTTAAGATAGGGATAAGGTGTGGATGGATAAGATAATGGATTTGCTTTGCCAAGGACATGAAAGGGAGTGCTAGTGGATAAGCGGGAAGGCATGATAGGATATTTTGGAGGAATGATTGGATGCTGGGGGATGTTTGGAGAAAATTTGCTAAGATTTTCAAAATATGCTTTGTGATCTACAAGGCTTTCATCATCTTTGGGATAGGATGGATTGAGGGGAGAGACATAATAACCAAACTCATCATAATAGTTTTGAGACATGCTGACTTGTGGATGAGTTGGATAGGAATGAAGGATGAACATGGATTGGAAGACTAAGACTCAGATTGGAATGACTGACAGGATCAGACTAGGATTGGATTTGGCTTAAGATTGGAAGAAGACTGACTCTAGAGGAAGATAGACAAGGGGATGGAGGATGACCAAGATGACTCTGCTAACTTAAGATAGGATGAAAGGATGACAAGATTGGATTGGATATGACTGGAAGACCATGATTTGAGTTTCTAAAAGCTTTGGACATTTTTTGGATTTTGGGAGGATTTGGACTGACATGGCTATTCTGAGTATCCTGAACCAAGTTGTAGATCAGTTTGATGTTTTCCAATGGCAAATGATAGATTTCAACAAAGATTTTCAAAAAAGCAATCTCCGCAAGGGACAAAGCAACCTTGCGGGATACAAGCAGGATGACTGACTCTGATAAAGCTTTGAAGGTGTATGTTTCAACAATGTTTTCATGAAGTAATTGACTATCAAGCACTTCAAGCAGGTCTACCTAAGGAAGGTGAGTATCAAAATCACTTGCCCATAGCTTGGTACCCCCTAAAAGGGAATACAAATAGTGAGTAATCTTGAGGTGATCTGGTAAACCCCTTGGATCGATCCTTGCACAAGGATTTTGATACTTTCAGATGTAGATAGGGTAGCCTCTATTTTATTAGGTTTCTAATAGTTCCGTGGAGTCTCCATACTCAGTTATGCTGACCGCTTGTGACTCACTTAAGAGCCTAGCCAACAACACTGGGGGAGGAATATTTACCTTTCCCCAAACATTTGCATTTGGCACAAAACGTCCGATAATTAGGAGATGTAAGTGAGTACTTTTTTCCTTCACTTTATTTATATACCGGCCGGGGGGATACCGGTTTGAGGTCATTCTCCGAGGAGGAAGCACTTTTCTCCCCAGACAGGCCTCGCTAAAAGTAGAACAAGTGAATTTGTCCAAGTCCAAAATGTTCTACGTTGCTTACTTTAACAGGATTTATAGAAAATGAAAGCTCCTAGATGCACATCAAGCAAGTTTGTTCATTTTTCCAAATTGATTAAGTGATGTTTGAATTTTGAAAATGAAGACACACGTGTTTTAGATTTTGATTTGTTCTTTTCTTCAAAACGTAAATGATTTGAGTGTTTGCAAGTTCTTTCCTTTTGGGCATTCAAGATTGATGTTTGCGAGTTGATTTAGGAACTTTGAAAATGTGCTTTGTTTTATCCTTAGATCATTCAAGATTGTGTTTGTTTACTTTCTTTTGAAATCTAAAACAAGAGAGGGAATAGAGTGTTCGTTCCCTTTAGTGCATTCGAGATTGGGTTTGATTTTCAAAATGACAATGACACTTTAGGACCTAAGTTCCTTCCTTTAGTTTCATTCAAGATTGAGTTTGACCTTTTGCAAAATAAAAAATAAATCCAGTGCCAGATAGAAAAACACCAAAAAGTGACACTGTCCAGCTTATAAATGACGCTAGAAAGTTCAGAGGTGACATTTCATTCTTACAGGTGACATTCTGTACCTTTATAGGCGACAAATAACTATGCAGAGGCATGATTTCTTTCTTTGAAGGCATGATTTAATTACATGCAGGTGACAAAAGAAGAAGTAGAGGCAGAATAGAAGTTATGGCTGGCGGAAATCTGCCAGTAACCAGGTGTGAAAATAGTGTCTGTATGCGTGATTTGATTTCTTGAAGGTGTCATTTAATTGCTTGAAGGCGTGACTGTATTTTGTGTAGGCGACATTTCTTTTCATGAAGGTGACATTTATTTTCTTGAAGGCGACATTTAATTGCTGTAGGCGACATTTAATTTCTTGAAGGTGACATTTCATTTGTTTCCTACAAATACAAGAATATAAAGTATAATCTCATCAAAATGATTGCGATTTTGGTCCCACCGGGCGTGCCAGAATGTGAGCAAGGATTTCGAGGGTACCTTTTTGTCTGTTTTGAAAGGCTCAAATCAATCAAACATTAAGAGTTTAATCTAGCATACAATCAAAACAAAAACAAGGAAACTCTAAGCTAGCCACCTCAGATTGAGCCAGAAACAGGTGCACCCAAGCACTGTTTGATTTGCTCTGATATGGGGGATGTGGGTGTACTCTCTAAGCACTTGGAGAATACTATAATGCATTCTAAGATGGATTGAAATCCATGAAAACCCCAAAATGGCACAAAAATAGGTATAGAACACCTGATTTGCCCCTAAGGCCTCAAGGATCCAAAAATGCTTTAATGAAGATTAAGCTACATGATGAGGAATCTAAGATTGATTTCAGACCAAATTAGAGATGTGATATGATGCTATGCAATGCAAAACAATAAGAAAATCTATGTTAATCCATTATTACTAAGCTATGATGAGCTAAAAATGCTTGAAAGTAAACTAAATTAGAATGATTTGCTAAGATCTAACATGAAAATGGCATCATAACAGTGCATGAGAATGAAAGTAAGATAATTGATTTGCTCTTGAAAGGAGGGGTATTTATAGGATTTGGGAAGGAAGAATGAGTGGCCAGGATTGAAATCCTTAAGAGAGGCCAAGATTCATTCAAAGGGGAGCACATGGATTGTGCTAGTTTAGGGATCACCTCCTTGTGACAAGTGTCACAAGTGCATTGGATTGAAAGATGGGAGGAATGTGCACAATTTGGAAAATGTGCCTAAGGTCAAAGGGTGTAAGAAAGGGGTGAGGGGCTTCTTAAATGCACCATAAGTGCATGTAAGAGGGATAAGGAGGCCTTAAATGCCTTCAATGCATTTCAAAAAGGGAAGCCCTCTTTGTTGACTTTGGGGTAAGCTTAAGAGTTTGGCTAACCTTATTTAGGGAATGTGACAAGGTTAAAGGAGGAATTAGGATAATCTTAGGATTAGGATGGGTGAAGAGGTTGGATTTGAGAAGATTCTAGAAGAGTCTAGAATTTCCCTTGGTTTTATGGAATAAAAGTTTATTCATTCCAAAAGCTTAAGTTTTGGGAATATTTATTGAAATATTTTCAATAAATATAAAATTTAAATATTTAATCTTAATTAAATATTTGGCCTTGGGATTAGGGTTAGAAAAGATGGGATTAGCTTTTTAATCGAGATTAAGCAGGAATTAGAAGATTTTGGAAGAGGTTAGTGGTCTAAAGGAAATTGGCCAAGTTTTGGGCAAAAAATAAATAAATTATTTATTTTGGGATTTTTGGTCAATTTATTAATTAAAATAATTAATAAATAAGGAGCTAATGTTTAAATAAGATTTAAACATTTTTGGAAGGGATTTCTTAATTAAATATTTTTAATTAAGAAAAAGGGATTTAATGACATAAAAATAAATTAATTAATTAAATAAAAAATTAATTAATAAATGATGATGTCATCAGGGATTTTTCAAAAAATAAAAATACTTTATTTTCTAAAGGATTTTTAGGTGTCTACAGATTGATCTTCTCCTATTTCTGTACACCATGTCAATAGAGCAGTAGCCTCAGTTAAATTTGGATTGATAATAACACTAGTTGAGAAAATAGTATCCAAGGACTTACCAAACCATGAAAGAAAATGACCAAATTTAATTAAAAGAATAGTAGTTTTACTCTCCCTGAATAAATTAAGGATTTGTTTCCCTTCCTTTTCACAATGATGACCCCACAGAGTCATATCAATAGAATAGCTAGAGATATCTTTGATTCGTGTACTACATTTTTTTATTTTAGTACCATTTTTTTCCTAATGGTACTTGAGGGATTGATAGAAACAACAATTCCAATCACATCTACAAGTGAATCAACATGAAAATTTTCAAGAGATTGAATGCTTTTGATATGGTAATCATGTTTAGGAACTATAGATTGGACACATGTTGAAGGTATGATTCTTGAAGAACTCTCAAGAAATATTTCATATGGATTGGTAGAACTACTAAATTTTGTGTTTGCAACCTTCACAAACCCATTAGAAATCAAATAAAGATGATTTGATTGAATAACATCATAGAAATTATCAAACAATTCATTGAAACAAGTTATATGTATTCCAGATCCTTGTTTGTCTATAAAGTCAAAACCGAATACTTTACCCTCTTTGGACACTTTTTTGAAACAATGGATAGGTGATTTTTGTAAGGCTCGACCCTCAATAGACCAAAACTTGTTGTATGGGGTCAGCAATTTAATGGAAACTATGTTACATGAAGAAGCATCTAAAACACTACGACTACTAGATGATGCTATCTATCTATTACCTTGTAGTATAGGTACTGGAGACCCAATAATGTCTCCATTATTTGACACAACATACAAATTGTCAATTAGGATAGCCCTGTAGGTATAAAGAAAATACATATTTAGTAAATTTTTATAATGGAATTTTCATAAGTACAATAGAATATAGAAAGATAATTGGCATACATGTAATTTTGGATTTTCTTGCAAGAGTATTATCTGATTAAAAAAATAGAACCTTTAACTAAAACCTTCTCCACTACAAGTGTGTTAAATTGTTCCGACAGGAGGGCAAAGTGTGTATGCACACCATTGGAAAGTTCTATACTATATTTTGTACTTGTACAATGCTATTGTTCAATACAATGTAATGATAGAATTTGAAATCATAGTTCCATGATAGATATACCATCCATTATCTAACTAATTCCTCCTGTTGTTAGTAAGGCCATTATTGTTACCTATTTAATGGTAGATAGTGTGATGTTAGTAATCAAAAGTATATCATAAACGTTAACAGTATATATCTTATCTACATAATCTTGAAAGAAATACGTACAGATCATTTTCTTAAACAAATAACCTATCCAATGATCAAATCATACAAATTACTTATTTAGTGTTCATTTTAAAAATTATTGTCATTTTGTAAAATAATATCTAGACTGTAATCAAATGTGAAAGTTTTTTGGAAATATATGCAAAATAAAAAAATGTAAATTGACAAAATCTAAGAATCGTAGGAAATGTACAAGTATAAAAAAAGTAATTAAAAGAACCTTTGTTAACAATGCCTTCATAATGATGAACTTGAAATGTCTTGATGGTCACGGAGAAATGTATAAATTGAAATTTATATAAATGCTTCTATAAAATATGTTGTTGGTTCAGTAAACTATTTATAGAAGAGTACTTATATAGGCTATGATGGTGGTCAAATAAGGTGGTCATGATGAAGAGAAAAAGAAGAAACTCTTACCAACCAAAACATCTAACATTGAATGCAATTTAATGCATATTCAACAACTATCAGGTATACAAGGAAAAACTACAAAAACAAGGACAAGTATTAATTGATATGCAATAAATACTCTCTTTGAATCATCGAAGTGCTACTTATGTCGATATCCAAAAGACATTCATATTTAAACATAACAAACACTAGCATACATATCTGTAAAAGTACTTATTGAAAGATATAACAACTATCTAATATTCATTACTTGTTAGATCATGACAGAAATGTAATCGAAATCATTTTATACAAAACATTGAAAAGACATTATTAAAATATTAACTAAATTGTTAAAACATGTATTATCTGTACCTAAAACACCATCTCATTAGTTTTTTATTTTTTTTCTTTGCATTGTAAAACATAATGGGAGAGTAGGCCTGCAAATACATCATATGGGGACGTATCTTCAAATGAACCTAGATGTATATTTTATTTATTTATATAATTGTTATACACTAAGTTTGCACCCTTGTTTCAAGCTCTTGTAGTCTTGATAACCTATTATAACATGAGAATCATCTCCAAGTTGTGGGACCTATGGTAACTGAGATGAGACCTCTAGGTTCTAGGCTGGTTCCTCTTGGATAATCACCTTAATTTGCTTCTTGACATGAAAGTAAAATTTTAAGGGAAAGGGATAGAAGGAGTGCTTAGAAAGGGAAATGACTAAAAGTAAACTACCTACTCGGTGATACACTGAAATTAGGGTATGAATTGCAGCATAGAGGGATAGAATCAATGAAAGGCTTAGGTCTAGTAGGTCACAACTTACTAAATAGGCTTGCATAAGTGTTTCATAGGAGGGCCTAAACATGAGACACAACCTATGACCTACAAGCAGACATCCACTTCTACAACTCAGTGTAGGATTGAGACAAGACTGTTAGAGGGCTAAAGTATACCCACAAAAACATCTAAATCAGATCAAACACAATAACACACACAATTACAAAAAGTAAGAGGGATTAGGATCCCTAAGTTGTCACTGAAAACATGCATAGACTTCAATTCATTAAGAGATGATTCAAACAAGGAAGCATAGGGACATGAAGGATTGTCACAAAATACCTCTACAATGTTTGAATAATCAATGGGAGATTACCAAGAGTAGAAGACCAGAGGGTAGAGAAGATACCACAGATAGCCTTCTAAGAAAGGATGACTTTCTTCCAAAAGTGGACTCTCTCTTTTACAAAATATGAACTCTCTGAGAACTAAGGCTCCAAAAATACAATATATACCAACTCAACTACATGTAGGTAGGAGTCAAAAACATAACATAACTAGGGTTACAAAGTTCTACATATAATAATCAAACCCTAAAGGTACTGATGACCTATCACCAAATTCTGAGAATGTCGGCAAACAAATCAAATCTTCCTTTTGTGCATCCATATGGTACTAATCTCACCTGCAGACACATCAACCTCAACTCAACTACCCACCTACAACTCGGCCTTTCCATGATAGGTTCAAATATAATTTGGGAGATATCTGTATTTTCAATAATAACACTAGCAAAAGGTGGCACCAACCCATTTAGCACCTTCCACATGACATGGTACCCTGCAATGCCAGCCAACAATCATCTCCATCACCTTCACAACCACAACCATCATGAGACTTTATTTCTTGAGCTACCCGATGTCATGCATGGGCGAAAGAGCAGAAGAATATCAAAACCCTCGCAGAGATATTCAAATTCAAATTATAACGGCTAGCGGGTCTAAAATTAAAACTTTGATAGAGGGAGAAAATTGGAACCAAAAAGACAAACCTATGCACAAGCACTTCTTGAAAAGAAGGAAACTAACCTTGAAAATAGGGAAACAAAGGGGAAAACATATTTACGTAATTTATAGAGAGGGATTAACCTCAAAGCAGGGCTTCAAGTGGAAACCATTGACTAATACAGGCAAGGGAACTCCTTCAAGATTTGATAGCTGGAAAGCATTGGATCCCTTGCACTTTGTTATAACAAATGGTCCAACCCAAAATGAATCAAATTTGGTATGTCTGGTATGCTTGGATCTGAACTCATCCCATTTGACGACTACATCCCCAACTTTGAAATTTCTTATCCTGGCTCTTTTATCAAAACTCCTCTTTGTCTGAATCAGATGGAATTCCATATCTTTCATAGATTTGTCTCTGAGCTCTTCTAACTCCATCAACTAAGCATATCTTATCTATAAGGGATCTCCTTTTTCAAATAGAACATATTGAATGGCCAAGTCTAGAGCTGGTAATTCAGTTGAAATGGACAACCTAGCCTCTCTGCCATACACTAGCACATAAGGAGAATTCCCAATGATCTTCTTTGGGATAATTATGTCTAACCACAAGGCAGACTTCAGTTTGGTATGCCAATCCCTCTGATTATCTTGCAGAGTCTTCTTGATTATCCTAATCAAGTTCATGTTTGTTGATTCTGCTAAATCATTGCCTTTGGGGTAGTAATTTGAACTGGTATTCAAATAGATACCATTCTTGACTGCCCACTCTAAGACTTTGAGGCCTGTGAATGCCAATGCATTATTTGAAATTATGGAGTTTGGAGTGCCAAACCTATGAACTATATCATCATAAAAACTTAAGACAACACTCTCATTTGATTCTTTTAAAGAAATTTCTTCTATCCATCTGGTGACGTAATCTGTTGCAGTGATTATCCACTTGTGGCCTGCATTAGATGGAGGATTAATCATACCAATGAAATCTATGCCCCACTTCATGAAGGGTTGCTCTGTTCTGACTGGTTGTAGGGGCAAGGCTGCAAGCCTTTCTTTTCCTACAAACATGGCACACTTGATGCATTTTCTCACATAATCATGACTATCCTTAAAGATAGATGGCCAATAGTATCCAGCCCTCATGATTTTAAAAGCAGTAGTCCTAGGAGAAAAGTGACCTCCAGAAGGTCCATCATGAAACTCAAATAGAACATCAGCTATCTTTTTTGAATCTATGCATCTTAAAAGGACACCACTTTGATCCTTTTTGAAAATAACTTCATCTATCAGCACAAAATGAATAAATTGTAGCCTATAATACCTTATTTTTGCTAAATCTAGGCTTGTAGGACATTGTCCTATCTTCAAGTAATTGATCATGTTAGGCAACCAACTTATTGCCTTGGCTTGTTCTTCTGTAGAATGCACCACCATGGATGCATCTATTGTTTCTGATTTCTTTAAACTTTCATCACCTGCCAAATGCTCACAAAGACCTCTTCCTCTAACCAGCTTGGTAGTTTGAATATCTATGTCATATTCCATCACCTTGGTGATCCAACCAGCTCTCTTCTCATTTAGGTCCTTGGAGAGAAAAAATTCTTTCACACTTGGATGAGTAACCTTCAAGTGTACCTTGCTATGGGTCAACAAATATCTGAACTTTTTAAGGCTCTTTACCATAGCAAGTACATTTTTCTCTACAAAAGAGTATCTCTATTCATACTCCTCTAAACCTTTGCTAAAGAAAGCAATAGGCTACTCCAATCCATCTAAATTTTCTTGGGTCAACATTGCAAATATGGCATCATGACCTCCATAAGCATAAAGGATAAAATCCTTACTAAAATTTGGGTTTAGGAGACCAGGGGCTTCTGTTAAGGCCTCTTTGATAGCTTGGAAATTATCTCTTCCTTCTTTGGTCCAACTAAAAGTTGAACTTTTCTTTAACATCGCTGTCAAAGGCTTTAGTAAATCTACAATGTTAGGCAAGAACCTCCTAACAAAATTAATCTTTCCTATGAAAGATTGGAGACTTTTCTTGTGATGCGGTAGGGGTAGCTCTAGGATAGCTGCAATTCTCTCAGGATCCACTGTAATTCCTTCTTTGGATACTACATATCCCAACAATTTTCCTTCATGAACTACAAACACACATTTTTTGGGATTAAGAGATATCCCAAATTCTCTACACCTTTCAAAAATCTTCCTCAAATGTTTGATGTGATCTGCTACATTTTTTGAATAGACAGTTATGTCATCCAAGTAGACCAGCACAAACTTGTACATGAGGCTCTTAAAGGCCATATCCATTGCCTTTTGAAATGTAGCACCTACATTTGACAAACCAAATGACATCTTTTGATAAGCCATGGTTCCCCACTTGGTTGTAAATGAAGTCTTATATTGGTCATCTTCATTAACCAGGATCTAATTGTATCCTAAATAGCCATCCAATAATGAAAATCTCTGAGACCTCGAGACACATTACAAGATTTGTTCCATACAGGGTAGTGGATGGTGGTCCTTTAATGAGGCTTTGTTAAGATCCCTGAAGTCAACACATAACCTCAATTCCCCATTCTTCTTTCTGAAAGGAAAAAGGTTAGAAACCCAACTAGTATTCTTGATGGGGTAGATGATACCACTTTCTATTAGTTTGAGTACTTCTTTATGCATAAGTGGCTCAAGCTTGGAATTAACAGGCCTTTGTTTTTGCCTCACTAGTTTGGCATTTGGTTCTAACTCAATAGTGTGCTAAGAAAGGGCAGGATCAAAACCTTTGAGGTCCTCACATTGCCATGCAAATACATCACTAAATTATTTGAATAATTGGGTATAAGCTTACTTTTCCAATTTAGTGTTTACCTTCCCAAATTGTAAGCTCTTACCTGGTTCCAAATCTAGTTTGACACAATGTTCTTGTTGAACTGCTAGGCGATCTTTGCTTCTCTTAACTTCATCATCCTTGTTGAAGATAGTCTCTAAGGTGACAAGACCTTGAGGAATCTTGTTGGACTTTAGTTGTATTACCTGATCACCATAGTTTTTTGATAGCCTATCTTGATTATATTCTGAAAAAACATCTTCTTCAAACAAGAATTGCAGAATTTGTTCATCATTGTCGAACACCTACCAATTGACATCATTATCAAGAATAGAGGGTCTGAAAATCACTTTGATATGTTGTTGATCTACTTCTTTTGAAATGTTATTTGGAATATCAAACTGAGATCCAACAGCAGCTAACCTATTTGCATTCTGATTTAGCTTCCTAGGGACAACAACAATATTGAAAGCACAAAAGTCTTCAATTTCATCCCAAACTCTATGATTATATGCTTTCAAGGTGTCATTCTTGGTTGCACTTATCCCTCTTATTGGGCTCACAACTAACTCACTGTCACCATAAAATTTTATGACTTTGAGCCCTCTTTTTATAGCCCACTCTAGTCCATTGACTAGACTTTCATACTCTATAGTATTGCTAGTGTAGGAGAAATTGAATCTAAAGGTAGTATAATACCTTTCTCCTTTTGGGGACACTAGCATGGCACCTCCCCCAGAACTGTGTCTACTTCTAGCTCTATCAAAAAATAGTTCCCAAACCTGATTGCTCTAATCCTCTGAATCAGTGTCTTCTTTAAGGAGGCTTGGCTCTATGGATCCACCTTCTTGTATTAAATAACTTCCCAAACCAAAATCCCAAACAAGATTTTCTTGGGCCTCTGAAGTTCTTTCATCTAGTAAAATATCAGGGATACTTTCTATCTTTGTGTCTGCTTCACTAATGGTTTGGAAGTCACTGTTATCAAATATAGGGCAGTTTGCATTGATGGCATTAGACACATATGGCTCTATATGGTGTACTACCAATGGTTATGATTTAATGGTGACCTTGGTACCATATCTTGTATGAAATAGCATGTGAGACCAGTCAGAAGATAGGTAGCCTCCTATCTTGGCTGTAAACTCCCTTGAAGGACATATAGAAAATAATGCAGGGAGGTCTATGATGTATATATCAAGGAGGATGAAGAAATTAGGACTAGCATGAAGGATCAGAATGGTATCCTTAGCCACACCTATAGTTCTAACTGAGGATCCATCAAGTTGTGTAACCTTCTTTTGGAAGGGTTCATATTTTAGTCCTAATTGGTCATCTACTTTCTTGGGCATTACAATGCTAGTAGCTCCACTATCTACCATACAATTATGCACTAAATATTTTCCAATGATTAAAGATACATAAAAGGGAGGTGGCTTTGAGTTCCTACCTTGTGTGGCATTGGCCTTGGAGTTGCTACTTGGAGCCTCCTTTTCTTGATCAGTGTTAACCAACACTGGCTTTCCAACTTTTTTTGTAGGTTGAGGAGTTGCTACTTCTGTCATGGCCTTCTTCAAAATTTTAGGTTGTCTTGGAAGAGCCAAAGAGTCCCACATGGACATGGTAATGTTGACCTTCATGTTGTCTGCAATATTGAAAGGTGTCACAGTGTGTACTCTTTGTTGTGTCTTTACTATGATGGCCTCCACTTCTTTAGAATATTGGCCTTCCTTGCTTGTAATAACAGGAGCCTCCTTAGGTGTGATGGGAGTAGCTTATTGCAGCAGCTCTATAGATGTAGTGGCTTTGGTATTATAATCTTCTCTCTCCATGTCTTGAGCTCTCCCCTTTGCTCTTGTATAGGAAACAAAGGAAACTTCATCATTGACTCCATTGAAGTCTAGTTGCTCCCAATTGAAAAGAGCAGTCTCATTTTCTTGTGGTTCTTGTTGAGGGACTAACCCACTAGATGAGGCCTCTGATTAATCTTGTGAGGCATTTTGAACCATTAAGGCTTGATTCATCCATCCATTTGAACATGTAGCCTAATTATGAGGCTGATTACAAGGGAAGCACCATTCATTATCCATAGCCACATTATTTTGGCTAGGAACCATATCCCTCACTGGATTTGCAAAATTGAGAGGTGCAGGGTTATATGGTTGGAATGGTCTTTGATTAAAACATTGTCTTTGTCCTTGATAGCCTCCTTGGTATGGTGACTTATTTTGTTGATAAGGATGTCCTTGATTTTGATATTATTGATTAGGACCTTGGCCTTGTGACTGAAGGGGTGGTCTGATTCCTTGACCTTGTTTCTTCAAATTTGTGACCTCTTTAGTCAAGGTCTGCATCAAATTTGTCATTTCTTGCTAACTGCTTTGTAAGCTATTCTTCATCTCTTGTAGCTCTTGAGAGAAACTAGTTGTTAGCTCTTGACCACTGGTACTGGCCTGAGGTGCCAATATGGTGGGAATAGGAGTAAATGGGGGTACTTGTGTAGGTACAATGGGCTGAAGGCTAGGGAAGATGGGCATAGGAGGCCTTCTAGAAATCATGCCTTCTTGGATTAAACAATTCTCAGCCTTGACAACTATGTCAAAGGCTTGGGGTAAAGAAGTACCACCCATAGATTGGATCATGACAAAAATTTGACCATTCAAGCTTTGCAAATAATATAGAAAAGCATGATCAGTTGATGGCCTCATAGAAACTAGAATTCTATTCCATGTTTTGAGGAATCTACTATTGTAATCTGTCATTTGCTCTTGAGGGTCTTTTTTTATGGTTGTTAATTGTTCAACTAGAGACAAATTATCTGATTTATCCTCAAAATGTTTACTTAATGCATCCCCTAACTCATCCCATGAAGTAATAGAACCAATAGTTAAAGTTCTAAACCATTCAAGAGTAGTACCTTTTAGAGAGGCTGCTAATAATTTTGTGGCCACATCCTCTTGAGTTATGTTGTGTATGCTACAGATGGTGGTCACATCTCTTATGTGTTCAAAAGCAGTTGTCTACCCTTCACAAGTGAAATCAGGTATACTCTTTAGTGCCACCAAGGACACATCATGATGTTGAGAAAAGGCTAATGGAATCCCTTGGTTGAATGGTGCAAAGGCAAATTGACTAGCCATTGTAGGAGTTGGAATCTAAAGATTAACAACTATATGAGTTGTATTTATTGCTAGATTTGAATCTTCCTCTAGATCTCTAGTTAGAGATCTGTGTCTTCTTCTGGAATGAAAGTGAAAAGGTCTCCTCTCTAAAGTATCAGGAGGTGTTGATTGAACTCTCCTTGCAGGGGATGTTCTTTGAGTTGACCTGCCTTTATGACTTCCTTTTGAGGGAAAATCTAAAAATTTGGTGGGCTTTGAGCTCCTAGTCTCAATCTTTCTCATAAACCTTAAACAAGGTTGGCATGGATCTTTGAAATTAGTGGAGTCACCAGATATACTTGATAGAACAACTTCTAAAAGTTTGTATTATGCAATCTATATATCAGAGATAACATAATCTTCAAACAATAGTTTTATTTGTAGTCCCACCGGGCATGCCAAAATTGTTATACACTAAGTTTTCACCCTTGTTTCAAGCTCTTGTAGTCTTGATAACCTAGTATAACATGGAAATCATCTCCAGGTTGTGGGACCTATGCTAACTGAGGTGAGACCTCCAGGTTCTAGGCTGGTTCCTCTTGGATAATCACCTTAATTTGCTTCTTGACATGAAAGTAAACTTTTGATAGAAAGGGATAGAAGGAGTGCTTAGAAAGGGAAATGACTGAAAGCAAACTACCAACTAGGTGATACATTGAAATGAGGGTATGAATTGTGGAATAGAGGGATAGAATCAATGAAAGGCTTAGGTCTAGTAGGTCACAACTTACTGAATAGGCTTGCATAAGTGTTTCATAGGAGGCCCTGAACATGAGACACAACCTATGACCTGCAAGCAGACATCCACTTCTGCAACTCGGTGTAAGATTGAGACAAGACTATTAGAGGGCTGAAGTATACCCACAAAAACATCTAAATCAGATCAAACACAATAACACACACAATTATAGAAAGTAAGAGGGATCAGGAACCCTAAGTTGTCACTGAAAACATGCATAGAATTCAATTCATTAAGAGATGATTCAAACAAGGAAGCATAGGGACATGAAGGATTGTCACAAAATACCTCTACAATGTTTGAATAATCAATGGGAGATTACCAAGAGTAGAAGACCAGAGGGTAGAGAAGATACCACGGATAGCCTTTTGAGATAGGATGACTTTCTTTCAAAAGTGGACTCTCTCTTTTACAAAATGTGAACTCTCTGAGCACTAAGGCTCCAAAAATACAATATATACCAACTCAACTGCATGTAGGCAGGAGTCGAAAACCTAACATAACTAGGGTTACATAGTTCTGCATATAATAATCAAACCCTAAAGGTACCGATGACCTATCACCAAATTCTGAGAATGTTGACAAATAGATCAAATCTTCCTTTTGTGCATCCATCTGGTACTAAGCTCACCTATAGACACATCAACCTTGACTCAACTACCTACCTGTAACTCGGCCTTGCCATGAAGGGTTCAAATCTAATCTAGGAGATATTTGTATTTTCAATAATAACACTAGCAAAAGGTGGCGCCAACCCATTTAGCACCTTCCACATGACATGGTACCCTACAACGTCGGCCAATAGTCATCTCCATCACCTTCACAACCACAAGCATCCTGAGACTTTATTTCTTGAGCTACCCGACGTTGTGCATGGCCGAAAGAGTAGAAGAATAGCAAAAGCCTCACAGACATTCAAATTCAAATTATAACAGCTAGCGGGTTTGAAATTAAAACATGAACGTTGATGAGAAACCCTTACCGGTAGATGAATGGCCACGATGCACTTGAAAACATCTGTGAATCTCCTTGAAAAGTCAATGTCCACCTTGGCACGCTTGGACCAATGAGAATCAAGCATGTCGGTGCACCTATCATTTTGGCCCCACCTCAAGCTTTTCCTTCTTAATTCATTCGACGACTACGTGACTGAAGAATTTTCTCTAAGTTGTGAAGAACTTTTCATAACCTTGGCCCGGTTAAGCGACTACACGAACAAAGTGGTCACTAAATTTCTAAGTCTTCCAGCTAACCCTGGTTAAGTCCAACGAACAAGAGAGAAACCCTAGTCACTAATTCGTGGAACCTTGCTAACCCTGGGCCCATTTTCCACTTGGCAATCTTTCATTCACCCTGACTACTTTGTAGGCATACACCTTGACACCTCTCTAACATCAGACCCACTGAGAACAAGATTCCAATCTAACGGTAGGCGCATGATCTCATGGCCCTCGAATATTCCTTCCAATCATGCACCAGCCATAGATCCTTTTAGAACTGGAACCCCACTGACACACGGGTCCACCTACAAATCCTCATCAGCTAATAGAAACCAATCACAAACTAGCACATTAGCACACCTGGCAACGTGGTCCCACAAACCTTCTCTTTACTTCAGCCAATAAGAAGATGACATATCAACCTTACCTAGCATTGGACCCACTAACAAGACTTGAACACTTGGAAAATCTGATGGTCGGCACAAGATCTCATGTGTCAGAAAACTCCTTTGCGAAGATACGCCAGCCATCAATCCTCATCCCTCTGACATCCCTGCAGAGACTCTGACATGGCCCCACTGACAAATCTTAGTCATCACTATGTGGACCAATAGAAGATGAGCACATCAGCAAATGAGGACCCACCCACAAGACTTTGACAACAAAGTGAAATCGACGGTCAGCGCATGATCTCATGGCTCTAACACAACCTATGAGATCATGCACCAGCCATAGGATTGAAAGGAACATAGTTTGTCAGGCCTGCTCTGACAAGGTTACACATCACAAATTTTTAACTAATCAAGAGCTTCCACATAGGAAAATGTGCCAATAGACCCACTAAAGCTTTGAAGTGCTACACACTTGAAAGATCTAATAGTCGGCATAAGATCACATGTGTTAGAAAAAGGCTATGCGAAGATATGCCAGCCATTGATCTTCATAGCTGTGACCCCTAGTTATTTGAGACCACTGATGAACTTAGCGATTACGTGACCAAGGAAATGTTAACCATTCGCTGAGTCACTAGCCATTAGGACTTAGCCACCAAACATTTGGCAACTAAGAGAACCAATGTAGTCATTGAATCATCGAATAAAAGGGGTAACCATCAGAGAACTTAGAGAACCTGCGACCGACCAATGAGAATAAAGCGCACATGGGTTTTTTGAGGACTTAAGTGGCCAAGATAAAGTAACATGAAAATAGAAATTCACTTAGGGTTACTTAGGGTTTCTGGCACAATGGCTACATTTTCAAATATTTTGACCTGCAGACCAGGGAATGAAACAAATTGTAGAGACTAGAAGGAAGGACATAAACCCATGAAATTTTCAGGGATGCCTGGCAGGGTAAAAACAAAGATCCTGGGATAGGTTTTAGCCAAATTTTCATGCACATGAAAATTGGGGTAACAATAACTATATAAAGCATAATATTTAATTCACAGGTGTTGACGTAAAATAGCAATAAATTCGAAAAGGGATGCCTATGGTTTTTTCATTTTTGTTGAACTATTTATGATTGCAATTATTATAATTAAATGTAATGTTTGTGATTATCGGATTTAGAATTAATAAGCTATTTAATCCAAAATCACTTAATTTTTGTATCCTCTTTGATTCTATCTGTTTTATAAATTTACAATATTAATACTTATTATTACTAATGTATTCAATTATTTTGTTACAATCTTATTAAGAATCATAGTAAATCTAATCAATTATATGAAATATATTTGTGAATTTGTGGGTGTTAATGTAAGATAGTGGTAAATTTGTAAAGGGTTTCCTATGGTTGTTGCATCATTCTTCAACTTTATATGAATGCAAATATCGTAGTATAATAGTGTTTTTGGCATTATCAGATTTAGATGTTACTAACTACAAAATCCAAAATTATTTACTTTTGGGTGCTCAGCAGGGTTCTTGTTCTTGAAAAAGTCTTAACTATTTCCTATATCCTTATGTTTCTATGTTATAATGACTAAACAAATGCAGGTGGTCTTTGGTCTTTGGTAGTGTTCGCCGAATATTACAGCAACTAAACAAATGTAGGTGGTCTTTTGTCTTTGGTAGTGTTCGCTGAATATTACAGCAACTAAACAAATGCAGGTGGTCTTTTGTCTTTGGTAGTGTTAGCTGAATCTTTGGATGTATTTGTTCCTTCAGTTGCCTCATCTCCAGTCATGGATTGGCCTTGACTGTTTCTTTCAGTGATCAAGCGACTGTGTATTATGCTATTATTACAACTTTACTGGTGGCCCTTGTAAAGGGGATCTATTAAATTGTATGAAATATAATAAGATTGTAATATTATAATTCAATGGTATGTTTTGGATTATCAGAGTTAGTTGTTAGTGACTACTAAATCCGAAATTGTTTACCTTTTTCTCCATGACACGGTTCTTTTTCCTAAAAATGTCTTAAGTGTCTCCTAAATCCTTATGTTTTCATCTTACATTATGGTCCACTTAAGTTTTCATGTTTACATGTTCTCTAAATCTCCAGATGTATTCATTCCCTTGGGTTATGTGATCTCTAGTCATGGGTTGGCCTTGACTGTTTCTTTCAGCGATCAAGCGACTGTGTATTATCATGTTATTACAAATTTATTGGTGGCCCTTGTAAAGGGGATCTATTAAATTGTATGAAATATAATAAGATTATAAATATTATAATTCAATGGTATGTTCTGGATTATCAAAGTTAGTTGTTAGTGACTACTAAATCTGAAATTGTTTACTTTTTCCTCCTCAACAGGGTTCTTGTTTCTGAAAATATCTTAAGTGTGTCGTAAATCCTTATGTTTCCATCTTACATTATGGACCACTTAAATTTTCATGTTTTCATGTAGTATTTTTTCTTAAAACAATAAGCGAATAAGCAAATGCATTGGTCGTGCATTCATTTGATTAGATAGTTAAGCCCTCTGGTATCTGACGATCAAGAAATGACCGTTGATGTATTTCTTGATCGATGGATGTATTTTTTAATTTACTTTTCATCAATCAAACAAGAAACTATGTTTGGGTCTCTATCTTCTTCCCTTTTTTCACATGATCTCCAGTTATGCATTGTCGATTAGTGTTTCTTTTAGTGATCAACTGACTATCTATTCTCCTATTCTCATGATCCTTCATAGTTTTCTTTAAACATCAAGTGACTGAATGAGTGTGTATTTCTAGATCAATGAAGGTCTTTGAATCTCATGATAGATAAAACAATAAGTGACTGAGAGAATGCAGTGGTCACTCATTTGTTTGATTAGATAGTTAAGTCCTCTGGTATTTGATGATCAAGCAATGACTGTTGATGTATTTCTTGATCAATGGATGTATTTGTTAAGTTACTTTTCATCGATTGAACAAGAGATTATGTTTGGGTCTCTATCTTCTTCCCTTTAGTCACATAATCTCTAGTTATGCATTGTCGATTAGTGTTTCTTTCAGTGATCAACCGACTGTCTATTCTCTTGTTCTCATGATCCTTAATGGTTTTCTTTAAACATCAAGCAACTGAATGAGTGTGTATTTATAGATCAATGGTGGTCTTTGAATCTCATGATAGATAAAACAATAAGTGACTGAGCAAGTTGAATGATCGCTCATTCATTTGATTAAATAGTTAAGTCCTCTGATATCTGACGATCAAGCAATGACCATTGATGTATTTCTCAATCAATGGATGTATTTTTTAAGTTACTTTTCATCAAGAAAACAAGAAACTGTGTTTGGATCTCTATCTTCTTCCCTTTAGTCATGGGATCTACAATTATGCATTACCAATTAGTGTTTCTTTTAGTGATCAACTGACTATCTATTCTCCTATTCTCATGATCCTTCATGATTTTATTTAAACATTAAGCAACTGAATGAGTGTGTATTTCTAGATTAATGGTGGCCTTTGAATCTCATGATAGATAAAACAATAAGTGACTAAGTGAATGCAGTGATCGCTCATTCATTTGATTAAATAGTTAAGTCCTTTGATATTTGACGATCAAGTAACGGTCATTGATGTATTTCTTGATTGATGGTTGTATTTGTTAAGTTACTTTTCATCAAGCGACCAAGCGACTATGTTTGGATCTTTGTCTTCTTCCCTTTAGTTGCATGATCTCTACTTATGCATTGTCGATTACTATTTCTTTCAGTGATCAACCGACTGTCTATTCTCCTGTACTCATGATCCTTCATGGTTTTATTTAAACATTAAGCGACTCAATGAGTCTATATTTCTAGATCAATGGTGGTCTTTGAATCCCACAATAGATGGTTCTTATCTCTTATTCGCTTGATTTTGGCAGTTATCATGAAAGTATTCTATGCTCAAATGAATACCGTGTTCAAGTAATCTCCACATTAACATTCAATATAAACATCATTAGACGCATGTAATGATAGACATCAAACCGTAGGCTGAAAGCCTATAAATTAATCCTCATTTGAGTAAATGGCAAAAAGGAATTTTATCTTGGATAGATTTTTTCTACATAAACTGAAGTTTGAACCCAAGATTTCAGAAGCAATCCCTGATTTTTTAAATCCTTACCCAGAGTTACTTTTAATGGTCTTATCACTAAAACAATGTTTATGGAAATTAAATAATGTTGAAATTTGCAAATATATAAATATAGAAAAAGATTAAATGTAAATATCAAGGGTACCAAATGCATTAGTCATCTTACACACCTATCCAGCAATAACAACCACTGATGTAATTAACCCAAGAGGATGAATTTCATATAAGAAACACCTTTGGCATAATAAGATACTTTTCCAAAGAACCTGTAGTGGGAATTCATGCAAAAGTGATAAAATATACATATTCATAGCCCAAACAACTACTATATAATTAAAATGAATGTTTTGATATGCTTGTATAATTAATTTTTCATTTTTCTTTTTCTACTTCTTTAGTTGTGTGATATGATTTATTATATTAGTATAAATATCTTAAATATATTTATGGAAAGAAAAGTAGAAGATATTAGTTAGAATTCTTTTATTTATATAAATTTTTTTCGAACAACTTTTTTTCCCTCATTTCTCAATTTTGATTATTTACACCCAATTTATTTTATTTAAGTTTTAAACTTCTTATCACTATAAAAAATCATTAAAAAATAAAAATATATTATATAATTAAATTAATTATTCTCTAATGATAATTTTTAAGAAGAATATTAGTTATACATTGTGATTAGGAAAGGGTGGATTAATATTTTATGTCTTTATTTTTATATTTATATATTTATCTAAAATTTATAATTGTAATGAGGGCATATTTTTTCTATTAGGAGAGAGGGGTCAAACATGGGCCACTCTATGCTTGGACTGCCACATCAATTGGCACGCATTCACATGTTGATTGTTAACTAGACAAAATATAGCTAGATGAGTTGTCTACCCAAAAATGTTAATTTTGGTCAGGTAGTCTAACATTTGACATGCATCATGGAAAGATTACAACAAGGTGTCAAAATGGGCCAATTTTTGGGATGACATATCATGTTGCACATTAACCAAGGATAATAGCATGAAAATGTGTGTTCATAGGTTCAAAAGTCTATGTGGCAACAAAACAATCTTTCACCCTATAAAGAGGACAAGCAACATTAATGTCAGCTCGTCAATGGAATGAAAATCATCCTCTAGCATTTACTATGTGTCCCATTGCATCTCATAACATATCTTATACCCAATAACCAACATAAAAACTTGTTAAGATTTTATTTTTTTCCATCTCTACCATTTTCTCTAGTTTCTTTCACAAGGTATCTAGAGTCTTCATCATCATAGGAGTAAGTAGTGGGTTAGTTTGTTGGCCTTTAAACTTGTTCCCACATGGTGCTAGGTTTACACTATGATTGACAAACTGGTTAGTCTTCACTCCAAAGTCTGACAGGGAAAAAGTGTCAATTGATGAGGACTGAGGGCATCCTCCTACTTTGAGCTCCACATCACTCAGGCGGGTATTGCCTCAAATGCACACTCATGACTCTTCTTGATGACTGAAAGGCCTGTAGATGTATTATTGTGGAATAGTTACCAGACTCCTATAGGTATCCTATACCCCAATGAAACCAAATCTGATGCAATAACCTGCTTGGATGCAATGAGTCTGAAAACCAGAGACCTACACTAACAGCAAGAAAGGGAAAGAGTGGGACTAAATGTGAATGATTTTAAATGGATTGAAAGGACCCCTGAGATGACCTAAGTCTCTCATAAACTAGTGCCTTGTCTATTGGGCAATAGAGTCAAATACAGTATTGCGAGGGACAGCTATGAAATAAGAAAACAATATACTCAATGTGTTGATGCCTAACATCAATCACACACCATCACCAAACCTCAACTTAGCACCCACCTGTGTATTCAAGTATGTTATTATCCACTCAAATGATTTTAACCCTCCCCTTAGAAGAGATCTATAAATAGATAATACATTAACCAACATCCACTGGAAGACAAGCATGAAATATCTTTGACACCTCAGCTCATCCATACATGAACACTAACTCTAAACCAGTTATCCCTGAGAAGACAACTCCACTTGCAAGCACATAGGTAGTGCAAATAGAAAAATCAAACACCCTTGATGTATGATTAATGAATCTAGAATTCAAATGGAGATAGTTTGGTAACAGTAAGAATATATTAAATCCTCACACATAAGACAAATTTGTTACAATATGCACTATATTCTCTGAACCAACAATGGAAGAAGAACACCCTATATGCAGAGAGAAGGAGAAATCTGTAGGACAGAACCTTTCATGGAACCAGAAAGGAACTCTAAGCTGGAAACCTTACAGAGTCAAAATTTCAACAATTTATACCACTAGCTGCCTTGGAAACCCAAAACAAGTTGCAACAAGCTACGAACAACTAGGGCTAAATTTTCACCCACCTCAACCAACCAGAAATACATCAAAATTTAAAAACTCTTGGAGGGAAAACCAAGCACACGTCTATCAGACCAAGGATGATCTTCGCACTTGAGAAGAATCTCTGAGAAGGACAGGAAGATCATAAATTTACCATGCAAACCAAACTGAATAGACCTACAAAATGCCTCGAGCAACAAAATTTGTCCTCCCCCCCATGGTAAAACATCCCTACAAACACTCATGGCACCCTGGACCACACTACAACAACAAGCGCCACCAAACCAATCAAATCTGGCTATGAAAGCATTCAATCTTGGTACTTCCTTTCGCAAAACTCTCTGCAAGTTTGAAATGGTCACATTCATGGTGCCAAAAGTAAATCGGCGGTCTACATTCAAATCTCGGCCAACTTTAAGTTAGCACCATAGATTTTCATCCCTTTCCCGAGCATCGACAAGATTAACCACAACAGGAATCAGTTACATTTGTGCTTGGTCACATGATCGCATGGCTCCATAATAACCTTTGCGATCATGTGACTGCAGTTTCTTAACCGCGCAATGCTAATAACAAACCATCTTGAAAAGTGCTCAGCCCCACCACTAGTCAATGACCAATCAAAACTGAGCATACCGGCAAGACCCGCATAGTGGACCCACCTTAACTCCACAACCGCGACATCCAAACAGTTGTCGCATGATCGCATAGCCAAGAAACAGGCTATGTGAACACGTGACAACCCACAAACCTTTACCTTGCCGCATAACCGCCACCACTACTAACATAAAGTGTCAGTCGCATGATCGCATAGCCTTGAAAAAGGTTATGCAAACATGCGACTAGTTGCCATCATTCACCACCGAATGTCAAACATGCTCAGGCACTGCAAACACGGGCCCCACTGCAAACCCCCTGCCACCTCGGTACACTGGAAACCAACAAAAAATTGGCACATCACCACCTACCATAGGCTCAGGAACACATGACAACCAGTCACATGATCGCATGTCAGAAAACTCTAACATGTGATCATGCGACAACCAACCCTAGGCTGCCACATCACCGTCAATGGGACCACCAAAATACTCAAACCCCACAAATAGGCCCACATCACATCCCAACTCATCATATACCAACCAATAGTAGACTGACACATCAGCACCAATCTGACATGGACCCAACTGGACCCATGACATGCCCATACAGGAAAATCCAACGGCCTATCACAAAAGTGTAAAGGTTAAACATTGTGCATCTTTACCATGCGAACATACGACAACCACCGATCTTGTCTAAACTTTAACCACACTGGGCAATGGGAAGAATTGGGACCCACCAATGAACTGCCACCTCACCACTGTAGACACGTGTCAACTAGTCACATGATCAAATAGCCAAAATTGGGCTATGCGATCATGTGACAGCCAACCAAAGGTCGCCACATAACTACCTCTGGGACCACACCCTTTCCACCAACCGGCCCCACGGGCAAGAAGTAACCGGTTGCATGGTTGCATATTAGAAAAATATGACATGTGATCATGTGACAACCAATCATTTTGAAACCTTTGAAGACCTGGGCCTACCATCCATTGCACTTGCCCAATTAGGGAATGTCGGCAAACAGGAAACTGTGAGGTCGAAAACACACAGGGTTTTTGATGGAAAAGATCGAAAACACATGAGGTTTCTGACACCAAAAGATAAGCACACAAAATTTGGAAGGCACAAGTTTGAAAACAATGAGGGTTTTCACACATACTGAAAACATCATGGATTTTCAAAAATACTATGGGTTTTCGACACTGTGGCAGATTCTGAAACTGCTTCCTACAGACCTTAAAGCTTAAATAACTCCCTGGGTTTTATGATTTAGGAGATGTGATCTGAACGAGAGCAAGGTGACAACATGAAGCACATAGGGCTAAGGGCACACACCATAAAACATTATGGATTTTCTTTGCATACCAAAACTGTGATTGCAGCAGGGTGGGACAACATTACAAAACTTGCAAGGAATAGGCCATTTTCAAAGGATTTTTGCTGTGACAAGAAAATGGATTAACAGTGGCTCTAGTTGGGGACATGTATCTCCTACAGATACAATGAGGACCTCAGATCTCTGGGAAGAACCAAACCACCCACTGGAAAAATACAAACCTCAAAAAACACAAAGAACATGAAAGAAAGACACACAACAGGAAAAGGGAAAACTATACAAAGTTTACAATATTTACAAAAGGTTCAGGGCCCCAAAAATTCTGATCAGATCTTTCCTCTATCAAAAATTTGGTTTTCATCTCCATAAAATGAAAATGAGCTGAATATATACATTTCCATGCATCTGATCAAATTTATTTCCATTCTCCAATAACATAGGACAAGAAAAATCAGCATGACCAATTTGAGGACCAAAATGGAAATCATACCAACTTTGAAAAGAAAATGGCATATGCATGTTGCATTCTTTAAATAGGAAAATGCTAAAGGAACTGCAACATAAATCACCTTCAAATTTACCACCATGTTCGGGAAGCTTACTGTCCAACTAAAAAGAAAAACTCTCCAGCTCTATCAAACTATCAGTGCAATCGCTATTGGATCCATTCATACCAAAAATTTGCACCTACAAGGAGAAGATACAATGATCTTCATGCAAAAACTAAGGGAACTCATCACATGGGACATGATCACCGAACATAGGAGCAACCTACATCTTGTCAGCATTTGACAAAACTGAAAATTGTTGGTAGGTGGGAAAGGAAACATCAACATGTCCATAAAAATGAAAAGTTTGAGTAGCTGAGAGGCCATCCTTCCATGGCTTATCAAAAGATCCAGAGTCAAGGCAAGACCCACAATTTGTACAACTTCCCCAATCAGCACTCAAAACCATGTCAGGGAGCACTACATCACTTGAAACTGAGAAAACACTGGCAACCTCATCATTTGATACATCATATATAGTGTGGTTGCTATCTAGTAGTGTTGGAGCAGCAAAAGAATCAGAGGCACACATGTCATAGTTAGACCCTACTGACTCATGCTCTCAGTCAAAATCAATGTGTGCTGAATGTGAGAACTCAGACTCATCCCTCCCTGCATACCTGAGATATTCACAAGATAGGAGATCTAAAATTTGTTCACTATGAAGTGAACAGCTATCCTCAAGAACAGCCTCCTCTAACATATAATCATCAGCAACATCTTCATCCATCCAATCCTTTTCTTCATCTGATTGACTGCATAAACTTTCTGCCCCATACTAAGAAAGAGCATCACTCTCATGATGGCAAGAAAGAGTGTCATCACTTGACACATCTCCTTCATAACTTCCATCATTCTCAATATCAGTATCAAAGAGAAAAATGCCAAGTGCATCCTCAAGCTCAAGACTATCATCACTAAATACCCAATCCCTAATACATCCATAATACTCCTCCCACAAAGCATCTGACCAACTGGTTGACTTAGGAAAACAAAGCTCTGGGAATAAACCAATGAGCTTAGATTCTGCAAACTCAACATCATCTGAAAGGTCATCATATGCACCACAAAATCTATCATAGAACAAAGATATGGATAGATCTTTTCTGCATCCTACCTTCAACCTTACCAATTTTATACAATCCCTAAGGATGCCTTGTTCAAGAAATGCAAGCTCCTCCTCAAGCTTTCCCATCAGACTTAATGCAATACTTCCATAAAATTTTGCAAAGCTACAACATAGAACTTGAACTATGCAAACCTCTAATCACACCTTACTCCTTTTATTAGTGCTTGATCACTCAATAAGGAGACACTTCAGATCTTTGAGAAATACCTGGGAGTCTTGCAGCAGAAGACCTTGTTGACTGGAAGGCAGGGAAGATCTTGAGCTCACCTTGAAGCTCCATCAGATAACTTTGTCATGTAGAGTCGCCACCTCCTTGAGAGGAAAATAATTCATTGTTTCTTCTTCCAACAAACACAACACTACACCAAGTATACACACTATTTATCAGGGAGTGCACTGATCAAACAGAGAAAAATCAGAGCCGCCACTCACAACTAGGTGAGAAAATTTAGCAAATGATTGTTTGTTCATCTGACTCTTTCCAATGGTTCTCTAGTAGAGTCTCCATCTTGTTGGCCTTTAAACTTGTTCCCACATGGTGCCAAGTTTACACTATGATTGAAAAATTGGTTAGTCTTCGCTCCAAAGTCTGATAGGGAAAAATTGCTAATTGATGAGGACCCAGGGCATCCTCCTTCTGCTTTGAGCTCCACATCACTCAAGTGGGTATTGCCTCATCTACACACTCATGAATCTTCTTGATGACTGAAAGGCCTACAGATGTATTATTCTGGAATAGTTACCAGACTCCTATATGTATCCTGTACCCCAATGAAACCAAATCTGATGCAATAACCTGCTTGCATGCAATGAGTCTTAAAACCAGAGACCTACACTAATAGCATGAAAGAGAAAGAGTGGGACTGAATGTGAATGACTTTCAATGGATTGAAAGGACCCCTGAGATGCCCTAAGTCTCTCATAGACCATTGCCTTGTCCATTGGGCCACAGAGTTAAATACAGTATTGCAAGGGATAGCTATGAAACAAGAAAATAATATACTCAATGTGTTGATGCCTAACATCAATCACACACCATGACCAAACCTCAACTTAGCACCCACCTGTGTATTCAAGTATGTTATTATCCACTCAAATGATTTTAACCCTCCCCTTAGAAGAGACCTATAAATAGATAATACATTAATCAGCATCCACTGAAAGACAAGCATGACATATCTTTGACACCACAGCTCATACATACATGAACACTAACTCTAAACTAGTTATCCCTGTGAAGACAACTCCACTTGCAAGCACATAGGTAGTGCAAATAGAAAAATCAAACACCCTTGATGTATGATTAATGAATCTAGAATTAAAATGGAGATAGTTTGGTAACAGTAAGAATATATTAAATCCTCACACATAAGACAAATCTATTACAATATGCACTGTATTCTCTGAACCAACAATGGAAGAAGAACACCCTAGATGCAGAGAGAAGGAGAAATCTGTAGGATAGAACCTTTCATGGAACCAGAAAGGAACTCTAAGCTGGAACCCTTACAAAGTCAAAATTTTAACAATTTATACCACTAGCTGCCTTGAAAACACAAAATAGGTTGCAACAAGCTACGGATAGCTAGGGCTAAAGTTTCACCCACCTCAACCAACCACAAATACATCAAAATTTAAAAACTCTTGGAGGGAAAATTGAGCACACTTCTATTAGACCAAGGATGATCTTTGCACTTGAGAAGAATCTCTGAGAAGGACAGGAAGATCATAAATTTACCATGCAAACCAAATTGAACAGAGCTACAAAATGCCTCGAGCAACAAAATTTGTCCTCCCCCACATGGAAAAACATCGCTGCAAACACTGATGGCACCCTGGACCACACTGCAATAGGAAGCACCACCAAACCAATCAAATCTGGCCATGAAAGCATTCAATCCTGGTACTTCCTATCGCAAAATTGTCTACAAGTTTGAAACGGTCACATTCTTGGCGCCAGAAGTAAATCGGCAGTCTACATTCCAATCTCGGCCAACTTTAAGTTAGCACCATAGATCTTCATCCCTTTCCTGAGCATTGGCAAGATTAACCACAATAGGAATCAGTTACATTTGTGCTTGGTCGCATGATCGCATGACTCCATAATAACCTTTGCAATCATGCGACTGTGGTTTCTTAACCATGTAATGCTGATCACAAACCATCCTGAGAAGTCCTCAGCCCCACCACCAGTCAACAGCTAATCAAAATTGAGCATGCCAGCAAGACCCGCGCAGTGGACCCACCTTAACTCCGCAACTATGATGTCCAAACAGTTGATGCATGATTGTATAGCCAGGAAATGGGTCATGCGAACATGTGACAACCCACAAACCTTTACCTTTCCGGATAACTACCGTCACTACTAACACAAAGTGTCAATCGCATAGCCTTGAAAAATGCTATGTGAACATGCGACTAGCCACCAGCATTCACCACTGAATGTCAAACACGCTCGGGCACTACAAACATGGGCCCCACTGCAAACCCCCTCCCACCTCAGTACACCGGTAACCAACCAGAAATTAGCACATCACCACCTGCCATGGGCTCAGGAACATGTGTCAACCAGTCACATGATCGCATGTCAAAAAATTCTGACATGTGATCATGCGACAGCCAACCCCAAGCTACCACATCACCATCAATGGGACCAGCAAAATGCTCAAACCCCACAAATGGGCCTATGTCACATCACAACTCATCGCATACCAACCAATAGAAGACTAACACATCAGCACCAATCTGACATGGACCCAACTGGACCCACAACATGCCCATACAGGAAAATCCAATGGCCTATCGCAAAAGCGTAAAGGTTAAACATTGTGCATCTTTACCATGCAAACATATGATCACCGCTGATCTTGTCTGAACTTTAACCACACTGGGCAATGGGAAGAACTGGGACCCACCAACGAACTACCACCTCACCACCACAGACACATGTCAACTATTCACATGATCGCATAGCCAAAAATTGGGTTATGTGATCATGCAATAGCCAACCAAAGGCTGTCACATAACCACCTCTGGGACCACACCCTTTCCACCAACCGGCCCCACGGGCAAGAAGTAACTAGTCGCATGGTCGCATATCAAAAAAATCTGACATGCGATCATGCGACAACCAATCATTTTGAAACATTTGAAGACCCGGGCCCACCATCCATCGCACTTGCCCAGTTAGGGAATGTCGGCAAACAGGAAATTGTGAGGTCGAAAACACACAGCATTTTTGAAGGAAAAGATTGAAAACACATGAGGTTTCTGACACCAAAAGATAAGTGCACAAAAGCTAGAAGGCACAACATTGAAAACAATGAGGGTTTTCACACAGACTAAAAACATCATGGATTTTCAAAAATACTGTGGGTTTTCGACACTGTGGCAGATTCTGAAACTGCTTCCTGCAGACCTTAAAGCTTAAATAACTCCTTAGGTTTTATGATTTAGGAGATGTGATCTGAACTAGAGCAAGGTGACAACATGAAGCACATAGGGCTAAGGGCACACACCATGAAACATTATGGATTTTCTTCGCATACCAAAACTATGATTGCAGCAGAGTGGGACAACATTACAAAACTTGCAAGGAATATGCCATTTTCAAAAGATTTTTGCTATGACAAGAAAATGGACTAACAAGTTGAGGGCCAAAACTAGCTATTTAATGTGTGTTTCATGGATACATTGACATCATTGGAGACACTTATTTGTTGTGCACTTATTACTTGCATGGATCTCGATGTGCCTATTAAGGTAACATGTTTTTATTTTTTTGTTTTTACCTTTTTCCCTTTGGTTAAGGTCATGTATTTCATTTTTTGAGTGGTTGTATTCAACTTTTTTGGCTACCATGAGGGGTTCGAGTGGTGGAGGATGTATGCACCCTAAAATGGTCGCCTAGACTTTGGGCCCCCATTCATCAATTTATCATTTCCTAAATCAATGCTTTGCAATATTTTCAATTCAAATCAATTTCCTTGATCAAATCGTAATTAATTCAAATATTTCAATATTTCCTAAGGTTTGATCATTTTATCCTAAGTTTTATTTAATTAAGATAACATGCTCCCTTTTAATTAAATAAAAAAATCTTTTAATTAAATAATTAAATCACTTTATCCTAAGCCACATTTAATTAAAAGAACAAATCTCTTATAAATAAATAAAAAATCTTTTAATTAAATAATGGAAACCACTTTGCTAAAAATAATAAATAAATAATAAAAGAAAAAGAAAAAGAAATAGACTTTTTGTCTACACATTGAATGCACACTTTCCAAGATGAGTGGAATCTCCTTTTACCTCTTAATCTCTTCCACACATCTTTTTTGCCTCTTAACCATGTCCATTGATTTTGCCTCTTGAGAATCTTGAGCACATGGATCAACCAAGATTTAATCTCCACCATTTCTGATTCATTTTTGCCTCTTAATCTTGATCGTCCATTCATTTCTAAATCCTTTATAAGGAGCCCTCTCCTTCTCATTTAGGCATGGAGAATTTTTAGATCCTGATTTTATGTTATTGTTATGATGCAAGTTTGGAGAGCGATTTTGGAGGAGAGTTTGAGCACTTGAGCTTGAACATTGCAACTTCTCTTTTCTTGTCTTCTTCTCTCATACCTCCATGGAAATCCATTTAGATTAATCTTTCACTTGCATGGTAGATTAGATTCATATTTCATTTCATAGAATAATCTTGCATGTGTATTTCCTTTCATAGATTAGTTTGCTTTCATGCATTGTTATCGTATAGAATAGCTTTCATTTTCATTTTCATGCATACTTGATGATCATGGAGACTAGCATTCTTGTTTTTCCTCTTTGAATCTCTTGTTTTATGGTGTACTTGCATGGGCACAAACTAGGTCTAAACTAAGGGCCTCTCTTATAAACCCTTGCACTCCATGAATAGAGAGTTATGAGTCACCATTTGAGACCTCATTCTTGAGCAATCTTGGATATATTGACTCATAGAAGCATGTCAAAATTTTAGCATACATTTTTGGTGCCCACCGTGGTGCAACCCACCTTTACATGCTGGTTTTGTTTATTTTTGGAGCTAACCCCCTTGTGCAGATTTTCTTGGAGACTAAAACCTTATATTTTCAAAGATTTGATCATATCTCCCAAACGGCTTGGTGTTTTAGTTTGAAATTTTTTTGGTAGGTTGGCGACATATCCAATGAGCTTCAGTAAAAAAGTCAAAATTTTCTAATGTATTTTTATTTTTTTATAATTTGTTCTTTATTTTTCATAACAAATTAATTTTTGGTGCAAATCAGCATATTTTTTGGAAATTTTACATTTTTAGAAAGTTCTTTAAATTCTACAAGGGGTCCATTTTTTTTGTTTTAAATTTGGATGCAATATCATAGCTCAAATAGTCGATTTACAAAAATTGGTCTATTTTGGTAAAATGAGTCTCTAGGGCACAAACGAAGAGATTTTTTTGAAATTTTTACATTTTTTGAAATCTCTCTACTTTTTAGAAGGGGTCTCTATTTTGCATTTCTATTTTTGTTACAGAAATCATATCAAAAAAATCATATCTTGTTGACTAGGTCAATTGGAAAAAAAAATAAAATTTGTGATGAGTATGCACTTATTTTTCACATGGTTCAATGCATGATATGAGTTGTCATTTGGATTATTTTCTAGTTATTATTGCTCCTAACAATTAATTTTTAGTTCTAACCCTAGGGTTTGCATAAGTTGAATATACGTTGTATATCTTGTTTGCTTGTTTGCTTGTTGGAGAGTTTGTGGCTTGCTTGCACGGAAAAGCTCAACAAAAAAACAAAAATAAGGTAAAATCTATTAAGCGTGTTGCTTTTGACTTGAGGTATTTTGTTGCATCTCTATAACATTTGGATTTAGGAAATAAATATGAACCTCTCATGTGTTTGACTTGAGTGTTTCTTGCTTTCATAGATCACACTTCCAAGTTTTTGCTCTAAAAGAAAGAATGAATCTAGATTTGATTTCTTGCAAATATGTTTCACATAGTAATTAGGCCCTATGAACACTATTTGTGGTGTTTTGAGAGAGTGAGCTTCATTCTCTTGTCTTACATGCGAAGATCTTTTTGATGATAGAACCCCTTGTAGGTAGGGAAGGACATGTTATCATCTCATTAACCCACTTGGTTTAGTCTTCAACATTTGATGGTACATTCTCTCTTGGTCCCATTTAGAGACATCGATAGTCATTGTTGTTCACATACAAACCTTAGTGAGGTGATTTCAACTTAGCATGTTAATTAATTTGCTTGATATGTTTGGGTGAGGTGAAGAGGCTAGAGGACTATGCTCTGTTCCCTTTTGGGCACATCAAAAACTCAGAACCCTTGAATCTGAGCTAAGTCCCCATGTGGTCCATATTGTGAGTCTTTCTTGTTAGAGAGAGTTAACTGTAGTGGACACTCCCTTTATTGGGTAAACCACATGGATGGAACCTCACGCGATATTAGCCATTCGGGCCATGATAGCAACAACCACTATATAAATGTCCTTGTGGAAGAAATCTCCACAAGTGTGGTCTCCTATTAGGCTATCAGATGTCCTCAACATCTCCAATTGATTAAATTCTCAGAATGTGTCAAAACCCCAGTGTGCCTGGATTGGAGTTTGCCCACTTGATATTGCAAGAGTTGCAAAGTTGACCATTACTATGAACCATAGTGAAACCAATTTTTTCTTTTCTAGGACTATGTGCATGATTGAAAAATATTTTGAGAACATACACAAGTAGAGTCCTTAGGGAGTAGAATACTACATCACTATTCTTTTTTATGTGCAAGGTTGCTTTGTCCCTTGCTCATTGTTTGAAGACATTTTTTTACTTGAACTCCCTGATTATTGTCTTGCGTGCCTGATTAATGATAAGAATCTATTAATTCATCTATTTGGTCAATTAAAATGAACAAAACTGAGTCCCCGAGTCAAAAAAATAACTTTTTACAGCTTTTTGTCAGCAACTATCACTTGTCCTTAGAGTGAGCTATCGCCCAGTGCTAATTCATTGTCGCCTAAAACTGTCAACTTGCTTGATTTTCTATCCTATCTTTTCCAATCTTCCTTGATTGATCTGGGTCAAATCATGTCACTTACCCTACTTTTAGAAGCTTGTTTCCACCTTGGATTCTTGTGTTTTGACCTCTTGAACTAGTAATCTTTGATTTCACGAGTGACCTTGCTTGGAGTGAGTGAGCTAGAAATCATCCTTGTTGAGAAGATAAACCTTTGGATCCTTTGATAACACACTTAGAGAGTTTTAGTAATCTCTTGTCCATTCACTTTAATAAAAATTCAAATTTAACCAATATAACTTGGGTATATCATCCTCCTAATCCATATGTGTTAGGGTATTCACCCATTCATTGGGCACCTCTATGGCAATGTTGATTTATGCCTCTTGCAAAATTTCTATCTTATCATCTCTCTTTTTGGACAAATGAATGCTTTTACTATCCTAGTTTGGTACCATCATTTCTTATTGTCATCATATTACCTAGTGCCCTTTCTTTCATGTCGATTACAAAAAGATATCAAGTAAATCAAGGAAACAAACCTCAAGTAGTCTTTAATCAATTACCCTTAGTTCAAACTCGCCAAAAATGTAAGGGAAACAAACCCATATTCGATCAATCACCCAGGAATAACTCAAAAGTTTGGTTTGATCCCAAGAGTAATCTTAGTGATTTGAGTACACCCTTAGCATATTCTCACTTAAAAATGGATATGAGTTACACAATGATTTGATGAGAGAGGGAAGAAATGGATAAAAGCCTTGATGACATATTTGAAAGATATAGAGATACCATTCTATTTGGTAGTTCCTCTCATGAAAATTGACCAGTCTCACCCCTTATCTCAACTAGATATCTAGATGCACATCAAAGGGCTAAAAGGGATAAGAGGCGAGCCTACCAAGAAGAACAATCACAACATCAAAACCAAGATGATGAACCTTATGACACTCGTGTGAATGCAGCATACACCAATGACTTGTTTAGACATTCAAGACCAAGTTCACCATCAAAACAACTTCAAGATACATGAGTGAAAGACTTAAGATAATTGAGTGTGAGAGGAAAGCTTTCCTGGATGAACAAGATGAAAAGGAAGAGCATTTTAGACTCCTAGAGTTAGAGAGACAAACCTTGTTGGAGATAGAAAGGAGAGCCTCCCAAGAAGAGTAAGATAGACTCTTGGCTCAAAAACTTAATGATCAATTTAACAACATGCATGTTGTTGGTGGAAACAACTCTCCTCCATCCACCCCTCTTAAAACTCCACAAAGTGGAAAACATTCAAGAACACCTTCATGATCTCCTAGCCCTAGAGGAAGAAGGGCTTCAAAACATGATCATTATAGGAGATGAACACTTCCTAGGAACTCAAGACAACCTTCACAATGTGCTCACCATGGTTCACAATATGGGGGTAGTAGTTTGATTTTTGACCTCAACGCCCAAGACTTCATGAAGATACAACAAGAACCACTCTTCTAGCAGTATGTGGAGAGATATTAGAACAAAAAAAAGACAAGTTCCTAGAGAGTTTAATCAACAAGGGCACTAGAGGCTCCTATAAATTTGATGTGGACAAGAAGATTAAGAAGCAAGGTCCATCTCAAGTAGAAGAGATCAAACAACTCAAGAGTATGATGGAGAAGATATTGGCACCCAAGAGTTCATTCTCACTTGACTCAATTTGTCCTAATCCTTTTCACAAGAGTGTGAGCATGAAAGACTTTCCTAAAAAGGTTGAGATCCCTCGATATGACAAGTATGCTGGTAATGGAGATCCACATGATCATGTGCGTCAATTCTATATCATGAGTTTTGAGTTCCATCAAGATGACTCGTACCTCATGAGATTGTTCCCAAGGAGTCTTAAGGGTCCACTAATGGAATGGTTCACTAAAATAACTTCCCCCGTTAAGACTTTCAAAGAGCTCATCCATAGATTTTTTCAACACTTTGCATACAACCTTTCAAGATCTATCACCATGTTGGACTTATGAAACTTAAATCAAAATTAAGGGGAATCCTTTGTCACTTTCTTGCAAAGGTGGAGACAAAAATTTTCTTGCTACCTCAGGGCCATCCCTAAAAATGATAAGATTGAAATCCTTGTTAGCAACTTGGTTTCCAAAATGTGGTATGAAGTTAGGAAGATGATTTTTTATTCCTTTGACACCATGGTTGAAACTGCATGTAGGATTGAGGATGTTTTGAGAGAACAAGGAATTTTGACCAGACATGGAAACAACAACAACAATGATCAAAATAACAACCCTAAAAAGGATAAAGGGAAAAAATCACATTGGAATAGGAATAAACAAGTGGTCAATGATGGAGTTGTGGACTCTTCCAAACCCACAGATCAAGCTATTTTACACTTGTCTAGTACTGTTCAAGCCATGAAACTCAATGCATCTCATCAACAAGAGAGCAAGCCAAGATACCAAGATAAGCCTAAGAAAAAGAGACATTATTTTTCAAAAATTGGTGATTCATATGAGGATGTCTTGAAAACACTCATTTCCAACAACCTTGTGCATCCTCAAGATCTCACAAAGCATTATAGACCTGATTTTAAGCCACATTGTTGGGATGAGAAAGCCTTTTGCAAGTTTCACAATGTCATTGGACATGATATTGAAAACTGCTGGAAAGTCAAACATATCATCCAAGATCTCATTGAGAATGGAAAACTTGTGGTAGGTGGATTGAACACCAACGCTAATCATAAGGCATTCAAAGAACCTTTTCCCAAGTATGAGAAGGGGGAAACCTCTAAACCTAAGAATGGCAAGGCTGAGGTCAATTACACTTACACAGCTACAAAGAATGTTGTCAACATGCTTGAAGTTGTAGAAGAGAATGTCAACATGATGAGGAATGAAGATCCCTATGGTTATGATCTAGACATGGACTCTCCTCCTATCTTTGATGAAGAACCTGTCCTGGTGCTAAGGCATCCTAACTCTAGAGTGTTGTCTCAAACTCTCAATGTTGTCACATGAAGTCAAGGTCCACTTGTCATAAGAGGACCTAGTTCAAGTCAACCAAGTAAACCAAAGCAAGTAGCATCCAAGAATGTCACCTCAAAACCAACCATTAATCCTATGTCAAGCTATAATCTTGTCGATCAGTTGCAAAGAACCCCAACTCATATTCTGATCTTTGAGCTCTTAGAGTTGTCCTAAGACACAAGCAAGTCCTTGAGGATGCTTTGCACATAGTGAATGTCTCCAACAATTTAGATGTTGATCAATTCCAGAACATGGTTAACCATATTTCTAGTCCTCATTACCTTACCTTTTCGAAGGATTATGATAAAGCGTTGAGCCACCTGTACAATCTCGCTCTTCATATTGAGGTCATGATCCACAAAACCCATGTTAGGCACATGTTGATCGATGGGGGTGCTGGGATTAATATTTGTTCCTTTAGTCTTTTGAAGATGTTGGGTTATTCTAAACAAGTCATAGATACTAGAAAGAAGATCACTATCAAAGCCTATGATGAGGTGGAAAGGAGTTCCAAGGGGTTGGTCATCCTTCCTATTAAGATTGGCCTTGTTAAAAAAGATCTTTTATTCCAAATAGTTGATGCTGGCCCCCTTGCATACAACATCTTACTCGATAGACTATGGATTCATGATATGCAAGTAGTATCATCTACCTACCATAAATGTGTTAAGCTCCCTAACAATGGAGTAGAGATTTGTATACTTGGGGATAACACTTTATCTGTTAACTCAGTTTTAGTAGGTGATCATGTTCCCCTCAATAGAGAAGAAGAAGACTTCAATGCAACCTTAGTTGAATATAAAGACAAGTTCAAGTTAGTAGACCTTGGCATGGGGGGTATCAACTCAACTCTCTCACAAATCTACTAGTTTCACCTAGGTCTTATGGAAAGCCTTCACAAGAAATGAGACCTTCCTCTTTAGCTATGACTTTATTTGGCACATTTGTAGAGTCCTTAGTTCCTACTCAAGATGAGAAAGAAGAAGTGGTTGTTAAAGATCAAATTTATAGAGAAGAGAAATACATGCACAATGAGAACTTCTCTCCCTCTTCTAAGGGTTATGGAAGAGGGTATACTTTTTTCAAATAGATGGGTTATCCTAGACATGCCCCTCTTAGTCATAGATTGGATGCTAGAGTTGAACCTCTTGATCATGCTCTTTTTGGATGCAAGTCTAAAAAGACGGTTGGCCTAGGATTTGTGAATCACAAAAAGCACACTACTCCTATCCTTGATGAGTCAGATAGTAAAGATGAACTAGAATACATACGTAATTTGACAAATTAGAAAGATATCTATGAATATTGGGTCCCTTCCACTAATATCCTTTGGAGAGATTCAGATAGTCCATTCACTCATGGGATAGTTGAAAGCTTAGAACAAGATAAATCATATGTATAAGATCCTATCAGAGAATGCCAATGAAAGAACCTTGTTCATTTGATGGAAAGAGAAGGTTTTACCCTTGATGATGTTCAAGATTCCAAATCAAGATGTCCCAAACCTTCATGGTGTAAACATCGTAGTCAAAGTTCAGATACAAGTTCATATGAGTATGAATGGTATTCTTTCTTAGAGCCTTCTATAGTTGACATGGATGTTGATGTCATCCACACTTATATTTCTCAACCTGAGGTAGTTGACAAGTCATGTGTAGGATTGGAGGGTTTGAACCCACATGTTGCCTTAGTGGATGATTCTTCACTTGTTAGGATGAATCTTGATTTGGGTAGCTTAGAAGGATACTTGATAGACTCCAAATCTTTGGTCACCAGAGATGATATCATTCATATCCACAACCTTGAACCAATCATTTGTTTACCTCTTATTCATCCTAACCTTCTTGATTGTTCCCAATTCTATCAAGAACCTGAGCTCTTAATGTTTCAAAATGATTATGAGATAGTCTGTTACTTGAATACCATTGAACCTGTAGTCTCTTCCACCAGTGAACTGACTACCAGCATGATAGAGCCAGACATCAAGTACCTTAGTCACAAAATAAAAAGAAAAGAAAATCAAAAGAATAGGAGTTCTAATGGTGAAAACCACTATGTGGCAGTGTCAGAACCAAAAAAAGTAAAAATAAATGACATATCCAAGGGTGAAAACCTCTCTGAGACACCTAAGGATGAGGTACTCGATCATCTCCCTAGCTACTTTCAAGATAGATCTTCAGTTCTTATTGAACCAACACAAATAGTCAACTTGGGTACAAATGAGGCTCCATAGACATTTCACTTGGCTTAGTCCTTGTCACCACAAGAAAAAGAAACTTACACTAAGTTCTTACAGAACAAGAAGATCAATTTTGCATGGACTTATTTAGATATGCCATGGTTGGACACTAATCTTATCATGCATCACTTATCCATAGCTCTAGGTGTCAAACCGATTAAGCAAAAATTGAGAAAGATGCATCCTCACATAGCTCTCCTAATCAAAGTAGAATTAGAGAAACTCTTGGGTGTAGGATTCATAAGAGCTGTTGACTATGCTTAATAGATATCAAACATTGTACCAGTTTCCAAACATGACAAATCCATTCGAATTTGCATAAATTTTAGAGATGTCAATAGAGCATGCCCAAAGGATAACTTTTCACTTCACAATATAGACATGATAGTGAATATGACTATGGGTTATGAGATTTATTCCTTGATGGATGGTTTTTATGGATACAATTAGATTAAGATAGCTCCTAAAGATCAAGAAAAGAATGCATTCACTTGTCCATGGGGTACCTATTGTTGGAACATTATGCCTTTTGGATTAAAAAATGCAGGATCCGCCTATCAACGAGCTATGTTGACCTTTTTTCATGACATGATGCATAAAAACATGGAAGATTATGTGGATGAAACTTTGGCCAAGTCTAAGAAAAGAGACACACACTTAGATGATTTAGAAGTCATTCTAGATCGCATGGAACAATTTCAACTAAGGTTAAATCCTAAAAAGTGTGCATTTGGTGTAACCTCTGGAAAACCACTGGGATTCATCATTTCAGCAAAAGGAATAGAGGTAGACCTTGAAAAAATCCAAGCAATCATAGATATGCCACCTCCTAAAAACATTAGTCAAATGAGGAGTCTTCAAGGATGTCTTCAATCCATAAGGAGTTTCATTTCATAGTTGGCAGATAGAGCTCAACCTTTCAACAAGAACTTGCACAAAGGATTCAAATGTGTTTGGAATGAGGATTGTCAAAAGAGCATTAATCAAATCAAGAAATACTTGGCAAATCCTCCCATTTTAATGCCTCCTATCCCAAGGAAACCACTTATTCTATACATTTGAGTGACAAAATCTTCCTTGGGGGAATTACTAGCTCAACTTGATGAACATGGGAAAGAAAGAGAAATATACTACATTAGTCATACTCTTGTTTCATATGAGGTTAACTACAACACCATTGAGAAAGCTTGCCTTGCAGTGGTGTTTTCTTCCCAAATGTTGTGACATTACATGCTTGCGCACACAATACACCTCATAGAAAAAATAGATCCACTCAAGTATTTACTAGGTAAGGTTGGCCTCATAGGTAGACTTGCTAAATGGATGATGATCCTTTCATATTTTGACATAGATTACATTGAGCATAAAGCAATCAAAGGACAAGCAATAGTAGATCAATTGGCTAATTTCCCAATATAAGATAATGCACCTATTCAAGTTGACTTCCCATATCAACACCTCATGTATATGACTGAAAGAACATGGAATATGTTCTTTGATGGATCCTTTATGCAAAACAGTTCAAGAGCTAGTGTGTTGTTTGTTTCTCCTCATGGGTACACGATTCCTAACTCTTACAAGTTATGGTTCCCATGTACAAACAACATTTCTAAGTATGAAGCTTTAACAAATGGACTTAAGATGGCCATAGAATGGAGAATCACAAAGTTACACATCTATGGGGATTCGCAGCTGATAATCAACCAATTCAATGATGAATATCAAATAAAAAATGAGAAACTAGTACCTTACAAGAAAATGGTTGATTCCTTGAAAAGATACTTTACATTTGGCACATTTCAGCAAATCCCTAGAGGAGAAAACAAAGTAGTTGATGCTATCACTACACTTGCTTCACTCCTTCAGTTAGGGGAACATGAATCTAGATTTGAATTCCTGGTGGAAGAGCTACATCACCCTATCTATGACTCCTAAGAAAGTCATGTCATTTGTACCCTTTTTGGTCGTGAGTCATCTCATTATGGTGCCATTTACTCATACCTTTGTGATGGCATTACCCCTAAAACCTTTAATTGATTAGAACACAAAAACCTTACCCTAAACACCTCTCCCCATTCCCTTATCTCTGGTGATTTGTATAGGAGGGGTCTAGATGGAACACTTCTTAGATGCTTAGAAAAGGAAGAATCTGACCAAGTGTTAGTTGACATCCATGAGGGCATATGTGGGGGACATTCCAATGGTCTTTCCATGGCTCAAAGGTTGCTGAGGGTAGGGTACTATTGGCCTATGATGCAAATTGATGCGGTAGCTTTTGCAAAGTCATGTGAAAAGGGTCAAAAACCTGGTAACCTGATACATGGTCCAGGTAGGGAGGTCATTCCTTCTATGTCTCATTGGCCATTTTAGTGCTAGGCCTTTGATATTGTTAGGCAGATTCATCCCAACTCATCAAGTGGAAACATGTTTATTATCACTACTGCTAATTATTTTAATAAATGGTTATAAGTTGTCCCACTTTTTGTTTCCTCGAGCGAGACAGTCTCTCTATTCATTCTGAACCATATCATCTGTCGATATGGAGTGCCTTCTGAGATTATCACTGACAACGGAGGCCAGTTCAAAAATAAAGACCTTAATAAACTCTGCAAGAAATTTAAGATTAACCAACATTGGTCTCCCATTTACTTCCCACAAGGAAATGGTCAAGCAGAGGCATCAAACAAAACCATTCTTAAAATCCTACATAGAACAGTCTGTAAGAGTGGTAGAGATTGGCATTTATAGATAAATCCATCTTTGTGGGCTTATAGAATTATTATTCATACTCCTACTGGGGATACTCCTTTTTCCTTTACATATGGTGTTGAAGTAGTGTTACCTTTAGAGGTTGAGATTCCTTCATTTAGAGTTTCCCTCAAAGGTCTAGTTACAGATGAAGACTACCGTGCCATGAGACTTCAAGAGTTAGAACTTCTAGATGAGAAATGTCAAGCATCATTTGACCATATGAGGGTTTATCAAAAGCGCATGTCCAAAGCCTTCAACAAAAAGGTTCACCCTAGAGAATTCCAAGTGGGAGATCTTGTCCTATGTGAAAATCCTAAGAATCAACAACATAGAGATCAAAAATGGAAAATTTGAACCTAATTAGATTGGACCTTACATCATTATAGTAGCTTTTGGGATAGGTGCTTATTTATTATCTAATGTAGAGGGAGAGAAGCTCCCTGATCCTATGAATGTCTTGCACATGAAGAAGTTCTATCCATGATGTCCATTCTGTCTAGGGGCATCCTTTGTACATACTTATTGATCCTGAAAAAATCCAAAAAAATGATATATTGTCAACAATTCTAAAAATCACAAAATGTCATGAAAAAATGATCATCTTAGTGAAAACCTAGCAATAGGTTCTTTGATGTATCTCAAAAAAAATTATATATTCCAAAAATACCAAAATAATCAAAAAATTCAAAAATTCAAAAAAAAAAGAAAAAGTGCCTTGGTGAAAACCTGGAAACATGAGGTGCCTTAGTAGAAAAAATACAAAAAAATTATAAAAAGACCTGCAAAAATAAAAATAAAAATTTGCAATAAAATCCAAGTGGTGAAAACTTGGAAACGGACGCTACTTGAGGCCTTTGCACCCCTATTTCTTAGCACGTGTCCTCGACACTTAGCCTTTCTCCATCATGTCTTGTCCTTGTTTCCTTGGTTTGGAATTGGTCTTTGTCTTTGTCTAGGAGGCATAACTGTGTTAGTTTTGGTCTCTTGGATGTGTTAGTCTTTAGGACACCTCACAAATAGTATTATTAACCACCACCCCAAGTGTGTTTTTGAACACAACTCCTAACATTGGGTGTTTTTCAACACTTCTTAGCTTGGTCTTACCCTATTTTGTCATGTGATCTTACCTTCTTGCAAGCATTCGATCCTTATCTTCAGAACTTAGTATTAGTTAAGGCACTTCAATTTTTAAACACAACACTTAATGCTTGAGCTATGCCATGATATTTTCTTTGTGTACTGATTGTTATTGATTTTTGTTAATTGTCCTTGTCTAATAAGTCTCTCTAGGATGCATAGCTAGAGGACTTGGGGCATGGGGAATGTTTTTATTCTCTTTCTGCTTGTGGGTGTGGTCTTGAAACTCTAGAGTGTCTCTTTTTGTCCCCTTGAAACACTTAGGAGATTTGAGGCATCATCCTTGACTATTTTTGCACAACCATTCTTATGGTCATCCCGACATTTGTGCCTTGATGCAAGTGTGGTTTTGGTACATTAAATTGGGTAAACTAACATTGAAGTATTTTAAATTTTATGTCTTTGATGCTTATGTTAGAATCTTTCCACTTTCCAATCCGATATAAATCACATTCATATCTTCATAGTTACGCTTGTGGCTAGTGATGATTGTGTTATTTTGTGATGTCCGTTAATAATGGCCCAATGATGAAAATAAGTTCCTTAACATTCTCTAATGAATGATGAGCACAAAATCGTATGTTACAGTTTCTCTATTGCAAGTACACCTTTGCATTTTCATGTAGCTTGCATTATTAGACTTCATGTTAATTTGCATTTTTAGGCTACATTATGAGTTTGAGAGGGTTTTCCTTCATCTTTCTTTTGGACTTTTAATCAATTGTGGTCATGTTTTGATCTTCATTTCCTTATCTTCTTTCGTGATCTCAATCAAAATTTTCTATCTTAAATAGTTGACTGATTTTGGGGCATTCTATTTCTTAAGGAAAATTATTTTTCTTCTCTCCACTTCTTTCCACCTCTTCCAAACTTCTATCTTCCTTTCGCTTTCAACCCACTTCTTTTCTTCTAATTCAACCTTGGGGCATAATCTTTCGGGCTTGATGATCTACCAACTTGGTTTTGTGATCCTTATATCTTTCATCTTACATCAAGAACCTTATCTTTATTTTGATTTGATCAAATTTATCAATTTGTTGCTTCTCCTCTATCTCATTTTGATTTCAATCATGAGGGGGTAGAACCTATCAAAATTCAATCCTTGATTCATCTTTTTCAAACCTATTCACTGCTTCACTTGGGGCAAATTTTCTTGAGACGCTTATTTGGAACATGACAATTACCTATTTACAGGGGTGTTGGCCTTGTCTTTTTCAATCAGCTTATCTTTGTCCTGATGTGTTCATCTCCGTCGATCATACATCTGGGTGGTTTTGTGATCCCAAATTGATCTCACACCTCAACTTCATTCTTTGAATACATATGCTCCCATAAAGATCAGACATTAGTCAAAGAGGGGAAAATGTATGCACCCTAAAATGGTCGCCTAGACTTTGTGCCCCCATTCATCAATTTATCATTTCCTGAATCAATGCTTTGTAATATTTTCAATTCAAATCAATTTCATTGATCAAATCATAATTAATTAAAATATTTCAGTATTTCCTAAGGTTTGATCATTTTATCCTAAGTTTTATTTAATTAGGATAACATGCTCCCTTTTAATTAAATAAAAAAATCTTTTAATTAAATAATTAAATCACTTTATCCTAAGCCACATTTAATTAAAAGAATGAATCTCTTTTAAATAAGTAAAAAATATTTTAATTAAATAATGGAAACCACTTTGCTAAAAATAATAAATAAATAATTTAAATAAAAAAAAGACTTTTTGTCTACACATTGAATGCACACTTTCCAAGATGAGTGGAATCTCCTTTTACCTCTTATTCTCTTCCACACATCTTTTTGCCTCTTAACCATGTCCATTGATTTTGCCTCTTGAGAAACTTGAGCACATGGATCAACAAAGATTTAATCTCCACCATTGCTCATTGTTTTTTGCCTCTTAATCTTGATCATCCATTCATTTCTAAATCCTTTATAAGGACCCCTCTCCTTCTCATTTAATCATGGATATTTTGTAGATGGATATTTTGTAGATCTAGATTTTAGAGATCCATATTTTATGTTATTGTAATGATGGAGGTTTGGAGAGCGATTTTGGAGGAGAGTTTGAGCACTTCATCTTGAACATTTCAACTTCTCTTTTCTTGGTTTTTTCTCTCATGCCTTCATGGAAATCCATTTAGGTTACTCTTGCACTTGCATGGTAGATTAGATTCATATTTCATTTCATAGAATAATCTTGCATGCATATTTCCTTTCATAGATTAGGTTTCTTTCATGCATTGTTATCATAAAGGAAAAGATTTCATTTTAATTTTCATGCATACTTGATGATCATGAAGACTAGCATTCTTTCTTTTCCTCTTTGAATCTCTCATTTTATGGTGTAATTGCATGGGCACAAAATAGGTCTAAACTAAGGGCCTCCCTTATAAATCCTTGCACTCCATAAATAAAGAGCTATGAGTCACCATTTGAGACCTCATTCTTGAGCAATCTTGGATATAATGAATCATAGAAGTGTGTCAACATTTTAGCACATAGAGGATAGCCTGTTCGATGCACATTTGACTCAGGTGATGAATTTTTTTATTAGTAAGGATGCCATTGTTGTGTCCCTTATTTTTATTATCTATTTTTTTTAAATTTATTACCTAACTTGCTTATTTTGTATTTTTGTAACTAGGGTTTATGTGCATTGAGCCTATTCTACTTCGTTTTGTTTATGAATGCTACTCAAATGTGTTAGTAAACACACCAAATCTATGAGAAATGAATGATATGTTCAAATATTTCTCTAAAATTTAATTTGGTGTTCATTATATATATATATATATATATATATATATATATATATATATATATATATATATATATATATATATATATATATATATATATATATATTGGTGCTTTGTTATATTTCATTTGTAACACATAAGTTAAAATTAAAGGATTGTTTGATTTTCACTCATTCTATTAATAAGTTTTTCATTCTATTGATGAGTTATTAATTTATTCTGTTAATGTGATCATCAGTTATTATGTCAATGGAGTTACATGATATTGTTAATGGGGTTTCAATTTATAATTAAATACATCATTTAATCACAATATATTGCAAGTATTTTTTTAATGTACATGATGTTTTATGTTTTATGTGATACTATTAATGGGATTTTCATTTTTCTATTAATAATTTTTTTAGTAAATCTATTGAAAAACTTGAATTGATATTGTTAAGAGGTTTATAGTGTTTTTTTTCAAGGGGTTTTCTATTATAATATTAATGGGGTTCTCAGTTGTTATGTTTATGCGATTTCACTTTTCCTATTATATTGGTTTTCACTTTTTATAGTAGGGTATGTACAGGATCATGGTATGTCAAATTAGGCACTTAAGTGGCAATGAAAATTTAGAAAATCAGGTTTAGGCAAGTTGATAAAAAAATTTGAAAAAGTTTTAAATATTATATCAAAAATATGTAAGAAGAGAATCTATAGAAAATTGAATTTAGTTTCTAAGATACTGCACCTTTTTTGAAAAATAATTATTCTATATGTTGAAATTTTCAAATTTCAATGTAGTAGTACGAAAATTTCAGGAAAAAAATAAGTAGGTGTATGTCTAACCACCTTAAACACAATCAAGTGATAAATTTTTTTTACAAGATTCTACGTATAAGTATTAGACTCATGTCCAGATGTGACACATATTTTTTTGTAATTTTTTTTCAAGTAAATAATTAATTATGATTTTTCTTCTACAACTTTTCTAGAATACAAAAAATCTCATGTCTGACCACGTTAACTTAATCTAAATTTTATCAAATTGAAAACTTTGTTAATTTTTCTTGTAGTAGGAAAAGAATAGAATGTGACACATATTTTGGATTTCAAAAATGTTATACAATTTAAAAATTATAGTGATTTTTCAATAAGTCTATCAATCATGACGAGAAGGATAACAAGTAGGTGTATGTCTGACCACATTAAACAATATCAAATGATAATATTTTTTTATAAGATTCTAGATAAAAGTAGTAGACTCATGTCTGGATGTGATGTATATTTTTTTGTATTTTTTTTCTAACTAAATAATAAATTATGATTTTTCTGCTACAAAGTTTCCTGAATATAAAAACTCTTGTCTCTGACCATCATAACTTAGTCTAAACTTCATAAAATTGAAATAATTGTTTATTATTATTGTATTAGGTGAAGCATAGAATGTGATGTATATTTTAGATTTCAAAAATGTTGTATTGTTTGAAAGTTATAGTTTTTTTTCAAAGAGTATATCAATCAGGACTTCTTTTTCACATCGTCATTTTTTGGCATACCATGATCCTACACATACCCAGTAATGTAATTTTTAATTAATTTGTTTATAGGGTTTGGCTTTCATATGTTGACAAGCTTTTGACTTTTTGTATTGAAGGGGTTTCCTATTTTAATTTTGAAGGGGTCTACAATTTTGATAGTAAAGAGGTTTTTCATTTCTCTCATTGTGTTAATTATTATTTTACTTATTCTACTTATGAGATTTTCACATATTTTATTAATTTTATTTTCACTTATTCTATTAATGGCATTTTCACTAATTCTTTAAAACTAGTTGTCACTGATGATGTTAATTAGATTATCACTTATATTGTTAATTGGGTAATCACTTATTATGTTAATTGGGTTATCATTTATTCAATTTGTAGGTTCTTCATTTTTTCTATTTATGGGTTTCATTACTTTTTTTTATGGGTTTCTTCATTTATTATATTCAAGAGAATTTATCTTATAAATTTATTGGGCTTGTCACTTATTCTATTAACGGGGTTTTAATTTATTCGATTGACGGGGTTTTCAGTTATTCTTTTAATGAGTTTTGAGCTATAATATTCAAGGTGGAGTTGACTTATATTGTTAAAGGGGTTTACTATTTTATGTGGATATAAATGGGGTTTTAAGGTAGGAGTTTAATTGATTACATTCACAAAGAAATGAAAATGGTGAAATAAAATTGATATTCATATGTATTTAAAAATATATCATCTAATATATTTGGAAGCCTACTTTCCCTATTAGTAAGCTCAATTTTTTTTCTATTTTTATGTCTATAAGGAATGATATCAGTTAGGATTACTTATGTTTAGAAAGAGAATTATCTATTGAATATTAAGTGATTTATGCCATATGATTGGAGTGTGAACAACATTCAAGATTTTGAGGAAATTTTAAACACCCCAGTGAACAGGTGGTGCAATAGTGATTGTCCTATCAAGGCAAGAGCAACCAATGCTAGATGAATGTATAGGGAGGTCTAAGATTGTCACCTTCCAATCAATCCCAGTAGTCCTTTGTTCACCAATCTCTATGGCTTGCTAATGAGGAAGTGTACTTGGATTTTCTAGCCTAGCAGTGTCAGTGTGTCATTTGGTCTTGGGTGTTTTTGTGCTACTTGCTTGGTAATGGAATGTCTATTAAGGTATTTGGATTTTTTTATTAGGTATGGTAAAATTGGCATATGTATAGAAGTCACTAATTTTGGTTGATGGTAGGTAGTAGTAGGAGATGATTTTAAATACTATTGGCTATGGTCGAGATTATATCAGAAGTATGTATAAACCATTTTTGATATCAATAGAAAGGGAACTAGCCCTAACCATCTATCTAATTATCAAAAAGAAAAAGTGTGTTATGCCAAGTAATTGGTTTGTACAATATTGGTGCTAAATTTTCATTGTAGGTGATGTACCAGTTGGAGCAATAAGATTATAGCTTATCTAGGTATTTATATTTTTCCAAATTCATTTGAACTATCTCTTAGGATATTTGTTGAATTTCACTATAAATTTTACTACAATTTATTTATATTCAAACATGGACTATGATTTTCACTACTATATGGTTTATTTTATATAGATTCTTATCTTCATTATGTAGTTATAGAAGGCTATAAAATATTGGTACAATTTATACTAATTTATGCATATCTAATTACTTAAATCCTTGACTATAACATGTACAAATTTCATTCATTTTAAAATATATGATTAGCTACTAATGGTACACTACACTTTCCAAAAAAATTCATGGTCACTAATTTTTTGTTATACAATTTCATTTCCCAACTTTAGTTTCCATTTTACATCTTTATGGAAAGAGAAGTTTACTTCACTATCACATAAAGTATGTTTAATTTTTCATACATTACTCATACAAACTATAATATGCCCATATTTTTTGGATTAAGGAAAAAATAGGTTTTAATGGGTACCCAAAACCCATTATATCAAGTTATAAAAGATTATCAAAAAAGACCCAAAGTAAGAGACATGTTGGCCAGATAACACACAACCATCGAACTAGCAAAATAGAGAGAAACAAAATACCAGATAGGAAACACATACAAAATAGAAACAAAAATTTAAGAAATTTCCTTCAGAGATTTAGCAGACTAGTTACCAATGATGATCACCTTTTATGAGGTGTTTTCAAGATGTTGGATGACATTAGACGAGGCAACAACTTTTTTGTTTAGGATATCCTTAGTTTTTTCCCCTAGCCTATCTTTAGTAGCCTTCATAGCAACCATCCTTTGACTACAAGGTCGACGTCTAGTACAATACCCTTCATGTCCATGTGCCCTATAAATTCCTTGATCTTCTGAGTGGAGAAGGAGATTTTTCCATTACTATCATGCAAAATTTTCTTTAACCCATCCTCATAAAGCTTCATATACTCTAGGATTTTGCCACATTTTTATTTCATGATCTTCATGGATTTGAATTCCTCATCCAACTAGGCTTCCCACCTGCCAATATTACTCCAGATCTCATGAACCTCATTATAAATCCATTGGTCTAGAGTAAGAGAGACATCATCTTTAGATTTGGCCTTATTAAGGAATACCAGAGTGGACAACCAAGCATCAGAATGCTTCATATCTCCCTTCTCCCTAGTATACATAGGGTTAGCTACTATATTTTCTAATGGAGTCTTATCTAGGTTACAAAGATTAATAGTATAATTAGAAGAAGGATAATCAACTAGATTTATGTTTGGATTCTTACCATGACTAGAGAAATGGAGATTTTTCCTTTTTCCTTCAGTTGCCTTGTTAGGATTCTTTTACTTGGAGGAGATGCTATCATCTGCATTCACCAGAGGGGGAGGATTGTGAATGGAAACTTCATCCTTCTTCAAGGAGACAAAGATACCTTTGGCCTTAGAGTATTTCATCTCCATCCCCTTGGCACCATCCTACCAAAATTTCATATTCTTCTAGTCATCATTCATTTACTTTGAACTCTTGATAGATTCATCCTTGGTCTCCATGCCATTACCATTTTCATCCAAAGTAATCCTCCCTTTTTAACCTTTAGATGCCCGAGGAGATTTCTACTTCATCCAACTAGACATTTCACCTTCCCCTTTTCTCTTATTCTTAATAGCATGTTTGGGGTGCAACAAACAACAAGATAAGCCCTTCATGCAGAATGGGCTTACTCAATTTCTTGTTGTGCTCAATCACAATGCTATTCAGAGATTTCAAGATAAAAAGGGGAAAGAGATCCCATCTCTATAAATAAAATGGTTTAGAAGAACAAAGTTATAAATGTGAAGACTCGAATACCTACAATCCAAGGTGAAATACAGTCTAATGCAAGACAACACATTCCTCCATATAGGTTTGATCTACTCACTAGCATAGTAATCACCCATTTTCACCAGGGCATACCTCTCCTGTTCATTTTTTGGAAATTTAATAACTACCTCATCCACAATTTTTCTTTCTTTATAAAAATATTTCCTGTCATAGGGAAGGTTGGTGATCTCTGAGATGAAGCCAACCATTAAGTCAAATGTAATGCAATACATTGTCATTATTTTATCTTTCCATCCCTTAATAAACTTAGTAGTGGCTTCCTCTTTGTATCCATGAAGCCACTCTAAATAAACAATAACATCCACATTTTAAAGATGCTCCTAGAACACCTAGATTTCCTTCCATTCTTTAATAAAAGCTTGGTTTCTAACGCTTTGGTGCACCACCAATTTCTCCATTACAATAAACATAGTCCAATATTTTTCTCCTAATAACCTGATTGAAGTTTCCCTTCACTAAGAAATCAAAGAATATAAACGCATAAATTTCCCAAAAATCATGCGAGTTATAAATGGTAGGCGAGGTGTACTTGAGCACTCTCATGTTCATGATGGTCGAAGAGCCAAGAAAATTATCTATCACTACCATTATTAAGATTTATTTTTCCCACAATAGTATGTGTCAAATCACCCTCAATGATTTCTTTTAGTCCAAGATCAAACATAATTTCCTCATGAAAAAACACAATGTGATTAGTAATCACAACCAAGTTTGTAGTATGATCCACCACCTTATATTAGCTTTGTGGTACGTGTGCATAATGATAACATTTTTGAATGTTTCAATTAATGACTTATCTTCTTTCATAGTGTTTTCAATAGTCCACGTAGGTGGGGAATTACCATGTAGACATCTAACAATATTTTAGACTCACCTTCTATCTAGAGTTTTCTACATTGAAGATCTTCAGAAATTTTTATGATCTATAAGGCTCCATTAGCTTCAGTTACATGAATGTATTGGATACCTAGAGGGGTGGCCATGGATCTAATAAAATTCCTATTCATGTCCCTCATAATACCTCCATATCCAACTTGACCAAGGTTTTCTTTATCTTCCCCATTAAAATTCACTCTCCACTAGCCCTTCAGAGGGGAAGACCAAACCACATTATACCTTTTACTAAGGTTTCTACTTTTTGAGTTGAGGTTACAAAGGAGTAAAGAATTAGGATCATACCCCTCATCTCCCTATTTTCCTTCATTTATGATGGAGATAAATTCTCCTTAACAGACTTTATAGTCTTCTTTGCAATTACCCATGCATACACTTCTCCTAAAGATTATATGGTTGTGCTCCTTCCAGATATTCTAGAAAATATGAGGTGTAATCAGCTTCCACACCACCTTAGCATTGGTATTATAAGATGGGTAGGACCCATTGAGAAATTAAATCTTTGATGCTTCCAAGGAAAGCCCCTGATAAGTTCCAACTAGACAAAATTGCTTCCCTAACCTCACAAGAAAAAGAACATATGGAGAGAAGATTGAGAATCTTTTTTGTAAATAGAGAATCTATTGACAAGGTTGAATCCCCTCTTTCACAATTTATCAATAGTTTGGATTTTATTTTGAATCATAATGCAAGAAAAGATACCAATCTTTGGAGTTACCCCTTTGAACCAGAAAGAAGCACACAAAGGACTAGGGTATTTGTAAAGATGTAATAATCCATAAGAAATTGAGTAGTATTCATTAGAATTAAGATCCTAGATGAGGGAGTCAGGTTGACCTAAGTGGATAAACCCCACATTAAGCCAAGTTTGAATGTCCATCAGACTAGGATGGATGGAAATGAGGTCACCTCAATTATCATTGATCTAGTAATCTGCTACCCTATTCCCAAAGATCCTTTTACAAGAATGAATGGTATCTTGATCATTAAAGATATCCATGAATGAGCATTTTCTTAGCCAATAATCTTCCCAAAATTTTATTCTCTTACCATCACCTCACTTCCATCTAGACCCAATAGAAACCAAATTTTTAGAGTCCTACACTGAATCCCATATAAAAGACCCATTTTCAATAGTTAGGAGACAAGAGGAAAAAAATATAGAGAGGGGGAATTAAAGAGATATTTCCTCTTCCAAATTAGATTCCCTTCCTTTTCATCCTCATACATTCTCCAAATATGTTTGGCCACAAGAGCCTTATTAAGAGATTTGATTGGCCTAATACCAAGACCACCTCTAGAAAAAGGCTTGCAAAGTTGGTCCCAATAAATCAATGACATTCTCTTCATTTCCTCGGTATCGGACCAAATAATTTTTTTTTGTATTCTTTCTAAAATATCTGCATACTTGGAAGGGATTTTAAAGAGGCTTAAGAGAATATAACATGCCTATATTTAACTCACTTTCAAATATATAATTGTCTACTAATGATAGACTACACTTTCCAAAAATTTGTCATGGAAACCGATACATTGCAATATATAGTTTATTTTTCAACTTCAATTTCTAGTATAGAAATTTTTGGCAAGTGAACTCCGCCTAATGCACTATTCACCTTATTCTCACATAGATTGTGTTACATTATTTAAAACCCCCCATGGAATATAACATTCCCACATTTCATTCACTTTAAAATACTTAATTATCTACTAATAGTAGACTACATTTTCTAAAAATTTATTGTGGAAATAGACATTGCAATATACAGTTTCAATTTCCAACTTTAGTTCCCACTACACATTTATTTGTAAATTCAATTCCACCTAATATGTTGTGCCCTTCCACCCACTAACATTCAATCTTCTTCACTTCAAGTTTAACTACCCACTTTCTTATCTAATATTTCTTTAAAAAAACCAAGTGAAAACCCCATTAATATAATAAGTGAAAACTCCTTTAAAATAATTAGTGAAAACCCCATTTAAAATTTATAACTATAATTATTAACTATATCAATAATAATAGATGAAATTTATAATTAGATGAATTGGAAGAGGGCCCAAAACCTTTAAAAAATCCCAAATGAAAGGAGTGAGACCACCTAGAAAAACTCCCAACAAACTACCTAGAGTTAAGAACTAGTAACAAAAGGAGTAGACAACAACATAGTACTAGATTAAAAAGTACATGCCAGTAGAAACTAAAGGGAAATTGTCTTAATTCATTCAAATATTGATAGGGCTCCTTCACTACAATAAAAATAGACCCTTTCTTCTAATTTCCTTGAGTAGGGATATTGGTCCTAGGGATCTCCATCATCAAGGCAGTTTCCATATCCTTCCTTTATCTTTTTGACACTAATACTTAATCTCTTTCTAGAGAATTTGAAGAGAGCCAAAAGTATTGGCCATGATTTCCTTTTTCTAATACACAACCTCTTCCAAACTTGTTTTGAGGTACTCTCAATTAATTTTTATACTGCCATTAACATAAAAAAATTTCCTTTTCTACTTGTCTAAATGAACCAATTCATATATCTGTTTGATTTTTTCCCCAATATTCATCCAATTATTAAGTCTATTAGATAAATTTTCAATCTATTCCTAAATTATCTCTGTTGGCACCATCAAAATTTTCAAGGTAATTTTAAGTGTTTTTTTGTGATAAATATGATTGTGACACCTAGTCATACCCATGTGAAAATATTTATGAATAGCTTAGTTTGAGACTAAATAACTTGGTATCTGGTAGTTATTGAAAATGCATATGGATCAATATTCATTTCTTATTGTTACCATAACTGATAATAATGTATCTGATGGAGTTGATGATGAAGATTAACCATGATAAGAGGACTACATCATATGATAGTAGAAAGATTATATCATTTATTGTCTTGTCATTGATGTCAAGAAATTGATTTATGATTTATATTATGTTTTATATAATTCAATAATGATATAAGTTGAAAGAGTTAAGGAGAAGAAGAAAAGAGATGTTATAAATTTGAATAACATAAATGGGAAACTGATACATGATCGGTTAATGTTAAGAGAATATTGATATAATTGTTTTTCACGTGACATATGATTATGTCAAGTCGGTAAAGCATGGTAATAAAGGTCTGAAAACTTGGTAAGATAAGTTTCTTTGGATACTAAGCAGGTAAAGTCACTCGGTAAGGTAAAGTCAATCAGAGAGTGAAGAAGAAATCTCTATCATAACTGAGTTGTGCTCCTTTTCTTTCATTTCATTATGCTTTTCCATGTTGATAAACTTCCCTTATTCAGCTTAGGTACCTCTCCTCTATATATCTTTGGAACTTTTACTCAAGTCTTTTAAACTTATCTCTTTAGAGTACCCATCTTTGATACCACTTGCTAGATTACAAAGAGGGGGGGTGAATTATTAATCCCTAGATATTATCTTACTAAGTGACAATCAAGAGGTAATTTACTTTATCTTGATACTGATGCAAGGAGTTGCTTGTTTGTCAAAACTAAAGATTTGTGGTTATGGAATAAGAGATTGTGTCATGTAAATTTGGATAACTTGATCAAAGTGAGTAAGAATTTAGCATAGTAAGAGGTCTACTGAAATTGAGCATACTTGATAATGTAATGTGAAAAGAGTATCAAATTGGTAAGATGACAAGGTCAAGATTTCTAAGAAAATCTTATTCTAAAAATGGTATTTTGGAATTGGTTCATACTGACCTTCATGGACCTATGAAAGTTCAAAGTTATTATGGAGATCGATACTTTATTTTGTTTGTGGAAGATTATTCAAGAATGATGACTATTATGTTTCTAAAAGAAAAAATGTGATTATTTTCAAATGTTCAAGTGGTATAAGGAAAGAGTTGAAAAAGAAATAGGTAAATAGTTGAAGTGTTTGAGATCTGATAGAGGAGGTGAATTTATCTTTGATGAATTTACTGTCTTTTGCAATGAGCATGAAATCAAGAGACAAGTGTCTGCACCGAGGACTCCACAACATAATAGGATAGCTGAGAGAAGAAACAAATCTATTGTTGACTATGCTAGAACTTTATTGACTGATAAGAAGGTTATAGAAACATTTTGGAGAGAAGCTATAAGTACTTAAATCTATACTCTCAACCAAATATAGTTGAAGAAAGGTACAAAAAAGACACCCTATGAACTATAGTTTGGACACACACTGAATGTAAGTCACTTCAAAAAATTTGGAAGTGTTATATACTGAAAGATGATAGTAATGGAAAGTTTGATTCTAAAGGGGATGAAGGAATATTTCTTGTTATTCATAAAAAATTAAAGCTTCTAAATATTTGATCAAATATAATAATAAAATTGTTGAAAGCATAAATGTGAGGATTGATGAGTTTGCATAAAGGAATGAAGAGGGTACCAAAAAGGAACCTGAGGATTATAACAAAAAAAATTATGTGCAATATGGTAATTTGGTAGATAAAACCAAGAAGCAACAAGAAGGAATCAATGATGAAGATGAGCCTCCACCGAGAGTTGACATTAAAGATGATTAGTATGTCGAACCTATGTTAGAAAAATATGCGAGGAGACACCACTCATTGAGAAGAATTATTGGAGACAAGAATGCATGAATCATGAAAAGAAGTAAGTTGAAAGATAAAACATATTTGATTTATGAATTTGAGCCTAGACAAGTCATATATGCATTAGAGAATGAAGATTGGATGAATTCTATGGAAGAAGAAATTCATCAAATTGAAATGAATAAAACATAGTCACTGGTACCGAGACCTAAGGACAAGAATGTAATTGGAACAAAGTGGACTTTCAAAAATAAACTCAATGAGAAAGGAGATGTGATAAGAAACAAAGAAATATTTGTATTAAAAGGATATGCACAAGAGGAAGGTATTGATTATGGTGAAACATTTTCCCCTATTGAAATATCTTTAAGGTGTAAGAATATTGCTTGCATAGGCTACCTACAAATAATTCAAAGTTTATTAAATAGATGTTAAATATTCATTTTTTAATGGAATTATTGAAGAGGAAATCTATATTGAACAACCTCATGGATTTTTTGACAAGAGCAATAAGAACATGGTCTAAAAATTACACAAAGCTTTATATGGATTGAAGCAGGCTCCCGAAGCATGGTATGAAAGGCTACACTCTCACCCAGTTAAGATTGGATTTGAAAGAACTAGTGATGGAAAAAATTTATATTTGAAATGTGATAGTGCTGATGAATTCTGATTGCTGAGATATTTGTCGATGACATTATATTTGGTGATAATTAAATAATGTCTAGCTCAGTTGCTGAGGAAATGAGAAATGAATTTGGGATGTCTATTATTGGTGAGATAAAATTCTTTATTGGACTTCAAATTCAACAAGTTAAGGATGGGATCTACATCACCCAATCAGACTATATCAAGGAGATCCTTAAAACATTAAATATGGAAGACTTAAAACTAGTTGGAACACCTATGGCTACTAGTGGAAATTTTTCAAAAGAAGATGATACAAAGGAATTGAATGAAACTCTTTATGAATATATGATTAGTAAACTACAGTATGTTGTACACAGGAAACTAGATATTGCACATTTAATGAGTATTGTTGCAAGTTATTTAGCCAACCCTAGTGAAACACATTTGTATGAAGTGAAGAGGATATTCAGATATTTTAAAGTGATTGGATATTTTGGTCTATTATATACAAGGGGAAATTTTGATCTTAAAGTATACACTGATGCTGATTGGGCAAGAAATATTGATGATAGGAAAAACACTAGTGGAAAAGATTTGTTTTTACAAGAAAGGCTAGTGACATGGCTAAGCAAGAAATAGAGATGTATTTCACAATCTACTATTGAAGCTGAGTATGTAGCAACAACTATGATTTTTTCTAACATTGTATGTATCAAACAACTATTGGAAGGTATGCATGAAGAGATTACTAATCCTATTATAATATATTATGATAGTACCAGTGCTATTAAAATATCAAAGAATCCACTGATGCGTTCCAAGACAAAAGATATATTAGTTAAGTATCACTACTTAAGAGATCAAGTACAAGATAAGCAAGTGACATTGGAATATGTGAATTATAAAGAATGGATATCTAACATATTTACTAAACCATTACTAAAGGATTCTTTTGAGTATCTTTGAGGTAAGTTAGGGGTTCTTCCCCTATCCAATGTACACTAAGAGAAAATGCATTCTACTTCAATTCAAGAACTCATTAGAATATCCATTTTGTGATTTGATGCTTGAATTTCACTCTTTAGGTGAATGTTGAAGTTGTGAAGCATGTTTTTGATTGGAATGGAAAATCTATACTTGGGGTATAATATAAAAAATTTATGTGTCTTTGGCATTGTTGTCAATGAGGGAGATACAAAAATGGGAGAATATCATGGAGATGAATAGGTCATGGAGATGAATAGGTCAATTGCTGCAAGGAGAAGATTACTAAAGAACAAATGCATATAGTGAGTGAGAATAGTAACTGATGATAGATTATCAAGAAGGAGATGTTTACTAAAAGAGGGAGAATAATATATCACAAAGGGAGACAAATCAGTTGAGTATATGGGACATGAATTGAGAAGTCTGAATCCAGAGGGAGAAGTATAGAAGAAGAATGTTTTTTATATACCCGATGAAGACCATAGATGGAATCAGAATGGAAAGTGTTACTGACAAAAAGGGAAAGATTACATATGAGAGATCAGGAAGTGAGAAGTTACTACTTAGAGGGAGTACAAAAAATGAATGAAAGTGAAGTGTACCATCATAAATTGAACACTTAATATTGTTTTTGGTGTTTCCATCAATGGCAAAGAGGGAGATTGTTACTATAACTAATAATAATATATCTGATGGAGCTGATGATGAAGACTGACCAAGATAAGATGAATACATGATGATAGTAGAAAGTTCATATCAATTATTGTCTTGTCATTCACTTGAATAAATTGATTTCTAATTTATATTATGTTTTCATATCATTCAATAATGATATAAGTTGAAATAGTTAAGGAGAAGAAGAAAAAAAATGTTATGAAGTTGAAGAACATAAATGGGCAACTGATACAGATCGAACAAAGTTAAGAGAATTTTTATATAAATTGTTTTTCACCTGACATATGATTATGTCAAACTGGTAAAGCATGGTAATGAAGATTTGCAACTCGGTAAGATGTGTTGCTTTGGGTACCGAGAAACTAAAGTCACTCGGTAAGGTAAAGAGAAAAAGGAAAGGTCACTCAATAAAAGAAAAGGAACTCAAGACACTGAATAGAGAGAAATATTTTAGGCACCAAACGATGTAACTGAAATTCTAAGGAAAAACATTGAGAAAGGAAAAGATATTAAATATGGATGGAATCAATATTTAATGATTAGCTATGATGAGTTGGATAATCATAATGATGAGGAAAGTTAGTTACAAAGATCTACAATGATGAAAATTGAAGAAGAAGATCTATGGTGAGATCTAAGCAGGAAAAAGAGATGGAACAAGTTACAAGAAAAGTTCAAGTTCCTAGGTAGAAATGAAACATGTTACTAAGATCTGATTTCAAGGTTTAATGAAATCAATGGTCAAGATTGAGTAAATAGAAATGTAATCGATGATATTAAGAGGCAAAAATTATCTATATAAAGGATAATCTTAGATGGACAAACAGCTAGAAAATGAAATAGTTGAAGGGTTACTCACTGTTGTAGAGGAGAAGAAACAAAGAGATTCCAAGTGGAAAAATAAGGATTTGATGAAGTGTTGATGTCAGTGGATGATGAAGAATTGAAGAGTGAACAAAGGATTTGATATGCAAAGATAGTTGTAAATCTATAAGTCAATAATACTACTATTTCTTATTAGCATTTGTAATAGAAAAAATTCTCTTACCAGAGTGGACTTAACAGCCTTATTGTAAATCCTTTAACAAGGTGACATCCCAAAAGAATTTTTTAAGCCATCTAACAAGACCACTCCTAACAGTGTGAATATCCTAATAGATCTAAGGTAAATCCCTTGATTGGGTGACACCTAATAGTGTGTATTGTAATCTTTAACTAGATTAGCTCTTAAACAGACATATCTTAAAAGAGTATTTTTCTTAGTGGGTGATAATTCCCACATTAGCTATTCCCAAAGCTAGGTTTCCATGTTAAATACTGGTGTTATATGTTGTGAATTATTTTTATGAATGTTTTACTGATTGCTATAGTTTATTTACTATTATCGATAAATAGTGAACTGTGCTATTACTGAGCTTCTACTGAATTAATCAGTTAAAAGTATTTTAAGATATTTTGGATTAGGGATTACTGATTCACCCCCCTTCTCTATAATCCAACACTTATAAGAAATCATGTTTTTCTACTTATATCCTCTTTTGATTAATTTTTTAAGCACTTAGTTTAAGGAAAAAAAAAGGTCTTCATGTTGTGCATTCTCATATTTACCAACATAACTCACCTTGTAATGCATGAGAATCTTGGGTTCACCACAATCTTGCATCAATTGAAAATAGTTCTTTTCTTTTTGTTCTTGTCTACTAGTTAGAGAGATTATGCTAACAAATCATTAATTTGTTTGAGATAGTGTGTACTTGTATAATCTCATTTTAGACCTATTTTTGGATCATCTTCCTATGATCGCACTTCTTGATGTTCATGGATGTTCAAGATTTGATCTATTTCCTATCCTTTGGTAACATGTCTATTTCTTGCTTGGACCTATTTGGAGATTCTATGTGCAGTTGGTGATCTTCAATTTTTTACCATTGCGATCATAGCATGTGATTCATGGATTTCTCATGGATTGTTTCTTATGAATACACTCCTTATGGTTCCCTTTGTTTGGATCTTTGATTTCTTTTAGGGTTAGACCTATTTTTTGTAAACATTTCCTTTCTTGGAGAATGTAATTGTTTCTTGGCAGCCCTTTGAGGTGTTACCTATATGTAATAACTCAATGTATCTTGATAAGCAGTTTTGATAGATTGGTAGTTGATTTAAGGAACCTAGATCTGAGACTTGGATAGGATTTGAGATCATTTCTTTGTATGTGGCCATAATTAGGAGGGCCTAACAACCTGACATGTCTGATGTTGATCTCTAAATAACATATTGGATTGTGCATTCTCTCTCTCTTGGGTGTTGTTACCTCCCTATGTACTCTTAGCTACAAGGCTAGGAACCACTTTTGGAGATCTCACTAGTCTTGACAGCATCAAGAGGTACAAGAGCTAGTTTTTTTAATAAAAATCCCTAGTCAAATTGGTTTTAGGGTGGAAGATTGTGGTTTGGCCTATAATTGTAGAGGGTTGTGAAGATATTTCATAGAAGAAAAGATGTTGATCATGCTATGTTGGATATTTTGAGACAAATTTTGGGTAGGCTTGAAGCTGTTGAAATAGCCCAAAGAAGAGGAAGACTTATTGAAAATGTTAGTGAAGATGAAGCTAAAGAGGTAGAAAGAGCAGAACAAGCTCATGTTCTTGAAAAATGCAAGGAAAAATTATTGAGATTTTTGACAAGTATGAATGCAAAACCATACTTCAATCCTTGTGAATATAATGGAAAGTTAGATTTAGATGAGTTGTTGAATTAGATCTCTGAGATGGAGAAATATTTTGAATATGAAGGTACACTATTGGATAAGAAGGTGAACTTTTCTGGTACAAAATTGAAGGGACATGCATCCTTGTGGTGGGAACATTTGCAGCTTGATCGACAAAGAAGAGGAAAAGAAAAAATCAAGGTATGGAATAAGATGATAAAAAAATTGAAGGGTAAATTCTTACCAAGTGATTATCAACTTAGTTTTTTTAGGACAATGCAAAATTTGAAACAAAGTGATAATACTATGAGGGAATATACTGAAGAATTCTACAGATTGTCTATTAGATCTAGACATATGAATGATGAAGTTGAAAGGGTTGCAAGATACTTGAGTGGACAAAGAACTTCTATAAAATATGAAATTAGTTTGGTGAAGATGAATAGCATTGAAGAAGCCTATAACTTTGCATTGAAGGTAGATGAGAAGCTAAACAGGAGGCATGAACAAAGGTAGAGAGGCAGAGGTGGTAAATTTTCTAGAGGAAGAGACCAATCTTATGGAGAAAGTAGAAAATCTGACTAGGATAAGACAAATCTAGATAAAGGTAAGTCAAAATGGAAAGGACAAAGTTCATACCAAGGAAGAGGAGGTTATACAAGAGGTAGTTACCCTAGAGGTAATGATCATAAGGGATAACACAAAAGTTGGTTTAAGGGAACTTGTTTCAAGTTTGGTGAAGAAGGACATAGAGCATTTGCATGTAAGAAGACTAGTGGCAGTAGTAGGAATGCACTTGTGCAAGAAGATACACCTGATTCACTGAACCAATCAAAAGGTGGTGAATTTTTTATGATTGGGAAATCTTTGTGGAATGAAGAAACTAGTTAGGACCCTTTGAAGAAAGGATTATTCAAAATTAGATGTAAAGTTTCTAGAAAGTGTTGCAGGGTGATCATTAACATTAGAAGTTTAGAAAATTTGGCATCAAAAGAGTTGGGTACAAAGTTGCAGTTCCTGAGGATGAAGCACACTAAGCCATATCAAATTTCTTGGATTAAGGATGAGCATAAACTTTTGCTAAGTGAATAATGCCTTGTAAAATTTAAGATTAGAAACTATCACGATGAAGTTATTATGATATTATGATGATGGGTTGTTGTAACATATTATTGGGTAGACCATGATAATATGGTAGACGAGATATACATGATGGTAGATTGAGTAAGTATACTATTGTGGCTAATGGAAAAAAGAGGTTTTTTACCTTTCATAGAAGATTTTAAGAGTTATAATTCTACTACTATTAGAGTTTTCTTGATTGATGGAAAATAGTTCATAAAAGGATTGAAGAAGAATGATGTATGTTATTCCTTGGTTCCGAATAGACCGATTATGAAGGTAGAAGATGATTCATCGATTGAGGTTAAGGAGTTGTTAAAAAAGTTTCAAGATATCATTTCAAATAATGTACCTAATGGGTTACCTCTTGTTAGAAGCATCAGTCATTGCATGGATCTAATACAAGGAGCTAACTTACATAATACAAAACCTTACTAGTTGACACTTGCAGAGAATAGAGAATTAAATAGACAAGCTCAATAATTTTTGCATAAGTATTTGATGAAAGAAATTTTTAGTCCATGTGTAGTACCAATTATGTTGGAACCTAAGAAGAATGGAGAATGGAGAATGTGTATAGATTCAAGAGCTATAAATAGGATCATAGTAAGATACCGATTTCCATTACCTAGGATGGATGATATCATGGATTGTTTGAGTAGAGAAAATTAATTTACCAAGATTGATTTGAACAGTGGCTATCATCATATGAGAATTAGAGAAGGAGATGAATGGAAGACTTATTTTAATACAAGAGAAGGTTTGTATGAATATGGTTGTTTATGCATTTTGGTTTGACTAATGTACCTAGTATTTTTATGAGATTGATGAATGATGTTTTGAAGAATTATTGGGTAAGTTTATCATTATTTATTTGAATGATGTTATGATATTTATTAAGAGTAATGAAGATCAGTTGTTGCATCTAAGACAAGTATTACAAATATTGAAAGAGAAAAAGTGTTACTCCTATTGAGCATTAAAGGTTGTCATTAGTATCATTATGTCATACAGTCGGTAAAGGAGAAAAAAAAGGACAGTTGATAAATAAACAAAACCTTTACACTAAGTAGGACACAAGGTAGATCTCTAAGTTAACTGAACATAGCCTTGACCAAGCACTCTTACCAAGCCAGATGATCACCGAGTACCGAACACTATTGTCACCGAGCATTGATATAAACTGAGCACTAGCTAATTACCGAGTGATGAATGCTCTAAACACCGAGTAATACAAGAAATGACATAGTAGTTTGGAATGGAAAAAACATCAAGGAAAATGTTTTACACTGATAAGAAAATGGTTTACCAAGATCGAGATAGAATTTAAGATGGATGTAATTTTAATCATGTATCATCATGAAGTAGCTGCACTCATGACATCAAAAGATCAAATAGGGTTTTTGACATAAGGATTTGACACAAGTATTTAGTTTTTAAGAATAGGTATAAGGCTACCTAGTAGTACAGAAGGTCATACACATTAGAATGAGGTGATATCTTTATAGTATTTCATAGATCTGAATCAGACAAGTTTGAGTTTCTATTTACAGATATATTCTACTGTTACTCTTTAACCATCATAGCAGATTTCTAAATCTCCTCACAGAGTGAACTTAATAGCTCTATTGTAAATATCTTACCCAAGTGCACACATATATTGTGTTGCTAAAATCCTCTAGCTAGGTAGATCTAGCTGATCTCATTATTACTCTTAACAGGGTAAGATCACAATCTTTGCAGCCTCAACTGACATACTCTTTTATTGCATTAGTGAAGCTTTGTGGGTATCATCCCCACTAAAGTTTTTACCTTCTACCAAGGGTTTCTACAATACCAAAACATTTATGTTAACAGTAATAAGTTTCATGAATGGATTATTTATTAGGTTAAACATATTTACATTTCATTTATATTTCAATGTATGTTACATGAAATGGATTCAATCAGTTAATGTTATCTATGCTTAAAAAGTTTTCAGTATTGAAAAGTTTTAAAGGTACTAAAACACCCCTCCCCTCTCAGTACATATCTTTCCATAATCCCAACAATTGGTATCAGAGCTAGTTCTTGTTTTTGAAAGTGTAATCACTGAAAAGAAAAGATCTAAGGATGGAAAGGTATAATCTTGATAAGACAATTGAGAATCAAAGAATGCAGATGTAGATATACATTTAAAAATTTAAGGAAGACAAAGAAGAACTAAGAAAGTTACTAATTAAAAGGAAGGATAGGACACTTTGAAATAATGAGACCGATTATCATGAAGAAGAGAGAGATGATCCATTTGAAGGATTTGGATTTGGTAGCATATTTGATGAATCTAAAGGAACCATATCAGATCTATCAGAAAAGAATCTACATCTTATTGAACAAGTGAAAGTACAATAGATTGGTCAAGAGACACAAATGGTCAGAATGATTGATGTCATGAACAATGAAAGGCAAGTAGGAAAAGAAAGAAATTTGGCTATTAAAGATAGGAGCCAAATGAATGATAAGTTGCAAGAGAAGGAATCTAAAATATTAAGACTCATTGAGAATCAATTTGAGATCTATTAGAATAAATGAGAGGGGGGTAAATCAGTTATCCATAGTCCCAATCACAAAATTCATATCCAAAAACATTTACTAAAACTTCTGCAACTACATAAAATACTATATTGTCTGTGCTTTTACCAATTACCAGTCAATAACATATAGTGATTACCAATCAAATCCAATATGAAACATGTAAAGTATGATAACAAAAAATCATCACAATGAACACATAACACAAGAGATTTAATGTGGAAACCCTACTAAGGGAAAAACCACCTGGGACCGACAACCCAAAATTGTTCACTCTGTTGGGAGTTCCCTTTGATCTTCACTTGTAGATTTATACTTTGATGGATAACTTAAATAACACTTTGAATCTATCACTACTCCAAAGTCTACAAGAAAGAGGGTCAATTAACAAGGATCAAAAGAGATCCTCCTACACTTTGAGCCTTAATGCTCAGGCAGGTGTACCCTTGATTCACTTCTTGAAAGGAATGACTAAAATGTTATGCCAATATACTCTTTACTAACTGAATTAAGATTTTATAATTTAATGTATGTGTGTATGGTTGACCATACTAAAATGCCTCCAGAGGATGGACCAGTGGCTTAACCTAGGGAAAAGAGTCACCCAATTACATACATCAACTGAATACCTTAATTCAAATAGAATTGAATCCAGGATAAGTGCTTTGCCTATTATCCCTCTCCCTCAGACACAAGGACATCAGATTCCTCCTTGGTTGCAAACTCACTAAACCCACCTAAAATACTTTAATCCTAACTTTGTTAGGAACTCAAAGATGACTTCATAATACTCTTTGTTTACCATATGCTAATACACTTTGTGACACTAACATATATGAGTTTAGAACCAAAACAAGAAGACATAGACAAATGCAAGATTGGAACTCAATAGCATTCTCATTAATATATTCAGAATTAATACACAATCAGAACAACACAAGGATAGGAAAAGATACAAAATATAGCTCCTCTATTAGTAAAACACCATGAACAACCAGCCTGGGACCAAAGAAAGTTTTGGAACCCACACAAAATCAAAACTTCTACAACTTATACTCCTTAGTCATCTTGGAATTCTCAAAGAGAATGCAACAAGCTATGGATGACTTAGGGTTAGGGTTTCAACCACCCAACCAACTGGAAATGGTCAAAAATTAATTGTAGGGGAAGAAACCCAGGAAACCGGGAGAAAGAAAGATCCCGAAGTGATCCTCAATCATGATAAATTCTTTGAGAAAGTATTCAGGATCACCAAAACACCCAAAAAGTCAACCCTGCAACATGCCTTGAGAAAAAAACCATATAGTACAAGTCCTGTAGATGAACACGGCACACCTTGGACCACACTGCAATAGCAAACAGATCATTTCCCACCAAACCAATCAAAATCAGTTGTTAAAACCATAAATTATGGTACTTCCTATCACTGGAAACCCTTCAAAAATTTTAATTTGAATAATAATGCTCACTTTATGGCACTTGCAACAAATCGATGGTCGACGTTCAAATCTAAACCAACTTTAAGTCTTGACCATTAGATCTTCATGTTTCACGGTCTTTTAAATCTTAACTTGACTGCCACCTTGGGTTCACCTTAAGCGAACACGTGACAAAGCATATCCTGTTCACGAGATGAAAATCTTAACCCACCTTTAACCTTGTGAACTAGCGACTATAGGAAAACACTAACCTTGGCCCCACATCTAGTGAACTAGCGACAAAAGGTCACCGCCAATTCAAGAAACATTTTATCCATCTGCTAGAAAGTTTAGCGATTACGCGAATGCTTTTTTGCTGAACCGCTAAAACAATTAGAGAACCATCGTCATTTCATGCAAACAAGAAAAACCTTTATAAATTTGTCAGCCACTAAACACTTATCCCTACCATCAAAAGACTGAGAAACTTTGATCAGGCTCGCATCAGGAAGATTGATGGCTGTCTAAAGTTTGCAAAGACTTCCAAGATTCTATCAGATTTCATGCCCACCGTTGGATTGAGAATCTCCTCCCTGCCCTGACAACCCTTTGACATGATACAAAATCAATGACTGTTGCAAGATATTAAGCTTCTGACACACTCAATGAGATCATACACTGTTCATCGATCCACTGACAGGATCAGGACCCACTGACACATCTAGAAACTAGGTCCCACTGACAACATGCCAACATGTTACTACATGGACCAACTAAAAGTTTCCAACTATGCATACATGTCAACGGACCCACCTACCTTCCTTATGAGAATCAATGGCTATCGCTATACCTCTACACTAAAGGTCGAGCATGTTATGTCAACAGTATAATGATAGCCACAAGATTAAAATGAACTTTAACCTACCTAAATGCTGAGAACATCAGTCCCACTGACAACACCCCACCTCATACACCTGTGGACCAGTGAGATACTACCAAGTTAGCTTACCTAGCAAGTGGACCTGCTTGAGAAAAAGGCTATGTCATACAAAGAATCGATGATCATCTCAAAGATCTTATGCATCTGACACATCACTTGAGAAGATACACTCATCGTTAGATGGAGATGGTGTCAGAGCTAGACCCAGGGAAAATAGAGGCTGTCGAAACATAGGAAAAATTAAACATTGAGACTTAGGGAAAAATATTTCGGTAGGGAACTATAGGAAAATATTAAAGGCTACCAGGGTAAAGACTTAGGAAAAATTTAAATAGGTCCAACCCAAAATATAAAGCACATGCAAAATAGGACCCTAAGTGACCCACAAAAAGTTCACTTGAAAATATAACAAGGCCAGGGTAAAAACAAAGGGTTTTTGTATGCAACAGCTATATTTTCAAAAATTTGAACTAGGGCTAAAGGCAGGGACCTAAAAATGACTGCAGAGACTAGGGGAAAAGGGCTAGAGCCATGAAATTTTTTTCACATGCTAACAGTGGCTCTGTTTAGGAATGTATGCCTCCTGCAAGCATAGCAAGGACTTAGAATCATTGGTTTAAAGTAGACCATCCCACATTTAAATTTTTTTGTAGACAACAGAGAGGAACAAGACCAAAAATTTATAGGCCAGGAAAAAATAGGGAAAGGGCAAGCAACTATTTACAGGATTTACAATATATACAAACCTAACTACTATTCATGGAAAGAGAGTACCTTCAATTGAAGTATTTCTTCAAGAATTGTCCATGAATTGGCAATTCCTGAACATCGCCATTTAATTCCTTGACCATATATGAATCTTGTCCCCATTTCTCATGAATTAAATATGGCCCTAGCCAAATGGGATCAAATTTACCATGCTTTCCCTTATCCTCCAGTCTGGCATTCCAAACTAACACCAAATCACCAGGCTCAAACTTTCTGTCAACAATCTTCTTATCATACAAATTCTTAACCTGCAACTGCAATTTGGCATTCCTTGCAACTGACTCTCTTCTAGTCATCATCATATAACTGAAAAAATTTATACATTTCCAACAAATTATCCTAAGGCATTCTTACATGTATTCCATATACTAGGTCAAATGGTTCACAACCAATTTCCCTCTTCATAGTTACCCTATCAGCCCATAGAGCTAATGGTAGCTTTGAATTCGATGCCCTCTTATTCTTTTCAAGAATCCTCTTTAAGATCTTAATCAAAATCTTATTAGTAGATTCTGCTTGACCATTTCCTTATGGATGATAAGGTGAGGAATTAGAAATCTGAATTCCTAAACCTTTGCAAAAGTTCTTATATTCAGCAGACCTGAAGCACATTGCATTGTCACTTACTATTCTCTCAAGGAAAGCAAACCTTGTAACAATATTATTCAACAAAAAATCAATTACCACCTTACTAGTTGCATTTCTTGTAGGTATAGCCTCTACCCACTTTGTAAAGTAATCAGTGGCAACTAAGATCCATGAGTGCCCTCCACTTGACTTATTTGGTATCTCCCCTATGAAATCAATTCCCCATTGTTGGAAAGGAGCCTAAACTTCTACTGGTTTTAATGGCACATTACCTAAAAATTTAAGCTTACCAGAGAACCTTTGACAAGCATCACACCTCCTCACCAACTGTTCTGCATCCTTGAAGATTGTGGGCCACCAGAATCCTACTCTCAAGATTTTATGAGTAGTTTTTTTACCCATATAATGCCCACAACAAACTCCCTCATGCATTTCCTTCAACAACTTGTTAGCCTAATCTTCATCTACACATTTCAAAAGTATGCAATCCAAATTATTTCTATACAATTTACATTTCACAATTACATACTTGATAGCCTGTAATTTCAATGTCCTCTTCTATTATCATTCATATTATCTGGACATTTCATGTTTCTCAAGTAATAGATGATATCTTGATACCAAATACAATCATCCATATCACATGTATAATTAATTTCAAAATGATTTGCCTGATTAGCATCAAGATTGGATTGAGCCATCAGTTTTGCCAATCCTTGTCCTCTAACCAATTTAGTAATCTGGACATCAACATTGAATTCTTGGATCCTATTGATCCATCTGCATCTTCTCCCAGACACCTCTTTTTGTGAGAAAATATCCTTCACAACTACACTTGGCACAAAAGCAATCACAACTACCCCCATCAAGTAACACCTAAAAGCCTTGATTGCCTTCACAAGTGCATATGCTTATTTTTCATTTATGTCATATTTCAATTCAGTAGCCTGCAAAGATTTACTAAAAAATGCAATAGGCTACTCAAAGCCATCCTTATTTTTTTCTAACAAAACTGCAGCAATAGTGTGAAAAGATGCAAAGGAAAAGATGTGCATTGGAACATTATAATCTAGTGCCTTAAGCACTAGTGCATCTTTGATAGCCTGCTTGATATTTTTGAAAGCCTCATCAGGCTCACCCTCCCAATTGATTGCAGATCCCTTCTTCAACATCTTAGAAATAGGTCTAGTAACCTCTGCAAAATTTGTCACAAACCTCCTTAATAAATTGACCTGACCAAAGAAGGACTGAATCCCCTTAACATTCTTTGGCCTCTGAATTTTATCAATGGCTGCTACCCTTTCAGGGTCAATTCTTACTCCTTGCTTCCCAACCAAATGGCCAAGCAACTTACCTTCAATGACACCAAAAGAACATTTCCTTAGGTAAAATATTTTGCCAAATTCCAAGGCCCTCACAAATATTTTTTCTAAATGAATATAGTGATCTTCTTCCTTCTTGGAATAGGTAGTTAAATCATCTTGATATACAACAAGGAAATCATTTATGAAATCTAAGAAGGCAACATCCATTTCCCTCTTAAAAGTAGCACCAGCATTTGTGAGGCCAAAAGGCATTCTCACATAAACATATGTCCCCCAAGCTATTGTGAAAGTTGTCTTGAATTGCTCTGATTCCTTGACAATTACTTGATTGTAACCAGAGAAACCATCCATCATAGACATCAATTATGATCCAGTTACTCTCTGCAACATAGCTTCCATATTGGGCAAACAATCATTATCTTTTAATGAGTTGATGTTCAAATTCCTAAAGTCCACACAAAGCCTGATGTCACCATTTTTCTTTCTCATAGGAACAAGGTTTGAAACCCAAGAAGAGTGCCTTATAGGCTTGATAATTCCAGCATCTCTCAGCTTCATTAACTCTTCTTGCATCTTGGGTACCAAAGTGGGATTAATAGGCCTTTGCTTTTGCTAGAAAGGTTTAGCATCTTCTTTCAATGGAATAATATGCTAAAACAAATCCTCTCTATAAACATTTAGGTCATCATATGACCATGCAAAAACATGCCTAAATTTTCTCAATAATTCAATCAAATATTTCTTTACCTTTTGAGATATATCTCTACTAATGTATACCCTCTTAGGTGCCTCATGTGTTCCAAGATTTATCTCCTCTAGATCAGCATGATCTTCTCTTTTGATATTCTTTTGAACTCTATCCTAGTTATCAAAGACAGTCTCCAAAACAACAAGCCCCTTGGGTACCTTGTTAGTTCTAAGTTGAATGACCTCATTGCCAAAGACAACCTCCTTTCCTTCTATAGAGTCCACCAAGGCTAAACAATCAAATTCCTAACCATGATACTGATCTTCACAACTCATAAACTTCAAGATATCATTATCATCATCAAAAACTTGCCAATTTTCAATATTGTTTGGTATACTAGGCCTAGCTTGAATTTCAACTTTAGAAATACTAGAAAATGTAATATCATTGGGATTGATTGCAATATTGGCTAACAAGTCAGCGATCTTATTATTACTCCTATCCTTCCATTCAATATTGAAGGCATCAAAATGTTCAATCAAATCCCAAACTGCATTCCTATATTATTTTAGCCTTTTATTCTTGGAAGCATATATTGACCTGACTTGGGACACTACCAACTTAGAATCACCAACAACACTTAAGCACTTAATACCATGTTTTTATGCCAACCTCAATCCTAACAACAAAGCCTCATATTCTACTATATTGTTGGTACAAAAGAAATTCAATGTGAAAGAAAATTTGTAGGTGTTTCCATTAGGAGAAATAAGTAAGATACCTGCTCTTGCTCCATCCTTGCAATTTGCACCATCAAAGTACATTACCCACAAATCACCCTTAACAGAATTAGCACTTACCTCAATAGAGATAGGTGACAAAATAGGTTCATTTTCAAATACAGGGATCTCTACCCTAAAAGCATTAATATCAGTATCCACAAAACATGTAGTTTCATTATCAATATTTCTCTCAATCATGTGGCATACTCTTGGCTCTCATTCAATCTTGACAAACTGATCATCAATCTTGAAAGTGGCATAAGATAGATCATACTGTAAACTTCCACCCATGGTAGCACTCCATTTTCTAGATAGCAGCATCCCATAATGAGGAGGGATGTCCACTACCAGAACACTCATTGTCAACTCTTTCTCTAGATATCCTGCCAGCCTATATGGCATTGCATTGATAGTCCCAATAACTTGTACCTCCCTCTGATCCATTGCACAACATCTACCTTGCACTATATCAAATTTAAGGCCCAACTTCTCCATGATTTTGAAAGGCATGACAGTATTAGAGGCACCACTATCAATCATACAATTCCTCAACTTCATTCCATTCATAAGAACACTTATAAAGAATGGATCAATATTTTCAAGGCTGGCATTGACAGAAATATCCAAATATATTGGAGGAATTTGAGACACAATTCCCTGAGTAGCAACACCTTTCAAAGCTTTATCATGAGACCCATTTCATGGAAAATCATTTTTATGAACATTATCTACCCATGCAATAGCTCTATCTTTGTGTTCAAGGATCCTCAACAATTCTGACAATGGAACCTTAACTATAATTTTGGACAATATAGATAACATATCAATAGGAGTAGAAGAAGGAATCTCAATCTGCACCGCCTTATTATCCTTTTGTTTATCTGATAAATTAGGTGTATTGGCCACCCTCATTTTTTCAATCTTAGCCATTGTGTTAACTAGCTTCTCAATCTCACTAGAAGTCTTTTCAATTCCAACTCCCTTAGGCTCACAATTCTTACCTTTTACATTCTTGAATTTCACCATGTGATCACCTTTTGATTTGTTCTCATTAGTCTCTCTAGAGTTAGTACTCTTTATGAACATTCCTACAGCTTTCTCATTTGTATTGCTTGCCACCATGCCTCTAGTTTGCACCTGGGCAATCATTTCTCCAGTAATCCTATCCATCTCTTCTCTAGAAGGTCTTCTCAAATTTACTGGCTCAGAAGAAGAGTTCATGTTACATATCTTCCTATCAATGTCTTCACTGTCAGAAAAAACTTCCTGATGAAAAAGGGCCTGATTGTGTCTCCTCACATTTACATCTACCTCTTCATCAAAATTAGAATCTTATTCATATCCTAGATATGAAGAAGCCATGTTGCATCCAACATCATCTTGATCTTCTTCTTGATCTATCTCCTCATTGCCACAATCTTGATTTGCAGCCATAGATTGTGCAACCACATAATACTCTGCAAAATAAGGGGACTAGTATGCAACACACCAAGGTATGTCCTCCATGACATTTATTGAATCTTTTTGTAGAGGGTCAAGGACACTTCTATCAGTGTTATTTCTTGCAGGAGGGACAATAGACTTGCCATCCTTCCATTGGGTGTTGTATGGGTAGTTTTGCAATCTTTTCTATTTATTGAAATTGTTGTTGAACTAAGGCCTTTCATTGGTAGGAGCACTAATGTTCCTATTTGCAGGTGCCTTCAAATCCTTCAATGCATTGAGCACCTTATCTAATTTATCTTCTTCTTGCCTCCTAGCTCCAACATTCTTATCATTTTCCTTTTTGTATTTCTTATCCCCAAACAACTTTAGGTCATCTCTCTTTCCACCCAATTTCCCTAATATTTTCATATTATTCTCAATGTTGATAGCAATCCTAAAAGCATCCCTAAGAGTTCTTGGTTCTTTTTCCCTCAACAAATATCCCATCTTTCCATCAAATGCATTGAAGTATGTGGTCAGATAGACATTGTCATCTAACCGCATAACTTGGAACAACTTATGCATACCCTTCTGAAATCTCATGTTGAATTCAGCTGCAATCTCATTTTGATTTTTCCTTATGGTATTGAATTCATTCAACATGAAACTAGCATTAGGCCTATCACCATACTGCTCTTTAAAACATCTCTCAAAGGAATCTCCAGTATCAATACATTTATCAGGAAGTCTCTTAAACCAATCTCTAGCATCCTCCATTAGAGATTGAACAAATAATTTCATGACTACATCCTCATGCTCTACCTCATAATCATTAAGCATATCAACAAATAACCTAAGATGTTCCTCACAACTAATAGCATTATTACTAGCAAACTTAGGTACCTTATCCCTTATATCATTTGGAAAAGCATTCGGGTAACCAGGAATTCCATCAAAACTAATTTTCCTATAGCCTTCTAGTTGCATAGGTCTTCTTTGAAAACTTGAACTAGTGTTAACCCTAGGATCAACATTAGCATTTACATTTCTATCTACTTGTGCATTTGATTGTTGCCTAGGATTAGCACCTATCCTAGTAGATGAAGAAGGAAATGAACTAGTAGCATTACTAAGTGGAACAACAGTAGTAATAGATGGCATACCTAGTTCAGTAGCAGATGGACCAAGAGCATTAGCTAATGAAGCCTTCAAGAACTGGATCTTTCTTCTCTTTTCTACAATGGAAGCTTCAATTTCAGCCTTCTCAAGTTCTCTTGCAAGGTCCTCATCTTCTTTTCTTCTTCTTTCTATCTCTATGTCCTTTCTTGAATTGGGTGGTGGGACCCCTGGTATTGTCAATGGTTTGCTTGTTTGATGTCCCACCATCTTCTGCTTTCCTCTCTCACCAGCGGCAATAGCAGGCCTAGTGATCTCATTTCCATCTTTATCTTTAGGCAAAGGAACATAACTTTGCACTTGTCTAACCACAGGGCCCTCCCTATCAAATTCTTGATCTTGTAGTAAGCACTCTTGCTCACTCCTCAAAGCTTCAAGATCACCAAAGACATCATGTTGCAAAGTCTTAGGAGTAGAAGCAAGCATCTTGTTTCTCTCCTTCATTTCATTAATTTTTATAAGGAGAGACTATCTTTCTATTAGGGCATTCACTTTTTTAGCCCTTCTCTCCTCTTGAAACCTCTTATGTTTGGCATCCTGCTTTGCCAACTGTAACCTTAGTGCATTTAAATCATCAAGATCTACCATAATGTCATTAGAACCTAATGACACATCCATATCAGAAAGATTTTGATATGGGAAGTGCACTTGCCTAGGTCTCATGGGTTCTCTTCTAAAATTATCTTCATCAAGATCTAAATCAATCTCCTAACCCATCTCTCTAGCTTTTTCATCTTGACCTATAGGCAATGGACCCTTGTCCTGAAATACAACCTTTGGGGTATCATAGAATCTATCCTCAGAGTGACCACCATCTGATCTAGAAACTTTTTCCTATGAACCTTCCTCACTTGAGGAAACATGTGGTGCTCTACCTCTAGTATCTCTTTGTTCTCTAATGGGAGCACTAGTAGACTCACCACTCCTTCTAATCCAACTCTTCTTCTCCTATCTAGGTAATTGCTCTAGAGTGACCTCTAGATTCTTTCTAACAAAGGACCTAGTATTCCTCCTTTTATTCATGATTTATAGTTTGACACTGGTATTAACCTCTTGAGTCGCCACCCACCTAGATGGGAAAATCTCAATTGAACACAACAAGAAAACAAGACTGCACTTAACAACCTTTATCTCTAGACTCTCCCCAGCAGAGTCACCATTTTGTTGGGAGTTCCCTTTGATCTTCACTTGTAGATTTATACTTTGATGGATAACTTAAATAACTCTTTGAATCTATCACCACTCCAAAGTCTACAAGAAAGAGGGCCAATTAACAAGGATCAAAAGAGATCCTCCTATAGTTTGAGCCTTAATGCTCAGGCGGGTGTACCCTTAATTCACTTCTTGAAAGGAATCACTATAATGTTATGCCAATATACTCTTTACTAACTGATTTAAGATTTTATCATTTAATGTGTGTGTGTATGGTTGACCATAATGAAATGCCTCCAGAGGATGGACCAGTGCCTTAACCTAGGGTAAAGAGTCACCCAATTACATACATCAACTGAATACCTTAATTCAAACACAATTGAATCTAGGATAAGTGCTTTGCCTATTACCCCTCTCCCTTAGACACAAGGACATCAGATTCCTACTTGGTTGAAAACTCACTGAACCCACCTAAAAGACTTTAATCCTAACTTTGTTAGGAACTCACAATACTCTTTGTTTACCATATGCTAATACACTTTGTGACACTAACATATATGAGTTTAGAACCGAAATAAGAAGACATACAGAAATGCAAGATTGGAACTCAATAGCATTCTCATTAATATATTCAAAATCAATACACAATTAGAACAACACAAGGATAGGAAAAGATACAAAATCCAGCTCCTCTATTAGTAAAACACCATGAACAACTAGCATGGGACCAAAGAAAGTTTTGGAACCCACATAAAATCAAAACCTCTACAACTTATACTCCTTAGTCATCTTGGAATTCTCAAAGAGAATGCAACAAGCTATAGATGACTTAGGGTTAGGGTTTCAACCACCCAACCAACTGGAAACAGTCAAAAATTAATTACAAAGGAAGAAACCTAGGAAACCATGAGAAATAAAGATCTCGGAGTGATCCTCAATCATGATAAATTCTTTGAGAAAGTACTGAGGATCACCAAAACACCTAATAAGTCAACCTTACAACATGCCTTGAGCATAAAACCATATAGTACAAGTCCTACAGATGAACATAGCACACCCTAGACCACACTGCAATAGCAAACAGATCATTTCCCACCAAACCAATCAAAATCAGCTATTAAAACCATAAATTCTGGTACTTCCTCTCGCTGGAAATCATTCAAAATTTTGAATTTGAATAATAACGGTTACTTTATGACGCTTACAGCAAATCAACGATCGACATTCAAATCTGAACCAACTTTAAGTCTTGACCGTTAGATCCTCATCTTTCATGGTCTTTTAAATCTTAACTCGATTGCCACCCTGGGTTCACCTTAAGTGAACACATGACAAAGCATATCCTATTCACCGAATGAAAATCTTAACCCACCTTTAACATTGTGAACTAGCGACTGCAGGAAAACACTAACCTCGGCTCCACATCTAGTGAACTAGCAACAAAAGGTCACCACCAATTCACAAAATATTTTATCCATCTACTAGAAACTTTAGCAATTACATGAATGCTTGTTCGTTGAACCACTAAAACAATTAGAGAATCATCATCATTTCACGTGAACAAGTGAAACCTTTATAAATTTGTCAGCCGCTAAACACTTGTCCCTACCACCAAAAGACTGAGAAACTTTGACTGGGCCCGCATCAGGAAGATCGAAGGCCATCTGAAGTTCATAAAGACTTCCAAGATTCTATCAAATTTCACAACCACCGTCGGATTGAGAATCTCCTCCCTGCCCTACCAACCCTCTGACATGATACAAAATCAACAGTCATCTCAAGATCTTATGTGTTTGACACATCACTTGAGAAGATACGCTCACCATTAGATGGAGATGGTGTCAAAGCTGCGCCTAGGGAAAATAGAGGCTACCGAAACATAGGAAAAATTAAACGCTGAGACTTAGGGAAAAATATTTTGGCAGGGAACTATAGGAAAATATTAAAGGTCACCGGGGTAAAGACTTAGGAAAAATTTAAACAGGGCCGACCCAAAATATAAAGTACATGCAAAATAGGACCCTAACTGACCCATGAAAAGTTAACTTGAAAATATAACAAGGCCAAGGTAAAAATAAAGGGTTTTTGTATGCAATGGCTATATTTTCAAAAATTTGAACTAATGCTAAACACAGGGACCTAAAAATGACTGCAGAGACTAGGGGAAAAGGGCTAGAGCCATGAAACTTTTTTCATGTGCTAACACACTCTTCTGAAGTGAGTTCGGTGAAGACCCAACCTTGTTAAAGGTTACAAAACACACTGTAAGGTGTGACCTTGTTAGAGGATTTTAGACCAATAGTTATCAACTAACCAGCATTCACTATGGGGTTGACAGGATAACAAATGTACATTCTATGAATGACATTACAAGACTTTCAAGTCCACTCAGTTAAGAGATTTCTCTATTTCCAATAGTTAAAATGTAACAACAGGTGATCTGATTACAATACAACTTCTATTGCAGATGTTTAGATCTATATTATGCTCATTCAAATTCTTTGATCAATATATCAATTATGTTTCAACAATAATCAATGACTTACTGTCTCTCGGTAATAGCTTTCTTATGCTTGGTAAACTCTCTAGTTCAGTTCTCCTTAACCAGTTTGATTAGGCATGCATGAAGCTTGTTCATGCGATAATTCTATAGTCTCCTTCTTTCGGCATAAGTTTCATAATGAAACCCTAGTCTCTTAAATAGACATGTAAACCATTTTCTTCTCATCCATTAGATTTTTTCACTTATTCACCTTCATCCATTTTGCTACTTATTCTCCTTCATCCATTTTTTTGCTTAAACCTTCTTCGATTGATGTGTTAGTAACACATTTTGTTTCCATCCTTTAGATCTTCCTTGAATTTTGTTAGCCATTGATCTTCATAACAAACATTATCTCCAACCTCATGATCATACACTTTCTAGCTCATCAATCCTTATCGGCTAAACTAATCATTTAGTTCCTTTCTCTTTGTTTGGTTAACAAAGAAATGTGTCGGTGAACACAAGCTTGGTTTATACTATGCTTGGAATACACTACACTAGTTGGTGTATACTGTGATGCTTCATCAACCAACCACACTTCCTTGTGTCTTTCAGCTCTTTTCCTCATCATAAATGAATGCAACATAATCAAGTCAATAACATAAGGTCATAGACTCATCAATAAGTTACCCAATGTATTCCTTATCCTCATCTATCATATACATCTTTCTCATATAGATATTTGTGTTCTTCATCTCTTTTTCTCCTTTCTACAGATGTTTCGGTATAGTAACTTACAAGATAAGTGTTGTCAAAATAGTTGACTACAAAGACAACATATTATTGATTTAATCATCTTACATATCTAATCAACAACTCAGTGATCTCTAATCATTGATCCTCAATTAGGTTTTAAATCAGTTGTGGTTCATCAATCTCTCTCTTCGGCATTGATGGCAACTCAAGCAATATGAAATATACCATACACATACCAAACATGTATTCTACAACTCTGTCAACAAATTATGTACAAGCTCTCCCTAGCTTAATATGTTTAATCAATACATTAATTAGTAGCATTACCAATGCAGCATTGATAGTCTATGGATATGATCTTTTCAGCTCTCAGATTCCTTCTTTTGTTCTCATTAACTGATCTTCAATTTTCTCCCTTACTTTCAATTTATCTCTCCCTTAGATAGATGTTTCAATGTTCTCATCGGTTCTTCATATTGTTTCATATTGTTTATCTCTCCCTTTGACAATAATTCCAAAGAAACAAATAAACATATAGCTCTATAGTAGCAATGTAACTCTCTATTGTCTGGTGCATTCTTTGTATCTCGGTATACTGATATGCCAATTTGTTCTAGTTCTCCAAACTTTTCACATCCTTAGACATGATCCAAACTATGAACTATGTTGCATCAACATGAATGATCTTCTGATAAGATTAGGCTGATGTAACATCTAGATCACATTAGTGACCGGTAGATAGGGGGCATACCCCAAGTCTTGTCCTCAAGTATTCAAATGTATCCTTCGATAGAGGCTTTGTAAATATGTTTGGAAGTTGCTCTTTAGATGTAACAAATTCTAGCTTCACTTGCTTCTCATATACTTGTTCTCTTAAGTAGTGATACTTAATAGATATATGATTTTTTTTAGAATGCATCACTGGATTCTTTGAAATGTTTATTGTACTAGTGTTGTCACAATATATAATCATTAGCTCAGTGATTACCTCATTCATACCTTCCAACACTTGCTTAATATATGCAATATTTGAATAGTTTGTAGCTATAGCAATATACTCTGCTTCAGCTGTAGACTAAGAAATGCAAGCCTGCTTCTTACTTGTCCATGTAACAAGTCATTCACTAAAGAAAAATCCTCTTCCGATGGTGCTTTTTCTGTCATCCACATTTCTTGCCCAATCAGCGTCGGTATAGACTCTGAGTTCAAAATTTCCTTCCTTAGGATACCATAATCCATAGTCCTTTGTTTTCTTTGGGTATCTTAAAATTCTCTTTGTAGCAACCATGTGTGACTCCCTAGGATTTGCAAAATATGTTACAACAATTTCCACAACATGTGATATGTTTGGTCTACTATGCACTACATACATTAATTTACCAATCATAGATTGGTACAGTGTCTAGTTCACCTCTGTAGTTTCATCTTCCTTAGTCAGTTTACATCCAGTAGCCATTGGTGTTCCAACAGGTTTAGCATCTTCCATGCCAAATGTTCTCAGTATTTCCTTGATATATTTAGATTGTGTGATGAATATCCCATCACTCTGCTGAATCACTTGTAGTCCTAGAATGAACTTAATCTCTCCAAACATAGACATTTCAAACTCTTTTCTCATTTCATCAGCAAAGGATTTACATATGTGATCTTGACCTCCAAAGATAATATCATCCACAAATATTTCAGCAATAAGAATAGTATCATCAGTATCTCCTTTCATGTATAAATTGTTGTTTTCACTAGTTCTAACAAATCCAATACTTAATAAATAAGTATGTAGCCTTTCATACTAGGCTCTAGGTGCTTGCTTCAAACCATACAAAGCTTTATGTAATCTACATACCATATCTTTCTTGTCTGGATCAACGAACCCTTCTGGTTGTTCTATGTAGACTTCTTCTTCAAGTATCCCATTCAAAATTGCTAACTTAATATCCATTTGATAAACCTTGAACTTTTTGTGTGCAGCATATGCAAGTAACATTCTAACTCCTTCTAATCTAGCAATAGGTGAAAAAGTTTCACCATAATCAATTCCTTCCTCATGTGCATATCCCTTGCATACTAATCTAGCTTTATTTCTTGTTACCTCTCCATTTTCATTCAACTTGTGTCTGCATATCCACTTAGTACTGATAACATTCTTGTCCTTAGGTCTGGGTACTAAAATCTAGGTTTTTTTCTTCTCTATCTATTCAATTTTTTCTTTCATTGCATTAACCCATTCATCATTTTCCAATGCAACTTTTACATTTTTCGGTTCATATTCACAAACTAGACATGTACCTTGTCTTGCTTTACTTCTTGTTTTCATGCCATCTTGTCTGTCTCCAATTATTTATGTCTTAGGATGATGTCTTCTCACAAATCTTACCAGTACTTGATCTCTTCTTTCTTGTTCATCCTGTGTAGGTTCATTTTCTTTCTCGGTAGGTCCTTCCTACTTGTCGGTTTCTCTTTCCTATTCCTCGGTATTGTTTTCCTACTAACCGGTTGTCACAGTTTGTGGCTTCGGTAGGTACTCTGGTTGTTCAATGTAATTAAATCTACTATATTCTTCTGGTTCCTTTCTTCTTTCCTATGTATTCTTATCATCAAATTCATCAACTTGAACATTAGTACTTTTAATCATTTTATTAGTAACTTTGTTTAGACACTTGTATGCTTTTCTTTTATTGGAATATCCTAGAAATATCCCTTCATCACCTTTTGAGTCAAACTTCCCATTTCTTTCATCTTTCAAAATAAAACATTTTCTTCCAAAAATCCTGAAATAACTTACAATGGGTTTGTGTCAAAACCATAACTCATAGGGTGTCTTATTAGTGTCCTTCTTCAATTGTACTCTGTTGAGAACATAAACAGTTGTGCTGACAGCTTCTCTCTAGTATTTCTAAGCAACATTCTTTTCTATCATTAATGTCCTTACATAGTAAACAATTGACCTATTCCTCCTTTCAACAATGCCATTTTACTGAGGTGTCCTCGGTGCAAAGACCTGTCTTTTAATACCATGCTCATTACAAAAGTTAGTAAACTCATTAGAGATAAATTCACCTCCTCCATCAGATCTTAATAATTTCAATTCTTTACCAGTCTTTTTCTCTAATTTTTCTTTATACCACTTAAACATCTTGAATACCTCAAATTTTTCTTTTAAGAACATGACAGTCGTTAATCTAGTATAATCATCAACAAAAAGAATAAAGTATCCATGTCCATAATAACTCTGAGTTCTCATATGACCACATAGGTTGGTATGAACCAACTCAATTATCTTCTTTGTTGAATAATATTTTCTTTTGAAACTAGATTGGTCATTCTAGGGTATGTGCAGGATCATGGTATGCCAAACTAGCCCCTTAAGTGGCAATGAAAATTTAGAAAATCAGGTTTAGGCAAGTTGACATAAAAATTGAACAAGTTATAAATACTATATCAAAAATATGTAAGAATATAATCTATAGAAAATTGAATTTAGTTTCTAAGATACTAGGCTTTTTTTGAAAAATAATTATTCTATATGTTGAAAATTGAAAATTTCAATGTAGTAGTACAAAAATTTCAGGAAAAAATAAATAGGTGTATGTCTAACCACCTTAAACACAATCAAATGATAATTTTTTCTTACAAACTTCTAGATATAAGTAGTATACTCATGTCCATATGTGACACATATTTTTTTGTAATTTATTTCCAAGTAAATAATTAATTATGATTTTCTTCTACAAATTTTCCAGAATACAAAAACTCTCATCTCTGACCACGTTAACTTAGTCTAAACTTTATTAAATTGAAAACATTTTTTATTTTTCTTGTAGTAGGAAAATCATAGAATGTGACACATTTTTTGGATTTCAAAAATGTTATATAGTTTGAAAGTTATAGCTATTTTTCCATAAGTCTATCAATCAGGACTAGAAAGATAATAAGTAGGTGTATGTCTGACCACATTAAACAAAATCAAATGATAAATTTTTTTTATAAGATTCAAGATAAAAGTAGTAGACTCATGTCTAGATGTGATGTATATTTTTTTGTATTTTTTTCTAAGTAAATAATTAATTATGATTTTTCTTCTATAAATTTTACTTAATATAAAAAATCTCATGTCTAACCACCTTAACTTAGTCTAAACTTCATCAAATTGAAAGAATTGTTTATTATTATTGTATTAGGTGAAACATAGAATGTGATGAATATTTCAGATTTCAAAAATGTTATAGTTTTTGAAATTTATAGTTTTTTTTCAAAGAATCTATCAATTAGGACTTCTTTTTACATTGCCACTTTTTGGCATACCATGATCCTGCACATACCCTTTACCTTTCTGACATTCATGACACATAACATGATCTGGTTTTGACAAGTTAGGAAGACCTCTAACTCTTTTATTTTTACTAATCTTAATCATGTTATCAAAATTCACATGACATAACCTTTTATGCCACAACTAAGCATCTTCATTTTTCATCATCAAGTAAGAAGACTCATCATTATCAAGATATAATAGATTACCTCTTGATTGTGCTCCAGTTCCAACTAGTCTTCCTCCATCATCAAATATTTTCACTTTCATGCTCTCAAAAGAAACTCGGTGACCTGAATTGTTCAGTTGTGCCACAATTAGAAAAGTATAGTTCAGTCCTTCTACCCAATAAGCATTTTCACATTTTATCCTATCATTTATCATCAGGGTTCATTTACCTCTTACCATACAAGGTGTATCATTACCCATCTTAATATATCCTCCATTGTATTGCTCAAGATGATCAAATTTATCATCATGACCAGTCATGTGATGTGTACAACCACTATCTATGATCCATGTATCATTTTTATTAACTTTAGAAATCAGTGTTGTTTCTACATGCTTTTTTTCTTCCTCAAAATCATCTTTCATAGCAACAAATACTACTTCTACATCATCATCTGAATCAGAATCTAATTTATTTTCTTTTGCTATGTAACATACCTTTTTGCCTCTGTCATTATTGTCTTGCTTTTCTCTATTGTAGTTTTGGTAGATTATGTTGTTTCTTCTCCCATAGCTTCCTTCAGATCAGTCTTTGATTTTGTCATCATCTTTCTTGTGTGGACATCTAGCAGCAATGTGACCAACCTCTTTACAATTAAAGCATGCTAAAGGTAATTTACCTCTATATCTTCCTTTACCTTTAGGTAACCTTCTAGCCATAAGAGCTTCAAGTTCATCAAGCTCATCATTAGTATTTCTATCACTATCATCCTTATTATCTCTACTACTAGACTTACCAATCTTCAGAGAAGTCATAAAAGAAGATTCAACAGTCGGTACAACACTATTATCATAGTTGTTTAGTGCAAATGTTGTTAGCTTTCCAATCAGATTATCAAGAGTTAGTGTCCTATTAGGTGCTGACCTATTTTCATGAATTGTAGATATTCTGATGGCATAAATAGGAAATAAAGTCCTTATAATTTTTCTTACCATAGTGTCTTCATCAATAACTCTATCTGATGCTCTAATAGCATGAACTACCTCCTTTATTCTATTTGTGTACTGCACAATGTTTTCACCTTCTTTCATCTTCATGTCATCGAATCTTCCTCTTAAGCTTTCAAATCTGGCTCTTTTGACATTCGCATCACCACTATAAACTTGAGCAAGTTTATCCCACATCTTCTTAGCAGTAGTATAGTCCTTGATATCTTCAAATTTAGCATCTATAAAGGCAGTAACAATCTCCATCATAGTAACATTATGTTCATGCCTGTCTCTTAGTTGATCAAGGGTCAAGGGACCAATGGGTGCTACAAGCTATCCATTCTCCATTAGTGTGAGGGTAGAATTCCCAATTCTGGATACATGCAGCTTCATTCAACTTTTCTATATTGTGAAGTTATCCTTGTTTAGCTTTGGCACTTCCCTCTTAAACATTTTGAGATCTTTGTACTGAAGTCCTTAAAAGTCTGGTCCAAAAAACCAATGCTCTGATACCAATTGTTAGAATAACTGAGAGGGGGGTGAATCAGTTATCCATAGTCCCAATCACAAAAAGTATATCCAAAAATAATTACTAAAACTTTTGCAGCTCGGTAACATAAAATACTATACTATCTATTCTTTTATCGATTACCAGTCAATAACATATAGTGATTACCGATCAAATCCAATATGAAACATGTAAAGTATGACAACAGACAATCATTACAATGAACACATAACATGAGATTTAACATGGAAACCCTGCTAAGGGAAAAACTACCTGGGACTAGCAACCCAAAATTGTTCACTCTTCTAAAGTGAGGTCGGTGAAGATCCAACCCTATTAAAGGTTACAAAACACACTATAAGGTGTGACCTTGTTAGAGGATTTTAGACCAACAATTATCGTCCAACCAGCATTCACTATGGGGTTGACAAGATAACAAATGTACATTCTATGAATGACATTACATGACTTTCAAGTCCACTGAGTTAAGAGATTTCTCTATTTACAATGGTTAAAATGTAATAGTAGGTGATCTAATTAAAATACAACTTCTATTGCAGATGTTCAAATCTATATTATGCTCATTCAAATTCTCTAATCAATATATCAATTATGTTTCAACAATAATCAATGACTTACTATCTCTCGGTAATAGATTTCTCACGCTCGGTAAACTTTGCAGTTCGGTTCTCCTTAACCAGTCTAATCAGGCATGCATGAAGCTTGTTCATGTGATAATTCTATAGTCTCCTTCTTCCTGCATAAGTTTCATAACAAAACCCTAGTCTCTTAAATAGACATGTAAACTATTTTCTTCTCATCCATTAGATTTTGCCGCTTATTCTCCTTCGTCCATTTTGCCGCTTAAACCTTCTTTCGCTGATGTGTCAGTAACAAATTTTGTTTCCATCCTTTAGATCTTCCTTGAATTTTGTTAGTCATTGATCTTTGTAAAAAACATTATCTCCAACTTCGTGATCATACACTTTCCAGCTCATCAATCCTTATCAGCTAAACTAATCATTTAGTTCCTTTCTCTCTATTCAGTTAACAAAGAAATGTGTCAGTGAACACAAGCTCAGTTTATACTATGCTTGGTATACATTACACTGCTTGGTTTATACTATGATGCTTCATCAACCGACCACATTGCCTTCCATCTTTTATCTCTTTTCCTCATCATAGATGAATGAAACATAATCAAGTCAATAACATAAGGTCATAGACTCATCAATAAGTTACCAAATGTATTCCTTATCCTCATCTATCATATACATCTTTCTCATGTAGATATTTATGTTCTTCATCTCTTTTTTTCCTTTCTATAGATGTTTCGGTATAGTAACTTACAAGATAAGTGTTGTCAAACTAGTTGACATCAAAGACAACATATTACTGATTTAATCATCTTACATATCTAATCAGAAACTCAGTGATATCTAATCACCGATCTTCAATTAGGTTCTAAATTAGTTGTAGTTCATCAAGATCTCTAATCAGATGGTTGTGATAAGTTAGGAATTCAACTGAGTAAATAGTGAGCTTACACAAAAATTGGAAGACATCGGTGAATTAAGACAAGAAAATGAAAGATTGAAGAATGAAGTAAAGATCCAATATCAACACAATGAAATTGTCAAGAAAGCTGAAGATAGTACTAAAAGAATGGATGAATTCATAATTAGTCAGAAAATATTTGATAGAACAACTAGTTTAGGCTACACCAAGTAAGGAGAATCATCAAGACAAGCTGAATAAAAGAATGCCTATACTAACCCCAGACCAAAAAAGTTATCATGTTATCATTGTGGAAAACTAGGCCACACCTTAAATGTTTGCAGAAGAAAAGAAAAAGGTATTCCTAAATCAACTCCTAAATTTAATGGTTATTGCTATAACTATAATAAGTATGGACATCAGGCACATGAGTGTAGATCAAAGCTAAATAGGACACCTAAGAAACCTTATATGGAAAAACATTGCCACACTTGCAACATGCATGGAGACATCACATGAATATAGGACAAAGATGAAACAAGTTTGGACACTGAAATAATAGAACAAAACATATCAACCGAGAAGGCAAGGTAATGCATACAGTTTGGATTACAACACTTGGTTTAATTGCATAGCATGTGGAACGTATGGATATGTAGCAGAAAATTGCATGAGAAAGAAGTGGAGAGAAAGATCTTGTAAATGGACAAGTACTCGTATGACATGTTTCCACTGTCACAAGGTTGGTCACTTGAGAAAAGATTGTAGAGACTGAGAACCAAAGATAAATGTTGATAGAAATGGAAATAAAATTGAATAAATAATGAGGATAAGAAATCAAATGTGTAGAAAAGCTTCAAATGACAATGTTGGATCAAGCATTGTAGTCGGTGACTTCTCATCCATTGGATTAGGTGATATCACCACCTCTACCTAAGAAATGAAGGTATGTATGGAATTGAATTTTAAATGGTTATATCTTACAATAGTTACTTATATCTAGTGAATGAACACCAAATCAACATGAAATGAGATGCATTATGGTATTATATGTTTATAAATCAAAATGCATACAGTCAGTAAAAGCATGACAGAATAAGTGGTTTCTAGTAGGTGAATATTAGCAAGGTTAACTGAATTGAAGTATCAACTGATGTAATATCCATTATTATCAGAGATGAAGCCTTTGAACTATTAACTAAGTGCAACTATGTTTAGCGAGCTATGGTAGCTAAAGTATTTAATGTGAAAATTTTGAGTGGGAGAAGAAATATTTGGTATAAATATGCGATGAACTTAGTCATTTCATCACATAGCGATCATGAGAAGAACCAGAGTGAATTGAGTGATTTGAGCTAAGAATTTACAAAGCATTTGATAGAGATTAAAGAAGATCCTGAGCAAGTTTATCAATACTTCAAGTAAGTTTCAACCCCACTGAGTTATTTTATTGAAATATTCACAAAGCCCTAAATTTGAGAAATAATGGTGTATTCATCTAAGATTATGAAATCAAAGTCTGAGAGTGACAAGAAGGTCACAATGATTAAGTTCATGACCTATGATGAACTAAAATACAAGTTACAACCTAAAATAGCTTCACAGATTGATCAAGTGAATGCATTTTCAAGTATACTGCCTAGGGTTTTGTTGATGCAAGACATACACACATACATCCATTAAAAAATTAGTGAAATTAGAGATTTCAAACTTCAATCCACTTACCAGGAGCTAAATGAGAATAGAAATCTCAAGGATGAGAACAAACACTTGGAGTTGTAGGGTCTTATGAATGCCCTATACTTCCTAAGAGAATTTAAAATAGAATGGATTAGGGTTGTTCTAAGCTGAGCGCATGAAGGTAAAATATGGCTAGATGAGTTGGTTAAACTATCTAAGGACATTATACATGTGATCACTAGTTACCCTACTACAAATAAAGAAAAAGCCATAAAGAATGCACTGAGGGTAGAGATTGAGAAGCTAATTGGATCTGAATGTGATGGAAGAGGAATGAGAGTTAATACAATTGTTGATCCAAAACTAAGGTTTGGAGTCTATTTTATTGGCTATAAGATATTTCAATCGAGTAGGCCAAACAATGTACTTTATGGAATGGTAGATATTTCTTATAAGATTTTTAAGAAGGGTCTTCAATTGGACCTCGCTGAGATACTACTAAAAAAACTAGAGGAAAATATGAGAACCATTTAGGTATCAAAGATAAACACATGTAAGTTTGATTCTCTACTGGTTTGTATATTTTTCTACCTACAAAACTTCTTTCCATTAGTCAGTAATATTGATTGGGATGTCAACCGACTACTTATAATGCAAATAAGTGAATTTTTCAGAGTTTAGGTCAAAATTTTGTTAGTGTTATGGATGATTATTTTGGACAATTCAAGGATAGAATGCATCATAGAAGTAGGATACCAGGTCAGATGGTTGAGAATTAAAAAGAATTTATATGTTTTTTAGTAGATACCGACACCACATTGATCAAGGTAGTTGAACCAAGGACTGCTTGGTTACCCCCAATTGGGCTATGAACTTGATATTGATCAAGCTTCTAAGTCAATTAAGGAACTACTGGCTAAGCTAAGAATAAAGATAGATCTAGTCAGAGTGAAAGTAAGAAGAAAATCCAAAAAGATGATGGATACACTAGTGAGACTATTTGGAGATGATGATGATGAAGAAGAAGAATTAGTAGCTAATCCAGTTGAAGAATCAACTGAGGAACAACTATTACTTGGTAACAGTGAACATGAGGAGGATACTGAGTTAGATAAAGACATTCAAAATGCACTAGTTAAGACTATAGAGAAGAGGAAACAAGAAGAAACACCTATAAGAGCAAGGACAAGATCCTCAATAGCTACTTCTCTACCCCTAAAGAAAGGAATTGCAAAAATAACAAGGCCTACTCTGGCACTAAAACATATAAGAAGAAGAAGAGAGGTGCCCAAGTCACCACAAAACAACATGAGAAGAGGAGAAGGTTGATAAGAGCCAAGGATGATGTTGACTCTAAGGAAGAAGATGATCAAGGTAAATTCAAGGTTGTAGTAAATAAAATTTGGTCAGTAGTTGAGTTGGTTCATAATATAAAGGAGACAGGGAGTCTAACTCACCCTAAGTTAAATCTCTATGTATATATGACTACCGAGGATTAGGAGAAAATAGAGGAATCTATCATTAAGATGATGATTATGTTTAAGAGAGTTCCTATTGAGTTTGCAAGGTATATTCCTAAGGAACTATATGAGAAAGTGTCATCTAGGTGGACATATGCCCTATACACAAAGAAGAAAATGAGGGAACACTCATTGCTTTTAGCAATTCCTACCTTATCTCTTATCGAGATAGAAGAAACAATGAAGCAATATTCCAAACATTTTTTTTATGAAGGGTAAAGTACTAAATATTTTGGTAGGAAACCTTGAGGTAGTTGATGAAAATAGGAAGCTTCTATGGACTACAATTTTGAAAGCTAGAGTAGAAGTTGATCAACTTGCACTGGCTATCATTCCTGAGAAGAAGGACAAAAGAAAAGGGAAAAGAGCTCACTCAGATGATGCTGATATAGCCACCAAGGACCAAATACATATATCTGATACTGAGACAATAGATGAGACTTATGGCATGGATTTCTACCTAGTCGTATATATTGAAGACTATAAACAAGAAGCTCCCAAGTAGCTAGTAACCATTGGGATGGAAGATGTCATGATTGAGGACATCACACATGGAGATCCTAATGATAATTTAAATGATGATGAGGAGATCAACACTGTTGTAGATAACACCAAAGAGAATCAACCTACTAAGGAAACAATAGTTGATAGATCGGGTGATTTACCTATACTAATTCAAGTAATTGAGATTGCTACACAAGAGGAACCCAAAGGATCTATACCCAAGGAACAAAAGGATATAGCCAAGGGTTAGGGTACTGAACAATAGAAAGATACACATGAGCCTAAGAATAAAGAGGCCAAAAGAAAAGAAGTAGAAAATACTACACCTATAGAGACATCTACAACATGCACCAAACAAGATTTCCAAGGACAAGACACTATGACACTAGTTACCGGGTAGGAAAAGGAAGAAAGCATGTCTACTAAGAAAGACACGACACATTTGGAGACCAAATCTCTTGTACCATATAGGAAATCCCCCACACCAGAGAAAAATAAAAAGAAGAAACATGGTAAGGGTCCTGTCACACTACATGACATTATTGAAATTAATGAATGTGACCCTAGGACTCTAGACCCCGAAGCCTTAAGAAGATATGGGTAATTATGCACAAGGAAGGCTGCACAGGAAAATTTAAGGCAAGAAAGTAAAAGTAAACATGTCTTAGAAGAAGTTAGAGACATTTTGATACAAGTAGTCCCAAAAATCAATGTTGATGAGGTAACTCCCATCATTGATCAACTTGCCACTCTAACCAGACACATCAATGGTCCTGATGTAGATACATATAAGAGAATGGAAGAATGGGAAGTGGAAAAAATTTAGATAAAGCTAGCAGAGAAAATAAGCCACCAAAAGGCAATCAATAAGGTCAAGCTATCAAAGGTCATTACTGAGCTTGACACCATTATTCAGCATCAATAACAATTTTGTATAAGTTATGCATAGTAGACCACTTCACTACTGAGATTAGTGAAAAGATAAAGAAGCTTGATGAAGAGATACATGTTTGTGAAAATAATCCATTAATCAAGCCCAATGCATTTCATAAGCATTATTCAAAAGTTCAAGAACTCCAGCGGTTAAGAATTGATTTGAGGAAGCAAGAGGATACAATCAGAGAGAAAGTAACCAAGCTTCAGGCTGAGTTGCTTCCCCATATTAAGATAATGGAGAGACATGTGAATAAGGAAAAGGACTTAGTTTCCACTCCAAAAATTTCAATTTTGGATAAAGTTTTTGCTATGGAAGCACAAGTTGGTCTAGAGCACAATGCTCTTGAGACCCTTAAGGAGGAATGTGAAAACCTCTTGGATTCACTGAAGAGAACCCATCAGAATATTTTTGACAAGCTCTAAGTACATTATTTTTTTGGTATTAATTCAACAAAGGGGAAAATATCTCTATATAATTAATTGTATGTACTTTACACCGAGAGCATGTACAAAGGGGGAGTTCACATTAGTTAACACATGATTCATATTTTTGTTAAGTAAAAACTTTTTGAAGTTGGTAGATATACATAAAGTTTTTGATACTAATGCCAAAGGGGGAGAATGTTACTCCTCTTGAGCATTAAAGGTTGTCATTAGAATCATTTAGTCATACAGTTGGTAAAGGAGACAAAACAAGACAGTTGATCAATACACATAACCTTTACACCAAGTAGGACATAGGGAAAATCTCTAAGTTAACCAAACATAGCCTTGACCAAGCACTCTTACTGAGCCAGATGATCACCGAGTACCAAACTCTATGGTCACCAAGAACTCGTATGAACCAAGCACCATTTAATTATTGAGTGATGAATGTAGTGAACACCGAGTAATATAGGAAATGACATAGTAGTTTGAAATTGCACAAACATCAAGGCAAACAGTTTACACCAATTAGAAAATGGTTTACCAAAATTGAGATAGAGTTTAATATGGATGTAATTATTAAATTGTTGATGATTCCTATGTATTGTTGATCTAGGTTATTTATTTTCACTGTTGATCTTAGGTTTTATACAATATTGTAAATCCCTAATTAGGTCAAGTCAGTTTGATATAAAAATTTTAAGGATTTAATTTTGGTCATGTATCATTATGAAGTAGCCGCACTTAGGACATCAAAAGATTAGACATGGTTTTTGAAATGAGGATTTGATCAAAGTATTTAGTTTTTTAGAATAGACATAAGGTTACCAAGAAGCACAAAAGGTCGCACACATCACAATGAGATAATATCTTTATAGTATTTCATAGATCTAAATCAGGAAAGTTTGAGTTTCTATTTACAGATATATCCTACTTTTTCCCTTTAACCATTGTAGTAGATTTCTAAATCTCAAAATAGAGTGAACTTAACAATTCTATTGTCAATCTCTTAACCGAGTGCACACATTTATTGTGTTTCTAAAATCCTCTGACCAAGTAGATCTATCTTATCTTATTGTTACTCCTAATAGGGTAAGATCACCAGAAGTTATCACAATCTTTGTAGCCTTAATTAACATACTTTGTTACTATGCAGTAGTGAATCTTTGTGGGTGTCATCCCCACTATTATTTTTACCTTCTAACAATGGTTTCTATGATACCAAAACTTTTGTGTTAATTGTATGATGTTTCATGAATGGTTTATTGATAAGGTTACATGCATTTACATTTCAGTTATATTTGAATGTATGTTACATGCAATGGATTCATTTGATTAATGTTAGTTGTACTTACAAAGTTTTCAATCTTGAAAATTTTTAAAGATACTAATTCACCCATCCCCTCTCAATACATATCTTTCCATAATCCCAACAAAAATTTGTTGATTAACTTGAAGAAATATTCTTTCATAAAGGAAGAGATGGTGTACTTGGGTTTTATGATTTTAGCTAAAGGTTTGAAGATGGATCCTAAGAAATTTGAAGAAATTTTGGAATGGCTCCCACCTGTGAATGCTATTAAAGTTATATCTTCTCATGGATTAGAAAAATTATACCTAAATTTCATAAGGAATTTTAGTTCTATTTGTAATTTTATGACAAAGATTGAGAGAAAATAAGAAAGATTTCAAGTGGACACATGGAGCTGAAAAACATTCTGAGACCTTGAAGTAGAGGGTAGATGAGTTACCAATACTACCTTTAACTAATTTCTCTAAAGTATTTCAACTTTATTGTGATGCAAGTGGAAGTGTAATATGAGTGGTGTTGGTCGGCAAGAAGGTAAACCTGTTGTTTTTTATAGTGATAAATTGAATGATACTAAAAGGAAGTATTCAGTCTATGATCAATAATTTTATGCTATTGTTAAAGCTTTGAAGAAGTGGAGATATTATTTGATTCCTAAGGAGTTTGTGTTGTTCACTGATCATAATGAATTGTAGTATTTGGGTAGTCAAAATAAGTTTAATCAGAGACATGAAGTGGGTTGAATACTTGCAAAATTTTACTTTTATGTTGAAGCATAGAAGTGAATTATCAAATAGGGTTGTAAATCAATTCATAAGAAGAAGAAGAATCTTATTGACTGGGATGAGAGTTGATGTACTTGGTTTTGATGATTTGAAATTTTTGCATGAAATTGATCCTATTTTGCAGAACCTTGGAAAGCATCTAAGGAAATGATCACATATAATTAGAGTAAGTGGGTTTACTACTTCATTCAAGAAGGTATGTTGTTCAAAGGTATTTAGTTATGTATACCAAGAGGATCAATGAGGAAAAATCTAATCAAGGAGAAACATAGTGGAAGACTTGTAGGAGATTTTTGGTATTGATAAAATAGCGAGTCTAATTAAGGAGAAATACTTTTGGCCTCGGATGTATAAGGATGTTCAAAAATTTGTTAGAAGATACAAAATTTATTAAGTTTCTAAGGGAGTAAGTTAGAATACAAGGTTATACACACCTTTACCTCTTCCTAATAGACCTTGGAAAGACATTAACATGGACTTTTCCTTGGCTTACCAAAGACACAAATATGTAATAATTATATATTTGCTGTGGTAGAGAAATTTTTAATGATGTCACATTTTATTCCTTGTAGGAAAACATCTGATGTTTTTCATATAGCTAATCTATTATTTATAGGATTTGTGAGATTGCATGGGTTACCTAAGAGCATTGTTTCTGACTGAGATAGTAAGTTTGTGGAATACTTTTTGAGGAAACTTTGGGAGAAGATGGGTAGTGATTTAAATGTTAGTTGTACATCTCATCCAAAAGCCGATGACTAGATGTTGTGAATAGGATTTTGGGTAATTTGTTAAGATTTCTTATTGGAGATAAACCTAGTAATTGGGATTTGGTTTTGGCACAAGAAGAGTTTTCATATAAAAATTTAGTGAACTGCAGTACAAGTAAAACACCTTTTGAAATTGTTATAGGCACGCATCATCAAATTATATTAAATTTGAAAGATCTTGGCATAGAAGAGAAGAGAAGTGCTGAAGTAGAGGGATATGTTGAATGAATGAAGTCTTTTCATCATGAGGGGAAGTATAATTTGGAACACAATAATCATAAATATAAGAATACAATTAACCAGTCTAGGAGACTTAATATATTTGAATTTGGTGATGAAGCTATGATTTATTTGAAGAAAGGAAGATTTGTTTTTGGAACATACAGTAAGATGAAGATGAATAAGTTTGGACCTTGTAAGATACTAAAGAAATTTGACACCAGTAATGCTTTTGAGGTTGAGTTATCCATTGACATGGATATATCACCTATTTTCAGTGTTGCAGATTTGTATGAATACCATGAGTCAGATGATGAGACACACATGAGACAAGAATATCATAAGAAGAACAAAAAGGAAATTGAGAAGGTTTAGATAGCATAATTGGAAGCAAAAGAAAATAAAAGGATTATGTTTTGTACTTTGTTAAGTGGAAGAAGCGACTAGTTGAGGACACTATTTGGATTTCTCAATCTAAGTTGGATGATTTGGATTCTTCTCGAGTTGTTCAGAAGCTCTAATTTAGGAGGGTCGTTTATATTAACTCCAAGTGTCTGATGTAGGATTATCTTGGTTTCACCATAATCTTGCATCAACCAAAAATAGTTCTTTGGATTTTGTTCTTGTCTACTGGTTAGAGAGATTATGTTGACCATGTTGGATTACACAGAGGGGGGCTGAATCAGTAATCTCTGATTCTAAATACCTAAAACACTTTTATCTAATTAACCAGGTAGCAACTCAATAAAATCAACTTCATTTTTTATTGACCACATTTAATAAACTATTAAAAATAGTAAATCATTCACACAAATCATGCATCACATGTAACACTAGTATTTAACATGGAAACCTAGCTTTTAAAAAAATCACTGTGGGACTTGTCACCCACTAACAAAATACTCTTCTGAAGTATGGTTGGTTAAGAGCCAATCTGGTTTAAGGGATTTACCTTAGATCTGTTAGGATATTCACCCTATTAGGAGTGGCATTGATAGAGGGCTTTAAACACTCTTTTGAATGTTACCTTTTTGATGCAGGAGCATCTTACATCACAAAAATAAAATGGGGCATGATAAAAAAAAATTGGAGGAGAGAAGAAGTGACGAAAGAAAAAAGAGAAGAAAAAAAAAGAAAGAAAAAAAAAAGAAAAAAAAAGAGAAAAAAAAGAAGTTATTTCGTTTACCAAGGTGCATAGGTGGGAAAGAAAAATAAAAAAAATTTAAAAAAAAAGAAAAGAAAAGAAATTATTTCATTTATCGAGGTGTGTAGGTGGCATTTTAGAAATTAGTAGAAAGTTCTTGCATTTAATATTTGTAGCTAGGTAGTTACAAATTTCTATTTTATTATTGGCCACAAAAGCAATGTAATTTTCTAATTGGCCCATATGGTGGTGCGAAATATTAATTGGGTGGGTATTTAATATGTGTATTAAGGTAGTTGTATCTATCTTTTATCCCACATTGGTTGTGTTGTAATATCTTGGGTGGTAAATGCTTATATAAAGAAGGCATAGGAGCATTCATAAGCAAGCTCTCAAGTTGTAGGATCTCTTATTGCAGAAGAAGTGCTCAAGTTGTAGAAGCTCTTGGAGTTCAAGCCCTCTCATTGCAAGCTTCTCATGTTGTAAGATCTCTCAAGTTGTAATTATTTTTAAGTATTGATGTATGCTTTGTAAAGCATTTTGTCTTCTCTTTGTCTCCATGTTGTTATGTTTTTGGTTATGGGTTGGTAAGGGTGGTGTGGCCCTTTATCACTTTTTCAAGGATTTTACAATAAGACTGTTAAGTCCACTCTATTAACAGATTTCTCTGTTATAGATGCTAGTAAGAAATAGTAAATAAATTAACTTGTAGATTTTCAACTATATTTGCTCAATCAAATACTTCGTATTTACTTCAATATTCACTTCAATACTTCATTATCCACTAGCTTCAACACTTTATCAAATCTTTCTTTTCCACTCAGAATCTCTTAGTTCCTTCTTCACTATATCAGTCAGTGACCCTTCAACTATTTAATTTTCCATTCATTTATTCATACAAATATATTCTTTATATAGACAATTTTTGCCCCTTAATCTTCTCTATTACATTTTCTTTTGATCAATCTTAACCATCCAATTCATTATGTGTTGAATTTGGATCTCGGTAACACATTTTATGTTCACCTACGAACTTGAACTTTTCTTAAAAATTATTCTAACCCTTTTATCATTTTGATCTTTTCATAGATCTTCACCTTGAATTTTCCAATCCTTAGATCTCTTGTAACTAACTCTGTTTGTCATCATGATCATCTAGTTGAACATAGCTAATCATTAAATGTCGATTCAATCCTTATTTAATATTTGTTCCCCATTTAGTGTCCTCCATTTATATTTCAGTTAACTTCACTTGATGCCTAAACCTTTCTTTGTTGTTCGGTGCCTTTGGTTCCTCTTCCTTTACTAAGTTAAGTTCCTTTTACCTTTTACCTTTACTGAGTGACATATCATGCTAGGTAGCCAAAACAACTTAATTTACTAACTTGACAAAACTTCATTACCATGTTTTACCAACTTAACATAATCATATACATTAGTTAGAAAATAATTATATCAGCATGATCTCGTCATTGTTTGATCTATATCAATTTCTCATTTAAGCTCTTCAACTTCATAACATCCCATTTCTTCTCCTTATCTCATTCAAATTATATCATTACCAAATGATATGGAAACATAATATAAACTATAAATCAATTTCTTGACATCAATGAAATGACAATAACTGGTCTAATGTTTCTACTACCATGTATTTCCTTTATCTTGTTCGGTCTTCATCATCATCACCATCAAATAATCAATCTTCAACATTACTATTAGTTATGGTAATAATCTCCCTCTTTGGCATTGATGGCGACACTCATAATATTTAGTGTTCAATTGATGATGGTAACACTTAACTGTCATTCATATTGTCTCTCTGAGATTTAGCTTTTCCTTTGTTGTTCTTGATCTTCTTTTTAAGTCTTTCTCCCTCAATAAGTAATATTTTTCTTTACAATTTCCTTTTTTGATTCCATCAGCTTTATTCTCCCTTGATCATCATTTTTTCTCTTTTCAACATCAATGCATCAACAACATTCTCCTTCATTCATATATTCGCCTTCTTCTCTAGTAATCAATTAGTTTACTCTCCCTCTTTTACTAAACTTCTCCTTATGCGTATTTAGCAATCATCAATAATATTACCTTTTAGACTTATCCCTCTTTGACAACAATGCCAAAGAAACATAGACTTCTCAAATTATACCTCTAGTGTCTATATTTTCCATTCAAATACATGAACATCCTTCACAACTTTAGGATTCACCTAAAGAGTGAACAACAACATCAACTCACAAAATAGATATTCTAATGATTCCCTGAATTGGTGTAGCATGCATCTTGGCTTAGTGCATATTGGATAGGGGAATAACCCCTAACCTACCTCAGAGATAATCAGAAGAATCATTCGGTAGTGGTTTTGTAAATATATCAGCTATCTTTTCTTTAGAATTCACATACTCCAATGTCACAAGCTTATCTTGTACTTTCTCTCTCAAGTAGTGATACATAATAGATATATGCTTTATGTTTTAATGCATCACCAGATTCTTTGATATGTTAATAGCACTAGTATTATCACAATAAATTATAAATAGATCAATAATCTCTTCATGCATACCTTCCATTAATGATTTGATCCATACAATATTAGAATAATTCATATCTATAACAACATACTCAATTTTGGTAGTAGATTGTGAAATATAACTCTAGTTCTTGCTTAACCATATTACTAGCCTTCTAAAAAGAAAGCTCTTCCACTAGTGCTCTTTTTGTCATCAATATTTCTAGCCTAGTCAACATAAGTATATACCTTGAGATCAAATTACCCTCCTTTTGTGTACAACAGACCGAAATCTTCAGTCCCTTTTAAATATTTGAATATCCTTTTAATTGCAAACATATGTGTCTCTTTTGGGTTTTCATAAAACCTTGCAATTATACCAACTGAATCTACAATATCTGGTCAGCTGTGGACAACATACTATAGTTTACAAATCATAGATTGGTAAAGTGTCTCATTTATTTCCTTAGTGTCATCTTCCCTTGATAATTTGCAACTAGTAGCTATCAGTGTTCCAACCGGTTTTGATTCTTCCATATTGAATGTTTTAAGGATCTCCTTGATATACTTAGATTATGTTATGTAGATCCCATCCTTTACATGTTGAATTTGAAGTCCAATAAATAATTTAATCTCTCCTATCATAGACATCTCAAATTCCTTTCTCATTTCCTCAACAAATGATTTAGACATCATCTCATTTCCATGAAATATATCATCAAAAAATATCTCAGCAATCAGAATTTCATCAATACTATCAAATTTTAAGTATAACTTGTTATCACTAGTCCTTTCAAATCCAATCTTGATTAAGTAAGAGTGTAATATTTCATACCATACTCGAGGTGCTTGCTTTAGTCCATATAAAGCCTTGTGAAACTTGTAGACAATATCCTTATCAAAATTCTAAACAAATACTTCAGGTTGTTCAATGTAGACTTCTTTTTCAAGAGCTCAATTCAGAAACGTAGAGTTAACATCCATATGATAAACTTTAAATCCTCTATATGTAGCATATTCAAGTAATATCCTTACACATTCTAATATAGCAATAGGTGCAAAAGTTTTACCATAGTCAATACCTTCTTCTTGTGCATACCCTTTGTAGACTAACCTTTCTTTATTTCTTGTCACATCTCCTTTCTCATTGAGTTAATTTCTAAAAATCCATTTTGTTCCAATCACATTCTTATCCTAAGGTCTTAGCATCAGTGACCATGTGTTTTTCTTTTCAATTTGATCAATATCTTCTTTCATAGCATTGATCCAATGTTCATTTCCTTGTGCATCCTTTACTAATCTTGGCTCAAGTTCATAAATCAAACATGTGTTATCTTTCAACTTACTTCTTTTCATGATTCCCACATTCTTGTCTCTAATAATTCTACTTAGTGAGTGGTGTCTTCTCACATATTTTTCTAATATAGGCTTGGTAAACTGTTCATCGGTATTTTCATCTCTCAGTGGAGGCTCATCTTTCTCATCATTTCTATTGGTTTTCTTTTTCCCCAAAGGTCAGATTGACATAAGGATTGATAGGGCTAATGTCACATTCACTCAACACTCCAAATCTGATAAGGAAAGAGGCCAACTAACAAGGATCAAAGAGAGATCCTTCTACACTTTGAGCTCCACATCACTCAGGCGGGTATACCTCATCTACACACTCATACAACTTGTGTCACACTACAGGCCTATAGGTAACTAACTGTGGAATGGTTCTCAAACTCTTATAGGTATCCTGTACCTCAATGAAACCAATATCTCATGAAATAGCCCTACTTGCATGGAATGAGTATGAAAACCAGAGACCTATCCTAACAACATGAAAGGGAAAGTGTGGAACTTAAAGGAAATGATTTTAAATGGATTGAAAGGACCCCTGAGATGCCCTAAGTCTCTCATAGACCAGTGCCTTATCCAATGGGCCATAGAGTCAAATACCTTACTGAACAAAGCTATGAAACAAGAGGACAACACATTCAAATATGTTAGTGCCCTACACCAAGCATATACCACTAATCAGATCATACTTCAACTATCCACCTGTGTACCCAAATATGCTATCACCTATTAAAGGATTTTAACCCTCCCCTTAGAAGAGACCTATAAACAGATAATACATTGATCAGCATCCATTGAAAGATAAGCATGAGACATCTTTGATTCCCCAGCTCATACATATCTAAAAACTAGTCATGAATTTAGTTGCTTCTGTGAAATAACTCTATTGCAGACACTCACTGGAAATGCAAATAAAAAGACTACAACACCCTTGATGCTATAATCAATAAACTCAAAACTCAAATGGAGACAATCTGATAGAAGTATAAATGTATTGCAATCTCATACATAAGACATCTATTACAATCTGTATTCTATTCTGAACCAACAAGGAAAAGAAGAACACCCTATATGCAGAGAAAAGGAAATATCTATAGGAAAAGGACCCTTCCTTGGAACCAGAAAGGAACTCTAAGCTGGAACCCTTCTAAAATAAAAAAATGCAACATTATATACCACTAGCCATCTCGGAATCCCCAAAAGAATTCAAGATGCAACAAGCTTCGGATTGCTAGGGTAAAATTAAGTCTACAACAACCACTAAGTACAATAAGAAATGAAAGATTATAGAAAAGCCTAGAAGCCTGGGGAGAAATTAGGTAAAATATGATGTATAGTTACATTGGTTTCATCACCACAGGCTAACTGCGATGCAAATTGAAGTGATTTCTTGTTGCAAGAAGAACAAAAATTGATGCCAGAGCAAGCCTGAAGACTTCGCACGTACAAAACATAAAGATCTCTAGCATCAATCAAAACCTTAGCTGCCTACAGAGAGAAATAGATCAGTGCATTAAAATCGGCATGGCACCCAAGAAGCATAATCAGCTCTGCACGGACACATAGATCTTCACCATCAACTTTGCAATTGCCACCGAGCTACCACACTAATTGCAACTGACCAACTGCCAGAAAACCCTACAAAAAAAGGGTTGTCACATGATCGCATAGCCAAGAAAAGGGTTATGCGAACATGCGACACACCACCAACATTCACCATTGGGTACAAAACATCATGCCACTGATCAGCAGGACCCTCGGGCTAGATCACAATACCTACCGCCATCAAACTAGCAAGAAATCTGCCAGAAAAGCATAAAACTAGTACAAATCACCACCTGCAAAAATCTTCTCAAGCTCAAAAACATACTCCACCAGGTATAAAAACATCATGCAAACGACCACGGGAACCCTAGATCACATCACAACAACCAGTGCCACCAAACCAATCAAATTTGGCCATGCATGCATTCAATTTTGGTACTTCCTATCGCTGGAAACCCTCTCAGAAGTTTGAATTTGAAAAGCAAAAATCATTCTTATGGTGCCAGTAGTGAATCAGTGGTCACAATTTAAACCAGGATCAACTTTATATCAGCACCATTAGATCTTCATACTTCACAGGCTTTATGTTTTTAACCCATCTAGACACCTTGGGTTAACTCTGCAATAGTGATGTACAACAATTGTCAAATGATCGCATAGCATGAAACTGGCTCATGTGAACATGCACCAAACCGTTAACATTGACCATTGTTTCTTGCCCTTGGTTATTGGACCCACGATGCATATCCACCTCGGTGCTCGCTGGCCAATCAAAAACCTTACATGCCAGGACCAAGCAAGTGGCCCCACCAAGAAACTACCACATTACCACCACATTGACCAATCATAGGTGCTCACATCACTGAAAACACCGGCCCCACTTTATCTGGTGAACTGGTGACCGAAGAACTCCCGCCAGTTCACAAAACACTTTCCACCATCGCTAAAAAACTTAGTGATCACACGACCACTATTCACTAAATTGCCAAATCACTTAGACCATCATCAGTTTATCATGCAAACTAGCGAACAAGACAGGAATTTATCAGGGCCACTACATTTTATCCTTACCACCAAAAGCACCAAGAAAATCGACTGTGCCCACATCAAGAAGATCAATGGTTGTCACATCTTCGTATAGACCTCCAAGATTCTACCAGAACATATGCCCACCATGGATCTAGAATCTTTGCAATAGAACCTGGGTTTGCCTGCCATTCTGCCACTTCAGACCAACTGGAAGATGCCACATAACCACCCACCAACAGGCCCCAGCACAACGTGGCACCCTTGTCACATGGTCGCATGGCCGAAAGATGGCCCTTGCAATCATGCGACAAGGCCATGAGACTACCACCTCATCCTCCCAGTCTGCCAACGGGACCACAATACTTCCATCACCAACGAGCCCCATGCATAGGTGTCAACCGGTTGCATGGTCGCATGTCAAAAAATTTTGACATGCTATCATGCGACAGCCAATCATTTTAAAACCCCTGAAGACTCGGGCCCACCATCTAGCCGGACTTGCACAGTTAGGGAATGCCAACAAATAGGGTAGAAGAGTGAGAATGAAAACATCCAAGGTTTTCACAATGGCGAAGGATCAAAAACATCCAGGGTTTTCGACGCAAGAAGACAAGCGCGCAAAAGTGGGAAGGCACAAGGTCAAAAACAACTAGGGTTTTCATACAGACCAACAAAAAACATCATGGCTTTTCGACATTAAGGCACATTCTGAGATTATTTCCTACAGACCATAAAAATTGAATAACTTCCTGGGTTTTGTGACTTAAGAGATGCGATCAGAGCTGGAGCTAGGTGACATCATGAAAGACCTACGGCTAAGAGCGCACACCATAAAACCATGTAGATTTTCTTTGCAAATCAAAACTGTGTTGCAGGCATGACAGGATGACATTACAAAACATTTGCAGGGAACAGGCCATTTTCAAAGGATTTTTGCTATGACAGGAAAAAGGCCTAACAATTTCCTTCTTGATACAGCTCAGTTTCTTCAATTGAATTACCTTCCTCTACATAAAAAAATATTTTCTAATCCTTAGGTTCCTTTTTTCTATCCTCTTCATTCCTCTCTGTAAATTCAGCAATTCTTACATTTGCAGTTTTAACAATTTTGTTACTAGCCTTGATCAAACATTTATATGATTTTCTCTTTGTTGAATAACCAAGAAATATACCTTCATCTCCTTTACACTCAAACTTTCCACTTCAATCTTCTTTCAGTATGTAACACCTACTTCCAAAAATTTTAAAGTAACTTACATTCAGTGTGTGACCAAACCAAAGTTCATAGGGTGTCTTGTTTGTACATTTCTTCAACTATACTTGGTTGAGTGTGTAGATAGAAATTCTTATGGATTCTCTCCAAAATGTTTGTGCAACCTCTTTATCAATTAATAATGTTCTAGCACAATCAACTATAGATCTATTCCTTCTCTCAGCTATCCCATTTTGTTATGGATTTCTCAGTGCAAATACTTATATTTTAATTCCATGCTCATTGCAGAAGGCACTAAATTTATTAGAGACAAATTCACTTCCTCTATCTGATCTCAAACACTTCAGTTTCTTTCTAGTCTCCTTTTCAACTCTTACTTTATACCACCTAAACATTTGGATTGCATCTGATTTTTATGTAGAAGAATAACATACATCATTCTTGAATAATCATCAATAAATAAAATAAAGTACCGATCTTGATAATAGATTTGAATTCTCATAGGTCCATAAAGTTCAGTGTGTACTAGTTCCAAAATACCATTAGTAGAGTAAGATTTACTTTAGAAGCTTGATTTAGTCATTTTACCAATTTGACATTCTTTACATAGCTTTGTCAGGTTTTCTTAATCTCGGTAGACCCGTGACTCTATTATTTTTACTCACTTTAATCATGTTATCAAAATTCACATGACACGGTCTCTTATGATATAGCCATACATATTCAAATTTAGTGAATAAAAAACTCTTTGTAGAAGTATTAAGACAAAATAATTTAAATTTTGATTTTTCTCCAGTTCAAATCAAATCTCCATTAGTACCATAAATTTTTACCTTTTATTCTTAAATTCTAGTTGATGGCTAGTATTGTTTAGCTTTATAACACTAAAAAAATTATAGTTCAATCCTTTAATCCAATATACATGATTACATTTCATCTTCTCATTTAATACACTGGATCATTTACCTTTCACAGGGCATGGATCATTATTTCCAAATCTAACAAATCCTATATCATACTCTTCTAGAATATCAAACATGTCAATATCAACAGTCATATGATGTGAACATCCACTACCATTAATTCATGGGTCAAGTTTACTTACATGAGAAATAAGTACTTTTTCATCTTCATACTTTTCTTCATCAGATTCTTTCTTCACTACAAGATAGAAAAATTCATATCCTTCTTGAGTATCATCATATTCATCATTGGTTACACCTTCCTCAGCTAGGTAGCAAGACTTCTTACATTTTTCCTTGTAATCTCTAAATCTTCCGTATTGGTTGTCTCTTTTGTCATTCTTATCATTTTTGTCATTGTCAAGACATATAGATGAAATATGACCAATCTTATTACAATTAAAATATTTCACAGGTAGTTTTCCTTTGTACTTTCCTTTACCTCTTGGTAATCTCTTAGCCAATGGTGCCTCTAGCTCTTCTTTTTCTTTTTCCTCATTCAAAATACTATCATATTCATTTCCATATGAACTACTATGAATCTCTTTGTCTTTTCTTGATGTACCAATGCTTAGAGATGACTTGAATGCAATTTCAATGGTTGGTAGACTATTATCATAATTACTTAGCTCAAATGTAGTCATCTTATCAATTAGGGCTTCAAGAGTAACAAAATTATTTGGTATAGATTACAATTCCAGAATAGCAGATACTCTAATAGCATACAAGTAGAAGAAAGAGTTTTCAAAATTTTACTTACCAATTCTTCATTAGTTAATATTCCACCAATACCTCTGATGGAACTCACTACTTCCTTGATTCTAGTGCTATATTTTGTGATGTTCTCTTCATCTTTCATTCTCATTTAATCATACTTTATTCTGAGACTATCAAACTTAGCCTTTTGTACATGCTGATATCCTCCATATATAAGTGTAAGTCTATCCCGCATCTCTCTTGAATTAACATAGTTCTTAAAATCATTGAATTCAACATTGAAGAGGGAAGAAGAAATCTCTATCATAACTGAGTTATGTTCCAACTTTTCTCTCATTTGATCAATTGTCATAGGTATACGAGGCGGTGGAGTGTAGTCATTTGTCAGAAGATTCAGTGCAGATTCTCCAATCCTAGATAGATACAATCTCATCATGCTTTTCCATGTAGAGAAAGTTTCCTTGTTCAACTTAGGTACTTCTCTCCTATACATCTTCAGATCTTTTAATCAACTCTTTTAAACTTATCTCTTCAGAGTACTCATCTCTGATACCAATTATTGGATTATGGAGAGGGGGGGTGAATCGGTAGTATTTAACGTGGAAACCTAGCTTTGGAAGAAACCACTGTGGTACTTGTCACCCACTAAGAGAATATGTGGTTGATAGTTTATCGTCTCCTTATCATGTATTCTTATTGTATTGCCTACATATTCAGGAACTCCTACTTTGTATTCATCTATTATCCATTATCATTTGATCATTTTTGAGATATTCATTCGATCATCTTGTCTCTCTTGTGCTATCTCTTGAGCTTCTAGATCTTGGCATTTTATTCTTTTCCTTAGGAAAATTCTTACAAATTTTGTAAGTTGCATAAATATTGTGTGGTTATAACACAAGTGAATCACCCCCCACCTACCCTCTCATTTGTGTAGTGATGCTACATTTCTAGCACTCTAAACACATCAAACAATGGTATCCATCCAATCTTCACATTTCTACCTTCTTTTCATACCATATATGTATCTTCATTATCAGAGCAAGGAAATCCATCCACATAACTTGTTACTATAATGTACTACATAGAATAGATCAAGTCTATACATCACTCTGAGAACAATCATCAGATACATAGGTTTTGACATCAATCATAACAATGCCAACAACATCTCAACACTTCTAAAAGTAATGAAATATAATATCTATAAAAGGTTACCTAGAAATAAACTATGGTTTCAAATCCATCATCGTTACTCCAACCCCAATTATTCTTCTCATAACCTTTATCATGTTACCAAGTAATCATTTCCTTTGTATTACACCACACCTTAGCATAAGTCACGATTTTGGGAAGGAAAATGACTAAAATAAAAATAAATCAAATACTAAATTTCTCTGCAAGTTTGATGAATGTATCTTGTTTGTAGTTCAATAAAATATTTTTATTTGACTAGCTTCCCTCACTAGCCCAATACTCACAATATTCATATCTCATTCCTTCATTGGCTAAGGAATCCAAACCTTTATTACCTTTTGTAATGGTGTGTGTAATATCCTAATTAGATATTAAATTGAGAAGGTGCCTACTATCCTCAATATTATTGTTTAACATCAATGGTGGAGACACATTTGATTTCATGATATTAATCAAAAATTTGGAATCTTGTTCTATTAGAACATTAGAAAACCCATGATTGATAATTATCTTTAGTCCCTTCCAAAGGGTTATGGCTTCATAAAAGACTTCCATATTCTAAAAAAAATTGATGGTTAATAAAACTTATATGATTTTTATTGGGAGGGATTATATAGATTTTAATTATGGTACATCAATGATGTAATTTGCATCCATTCATTATAGTTAAAACTATTGATCATGCCTCTCATTATATGGTTTCCCTCACTTTTCTCCCAATGAGCATGTAGTTCTATTAACAGGTGCTATCTTGCATGCCTCTAGAGGGATATGAACTCTAAGGAGAGGTTTGGTCACTTGAACTATTGTGTTCTTTAGTCATCCACCATAGTTCCTTAGCATATTGTTACACCTTGAATCATCTACCTCCTAGTGGATGGTCCCACAATAGTGGATTACACTTTTTTTCCATCTTTGACATTGAAATGAACATTTCTAAAATAAACATTTCATCTAGACACCTATTGCTACTTAGGAATTGAAGATGATGTAAACTAGTGACTCATAATTTTGTGTTTAGATTCTAAATATGTTATTTTTACATTTTTTGCAACTGATTTGTATCTATTTTTCTATCTCCTCCGTAAACTAGGTTTTAATAGAAAATAACATTTTTAAATAGTGACATTCACTTACTACTACATATTTATTTTTCTAAAAGGTATTAAAATGTGATTTCTTTAAATTATATTTGTAACACTAATATCTAGTAAATCCAATTAGTTTCATTTGATAATGTTGAACATTTTATATCATATTATGTTTTGAAGTGACGTTAACTTTAATTTAGACACATGTATGAATGAGGAGTAGAGAGGTTATATGAAAGAGATTTTGATTTAAGAGGCTTTGATATAACTATTTTCTATCAATTCCTTCAAATGGGACCTGTCAAGGCTTAAATCATCATATTTTCCTAAAATGAACAATTTCAACAAAAGAAGAAAGCTAGAAAAAGTGCAACCCATTATTGTGGAGTCACCCTAATTGTTTAGAGATTATCTTAGTTCAACTAATTTACTGTCTCCTTTCAATTTTTTCTATTTGAGATGAGTACTTGCAAGACATTACAATGTTGTTTGATACATCACAAACTCTAGTCATTGGGTAGATTCTTGAGGATCTTTTGTAGTACCCCTCCATAGTTTTCTTTTATGTTATCCTTTCCAAACTCTTTTAGGCCACTTGTATGTGTGCTTTGATATTTTAGTTATATTATAATTTTAGATGTATGACACTTCATGGTGAATCTTTAAAAAATGGATGTTTATGATGATTATATTAACTCAGTTATATGTTTAACTACTTATGATGATGTTATACTTGTTTCAAAATTATATTTATAATGATGATTATACTTACCCCATACTTGGATGTGTATGGTGTTCATGTATGCTTTTATATTTCTGTTTGATGTGCTTGATGTGCTTGAGGGACACGATCAGTCCATCCCTGCCATTGTCTGTTATATCTCTATAAATATATGCACATGCTTGTCTCTTATGCAGGTTTGTAGGTATCAGGCATTTACTTCCTTGAATTGTCAAGATGAGCATGCCCTATTGCTAGTCTCAATGATAAAAGAGGGGAGATAATATTTAGTTCCAAATCCTAACCTAAGCCATGATATTGTCCTCAAATAGTGGACAAGACTCTATTATTCCTACCCTTTCTTATGTCATCCAGTTAACATGAGTTTAGACCCTTGTTCTTGAGTTTAAATGTGGGTCCTTAGGTCTTTTTGATTCTTTTGATTTATGGTTAGTGGTGTGATTTCTATATTTAGATCATTCTATTTTTAGTTGTGGGACATTATTTAATTGGAAATTAAATAAATGTAATTATTTAGTTTGATTGTTATTTGAAAAGTTTATTCTATGGTGGAAGTATTAAATTAATGAAAATTAATTAAATACACGCACCTTAGAATTATGTAATTGTAAATTTACCTTTTTCAATTAAAATACATTAGTTAATTTAAGGGTTAATTTAGCATGTGGTAATCATGTTAAACTAAATGTTTTATTTTTAATTAATTGAATGCATTAAGTTGCACAATCATAATTGAATAAAATTAAATTAATGGTATTAGTTAAAGTTTGGTTAAGTGCTTTCAATAAAAGGCAAAGTGGAGAAGAGACTCTAGTTCAAGTGAAATTTAATTGAAAATTAGAGTTTATTTTTATGCAAAGCCCTTTGGAGATGAATTCAAACTCTTGCATATGGAAGGTAACTCCTATATGTTAAGGGTTTCGCCATTATTCTAATATACAGGTTTCAGAGAGATTTTTGGGAAAAAGGTTGGATTTTGTTGAGCAATTAGTTGGTAGCTTGGGATTCCTCTGATTCTCGTCTTCGTCATTTTTACTCTTTGGTGTTGTTTTTGAGGTAGGATTCAGTCATCCTGAAAATTTATGTTTTAGCAATTTGAAACAGTTGTTTTCTTCGTGCCTATTGTTTATCCTATCTAAAATTATATTCTATCAATTCTCTCTTCGTATTCTGGAATCGGTCTTATAGAAATCCTTACTACATGCATTCTTTGATTTCGTCTTTTAGAATATTTTTTAGGATTTGCAATTTGGATAATTCTGGTTAATTGGTTGCTATTTGAGTTTAATGGAAAATGGGTCAACTAGGAAACCCTAGATTCAGAAATGATGAAATTGGTTAGATGAAAGCTAAATTGCTATTTTGATTTTAAAATTAAGTCCAGCTTGTTGTTTTTACCAAGTTGCTGTAATTAAAGCTAAAATAAAAATATATTTATATACATATATATATATATATGGGTAAAAGCACAAAGCTGTGTCACGTTTCAGGACAACTTATCAGCAAAGCTGAATTTGAGTATTTCTAACTAAAATTATTTTTTGTCAAACATGTGGTCTAGCTAGATTCATTCTAGCTAAGTTAGATAAGTTCTTCACCTTTTCCAATTGGAAATATCTATTAAATGCATGTTTTATAACAATTACTAAAGAAATAAAATTATTTTAGAAAAGTGATGTTTCAATAACTCTTACTATTTTTAATGATATTTTTTTACAAATATAAAAATACCCTTTTTTAGAGCACGGAGTCAAGATTATCATCATATAATTTTTATAGTATTTTAAGTAGATCTAATATATTATAATTTCAAAATACTGCAAGTAGGTATTTTAACATTTGAGAACAGGATGCTTCAAAAATAGAAAAAAATAGTAAAGCTTATCAAAAAAATTGAAAATTTATATTTAACACTAGAGTAGAGAGTTATCTTCAACAGTGTGTAATTTATTTTCTCAATGGTATAGATTTGATAGGGGAAATTTGACGCGAGATGAAAACTATCGATTTCAGGTATGTTCGACTTTGAGTAGTGATAACAGAGAAAATATAAATTGAAAACTAATTTTTCTTCTTTTCTGCACTAGCTATACATTTTATCTATGACATATTTTGAAATCAAAGGAAAAAAAGATTATTTGCATATATTTTTTTGGTGCGGACAAGACCCTCATTTTTCAGGATTTTTCAGCAAGTAAAAAATGGACTTAAAAAATTTAAAAACTATGTGAATTCTTGTTCAAAAAAAATTAAAAAAATTATAGGCACAAACTTCATCCACTTTTACACATTTCATTACTTTACATCATCTCCAAATTTTAAACATAAATGTCATTTGTATGTCATTAAAGTTAAAAATTTTGTGTGTTGTTGACCTTTTCCTTTATAAAAGTGTGACACAGCTTTGTACTTTTACCCATATATATATATATATATATATGTGTGTGTGTGTGTGTGTGTGTGTGTGTGTGTGTGTGTATAAATTCTCTTTTGTTTTAAAAGTAAAAAAATAAAATAAAAGGTCTTGATTAAAACTTTGCTTTAAAAAGATTTTGTTTGAAAAAAAATAAAATATAAATAAATTAGTGGGCCACCTTTTTTTGGCACACCACCATGGGAGGCTGTGCAGTACCATTTGGTATTGATGCATGTTAGTCGCCCAAGGGGTTGTCGTGCGCGCAATACCATATGGTACTAATGCACGCCAGTCCCAAAGGGTTGCATGCACAATACCATATGGTACTAACGCACATCAGTCCCTACAAGGGGGTCGTCCATGATAGGGGTGTGGGCCCCACAGGTCCCCCCCTAATATTTATTAATTTTTTGTATTTTTTATTTAGTGTTATTTAAAAAAAGGTTATTTATTAATTGTTTATAGTTTTTATATTAATTATTTTAAATTAGTTTATTTATTAGTTTGTTTAGTTTAATTTTAATTTAACTTATTTTTGTTTTAATTACTCTATTTAATGATTAGATTCCTTTGATTAGTTATATTAATTTTTTTCTTGCTTATAATTAGTAATATTTGGTTATAGTATTATGATGAGTTAAAATCTTATTTTTATTTTGGATTAATTATTCTTGTGTATGTGAGTGATGCATTCATAAGTAGACATGGTCTGTCAATGTAACATTAGTTGCTTTTGGACAATGTATCTTGACTTGTTCATTAGGGGATGTAGTTGACTTTTGGGGATGTAATCTAGAGGCGGGTATTGGGTGTTTTGTTTATCACATTTGTTTGCCTTGCATACTCTGTTGTGTCAGGTGAGTTGTTCTAACCCTATGTGGGATTGTTCTATTATGATTTCCGGTCTTGCATATTCCTCTCACTGTTGGATCTAGCTATTGAGATTCATGAGTTGTGTTAACTCATAGTGATACTTTGATATTGTGAAACCCTAGGGTAGGTTATCTAAGTGTATAGTGGGAAGTGGCTTGTAATTGGTGTCGGAGCCCAGAAGTGGCTACCAGGATATCCTATTACAAATAGCTTAATAAGTGATAATTAATGACATTGAGAGTTTAAAATGAATTTAATAAGATATTATGTGCCTCGCCCATGCCTAAGTTCCTGATTGAGTTTTGATTAGGATGGGAGTGGGAAGATGCTTGCCACCTACGTGGACTAGCTATGGCATAGTTAGTTCCTCGTCTACATGAGAGGAAATTGATAACACATAGAATCACTAGGGTGTTGGGGTCTTGAGAGACTACCAGGGTAACCCTAGAGTTGGCTCATGTGATGACACTTCCCTTTATGCATCTTAGGTTTCCTACATGTGTTGGTTGCCTCTAGTTGAGTATATTTTACGTTGTTATCCTTTTTTGCCTTTGAGTTAAAAGCTTTCAGGATCTCTTCCTGAGCTTGTTCTGTGGATGTTTTTTATGCGAGTGGGATCTGATGTTATCTCCTTAGCATGGTGGGAGTGGACCATTTGGGTTCCATGAGGTCGGGTGGTAGTGATTCGTTTACCATTTGAGATTTTGACTTTTGTGTACAGGTGTTGGATGATCCCTCTGGCAGTTGATTCTTCTTATTCTTCATTGATGGAGTTATGTTCTTATTCTTCTTATTCTATGTGGCCTTGTATCATTGTATTAATTATTCAAAGATATCATGTTGTACTTCATTTCAGTTATTGTATTACATACCCTGTGGTATGTGTAGTGGATGTAGGTTGTTATGGATACCTTATGGTACCATTTGTATCTATGTTTTTGATGAAGTAAAATAGGTTTTACAGGGACCCTAAAACTGATAACAGTTTAAAGTGGAAGGAAAGGCTTGAAAACCAAGCAAAGAAAAATAGTACTGAGTAGCTAGGAACATGCCACAATAGGGCCGAACAAGAAAAAATAGAGTAAATTAAAGCAAAGCCATAAGGAAGAGCACCATGACAAGTTATGCCAAGCTCGTGAGCATGACAACCGCATTGCTTTCAAGGGCCTCCATCAATTGAACATTGTCTTTAACGTTCTGCACTTGGGAGCCATGAGGATCAATTTTCTCCCTATTCTTCTTGGTTCTAGCCCTGGTTATTTTACCTGGTCCTTCATTCAGATCCTTGTCCTCCTTAATAGTCCTGTGCTCAGTCTTGGAGTCCATTTTTTCTTCCATCTTTTTAATCAGCAACTTCAAGTTCTTGTTGGACTTTTTGAGGATATTAAAATTTTTCTCTGCCACACCCTTAAGGGTTTTTTCCAAACTTATCATTTTGGATTCCATCTTCAAGACCCTAGTTTCCATACTTAGCTTTTTCTCTATGGTCTTATCCTTGTTGTCGAAGCCCTGAATTTTTTCCTTGAGGTCCTCGATCTCATGGTATAGCCATTTGAAAGATTGAAACTGATCCAGCATACTATTTTTGGTATTGTTGAGGAAATCCATGTCCATTTCCCTTGCTTTGTGACTGAGTACAACTAGTGCAGGGTCTATCAATTCTTCCTTATGGAATTTTCCATCATTGTCCTGCATAATCTAGGGATAGACGACTTCCCTAATAATTCCCATACACACTATGTTGATATTGAAATTTCTCCAGACCTTTTTCCCCCTCCCAGTATCCTGACTATTATACTCAACCCTAGAGGCTTCTTTAGTCTCATCAATCCTTATGGGTGACTGGTTAGTGCCCTGCTCTTCTTTATCTTCAGTCATGGGGGCTTGATTCTTAGTGTTAGTGCCTGTTGGAGACTGAGGAGGAAGGGTTTTTTCCTTCTTGATAGTAAGATCGACTAACAAGTGGCCAGAGAGGTCCTACATTGGTTTGGGGGTTTCCTCGTTGCCCTGTTCCTGCATAAGAATAGAATAAAAAATGGAGTTTCTCGCATCATCTTCTGAATCCATTTCTTCCTCCTTTTCATTGTACTCTTCCTCTGAGTTAGCCTCCTTCTTATCCTATTTTGTGGAAGGTAATTCATTCTTGACAGCTTTCAAGGGCCGTTTCTTGGATGGGGAGCCCTTGTTCTATTTCTTAAATTCAACTTCCTCACTATCCTCCAAAGGAATCCCACAGAAGTGCTCGAAGGAACATAATCTGAACTAGAGTACTCGATGATAGCCTTGCTATCCCCAATTTCCTTGCCCATGATTTGGGTTTTAAATAATTCATATAACAATAGGATTAATCATTCATGTAGAGCGGGATTAGCAATTTTCTTATCTCTAAAACTAGTTATATTCTTTTTCATTGAAGAGAAGAGATAATATGAAATGGAAATCTTAAAACCATGCCTAAAATGATTAAGAAAGATGAAATGATAGGTACGAATCCTATGAAACCTGGTGTCCAGGGTGATATAGTAGATGAAGGTCTTTAGAACATACTGCCAGAGCATCTTCAAGCTCTTGGGAAGGTAGTAGGTGCCCACTTTGACAATGGTGTTCATCTCCTTGTCATCCCTCGCAAACTTTTTGATAGCAATGTCAGAAAGTTTTTGGTCTTTGTAGAATTTTTTCTCAGCTGTAGGAATGTCGGTGACCATTGATATAACCTCCTCCATGACAGTGAATGAATTTCCATCAATCTCCACCATCCCATCTTTCTAGGTATTGATGAAGATTTTGGTGATATCCTTCCTACACCCATGGAGTCGTTCAATAAAAGTGGTAACATCCCCTTTTTGTAAGGCATTCCAGATTTTTGTTCTCTTCTTCCATTTCTCACTGTCGCCCTCCGGCTCCCTTCTTAACCTTTCCCAAACCATGGCTTTCATGACAACTCTGGTAATCCTCTGGTCTGGCCAAAATTTGCTACTTTCCTTCTTTCTAATTTCAATAGAGCTCTTTCTAAAAGTAGGTTTTTTTAATGATTACAAGATATGGGGAAGGGGGCCCTAAAAGTGTGTGGAGATGACGTCTTATTAAAACTCATGAAAATCTGCCTCAACTTGACATGAGTGATATAACATCTCCAAGCAAGCTTTTTGCAATAATAATAATTATTGGGTAATACCACGGTACTTTAAAGATCATCTCCATCTCCACTTGATGGAAAGTATCATCATAGTTCCTTATGTAGTAAGCTTCCTTACTGGCAGCTTGTAAGGTAATCCAATCAGCATCCTAGTTGGCAACAGAGATAAGCACGTGAATAGAAAGGTTAGCCTTAGAGAAATAGATCTAAGTGGCAAAAAAAGTGATGACTAATCCAGGACCGAAGCCACATCTACAATCTTGGCTGAGGGAGAGCCAGTAATTGTTTCCCCATTGAGTATCATACATGGCTTTCACTATATTTTTAACAGAACATAAATGTGAGGTGAGATTTCTTCGTCTAACAAATAGCTTGTGTGAGCTAATCAGCTCATTGGGGTCCTTTGAAGTAACTAACATCTCTTACTGGAGGTACAGGCAGCTTGGATGGTTTTCTATTTTCCATCCGCAATGTTTCTAGTGGCTTCCTCTTGCCTAATCTGACTTTCTCTCTTTCTGCCTGGGGATTTGATTTTTGCCCCAACGTCGGCTCTATTTCTACTCCTTGTAGCTGAAGGAGAAACTGAGGAGGGATCTTTTCTTTTGGTTCTCTTTTTTCTTTGAACCTTTGTCTAGCCCTCTTTTTCCTCTTTGTATTTAGCAAAGAGCTCCTCCATCTTTGTAAGTTGTTTAGGAGAGATAGTGCCCAAAAGAAAATCCATTTGTTCGACTTTTTCAGAGTCCTATGTCTCTAGATGGTTGCATGAGTCTGGGAGGCCACCAAGTTTACCCCTAGCCGGGCTAGAAAAGCATTCTTCCAGAGGGGATTCAAAGGAGACAAAGGTAGAACCAGGGCACGAGTCACCCCCTTCCCCCTGACCATTGTCACAGGTGTCGTCAATGGAGTCTTACAGGATGTTGACTTCCAAGTCTATGCCTTCAGACTGGGGAGATACCTTTCTAAGAGCTGAACTCTCTTGACCTGGTTTGGTTTTATCCTTTGGTTCCCCATCATGAGGGTTTTGCTTGTCTTTTGGTGAGTCAAGAATCACCAAATTTTCCTCTAGTTTATCTTTTTTTTCCACACTCTGTGATTCAAGACCTCTTAGTCAAATTGTGGATTGGCAATCTTCCATGGAAGGCATTCCAAATCATTACCTGACTTGATCTTTTTTACAACTAAAGCTTTCCTTTCTTTTTCCAAATTCATGCACACTAGACACGATCTCGCTTTATGTCCCACTTTCTTACAGTTGAAGCATGCAAAAGGGACACTTTCATAAACCAACTTTTGCAAGTGTTTGCCCAATTTAGAATGGAGAACAATGATTTCTGGCATATCTTGACCAGTTGTATCTATGTTATCTTTTATGTGATGTTGCATTTATCGTTCATTTGTTTATTTGAGATTGTAATTATACCTAATTTAAATTAATTAAATCTTATGTAGTCTTCATCAAGGAACCTTTGAGAGTTGTAATCTATGTGAGTTGTATTATGTTGTATTGCTTCCGCATTGTAAAACATCATTGTTATTTTTTGTTAACACTTTAAAAAAAATTATTCTACAAACTTAGTTGCATGTTTAGGTTAAGTTCTCCTGGGTTCCTTGGCGGGCCATTACATCTTTACATCTACTTCCATGGAAGCTACATTATTCTTTTCATCCCATCTTTAGTGCATTATGATTGTGTTAAAGGACTATTCTTATAGTTGCCTCAATTTTATTCCTTTGATTTACTATCTTTTCATTCTGACACATGGATATCTAAAAAAATTTCCATGGCACACATCTTGAGGACTTTCCTCTCATCTTCTTTCATAGATTTTCTTCTACCTTGTCTATTATATTTATTTCTTCCTACAAGAAGAAATGTGGTTTTCTACTCTTTGATCTTCATCAACAATCATCCTTGATCCTTCATCTTCAACATTGGAGCTTCTCTCTTATATGCGATACATTGTCTCATCATTTCTCTCCTATGGGGATTATTGATTGTACTTATATGACTGATTTAGTATTTACGAGGACATCTTGAGTCATTTATTCTTGTCACATGTACTATTTTCTATTATTTTAATCTCTTTTCTTAGAGGCATTATTCCCCACTAGTTTTTCCTTATTTTCTCCATTTGTGATATAATTGCATTAATTTGTACATGAGTTCCTAATAAGGCCTTTGTTACTGAGACCCATTCATGCTCGCATCTTTATATCCATCTTTATCTCTTTTTCTTATCGCTAATTAAATCTTAAGGTGGGATGTTAGAGTAATGGAGACATTATCTAGAATTAATTATATAATTAAGTCCTATATTACTTTATTCATTTAAGTTGCACTTGGGTGCTTTCTCATTTTATTGTATTAGTCTAATAATAGCTTAAGTTGTCTCATTTTTTATGGTAGTGACACTCGATATGAGCTAGTTTAATATTGATTTATGGTTTAGCCTATGGATTCACCCATCCTTTTTAAAGGATTAATTCACTCATTGTAACACAATATTAGTGCATTGATATATAAGTCTCATTTTTTTAGCAATATTTTCTTGGTTGATCTTCATTTGTCATAATTGTCGAGCTTCCATGCAAATCATGTACTTATAGGTTTGAACACATAACTCCAACTAATTTGACCGATTGTAGTTGTTATTTTCATTTAATTAAAAAAGAAATTCAATTGATAAATCATAATTTACCAATTACAATAATACAAATCAATTCATTTAAAAATATAAATAAATTTTAAAAAATCCAGCCATTTTAGAAAACATAATTGATTTATTTTGTTCAAATTTAAAGATAAATTAATGTAAAAAAATGAAATGAACAAAATAACTAAACTAAAAATATTTTTATATAATAAAAAAGATAAATCAGAACACTAAAATGGTCTGCCCAATTTGAACAAACAATTATTATTTTTCATTGTCAAAAGGTTTATAACAAAATCATATTTTTAAAAGCAATCTAATACAAAAGAGCTAGTCTCAAATGTAATCTACAAAACACAATTTATTGTTAAATTAAAGAATAGCAATATAAGACATGCCATGAAAATACTAGGTTTACAAAATAAAGTGAAATTGAAAAGCTTCACTAGTATCTTTGTATTTACAATGAATTTTGTTTTGCTAAACATAGTATCTATCTAGAATTTAACTACTAATTGTTATATATATATATGTGTGTGAGAGAGACACGTTCCGCATAATTAGAAAGCAAAGGTAATTGGGACAGAGAAAGCGCGTCAAATTTCTCTATTTTTTATCTTTCTTTAAAGAGAACAGCCACACTCTATTGTCCTTATACCAGTAGCACGCCACAGAACTTCCACTCACAGGGACAGCTAGGGAACGAAAATCCTTCTTTGGATATCACTTTTACATCAGACGACCCATATACAGACTTTATCGATAGAAGGGTCCCAATCGAAAATGGATTAAATATCTGAAAGAAAATTAAATAAATATCATTGCACTACAACATCTAAAACTTTAATTTTTAAAGAAAACCAGACACCACGGGACTAACGTGTGCTCGCACAATTTTCCAAAAGCGTTCAATCGAATGGCCTACTACTAATAGTGATTTTAATTATCGAAGAGGTTTTCTTGCTGACCCAGCCTCAAATTGTCAGGATTTATGCTTAATATTCTACTTCTTTTTCGTTTTTAATTCCCTTTCGCTTTGCAGGACAATCAAACAAATCAACATTCTTCTGTTTACAATTTCACTTGAAACCAATCAAAATCATTAACGTCGGGAAATGAAAGGACAAGAGGCTGGCTTGGTCAAGGAAATTCTTGGGGCGTCATCTTTTACGTAAGACGCTTGCTTTACTTTAATAATGCTTACCATTTTCTCTGTCCTTAAATATTGGTACAATGCGAATTCATCTTTCAAGTTCGAGTATTGATACGTGTCTTGTTTAGTGTCTAGTTAGAGTTCAATTTATCTCTTGCATTACAGCAATATTTGTGTTTGTACGTCTGGGTGAGCTGAGATTATGGACTACAATGTAAAAAGACATTGATATTTTTGGGAATTGTTATGCCGAAGGCGTTTCTTATATGAGATGCATCTTCTTGGGTTAAAACATCAACGGTCTATAGGTTACAAAAGCCTTGCAAGACGATTGAACTGATCCTCATCATCGGCAACTTTTTAAAAAGCATGATTTAGTAAATGTGAACGCCTTTCGGAATAAGTATTCTTTTGTTTCCTCGTACGGTTTAATCGAGAGCCACATATTTTTAACTCCCGATAGAGCTGGGTTAACCCTGGTGAAGTTAACCGCCGGCTGCGTCCGATTTGATTTCCGTGCGCTGTCATCGGTTGGTCTGGTAGCCTTATTCAATTGTTTCATCTTTATGGAGCACCCAACGAGTCAAAAGTAGATTAATTACCAGATATAAAATAATCTTAGCAACTTGGTGTAAAACTGCAACTTTGCACGTCTTAGCGGCTTCAATTTATTACAAACTTATTATTTAAAAGTATAAAATAATATCACGCGCTCTGCATGCATATATATATAATACTACTCCCGCTGTATCTGGAGGAGTGGCTCAATAAAAGAAAGCTAGATATTAACTTCATTATAAATTTTAAATGAATTGAGATAGATGACTAAATTGGGACTACGAGCGGCACCATAAAAAAACGTACCAATTAATTCCAATAAACTTTGAATCTAATCGAGATAGTCAAATAAAGTTAAGTGTTTTTACGTATTTTTTAAAGGAAGGTGCCTAACATACTCCGAACTTATGTTCAAATCTGCATACATAAATATATTAAAAAAAAAAACATATCTGATCTTGGAAGCCCGGCAGCGTGTCGTTTCCGGCAGGCAAAATCCATAGGAATGCCACGTCACTCTCCTGCAAACCCACTGCAATGACTTGGAGCTCTTGCTGGGTTAGAATGTACTCGCTGCCAAAAGCCAACACCACAAGCGAACCAGCCGGTTGCCTATCGAGCCACTGCAGGTAAATCTCATTAACGGGTACCGGCGGAAGTTTAGGCATGAGTATTCCAACAGGAAAAATTGGTCGCATTCTGAGGCTCAGTAAATACTCGACGTACACACCTTCCAACTCTATACACGTATTGCATGCAACTGTCCAACTTTCCCGCACACAGATGCTGGCCGGGTCGGCCACACTAAGCCCATTTGCATGCTTCTCATACATCTTTGTGGCCCTCTCAGCTTAAAATAACCGGTGCCGAATAACCGGTGAAGGGAATCTGGGCGGCGGGACAGTCAGATCCTTGGCCGTTGGGTTTTCCGGCGCGGTGTCCAGGTGGTCTTGCATAAAGCCGAAGGCGGCCAATCAAAGCTGGTAGCCCCTCCACATAGGGCATCGCCAGTTGTACCAGTTCTATCCCCAGTGAATCCAACACTCACGGCTTAATGCGCTTAATGTTCAGCGGGGTTGAGACGAAGAAGACTTTGAGTTCATGAGTGGCCAGGCTTTTGGCAACCTCGAGGAAGGGTGTTATGTGACCGTGGGCGAACCAGGGGAGCATGACCATGCGGAGCTCTCTCTGATTTTCCTCTACCATTGTCGATGCACACCTCCAGTTTCAACGCCACTTTCAAAGTTTGAGCTAACAAAGAACGAGCACTCTCTACTTTTAGTGTCCCGTGTCGTATTTATTGATAATTTTCCCCAACAAAGATGGTCACATCGGCTTTTGACTGCTAGGTAGCCGTAAACATTTTCAGCTTTATGAAGCACCCAACGAGTCAAAAGTAGATATGTGCCTGAGCAGCATAGTTCAGATTCGCCCTTGCCCAAGGAATGGCCCGTGCTCGCATTGTCTGTTAAATCACAACAAATTTAATGGGATTCAAGCACAAACGAAATAAGCGACGCTAATGAGATTCAACTGTTCTTGTAAATTCATATCAATTACATTGCATATAATGAGAATGCATCACTAATATTTAGGAAAACGCATGAAGAAGTGTAGAAGTGATTACTGACCACGGGCATTGTAGATGCTATAAATGCAATTGTGGCTGCCTTAACCCCTGCTTTCATCCCATCTGTATTAATATTAATACATACATACACACACATATATATATATATATATATATATATATGCAATCAAGTCCACTAGTTAACACCAGGCCTCATCCTGCTTTCCCATCAGAAAATCTTTAACACACAACAGATCTAGATATACAAATTTGAGCAGGAAATAAGTGAAATTGGGGATAATAAAATTAAGTGTTGCGATTACCGTGTCAGTATTGCTTTGCTTTGTGCTGAGCAATGGCATTGGGGGTACTAGTGTTATGAGAAGAAGGCAGGGAAGCCTTGCCCATGTCCTAGCCTTGCATATATATATATATGCAATCAAGTCCACTAGTTAACACCAGGCCTCATCCTGCTTTCCCATCAGAAAATCTTTAACACACAACAGATCTAGATATACAAATTTGAGCAGGAAATAAGTGAAATTGGGTATAATAAAATTAAGTGTTGCGATTACCGTGTCAGTATTGCTTTGCTTTGTGCTGAGCAATGGCATTGGGGGTACTAGTGTTATGAGAAAAAGGCAGGGAAGCCTTGCCCATGTCCTGCCTCCTCAGTGTCCACCACTCTCATGCAATACCCATGATAGTAACTGAGGATATTATGCTTACAAATATGCTAATTTTCTACTGATTTTACGCACACAACTTAAATGCTCTCAGATGCAGAGATAGTGAACCACGAACTTTGCAAATTCATTCATAAAGTGCATACTTGGAAACCACTTTGTCGTCCCACAAATTGATGCCCTACAGTCCACTCTAAGCATCCAGCTCTCTTCCACATGCAACCCAAATCATTCTCTTCTCAACAACTGTTTGTATGCCATGTTGTTGACCACAATCCCCAAGCTTAGAGTGAGTCTGTTTTGGCGACACCTGTAGCTACTACGGCAGCCTCTTTTGAAATCATGTGTGCCTCTGAAGGTGTGTTCTGTCCCATTGAGAACCGAGAATACTTTTGCATACCACAGTAAACCCTAATCAACAGGTGCCAAGAAGACTGACTCAATCAAGGCACCCTCGATTTGAGCAACGTCTGCACCATCCACTGTAGAGTGTGCCTTCAAATATTTAATAATAAAAATTATAATATATCATTAAAAAAATTAAATTTATTAGATAACATTTTTGTTAAATTATCATTTCAAATAGTAATTTATATATAAATATAAATATTTATATTGATTATAAGATAAATATTAATTTACACATTTAAATTAAATAAATAAACTTAAATTAATATCAACATATAATTAACTTTTATTTAATATTTAATCATAAACAATTATAATATATTAGTAAAATTAAATCTAAATTATTAAAAATATCTATAATTTTATATTTGATTAATTAGTTAATTTGAATTAATAATCTAGACCAAAGATTATATATATTATAAATTTCAATAATAATATGAAATAAATTATAATACATTATCTACATTTTAAATTTGAAATATATAATTCAATTAATATATAAAATAATAAATACAAAATAAATTGTTAAATAATACACATACAAAATAGAAAATTAAAATCAAGAAAGCATTAAATATAAATCGAAGAAAAAAAGCAACTTAACATTTATTCCGCGTGCAAATTGCATACCAAAATGCAATTACTAATTGTATTCATTATGTTAATATTATAGGACATTGGCATTTCCTTGTCGAGGTAGACATTTTGGGTTCGAGGAGAAGCTCTTGTTCTCACTGGCTTAACCATCCAGATTCTTGGGTACATAGATTCTTGGGTCAATTGATTGTGCTAGAGTAACAATGTGTGTATTCGTGGGATTTCTGCTTCCATGGATGGCCACTACCTCCACTGGGGGGCAAAGGGGAGTAATATTGTAGCTTTGCTCGCAAGCATATCTACTCATATTTCTACAAAAGTTTATGCCATTCATGATACTAAAGATGTCAAGCGTCTAAAGAAAGAGAGTGTGTTGGTTCATAGGATCAGGTGGTGTCCTCTTATTATCAATTATAGGTTTGGTGGTCCTTCTGGGATACGTAGTTATTCCTGGTAAATTCATCTGTGAGACTCTCAGTCGAAGGATTCCACATTCTCTCGCTCAAATTGAATTGGAGAATGTAGACAATCTGAATCCACAGGAGATTTTTTAATATAAGATACTCAAGACATGGTGGGTGACTCAAGTTTGCCAACCAGAATATGTGATAGCGAGGTCAACATTCGGCACAGCAACGAGAGGCATCGTGACATGTTTTGTTGTCCTCTTTTCTGTGAAAGTCATTATGTTGAGATCTCTTGTAAAGAGAGTGCCATTATTTACTCTTCAATGTGTCTTCATCCTCATTGGATGGACCTTCATCTTCCACAGATGGTTGTCATCAGTGCTTTATTTTCAGAACCTTAAAAATTTCTAGTACAATTGTACACATCTTTCTTGCAGGTATTTCTCCCTACTATCTGCTACAAAAAATTATATTTGGTTTTATAGTATTTGATCTTATGTGCATGAACTCTGCACTCTGGCTTAAATTGAAGGAATTTTGTTGCTACGGTAAGATAAAAGTATACTTGAAATCAATATTTATTGTTATAAAGGTGCTCATCTCACCTTTCCTTGTTATTCCCTAGTTTGGGTTGTACTTCACAACTGCTACTGTAACATTTTTAGTGAGCATGTTATTTTGGGGATTATTGGCTTTGATGTGCGGCAAAATTGTTGACAAAGCTTGGAAGAGGAAGTTATTCGATGGAGAGTCAGACTTGAAAATTTATAAAAAAGTTTTAGAATCAGTAGTCATTTATGGAGAAGATCCCGAAAATTTGTTGATTGTAAACAGTCGCTCTTTTAGAAATATTAAGAGTAGCATGGAAAGAGGTTTTGAGAAAGGGAAAGGCTAGAAAGAATTGATTGATCTAATGACAAGCAATAAATTAGTAGTAAATTTTGCAGAGCAGCTCGATAAATTTGTAGATCAAAAGGCATACTTCAAGGAAAAGTTAGGGAGTTTCCCAGGTGTGAATGAACAGATGTGGCAGATGACAGCTCTATCTCTGGTAAAGATGATAGTTGAAGTGGGTGAGAGCTCATTTCCTCTTGGTGATGGGCACATAAATTCTATTGTGGAGGAAGTTGTGCTTGCTTACAAACAAGCACGAGATCTAATGGAATTCACAGACTTTCCCAAGAATGCCAAAGTAAATGCCAAATCATTCAGTACGTCTAATCTGGAAGTGTTTCTACTAAGATACCAAGCCGAGAGAGATTACAAGTCTCTGAAAAAATGGTATAGCCATTCAAAATCGAGACTAGGGATCAAAGGTGAGGAATACTCTTTTGTTGAAGCACTTGACAGATGCTCACCAAAGCTCTTTGAATGGTCATCTTTCATCAAGGACCCGTGTAAACAGTTGCTCTACACCAAGATCCTGGTCAAGAATCTTGTTGATGCATGTTTTATGACTCACCAAAAAATAGAACAAAATACCGAGATATATTATCCTCTCTTGAACAAAGTATTGTGTATGCTAAGATTGCAAAAAGATCATACGATAGCTCCAAGGTTCCTCGACTCATGGATATGCTTGGTGTTGATGTGATTTGTCAATGATCACAAGGGGCCTTATGTTTTTCAATCCTTTATGTCATGATGGATATGGGTACTATCAAAAGATTTTCAATTATGTACTATTTCTTGGGTTTTCACCAGATATGCAGAAATAAAAGGGGTTTAGGGTTTAGAGATCCTAATCTACTTCTAAGGGTAATGATGGCCAAGGAAAGTATGCTGATGGATGAGTTCCTTAATTTACCAAGTCTCACTTCACCAAGTCAAGCTACAACTACATGAAGACCGGTGCAATCTTCAAAGGTTTTTGTGAATGATCAAATTTAGGCACATGGATAAGGGTTCAGGCTAACTTTGCACAACACTTTAGAATCACTAAAATGTCAAAAGTATGAACTAGAGAAACTCATCAAAACATCATCATATTCTCCAAAACATTCATCAAACTTCATCTACCAAACTTAATCTAATTGAGAGAATAATGAAACCAAGCAAGCATTAAGACACATCAAATAATCACCACACTTCAATGAAAATTTTATTGTCTCAATAGCTCATAAGAAACAATCTCAAAATTTGCTCCTTACAAATGAGAAGAAGAGGCCTTTATATAGGTCTTCAAATAAATGAAAGGCCCAAATGAAAACAATAACCGATGGCCCAGATTTCACCACCTCAGCCCCAATTAGGGTTAGGGCACAGAGAAGGAATCTACATTAATACAAAAAAGAATCCACTACCATAGTGGGCAATAAATGCCCACTATGCATGCACACTTAGAAGGAAGGTGGGGTGCAATAAATGATCGCTACATGCTCCCACAATGCATTAAATGTGCCTATTGTTCTATCTTTGACCTCTTTGCTTGAATGCCTAGAATCTATCTAGCACTATTTCTAATTCTTCCACGCTAACGCTGGGTGCCGACTCCTGCTTGAATTTCAAGGCGACCATTGGTCGCTCAGACTTCTTCAAACTATCATCCCAATTTGGTACCAAGTCCTGAGTGGAATGCATATCATTTGAGAATATGGCAAGGTTCTCATAATCATCCTTCATGAAAAAGATCAACTGAAAGGACTCCTCCAACTTTCTCTTCAAGTTGCCTAGAGTTATCTCTTCTTTAGTGAGCCTTTGTGATAAAAGCAAGGCAACATTATTGGAAACCTCTTGCCAGATATTATCAACCACCTCCTTCAGTCGAGTGGATTCCTTAATGAAATACTCAAACATTTCCTTGGCCAACAACACTGCTCCATACCATCTAGAAAAGTCATAGGCTTCACCCTCTCTAACAACCCCGCCATCAATTAGTTTCTCACTAGGTGTCTCCATCAGGTCATGCAACTTTGTGATTACCTCATCTTTGTAGATATGTTCATCCTCCCAAGATCCCTCCATACACTGAATTTGAGAAAGAATGGCAAGTGCTTTGTTATGTATCTTCACCAAATCCTCAGCATGTTTGTAGGCCTCATTTCGGATGTCATCCATCCAAACCTCTGCTCCTTGTGCAATCCGCTTGATTCTATCTATTCCTTCAACAAACTCAGTAGGGACAACTGGAGGAACGAATGATGGATCTTTCTCACTAACTAGATGCGACAAGATGCTTATGTAATCACATAGGGCTTTAATTTCACCTTTTTGCTTCTGATACTTCTCCTCAAGCTTCTTCATGTTGTCCTTCATGGCCTGTGTGGAGTCATCAAAATCCTCCATGACTTGTGCCTTAGATGCATGACCTAACTCAACTTCAGTTACATTATATTCTTTAGGAGCAATTTGATCCTTTGCTTTATCTACCGTTGGTGTTGCAACTTGCAGGATCCTGGCTCCAGATTCTCCTTGGATAATCTTTGTGAACCTCTTTGCCTTTCCCTTTTCATCTAATCGGTTGGCTCAATCCAGGATTTCCTTCAATTCAGCCGCTAGGTCATTCTCCTTTTCCTGACTCCTTTGAATCCTCTGTCTCAACCATTCTAGAACATCTATGTCCTGGTCTTTCCACACTCCCAAATGTTCTTGTCCTTGGACTATCCTAATATCAATTTCTTCCTCAGCCCTTTGACTTTCTGTCATTTCCATATGTGCTACAACTTCCATTGTAGGAGATCCTTCCTCTGCTGCAGGGACCTCTGTCACTATTTCTAGAACTTCCTCTTCCATCATTTCTCTTTCTAGCAGTGTACCGAGACTCTCCTCAGTGGTGATTTCTTGCTCTTTGCCCCCTCCTTGTGGAAACCTTTTGTTAGCACTGATACTTAGCCTATCCTGAACTGACCTATTTACGTGGTCCTGCTCCATCATTCTCTTGGTGATATCTGTTTCCTCCCTGGTGAAAGTTCCTATCTCTTGCACACTAGGAGTCCGGCTAGGCGAGGATGGCACATCCATAGTCCTCTATCTTTTCTGTTGTGGTTCATCATTGTGGAGGTCCAGTTTCCTTTTTGCTTATATTTCTTGAGAAACACCCTTATCTTTTCTGAGTTCTTTACTACCTGATGGAATTTGTCCCTCTTCCATTACTCTTCCTTGTGACTGCCTCAGTCTTTCATCCCTTAGTGTTTGATGACCCATCAATTGGTATGTCCATTGTTCCTTTGGTACAGACACCTGGCTCAATTGCCTCCCAATCCAGTACCTTGTGAAATCCAAGATTGAACTAGACAAAGCATCAAGGTCTAGAACTTCTTTCCTTGACCAATCGTAGGCACTAATTTCTCTCTTCTCGAGGTAGTATCCTTTCTGGACCACATTTAATTCTTTCTCCATCTGGTTAGGAATATGAAAAGTCTTGCACACTCTGATCAAATTCAGTGCCAACTTGAAATGCATTCTTTTTTTCACTTCGTGCTCATCTGCAGCATTTGCCCAAAAATCTTCAAGATGTGCCATATGCTGATATTTGATCCCAGCCACTGATTGTATCTTGTTGTAAGGATCAAACTTTAACCTTTCTATATATAGGGGAAGATGAAAGAATGACAATTCCTCATGAGATTTCTTAGCTGTCTTCAGACATGGACACAATTCAGCTTCATCCTTGCCTATGGAAACTGGAAAATCAAGTCCCAATTTCTTCTTTCCTTTCTGAATCTTGTTGTAGATGGTTAGTTGTCGAGTGATCTCTAGCAGGACCATTTTATCTGTCAGATACCTAGGAAGCTTGTATGGTTGCCTTGAGAATCCCTGAAGTCTAATGTAGGAAAAAGTAGGAAACTGAATTAGCCATGCCCCGTATTCCTCCACCAATTTTATGGCTTCCTCTGACAATCTCACATGCAACTTCTTTTGTAAAGTTTGCATAATACGCATTGCAAATGCATCATTGACCCGGACATAATCATCAATTGCATGCAGATGCAACTGAGGATAGCAATAATATACTTTCAACCATTGAGTTCCACTCCCAATTTCTCCCTTGCATCTCAATCCTTCATATCTTGTCGCCCGTGCCAACATGTAGATGAGGTATGAACTCATGTACAATTTCTTTGTTTTCTCTAAGCTTTCTAGTTGCTCACTCAGGTTGTCACTAATCAACCCTGCCCAATCCACATGATTATGCTCTTCCACTACCTACTCGATAAAGTACCACATCCAACTCTCAAAGATATAAGACTAAGGTAGGCCAAAAATCCTACTCAACATCATTATCATGTCGCTATACTCACGGTGGAAATCAAGCCATACTAGCTCTTTTGGTAGCTTGGAAAAATGAGATCTGTTCTTTCTTAGCCACTTGTTATTGATGATCTCTTCACAATACTGAACTCTGGCAGTGAAGACTCTTTCTGCTTGGTCCTTAGTTTTCATCACCAATCTTTGAGAGGAAGGAATCCCGAAGGCTTCTGAAATCACTGGTGGAGAGAGGTCTGCAAGCAAGTTTCCATTAGTATCCTTGATTGTTCTATCTCTCACGTGGTAGTGTCTTGCACACTCCATGATCAATTTAGGATGTTGGAAGGCAGGAGGGAATCCTGCTATAGCCACCATGCTACTATTTACAATCCGGTTGGCTAGGTGTGCTGGATGATGTTCTTTATAACCAAACATCCTCCTATGGAATTCATTTAGGTCCAGTCCTCCAAGGTTGGTATCGCTAACTTCTGACAATTTTGACATGATCCTGGATTCTAGATAAAATCTACTTTGCTCATTCTTTATCAGCTGTCTCCTGGTCATGTTTGTTCCTCTAGGTTTTGCCATCTCACTCTCCTACAAAATAGAAAATAAACATACATAAGAGCATGCAGGAAAACATAAACTAAAATAAATTTCTCCAGAGAAGAAGATTTTAGAAATTTGAAATTTTTGGATTTTTCCTTGGAATAGGAAATTTCTTTCTCCCGAGAATTTGCACAATTCTTCCAACTTATTAAAAAGAAAACTCAAAAATAACCTCCTCACTTTCCAAGAAAAAACACGATTCTTTCTCTCTCTGCTTAGCCTGCTCTTCAAAATTTTCTTGTGAGAAATGAATTGTGACAGGGTCCCTTTTATAAACCCCTCAAAAAACTCAAAAAGCTGCTTTAAAGACTACAGGCTATAATTAGGCAGCTACCTTGTTTCTGAAAAGTTTCTTTGCTAGAATTAGGTAGCTACCTTGTGATAACTGTTGGAAATATGTAATTCTTGTAAGGTATATATTTGCAAGTGTTATGAAAGGATTTTTAATACTAGAAGCTTATGAAATTCTTGGGAAGAAGAATTCATCGTGTTTTAATTGAAACATAAATTCATTAGAAATTTGTGAAAATGTATTATTATGTCTTACCTTGCCTGGCTTGATATCTCAAAAGAAAAGAGAGAATTAACAATCCATGTGGGTTGGCTTTAGTGGATAAAGAAATCATGTTTAAGGTAATTGAATGTGCTGCTACATGATGATGTAAACTAGAGATTTATGTTCTAGAAGTATTGTTATGTTCTGAAGCATACCTTGGATGCAAGGTGACATGAAGCTTTTTACTCCCTTCTTGTTGCTAGTGTTAGTCACTTTGTAAATATGAATTTTGGAAGTCGTGAAGGACTAGTTTGAAATTTTAAGTTTCTCTTGTGACCACCTAGCCACTAATTTTGAGTTTTTCAATCAACTATGATTTTGTTCACAACTACTCCTTGATTTGTCTTATGATCGATGAGGGTCTAAATTGAAATTTGCAACTTGAAATACTATAATCTTAGGGTGGCTAGAATATATGTTTTATGTTGCTAGTCCTATGATGTGAAGTGATGCCATCTGTCATGTTCAACATACAACATTGACAAATTGAAAAGGAGTAGATTGCAAAGAACACACCATCCCTAATCTTGCATTCATATCTTACTTGAAATATGTTTCAACTATTATGAAATGGTCAAATTGAATTGACATCCAAAAGGTTGTGTATATTAGAAATACATTTGATGAAATAATTAATATTGGTTGATATTATTATTAGTGAGTTTTGATGCTATGAGGAGCATTGCATGGATACTCAAGAAATGATGGAATCCATAGGAAATACATCCTTTTGACATTAATGTGATATTACTAGCACATGGGTGATTATAATTGAGACTTGCATGAAATTACTATGAGGTGATTGAAATGTATGTATTAGTTGATACATTTGATGAGTGATGAGTAGGTCGCCATCTTTTTATGAAAAGGGATAGAATTATTTGGCTATGAAGCACTATTGGTGTTTTTGACAGAATGGTCAACACCTCCTTTGTATGTGTATTTTTTTTTTTTTTTGGTTAACTAGATGGTTCAAAATATGTGATTGCCTATGATGAATGATATTTTTTATTATGAAGGGCATAATTCTTTTGATTAATTAATTGATGTATGAATTACAAGAAAGGAAATTATATGAAATGCATGAATTGCATCTTTATTTTCATTTTCTATGTATGAGAATTGAAAAGCTTACCTTCCGGTGAGGGGTGCCAAATGTGGAAAAATAGGGAAGGGTAGAAAAGGATATGTTCCTCTACCTACCAGTGTTCATTCCTGGTGACAAAAGATGCTTTGGCCAAAGCTTGTTTGCATATGTTTTCATAAATATGCTGCCCATGTTCCATCTCCCTACCACATCCATGATTAGTTCTACTTAGACATATGTGGAAAGTAGTTAGTTTCATGGTTGCACCAGATACCCCCTGCCTTTTATTTTTGGGCAATGCACGGTTGGGAATTCTATGAGTAGGTAGAATCCCAAGGAAGTGTAAGGCTTTGTGGATAGAATGGACAAGTGTCCGAGCCACATTCCTGTCTCAAGATTTGCAGATGGACAATTGACTGTCCAATGGCATAGGAGACATGGACTTATAGAAGGACAGATGTCCAATTAGAATTATCTTGTTTCATGATTGACCTTCATGGTTATGCTTTTGGATGCATTTTTATAGATGCATAACATACACTGATGTGTTGATTTTATGTATTGAATTTATATGGTGATGAACTATCATGATTTATTTGGATGCTTATGCTAGATGAAGCACACTTGCAATACATTGATGAAAATGTGAATACTTATACATATTAAGATGTGAGAATTTTAGGACTTATATTATTCTACTGATGGTAAAAATTTCTTTTAAATATTATTGTGACAAGATGGGCATGAGAGCCTAGGTCACATAAATGGAAAAATGGATCCTCTAACCTTTTCAGGTGATTTCTGAGGATGCATGAAAGATTTTCTCACCTAGTAAGTACCACATGCTAGAAGGTACATATGTATGATTTATTTACTGATGATCAAGTTCAGTATTAGAACTTAATTGTTGAACATTTGCAATATTCTAATTATTATCTCTATCCTGGAATATTTACCATTGGAACTTATCTTCTGTAATTGATTGAACTGAAAATATGATAAGAGTTTACATATAAGTATGATAGGAATTTGATACGAAGTACTTGGTCCATTGATTATGTCAGCATGATGCCAAGGTATGGTAAGCAGCACAGGTACGTGTGTGCTCTTTTGTAAATTGAAGGTATTATATAGATTTATGACTAAAAGCATTAGGATGAAGGAATGCTATATCTTGATTTTGTTGAAAACATGTACTAATATTTTGATGTTGTTCCTATGTATGCACAGATGGAATGACATATTATGATAGAGGGGGAATATTGTTGGAGAGAGGTAACTCTAACCTTGTAAAACTGTAAGGTAGTAATGGAATTCACACACTCACATTTAAAATGATCTTGAAAAGGTCTTTGAAACGCAATGTGTTTGTTTCTTTAAGTGTGTTTACTTCAAAAGGATTGTTCTATAAGAGTGCATGTTGCTTTTTCTAGAATACTTTTCAATGGAATTTCTGACTTCCTTAAACAATTGAATTTAAATCTTGTTGATTCTATGCAAAAATAGAAACTGGTTACATGCATCGTATGGTATATTTTGAAAATGGAAGATTATAAATCATGACATATTTGATTTTCTTCATTTTTCCTTCAATATGCTTGTAAATTTGGATCAATGCATTGGGACGATGCATTCTTAAGGGGGAAAGGATGTCATAACCCATTTTCCTAAACCATAATTATAGCGAAAGTTTGAGTCAAAGCTCTTGAATGGGGTTATTAAATTAAGAATAAACAGAAATAATCACCTCCCTGTAATTACTCCTGAATTTAGGGAGTGGGCTGTAATAGTAGAATGACTGTTCTAACGAACTATCATCTCAACTTCCACCTCTTCCACATTTTTCTGCTTTAACAGATCTATCGGCAATTGTTGGTGGAAGCTTTCCAACTGCTTCTTCCACATTTTTGGATCACGTTCGTTGTGGAATTGCCGCTAAAAATTTTAAGGCCAAAGGAAAACCACCACACATTATAACCAACTTATCTGCCATTTCTTAAAACTCGTCTAGTGTTTTCATGTTGAGGAAGGCGTGTTAGCAGAATTTACAAAAGGACAAGTTATGTTATGGCCACAAAAAGAAATGGATTAGGGCTAAATGATCTCCCAGATAACTTGTTGGTCATTGTTCTGAGCAAAATTCCCTTGAAGCAAGCAGTGCGTTCCTCCCTTGTTTGTAAGAGATGGAAATTTCTTTGGACATCGTTACCTAGTCTTAAGTTCTCATTAAGTGATTTCCTTTCCGCTTCATACAGCTGCATTATTGTATATTTTTGAGCATCACTCAGGTTCCCTTGAACTTTTTGAGTTTAGTGCTACCTTGTCATATGAAATTAGAAACAAGATTTGTGAGTGGATTGACCTCACTGCTTTGAAAGATGTGAAAGAGATTAGAATTGAAAAGAACAGCTTAAATTTTCTTGTTTGTTATGTTTTTCCACATCAATTTTTCTATGTCGCAGCCTCACATCTTTGACTGTCAAGAATTTTCTTCTTAGAAATGTACCCAACAATTTTGATGGCTTCACTTGCCTCCAAACATTCAATTTTGAGAAAGTTAACCTAAATGATAAAATCATGGAAATCATGTTGCGGTTGTGTTCAGTGTTGAAGGTTTTAAGCATTCTTAAATGCTATGGACTCAGGAGATTAAAGAAATGTTCAGACAATCTGATTTCCCTAAACTTCTCCTCTCAGGTCGACGCATTAATAGTAAATTGCCAAAGATCGGTGAGCCTTGTATTAATAAAAAGATACGGTAATACGGTTGAGATGGAATTCTGCTTGCCAGCATATTTAAGCTTATCTATAGACACTTGATTCTTAGCCACGATGTATCCTTTCTAAGTAAATTTTCCAACTTAGAACAATTGTGACATTCCTTTCTTTGTCTAGTAGTTTAGAGATTTGAGGCTTTGAAGGTCACAATGGGAAGAGAGCATTAACAAGAGGGTGAGGAAGCGTACCCAGGCTCCCAAGCCTCACTCTCCAGATGATATATTGTGTGGAGATTGTGGGCACGGTGTTGGAGAATCTGAAATGCTCTTATGCGATAAATGTGACAAAGGGGTTTTTTGACACGTGGAGTTTGTCTAGTTTCTTTGGAGATTTCTACTATGTAGGCCGCCTGGTAAGTTCCTAATTCCTTCTCTATGTTTCCATCTTCAATGTCGACCTGAACTTTATGAAAAATAAAGGAAAAAGATGACCAAAAATCTATCTCTTTTATCTATTTGAAGCTTTATCCTCTTTTAAGATTTTCTGAAACCATGGCATGAATTTCAAACTTTGCTTACACCATTTTCTATTTTTGAAATTGATCATCGAGGGTTATGAGAATTTAGCATATCTACAATCCATCGCTCCTTTGATGCGGGTTTCTAAGTTCTAGTATTGGTCTTAAGAGAATTCAATCTTTGTATACAACACTTTGACAAACCTTCCTATATTGAACTCTCTGCACATTTCTTTGAGAAACATTAATATCCAAGAGGACTTTCTTTGATACCACGATGACTTGTGGTCATGGCTCATAAGATGAAAATCTCTTGCTTCTATAAATTTTGTGCAATGGAAATAATTATGGAAACTCAAAACCCTCCTGCCATTAGCTGCATACTCCTCATTATCTTGTTGTTCGAGCTATTCGCTTAGGGTATTAACTATTCTTTGAGAAATTACACAGATCTATAACTATGGCTCCATTTGATAGGGACTTGAGGATTCAAACCTGAGAAGGGTTAATCTACAATTTATAACTTGAAATGACACTTTGAAACTAGTGGAAACATGCTTGTTCTACCTGTTTGATCATCGTGCTCTTGTACTCTTATTGTTGTTCATTGTACTTGACTCCATGCTGTTTTGGTGATGTTTATTCCCTTTGTTTAGGTATGTACCATATTAATGATAATAGTATTGATCACTATTCTAGCAATGACCTTTTCATTAACAAATAGTATCTTGGGTAGACATTCTATAGGTGGTCATGTTAGCATCTTTGATCCTGTGTATGATCTCCAATCTTGGAAGTAATAAAAAAATATCTATTCTGGTTATGAATAACTATGCCAATTTTTATATGTGAAACTAATAATAGGAGGAATGATCATATTAATGGAATAGAGGAATTTACTTTTATAGTTTGATTATGGTTAGTAAACTAAGGAAAGACCATGCCTATGTATAAGCTTATTTTGATTGCCTTAACAATGAGTGCTTATGCATAGATAAATACTATGTATGACTGAATGATTTTGTTAATACATGGCCATACCTAAATTATTACAAAGTGCGTACTCTTGGAGAATTACGTTTAAATTGTATACCAGATAAAATACAACGTAAATAATATTTGCTTGTGCTAAGGTATGCCAGAATGTTTGTTTGTGTTTCCTTGTGCTTGAGAGAAAGAAAAGGTCCTATGAAAGGAATGCTTATATATATGTGCCTGGAAATCTTTACATGTATTATGCAATTATGTTACTTATTGAAAACCATGATGATGGAATAGTTAGCTTAGCCTTGTGTTTAAATTGGAACTGAGCATGTTCTTTTATATTGGTTAGATACAAAAAGTGGTGAAATATTCTTGTGTTTTCCTTTCATCATGGATTAAATTGGGAGAATATTTACTTTCTTAAATGAAATGACCAAGGAGGATTTGAACCTCAATTTTTCATAGCTAAGCAAAGGATGATGCTTAAGTTAACTTATGTATGACATGTGCTTACTATGTGTCCATGGTTTTCTAGTACACGAATTCCATTACTTCAGTCAGTTTTACTTTGTTAGACTACTTCTAGCTGGGCTGGGTATCCTTCATGTCAGAAAGGATTCCAGGGAAGTGTTACTACTTCGTGGTAGGGTGGAAACACACTCCCACAATATTCTCGCCCTAGTTGACTTTTGTGAATAGGATTCTGAAGCACTTTTCAGGAAGGACATTACCTTATAGCGCTATATGCATCTGGTATTTGACATGGTGGACACTTGACATATGGTCGACGTTTCACTCGATTTTGAACAAAGGTATGATTTATCTTTTCAACAGTTATGGTTGTAATTATATTTCTATTATTCCTATAATGTAGGGAACTGAATAGTTTTAGTCGACTTGTGTAAATGACCATTGACTTGTTGACCGACTTCCTAAAATTGTGGATTCTTTTGTTGTGGCTTTTAGTGTCGAGATATCAGTCTTTACAATTCTCCGTGACTCACTCCATATTGCGCTGCAAGCGCACTTTGGCATGCGTTGAGGATTTTCTTCTTTTCAACCTCCGCGACCATCTTTGCTTTGTGCTCTGAGCGCACTTCGCATGGGGTGAAGGATTCTTCATTTTGTTAACTATCTTCCATCTCCATTAACTCACGCCCAAATCCATTAGGCTTTCACCATGTACACAGAACTGTTGTTTCACTTGCTTCGATGTGTTTCAAGCTTCCTCATCCGGATCAATAGGGGACACGGAGTTGCAGCCTAGAGCCTACTGAGACCGAACAGGGGCCAAGCGAGAGAAGAAAAAAAACAGGGGTCCCATGCAGATGGGCGGTGTGTGATAAACGTCACAACAAATCCCAAGGATCCTTTCCAATCCATATATTCTGATACTGACAAGCATTTTAAAAAGTTAATGAAACAAGCAAGATTCGGGTATGCTTATTTGGAGGATGTAGCACCAACTTATTCTTTGTTGCAGGTGTCTCAATTTATAAAGGAACAAAAGATAGATGATCCCAAACTCTTGTTGGGAGGATGTAGCACCAACTTATTCTTTGTTGCAGGTGTCTCAATTTATAAAGGAACAAAAGATAGATGATCCCGAACTCTTGTTGGATACGCTTGTTGGGAAGGTGTAGCACCAACTTATTCTTTGTTGCAGGTGTCTCACTTTATAATTGAACAAAAGATAGAGGGTCCCAAACTCTTGTTGGATACCCTACGCAATTACCTGGCGAATGTGGTGGATAGCTGCTTGTCAGGATTGCCGGACAAAATATTAGAAAGCTGCAACAAATGGACTGCAGATTTTGAGGAGGAAAAGATTTCAAAAGCTATTGCCTTAGCAGGAAAAGCATGGGCAGTGAAGTAAGCCAAAGAAAATGAAAAACAATCAACGGAAGGCGCCTCTGCTACCGGGCAACCTTTCCGTGAAGAAATAAAATCTGAGGTGTGATTTCTAGCTGATCTGGATTCAACTTTTCCAAGTTTTTCTCTTGTATCTGATGTCTAAATACGTCGCAATTGTTCCTCTTCCTATCTAAAGGCTATACAATTCTGTACACAGATTGAACATATTAGTCATTTGTTTTCCGCTGATATTAATCTAATAGATATAAATATTTATCGCTTCTGTTAATAAGTTAAGAAATATTATAAGCTTTGTATTTGACGTAGCAGAGGTATGTGCACGTGATTATTTTCATTCAAGAAAAAATTAATAATTTCATATTCAGTTGAATTCTCTCCCGTTGCATATGGAAGATAATGTAGTAAGGAAGAAACTACAACTATGAATATTCGTACCTTTCATATACAATAATGTCACTACTGAATCAGTGATTTGCAAAGCTTTTTAAAGATCTTTCGATGGAAATTCAAGTAGAAGTGTTATGTAATTGTTATTATTAGTTCATTTCAAGGCAGGAATACTATTGAAATCATTTAGTTTTAATTTTTTAATTAATTCCATCAATCGAAAATTAAAAATTATTGGCAAATTTAATTTTTTTTTTTAAACTTAAATTGTACAAAAGCATTAATAACTATGCACGAAAAAAACATTCAAACTTTATCATATGCAAAAGCAGGGAAACACAGCGAAAGCAAACGAAACTCAATTAATATTTCTGTTGTGCATAAATAAAGGACGTGGCTTTCAGAATCTTTTAACTTAAGCCATTAAATTATTTTCACTGTTTCTGTCACGTGTGGGGGACGACAACGCCAATTAAGTGAATTGATAGAATGGGCTTTTAACTCTTGTAGGGGTAAAAGTTTTTAATATTTTGAGTTACATACATGAAATTTATTTTAATATAAACTATAATAAAAAAAATGACATGAAGGTTAATTGAGAATAAATTAAGGTATCTAAGACACTACTTGATATATTTGCATAAAGTTTTTAGTTTTAATTTTATTAAAGGTTTTAAAGGAAGGATATTGATTTAGTTTTGTGGATGATGTGATGTTATTTAAATGCAGATTATTATTTAATGATTCAATAGATGCTTTGATTTTATATTTGATTTTGCAATGTCTTGTTATATATATTATTTTTATTCAAGAAGATTTGAACTCGTCAACATATAAGCCATACAACATGGACTATGCCAGTGCCCTCTAATTTGTCATATACATAATTGACATCTAATTCATCGTAGATTAAATTTGTGTATGCATGATTATGTACATGCTTACACCTTACTTTTATTATTATAATTTGTACATCTTAATGATAAATCAATGTCTTTTTAAAAATAATATAAATATTTAATTTTAGAATTTGACAGTATTAATTATTTATTATTATTATTATTATTATTATTATTATTATTATTATTATATTTTTCCCTTTTCATTTTTTGTTCTTTAAATAATCTATAAATATAAATATGATTGAACAATAAAAATTTGACTTGTAAAATATTTGACTTATATAAATATGTTTAAAAATCTATTATTAAAGATTGGACGATTCACTATTTTTTTTATTATGGTAATTATATTTTTTTCCCCAAAAAAATATTTAATCTAAATTTGTATTTTGAATAATAGAAGTTAATAATTCACTATGATTTAATTCAAAAAATTTATTTGTTATTTAAATATTTCTTAAAATGACATACATATTTATACTTTTTTAAAGCTTCAAAGTTTTTTAATTTTTATTCTCTCTCCAACTCTCACTATCATTATATCTCTACATGTGTTTATAAATAACTTCCTATCTCTATCTTTATATTTAGTTATCCCCTCTCATTCTCTCATCCCCCCTTTATATATATATTTATCTATTAAGTATATCTATCTAATATTCTCTTGATGATATCCTTGTTTTCCAGGAGTTAAGAATGTCATTATGGAATGCATAGTTTGTTTCTATAGTTCATAACTGTAATTTAATCTTTTTAATTTGTATTTATTCTCTTAAAAAGAAAGAGTTATATATTAAAAATATTTATTATTTAATTTAGTAATGGGTGCGGTATTAATATCTTTTTGATTTTATGGAGTATTGCAACAATCATTGTATTGATGAGCTACAAAAAATAACATTTGATTAAAGTTGATGTATAGTTTTTGTTTTAATTTTCAATGATATATTTTAAAAAATTTATGACATAATTTATTATTGTTGTATGTGATGAAAATCTTCCTGCTGAGAGCAAGCTAAAACACTCAAACATTAGCAAAACATGTTAGTCAAATAAAAACTTGACATTTAGTGAAACTTGCAAGAAAAACAACTAGGAAACTTTCTCCACAACCTCTGATGAGCAATAAGAAAATGCACCCAAGATTTTCTTGATTTTAACTCTTAGGGAATATGTGGGTATGCTCTCCCAACACAATATTTAATCCCACTATGACTAGAAAATTATAGATGCATGAAGGAAACTACCAACTACCATGAAAATGGCATTGAATGAACTCAAGGACTAGTTATGAAGAACTAGCCTCAAGCATTCAATATAGATGAAGAGAACAACTATGAACTAGTATGAAGCTATTCTACCATTAATGCAAGGAGATACCAAATAAGTTAGATAACAATAAATGCAAGAGAATTATAAGACTATGCTAGCATGATAACTCTAATATAAAAATAATGGATGAATTACTCTTGGCAAGGCTCCTATTTATAGAATTTTGGAGGGCTAGGGTGAGGTGGATCACATTTGGCATCCACATAGGTGCCACATGAAGGACACATAAATCATGCAAGAGTCCAAGTTTTCTTACACATGTGTGAGAACCTTGAGATGTGATGGGTCAAAGTGTACTTTAAGTACACGTGTAAGAAGGTGTAAGAGAAAAGGTCCAATTTCATGTTTTTAGATTGTGTAAGAGGTGTCATCAAGCTTGTAAGAAACCTTGTTGGGTCATTTTTGGATTATTTTGAAAAGACAAATTTTAGAAATTTTCTCACACGTGTGAGAAAATAATTAAAGCTAATGGGTGTAGGAATCCAAGAATTAGCTTGATTAACCTTAGTTAATTAGGAAAGAGGTCTGTTTGTTGATAGTGATGTGTGTAGGGTAGGGTAGGATCTAGGTTCAGATTTGAGATTAATTTAATTTAAAATTAAACTAATCATGGTTTAGTAGAATAATAGAATATGAAGGGATTGAAATAAATTAAAATGTATTTAACAAGGGTTTATGTGGGGATAGGGTATTAAATAAAATTTAATACACTTGCAAGAGGGGTATTTAAATTAAAAATTTAAATAGTATAGAATACTGAGCCAAATTTAATTAAATAAGCAAGAGGAATATAACTAAACAATTAAATAATTATAACATTATGGGATGATTTTAAGTGTCTACAATTTTCCTTTCTTTGATGTGATGTCAAGAATGACATTACATCAAAGAAAATATATATATAAGATGCCCGAGAGAGAATATAAGGTCCTAGGGTTGAGATAGCGAAGCCGTACCCCCTCAAGAAAATAAGAAAAAATATAAATTTTTGGGTAAATTTCTCAAAAAGTGGGAGAGGAGAAAAAAGAACAATTGCATGGCCTATGAAGGACACAGGAAAGAAAAGGGGCAAAAAATGGGGGCTGAAAAGAAAACAGGGACCGAGAAGAAAATGGGCACTCAACAGGCCTATAAATAAGCCACGAGTACCCTATGAGAACTCATTTTCACCTTTGAGAAGAAAAAATTCAAAGAGAAGAGAGAGCCTATAAATCCTCCACTTCATGATGATATTCCTTCTCTCCAATCCATTAATTCCCCTCCATGTCAAGATTAAATCACTCCATCTCATGATTCCCTCCCCTCCATTCCATTGTATGATCTTCCATCTCACGATCCCATTATCCCTTTTACTCCACCACATGATCCTCTCCATAGTCAAGATCAAATTACCCCATCATCTCCACTTCATGATTCTCCGCCATCTCAAGATCTTGTTATCCCTCCTAATCCATCTCACGATCCTATTGTTCCCACTAATCCCCCTCATGATCCTAATCCTCCACAAAATCCCATCACACTTATCCAATCCATAGATGAACCCCATACACCTGAACTCGCATCTTGTGTTGTAAATAATAAGCATACCACTAAAGAAAGAATGTCTCAAGATGGTGGTACACCTTCCACTCCTTCCAACTCCCAAATTCCTCCAACCAAATCTATACCTAAATATTCCCCTCATTCATATTCCAAATCCCTTTTGGGCCCTTATGTCCAAACTTTCATCTCCCATCCTCCAAATCCATTTTGGGCACTTGTGTCCAAAATTTCATCCCTTCCTCAAACACACCCATTTTGGGTCCTTATATTCCCAAACCTAATCCTTCATCTCTTCCATCTATTTTAGGTCCTTACATATATCCATCTACCATATCCAAGTTTACCTCACATCCCTAAGAAAGATTCACAAAGGCACACATCCTTGAATTCCTTCCGACATTCATCCTCTATAATTCCATCTCTACACTCTTTAAACCATTCATTCTCATGCATCCATAACATGGCTAATGGAATCGAGTTGAATGCCAATGCAAAAAAAATAGAAATAAAACTAATGCATACAGCCAAAAATCAACAAAAATAGAAGGGTCAACATGTCCCATCTAAAAGACATGTTCAAGAAAAGAAATCTATGATCCAAAAGGGTGAAAAGTTCAAAAGGCCACAAAGGCCTCAAAATGAAAAATGAAAAATCATGTGGATCCCAAAGCTACTCAATGCCAAATTGCATCTCCAAGAAAAATCCAAATTTCCATTTTCCCTTGCTAATCCAAAATCTTCCTCCACTCCTAATTCCTCTAAAAATCCTCTACATTCCAACTCTATTACCTCCTCCATCTATTTTGCATCCCTCTATCCGAAATCCACCTTTTCTCCTCCATCTCCTCCAAAATCTCCTCCTTCGCTACTCGACCACCATTCAAGATGTGTGCCCATGATGATCTTTCCACCTCTCCAATCCATTTATCCATTAGTATTCGAACCTCCCATCCATTATTCCTCAATCCTTCCATACCCATCCACCCCTTTAATCCACTTTTTTTCATAAATCATAATTCTGAGGTACCCCTAAGCCATTTAATCTACTAGCCAACCCTCCTACCAACATCTACAAGAACATATCCAAAATGCCTTCATACAAAATACACAAAGACATATCATGAAAATAGATGCTTGAGTCCTTCCCTCCACATTCCTATCACATATCTATTGTCTTCTAAAATTCACCTCTTCCATCCATTCACTTATCCTCATCCCCTTGTACCCTACACTTGGGGGTAAGCTCCATCCATCATATGATACCATATATGTCTTTCATCTTTCATAGCCACCATCCATCCTCCTATCTAAGTCCATCATCATCATTTCCTATCTTTGATCTTGACTATCCTATTTATTCCATCCATCCATATGCACCATCCATGTTCCTTACACATTATCCATCTATTCTCTGTTATCCTACATACGTTCATCCACTTATCCATATTTGATCTTGACATCGTATGTATATCCTACATCTCCTAGTCCTTTTCATATTCACGTCCTCCATCATCCATCCATAATCCTATAAAGCTCCATCCTCCTTTTCATGCCTTTGATCTTGATCATTGCATGCATTCCCTCAATTCCATTGTATGCTTCTATCCATATCCTCCCTACATTACATATTGTCCTTTTCCATCCGTATCCTCCTTATCACTATCATCTTATTCATACCCCTCGTCCTTTCCACCCACCTCCCACTTTCATACCTTTTCCTTCATAAAACTAGAGGCACGACAACACACAAAGAAGAAATGAATGATATCCATGCATGCTTTGGAACATACATTCCTCCATTGGACCTCCATGCATATTTGTATCCATTCCATCCATTTCATATATCCTTTAGCTACCATCTCTTTGTTCCTTCTCCTACCTCTAGTGTTGGGAATTTAACTCCTTTGCCATATCATCTTTGGATACTCATCCCCATTTTCCCCACCATTTAATCCCCCATAGGCTCTCAGTATCCATTGCCTCCATTTACCTTCCATCCATCAATTACATATGTTCCTCTTTATTCTATCATTCCTTGGTTCTCCCTTGTCATTTGTCCCAATCCCTTCCATCCTGTTATCCATCTTCCAACCTCAATCCATAACATCCATTTGTCCTTTCCATCTCATGTCTAATCCATTTCCCTTTCTTCTATCCTATTCAATCCACCTTATCTTCTAATATTCTTTTATCCCATCCCTTTCTCTTCTAATCCACTCCATTTATTCCCCTTCTATCCTTCAATTCAATCCCATTCAATCTCTTCATCCAATCCTTTCATATCCAATTCATTTTCCTTCTACTATAATCAATTTCCCTTCTTCCTATATTCTTCAATCAAATTCCTTTATCTTCTAATTCCACTCGATCAAATTCATTTATCTTCTAATCTAATCAATTTCCCTTCTTCTACTCATTTCATATCAACTTCATTTATCTTCTAATCCAATTAACTTTCCTTATTCCTATCCTCTTCAATCCAATTCCTTTCTACTCCTATTCTTTTATCCAAGTCTTCCAATCCAATCCAAATCATCTTTCCCTTCATGTCCATTCTATTCAATCCACTCATTAATAAATCAAAAAATCCCAAATTAGTCAAATTTTGTGCAATCAATAGTAATCGAATCAATCCAATCTTGTATTCATGTACATCACGCCTTAATCAACGAGCATCAGCTTGACCTACATCAGTTGATAATCCATTAATCCCAATTTTAATCAAATCATCATCATGCCCGATGTATCCTTCCCAATCCTTTGGATGTGCATTTTTCTTACCGTTAAATTTTTCATCCTCAATCAATCATCATCAATCAATCCATCAATTGGTTTTCAGCTTGACTAGGAGCAAAATTTTGGTTTGCATTTGGTTTGTTGTGCATGCTTACTTCTTTCTTGTCTGTATTGTCATTTTTTGCATTTATCATGGTCTTTGCATCCTATTGTCACAATGGCATCATGCTCTTCCATACCATGTCATCATAGGCATATCATTGCATTTGACACTTTTTTAATCATGTACTTGACACAATGTCATATTTGCTCCTCATACCTTGGTACATAGTGTCAAATACAATATCAAACTTGGGTTTCTCACATTATTGCAGCATGACTTTATCTATTATTCTTTCATCATACATAGCCTTTTCCCCTTCCTTCCATTCTCCTATCCATTTCGAGAGCACACCTATGTTCTCCAAACTTGCATTTCCTTTTGAGGGGGCATACTAATCCCTCCTCATCATCCTTCCTCATCCTTTTGTGACTGGGGCATCATGCTACTAGTTTTATCCCTTTTATCCACTATATTTTAATCTTCTTTTATATAACATCACTTTATTATGCTACATCAAAGAGGAGAAAAATGTAGTCACCAAATATTATCCTAACAATTACCTTTATTCTAGCCAATTAAATAGATATTATTATTTATTTAATAATTGACTTTCTTCTACCTTTAATTAAATATATTCACATTTATTTAATTACTCTCCTCTTTATCCCTTATCTCTAATTAAATAAATTTATATTTATTTAATTTTATCCTTTTATCCTATCCTTGATTAAATAAATTTACATTTATTTAATTTTATCATATCCCATTTCCCCTCACCCTAATCCTCTATTTAATTAAGTAAATGATCTAGTTTATTTAATTAATCCCCTCTAATCCCACTTGGAAATAAATATTGCATGTAATTCTATTTGGGCAAATGGCTCCTAACTATTCCCCTTACCCTTACACCTAACCAATAAATAACATTCGTCTACCACACTTCCCATTACACAATCCTTGGAGATACCTTATTTCATAAACACTTTGATGGAACTATTCTTTGATGTCAGAATTCAAAGGAAGAAAACACAACCTTAGAAGAAGTGCATCAAGGAACATGTGGATCCCATTCTAGTGGCCCCACTTTAGCAAAGAAGTTACTTTGTACTGGGTACTATTGGCTGATAATGCAACAATCTGATGCTTATCACGATGTGAATAAAAGTTTTCTTTGTGAGTAGCATGGAAATTTAATAGACTCTCCATCTCAATCCCTCGAACCCACTATTACACCTTGGCCTTTCCCCTCTAGGGTTTTAATCTTGTGGGCCAGATATTCCCAAAATCTATTGATGGCCACAAGTATATCCTAGCCACTATTGAATACTTTACTAAATGGGTGGAAGCCATCCTAGTCACCTACACAACTAGTAAGAAAATTTCCAAATTTATCATGAATTACATTATCTGTCATTGTGGCATCCTAAAAGATCTCCATACTGATAACAAAAAACCCTTCAAAAATTAGGATGTCTTTGACCTTCACAATAAATTTGGCATTACCCCATTGCTCATTCAAATAATTCCCACAGGGAAATGGTCAAGTTGATGTTGCAAATAAAACTATCCAAAAAAATCCTTGAAAAGACTATCGATGGCACCAGTCATGATTGGTACCTGCAGCTCAATCCCGCCCTTTGGGCCTACCGCACTTCCATTTGTACTCCCATCGGGCATGCGAAAAATGGTTGTGATGAAAATATTCCTATTGAGATAAAGCTAGATCACTCAAATATTAGCAAAACATGTTAGTCAAATAAAAAATTAACATTTAATGAAACTTGCAAGAAAATAACTAGGAAAATTTTTCCACAACTTTCGATGAGCAATAAGAAAATGCACGCAAGATTTTCTTGATTTTACCTCTTAGAGAATATTTTGGTGTGGTCTCCCAACATAATATTTAATTTGACTATGATTATAAAATGATAAATACATGAAGGAAACTACCAACTACCATGAAAATGGCATTGAATGAACTCAAAGACTAGTTATGAAGAACTAGCCTCAAGCATTCAATATGGATGAAAAAAACAACTATGAACTAGTATGAAGCTATTATACCATTAATGCAAGGAGATAATGAACAAGTTAGATAACAATAAATGCAATAAAGTTCTAAGGCTATGCTAGCATGATAACTCTATTGCAAAAATATTACATGAATTACTCTTGGCAAGGCTCCTATTTATAGTATTTTGGAGGGCTAGGGTGAGGTGGATCACATGTGGGATCCACATAGGTGCCACATGAAGGACACATAAGCCAAGAAAGAGTCCAAGTTTTCTCACACATGTGTGAGAAACTTGAGATGTGATGGGTCAATGTGTACTTCAAGTACACATGTGTAAGAAGGTGTAAGAGAAAAGCTCTAATTTCATGTTTTTAGAATGTGTAAGAGGTGTCATCAAGGTTGTAAGAAACCTTGTTGGGTCATTTATGGATTATTTTGAAAAGGAAATTTTGGAAAATTTTCTCACAGATGTCTGATAAAATAATTAAGGCTAATGGGTGTAGGAATCCAAGAATTAGCTTAATTAACCTTAGTTAATTAGTAAATAGGTCTATTTGTTGAGAGTGATGTGTGTAGGGTAGGATCTAGGTTTAGATTTAAGATTAATTTAATAAAAAATTAAACTAATCATGGTTTAGAAGAATAATAGAATGTGAACGGATTTAAATAAATTAGAATTTATTTAACAAGAGTTTATGTGGGGAAAGGTTGTTAAATAAAATTTATTACACTTTCAAGAGGGGTATTTAAATTAAAAATTTAAATACTATAGAATAATGAGCCAAATTTTTTTAAATAAATTTAATTAAATAAGTGAGAAATATAAAGAAAATAATTAAATAATTATAATGTTATCAAATGATTTTAAGCATCGACAATTGTTATATTGGTATCAAGATTTATTGTGTTATTTTAAAATCAAACTCATTGACCCATGTTTCATGAGTAGTTACTCAGAAGAACCCATCTCACATGAGAATGAATGGAACACATAACACTCATTGCATCTTAGTGATGTTGGCATATGTGAACCACCTAGACTTCTTGAGAGGTCACCCATCTCAGTACTACTCCATCTCAAGTGCGCTTATCCACAGAGTTACCTCCAAGGAAAGGCCCACTTTTCTTCCAACCCCATTTGTAAAACTTTCTGCCGGTGTTTTTTCCTGATATGAAACCTTTCTTATAAATCCCCTTAAACTCGTCAATTGATAATTAGGAGATATTTTTCACATCAAGTCAAATTTTGATATTCCAATCTAGATTCAAATGTGACCACTAGTCATAAAACATTACATATTTTTATTCTTTTTTTTTATTAAAGTGGTAGGGAGAGGGCCTCGATCCCAAATAACAACATTTCACATTATAGAACAAAAGACAAGCTTTGGGTCGTTACAATCGAAAGCCATCAAAACCTAGCACTAAGAGAAGTTAATCAAATATAGTAATTTAGAACTATGTACTTCCTCTAAGTTAACACTAATGTCATTATCATATATACTAGATTGTCTTTCATCATTTGAGTAAAGTAAAAAAAAATCTTTTGCCTTATAGTAAGAATCGCAAAGTCCCTATTTATACTAATAAAAGTAAATCAAAAAATTAACCTGATGAAAATTTTAACCAAAGAAACCATAACCATATTAGCATTATAGCTAAGTCTAAAGAAAGGTAAATTATCTATCATTGATTTTAGAAATAGTCTCCCAATCCTTTGAGAGAAAATGGATTTCCTTATGCCAATCTTCTTTGTCTTCGCCTTGGGGTTCATCCTCATCCTTATCATCTTCTTCCTTCTTCTTGGAACTCTTCCTCAAACTTCTCTTTCCCATGGCCACAACAATGACATTCTTCTTCACAATGCTTCTAATTAATATGCAAAGAAAAGAGATAGCAGTATTAAACTACTCTTTGGTAATAGTAGGGGTGATATAGTTCTCCAAACTTTCCACTCTATCCTACAGATCCTTTATTTGACCCTAAGCTCTATTATCTTTTCTAGGCTCAATAATAAGAGAAGGTGAATTATTTTTCAAATAAGGTTCATCAAGAAAAATAGGGGTATTACATGCAATATTCACCATTTCCTCTACTTCATCAAGTTTAACAGTTATCTCCAATGATTTTTCCTCTTCCATCTCATCAAAATCATCTTCCTCTTTTTCATAATATTCATCTTTTGAATTATTAGAGATATCACTTTCCTCAGGCTCATATTCAAAGTTTGTTTCTAGGACAACTTTCTTAGCAGACACCATAACAATGCACCATAATTGTTTGACAGGATGGGAGAGGATTTGAGTGGGAGAGGAGAGACTTTGAGAAGGAAAGGTGTGGATTCATACTGTGGACAAAATCATGGTAGTGTGGCTACTGGTGCTAGTTCTAGCCATCATACTAATGAAGGGCCTTTGGTCCTGGGGATGCCTTCCTCACCAGTATTGGATGTGGCACTTCAGGTGTCAAATTCCTCTTTGTTGGGATAGGGGATTCCTTTCCCTAGTAGGGGTGTCATGGGTACCCCCTCAAAGGCAGTGTCAAATGAGGCTTCGCCAAGTGTGAAGCTGTGCTAGGAGAAGGGCCCAGTTTGACTTCTAAGGTGTTGAATGTTGAGGCTATTCCTTCAAAGGACCCACAAGTGGGGTCAAAAGGCATCTCTAGATCTGTCGATGCTAAAGTCAACCCTCGTAGTCTCAAAAAGTGGTTAGATTTTGTGGGAGCGAGAAAGGAGACAGAAACTACGCCCTCTGAACAAATAGTTAAGGCATTTCTTCAAGAAGGAGAAGTTGCTATTTTTGTTGCAGACACTATGGTGGATTGATCTATTTTGGCCATTGAATTCATGCTGGTTGGTAAGTTTTTGGGACCACGTCCTAATATTGACACGGCTAGAACTTTTGTTAAAAAAAATGGGCATTGAAAGGTCATGCGAACATCGTGGCCCTTCCTAAAGGCTTTCTTTCTTTTTCTTTCTCAAATAAGGAAGATCAGGACTATGTTTTGTGTGGGGGTCCTTGGATGTTTGGTAGAATGGTTGTCACCTTTCGCAAATGGACTCCTAATTGGAGCTACTCTGATAATATTTTTATGGCAACTCCGGTCTGGGTTAGGTTTCCTGGGTTGCCTCTAGAATATTGGAATGAGGGGGTTTTCAAAGTCTTAGCTTCTTCATTTGGAGGAGAACTCATTTCGATCGATCTTATGACGTCAGCCAAGTCTAGACTTATCTTTGCTAGGATCTGTGTTAATATTGGTTAGTTTGATAATCTTCCCTCGGTTATCAATATAAACTCTAAATTGGGTCAGTGTAAACAAGAGGTGACTTTCAAATCGCTACCATTTGCCTGCTTTGTCTATCACAAAATGGGCCACTAGGAAAAACATTGCCCAAAGAAAACTCCTAAGGTTTCTCCGCTATGGAACCTAAAAAAACTACTAGACAAGTCTGAAAGGAGGTCAAAGGTGAAAATAACAATAATAATGAAGTTTCGACAAAGAAAGTGGATTCTAACACTACTCCAGTTTTGGAGGAGGGTGAAATAGAAGAACCTGTATCACATGTGTCAGACTTGGTTGCTATTTCCAATAAGGAGGCTATCTCTAATGAGAATATCCAGAAGATCCCTGTTTCTTCTGAAACCCCTGAGAAATTAGTGGGTGCGGGTCTTTCTGATGAGGACTCGGTCCCAATGGTGGTGTTGGTTCCTATTTTGGAAGAGGTGTCTAAGATAGGACCTTCAGTGGACAAAGTTTTTGTTGAAGATCTAAAAACTAATGAAGATGACTCATCTTCTGTTCTTGATACCCTTTCAGGATGCAATGATGAAGATCCTGTTGTTGGAGAAGAATCTATTGATGGGAATGGAAGATAAACTATTCAAAAAGGGAAGAAATAAAAAAAGAAAGAGAAGAAAATGGAACCTGCTACTCTAGGCTCCAATAGAGTTACCACTCAAAGTAAAGTAGATGGGGGATCCAAGCTAAAAGTAGATGTTAGATCTCACAAAAAGTCTCAAGGAAGATATACCAACAAAGAAATCAGAGAGAGGGAAAGCAAAAAGGACATTGTGGATGGTAAGCAACTTACTATCTAGGGAGTTTGTACTCCGGTTAAGAAATGAAGCTCATTTCATGGAACATAAGAGGGTTGAATGCCCCTCATAAATAAGACATTCTCAGGAATCTAGTAAGAGATCACAAGCCAGATATCATTTTTGTTCACAAAACTAAGATAGGTAAAGAGAAGGTGTAAAAAATTAGAATCTTTAAAAATAATGGGGTTACTGGCTTTATCTTAGAAGGGGCTTTAGGAGTGGTTGTTGTTTTCTAGAATCACAGTCATGTTAGGGGTTCTGTGGTTTTAGAAGATTTGAACTACATCAGCATTAACTTTGTTCATCTTAAGATGGACTTTTAATGGGTTGCTACTACTATTTATTCCCCCAATACCAAAGCTAGTAGATTCCATTTTGGAGGAAAATTGATAATCATAGAAATTATTTCCAGGAGCTTCATTGGCTGATCATTGGGGACTTCAACTTCCCTTTAAAAGACAATGAGAATTTTGGTGGGGTGGCTAATCAAAGTCATTTGGATAGTGGAATAGAGCTTATGGAATTTATTAACAAATAAGCTCTTTTTGATATGGAGCTTCAAGGCGTCAATCTTACTTGGTCTAATAGAAGGATTGGTCAAGACCTTATCCAAGTAAGATTGGACTGGGCTTTGATCACTGGTTGTTGTTTAAATTTTTTTGGGTGTACACTATCTTCCCTTTTGAAATTGGTTCTGATCACTTCCCTATATGTTTTAGTGTTGAACCAATTACTGTGAAGGGTCATCCACGCTTTAGGTTTGAAAAAATGTGGGTGGATCATTTGGAGATTGAGCAGCATATCAAAGACTAGTGGAATGTTAATATTTAAGGTACTGCCATGTTTAGAGTGGTTAAGAAACTTCTCAATATTAAATAGAATCTGAAGATGTGGAGAAAAACTATTTTTGGTGATATTTTTAAATCCAAAAGTTAGCTTAAAAAGGATCTTGACATGATTCAGAATAATATCCAATAGTTTGGGTTGATGGGGGAGCTGAGGGACAAGGAGGAAAGCATCCTCACTAAAAAGCATAACATTATTTCCAAGGAAGAATAATATTTGAGGCAAAGATCAAGGTCTATTTGGCTCAAAGATGGGGATAAGAATACTAGATTCTTTCATTTATCTACTTCAAAACATAGAGCTTCTAATACAGTATCTAAACTCAAAGTGGAGGAAGGGGAAATTTCCAGTGATAAAGACATTTCTGAGGCTATGATTAATTTTTTCTCTTCCTTTCTCTCCAAAGATCTTAATCTTGATTTGGAGAATCAAAATATCCTTCTTGACAACATTCCTTACATTTTCAATGACTCTACTAATCATGCTCTTATTTCCAACCCCTCTCAAGATGAAATTAAGGTGGTGGTCTTCTCTTTTGAACGTGATAAATTCCTAGTTCCAAACAGGTTCCCTATGTTCTTTTTTCAAAAAATTTGGCATATTATTGAAGTGGACATCAGCAATGTTGTTAAAGAATTCTTTGGAGCCAAATCTTTGCTCAAAGAGATTAATGGAACCTTTCTTGCTCTGATTCCTAAGAAGCTTGGAGCTGATTCAGTGGATTCCTTTAGACCAATTAGCTTATGCAATTCTATGTACAAAATTCTTTCTAAATTTTTGACCTCTCATTTGCTGGTTATTCTCCCTCAAATAATTTCTTCACAACAAAGTGGCTTTGTACCTAGCAGGCAAATTCTACATTTGATTATGAAGATTCATGAGGTTATCCACTCTACCCAGGTCTCTCTTAATTCTGGTTTCCTTCTGAAACTAGATCTTTCAAAGGCTTATGATCTGGTGGATTGGGATTTGTTGATCAAGGTTTTGAGATCTTTTGGTTTTGGTGACAAATTCTTTAAATTGATTTATCAGCTTATTAGCACTTCTACAGCTTCTATTTTGATCAATGGTTCACCATCTAGGTTTTTCAAACCCTCTAGGGGCCTAAGGCAAGGAGATCCTCTTTCTCCTATCCTTTTTTCTATGTTGGCTGAATGTCTGGGGCAACTTTTTTAGAAGATTGTTTCCAATGGGTCTTTTAAAGGCCTCTCCCCTTCTTCGACTTCCAGTTCCTATTCGCATGAATAGTTTGTGGATGATACTATCATTATGGGTTTCTCTTCTATTCAGGAAGTCAAGACTATTAAACTTTCTCTTTCTACCTGTTCTCTTGGTTCAGTTAAATCCATCAATTGGGATAAGAGTTCTTTATTTTTTATTAATACCCCTGAGGATAGGCAATATAGAATTTCCAGAATCATAGGCTGCAGAATTGACTCTCTCCCTGCTACCTATCTAGGTCTTCCTCTTTCTCTAAAACCTCCAAAATCCTTTTGGGTCGGTATTGTTGATAGATTTAATAGGAAGCTGGCTGGTTGGAAAGGAGCCATTCTTAGTCAAGTTGGAAAAATTCAGCTTTTAAAGGCCTCTTTGCAAAGCCTCCCTATCTATGCTCTCAGTCTTTTTAAGATTCCTGGTAAATGCGCAAATATCATTGAAAAAATCCAAAGAAATTTTCTGTGGTCGGGAGTGGAAGAAAAAAAGAGATTGGCTTTAGCTGCTTGGGAAAGGGTCTGCACTCCCAAAAAGTGGGGGGGGCTTGGGAATTCACCCTCTAAGAGTCACTACCATTGCGCTGCTTTCTAAATAGATTTGGAGATTTTTTGGGGAAAAAAGAGAATGGAATGATATCATCCATAGAAAATATCTCTTCTCTTTTTCCCATATTTCTAAATTTGGGGAAACAAATTTGAAAGTGCAAGGTTCTTTTATTTGGAATAGTATTCATAATGCTAAGGATGCGGCCTTTAAAGGGGCTAAGTGGTTTTTAGGAAATGGTAGAAGAATCTGATTTTGGGAGGGTTGTTGGATAAAAGATTATCCTCTAAGATATGTCATCGCTTTTCAACCCTTCATCAACTAGTGCATTCAAAGATACAGAGCTAGGGTCAGGGACTACTGGAGGAATGGCTCGTGGATTCATCTCTCCCTTGTGAATGAAATGTTAAAGCCTTTAATGTTGGATCTATTGATCTGGAAGGTTAAGAATTCTACAGAAGACAAGCTACTTTGGGGAATCCTTCCTTCTAGAATGTTCACGGTTGCTTCCTATTCTAAGCTTTTATTGAATCAACTGAATCCTCTCCCCTTTTGGGCTCATGTGTGGGATAAAACTTTAATTCCTAAAATTAACATTTTTTTTTGGCTGGTTTTGCAGAATAAAATCCTCACTATTGATAATCTCCAGAAATGGGGAATGATGTTGAGCAATAGATATTTCTTGTGTTAAAAAGCTGAGGAATTAGCTTCTCATGTTGCCATTGATTGTAGTTATGCTTGGGAGGTTTGGAACTTGTTATTACAATGCTGGCAAATTAAGTGGTTTTTTCTCAATAACATGGAAAGTTTTTTTAAACAGTGGAGAAAAGTTGAGTTCCCCATTGATCAACATCTGTGGAATATTATACCTCCCCATGTGACATAGAGGTTATGGAGAGAATGCAATGATAGAGTCTTCAGGAATATTGAACTTCCACCCAAGGTGATAGCTGAGAAGATTAAGAGAAGCAATAAGGAAAACTTCAAAATGTCATATGGTAGGATGTTGGATTTCAATGCTGGTGATATGGGTGTAGGGATAACAAATAAAAACCCTAATCTTAGGGTGATTTCCATCTGGCTTTCTCCTCTACCAGGATGGATAAAAATAAATTTTAACAGCGCTGCTAAGGGAAATTCGGGCCCAACGGGCTATGGTTGTCTCATCTATATTGACATGGCTAATTGTCTGGCTGCAGTGGTGATGCCTATTGGGGTGCAAAATAGCCACATGGTGGAGGCTATGGACCTTCTTCAGACACTTAAAATTGTTAAGAAAAATATGGCTCAAAATGTTTGGGTTGAGGGTGACTCAATGAATATTTTAAAATGCATGAGTGACAAGACTAAGCCATCATTGACCATTAAGGAGATAACCAAGGAAGCTAGAGTCATTATTAATTCCTTTAAGCAAGTCATTATATCTCATGTCTACTAAGAAGCAAATTGTACTGCTAATGAGTTGGCCAATTTTGCGGTTAAATCCAAGGATATCATGATTTGGCACAATTATGAAAATCTCACCATTGATATGAAAGCCAAGTTGGCCTTTGACAGGTCTCAAAGAAAAAGGGTGGATTGGGCATATCTTGAGAAGATATGATGATTAGACAAATTTTAGAGTAATAGAGGAAAATGATTACGGAAAGTGGTATCTTTCCCAAGAGTACTAATTGCAGACACGAGTTAACCTTTGTTAACTTCAAAGTTTCCTATTATCACAACAATTGGTATTTCTCTGCAATTACTACTATCTTTGTTAGCTATGAAATCATGGGAGGAGGGCTAAACCATAAAGAGCCAAAGGACTTATCTAAATAGAAAAAAATGTTAGAGGCCTAGGACATTCTCACTAAGGGGGGTCTTACTATCTACATGGAAAGATTGCATGGGGCGAAAGACAATGCTACAAAATTATTTGTTGACTCTTGGAGAGATGGGGTCGTCACTATAGCGGGTATCACTATGAACATCATGGAGGATTTAATTGATGAGGTGTCCAGGCTTAGCACTAAGGGTATCAAATTTTACCATGATAGCAAAGTCTCACGAAAGGGCATTCGACACTTTTCCAAGAGCAAGGAGGAGAAAAAAAGCTTGGTGAAAGAGTCTGGAGGTTGCTATGATGTGGCTTCCTTCAAATAAATTTGGGCAATGGTTATGATGGTGATTATGGAATATGTTACCCTTGATGGTAGGTTCAAACGAGAATATGTCCCTACCTTTCTATATTATTTAGTCTCCCATTTGAGTATTTCCTGGCATAAGAAGAAGGAGAAGAAACCCATTCTTCATGAAGGGTTGATTCTTCTAATTGTTGAACATATTAAGAAGATTGGCAGTGCTAGCCCTGTCATTACCCCGTCCAAACCTTGTTTGGGAAAAAATAATAATTAGGGACGTGGTTGTAAAAGAGGAGAGTGCCTCAGGTAAAAATTAAGGATAAGGAGGTTTCTATGGATACAGATACCTCTGTAGATAGTGTGGAAGGCTATGATGACATGGTTGATTCTACTGAGGAAGACAGTTACTCTTCAACCTCATCTCAAATTTAGCTTCAGAGGAGAGTGACAACATCGAAGAAGAGGTTATGGGTACTATGGAAATGGGTAAAACCTCTGGTATCAAGAGTAACAATGAGGATGATAAGAATGAGGAGGATGTGGGTGGTTAGAAGGTGTCCATTCTTGTGGATTATGATAGCTCTGAAGATCACAATGTGCCCATATCTCCAAAACTTGAAGTCATCATGGAGGTTGGGTTGGATACTCAAAAGGAAGCTACGAAGGTGGAGAATAATCCCCCTTCCATGGAGATGGCTTTGCTTGGGGCAGAGAAAGAGAATGCTCCTGGTAGTTCTCAGAAAATTCCTTTCATCAAAATGGTGGACATGCAGGAATAGAATGTTCAATTGCTGAGGGAAGATATAGATGATAAAATCGACCCCCCCTTTGGGGTTCTCCAAACTGCCAAAGCTACTTCCATGTATTCCTTTCATTTAATGAAATGGGTGTTCCAGGAGATTAAGAATTTAAACCTTAAGCATCACTCCATTTTTGATAAGGTAGATTCTCTGTAGGAAATGCTGGAGTCTGGCTCGAAAACTGTGGTGGACAAGGTCAGCAATGATGGGGATAAAAAAGTGCAGGGAAATACAAGTTAGAATAGAAACTATGGAGAACACAATGAGAAAACATGTGCATGACAACAACAAATTTATGGGTTCGGCCATGGATTATTTTATGACCATTAAACCTGCGCTGGATGCTGGCTCCCCCAACAAAAAAGCTAATGAGGTCACTAAGGACCTAGAAGAGGAAGGCCTGGGAAAACCCACTAGATTAGTGAGAAGGAAGAAAATTCAAGAAAGAATCCAGGAGCTCTCTGATTTCAATGTAGTGATAAAGAAGATATCTAAGGTGAAGCAGGAAGCTGATGAGACTCGTAAGGATTTTGTCTTGTGCACTAGGTTCCTGGTACTATTTGTCTATTTTTTTGCTGCTCTTAAGTTTTTGGTTTTTTTTTAGGTTGTTTTTCTGGTTATGGTTATAGCAGACTGGTCCCTAGTCCTGTCTCTTTTTAGTGTGCTTTAACATCAAACTTTTTTTCTAGCTTGTACGGGGTTTTTGGTCCCCTTTAAAACCTATTTTTTCTTGCAATCAAAAAATTTCTTTGGAGACATTTTTTATTTAATATATTTTTTCTTCCTCAAATGAGAAGAGCTATGTTCACCATAGCTTATCTCATATTTATTTTATCCTTGAAGATAGAGTCTATTTTTCCTACTTGAACTTTTCATTATATTCATTATCAACAGCAATGATTCTTTTTTTGGCTCTAGAGTTGGTCTTCCTTGACTTGGGAGGGATAGCTTTACTGCTTAGGGCTTTCCTTTTATTTGAGGTGGTGCCAAGGAGGTATTTTCAAAGGATTATTTATAAGGCATAGAATGAGGAGGGGTTGTACTCTTTTTATTTCTCTTACGATTAGGGTTCAAACTTTTAAGAAGAGGGTTTCTACTCAACAACTTAATCTTGACCATGCTATGAAGGAGTTCAACAATTTGTTCACCTTCTAGTTGAGGATAGGTAATGTAATTACTATGGAGAGGATAATTTTTAAAAACATATTAATACAAGACATAGGTTAACCCCTAGTACAGAGGAAGAGACTCACCCTTGTCAATGATATTACTCAAAGAAGAGAATAGGGAAAAAGGAACATTGATTTTATTCCCATGCCTAATATGGTTTAAAATAGGAAAATAGTATCCATGAAAGGTAGTAAAATGATCCTATAAAGTAAATTACCTCATGTAGCATAGAGAAAGAAAAGAGAAAAAGGAGAGGGAAGGGAAGACTGCTCATACCCCTTACCATTAGCCACAATCAATAGCTTCTTACCCTTCTTGAATAAGTTGGTCATATATATATTTTGTACTTTGCAACACTCTTTTTTTCCATGTTTTCCCCTTCACATTTCAAACCTCCTATTTCAATAATTAACTTTGGTGTAATACATAATTTGACACCACCAATAACTACATTACCCTTATGCCATTAATTACAAAATTTCATGGAAAGGGCATTGTTAAACCCCCTCATAGCCTAAATGTAATGAGTTATCCTAGCTCTTATAAACTCACCCCAAAGCTCTCTATTCTCTAATAATTTATTAGAATCCACAACTTCAATTTATTAAGAGGCCCACCCATGACACTAACCTCCTTGAAATTGATTTGAATATCCTTGACTACCATACCAATAGGCTCATTATTACACAAATTGCAATGAAACAAAAAAAACCTTTCTCTATCTCTTTTTATTCAAGTGACAAAGCTTCTTAAAGATGAGATCTATGTTGATTATTTTCTTGATCATAGGTGTCTTCTTATCAGCCTCTCACTCAATCAACACAATAACATAAAACAAAAAAAAAAATCAACATTATGAATAAGAACATCAAGGGAGTTGTATTGTCTAAAAATGATTCAGGTCTGTTTTCTTTTCAATATAAAGGGGTAATGGTGAGACTACCTTCACTAATGGTTCCAACACACAATATTTTTGTTATATATAACAATTTTCTAATGGAAAATATAATGTTTTCACCCTATGGTTGTATACCCATGCAGATTTTGGAAATGATGCAGGTGTATTTTGGACCCCCATAACCACCACCTCAATAATGAAGAACACCAACAAAACAACAACAAGAACTCAACATCACCTACATGTAGTAGTACAAATCATTATCATCTTCATAGTAATGCGGTATCTCAAGATGCATATGCAAATCCATTCCGATTTGCCAATGTCCTCTCTACCTATGCTAAAATGGGAGATTTGGAACTGGCATAGAGATACATCAAAGCATAAGGGATTATAGGAAATTTTTAAGGTGTTTTACTTGTGGATGACTTGGTTGACATGTATATAAAGTATGGAAGCATGGAAAAGGTTGATGAATTGTTTTACAATATGCATCAAAGAGATGTAGTTTCATGGACTCCAATGAATGCATGATATGCAGCAAATAGATTACTTGAAAAGGATTTAGAACTTCCAAGAAAATGTAACTTGCAAATGGAACTATAGACTCTACGACCATTCCAAGCATCCTCCTTTCCTATGCCAAAATGAGAGCACTAAAAAAGGGTAAGGACCCATACTATATCAATTTTTGGATTCGATTGTGTAGAGCTTTTTATCATCAACATTTAAGATCATACTACATGATCCATCATCAGGATGCTAGAGAGAAATAAGAACATAAGATGGTAGATTGTAGATCTAGAAGACAATAAAAGGAGGAGGGAGAAGGAATAGGAGAGAGAAAAGAGACGTACAAAAATATAAACAATAAATAAAAATGGCTAAACATATAAAAGATGTCTTTTTAGACCAAGTAATGAAGAAACAAAAATATGAAAAAGAGAAAGTGAAAAACTACACAATCCAACCAATTAAAAAAGGGGTGGGCATGCATGACTAAAAGGGAAATGCAAGGGAATAAAGTGAAGGGAAATAAATGACAAAGAATAAAACTAATAAGAGAAAAGAATACAAACAAGTGCAAAACAAAGCAAATATGAAAAGCAAAGGAAACTAAATAAAAATAAAATATTAGGATGAATAAATAATACGCAAGAAAACAAAAACTGAATAGGAAAAAAGGGGGTTGAGTATGAGAAAATTACAAAGACGGGTGTGTGTATATATATAAATATATATCAACACAAAGGCAAACCTAAAAGTAAAAAACAATAAAATGATTAAAAGAAATAAATATGAAAAACAAAAATATATAAAACCAACCATAAAAAGAAAGCATAAAAGAATATCTAAAAAGGGGGGGACAAATACAAAACATAATATAATATATATTCATGTATGTATATATATACATCTATACATACATACACACACACACACACACACAATCTCTCTCTTTTCCTCCTCCTCCGTTGTTGTTGTTGAGAGAGATTGTGTGTGTGTGTGTGTGTGTGTATGTATGTATAGATGTATATATATACATACATGAATATATATTATATTATGTTTGTATTTGTCCCCCCTTTTTAGATATTCTCTTTTTGCTTTCTTTTTATGGTTGGTTTTATATATTTTTGTTTTTCATATTTATTTCTTTTTAATCATTTTTATTGTTTTTTACTTTTAGGTTTGCCTTTGTGTTGATATATATTTACTATATATACACACACCCGTCTTTGTAATTTTCTCATACTCAACCCCCCCTTTTTCTCCCTATTCAGTTTTTTGTTTTCTTGCGTATTATTTATTCATCCTAATATTTTATTTTTTATTTTAGTTTCCTTTGCTTTTCATATTTGCTTTGTTTTTGCACTTGTTTGTATTTCTTTTCTCTTATTAGTTTTATTCTTTGTCATTTATTTCCCCTTCACTTTATTCCCTTGCATTTCCCTTTTAGTCATGCATGCCCACCCCTTTTTTAATTGGTTGGATTGTGTAGTTTTTCACTTTCTCTTTTTCATATTTTTGTTTCTCATTACTTGGTCTAAAAGACATCTTTTATATGTTTAGCCATTTTTATTTATTGTTTATATTTTTGTACGTCTCTTTTCTCTCTCCTATTCCCTTCTCCCTCCTCCTTTTATTGTCTTCTAGATCTACAATCTACCATCTTATGTTCTTATTTCTCTCTAGCATCCTGATGATGGATCATGTAGTATGATCTTAAATGTTGATGATAAAAAGCTCTACACAATCGAATCCAAAAATTGATAATAGTATGTCCTTACCCTTTTTTAGTGCTCTCATTTTGGCATAGGAAAGGAGGATGCTTGGAATGGTCGTAGAGTCTATAGTTCCATTTGCAAGTTACAATTTTCTTGGAAGTTTCTAAATCCTTTTCAAGTAATCTATTTGCTGCATATCATGCAATCATTGGAAGTCCATGAAACTACATCTCTTTGATGCATATTGTAAAACAATTCATCAACCTTTTCCATGCTTCCATACTTTATATACATGTCAACCAAGTCATCCACAAGTAAAACACCTTAAAAATTTCCTATATCCCATATGCTTTGATGTATCTCTATGCCAGTTCCAAATCTCCCATTTTAGCATAGGTAGAGAGGACATTGGCAAATCGGAATGATTTGCATATGCATCTTGAGATACCGCATTACTATGAAGATGATAATGATTTGTACTACTACATGTAGGTGATGTTGAGTTCTTGTTGTTGTTTTTGTTGGTGTTCTTCATTATTGAGGTGGTGGTTATGGGGGTCCAAAATACACCTGCATCATTTCCAAAATCTGCATGGGGTATACAACCATAGGGTGAAAACATTATATTTTCCATTAGAAAATTGTTATATATAACAAAAATATTGTGTGTTGAACCATTAGTGAAGGTAGTCTCACCATTACCCCTTTATATTGAAAAGAAACAGACCTGAATCATTTTTAGACAATACAACTCCCTTGATGTTCTTATTCATAATGTTGATTTTTTTTTT